>CM076598.1:203140000-204390000 GCA_038502835.1 Octonoba sinensis | reverse complement strand
TAATTTGGAATTTGGGAATAAAATTCTTACACTTCAAATGCAAATACTACATGCGAAAAAAATCAACTTTACTTTGCTAAATTGAACAAAATAAATAGAGCTTAAATTTAGCTATAAAGCAGCTTTGTCAAATGAACTAATTTCCATTTGCAATTACAACTTCGTCGACATAAGTAATTCTGTTTTCTATATAATGCATCGACTATAGTATAGTTATTTTCCAAAACTGTAGATATTGTATCACGCATATAGAGGTTCGTACATTTCCTCCAATATCCTCATTTTCCGTACCATACGAAAACTTTGAAATTGTGATGATTTTAAACGGTTTTCACCTCGCTGATTAACTGCATATTTTCGGAAAAAAATTGGGTTATATCGTAAAAAGGGGCCATTCTTTAAAAGCGATACAGCATTTAAAACGAGCGCGTCATTTGTTGCTGCCCAGCGCCATGTTGTGACGTCAGACTTCAGCGGTGTATTTTTGTAGAACTAAAGGGGGTCTAGGAGGGGGGGGGGGATTTTCCAGAAGCTCATCAACAAACGTTTCCTGCATACGCCGCTGAAGTCTGCAGTTAATCAGCGAGGTGAAAACCGTTTAAAATCATCACAATTTCAAAGTTTTCGTATGGTACGGAAAATGAGGATATTGGAGGAAATGTACGAACCTCTATATGCGTGATACAATATCTACAGTTTTGGAAAATAACTATACTATAGTCGATGCATTATATAGAAAACAGAATTACTTATGTCGACGAAGTTGTAATTGCAAATGGAAATTAGTTCATTTGACAAAGCTGCTTTATAGCTAAATTTAAGCTCTATTTATTTTGTTCAATTTAGCAAAGTAAAGTTGATTTTTTTCGCATGTAGTATTTGCATTTGAAGTGTAAGAATTTTATTCCCAAATTCCAAATTAGCTATTTAAGTTTATTCTTGTTTTATGAAATTTTTATTACTTATTCTTGATCATATTTTCCGTAACAAAAAAAGTTTAACTATGAAAATACCAACTATAAATAAAATTGAAGAAGTTTTCTAACACTTGTAATGGAAATGATAGTATTTACTTAACCATACACTGAACAAAAACCACAATTTTAAAATTTGCAGATGGGTTTGTTTTCATGTTAGCATAATGGTTATCTGACTATTATTTTCTAGAAAATGTTACAAATCAGTTTAAAATTTAAGAAGATGAGAAGCCAAAATGCTTTAGCTATTAAGAATTTGTAAATCAACAAGCCATACTCTACCAATCCTGCTTAGAAAATAAAAGTTTGTCTGTACCTTTTAAAAGCAATGCTTTAAATTTAGGGTACCTATCGGTTATATAAGTCCTACATTGGCATAGATTTTAGAAATGTCACTAACATGCTGTTTAAATGTAGGGTAATCTCGTGCAATTAAAATGTAATAGCATTGCTTGGTATAAAATGCATAATAATAAGAGATAGCATATTATTTGGATAATATACCGGGGCATCACTGTAAATTTAGTTCCATTTTATGCTTCATAAAAAATTATATTTTCTCATTATTTTGTTAACTTAAACATGAATCAATGAGGTACTCAAAGATGAATTGAAAGCGTTAAACTTTAAATTGTATAAAAATGTAATTGGATACCTATATATATCATGATATATATCAGCTTATAAATATCATGATATACATTAAATGATACATGCTTTGCCAACGTTGCCGATAAGTACCAAATTTTGTAATATACAGTAACAGTTTTATAGTCTAAATTCTAAAACATTTTATAGTGTATAAAATATGTTACTTTTATATTTTATTTTAATTCTGGTGCAAAACACAATACCATTTTCTTTTTTTTTTTTTTTTTTTTTAATAATGTTATGACAACCCATTCGAGTGCAAAGCGTAATTTAAACGGACATTTAAACAGAGTGTCACTGCCCAGCCGCCATGTTGTGACGTCACAACTTCAGCGGCGTATACGATATGGATCAAGTAATATTAAGTAATTTTCCAGCATACCAACTAGCAGCATCATCTACGAATATGTCCACTAACACTAACGGTGAAAGCAGTGCAAGACATTTAGGCACTTAATATTTTTTTCAATTTTTTAAGTGCAAATAAAACTATTCAATATGATTTATTTATTTTGAATAAAACATTGCATAATGTATTGAAGAATCCGAGCTGCGTATTGTATGCAATCAAAAAAAAGTTTGCTTTTTCTCGCAAAGGAATGGAAGTTAAATACTATTGAAAGAGTTTCAGATGTGAGATAAATCCAATTTAAATAAGCTTTTACTGTGGTAATGCCTTCTACTTGCCAAGAAAGCGGAAGAAACTGAAAGCATTATGCACACTTTAGAGCTCTAATTCGTTTTCAATTTCCTAACTTTTAATATTTAAAAAAAGCAATATTTTTCGTGTTTTTTTTTTAGTTGCCTCTTTTTTCGAATTCCTACTTTTTTCTTCAATCTGCGTACGGACCATTGAGAAGGTATAAAAGGTAGAGGGAAGGTAGTCCTATACTCTTGAAGCGGGAATCTAAAGTCACGTGATGACTTTTGACCAGTGAAGTATTGGAAGAAAACTGGTTTCCTTGAAAAAGTTTGAAAGCATTGGCGCAAATAGAGTCACGTGATTTAAGATCTTGGCTTCAGCTTTTCTTAACGTAAGCATTGAACTTGCTCCCTCCAGTACTAATCCATGCTCTAAGGTACGGACCCATCATCTTGTATGTGGAACCAAAGAACATGAAAAGGAATATAAGGGTTACTTACAGGATTTTATGGTAGATCAATTGTATATTATAACAACTTAGGTCTAGTACTGTTTAGGCTGAAATGAATATGAAAAACTTCTGAATTTCTAAAGAATATCTGTGACTAACAATCCCCCCCCCCCCCCAGTGACCAAGAATTACCTCGGTTTGCTGCGGTATAAATGAATATACCTATGTAAGGAAGGTATTTAAATGTGGTCAAATTATATGTACTGGATTCAAAAGTATAGAATATTTGTAATATAAAACTGCATCACCAAGAGTGTTATTTGTTTTAAATATAGCGTGAGTATGGATCTTTAAAAAAAGTAATTTTTAGAGACTCTCTTTTTAAAGATGTTTTTGTAGTAGTAAATACAATATTTTTTCTTCAAACTTGCTGCGAATCTGTATTTTTTACATCCTGCATAGGAAAATAAAATAGTTAAAGAGTGTTTGGAATATTTCAGTTGTTTTGTTTATCAAAATCTAGGGGTTCATCATTCACATGCCATATTTTCAACCAAGTCGGAGAGTGAGAACGATGAATCACCAGAACAGTTGTTTTGCACCTGCCTTTACAAGACTGCTTGAGAAGAAAAAAAGAGCTGTTTCTTGCAATTGTGTATTTTTATTAATAAGTATTTATTTCTTTTTCTTCTTTGAAGAGAAAATCATCTGAATGGTGAACGGAATCCGTGTGGTGTATTTAGCACAATCGGACAAATAAACTCTTCCTCTACTTATGAAGGGATAAGTTAAGGACTGAAGAATGATCAATATTCTTTAACAATTTCAATGCATACTGTCCTTAGTGTTGCCCAAATGAAAGGTAAGGCAAACCCTTAAGTCAAGGAGAAATGACGTGCTTCTTGGAATTCAGCAAGGCTTATGGGAACGAAAATGTGTTTGTTTGTTACTGTTCCTGAAAAAGGGATGTGGTGGAAGAGCATTGTTTAGTCTGCATTTCCCAGGGTACTCTTTATCACTTGAACTAACAGATAATGGAAGGGAAAAGAAGGGACGGGGCACTTGTTCGGTAATTTGAGGCTTTGACTTTTAAGGACTTCAAAATCAAAGCCTCAGTTTATAAACAAAAAGGCAGGATGGGCACCGTTTCACAAATAAAAGGGCAAGAAGGGCGCATTTCAGAGATTAAATCCCATGGGCCATAAAAAGATCCTATTTTTGAGATTGGTTTATAGGGCTCCTCTAAAAGCCCTAAAAAGTAATGAAAAGCCATGTTTTTTAGCATTTGCTTGAATCATGTGAATAAAAATACACCATATTGTACTGTGTTTGAATCGAAAAGGTGAATCATAGCAATTGCTAAAATTGATGAAAAAAGAATCCACCAGTTTGATTCCCAATTAAACTAATCTTATCCAATAATTGTAATTTTTTCCAAATCTTTTCAGTTACACTCATTTTTTCACAAGGGCATGTTCCCATGGATTATTTTGAAGTTTTACGCTTATCAATTAATTATATTTGGTAAAAAATGTTCACAAAAGATCCGTTTTTATTTCGTGATAAGCTATTCCCTAATAAGTGAAATTTAAAGTAAAAATATTTTTCTAATGCTTATTATTAATAATAGTGAAACAAATTTAATCAAAATAATTTAGTTAAAAGTGCAACCAGCAACCTGGAAAAAACTGGTATTTTTTCTTTCTTGTGTAATTTATATTCAATGTAGACGTAAAAGTATCAGAAATTTTGATATTTTAAATGAAATTGTTTAATCTTTTCTGTGGTTATTAAATAGTGTGAAGGGAGAGCATGAATTATATGTGTGTAACTGTGTTCTCGCTAAGTATATACCTAATGTTTATTTTTTAAACTGTATTACTATGTATTAGTACGTAAAGTTACCCTGTATATAGTTATAAATTGGCCTGAACACCCCCCCCCCCAAAAGGCTCTATTTTTCAATCTGCTGGGACAGTGGGAGCCCTGAAAAGGGGCAGGCAGGGTGCTGCACCCTCCCACCCAAGCCTGGGGGAAATTCTGAATATCTGTTCGCCTTGTAAATAAAAATATAAAATAGGAAGTTAATAAAAGTTAACATTAAACTAATTTTAAGGCAGTAGAATTTTTTTTTTGATAATTTTCTGTCCTTTATAAGGATGTAAAACTTATAAATTTATATATTAAATTAATTCATAAAAATATAAGAAAAGGTCTTTAAAAAATTGCTATTAACGTTGTATTAATCCTTTGAAGAATGAATACGCTTAATAGGACTTTAACACTCCGTCAGGCACGCTCCAAATCTTGCACTATTGGGTGCGCTGTATCTCATAGATACATTTCCCAATAGCAATGCCTAAATTTAATTTTGAAAGTTTTCCAAAAATGTATTTTTGTTACCAGGCTCCACCTCCCCTATACTGAACCCTTACCTTTCCTTTATTTCCCTTATTTCAATACAAAATACAATAAAATATTAAATTACAACACAAATACTTACAAGCAAAAAATAAAATGTAAAATTTATGCATACAATAGGTGTTTATATGTAATTATATTAAGTGAAAATATTCTTAATTAAAATATTGACGAATAATTTTAGCAAATGAAAAAATTACTAATCCTACTCGGATATATTTGGTTCATCAATTGCACATTTTTTACAAAACATCACTTCATGTTCTAAGCAAAATCTTTCGCTTCATTTTAGGCACTTATATTGCATTAACCTAGTCTTTTTGTTGAATGACATTCCATGAAATCTTCTTCATCATTGACTTTCATCGGAAATTTCTGCATCTAAATCTTCATTTTCATTGAAAAATAAAATTTTATGAACTGTTTCAAGACCTTTCTGTTTATTTAAATCTAGAAAGCAATTTTTATTAATTTTACAAAGCAAGATAAATACAAAAATTCATAAAATCAGTATAGCGAACGTCATTAGTCTCGCTGTATCCCACAGATACAAACTGCAAATGAACCCTCAAAAGCGGGAAAAAATCTCCCAACACCTACTCTCACAATATTCCAGGACACTTCGTGACCACAAGGGCAGATATTGCTTTGATCAAGATCGTGACATTCCTCCTTCGATTTAAAAGAAGAATTTCAACGCTTTGTATCTGTGAGATACAGCGCAACCGACGAAGTGTTAAAGCAATTTTCATATAAATAAATGTTAAGTGAAAATAAGCATGAAAAGTCCTACTTGATACTGAAAGAGAGATATTTTTTTTTACTTCCAATTAACTTTTATATTAAAAGTTAATTAGAAAAATCATGGTTACACCACTTTTTATAACTCTTAAAAAAACTGATAACTTTTTTACATTTGATATATGAAATTAATTGCCTTTTAAAAATATTTAAGGAAAACATAAATATATATTTTTCAATAAATATTTTTTGTTACTTGTTTACTCCACTTCTGATTGTCACATTACTTTAATCTTTAATACATGTAACATTTTAATGCATATATAGATAAGGAGTGGTTCAATAATACTGATTATGTAACATTTTTTAATGCTGTAAAACATATTTTTTACAAAATAATTTTTATTCCAGATCGACTCTGTGGAAGAAATTTCCAATGTTTACGGAGGTAAACCTTTTCAAGGGAAGAGGTTTGCCCCCTTTCCTTCTGCATGAATGTTCAACCTTTTTGAAGTTTGTTCAATGTTTTCTGTAAATTATTTCACTCTTTCTTTTATTCAAAGTTTTTACAACTAGTGTATATATATGTGTATAAAAATGTAGGTTAACCTGGGAAGTGTTGACCATGTTTTCAGAAAAACATTTTCATAAAATTTACTTTAATAGCAAAATTAAACTATCATAGCATAGCATATATTAAATGAAAGGTCATTGGCAGCAAGGAAATAATAATAATATGAATAATGCATTTTTAATTTGTCAAATTTATCATTTTTTAAAACATAGGCAAGTGGGTCAGTAATGTAGTTTTAAAATGAGAATTTTTAAATTTTTTTTTTATTGAATAGTTGAAAATTCTGGAATTGTTTATGTTCTACCGATATTAATATTAAAAAAATATTTACAGTTTTTAGCTGTATTAAATATAATGAAGTGAATTCTACATACAATCTAGTAAATAAGCAGTACTCTTATTTTGTGTTACGTTTGATTCACTTTGTACACATATTAAAATGTACAAGCAATGAACTTTGTTTAAACATATGAGTTTATTTTAATAGCATAAATTGAGAGAAATCAAGATATAATTGTACTTTTATAGCAATGCTTTCAGTGCCACCAGAAGACATGTGAGTTTAGTCATATCTGTTGGATGCACCATAGATGAATCTTCATTATCTGGGTAAAGAAAAATGTCTGTTCACATTGTCGTAAAAAAGTCACTTCATACTCCTCATTTTCTAATTCAACTGACACCCGTCCTACAAAATAACACAAATTTTGTTGAGAATTTCACTACAGTAAAATCTCCAACATTAAAATGATTGCTTTCTTTTTCAAATTTTTCTAAATCTTCATCAGTGGAGTTGTACGAGAAATGAATATTGGAAACCTCTGTACTGCTAGGAACAATGCTCTTCTGTACTTTCTAAACCTTTTGTATTTTTGCTCTTCTGAGTTTTAATATTTTTCCGCATTTTATGCTCTTCATATTCAATTTCAACTGCTCTTTTTGTGGGGCATAATTTAAAATTCTTGACTTTGCTGGTTTTCGTCCATCTCTGGATTTTCTAGGTTCAGCTTTCGAGAAAGGGTATAGTTGTTGTGGGGTAGTCTATATTTTTTCTGGAGTGACTGATGAAGAGCAGGATGGTTTACATGAAAGTCTAGCAATGGTTTCATGTCTTGAATCATCTTTATCTCTAACCGTAATATTTTAAGAAAATAAACATGTTGCAGGATCTGGCTTTTTCGTAATATTTGCACCAAGGCAATCAACATCACTGAATGTTACAGATGCATCATAGGATAAATGCCAGTTGAGGCAAACCCTTTTCTTATATTAACAGGGTTAAATATAAAATGTTCTTGGGGCTTTACCAACAAATGCTGCAATGTCATGTATAGTTATTGGCTTACCAGGATTACCTACACTTGGAGTATTTGATAAAATGTTTCAAATATAGATTGAAATTTTCCTCTATCATTGAAATTTTCACCTGTATTAATATTGTAGCTCAAAACCTTTCAAATTTTCTAAGAACAAAAGAGAATAAGAGATGGAACAATAGAAATCTTGAAAACTATAAGAAATTGACACTTTTTCAGAAAAAATAGATTTGAATTTCCTTTCCGCCACCTGCCTTTCCATTGAAAACTAGCCCTTATGAGGGATGGCCCTTGAATGGGGGTGACAAAAAAAAACTAAAATAAGGAAATCAAAATATATATTGGTGAAAAAAAACTTTATTAACATTTTCAAACTCTGTACATGTTTGAAAAACATTTCTATTGGTGTATGTTTACTTTTCATAATTTTTTCATGGACAATTTTGGTTTTTAATGATTTTTTTACTTTATGGAACAAATTAGTAAAACTTGCATCATTTTTTAATGCTTCAGAAACATTATTTTTTGGAATTCCTGAACTCTTATGTTTTGGTTCAGTAAATCAAAAAACCTGTTTAGGATTTAAGGCACCTGTGAAAAACATGGCCTTTGTGAGGGGTAATCAGGGAATACCCGGCCTTCCAATAAGGGTAAAATTAACATTATGTCTATGAGAAACATTTTCGTTCCTGAAAATATTGGCCCTTAATAGGGGTGGCCCTTGAATGTGGGTGGCCTTTAAAAGTTTCACTGTAATTTTAAACCAAGTTTGATTAAACAATATTTATAGATTTCTATATGTATAACTAAGGGAGCTCTGACCAAGTGGTCAAAGCTCCCTTATACAGAGTGGGTCAAACCTCCTCATGTAGCCATTTTGTAAAGAATGCTACATGGTAATATTAAACCTAATTGAATCGGTGAGTGAAAAAACAGTACTAGTCCAAAATCGGTCAGTTTTAGATAACTGTCAAAAGTAGCACTAAAACGTAGAGCAACATGCTGTAATGAAGAAGTATATAATTGTCAAGAACTCTCACGTTATAAAAGCTAGGCATAAACAAAAATAATAAACAAAAACATTTGAAAATGAAGGTGTTTTTGAAAATGTCTCAGAATGAGCTTTTTGGACTAGTATTGCTTTTCCACTCACCGATTTAATTCATTGTACAAACTTTATAACTAAAATCAAAGCTTAATATGACACCTCTTAAAAGCATTGCTTCCTTAGTGTTAACTGAATGGGTTTGTATGAAATAATCTTACAAATTATGTCAAAAATACTTACTTTTTGGATAGAAAAAATTTATATTTTAAATAGATCCTCACTATGAACTAACCCAATAAAATTGAGACTGGTCATATGAGTAGCTTTAACTGCCATCTAGCGAATAAAAGTAAAAACATTTTTAATTACAAAAATTCAAAGGTGGGTCGAGTCTCCCTTATGGTCCGGCCTCCTAAGGCTCCCCTAATCAAATCATTTTGCTAAAAGTTTTAAATCCTAGCCAAATGTAAATTTTTAAAGTTGAGTGGCACTTAAGGGAAAAAAATATGTTACGTAAGCTCTATTGATGATTTGTTTTCATGCATAATAAAATTATCAACAATTTTAAGTTTGAAAATATTCACCCACCCTATCAAGGCCGTAGCCAGAAATTTTTTTCGGGGGGGGCCCTAACTTTGAAACACTTTTATGTTGAAGAAAGTTTCAGGGAGGAATATATGCTACATTGCGAAAAAATTCGGGGACGTCATACCTACCAGCCCTTCCGTTGCATGCAGTGTTTCTTTCAGACCTTCTGCTCCGGGGGGGGGGGGGGGGGGGGGGTCATGTTAAGAATAAGGAGGGGCGGTGTATGCTTCCAAAATCACTACCTTTTTATATTTATACATAGATGTAACTAGAAATGATAATATTAATATATTTTATATAGTATATGATAGATTTTTGATACCATGTACAGTAGGTGTATTTTTGACTATCTTTGGTGTAAATAGGACCGTGTTTTGTGGAAGCTTCTGCATCTTAAATATTTGAAACTGATCTTACAACCATAATGTTTAGACTACCTCTGAAAGGGGGGTCCGGGGGTTCCCTCCCCCCGGAATTTTTTCGCAATTTGGCTCCTGAGAATGCAATTTTAGGCCCTTTCGGGACGTTAGAGGAAGGAGTTTCAGAAGTTCTCCCCTAAAGAAAATTTTCGAAACTGCAGTCTTAAAAATTAAGTTTCAGTCTATCTTTGTCAATTTTACTGGAGGCAGGAAGGAGTTTGAGGGCTCTCCCCAGTAAACTTTTTGAAAATTTCCTAACAATGCAATTTCGAGATTCTTTAGTGATTTTAGAAGAAGCAGAAGGGAGTGCGGTTAGTCTTCTCCCGCAAATTTTTCGAAATAAATTCTTATCTTTTAGGCTACTTTTGGTGTCGCTAGTGACAGTGTTCGATGTCTTTTCCCTAAAAGTGTTTCTGAAACTAATGTCTTAAAAGTGTAATCTCTTTTTCCTTTCATTTTTTTTAAAATCTGTGAACTGGATTTTTTTCTCCGGGGGGGGGGGGGGGGCAGTTGGTTACCTCCGAGGGGGCAGTTCCCCCCCCCCCCCCCCCGCGGAGAGATGCCTGAAAGAAGCACTGGTTGCATGTTGCATGATGAAATTATGTTTTCAATTTCGCCCACAGAAGTATTACTTCAACAAAAAAAAAAGAAAGAGTTAACAGAAAACATACGTTGTTTTGAGAATTACTCCCTATTCCGTTTTATTTTAGACAATTTAAGCAAATTATACTTATTCTCAAGTCTTCCCTATTTTGTCATAACTAAATGTAAATAATTAAAAACTGGAGGTTTTCTTTCTCCTTAACCTAAATGCAGCAAACTCTCTTTTTTTTTAAGTTTGAAGTCAAAAAAAGCTGTATAACTTTGATTTGCAGACGTGGACAATTATAAAGCACTTTCAAAATTAGACATATAGCTCATGGGCTGCAATTGCGGCACAACTCAAAAAATCATATTTTGAGATAAGTGGGTTTAAACTTTTCATTGCTAAGAAAAATTCGTAAGAAATGCTTTAGTTATTATTAAATCTTGAGGCCTAATTTTGACTTAAGGAGTTGTGCTAGTATTGCTGCTGAAAAGAATGTGTATTTTCATATTTACAATCTGTTCTTAGTCCGAAACGAGAGTTTTTTTTTGAGTTGTGCCACTATTGCAGCCCATGAGCGATATAATAAGAAGAACCAATCAAGATCTTTTATGTTCAATGTAAATTTATGACTAGGCTAAGTAAAAGTATAATTCTGTCGCGGTATTTTTCACCTTCACAATGTTATTGTAAACGCTCTATGGGACCATTCATAAACAGTGTCACACTTTCTTTCAATATATTTGATCCCCCTCCCTCCCCCCTTGATCACAAGATGTCATTCTTCAACACACCCCTACCCCCTTTGTCACATGTCACGCTATATTATATGAGCACATGTACTTGCAGTTCAGAAATAAGGTACTTACGTTAAAGAATCGCATTTTTAATTTTAACTTTTAATGACATTTGTGAGTATAAAATGAGATTAAGGTTAAAATAGAAAAAAGATAATTAGTGCATAATAGTAAAAAAAATAATTGAATTCTAAAAAATGACCCACGCTTATTTATCTTAAAAGTAAATACCTAAGAAGATTTTCTTTTAAAATTTTAACTAGAAGCGAGTTCAAACCTTAATAAGCATCGGTATTTTCAATATAAAATGAAATCAATGAAACTTTAAAATAAAATTATGAAAAACAAAAATAAGTTTAATCTGCTGATTTTTTTACATGTTTTTATAGAAATCAAAATGTGTAATGTCACACTTCTTGTTATCCCCTTGTCACAATTTCTCGAAGTAGTGTGACATCATCCCCTATGAAGTTAAAAAATGAAAAAAGAAAGATTAATAAGCAGTTTCTCAGCATGTGAGGAAGAAAATAAAAAGTTGAAACTAAAATTGCAAAAAAAAAAAAAAAGAGGAGGGGCAGTTAAAATAATATTTTGAAAAAATTACATAAAAATAATCATACCCTTTCTGCTGTTCATCTCTACATTGTTTCTTCCCGAAATAGGACAAAATACTTTCACCTTTTCTTTTACTCATAATCAAAATTTGTGCACAGGCAAGCAAGGGAGACTTTTGCAAGAGCACAAGAGCCCACTCAACTGCCTATGTTCCGCAAGGCAAGGTCAAGGCATCCGCAAAGGGGCAAGAGCCCTCCCTCCGCCCCCTTGTCGGAAGCGTTTCTATGTTGATTCGGTTTTACGAATTGCTAGTTGAAAAAAGAAAAGAAAAATAAAGATTTGTCCCAGCAATAACAGCACAAATATCCACATCCCGCAATCGTAGACGACGCGGTCCATTAGGCATTAGCTCCTACTTCTACAATATGGGCTACAGCCAGGGCAAACTAAAAAGCGCGGGAAAACTATAACAATCCCCGATAAGTCAGCGAAAAGCGCGCGAAAACCATACAGCCAGTGCAAACTTAATGGGAGTGTCGCCATTTCCACAAATGTAACCTTCGGGCAAGGATAGACAAAGCACCTAAACTGTTGTACGTATATTTAGGGTAGATGTGGTTCCATGTAGCTCGCATTTTGTCAAAAAGGGATCAGTGCATTTGCTGTTCTTGCTGTGTGGTCGGGTGATTAGAACCATATGTAGCCCTTGCCCTTAGGCAAGGAATCAATCCGGGGAACCTATCGACCGGAGAATTGAGGGAAAGCATCTTTTTTTGAGATCTGGTTTTTGACCCTAAATTTTGGAAGCGACGTCTTATCGTTTCCCCATTTGTAAAACAGAGGACCCCCCCCCCCCCCCCGCGCCCAAACAGGTTGGTTCAAGGAACAAAATCTTTTTTTTTTGTTTAACAATTTTTTTTTTCAGACTAGTTAAAAATTTCGAAAGTATTTCGGGGGGGGCTCGGGCCCGTCGGGCCCCCCCCCTTGCCTACGGCCTTGCACCCTATAAAGACTGTAAACCACAACCCTCTTATGATACTCTTTAAGCATAAGGGTATCAAGGTGGGCCAGGTCCACACAGCAAGACTTAATTAGGCTGAGCTGGCGCCCAGCAAACCTATCTGGGAGAGGTAATGAGCATTCGTCGGATTTCACTTCTCCTTGCTTGGGGGATGGCAACAGTAAGGCCTTGTGCTAACAAGGGAGAGGGATGGAGTAGAGAACCCTATAAAGACTTCATATCAAGGCTGTAAAAGGATTGCACATTTCAATACATAAGTGGCGTAAATAAAACAGAAAAAAGAAAATGATGCAAAATCCTCTTAAACTAAGTTTTCCTATTTTACAGATTACATACAACTCATACCAGAGCATTTTATATTTTATTTTGTGAATAATTCTATTAGTAACTATAAATGAGCCAAAAAGAACAACAACATTTCTATTTCCCACTGGAAGATGGCTGGTTCTATTTTACTTTATTTTTTCAGCACTTTATAATGTTTGTGGAAACGGATCACAGAAATATTTGAGTACTAATAAACTCCTTTTATTCAAACAATGGCTGCACTGGGCGGTTTCATGGGTTAACATACCTGAAGTCTTTTGATTTTAAGCCATATTGCCATCCTAGTATGGGAAAAATATGTGACGTGACACCCAGATGGTTCTTGCAGAATCGGTGAATCAAAAATGATTTGCATGATCATGTGACTAGATAGCTCAAAGAATGTTAAAAGGCATTTTGCCTTTTAACATTCTTCGCGGGGATTCATGAGACCTAAATATGTAAATAGAGTGATGTTTTGTGTTCTGTCTTTATGTTATTTTGAAAGGTGTGTATTAACCATGTTGAAGCTACAAATAAATTAATTATTGACGGTAATTGATCTCGACTGTTCTACAAGATTGATTCACAGGTGGACATTCCGCTAAAATAATGTGCTGATGTAACTTATGTTACATGTATATATATATATATATATATATATACACTTTTATAGCTTGGAAATACACAAAAGGTTGAAAAAATGCCTTAAAGGCTGACAAATGTCACATAATGCTATTTTTTTCTCCCCTCCAAAAAATTACAATCCCCTCTATTTATAAAATTCCATTTGAAAATTTTAATTTTATACCCAGTTCTTTAATATTTGTCGTTAATAATTATTTATGTTCTTATGAAAAATAATTAACTTGACAGTTGCAGGAAGCAGGGACGGACTGGGACCGCTAAAAGGGCGGTGGGCCAACTAACCAAAGGACACACACACACATTAGGATGGTATCTGCGTGACACATGATGTTTTAATGCCTCCTTTGGAAAATTTGAAATCCTAATATCAATCAATCAGTCATAACTTCATAGGATAACTTAGCTTGCTTTGCATGAAATGCTTATGCTGCAGTCTTATTTGAAATTTTGTTTTAACTGGAAAACAGGCGTGACAATTCTATTCTAGGCTTAACTGAAAGGATGAATACATAGTTTGTAATAAACAGATAAGTTAAATACAAAAATAATTTTAGGATTATATTAAAATCCAAAGTTGTTCTTACTTTTTATGTTTGTTCGTTTCTTTTTCCCCTTCTTTTTAAAAATAGGTGGAAATAAAATTATTATTAATTAATACAAGAACAAAGGAATCTACAAAGAAAAGAAAAATTCATTACTGCACTTTTGTATGTTATTTTTCGTTTAGTTTCTTTAAATATTTCTACGCCCGTTAAATTATTCTTTAGGCGCTTGGAGAGAGGCACACATTTACCATCATTGAGAAAACGAAAATGGAGCAATTTTTTTCAAAGAATCAGGCACCTTAATGAAATATTTAATCTGAGTTATTTCTTGCTTTTTAGAAGTTTAACAATAATTGATTTGAGAATTAATTTTTGACTGGATTTTCGAAGAAAAAATTTTTACATAAGAGTGCTTTGTACTTGGGAGTATAGCCTAAATCAGAACGTACTTTTTCGAAGAAACCAATTCTAAATAATAATACCGTAAAATCCCGAAAGTAGCCCCCCCCCCTTTTCTCACCGAAAGTGGAATCATTCCATATTCCTTAATATAACCCCCCTCCCTAAATGGCTGACTATTTTAAAACAAATTTTGTATTATTTTCTTATGACAAAGAGAAAATATGTCCAATTTCTTTTTGTATTTTGTGTTTTATTTTATTTATTTATTTTTTCATAAGTATTCAAGGTCTATATGCTTAAAAATAAATTTCATGTACTCGGCGTTGATTCGTTCATTAACCGCCATCTTTGATCTTGTGAGTCCGCCATTTTTGGTCGTTTTGGAATTCGACACATTATGGAATACCGATACAGCGCTGGCCCCGAACATGCCAAATTTGCGTTTTATGAGTTTTAAATTTAAATTATAGGGATTTCTGCTAACTTAAGTGCTAAATTCTTTCTTCAGTAAAAGATGCCATCCCCATGTGATCAATTTTCTATTACAAAATTATAAGACAGATTTTTGTTTATTTATTTTTTGAATCTTGTTTTATATTAATGTTTTTAAAATAATTTTAAATGGGTTATACTTATTATTAGGTCAACTTGCTGAATGGTTAATCCATCGGTGGTTTTCTGGCTACTTTCACTATTATGTGTTATGTTTAACGGATTTTTTCATCTCGTATCTGACAGTCTATTCGTTAAATTGATTCTGTTATTATTATTTTCAAGTTGTAAAGCGTTTATAATTATTAAAATGTTGTTCTTATTTGATACCAGTCAAAGGAAGTTCACTTCCATACACAAACCCATTATTCGAAGAAGTAGGTATTTTTCCTTGAAAATACAAAAAGAGATACATGCACTTTTTACACGCATGTACATATAAGTTTGGTGATATTTTAAAAACATGCTAATTAAATTTTAAAAATCAAATTTGCTTTAGAGGGAACTTTAAGTCTTCGGATATCTTGCCAGATGTCCATTTTTAGATTCTGGATGTTTAAGCCTCGGTCGGATACTGGAAATCCGATGCTTTCCCGGGGAGCACCGTGCAGTCGTAGGCAATTCATTTGAATACAAATTTTGTGTCCTCTCTTTCAGCTAAAGGATCTTCAAAATGTCCACCGAAGCACCACAAGTTCCAGAGGCTAGCTGTCTGTGCATGGGTCCTGGAAGCATTCAGGCTAAGTTGCGACCAGGAATCTGGATTCCCGGAATCCGGTCCCTCCACCTGTTTGAAGAAATGTGGAAAGTGTCGGCCAACCCCATAGTGTGTACGAAGGATGTCTTACACGCGGTGATGAAGCTCCATGCGAGGAATCTTCATGGTTCTGTCTTGACGGTTACTTTGGTCGAAGAGACTGCCGATAAAAGTCGAGTTGAGATGATGGCCTTCTCACGCATGCGCCATGTCTTTGTTATTCAAGTGACCTTCGTTAACGAAGAAACTGAAGGATGCATAGCAAAGGCTCGAGCTTTCAGTAGCGGCTTATTTCCTTCGTGGTTCCCACTTAATTTTGTCTGGAGCTGCATCTTGTTTTTCGTGCCCTTTTACGATTCCGGTCGCAATCAAATTTGGCTTAATATGTTACGGGAGCAAATGACCATACCAATCGAAATTATGAAACAGGGTAGGAAATGTTAAAACTTTCTCTGTCAAAACTTTCCTTACTTAACAAATACCCGAGCGTGACATTTTAGAGAATTACTCTTGTGAAATTCATGAACGTTTTCAACTTATAAGGCTCTTCAATCACGGAGTCCTTTCAACTGTAAAGCTCTTCAAATTCACCGAAACCTTTGAACTATAAGCCGCTTTCGTGGAGCTCCATTCCAACCTTACAAAAATGCATCCTAAAATATTTCTTAATTAGATTAATTTGGTTTTTGATATTTAAGAAAGAGTAAAAATACTAAAGAATATAATTGACATAAAACTAATGTAAAATAGTATTAACTTTGACTGCAGGTGGCACTTTGGTTGCATTATATTTGGTGACTTAGGCAGGGGACACACCTAGCAGTCACGAACGTGCAGCCGACATGTTTCCTACAAGCTGTCTGAAAAACCGGTTTATTCTCCTGCAACCGCGCACATCTAAAAGACGAGGCGAAGGCGCAACATTTTGTCTGTGACTTCCTCGTGTTTGTCGAAATAGCGCAGGACCCATTTTTGTCTGACGCACAAGAAGCAGAAGACTCGCTTCACGATTGTTAGTCATGGCGGAGAGCCCAGAATTTAATATAGCTCTAGTTGAAGAAGTGCGCAAACATGAACTTTTGTACAATTTTAAATTGCCTGAGTATTCAAATCGTGGGAAAACGGACATCGCTTGGCATGCCATCGGAAAAAAACTGAATTGCACTGGTAAGTTGCCTAATTTCCAAATTACATTGCATGATATTAGTTTAAATAAAATCATAGTAAATGTTATTACTATGTGTGTAATGTGTATGTACTATAGTAAATATTATTACATTGCCTTTGAATTCGATTTAATTCCGTGCTTTTCTGAGATTATAATTCTCTAGAAAGAAATAAATCATTTACTGTACCTTAGAACCATTTTTATTCAAGATAATTATGTAGCGCCTAAAATATATTACTTACAGTATTTGCACTTGCTTCATGAACTGAATTATGAAATAATTATTGATACAACTAAAACTTGGTGATTATTTAAAAATTTACTACTCTGCTTTTCTCATATGTTTATCTATTACTAGGAGTTGAAGCTGCACCTTAAATATTAATAACGTTAACATTCTACGAATCATATAATTTGAATTCCATGCTTACCAGCATGAGTGCCAAAATAATTGTGCAATGTAATTCAACTAGTAACCCTGTGATTATTTAATTCGCGTTAGTTTTTGATTAATGGAAACCCACAACAATTTTTAATTTCAAATTTCTAGCAAAGTGTTAACTTTGCAGTAAACTTCAATTAACTTCAAAAACATTTTTTTTTATAATTGTGGGCAAGTTTGTTTTGCATGTTCTCATAAAAATGCGATGAGCTGTAGTTTGAAAACGTTTTCTACACTTCGTATTAAATAAGTTAAAATCGGTTTTAATGTATCTATGAATTGAACTAAATGGATTTGGTGGGAGACATATATCGTCACCTTGCTAATAAGGTCACTTTTATGTAGGGATGTACCGAGTACTCCGCTAGAATTCTACTACTCCGCAAAATTCTAGCCGAGTACCTGCCCATTACTGAGTAATTGTAAAAATTTCGTAATTTTTTGAAAGATTACTGATTTTTTTTTTTTTTTTTTTTTTTTTTTTTTTTTTTTTTTTTTTTTTTTTTTTTTTTTTTTTTTTTTTTTTTTTTTTTTTTTTTTTTTTTTTTTTTTTTTTTTTTTTTTTTTTTTTTTTTTTTTTTTTTTTTTTTTTTTTTTTTTTTTTTTTTTTTTTTTTTTTTTTTTTTTTTTTTTTTTTTTTTTTTTTTTTTTTTTTTTTTTTTTTTTTTTTTTTTTTTTTTTTTTTTTTTTTTTTTTTTTTTTTTTTTTTTTTTTTTTTTTTTTTTTTTTTTTTTTTTTTTTTTTTTTTTTTTTTTTTTTTTTTTTTTTTTTTTTTTTTTTTTTTTTTTTTTTTTTTTTTTTTTTTTTTTTTTTTTTTTTTTTTTTTTTTTTTTTTTTTTTTTTTTTTTTTTTTTTTAAACAATAATTCTTGTTCTTGCATATACTCCAAAATATATGACCTTCAATTAAAAAAAGTTGTTATTGATTTTTATCTTCGCTTTTTTTTAATGTGTTATTTAATAAATTATTTAAAAATATGTTCTTGTAGTTATGTGCTTATTGTCGTAAAAATAACCGATAAGAAGTGGAGTAATAGTGATTTCGAGATACTCAATTGAACTATGTAATGTAATAATGAAAATATTTCCTATAAAGAATTTCTTAAAATGTGCTTTATTGGAAATGTGAATACAGACAGAGTAATAAATGCATAGAAAGTGAAATAAGAGCTTTTTGAACACATACGCTCGCCAAATTTGGCAAGGTTATTTTCATTAGCTGTGTCGCGGGATCTAGATGTGATCTGATTCTGAAGTAATGTTACGAGGAGAGATCCTTTTTGATCGCTCACTCGAGAATGATCAAATTGATATTAATATACATTACGTTTTATGCACAATCAACGTCATTAAAGATGTGTTACAAAAACTGGAAGCTCTGAGATGAGGCAACATTTTGTGCATCACTTACAAAATTGCAGAAGCTGTTCAAATAAATATCTTTTTTACATTCGGATCCTATTTATAAGTCCTAGTTTATGTATGAAATTTCAAGTATATTTGATGATTCAATTTTGAAAAATACCCCATATTTATTTGCTTCCAACTACGACAAATTTGACATTTGGTCGCTTCTGCGCATGGTAGAAAAGAACGAATCCATTCTAGTTTTAGTTTATTTAGTACGCGAATCAGAATGTTTGCTTCTCTGATGACTAGAACGAAAACAAAAATGGCACATCCATTGTTCCAGCAGTTTCTCCCTTGAACCTGAATGGATTCTTCTTGGTACTCTGCGCTTTGGTTCATGTATATCTTTTTGCAACTAAATAAGTATCGTGTTTGCATCATTTTCATTTTTTACGGAGCTTGATTGTTATAAATGTTAGTGATTGACTTAGACTTATTAAAAAAATAGGCTAAGTATGTAAGGCAGAAGATTTTGTAGTCCGAATCGGGATTTTATCCGATTCATTTCCTAATTCCGTCGGGACTATTGCATGTCGTTGTTTCGTGAATTTCATCTTTTTTAGTTAATTGATTAATTTATTTGACAAAGATTTAAGAGTCATTAGTGTAGCATGTGTAGTGGAATATTCGAAAGGTGATAGTTTTTATTGTATCTTTCGTGAGGATAATCTATATCTTCATTTGTTTATTAAATGCTTCAATTCTATTCTATGTTTCATTCTTTTTATGAACTGTGATTAGCAGTCAGCTCGGAAATAACTTAATCACAAATTTACAGTAATTAAATTTTAAAAACTGCCGAAACAAAATGGCAAAATTCAATGCAGATGATTTAAATTTTTGAATGAAAAATGTTTTCCCCGTTCGCATTATGTATTTAATGAAATGAAACATTTTTTTGATGAGAGACAACTTTCCTTCCTTTGCCACAAAACAGAGGAGTGTTTCCTCTATCAAATGCACTAGTTACATTGAAAGCTGCGTAAGTGGACCACTTAGACGACTTATAAAGGGTAGAGATTTTTTTTGTCCGTTGTATGATTTATTTGTAACTTATTAAAATCATGTATTAACGTTACTTTAAAATAGTAATTATCTAAAATATTATTTCCCCTGAATAACTTACAATGTACCTTATACAACTTTAAAAGTAAAGTACCTGGTTAAAATAAAGATAATTAATTATGCAAGTTATTTAAATAATAAAAAAAGTTTCCTAAAAATACATAATTTTTCAAAATGGCTAGACCAGATAGAAAAAAAGAAGACGCTTATTTAAAGAATAAAAGAGGGCTCATAGTAGTTCTTCGGCAAACTTTATATAGCTGTTTCATCCATTCAGACAAATACTGGTCTAACATTGTAGCATAAAAAATATCGTGGAGAAGTTATATTAGTTTGTTTAATCTTTGCAAAAAATAAATACAGGTGGTTTCTCTACATTATATAATATCCGTTCCTGACAAAAGTGGTCAACTTACACAGCTTATAAAGGTGGTCAACTTTACAGGTTTTACTGTATCTCCAAATGGAAATGGTTGTCATTTACGCCCCTTTGCTTCTCAGAGTCTGAGATGAACTTCATTTGTAATAATGCTTCTGTTGCAGGATTTATGTGAGCGAGTACGTCCAGTGGGGTGGCAAACTCGGCTTTTCCGGAGTAATATCATTCTCAGGCCGGCGGGCTAGCCTCTTACGCCCAAGTTCACGGGTTCGAACCATCCTAGGTGGATGGATTTTCGTGGCGCAGAAATTCGACAGCGTCCATGTCATAATGTCTCATAGGCATGTTTAAGATCCCTTCAGTATCTATTTGGTTTGGATGTTCTCGGATAAATTAATTTCCTAATGCAATTAATCATCGCCCAGATAATTCCCAATAGTGAATAAACTGGGCGTCAAAATTCTCAAATTGTAATGGTATCAGCCGATACTTGAAAGAATGGATGCGGATCGCAACAGATCTACAAATGGCTAGGACTAATACGCAGGCCCCCATCAGGTACATTAGCAAAAAATATTATTCTTATTAATCCTAAGAGCAATAGGAATGTTCATTTCATACACTGTTATGTACCGTTTTAACCGTTTTTAGTGATCCGAACATAGCTTCGAGACGCCGGATAGAATCCCACAGGAAATGTATTGGGGAAAAAAAGTTAGACGCGGATACTGGCAATAATTTGAATCGTATTAACTGTAATTTATTACTACTGAATATATTTACAGTCCCTAATGCACCAGTACATAAGCCTTTTTCCAATGAATAAGTTGTGGACTGGCCAAAAATACAGCAAGAAATTGTTTAAGATTGTTTTAAGAATCGCAGTTCTTAAAACAATGCAGGCCCCTCATTTCATAGGGGCAAGGACCCTCCTCTGATTGAAAATCCTACGGGGAATTTCGTTCTTATTTGAAGTCAACTCACTAAATACATTAAAGGAAATATGTTCTTCAGAGGGGGGGGGGGGATATAAGCAGTGGTACAGTCAGAATTGCCCAGCGGAGAGTGCGAACTGGTTCATAACAATCGTGTTGTTGTTGCTAATGTCCTCTTCGCAGAGCGACCAGGAATGAACTCCGTTTATAGATGAGCACCACAACGGTGGAAGTACGACTTATGTACTTGGATGACACCACCACAAACGTCCTTTTTGGACCAAAGAGGGATCCCTCGAAACATGCACGTGTACATATCAAACACCCGGTTCGACATCGTAACCTCAAGGCCATAACAATCGTTATATGTACTGGAATTAGCAGATGAATATAAGATCTCAAAAATGTCCCGTTTTGACTGGTCATATGGTTCTGGGCTCACAGTTTGCTAATGTTAAAAAAGCTACGAAGAGCGCTGCATGAGAGCTAAAAAGGCGATGTGCGCCTCCATGTACTTGATTCAGATAGCACAGAAATGATCACTGTAGCTTGTGAAATAGAAAGCCCTTAGCGCTCTCGCAATCGAGTGTTGATTGGTAGCAATAGGTATGCGCAGAAGCTATATTAAGAGGAACAGGAAGTTAGGAGTTTGTTTTATTACGCTCACCGGAACTCGTTCGGTGCACCACAGATATGGATTTTGATCAAGCTGGGAAGACTGTGTATCTTCGCACCTTCCAATACACTGTGGATGCTGCAGTAAGTGAATTCCTTTTCTTCATTGATCCTCAGTTGAATGAATTTTTATCACGAGTCAACCTTTAACGTCAAACCAGGAATTACAAATTGACTTGTTTTGTTGATACTTCTGAGACTAATGAATGGAATGTTTACATGGTTTAACTGTACGCGACAAGTATAGTCACTTTAATGTCAAACATTACCGACTACAAATGGATAGACGTCATTTGTCGATAATTTTGAAACTAATGAATGAATGTTTACATTGTTTAACGCTATGTGACTTGAACCAGTTTTGTTTACCTGACATTAAAGAACTTAAAGAATATTAAACATTGCTAGCTACAAAATATTTGACATATTTTGTGGATACTTCTAAAACTATATCTGTCAAAATCGGATATTTTCTCGAGCCCAATACTATATCCCACAATGATTGGACTGAACCCCTGAAATTCAATTTAAAACTTTTTTTTCTGAAGCTTGAAATTTAGTTATGATCATATTTGAAAAGGTTGCTATCTTTCAGTTCAAAGCCGTCTAAGATTTTTCTGTTCGACATCACCACTCTTAAACTCGAAGTTTCAGTCACACATTCCACTTTTTGCGAATAAATCTCACCTGATATTTCGTTGCTGTAAGTCGAACGTGATTTGGTTCCAGTTATTAGTACCATTTTTTCATGGCTTAGAACAGAGATATGAGCAGTTTATTCTGAAAGTGTCCAGTTATTTTGGGATAGTTAAAGTTTTGCATTTCAATAAATTCAAAAATATTGGGAAGTATTAGATAGTTCTTTTTGTATTTTGTGGCATTAGATAACGTACGTTTAGAATCCAATACTGTTTACGTAATACTGTATCCAATACCAAATAAATTAAACAACGAAATGAATTACTTGCCTCAGTTTCAAACTGAATGAATTATTGTTAAATGGATAGTATTTCAGTTGCATCAGCCTTATTTTAATAATAAAAAACAAAATAATTTTCAAATTTGTACGAGTGTTCATTCATTCAATAAAAAAAAGGGGGGGGGGGGCTTCTTTAAACATTAAAAATATGTCAAAAAAGATTTTTGAGTACTTTAATAAAATTATACATTTTCGTTAAACATTTATTTGATGTGCCTAATTATATTAAATTATAATCGGTATTTAACATTTAAAAAATGAAATAAATGTCCTTCTATTTATCAGATGTAATAGCTTTTCCATACATAAAAAGAAATTTTATCTCTCGGAAATGACTCAAACTTTCTCGTTTTGGTAATAAATTGATAAGTTCCGTATCTCGTTCGATTGTTGTGTACCAGTTTGTGTGGGGCATTTCTTGTTAATCCACTTTTGAAGATAAATGAAATGATGCCAAGAGATTAACGACTAATGAACTTGCTTTTGAAGGAAAGATTTCGAACGAACCATTGCCGGTATTTAGTGAGAAGCATTTCAGTCTTTTTATTTTCATGGTTCGCTGGTTTGTGGCGCTTTGAGTGCAATCGCTTCGCCAAGTGTATTAGAAACTGGTTGGTCAAGGTCGCACCTTTTAGTTTGTTAGCCGATTTCATTAGTAGGAGGATGCGCCATGCATGTGTCAAGGGATCCCGCATCTGCAATGTGTGATGATTGTCCTATTGGTCTCGTCCAACAGAGATCCAGCCATGTGGAGGATTCCCTGAGTGAAGACGAGCGGGAATTTCTGTTTCTGGTCAGCATTGGGGACAAAGAAGGCATCAGAACCTTACTCCAGGTATGTCATTTCAAATGATTAGTGTACGCAGACAATCGCTGCCGATGCCTGACGTTAGCAGTCACAAAAAAAAAAAAGTTTTTCTAGATAGCGTCTGAATTCAAAACGTTTTGCAGATTGAAAAATGAGTTTCTTGTTGATCCGAAACACGTGTACGCAGGGGCGCATCGATGGGGAGGAGCGAACGGAACCGGTCTCACCCTCCCTCGGAAGGCATCGGATATCCTAATATTTAAATTCCCGGAATATGATCCGAACACTAAATATCCGGTTATCTAGGATATCCAGAGGGGGTATTCGGCGATAACGCGCAGACTTGTAGCTCTGTATAATATATAGCTACTTAAGTAGCTATATATTTTGTCTTGCAGTAAAAATATCAGCACAAATATATCCATTAAAATATAATTGCAGAGATATGTGCAAAAAGTGCATTGATTCCTTATAGGTCTCCCGCAGTCAAAAAGTAAATAATAAAAATACTTTTATACTAGTATAAAGCAGGTTTTACAAAATGCATAAGAAGCAAAAAAAAAAGTTGAGGGCACTTACAGATACGGAACATTAGAAGTGGGCCGTAAAAACTCGTTTTTTTTGAGTCGTAATACCACGGGAAAGTCGCGAATTGGGGAGGGTAAAAATGAATAAAAAAAGAAACAAAATTGAATTTCGGTTGCGCATGAGTGCTAAAGCTATCAGAAATGGAAGGTAAAATATAATAAAAAAACTAAGTTTATAAATATTACTTATAGTATAAAATAATTGTTTTGGAACTTGTATTCAAGAACGAAAAAACAGAGAAGTTGTATTATCCCCCTTGAACTGATTTATACAATTATTTATATACATATCTATATCTATATATATATATGCATATTTTTTTTCTTTCAAAAATTCCATTTAACTTGGAAGCAACGTGCCCCTTAAGATGTTGATGGATGTAAATAAACTTTTTTTTCTTGTGGTTCTAAGGCATAAGAAATTGATCTATTACATTTGGAAACCTAATTTTAAAATGTTAAAAATTATCGTCAATTTTCTAACTGTTGGGGAAAAAAACTTCAGAACAGATGCGCGTCCGAAAGATAAAAATCCATTTTTTTTTTTTTAAAAACCCTTTTTAGTATAACTCCAATTCGCAACTTTCCGAAGGTATTACCACTTGTAAGAAAATTTGCATTTTTTTCGTCCATGTGATAGTTCATAAATGATGTCACACTCTTTTCGTTATATATTTGACACCCTCTGTTTGTCACAAAATGTCCCACTTCAATATACCCCTTGTCACGTGTTACTTTATTTGCATAAGCATATGTGCTTGCGGTTCAGAAACAAAGCGCTACGCTATAGGTCATATAATAATAATGGTTATATGCGTACTTACGCTATTTTGTCTTAAAAGTGCAAATGCCCAAGATGATTTCCTTTTAAATTGAAACTTTTAACCATAAGTTAATTGAAACCTTAATCAGCAGCATCGAAAATGAAATCAATGTGTACAAAACAAAAACTAAATAAGTAAATATTCTGACCAACACCCTAGTGAACATATGTCATTGAAATGAAAAAGTGGTTCTAAAAGTGTAGGGACATAAAATAAGAAGTCCACAAGATGCACTTTCGTTTCGGCAGTTTGGTAATATCCCATTTTTCTGCAACAAAGTTGATTTCGGAAATAGGAAGAAACGACATAGTTCCTTGTCATTGAATGTCGATGTTGCTTAACAAACAACTTTATCAGATGCACCATTTATTTCGGAACATATTTCGCAGCCACACTATGGAATAGTTGTGCTTTTTTAACTAAAAATAAAACGAAAAGTTTTCCCAATTATTTTTATTAACATAAGATTTTTCTTGAAACTGGAGAAAAGAAATGCTGTGCTCCAATTTTCTTTTGGAATGACATTCAAAAAAAAAATAAATCAATCAATTCCTACTTAGGTCAAAATCTGCGTAGAAAATTTCAGCATTCATGGCTGATAAAATGGAAAATCGGCTGATGTTTGTTTCGCGAATACAATACTTCATTTAATCACAATAAAGTAAAAAGCGCAAATGAGTGCATTCGACTGAGGAAAGCCTCAGAAAAATACTCTGTGAGTGACAAAGATAATTTTATTCATACAGCTGTCAAACTTTTAGTTTAGAAAGTGTTGAATCACTGTTTGGGCTAAGGGAAGCCTTAAAGAATCTATCTATAAAAGAATGAAAACTCGTGTTCCAACTAACTTACAAACTTCGAAATAATTCCATCGTGTGTAGAAAAATGCGAGCTTTTGATTGATATATAATGCTAATATGTGCAAGGGGTTTTTCGCCCCCATATTGGGAATGTGTGAAAATGTCGCTTAAAATTGAATAAAAGAACAAGATAGAATTTTAAAAAATGCTGACCGTCGGGTTGCATTGTCATCGGCTCTTGGTACGTGTATAAAATTTCAAAGGAGTTGGACATCTGGAAGAGGCTGAAAATTGAATTGCAAGATTTGAACAAGATATAGGGAGGGTGTGAACTAATAGTAGGAATTGAATGAAAACAAAAGTAAATGAATGTTTGCATGTATGTAGTGTATTTTTATGGTTGTACGATACATTTTTTTTTCTTTTTGCAACGCAGTGCATAAAAACTACTTATTGATAAGTAAATAGAGTAGAAACAATTTTTTATCGTTCTGTTCATAAGTTAACTAAATAAATAGGATTCAGAGCAAGTTCTTGGAAATCGGAACAACTAAAAAAAAATGTTTGCTCCAGTCTCTGATTTTTTCATATCTTGAGTAACATTGCTCTAAAATTTCTATTGGGAATAAATATGATCATTTTTGGGATCGAACAGTTAGATCACAAAAATAATTTTTCTGATATTTAACTACACGTGGACTTTTGTCGAAATGTGTGAAGCTTTTTGTGATGAAATTTTGTTATTTGATCCCGAAATGTTTCAATATAACTCCATTAATTAATGAAAGTTAATTATTTCATTATTTGTAGTACTCAGGGGACATCTGGTTAAAAACAGGAAACTGAAAAATAAAAATAAAATAAAGAAAAAAATAATTTCGCTGAAATATTACTCAGAATAGAGGAGAAACTGGGTGATAAGACACGAGTGAGAGTTTTCTTTTTTTGACCTTGCTAGGGATACAGATAAATAACTCTTCCGGCTTCCTGCTTTTTCACTAATGTTAACTTTCAGATTGTAATAAATATTTCCGAAGTTAGAAATGAAATGAATTCATTAATTGCAACTTTGTTTTTTATTTGTAAGGGTTTTCAAAAATTTTTCTTGTTTATTTCAAAGGCTGGCAAGTCATATTTATTGATCAATATTGTTCATTTCTTTATAAAATACCTCTACTGGTTGACTATAAGTTCGTAATATGATTTTAGCGATTTAAATGTTTTTGATCGTTCTTCTTGATTCTATTTAAATCATCAAAGATTAAATTTTGTGAGCGAATTTTATAGATATGAATAAAATAACTAAGTACAAAAAATAAAATAAATAAATCCAATTAATCGATCGATTGAATTTACACTAGACATACAGTAGAGGAGGTTTATGGTTGCTATTTCAACTCTTAAACTGGTTTTTGTTTGATCATAACAGACGAACTGTGGAACCTCCGAACTTGAATTAAGAATGTTATTTATCGCTTTTTTGAGGATCTGATGTAGAAAAATGCTTTTTCTACACGCAAACACACAAAAGTATGTACTCCTTATTTTAATAGTACTCCTTTTCCGTTATCTTCCTACCAGACCTTGTGTTTACATTTTTTCGGGTGAAGGGGTTGTCCTAAAACGATGGTCCTTAATTCACGCAGAGTGAATTAAATTTGTTGTTTCTAACACCACTTGGGTATCCAAGCTCGACCAGGAAGTTTCCATTCATAGATGGTGGAAGTACGACTTGGCTCATGATGGATTCCTCCACAAATACCTTTTTTTGGACCTTCTCCACCCTCCGGTACTCTTGAAACTGCCTCGGGACTTCAGGGTACGCGGATTTTACGTGCCCGTATCCCCAAGTGCACACAGCGGGTCGGGTCCCGAACACCCACTCTTCCGATTCGGATCTCGACATCCTAACCACTAGGCTACCACAGCCATGAATTAAATTTTGATTCCGGAAGTTGAATAACAATAAAGCTTACTAATGCGATAACACCAGCAATTCCGTTGAGACGACGTAATACCAGGTTGAAAAATTAGATTCCGGCTCCTGAAATTTAAAACTCCGCCTCCGACGCCATACAGTTCCTAGTCAAATTAAGCCCGTTTGTTACTTATTTGTAATTTTAATGTTCACACTTTCCAGTAAAAATTCACTATTGCATTTAGAGGACCGTCAATTTATTGAAAAATCATAGTTTTTTGGGCGATTCTGCTTCATAAAAAGTTGGGAAGAAGCTGTAACTCTCAGGATTGCCATGCACGACTATTTTGTGCATTTTTGTAAGAAATGTACTTGTACTCACGGGTGTTTTTAGAACTTCCTTCACACGTTTTTGGCTTATAAAACGCAAACTTTTTCACGAAACGTTACCAAACTTTCAGAAAACTTGGCAGCATGCAAGTAAGGCGCTATACTGAAATTTTAAATAAAAATACTGAATATTTGATAAATGATGGACATTTAAAAGATTTAATTTTTAACTGTGCATGCGTAAAGGATAGCAATTTTTAACTCAAAATTTCCAAGAGCAACTCGTTAAAAAAATTCCAAAAAAATATTAAATTTGAAAAATCAAATTTGACATGCTATACAACCTGAGTTTTCATGGAGTGGCATGGATTGTGGACATCGGAAAAATGGTAGGACCTGAGGTTCGGGTGAATCCGTTCCAATTCCCTCCCCCCTCCTTCTGGGGGGCGTGCTCCGGTACATAGCACATATAAGTGATTCTCACGAAATATGAAAAATTATTGTCACTCTGATACTATTCTATAGTTAAAGCAATAAGAATAATTTACTTAGTAGCATTATTATTAAAATTAAAAAATGATCTTACAGGGATGTTGACAAATACATTTTTAAAATGAGGTTAAATTTCAAAATGCCATTTTCCTTCCTAGCCTGTCACTAACAGCGTTTAAAATAATTGTTCGCTTCATACGTCATTTGCAATTTTTCTCCGATTCATTTTTTTGTATCTTTAAATGATGAAATTACTTTAAAAAATCTTTGAATAAATCATGATTCGAAAAATATTTTTTAAAGTCAAATGTTTATGCCAGTAAGTTGTGTTAATGTCTCTTGAGAATGTATCATTTTTCTATTTTTATTTCTTAATTGGTTTCTGTAAATGAAACCATTCAGATTGATCTCTTATAATAAACAATGTTGTTTTCAACACAAAGTGGAAGTACACGAAAAAAAGTAATGAATAAGGAATTCCATTATCTTGGCGGTATCTGGCATATGATGAAAACAATTTTTTTAGGGGAGTGATACAAATGAACAATAATGATAATATTACCGTAATTATCGGTAAATAGCCCGCATCGTTGTATAGTCCGCAGGAAGAAAAATTCATCCTAAAAAAATACAGTTCGGTGTATAACCCGCCTCGTTGTATAACCCGCACCCAAAACAAAAACAATTACATGAACAAATCACTCTGTAAGGTACACTGTTTATAAGGAAGCAATTTTAAATTACAGAACACTTAACATTTAAAATTGCATTGTAAAAAGTACACTTTACCATATTTTGTTTATACAGGGACCTCTGCTCTTTTCCTACCCTCCTATTGTGATTTAATTGGTGTGGAAGCAAATGCTTGCATGGGGAAGTTAAGAGGGGATGGGTGAAATTGGATCATCGTTTCGAAACCTATCATTTATTTCTTTCAATTTAACAATAAATTTAATTTTATTTTTAATAATAATTATTATTTTATAAATTCCGTGTATTGTCCGCAGATTGTAAAAAAAGGAGTTTTTTCGTAGATAACCCGCGGGCTATACACAGATAAATACGGTAAGTAAACGGAATCGTAGTCGGACTCCAAATCAGCCCTGCGTGATACAATAGCGAGGCTCCTTCTATCGAGTGTGATTCCCTTGAAAGCTCTTTTTTTATCTCTAAACGGCTGAAAAGTTACAAGATGTGAAGCAGGAAAATCAACCGAAGTGTGCGTCAAACAATATTTTAGACTAGGTTTATAAAATAAACTAAAAACTAGTAATTGTATATTTTTATTCAAAATAAGCTCCTTCGGCTTCAATACATTTGTTACAACAATGATTCGAATGTTTGTTCCAGCTCGCATTGTGGGACTGCCTCCAAAGCTCGCTTCGAAGCTGTGTGTCAAAGAATGTTTAAGACTACAGCTGTAACTAAGCTTACAGTGGCGCTTACTGTGTTATCAAGCATTTGTGAAACTACTTCACTATCAGCTGATCCACTGACAAAACCTCAGTTCATTTGTTTAGTAATTGTATATTTTTATTCAAAATAAGCTCAATACATTTGTTACAACAACGATTCGAATGTCTGTTCCAGCTCGCATTGTGGGACTGCCTCCAAAGCTCGCTTCGAAGCTGTGTGTCAAAGAATGTTTAAGACTACAGCTGAAACTAAGCTTACAGTGGCGCTTACTGTGTTATCGAGCATTTGTGAAACTCCTTCACTATCAGCTGATCCACGGACAAAACCTCAGTTCATTTGTTTTTTACTTTGATGACAGCGACGGAATCCGCTTCAGACGTCATGCAGGAAAAAGACCGGTGAGGTATAGTGTGGGTGTATAGTGAGGATTCCAATTTAAATTTATTCATTTTAATTTTTAATTGGGATGATTTGTCATGGAGAAGGAGGTTGAAATGGCGGAAATAAGTATCATTACTCAAAGGCAAAATATTAAACCTGCTATTAACTTTTCAAGAAATACTAAAATAGATATCTAATATCAGCCTCTATTTATGTATATCTTGATCAATATAGCTATCTATTTCTTTTAATAACGGTTTGATTTTTGTGTCTATGCTTTTATCAATATATCTCTGTATCTGTATATGTGTATATCACCAAATATTTGTAATACAAATTGTGTCTTTATTTCTAATCGGAGCAAGTCACATTTTTGGGCTCCAAGAAAAACTCGTTGCTCCACCCACGTTCCTGTTTCAGGGTCTGGTCTATCATATCGTAAGATTGAGCAAATCTATTTTCCGGATACAACAAAAATATGAGAAAAAGGAAGTGGTTAGGATGTCCGGAAGATAGGGGGTTCGATACCCGACCACGTGCATGTAGAATCCTCAAGTCCAGAGGCAGCTGAGGGTACCGGTGGGTGTAGAATTTCAAAAAGAAAGGTGGCGTGTCATCCAAATACATAATGAGCCAAGTCGTACGATCTATAAACGGATGGATGTCTTAATTCCAGGCGAGGGGGAGCTTGATACCAAAGAATACATATTAGAAACATCTGAGTGTACGCTATGCGCCGGAAATGAAAATGGTAGATTTGCAAAGTAAGGAAAGAATACCTAAATGTTTATTTTAAAAAATGCTCCAATTTTCCTCATCGGATAACATGAAAAAGTTTTTCACATACTTCATGAATTTAACGATTTTCATCATCGGTTAACATATAAAAATTCTCACATTTTGCTTCCGGGCACCTCAATCATGTTCTTTTCCAATATAGATTGTCACAGTGATGACCGGACCAAAAATACAATACTGGTATATCAATAATTTTTCAAAAAAGTTACAAAAACAGGTATATCTATTACTTTCATACAAGAACTATATAAATTTAAACAATTTAATTATCTAAAAATATAAAACAAAGGGAAAAAGTGTTATAATAAAGTACTATTAATAAGTGCAGTAAAAACAGTTTATAAAATTAAAAACAAAAATATAATATTGGTAATAAAAGCATTACCATACAATAAAAGAAAGATTATTTAAAAAAAACATTTAGAAAAATGTTGCTCTGTAGTCTGTTATATAATACCCATAAATAGGGAGGGGAGACAATTTAATAACTACCTATTTTCGAAATGGGATCAAAGAAAGCACATTGAACTGTCATTAATCCTAGTACTCATTTTTGAGCACAAATTGCCTGCAATTGAAACTGTTCTTTCCTCATTACACAATGGTTGGGGCAATTTATAATAAGCGATCTACTTCCTCTACATATTTGCCTCAAAATCAGTTTCGAACAATTCTCGTGTGACGATTTTCAATAAATTTTATTTTCCCATTGATTTGGTATTTTCTATTACTACAGCAATTGTAATCACTTTTCAAACTAAGATCAAAATGAAAGGACTTTGGTACTGTCAAAGCTATGGAAAAAAAATCGTATTTCAAATAACAGCAGGTGTATAATAAATTGAATTAAATCCTTTAATATGAGCATTTATGTACCACAACTAATACCGAAAAGTCATCTTGCCAAATACTGGTGTCACGAAATACCGGTATAGCAATCACTCGTTGCCAGATATATTGCGCTTTTTGACGTGTGTCAGATTTGAATGATGTCCATGCATTGTTAATGGTGCGAATAAAGTTGAAAATAAAAAAATGTAGTTTGAAGTGCACGTTATGCGCCGGTCGGTAGTATATGAAATGGCTACAGCAGGAATTTGACTTGCTTTTGTGTTACACCTGTTTTATTTATCCCTGTAGACGAAAACGATCAACCCAAACTGCAGCGACTATCGGGACCAGCGAGCATTGGATATAGCTGTAGGCGACCAGGACTTGGTCGTTTTCCTTCTCGACCACTTGGACGTCAGCACTTTGCATTACTACTGCGCCATACTTCGGGCTGTACTGGAAAATGAAGTTGCCATTCTCGAAATGCTTTTGGATCGGTATGTACAAATCTCATAACATGATAGCAACAGCGAAGGCATATTTTAGTTCTTTTTGTACCAGCAAGAATGTTTTTGAATTCCGACTTCTGAACATTTGCTCTGCACTCTCAATAGGCATCATATTTATCATTTAATTTAATAATTTTATTTTACGATCCACACACATGCGTCTAAAAATGGGCCCATACGAAATAACGATGGTCCAGCAACTTAAAAATAGTTATTGGCTTGGCGTACCTAGTTGTGGAGGCAAACATTGGGCGATAACTTTTATGTATGAAAATTTTGCATTCATCAACTGTTTTTTGCGAGGTTTCGAAGTCAGCCGCTTGATGGCGCTCATATTAAACGATATAATAAATGGCACACAATAAGCCTAATAAGACTAGTTTCTAGTTTTTCAATCGTTTTGAAAAATCCAGTCTCTGCTCCTAAATGAAAACTTTAAGTAAGTAAATATCATAGTTTTCTGCTACGTTTTCCCCTTAAGTAGTTTTTCATTCATCATTCTCTTTGATGGTTCTAGATCTTTTTTTTTCTGACCTTTTATTTGAAATATTATTTTATGGACGCATTTGTGCTCATAAAAACTAATAAAACGAGCGATAATGTTGCATAAAGTAAAAATCCAGTAAAACAAAATAAACTCTTGCTTACTACGTTTCCTAGTCATGGTTCTGATTCTGTTAAAAGGGCTTTAAATAAGCGTTATGTGGAGTTATTCCTTTCCCTTCATACCTCATTAGTATTCCCTTCTATCGTTGATCTCGAAGGTATCTTTGAAAAACAGGCATCTTCATTCTTCCAAAGAATATTAATCACAACCTGTCCACATTAATACTTTTATCTGGGAAAGAACTCTATCCAAATGAGCAATTCTTAAACTTTCTTGAAGAAATCAATGCTACTTTGCTAGAAAAATAACATAATAAAAGTATGTCATCGCTGTCCTTTGTATTGCGGATGCCTCCCAGAAAAATCGTTCACATTTTAAAGTGATCCATTCAGCAAGCGACTGCGGCATCTTCGTAGATGTGTTGCAGGGTAAGTAAGTGATGAAAACAAAGTGTAGTCCGAATCTGGGAGTAGAGCGTGTGGGCAACAGCTTCTAGCCAAGAGCAGAATTGGACATTGTCTGTAATGGGTTGCTGAAAAAGCACTTTTTCGTGATCCCAATCTGATCAATGGATCGTGGCCAATGGAGAAATAAATGTTCACATTTAGAAATGCCACTTTTGATCTATGCTTCTTGGTTGGTAACATAGTTCTTGTCCAAGTCCTATCTGCGATGATGACCGAGAACTGGCTAACCAAGTCCTGTGACTATTCCCTCAGTCTATGGGAGTTTTGCAAATCAAAAGTCTATGTTAAGAACCGTTCAAGAATTGAAGGTAAAAATTGATTGTGTTGTTAATCACATCGAGGTATGAGCATGTAAAAAGGTGATTGTAAATTTCACACAGAGTGGTGTACTACAACTAGGCTGTCAGTATGCCGAAAGTTGTATTTCATACTTAAATCAGAGCATTTAGATACTCATTGTAAGAATGTAAAAATGTTTGTCATTTTGTAATTATATACTGTGTTTTATTATTTATTATTGATTTTTTTGTTTTAAATCTTAAATCGTGTGTTCGTCTAACTAGGACAACAAGATTTCTTTTACGATGGCTCGATGTACGATTTAACATTTCAAATTGCAAAGTATTTGTGTGTTCAATGTGATACTACAAATACTATTGCGTTTTTTATGATACTCTATATTTCCAAAATTTCATTTTACACCTTTATTTGAAGCATTCTAAAGCAGTACTTAGTGAAAAAAAACTAGTTCGTATCATAAAAGGAATATCTTAGATTTTATGTTTTATCGAAAGACAAAACATGCTCCGTTCAGTCGTATAGTCATAAAACTAATGTTCACTCGAAGCCTGTGAATCAGCACATGTTGGGACTAGGAGCTGTCTAGATTTCCGAAGACTCCGCTGAACCACAAAATTGCTATTTTACAGGGAAAATCTACTTAAATCTCATTCTTTTGTTGGCTTTATATTTGAGCACTTATATAATTGAGTAAAATAATTCTGTATATTTCACTATAATTCATAATATTCAACATTAAAATGCAACTTTACAATTTCTAAGGAAAAGTTAAACTCTCTAGACTCTAAAGAACACTGTACAACACCAGTTCGTTACGACGGCCACAGTGTAAAAGGATGCATTCACACTTGGAGCAACAGCAACAAAACAGTTTTTGGTTCTACCATAACTTAATACTCGTATTAACTGCGCTTTTTATTGCGCCATTAAAAGTGACTTTCACTCAGACAGCTGTGATTTGTTGCTTTGGTCTATCGAAACGATGCGTCATCGCTGTTAGTTTGATAAACATAACAGCAACGGATGAAAAATTCTGTCGCCTTTGGTGTGAATGCATCCTGACTTTTCTCCACCAGACTCCTACCTGTTAGCCGAGGCCTTAAGATTGCTTTCGCACTGGCACTAGCAATGCAGCTGCCAACGAGTTCATCAGAGCATGGCGGGCTAAGAACGGGGTACTGGTTGGTCACGCGAGTCGGTCCGTCCGATGGATTGCTTCAACACGTAGCGGTCGGAGTCGGGAAAGCAAACAACACTTTCTGTCTGTCGATAAGTCACGTGAATTTAGAGCTGTTGCCTCGCGTGAGTTGATAGAGAATAAAATCAGTTAAAACCGGTTTCTTGAATAGCCCAGATAAATTTACTTGATCCCAAAGTTAACCGTTGTCAGAGGAAATGGAATGAAAAACGTTCGTACTTGGATGAACCGAATCTTTTTCAGGGCAGAAGCAGACAGCATCCGGCTGAATGAATTACGGGATTTCATGACCGGAGGCCCCGAGTGTAAGGAATGTCTGCCCGACGTGGCCGTCACCAACCTGACACCGACTATGGCTGCTGCTGTCAGTGGGAATATGGATGTGACCAGGATTCTTCTCGAGAGAGGTTATTGCATTCAAAAGCCACACAGCGCTAAATGTAAGATACACTCTGCTCTTTCATTGGAACGGGATCCTTTTCATATCTATTGTTTCAACTCGTGGTACCGAACGAAAAAAAGGAAATCAAATTAACTTTTTAATGTTCCAAGTTGTTGACTAATTTGGCCGTTTTAAGAATACTTTCTCAAAAAATGACTCTTTAAATGTTGACCTCAGCTAAGCTCTTTTAATTTATCTTATCCAATATTCCTGATTCAACAGCTAAATATGGTCAGGACAGTTACTCTAAAATTCATCGACACCAGACTCAAAAAATCCATCGTTGATTTTTAATTTATTTAAAAAATAAATCCCATGGCTCAAAAAAAGAGATGACGTCACCCAGCATTATACACTGTAATCTTTGCGTTGCTCTTAACTAATTTGCTTTCCTTTCATCATTATTTTATTATTACTTTGAAATGATGACTTCGGTATTAGGACTTTTCTCCACCAGACCCATTCCTGTTAGCCGAGGCCTTAGGATTGCTTACGCACGGGGAGAGGTAGTGGGGTCTACGGATTTTACATGCACATATCCCCAAGTATACATTCAGTGGGTATCGAACGCGCGACCTTCTAGGTGGAAGTCCGACGTGCTAACCACTAGGCTACCACGGCCCAGTCGGTATTAGGACTAGATGTGTACAAGGTAAATCAGACAATGTGCCAAAGGTAACATCAATGATGCTATTTGATTTTATCAATGTTCCAGAAACGAGAGGAGGAAAGAGATACATTTCTTACTTGGCGACTTATGATCCCCCTGATTTTAGTTCTACCACTACTCTTTGGCTCGCTGCTTAGTGTCTTTATGTTATCTTCTCACAGATGATATATGCAATAAAAAGGAAACCATAAAATGTGTTTTCAGGTGAGTGTCGAGAGGCTTGCGGCGCTCGCACGAACAGCGGTGAAACGCTCACCGAGTCCATGAACCGCATGAACGCCTATCGCGCTTTGGCCAGCCCTACCTATTTGATTCTGACAGCAGAAGACCCTATCTTAGAGGCTTTTCAGCTCAGTCAGGAAATGGACAATTTGTCTCGAGAATTGCCAGAGAATCAGGTGAGAAAAATCATGCTGCAATCAGTATTACAATTTAACCTTGTATATGTCATTTGTTTCTACAGCTGCTTTACAATTAAATTGAGAAATTCACCTCCTAATGTTAAAAATGTTTTTGAGTTATCTAAAACTACCATGGTTTATTTTTTTACAGAAACTAAGAACCAACCTAACAAGAAAAATGATTTTAATTAACTAGCCGTATAATGTTTTCGATGCGTCAATCCAGAAAGTATTTTACACATTATATGTAAATAGATAGAAAAGAAAAAAAGAATTATTTTCCAAAATGAAGAAAAGTCTACTCTAATGAGTTATGAATTTCCCTAATGAAAAACGTGATTTCAATTCTTTCCTTTCATTGTAGGTTTGAAAAATGAATTGAAATATTATCAAAAAGATATGTTCTCTTAAATTTTTTTCAGAAAGAGTACCATGAGCTTTCCAATCAATGTCGCCGATTTGCCGCTGATATTCTCGATCAGTGCAGAAACACTGAGGAAGTTCAGACAGTTCTCGTGCAGAATAGAGGTTTCACAGATCCTAGACCTCATCAATTCAGCCGCTTGCATCTTGCCGTTGAATTGCAACAAAAAGAGGTAGGTGCTCGATAATATTTTGCTTTAGGGGAAAAGTGCCAAATTGAGTATGAAATATTTCAATTTTTAAACATTTTTTAAAAATGATATTTATAGTGCAGTTTATTACAAATTAATAATAGGTTTTTTAAAAATTAGGGGCAAGATCAAGAGGAAGAATTACCTCTATTTTTGAAAGGTTTAATTTCTGTATCTGATGCGAATGTTACAGCTTCTGCCGTTAACTTGAACAAAATATTATTTATGTTAAATTTAATATAAAACAAATAAACATGTGTCAGAATCATTTATGAATTATAATATTGTTAAAATTTAAACAGAAAATTAGGTATTATATAAAAATGTCACATTGAAAAATTTTAATTCAAACAGAGTGAAATTATTCCTATATACTCGTATAATAGATAGTGCTTGAATGAAAACACTAAATGGATAAAACACTCATATCTTTAGGTAATATTGTTTGGTTTTTTTTAAATACAAATTGCAGGTACGGCGCTTACTACCGAAAATACGGTAATTATGACGATCAAAGCTACAGAAAAGGTCTTATTTCTTTAGAAAATTCTATTTTGAGAGCGAAAATAATGTCTTGAGAAATCAACTTTGGGAAACTATCCTAATTTAAAAAGTAATCGAAAGTTAGGCTACAATAGTGATGCATTTAAGATCATCTTATTCTGCAAAAAGGTACTCTGAAACACCTTACAAGAAAAACCAATTATTTAAAAAAATCGTAAACGCAAGCATCAGTTTCATTGTTACCCGATTGGTACAGATCTGACGAAATAGCCCTTATTATATACGCTAAACATCGCTAGTTAATGAATTGAAAAGAAAACGTGTAATATATTTTTCACAACATTCAATTCCTTTCTTAATAGACAAACACAAATTAAAAAAGCATTTAATTTGGGCGTTACCGAACTGATCTTTCATTTGACAAATACAGTAAAATAAAGATTGAAAAAAATCTTACCTGTAATTCTGTTGAACTGAAGTTCAAACTTTCAACTGCTACTTGCACTTCCCAAAAAGGGGTTCTAGCATACGTAGTAAAACATCTTTTTTGACCGAACGGAAGTCAGCGTTACCGATCTGATACGAAAACTTGGGACATAGATAGATTTTGTTTTTTTCTGATGTATATTTGTTTTCTAAAACATGAAAGTCAATCATTATAAATAAACATAAAATACATTGTTTCCGCTGGTAGTTGCTTTTCTCGTGAGGTTTTATACCCTGGATTCTTTTTAAAGCTCGCGATTCATAACTGGGACACGTTACCGATCTGATTTTGAAGAAATAAAAACTTCTTTTGCCATAAATTAAAGTAACAACTTAGAAATTTTGCCGTGGATTGAATGTCAACTATTAAACAAAATATTTTTTTAGTTTTTAATAGAAAATGTTTCAGAAATTCCTCTGGGACACAAATTATCACTTTTTCTAATATCCACCCTTTACATCAAATTAAAACCTATATTGTTGGTAGCCTCAGGCCTGACCTTGAGAGTTCTTATTTTTATAGAGCTTCTAGAAATCGGCTGTCTCAAAACTAAAGGTTTGGACAGTCCCTTTGATCGCACGACGTTTTATTCTATGATACTAATTGCTGTTCTTACATACGTTTTGTGGTTGTCTGTCCGCTACCTGCGTTTTGCACAAATGTTATACTATTCTTTATTCTGCTTACCGAGAGTTTTTCTTTCTTGCCCTTTTATATCATTAGTCTTCTTAAAGAAAATATATCTACTGACGTACATTATGATCAAAAACATGATTAAATGAAAAGCTTTCTTTAAAGATGCTTCTATTCCCTAGTTCGTGACCCACGCAAGTTGTCAACAGGTCCTGCGTTCTATGTGGGTCGATAGCCTAGGTTCCTGGTACAGTTGGCCTTTGCGATGGCGAGCTCTTCATGTACTGAAGCACGTTTTGTTGACACCATTCATATCTATTGCGTTTATTCTCATTCCACGATCTCAAGTCATCAGTCCTCTTCGAGTTCCTCTCAATCGATTCATCTATTCGGCAACTTCATACCTCTTTTTCCTTTGCCTCCTCATGGTTACACTGCTCAATGACAGAAGGTAACTTGAATTCTTTTCACGTTTGTATGTCGCATTTAATGAATCCAAAATGTTATGCTCTTTTATTTCAAGTTAGACATGTAAAGTACTTCTGGAAGCCAATGTATTTTGCATATTTGAAGAATCTCTCGATGGCACATGCACATAAAAACCAAATTCATATTCAACAAACACTTTTTGTGTTAAATAATCATTTAAACACAATCTAAGATCCACTCATTTTAAAAGATGTGTCGTGTATAGTAAGGCTTTAATTTAATTTCTTGATTGATGTGAGCAATTAACAAAAGGTTGTAGTGATCTTATTAAAATTGATTTTTGTCTTTATTCTTCTCTAACTGTACTAATAATAAAGCAGCAAGTATGTCCATGTGTGTGTGTCTGTCTTGCGTAGGACCAAGAACGTTCGGCCGGTTTTTTGTGAAAGTTGGCACGGAATTAGTTTGGAACATGAGGGTGCGCATTTCAGAGTTTTTTCGAAGTCGTTCTTTTTTTATTCCAAGTTAAACCGGAAATTGAATTAAATGGCCCTTTTCTATTGAAATAAATTACCGCATTGTTTCAAAATTGGTTTTATTGGAAAGCCCGCAAAAAACGGACCCAGAAAAATATTTTTTCCTTTTGCTAAAACTTGAAGTCTCGAAATGAACTGAAAAAGAATGTTGCAAGCGTTTTTTCCTGTCGTTCGAAATTATTTTTCCACGGTTTTATTTTCCCAAGTTTTATTTTCCCAAGACAATTAATTGAGCGCTTTTTTATTAAAATTTTTTTTTCAGCACTCGGGCGATCGATAGCTTTATTTTGACTACTCATACTCTGCAAGTGCTTATTAAGAAATACTATCATTTAGAGCGATTTTTGTTATTCCAAATCATTATTACTGTTTATATTTTTATTTATCTTTTCTCCAGTGAATTAGAACATATGTTAGTTGCCTATTTGAGCTCTGATGAAAGGTTTTTCCGCTTTCAAAGTTTTGCCTGCTGCAGTTAGTTTCCACAAAATTTAGTCTTTCTGTTTTACTGTCAATAGATAAAAATAAATTATACTAAAAATTCATGAATTTGAAATGTTCTAATGGCTTATAATCGTCCTTGTGTGTAGGTACGTAAGCTAAACAAAATTCGTTTTTTTTTTACAAATAGTTTTTCTTTTCTTTTTTTAATATTTTGTAAAAAAAAAAAAGTCGCTGAAATGTGTAGAATCGCCGGTTGATTGCCGTTTACGCCTAATTTTTAACTCTATGCAATGCTATACATTTTTATACAATGACATAATCTACACATAAAAAAGTTACCACTGTCTATATAATGGCGAACCGACTGGTCTTTTCACTTTTTAACACGGGCACGGTCGTGCCAAATTTTATTTTAGAGCACAGTGATTCACTTCTAGAATGTCTTTCTTCTATGTTTATTAACACTTACTTGTTAAAAGAATTCTTCAATTTAAATTGTTTCAGTAAAAAATAAATAAAAAATATAAATAAATGAATAAACACACACACACATTAAATTGTTGAAATGTATTGAAGTTTGCCTAACACTTTGAAAAAATAAAGTTATCTATTTTATAAATATAAAAACAATTGATTAATAACTAATTGTTTTATTTTCGGCATAAAAGGCCTGCACGGTGACGTCGTGGTAAGGCGCGGGACTCGTACGCCCCGGTTTATAGGATGGAGCCTGGCAGTGTTTGGATTTTCAAGATGCAGAATATCGTCTTGAGTCTATGTCGTATGATTATGCGGCATGTAAAAGATCCCTTGAGTAGACAATTGGCTTGGATTAAATTAAATTCCTAGTGCAATTTTGCACCAATGGAGTCCGGGTGCTCAGGTAAAGAAAGCGGACGTCAAAATTCTCATGTGGCGATGGTACCACTCATTGTGGTGCCGCTGAAAGAATTGGTACCAATCTCTAGGAAAACACTCTAGGTCTGCAATGAATAAGAACCAATTTATACACACAGCCCATTAGAAATTGAAAAAAAAAAAAAAATGCATAAAAGTGAAACATTTTTTTTTTCAGAAATCTGTTTAAAAAAATATTTAAAATTATTTTGAGTCTAAGCCATTTCAGGTGGAACTATTAATTGACCTTAAGAAATCAATATTGGCACATGGCGAAAAGTAGGCTTGTTTAGTTTTAGAAGAAGTTATTGTTTACTTTATTATTGTTCTCACTTTTTGCTTGAAAAAATTGTCACCTTTTTCACTAATGGTAATGTAGATCATAAAACTCGGCACTATAGCAAACAAAACTCGGAAGAAAAGTTTCGCTACAATCTCATCAAAATCTTAGACATCAGGAGAAAATCGTAAAAATGGATTAGAAGCGTAAAATTGTGAAAACTGGCCAAAATGACGAAAAGCTCATAAAAGTTATCTGGTATGTAGAAGGATAATATGTAAGTCTACCATTATAAGTTATTTATTTTTTAGATAATATTTCCATGTCTTGATAGTTGAATGAGTCATGGATGAGTTTTAAACGACTTGCATAATCGGTGATTGAGTCTTTGCATTCATTTAACTTCTTGTATTCTTGTAGGTATGATGTACGTTCCCCAGTTTCCTGGACCGAGGCTGCCGTGTGTTTATTTGTACTCGGGCATTCATGGGACATCTTCACTAACATGATTTCCGTTGGTGTTTCTCACTACTTCCGTTCCTGGTGGTCGGTGTACGATTTGGTGCTGTTCTCTCTCTTTCTGGTCACTGAAATCATGTGGTTCAGTGTTTTCATCCTCAACTTTTTTCATCCTACTGTCACGAACTCGAGCCGAGATTGCTGGGAGTGGTATCATCCTATTCTCTTAGGTGAAGGGATCTACGCAACTGCCTCTATCATGGCTTTCTGTCGCCTCATGATTTGGTTTCAAGTCAACTCGCGTTTGGGGCCTTTAGGAACAAGTGTCAAAGAAATGATCGGTAAGAGAACCATTCCAATGACCTTATAATTTATAAGCAGTAACATTTTTCGACAGCTTTAAAGTGATTTTAGTGGAATACTTTTTTATGGATGTGCTTGAGCAATTATTTATACTGAAGTGTTTTACTTTATGTTAATGCCGTTCCGAAAACTTCAATTATATCTATTTTTTCGTATTTTCTTATGCCACGTGGGTATCTAAGCTTTGACCAGGAATTAGGGCAGTATCTTCTGTTTATAGATGAGCACCACAACGGTGGAAGTACGACTTGGCTCATGATGCCACCACTTTCCTTTTTCAACCTAAGAGTGAATGGAAAGGAAATTCTCCACTCTCCGGTACACTCGGAGCTGACTCGGGACTTCAGAGTCACGTATCCCCGCGTACACTCGATTTTCCGACATCCTAACCACTTGGCTACCAGGCCCCTCGTATTTTCTTTTTAAAAGTGAATGTTTTGTACTCATTTGTACTAGTCATACGTTACATTTTTATGATACTTCAGAAATTCTATTTTGATAACCTGAGGGGGTTTTCATAAGAAACATTAAAGCCATGGAATATTTTCATTTATTTTTCTTTTTTGGTTATTTTCAAGCTCGCATGCTTCAGGTACTTTAACTTATATATGGAGTGCGTGTGAGTAAATGATGCATTCAACTATCACGAGTTTATTGCTGTAATAAGATTTTAACCACTAATCGGGCCAGTCTGTGCCCCGACGATATGGTAAAAGAACAAAATCTCATTCTCTGTTATTCTGCTTTTTAAATTTCTAAAAATCCTTTTTTTCCCCTTTTGTTTCAGTGAATGTTGCTCAATTTTTCATGCTCTTCTTTATTATCATGCTTGCTTTTGCTACGGGATTGAATTCTATTTATAAAAATTATAAAGAAGACCCGTCTACCAGGTCGGAAACAAGTGATGACGACAGCGGTGAGAGGCAGCCAACCGATTTTGTTACGTAAGCAATTTATTTTAAATTAAAGGTACAGAAACCCCTCGTTATATCGCTCATTCGGATATATCTATGTCTTCCAAAATTTTAAGTTTGAGCTCTGTAAACTAAAAGTATTGCATTTCTCGGTAAAGTCTTTTTTCCCCCCATTAAACAAAGCCATCGAACATTCCTTTCTTCTGAATTTGCTGCAGTTAAAAGCTGCAACCATTCTCATCACGCTCTTGCAGAATGATTCTACTCAAATCAGTTGACGTTATACTTGACATTTCTGTTTGTATTGATCCTAACGCCCATAGAATGAAAGAGACAGATGTCTATTGCATAAATATTTATTATTAAACTATTTTTGTTAAGAAAGTTGCCATTATGTAAGATTAAATTAAATTTTTTACGTTGACACTCAATTTACTTGTACTTTTTGAGTAACGGCATCGGTTATATCGCGCATTCGGATATATCGCGCTTTTTTTTCTCTCCCCCGAGAAGCGCGATATAACGAGGGGTTACTTTACCTTTTTTCTTCTGAAAGCTTCAGTCAGTGCAGATCCCGTTCAAGTACGCATAGTAATTTGAGTAATAAATTTCAAATGCAATTGAACTTCAAAAATCCAGATTCCGTATTTTGGAGGTCTACTAAAAATGATCTCTTAAGCAATTAGTACTGATTGGTTCACTATTATTTATTGTAGTACTGTTTTTAGAGATTTTCCGCGTCGGAAAATTCCCGCCACAATGTTCCTACTAAAACAATACACTGTATAGCCAAAAGTCATGTAATGTCTTCAATTTTAGACATCGCTCAATACATTGTTGCGGGTGCTGCATTTCCGTCCCATCCATAACATGCACAAATTATATTTTTAAATTAAAAGTTTTTGCCTTAGAAAATTTATACAATGTTAAGATACACGAGGGTTAGTCACATTCTAAAATATAAAAATGAGGAGCCAAAGTTTAAAGTTCTTTAATTGCAGTGAAAAAACGAGGGCTATTTTTTTTCAACCTCCAGTCGCACAGTGCGAAGCCCAGGCATGTGGCAGGTGCGTAGTATACGACTGCGCAACTACCCCTCCACAAGCTCTGTCACTGCCGAGTTCAACATGCCATTTCTTATTGAGCTGCAATTAACCGCCATATTCACCGTCAACCTAACTCCACGCGTGAAACCACGAGATCCGTTAACTCGGAGTTGGGGCTCAGCGCTGCGAAGTTAAAAATCGGTATTCACGGAGGAAAATCAACCTGGGGTTTTCCAACCACGAAGTTAGTCAACTCGACGCCATGTGGGAACGTACGGAGGCCCGTTATTGGTCAAAACTATCAAATGATTTTCTTCATGCTTTTTCGCCGCGCAGTGTACATTTTGTTTCCCGTTTTTTAAAATTCCCGTTCTCTGCGATATAGCGATGAATAAAACACGAGTGGTTTTTAGCCCGTTTGAGAAGGTATTACTTCTAGCACTCGTGGAAAAAATTTAAAAATATTGAAAAATAAAGAATCCAATAAAATTTTTCTCGGAAAATGAAAATATAGCTATATTTAACGAATAGGAAATTATAACTAATTTTAGCATTGTAATATATCTCTTTCTGACATTAGAAATGTACCATTCACAAACGATACATATATAATATAGAAATGTATCATTATGAACCAAGCAGTAGTGTATTATTGTATCTTTTAAATTTTTATTTGAATATTCTTTCATTAAATCAAGGCCGTAACCAGGGATGCCCACGAACCCCCCCCCCCCCGAAAATTTTCGCAATGTAGCATATATTCCTCCCTGAAACTTTCTTCAACATAACTGTTTCAAAGCCTCTCCCCCCCCCCCCCCAAAAAAAAAAAAAACTGGCTATGGCCTTGCATTAAATTCATGAGAGTATTTAAAAAATGCATTTGATTTCAATTATAACTATTGTAAACACTTTATTCTTACAATCACTTCGCATTGGCAAAGTACAATAAAAATTTGGTTTAAGTCTTACAACTGCATGAAACGGCAATTCAAAATTATGTGATTTGGGGTTAACAAGAACCCTTTTTCTAATGCAAATATGAATTCATTAATACAAATACATATGGCGAATATTTTGACTTTTTCAAAAACCTTGCAGTTTACCTTTAAACACAAAACTGCCATTAGCATTATGGATTCATTTCATATGTCTTTTTTTTTTTTTAAAGAAGCTTTTCACATATTCAAAACCTTTGTTAAATTAAAAAAAAAAAAAAGAAAAAGAAAAGAATATACAAGCAAATGTAAATTGGTCAATGACATAAAACACATGGTAAAGGTCAACAAGTTTATTTTATTCGACATACATAAATCAAAATATTCCACATGAACTTCGCAGGCCCAGAAGTAACCTTGGCAAAAAAAATCAGGACGCATGTTAAATGTTCAGTATATACATGTACACTTTAAAGTAGAATAAAATTATATCAAAAAGCAACAAAGAGAGAGAAAAATAAATAATTAAATAAAAATACTAAAGATATATTACCCCCCATTGTTTGGTATTTCTGTTCAATTAGGAATCATGATAAAGTTTCAAAATCTTTAATGAAGTAATAGCTCCGGAGAGAAAAACATTATCGGAAACACACAAAAGTGACAAAGAAATCATTGAACACTACTAGTTAATAAAATTAAAACAACTCTAAAGTTGTATTTTTTGTAAGGCCTCTTCAGAAATTCAAGATCGTGTAAAGCGAAGAAAGCTCTAAAATCTCAACATATTCCAATTTTCGCAACATCCAGTCCGCCATTGCTAATGTTTATATGTACTGCGCATGCGCTCAAACCTTAACTTTGCTCTGGAGCTTGGTTGAGTTACTCGACCTGGCATGGTTTCGGGAACCTGTTTGCGTGTAGTCAAAGTTGATGGTGAATAGGAAATCCGCGGTAACTTCAGGTTGGAGACCGGTTTCGCGTCAAACCATGAGGTTAGAGTTGACGGTGAATACGGCGGTAAGTAAACATAGCTGTATACATTGATTCTCCCGCCAAGTGCGAATTGCGAAGTGTTATTCGTTTCTTGCAGGAAGAATTACGAAGAGCTATTCAAAACAAAACAAGACTTCAGGAATTGTTCTGTAATCAGGGCACTGCTGTAACCCAACGGTTCCTTGAGCAATTTCGACGGGACACTTTTGAACACCCACCATGTAGCCCCGACTTAGCACCCAGTGACTTTCATATTTTCCCCGAACTTAAGATGTGGCTGAGGGCTGCCCCAAGCCACATCTTAATCCCCCTCACATGTGGCATGGGGGGGGGGGGAGCAAACTGCCGAAGAAACCGTCACAACTCGCTTGAAAGCATTGGCGGTAACATTTTATGAAGAAGGTGTTGGAAAGCTTGTTCACACATATGACAAATACCTCAATCGTCAAGGTGATTATGTAGAGAAGTAACCTTGAGTATACATTACTTTTGGTAGTAAAATCATTTTTTATGTTCGCACGTATTTTTCCTTTATAGCCCATCGGAGGTTGAAAAAAAAACAGCCCATGTATATACATACAAATGTCATAATCGCAAAAGTGGATGGAGTAACATTTTTTCAAATTTCTAGAGAAATATATGACGAAAGGTTCTGTAATTTCGGACATATAAAAGAAAGGCACACACTTTTCCAGTAAAATTTTCATTGCGCGTTCAATTAGGGGACTAACAACAAATTGACGAAAAGAGAAGCCATTTTCGATCATTCTGTCTCATAAAATGATAAAAATGAGCTGTAAAAGTCATAAGAGGGGGATACGATTGATAGGGGAGAACGGGGAGAGTCCGGACAAATTTTCTTCACGATTTTTTTTCTAAGTTGCCAATACAACTAGAAATCTTCAGAAAGCGTTTTCTTGTGACCTGAAGATTCAGCTTTATGTGAGATTTTTAAAAATTACCTAGGAAGCGCCCTGTATAGTGACAGTATCCGCGGTCTCCCCAACATGCGGGGATGACATAAGAATTAAATGTTTAGTAAAAAAGTTTTAAGCAACAGTGAGCAATAATTCAAGAAATATATTTACATAAATCGGGTACGGTGAAAATTTGACGAGTTTTGATGAATTGTTGAGGAGGTTCAAGGTGCCCTAAAACTGAGGACCATTCATAAAAAATGATGTCATCACGAACGGGCCACGTTTTTTATCATGGCTTCAACCTCTAGTCCGTCATCTAGCACAGGGGGAACCTGGGAAGACGTTGCCGTCATATTTAACTGCGACATATTCTCCTACCGATTTTTTGAATTGGCACTTCCTTTTGATGTTCTTAGTCTCCTGAATATTTCGAAATGTCAAGATCAGCTGATGCAAAGGGCATGTCGATGTCGCTATCCGAGCTTGTCGTGTCACAGTTGGGTCTAATTTTTTTAAACTTGTTTTTTTGTATGAAAATCAGTGGACGTTTCGGCTTGGGTGCTAGCTCCTGTGTTCCCTTTCTTCCTTGGATTCAGCATACGTGAAACGTACAAACCGATGACAAGGGGAGACTCGGGACAAATGTCCAGAGTCTTCCCAAGCAACATTCTTGAAGAAAATGTGATATGACACAAGCAGTGTGTACGTGACGCTTGTTTAAACACATGTAAATAATAGCTTAAATACCCTACTCTCATGATAAATACGAAAAAAAAACATGACTTGCCAATTTACTTAATGAAAGCTTAGCTACTTACCGCAAAATTTTAGATCAGACTATGCCATATCACTTTTTTTCCCTTCACTGCCATATTTTGACTTGACGGGCAGCCATTTGCACATGACAATAATAGCAGAATACTACCAAAATAACAGAATTATTTTTGAGCAGGAAAACTTTTAGGTTAGGTGAAAAACGGGCCGTTGTCTCCTCCTGTCCGGACTCTCCCCGGTCTTCCCTATGTACAATGACTCCACCCATTTTTACAAGGCTTGCAATTTCCCCCTCCTCCACATGCTTTGGACCTGTAACACGCAGAATTTCACTTAATTTACAGAAAAGTTGGAAACATTCAAGAGAATCATTAAATTGAAATCATAAGTTAGAAAACTAAATATGAGGCGGTGAGAAGCAAAAGGATGTAAGTGACTAAGGTATCATTTTGAGTAAAACTCGTTTAAAGTTTAATTCCTATACTAAATTCTAGAAGTTCTTCATATAAATATTTTTTTTTTCGAGTCCTATATGTATGTGTTAGTTTAAGTATGAAGTGTTTCTGATGATTAGATTTGGCGTAGGATTTTTTTTAAGGAATAGCTTATTTTTACTTATACCCCTTTGCCACTAAATGAAAAACGTGTTTTGTTCACTTTGCTAATTTACACAGTAATAAAGATAACTATTTGTTAGTGATAATTTATTAAAAACTGCATAATATAAATTTCGAATAATTAAATTTATCAACAAACTTAAAATCATTGCCATTAGACAAATTGCTGCATCAAAACATGACAAAAATAAAACTTGCAGACGATTTAATCCTTGTTTTTATTATTATTATTCAACAATTTGGAATTCTTTTCCCTTTCTTTTTCTTCTCCGCTTTAAGTTTCGTAAATAGATCGTCTGGCATTGCGTACTTAAACTAACTGAAAAATCAAATATAGTTTTATTTAGAGGCAAACGAAATACAGCTTTTGTTTTGTAGTTTTTTTACACCACGCTTTTTTGAAGTATTTGTCAAAGCTACGACTAAAATCTCTTTCCCACAAAACAGAAGGGTGTTTAATTTATCATTTGCACTAGCTATCTCAAAATTTTCATTTTGGTCACTTAAACCCCTTTGCTTCTAAGTGCCTGATATTAGATAAGATATAAGCATCAAAAAGAGAATATTTTTATTGCGCATATGCGACAGCTCATAAACGATTTCAGGAGAATATCGTGATGATTGAAAAAGATCTCGACAATTTAGTGAGTTACATGTGAGTGACTCTCGGAAAAGAGATGGATCGTTCACAAATCAGTCGCAGGGCATCAAATTGGGATTGGAGTATTTCTGAAGAATCCCTTGGGGGGTCGTTTCCCTCCAAGGGCATGGCTATGCTGAATTAAAAACTTCATAACTAAAGTATTTTCTCTCTTTCAGGCTTCGGTCTACTTTCAAGACTCTATTTTGGGCTATTTTCGGCATGGGGGAACCGGACTTCGCCCAGATTCTAGTCGCCTCTCGAAATGAAAGCGAACCCAAAGAACATCTTTTTTCAGAAGGAGTGGGGTACACTTTATGGGGCTTCTATCACATGGTGACTGTCGTAGTTCTACTTAATATGCTGATAGCCATGATGACAGAAAGTTATCAGAACATACAGGTAAGAACAAAATCTAATAAACTATTTTCTTTCTAACAGTACTTCATTACGTTTTCAGAAACTTTACAGGCCCCAGAAGGTGATGGTCTAAAAAATGCTTTAAAAATGACACTTTTTCTTTTGCAAATTCACAATAACATTGCCAAATAATTTGCATAAAAATGAATGCAAACAATAGCTGGTAAATGTGTTTTAATATCCTATATGCAAGAATCTAAACTATACTGAATTATTAAACTTCTTTTTTTTTCTTACGTTCTCAAAAATAGAGGGCTGCCTCTTATCCGAAAGTAAGTTTTATATCTTGTAAAACGTCTTTGAACTAAATCGCATTGCTCACGAATCAATTTTCTTTAAATTCATTACACATAGTATCTTCTCCATTTCAAACACCAGTAACCATTTTCCAACGTCAAAAACGCAATGCATTGTTCAATTCTACCCTTGACCTTCGTAATATTTAATGAATTACTCATTTCTTTTTCAGACAAATTCTGACATGGAGTGGAAATTTGCTTGCTCCACTTTGTGGTTGACGGTGTTGGATAATCACAGTGTGGTGCCTCCTCCTTTCAATTTGATACCATCCATGCACAGGTTAACTGTCCTCTGCCGCTGGTCCGTAGCTAGATTGACGGGATCAATAGACGATGCCAGAGGAAAATTGTCATGGTCATCCAAGGTAAGATTTCGCTTCAACTGATAAGTGTATTTATTTACATCCGGAATGCAAATAATAATTTAACTTTGTGCAAGTAAACAAAAATGGAAATATAATTTCACGTTAATTTAAAGCACTGGTAAATGTTAATTCTTAGGCTATATAAGCTTTGTTTTTGTTGTTTTGTCTGCTTCATTTGGATGTTTTGCATCTAGAAGCTCCCTGTCGCTTTGAAAAAGGGATTCCAAGCAATCCCGAAACATATGTCTGCGTTTTAATGCTCATTTGTGCTTTAAATTAACGTGAAATTATATTTCTATAACAGGAATGCTCTCAATTGAATAGTTTATTTCAGAAACCCGTCAAACGCCAAATTTGTTGTTTTTAGGGGAAAAAACGAAACTTTAATAACATTGCATTTTATAACTGTGTTTATTAACTTTTTGGTAAACTAGACCAGCGGTTCAGAACCTTTTCAGTTGCGCGGACCACCAATTTTGTAAAAAAACCTTTGCGGCCCACTATCTACTGTATATATAAGTAAAAACTATGATAAATCGACACCTATACACGTATGACGAATACATACATACATAATATGCATATATGTGAGTAATAATTAACATATTGTACAAGAATTTAATTTTCTTTTAATAAAGAAAATAATTTTATTATATTTACTTAGCTGTCACAACTGCAAGAAAACTAAAACAAGAAATCAAAGTTAAAAAACCTTAATGGGATTTTTGATCTTGTGCTCCACGAGAGAGTCAATATTTGGATTGGAAGAGGATAGTTTTATTATAAAATGTCTCAACATTCAATTTATTCGTACATTCATTTCTTTTAAAATGAGTAAAATTGAAAATTTTCGTTCGTATAGATAGGGTGTCTAAAAGACCATCGCGTGTCTCTGTAATATTTGCAATAGCTGGATAATCTCACCAAATATTTATCCAGAATAGGATTAATGGCGTTGTTTTAAAAAACGATTTCAGAGTCTGGTCACACGATAGTTCAATTAACGAGTCTTCTTCACTTGAAGACAATTTCAATTTTCTTCGAAAGGATTTCTAATTCAGTGGATTTCACCTTCAATTTTAGGGAAGAGTCCCTAAGAAATATGAAAATGCCTAATTACTGCTTCAGTTTATATATTTCTCATAAACTGAATAAACTCAATAATAAAATGTCTTGTCACTCAAGTGACTAAAATAAATTACTAATTTTAAAAATTGCAATGTTTAAAAAATTCACTTTTCAAAAGGGAATCTTATTCCACTTTTTGAGCCCGAGTGGAAGTTTCATTATCATTCTTCTACTTTGTCTTGCACAAATCTCACGAGAGTCTTCCGAAAGTATACATACCAATCTGTTCAACCAGTTTTCATTGGTCATACAGTCTAAATAGGAACTTGCAAGTTTTCTGTCTTATTCTTCATCAATAAGATAAATGGAGAGTTCGAACTATCTTGTCAATAACCTCTCGACAGCCACGGAACTTCGCAGTGAAGTTTCCGTTCACTGCCCATTTCATCATACATACAGTCTGGAGCCTCACTTTAATAAAGTTAACTTCTTCAAGAATTTTTTAATCACTCGTCTAAACCCTTACAACTGCCAAGAACCTCTCTATGTCTACTACATTGTGTCCATTGAACCAACTGATCTATTTCTGTATGAATCCCAGACATAACACGTGCCCCATCAGTTGTTAAACCTGTAACAGATCTACTTCACTTTCTTGTATAAAATTGTCAACAGATTTGAAAATCTCTTCGCCAGAACGTGGTGAATATCTTCAGATGGAGTTTCAAAATCAGTTTAATGATTCAGATCTGGTTCTAAAGTCTTTAGAACGCTTTATAGTTCTAAAGTCTCTTTCAAATGGAGAGAATGAGCAGGGAAGTTGCGACTCATCTGTATATAAATAGGCTTTTAATAATTTAGTAGCTATTGATCAGTTTTTGTGTTATCAATACAAAAATTTTGGAAATAGCTAATTTTGTTTTCTTTTCCTTCCTATTTTTGACGTAGATTCGAAGCCTTTTTTTTAGAAGCCTTTATTCGTCATACTTTCATTATACTCATTACATCTGCAATCTACAATAACGCAGTACAATTTGGTACGCAATACAATTTGGCTATTTATAATTCAAAGAAGAAATGTCAAGATAAAAAAAAAGAGAAAATGTAATCCATTAAGGGGACTTGGCACCTTTCGACAATTTTTTTTGTTTAATAACTTTTACCTAATTCATTTGTATATTATGAAGTGCTATTGTTCAACAAAATGATTTTCACGTGAAAGATCCAAATTCAACTAACAGAAAATTTTAAAATTTAATTTTTTAAAAATAATTTAACGATTTAAAATTTCCTTCTTCATTTCTTGATATTTTTTTTTTACCAAATTTTTTTAAAGTACTTATTATAGTATGCTTTACAATTTTAGGGATGGGTTTTGCTATTAATTAATTAGTTTTTCAGAAAAAAGTTTATAAAATTATATCGATGGTAGAACACAGAAAAAAGCGACTTTTGTTACATTTTCATTAAAAAAAATTTTTTTTTTACAAATATATAGAGAAATCTATCCTTAATTTTATCAAGCACATCACACACCAAAAATTTCAAGTTGCTACAGGAATATATATAGAAGTTTTAGCATTTTAAGTACTACAATATTGCGAAAAAACACAAACCGAGAAAACTCAGTTTAAAGAATTCAAAACCCTGCTAAAACATCAGAAATATTTGAATTCTCTTCCTTCTTAATTACATTTATATTAGTTGTATCGCTTCAAAACTTCGCTCAGATATACTAGGAGAGTCAAACCACATTTTAAGCAAAAAATTGAAAAATCGGTATTTTCATCGATTTTCTACATTTGAAAGGTGCCAAGTCCCCTTAAGGTGAATGTCAAAGCAAAATCTTAATCCATTTCCAAAATATATAAGTATGATAAGTCAGTCAGATTGTTTGTCCAGTACAACTTCACTAGCTCGCGGACACGGTATCCCTAGGGCCTAGTGCGAACAGGTTGGAAGTGAAAAGTACAATGGGGGTGAAACAAATTGAAATACAATTTGAAGCTAACAATGTCTAATATAATATAAAGTGAGATAATAAGCGTTAGTTCAATAATAATAGGGTGGCATGAAAAAATGTATTCCTATTTGCTTTATAGGAGAAGGAGTACAGAAAGATAAAATTTATGTGTTACAAGTGCATTAAATTAAATAACAACAGTCCCGAGGAAAAACAAACTGTTGTCAAACAGAACATTAAAATGTCTAAAAGTTGTTTGAACGTGCTCGGCTACGTAATGAATTTCGGCTAAATCTAGTTCTTTTAAAACAGATTCCTTAAAAATCTTGCAACCGTATTTTGGTTTTTCATTTTGGTCCGACACTGAAAAGAGTTATCGGACAGTGCACATGAAAAACATGGACGTCGCTTCACTGCTTTCTGCACTAAAGCTGAAATGGGATACAAGCATTATTCTTGATGTGCACTCAATGTGTTTACCTGTGAAGAAGGACATGGCAAAGATAACTCAATTTTGACTTGTTTCTAAAATAAACGGTTACTAAAAGATATGTATTTTGAAAATGGGATGAAAAGAATTCCATGAAATCCCATTTCTTTCTATACTATTACTTCTGGACTACTGCTACTGAAATGCGAGATTTTTTTGGTGTAACAGTATTTGCAATTTTCACTTTTGAAGCGTTTAGCAATCGCTTCCAGAGTAGAAAGAAATATTTTGTATTTTAGATCTTTCATTGACTCGCTTGCAATCAAAATCCCCGAAATATTGCGAAAATTAATTTTCTCCTTTAATGACAGCAAACTCAAAATGTAATTGAAATGTATTTATAAATTTTGAGGTTTATTACATTCTGGAAAATTTGGTTTTGGTGAAATAAATATGAAAGAAATGGTATAAGGAAAAAAAAAAATACATGTGTGAGACAGCTAACACTGAATACACAGATAATTTTGATGAACGTTCAATTGACCATTTTGGTTTGAATGTAATGTAATTGATGGACGGGAGACCTAATCAACTGCTGTTGAATGAATGTTTCATTTTCAAAGTGATTTTAACTTTTAAAAGCTTTTTAATCAGTCTTCTCGTCGAAAATGAACAGTGAACTAATTTTTCTTCCTTTACTTGTTGAAGCGATGTTGCTATTGGAATACGGAGATTGACTACACCGTAAGAAAAGACCAAGAAGAAAGATACGAGGTAAGATTTTTAGAACTGCTGCAAAATGGATTCAGTTTTTTGTTCTAATGCACGTCCTAATTTCTGTTTCCAATTGATAATCTAGTTATCTCTTTCTCCATTTAGCTTTACTTCTTAATTACTTCAAATATGCCTTTCCCAACGATTAATACATATTCATTCATTTTTTCACTCATTGATTTATTCATTCAGAAATGTCTTTAAAGATCCAAATCAAAAAGCTTCATGGGAAAATAGGCACGTTTAGTTCTGGATGAACTCCGTATCACGTCTTAACACGTTGACTGATTGTTTAATTTAATCACATCATATTGTTCAAAATATCTTAAGCAAAAAGTTAAACTTTCTATAAATGTATTGAAAAATAGAAATAATTCGGCAACAACGAGACAACTTGCAGTTTGGTCTTTCAGGAAGTTCACCTACTACGAGTTATCTCGTAGGTTGGCAGTCAATGTGTTAAGATCTTAAATCCGCCAGTCAGATGAGGGTTTATGTATGACTGAAATTTCCGCGTAGGCGCTAATGTGCCTTTTCTCAAATTGAACAAATCAAAAAATATTTCATGTCGAGAGCTCCTTTCAGTAAACTTGCATGAGGAAACTTGAATCTTATGTCCAGGGTTTATATATTTTGCTACATATTTCCCCATAGACGCTAATGTTACAATTTTTTGAGCTGTTCAATATTTTTCAAATTAAAAATTTCGATGTGGCCCTCGCCGAGATCTTTCGAATGCAAAAAAATCAAATTCTCTCGAAAGTTATTAGGCGGAGGCTGACACTTACATTTTCCCCCATCTCAGAACCCTTCTTTCAAATTTTTATTTTTCATCTTTACTTATTTTTTACTTTTTAAAAATGTTTGACGATATGTTTACGATACATTCATTCTTCTTTCATACTTTTCCCTTTTTTGCTTTTACGGAAAAGTAGGCTTAAAAGCATGCAAAAATGTCTTTAACAAATATTTAAGTGTACTTCATATTAAAAGAATTTGAAAACGTCATATAAGAATCTGAAGTTCTGTGATTCCATCAGTCACAGGAATAATATAAAAATTCGCTTTTTCAAATTGTTACTTTTTCTTTCTTTATGGGGGAATTGTGAACACGAGGAACAAGTCGATCAGTTTCAAGAGGATTTAAATCAAATTTCTAGGTGGGGTATGTCTTTTAATGATGGGAAATGTCAAGTGCTTCATTTTGGTCATGGGAATAAACATGCAAGCTATTATTTACAAGGTTCCGTCATTAGGGAAGAAGAAGCAGTTGTTGATCTAGGAGTATTGATTAGTCACGACTTCAAGTCCATTCAGCAGAGTAACTAACAAAGCTAACAGGATGCTTGGGTTTATCAATAAGGCTATTTCGAACAGGTCTAAGGAAATTGTATTGCCATTATACAGAAGTTTGGTAAGATCTCATTTGGAGTATGCTGTTCAGTTTTGGTTTCCTTAACTAAAAAAGGATATTACCTTATTAGAAAGGGTTCAAAGGAGGGTTACAAGATTGGTAAGTGGTCTTTCAGACTTAGATTATGAGGTTAGGCTTAACCCTACACTGCGCAATTTTTTTTTTCTTTGTAATTTTTTTTTTTGTGTGTTTGTTTGTGCTAGTTATAGGCGGAAAAAATACTAAAAAAATTCCTATTTAATTCGGAAAAGTAGAATTCGAGAAAAATTGACATGTTGTTTAAAAACAGCAGTGCGCATTTAGGGGTAACAAAAAATAATTCTTTTATATAATTTTAACAAATAAAACCAAATCTTACTAAATATGCATGCATTATAATGCATATCGCACTAACTACTACTAATGTAATCGCACTAAAATATGAAAATTTATTAAAATAATTTATTTTATTATTATTTATAAATTTATAAAATTTTTACTTTGATTACCAATAAAGCTTAATAATAATTTCACTAAAAGAGTTTAAACAAGAAACCTAGCATCTGTAGGGGGTCTATGCGATAATGTTCGTTTCTTCTTTGGTTGAGCGTGAATTGATTTTAAACAAAATTCCTAAATAATAATTTAATCGACCAACGACCACTTTAAGCTAATTTGTGAAATATTTAACAATAATCTTCTAAAAGATACTAAATAAAGTGAAATAGAACAGCCTGTGACACCTGTTCTTGCTTATACTGCGAATAATGCAGGAGCATAAAAATTGCCCCCGAATGCGCGGTGTTTTAAAACAACAAGTAAAAAAGGCCCCTTAATATATATTTTTCCCGAAATTTTTCGGACAACTTATATTTATTTTATTTTGAAACTATGTAAGCAATTAGAGACAATTTTTTTAAATAAAATTGTTGCTAAAAATTTGGGGGGAAAAAATTAAGAAGTTACTGTTTTATACGAAATCAACATGTCTTACGATTTTGTGAAAAAAGATGAACCTTGAGTTCAGTTTACAAGATCTAGGGGAAACTATATTAACTAATATGATCACACATACAAAATGAAACGAAAGAATGTGACACATGTTACAAATATTACAAAATAAAAGCTTGGTGAACGAAAAGCGGAGGTGTTGTTTAAAAACTACACGGCGCAGTGTAGGGTTAAAATGCTCAATATGTAGGGTAAGGTGGGGTAAAGTGGTCATACGGCACATAAAAAGCTATTGCTTTGAAATAAATAAAGCAATTGGTGCAAATTTTTAATTTTAACTTTTAATGAGTAGGAATTAGATTTTACAATCAAAATTATTTTAATGGTTACTCTTTACTTGAAGAAGACAGTCAGTTTGTTTCTTTATACAACACTTTGAAATTGAAACAGCTCTTTTAAGTTCTCTATGACATTTTGTTTTAAAACATTTACAGCAAATGAACGATGCAGAAAGCTTTACATAGATCTTGAAAATACTTCCTCACTAACCGTGAAGCTAGATTTAGTTTATATATTATTTTATAGTTCTTTAAGTCAGATGGGGTAAAGTGGTCATAGTATTAGGCTTAACATGGATGGATGTTCTAAAATTACTTCAGGTTAATTTATAAGGTATATCAGGACTTAACTTGCATAGGCACTCACGGGAGCTCAGCTTTCATAATTATTTTCAATTAAAAAAATTTTTTTGAACTATTTTAGGAAATTCAGGCTATTTACGCATGAAAATAAATTTGAAGACTACAAGGCTCAACACTTCTTTTGTCAAAAATTAAGCCACAAGGCAGATGTTAGTTAAACATTTATTTTACTAACACTGTATTCTTTTTCAAAAATAACTTTTAAATTTACTCTTTAGTAAACAAGATTAAACGCAACTGAGCTCAAAAGAAAGAGATTGAAATTATTATAAGATGGCCTTCCTACAACGGTGTGTTTATCATTGAAAACTTTTTAAAAGCGCTTCTAATAAAATAATTTTCAAGTTGTCAATAATTCTAAACAGACTTATTATAAATATTATTAAGCTGTAAATGTTTAGAACTGGCAGCACTAAAATATGTATTTTCCTCTCAGTGTGATTTTTAATAAGCTATATAATTATCTCAGAGCAATGTTTTCTTAATGTGTAATTTAAGCAATTTAGTCATTCATTAAAAGCTATTTTTAATTTTATCACGGAAAATTTTGAACTTCATATTTAAGTTTTATTACATGTATTAAATGAAAAGACAGACTTACCATCTAATATTTAGGGATTTAAACCTAAGAATACCTGCCATTATGTATCCTAAACTATTTTTCTACATAACTGTGCTTTAAAACTATCTATACAGCAGCTTAAGAGACTGAAGTACCTTACGAGGCGTTACGAAGATAAGTCCAACTTTTGACCGTAATAGAGGGCATTAATAAATTCAGCTGGGTGAAATAAAATTGTTTCCTTCCTAAAATGCACCTTTGTTGAGTATTTTGAAATATTAGGGTTATTAGCACTTTTATATGGTCTTTTTTTCAATCGATGCACTACTCACTTTACCCCACCCCATGGGGTAAAGTGGTCATAAATACATCCCAGAAAGAAGGCTTTATAAAATTATTTTACTTGATTTTTTTCTGCTCAAAATTTGATGCAAACTGTTCTTTAATAACGTAATGTAAAATATCAAGCAAAAAATCTGAAGGTTTTGAACAAATTCTTATATTTATTGGCGGCTAAAGCTGAAAAACGTGGTTTTTATGACCACTTTACCCCACCTGACCCTATAGTCTTGAGCAAAGGAGAGTTAGAGGGGACCTGATTCAGTTGTTTAAATTCATTAAAATTGGAAATGTTGATGGACTACAGCTATGTGCAAAAAGTAGAACCAGAGGTCATTGTTTTAAGCTTTTCAAATCTCAGGCTAATCTTGAAATTAGGAAAAATTACTACTTCAATAGGGTTATATGGAAAGCGATTAATGGAAATAATCCTATCCTTGTCTGCAAAAGGTTTAGTAAGTTTTGCGTCTCAGGTCTTTGAGTTACAAAATAGTTCCTCCATTTTCTTTTTACTTAATTGCAGTTCGAATTTTAAGGTATAAATTTACCTAAATAAACAGCAGTAAAAATTTACTTACGAAGAGTTTCAGTTTCTCATTAGAAAATAGAAATGACGCTACAGGAAATGTTGAAAAACATTGTTATAATTCATTGCAATAAAAGTAAAAGGAGTTTTGGTGTATGTTTTCTTTTAAAAATGTTTCAATTATTTTCAGTTTTGTTTGCATGCCTATTTTAATCCTTTTTTATTGCATATAATCTGGCTCGAGTCCGTCGAAAATCCTGTGTTCTTTAAATGTACCTAAATAATACAATTTTGTAATCTATATTGTGGTTTCTTGCTGGTTTTGGTGGAATTATATCTGATACTTTGATACTGATTTCAGCTTCATATTGGATATTGCAGCCAGTATCACAGTAGATCAGTGTTCCATAATGTACTAATTTATCTGGTATCATGCCGGAAATTTCTTTTGTAAGTGTAAAATACACTTTTCTCCACCAGACCCTACCTGTTAGCCGATTGCTTGCACACAGGGCGAGTTAGTGGGGTTTTCACCGATTTTACATGCATGTATCCCCAAGTGTGCATCGTGGGTCTTAAGCGTTTATCGAACGCGCAACCAGTTTATACCGGATTATGAAGTACCGGTTCCGGTATAATGGAAATTGACACCGGTTTTTGGAACAACCGGTTCCGGTGTGATAGTGGATCCGGTATAATACTGGATCCGCTATCAAACCAGAACCGGTTGTTCCAGAAACCGGTATATTTTTTTTATACCGGGATTTTTTTTTCCAATAGGGTTATGGGCAGTTGGAATAGTTTACCGGAAGCGACTGTTAATTGCAGTGGGGTACAAACTTTTAAGAAAACTCTTTATGTTCATTGGGGACTGCTAAATGGACTAGGGCCAGCCTAGCTGAGCCCTGAGCCTATTGCTGGTCATCACTTTTGTATTTGTATTTAATCCTTGACGCCTTTTTTTTAAAAAAATTCAGATTTATTACTAAAAATGGGCTCGACTACACAAGACAAGTATTAAAATCATTAGAAAATATAAATTTAATTGTAGGAAAGTTTATTGTGAAATGGGGGAGGGGAAAAAACTTGGGAAGGACGTAACAGCTCTAGCAATAGTACCCTATATCTCTCTTCGCAGGAATCGCACAGTTCGCCATATTGCCTTTTTCTCAGAGTTTGTCCTTTTTTATTGTTTTTTTCCCCGTCAGTAGCCATCAATTGGGACATTTCTCCTGCTGCTTGGCATTTCTTGTGCACAAAGCAATCAAAAATATCTTTTGTTTCTATTGCTCAATGAATGAACCCTACAAATGGATCATTTCATTTAGTTCAATCTCCAATCATTGCTGTTTTTTTATTACTAGCATTTTGTCTCCAAAATTCAATAATAAATACTCCTTTTAAATCCTAAAATATTGAAACAATGGCTTTCGACTCTTATTGACGGTTAATTCTCAATGCACGCAACTGTGCCTTTTTTATGGGATGATACATTTGCATAGCGGCTTCCGTATACGAGCTTCTGTGTTACCTCATCACCATAAACAAGATAACTGATAGAAAACGTTAGTACTATAAGTACCAAAATGAGTGATTAAACACTCGCCAACATTTAGTGAACCTCAAGTTAATTTCGCTAAATCATCCGGTACCGCATTCTGGGATTGAAACCCTATTTTCTTATCTCCATTTAATACTGAAGTATATACGATGCTTTTTAAGAGGCAGAGAACCGTGGCGCGAGTAAAACCGTGGTGTTCAAGAATGGTGTCGCAAAAATGTACCACATTCTTAACCGCGCGCAAGAATGCGTTCATTGAGGTTCCCCTACAAAGTGGCTTGTGGAATTTCAGAGAGAACAACGTTCCAAGCTAGCATTCACAACACAATAAAAGGTAATCCATTAACGAAAAATCACTAATAAATGAATTACATTAATATACACATAATACACACACCACTTTGTGAATTCGGACACCAAACCGAGCAAAAGTCACTTTTTATTGCAGAAACAACAGCCCACAAAATTGTCCAATCATCCCACTTTGATGCGCGGTTAAGAACGCGTATGTAAAATGTATCATTTCTTGGTGCGCCCATATGAGTGTCATTAAGCGCATTTACAAGCACACTCTTGAACGCGCATCTGAATGGTTTGCCGTCTGGAGCGCGGTTAAGAACGTGTGTGTAAAGGGCGCGTTAAGTACTGCTGGTCTAATTGTTTGTGATCATTTCCTTTTTCAGAAGTTGTTGGTACAACTGATTCGGCGCTATCTTCAGGGCAATTGTCTGAAAGCCATCCAAACTTCGAAACCGTTTGTAAGCGCAGATTTGAAGGAAAAGCTGAAGGAAGAGATCGTTCAGGGTCTGCGACATTCCATCAAACGACCCACGCGGTACACCAGACGCGGAAGACGCAACATCACTCCGTCCCCTTCCGACGCACAAAAAAGATGAGCAAAACAATATACATTTACGCAAATCTTTAACTAAAACTAGTTAGAACAGACTTCAGTTCAAGGAACTTTGAACTCAATCACAATGGGATTTTTTTTAATCATTATTAATTTATTATTTGTGTATATCTCAGTCCACTTGTGTTTCGTGTGAATTCTGTTCATTTGAGTCTTTTTCCGGCACCAAGACATGATTAGCGCAGACCTAATTTTAAGATTGCTTAAGACCAGTGGAATTGTTTTTTTTTTTTTTTGTGTGTGTGTGTGCGTAAGAATGACATCTGTAACGGAATTTTGTCCGTCTATTCTTAGTTGAATATGTATTTGAGTTTTGAGACGATAATACATATTTGCATTTAGTTTCCTTTATTGCTTAAAAGTGAAATTGCCCCGAAGATATTTTTTCTCTCCCTTACTTAAATCTTACCTTAACTTAAAAAAAAAAAAAAAAACTTCGTGTGGGAAAAAAAGAAATTAATAAAATATACAAAAAATTCTAATTTTTAAAGAAATTATCTCTAAAAACTTTGGTTTATCATGTTTTTGCACGGATGTCTCATACATGAAAGCATAAAATATTTTGTAAATTTGGCAATTTGTTTTCTTTTTGAAATGATACCTAATTTTACATAAATCGGTGATTTTCCGCAGTCATGTCATAACACGAAAACTTATAATTTTTGAATGAATACTATGGGGGTTATTGCAATGATGATTGCTATTATTAACTCAGAAATCCTAATCTTGGTGTTATGACGGTATTGCAGCAAATGAGCTTCACTTATTACGGCCTCAAAAATCAAATCCATATACGTCTAGAATTAAAAAACACCTTTTATGATTCTGTAGAATGATTAAAATGTCCTTATTGAGCAAAAAAAAAAAAAAAACATTAAAGAAGAAATTCTTAAAATCGGGATTTTATTATGCCGACCACAACTTGGTGGCAGCAACTGTTCAAAAAGTCTTTAGAATGAAAAATAGTTTATATTTTTAATAATATGTAACTTTTAGCGCACCATTTGCAAGCTTTTTAAGGAATAGTTATGCCGCTCCATTATTGAGTCATTGTCAGCCATTAATCAATTTAGCAACTATGTGGATATATTATTAGTACTACTATTCATTACGTGCTCAATTAGCTGGCGCTGTTAATCAAGCCTTTTAAAAACTTTCTTGCATAAATTTTGTTTTGGGCTCGAAATTAGTCAACTTTGGTGAGGACAATATCCTGACCGTGCAATTGGGGCTGCAGCTTTCGTCCCGATTCATCCAATCAAGGCACATTAATCTGGAGGAAATCAGCCACTATTGCCGTCACTGTTATTCAAGGCACTCTAGCTGAAGTTAAGGACTCTCTATTAGGAGAGCCAATTCACCTCCTTTTTTGGTTCGCTGCTTTTGTGTACCAAAAAAAGTGTTGAAGAAAACTTATGCTTCTACTTCAGATGTGTTGCTTGATTGTTCAGTCTAGCAAAACAAAAAATTTCATTTCAGATTTGAAACAAGTGAAAGTGTCATTGTTCTTTACGGGAAACCTTTTCCGATATTACAAAGATCAGTTACCTTGTTAGATTTGTAAAAATGGTTTTTAACTCAACTTCTTATCCAAATTCAGGAAATAAGATGAGATCTAAAGCTCTTGGGGAGCCAAAATGTCGGCCTCTCCTTCCCTATAGTGGCTCTAGGTCAAGAAACCTTAGCCGAGATCTTGAAAATTAAATCACGCAAATGCGAACCTGCAAGAGGTAAAGTTTCATTTTATTTGATCACCAGTTGCTGCGATTGTAGACTTCAATACCTCACTCATATTGTGATAAAAGAAAAAGAAAAAAACGAGTGAATGAATGGGTATAGAAGTCTCAAAACGTTTTCTCCGGACTCGTACATTTTAAAAACTCTTTTTATTGTTTCATTTGAATTCAAACATTTTGACTCATGTTCAGAATTATTTCATTTTGTAACGTTTTTGTGAACTTCTGTTAAAGATACTTGTTTATAAAAATGCCATATTAAACTATTTTGAGATTATATGGTCAGTTTATTTCGTCTTGTGCATAGTTTATTAATCTAACTACGGAATCAACTACTAATTCATATTGTTCCATGTGAACAGTGTCGTGCAAAAATCTCGCATTCAAAGCACAAATAATGTTTGAATTCTCAATAGAGAAGAAATACAAAGTCTTTAAAATGATATAAAACTAAAATAAAGGAAAATTTAAATGAGTTTCTTGCTGATTATTTTTGTAAATTTACAAAATGGCTGCTTACGATTTTCTATTCTAAGCTTTAAAAACGGTTTTTTTCTCATTTTTATAGCACTATATATAAAACTTTTTTCTCAAACAGAGGGATATGACTATTATCCTTCAGTTTAGTAATTAAAACAGTATTGAGTGACAAAAGATTGTTGTTAATAACTTGAATGTTTTCGGGGATGTAACGAGAAAATAAAGCTAAAATTTGAAAATACGAATATGTATTGTGTTTATATATTACAGTGCAGTATTGAATATTCTTCCAACAAAACATGAAATTATATTTTCCTCCCGATAAAAGATTTTATGCATTTCATGAATTAAGTTTGAAAAGAAAATACAAATCACAGATTACTATTCAAAAATGATGCATCATGAATTGATACATTGTTTACAAATAAGTATTTAAAAAATGCAATAGTAATTTGGGAAACTGATCATTTTTGTGTTTGACTGAATGAAATATTTCTATGTACAGTACACTCTCGATTATCCGTGAATTTAAAGAGTAATATTTTCAAGATTATCATGCATGTAATATCGATGTTGATGTGAATTAGAATCTTGTCCAGTTTAGCTGATAGTGCAGGCATTTAATTTATCTTGATATATCTACATTGACTGCGTCGTTAAATCCAATAGTGATGATAGTAGTGGGGCAGAAGATGTAGTAAATGAGGGAAATACAATTTCTCATTCTGCAATCTGAAGAAACTTTATTAGATTATATGGGCCAACGAGTACGGTGACATTACTGCAGAAGCAAAGACGCATTACACATTTTTTTTAAGCAGTAAATATTAAAAGGAAAATTCCTAGTTTGATGTTATACAGCATGCAATTGTAAGTAATTTTTATGTACTGATGTTGATTTTTTTTCTTTAATAAAAAGGAGTTTTCGGATTATCCGTGTTTTTCTATTGTCCGTGCGACCCGTCCCGGTGATTACCCCGGATAATCGGGACTGCACCGAATATATGAAAACCAGTTGCTTTCAAAATTTTCCAGTAATAGCGATCTTAAAAGTTCGGGAAATTACCTTAAAAGAAATGAGAAAATTCTACTCGAAAAAAGTAATTCAGAGGCATATTTTGAAGTGAAAGAAAATAGTGTCTCAATCAAATATTACTTAAAACTTCCATTTAAAAATATATTGGCCGTATTATTTAAAGAGTTTGACTGCCAAAAGTTTATAACTTAACCGAGTTTTTTTTTTCTGTTAATGTTGCTTGTTGCTGTTGCGAACGGATAAACGGAAACGAACGTCATTGCTGGAGAAAGTATAAATTGTTCTGTGGTGTGCTGATTAGATCCGTAGTTAGTAGCAGTGCTCAAAATGATCTGTACAGTTTGCGGAAGAAATGTTAAGTACTTTTCTTCAAGCACGGCCATTGCTACTGTTACTGAGAAGTGGGCTACTGATTCAAGAGGACAACTGTGTGAAGCAGCACACATGGGACTATTTTTATTGAATTTTGTGAGTCGCTTTCTATTTTTACATTTTCCTCATGTTTACCAACTCTTTGTTCATTTGCGCAATGCCTCAAAATCAGGGTCATTTGATTGGGACACCCTGCATAATTATTGTGCACAATGACGAAAATGAAACTTGAAAAAGTAATCCAAATTAGTTTTTGAGATGTTATGTTTGAATCCAATAGTGGATACAGGGGGGAAACCCCCCGACACCCCGAGAGTCAAGTATTTAAGTATTGTTAAAGATCTTATAGATAACGTGATAAACCCTTGTCATTTTTCCTCTTTGGAACAATTTTAAGAAAGATTTCAAAGACAGTGCCTCCCTCAGCAAAATCCTGCATCCACGCATGTCTCATTTAAAAGGAAAATTCTACTTTTTCTCGTTTTTCTTGGCCAAAGTCGTTTAACATATTTTAACAACAGCTAAAATCGCAGTGAAGTTAACAGAAGTTTTTTTTTTTCTTTTGCATGAAGATCTTTATTTCAGGAGATTCTGTGAATATATTCACTAATGTTGTCATTGAAGATTGTCCGTTTTCTCAATGTTAGCTACAAGAATTAGATAAGAAAAGATTTTAATTTGAAATCATAGCTTTAGGTATTTTCTTTTCGATCAAGTTTTTGACCGATGCGAAACTACTGTTCTAGCAAAAAAAAAAAATTATGAACTTCCTTCACTAAAACAGTGAGTAGCAACACAAGGGCAAATTTTGAAGTACAATAAAACCCCGTAATACCGCGCCTTAGTACACCGCGGAATTGGATATACCGCGGTGACTATCATGTCCCCCGACGTTTAAACCACCCTTTATCATTGTTATTTAAAGGTGATTCCTTGATTTCGCATTGTAAAGAAACCCGAAATTAACTGCGCCAACAAGGTCTCTTCCGAGTAAACGAATATTCCAGCCGAACAGCTCTCCCCCCCCCCCCTCCCAGTAACAGATATTAAGCCCCATTTTAAGACCTGATGTACACCTGTTTCACGCCTTCAACCCAGGACACTATTCTAACTTGATTTTCAAATCGGCTGCAATCGCTTTGGCTCGTTTCTCTTGACACGGCCGGAGCTCAAACTGTCAGGAAATCTGTTGAGTTGAATGTAGGGTGATATCATCCGTTTTCAGAACTTGAATCATGCCTGTGTAACTTTTTTTAAAGCGTTATCTACTTTTGCATTTGGATCCTTTAAAAGTAAAAAGATTCTCCAGACCGGAGTGATTGAGTGTATAAAGGCTTAAAACATTAAACTCCTAATCCGCACAAGGCTACTTTTTTCTAGAATCTCTCCCCCTTCATAATCCCACGTGATATCTTTTTAAGCCCCCATTTTCTCAAAACGCAATTGGTTTCTTTTCGGTTGATATGCTTTTATTTAAGAGCAGAAAACTTTAATTTGAATAACCTAACACTCGATAGACTAACTGATGAGTGGAAAAGTGTGCAGCAAATGGAATGGCATCAAACAAGAAAAGAAACAATTGTACAATAGGAGAAAAGTTCGGAATAATTGATTAAAGTTAAAACTGGTGCGAATACATTTCGGGAATATGGTTCACTTTCCCGTTTTACTCTACTGTCATCCGATTTCTGATGTTAATATGTTAAGCAATTCATGTTTCAGTATAAACTAAGAGAAGATTTAATTTGAAAAATGTTGGTGATTTCTATTTCGGAAGAGATATGCAGAACTAGACTGAGTGATAAAAGCAGAGATTGCTCATGTTTCCTTAAACGGTACTTTTAAAATGAATGATTTTCTAAGTGTTGTAATTATTATTCATTCCCATTGAAATGTCACAACTCAAAACCTTTACAAAACGGTTCCTCACTCTTCTATCGAAAGTCTATAATATACAGAGCTATTAGTCAATTTTCGATGGAAGGTGCATCGTTTTTAAATTGTGACAGCAACTGAATGGAAATGGAAGCACGAAAAACAACTTTCTTTAATGCAGTCATTTACGAAATTCAAGTGTTTTTTTTTAAATTAAAGAAGCATTCCATTGTTTCAATACCCACGTCATTTCTTCTATCATCACATTAATGTAAAACATTTAAACGTCAGATGTAGTTGGAACTGAGATTTTAGAATCATCCGAAAAATAAGTGGTTAGGATGTCTTCCAGCCGATACCATGTCAAATCCGTGAACCCTGAAATCCCCCCAGAGGCGGGGGTGGCATGCAAATACATCATGAGCCATGTCGTACTTCCACCGTTGTGGTGCTCATCTATAAAAAAAACTCCTTACTGCCTTAATTCCAGAGCTCGGAAATTATATTTCCCGGCATGTAAAAATTCCGATTGTGATATAATCGATTGTAAATCGATATCAATGTAATCGATCTTATGTTAAAAGTATTAAGTATTGCCGGATGGCAACATTGATGGGTGTCTTGTGTATGTAGTGTGTTGGTTGTGTTCCCGTATTAAAGATAGTTTGAATGTCTTCTGTTATATCGTAATATCCACAACAATACATGGTGGCAGCTTGAATACACGCCTTCAAAATGTATCAGATTCCAGCGCCAGAACAATTTTTCTTTCGGCCGGATGATTGGAGTAAGTGGATAGATCGATTCGAACGATTTCGATCGGCGTCAGGTTTGAAAACAAAAGACAAAGAAGAACAGGTAAACTCTTTAATATATCTAAAAATGCGCAATCTATGGGTGCGCAATCTGAAGATATCTTAGCGTCTTTCAATATGACAGAAGCAGAGAAAAAGGATTTTGACTTAGTTAAAACAAAATTTGAACAGCACTTTGTTCCAACACGTAATGTTATTTACGAACGTTATAAGTTCCATACCAGAACACAAGAGGGCTAATCAGTTGAGCATTTTATTACTGCATTATATTCGCTAGCTCAAACGTGTGAATTTCCTGCTTCGTTTCACGATGAGATGATTCGTGATAGAATAGTTTGTGGTCTTAGAGATAAAAAAGTGTCGGAAAATTTGCAACTTGACACTAAACTAACATTGGAAAAAGCCGTTACGCAATCTCGCCAGGCTGAAATAATCAAAAGCCAATAAAGCGTTATAGTAAACGATACTTCGTCATTTAAAGTTGCTAATCGAATAGCCGTAACGCCGAAAAATCAGACGTTCAAACATAAACAAACCAATGATAAATTTCGTTCTGTACCTAAATTTAATAATCATTCCCAGTCAGTAGTGCCCAATAACAAAGAAGCTTGTTTTTGGTGTGGGAAAAATGAGAAACATACTAAACAAGAGTGTCCAGCGCGTAAAGCGATCTGTAATAGATGTAAAAAAACCGGGCACTATGCCAAAGTTTGCAAATCGAAACTTCAGATTAATCAAGTAGAGGGAAAAAAACCATCTGCATTTTTGGGTTATGTTTTGAATGCGATTAACAAAAATGAGAAGTTATTCGATCGATGGACTACCCAGGTTGTAATACATGATACTTCCATAAATTTTAAGATTGATTCTGGGCCCTCATTCCAAGTGAGCGCACATCGATTCGATCGTAGTTCCCAAACCCGCACTAGATGACGCAAAATTCACAGGACCGCAGGGAAACCAACGAAAGCTTTAATTCCATGTGGTTCGTATCATTGTTTTGCGGCTTTCTTCATCGAAGCGCGCTTCGACAGCTCTTGTGCCATCGAAGTCGTTCGGACTTTGGGGTATTGGTTCGTTGAGTCGCCGAAATATGAAAAGGAATATTTTACACGAATAGGGACGTTGTATTTGCCCTTCTGTGATGGTGTTTTTGATACATATTGAGAATTATTTTTGATCAATAAATTAATTTTGGTTTGCCCAAAAATATAAATATAAATTAAATAAATACTTTTAAACATTGTTTTCTTTTTGTTTTTTTCATAAATTAAAGTTACTTATCAATGTGTATCAATCAAAAGCTATTTAAGAAACTAATTCTTTTATGAATATGTTATGCATAAATTGAAACCATAATTAGTAATATTTTTGGTGTTTTTTAATTTAGAAATATCTTTAAAGCCCCAGATTAATACATTTCTATGTGTCAGATTTTTTAATCTAAAAAAGAAGTTGAAAAATTATATTAATGAATAACGTGAAGATATATTTACATATTCATACGGAAGAAAATTCCATAATTAAACGAAAAGTAGGTTGTTTTTAAAAAAGATAATCCTTTTTTAATGCATAATTTTTTATGTACATCCATAAATTATGCACTATTGTTTAATCTTAGGTTATGAGTCAAAAAGCAACTAACATCGTTAATTACTTCCATGAATATTTTTTTTCTAATTATAATTAAAGTCTAATCATACTTTAAATAAATTTTAAAATAGCCGTACAAATGTATGGCCAAATGCTAATGTTTTAACCTTAAAAATATTTTTTAAGAAATTATGTTAATGTGAGGGGATCCCAACTCCCCCCACTCTGAGAGGTAGCACATCCCCTAAAACTATGACTTCCTAAGTCGGTCGAAAAGTCGATCAAGGGCCCCAAAGCCCTTGAAACGAGCTGCCCCCTTTCGAAATGTCAATGGTGCAGTCTGCGCGATGAACTCCTTCCTGGGGGCACCCCTGCAGGGTGTCTACATATTTTCAAAGTGAAGTTTCGTGACATTTTCCGCACTTTTTTGTGACCAATCGGTGACACATCGGATATTGATTTTGCCGGAGATCGGATATTCCCGATGTTTGAAACTAGTAAATTCTATACACATGCATTCTATAGACATAAAAACTGTATTGAGTTTGTAATTTACAAAAAAATTTTCATGACAGATTCATTAATTTTAATAATAAAATTATACAACCGGATAACCGGATATTTCGTGCAGTGACCAGATTGGATTCCGAATACTTAAAAATCTGTCGAATACCGGATATCCGATGCCTTCTGTGGGGATCGGTATCGTTGGATGGAAAATTTTAGTGATCTATTCTTAGATTTCGTGACCGATTTCCGAATTTGTGACTTGTTCGGGACTTATGCGCGTTCTGTAGACATCCTGCCCTGTCAATGTATATTAAGCAAATTTGCGCCCTGTCAATGTATATCACTCAAATGTACGCCCTGTCAATGCATATCACGCAAATGTGCGCTCTGTCAATCTGTCAATGCATATCATGCGGAAGCGAAATATTGTCTTCCCCCAATTTGCGTTAGTCCTTAATTAGGGTTTGCACGGAAGAATATTGCTTAGTTTAAATAATAAAAAAAAAAAAAAAACTTCCATTATACTTGTGGGAATGACAGATGCAAATGGAAATTTTTTTAACCTTTCATGAAACAAAATTGAAGTGGTATTTCAGTAAGTATATGAGATTAGTATATAAGAAGGGGGGGAGTAATAAATCAATTTTTGACGTGAATTAGGTGTGACTTAGACGTGAGCATATTAACGGAGGAATCCAGATGCCCCCCCCCCCCCGAATTTGATGCGAATTTTCGCAAAAAAAAAAAAAAACCCTCGCCTTTCCTCCCTAGTTTCTCTCCCCTCCTCCTGTTACTGGAAAATTGATATATTTTCCCCCAAAAATGTTACGAATTTTTGTTTTACTTTTCATTTTACATAAGAATTATTATTTCTAATAAACTTTTTATTTTTTACTATTTTTTTAAAATTTACTCATTCTTTATCTTTGTTAAGAATGTTAAAGTTTTTTTGTGTCTGTTTTGCATCAATAAACTGAAATTGGCGACCCTTATTTCCTAAAATTATGAGGTGTAAATCCCTCAAGAACGCGTAACAAAAAACTAAAAACAGTACCGCGCTGTAACTCCAAAGAAACGCTTTGATTGGCTGCTACACCAGTTTGATACGAAATCCCTTTTTCCCCTACGCTTCTGAACGAAGGAGGATTTGGAATCTACGCTTTGGAAGAGATGACGTCTAGGCCGGTTCTGTAGCGGCAATCTCTTCGAATCGATGCGTCGAAGTTTGGAATGAGCGCCCAGAGCTGAAGTAACGGTCATTCCGAAAGACACTTATGAGGCAAAACTTAAACATCTTAAGTTATTTAATTCCAAGAAAGTAATCTGCGGTCCTGACGGGGGAAATCTTGACCTTGCTGGTGTTCTCCGTGTGGATCTGAAGAACAAAGATCTAATCGTTAAAGATGAAGTGTATGTAGTTAGTGGCTTACAACATTCTTTACTAAGCTGCACGGCTAGTGAACATTTAAACCTTATTCAGCGAATTTTTCAAGTGAATTCCAAATTAAATCCTGTAGATGAATTTCCAAAATTTTTCAGTGGTCTCGGAAAAGTAGAAAAGCCTTATAAAATTAAATTAAAAGAAAATGCAAAACCTTATGCTATATCTGTTCCGCGAAGAGTTCCTCTGGCTTTAAGAAGTAAATTGCAAAAGTTATTAGAACAAATGACCAAAGAGGGTATAATTGAAGCAGCTGATGAACCTACGGAGTGGTGTGCTCCTATGGTAATAGTGCCTAAGTCGGGTGACATTAGGATTTGCGTAGACCTTTCGATTTTAAATGATAACATAGAAAGAGAATATTTTCCTATGGCTTCAGTCGATTATACGTTGAGTCAGTTTAGTGAAGCTAAAGTGTTCAGCGTTATTGACGCTAATGCGGGGTTTTGGCAAATTAGCCTTGATGAAGAATCAACAAATTTAACAACTTTCATTTCGCCTTTTGGGAGGTATAAATTTAAAAGGTTACCCTTTGGCATAAAATCTGCACCAGAAGTATTCCAGAAAAGAATTAGGGAAACGGTTCCAGATGGTCCAGGAATTGTCGGACTGATGGATGAATTTGTGATATTCGGGGCAACAGAAGAACATGATAAACGGTTAAGGGAAGTGTCAAATAAACTCCAAGCTACAGGTTGGGCTCTTAATGTCGAGAAATGCCAATTTAAAGTTAAGGAGGTGAGATTTCTCGGACATGTAATTTCAAGCGAAGGAATTAAACCGGATCCGAAGAAAACAGAAGCTATAGCAAATCTTCCCAGACCTAACTCGGTAAAAGAGTTAAAAAGATTTTTAGGCATGAGCGGGTTTTTAAGTAAATTCATCCCTAAAATGGCCGATATAGCAAATCCTCTATATGAATTGTTGAAAAATTATGTTGAATGGATGTGGGGGCCAGCCCAAGAGGTTTCTTTTCAGAAAATTAAAGACGAACTTTGCCAAACTCCCGGGTTATCAATGTTTGATTTAAAAAAAGAGATTTATATTTCGTGTGACGCATCATTATATGGTCTCGGGGCAGTTTTATATCACATGGAGAAAAGTTGTATTTCACCAATTTGTTATGCATCTAGAACGTTATCAAATGCAGAGAAACGATATGCACAGATCGAGAAGGAAGCTTTAGCCATAATATGGTCTTGTGACAGATTCAGAGACTATATAGTAGGCAAACAAGTACACATTCAAACGGATCATAAGCCTTTAGTGCCGATATTCATGTCAAAACCTTTAGACATGTTAACTCCTCGTTTACAAAGGATAAAACTCAGGATGATGAGATATGACTTCACAATTTCTTACAAACCGGGCAAAGAGCTGGTACAGCACCCGCCGTTTAATAAAATCACATTCGTCCTGCACATTTTGATTTTATTAAGCGGCTGATTGTAATAACTGACGATTCCAAAAAATACGATTTTTTTTAATTACTATGCTTGCTCAGTAATTAAAATCATTTATACTGCTTGCTCAGTATTTAATACTATTTTTTACGGATGTTTTAAAATCAATATATTAAATAGCACTAATTAAAATAAAAGAAACAGTTAAATTAAAATTTAAAAATAATCAGAGATGTATAAGTTTTATTTTATTAATGCTTCAAGTTTTTGAAGTACTTAGTGATTGTGCTTTGTTTTGCTGATTCATTTATCAACTTTTCTGCAGTGTTTGAAAATGCCCATAAAACTTTCCATACTGTTCTTTATCTCCCCTTTTTGCTCTAAAATTCGGTGAAAACATCTAATGCTTGTCCAGCTTCAGTGGCAGTAGGTGGTGGTTCGTAAAGTCATTCTCATAGCTCTTTATTCTTTGAATTTCTTGCACGATATCAAAGTCCGTTACCCCAGGTGATGAGTCCAAATCTTCATCGATTACAACATACCTTAAAAAATCTTCGGTTGCCTATCCTTTCTCGACCAGAATTTTTTGTCAGCGCTGGGAAAGCTGGTTTTAATTTATTTACAAATTGTTTGGATTGTGCCCGATTCCCAAGAATTTAGAATGAAATGCACTGCATCCAGGAGAGAAATTGACTTTGAGATCCCTTTTATCGATCCGGAATTCGATGAGCTGAAGGGATCTATCTCTCGAACACCTTTGCTCACCAGTGCTTTTTTGTAGGGGCACTTAAAAGAACGAATTATGCCTCGATCCCCAAAGCTTGGGGATGCCAGGAACAAATTTTCGACTAGGCTTGTCTTGAACTTTGATTTTAATAAGCGGCGGTATTGATTTTATTAAGCGGGGATTTCATAATGCTTTCCTATTTATTTTATTATGTTCCCGGAGATTTGATTTTAAAAAGCGGCTGATTTTATTAACCGGTGATTTTAATAGCGGCGGGCACTGTAATTGCCGATGCTTTGTCTTGGTGTCCTACATCTGAAAATGAAGATGAAGAATTGTCAGAAGAAATTGCCGCGTATGCCCAAAACATCATTGATATATTTCCAGCATCTGATGAAAGACTAGCAGAAATATTACAGTTACAAAATGAAGATCCCGTTTGTAAAACATTGATAAAATACTGCCAAGACGGATGGCCACCTAAAAATGAAATTTCGGTTGAGATTCAACGATTTTGGGGACATAGACATTCTCTATCACTGCAAAATCAAATTCTGTTCAAAGACGCAAGAATTGGGGTTCCTGAAGAGCTTCAAAAAGAAATTTTAGATAGAATCCATGATGGGCACCAGGGAATAACTAAATGCCGCGCCAGAGCTCAGCAATCTGTTTGGTGGCCAGGTATATCTAAAGAAATTGAAGTTTTAGTCAGAAATTGTGCAAATTGCATACAGTATCAAAGCTATCATAAAGAACCTCTGACTTCAAGCGATTTCCCAGAAAGACCATGGCAAGTAGTTGCAACCGACCTTTTAAAGCTAAAAGGTCACTGGTACGTCATTGTAGCAGACTACTATTGCAGATATTTTGAGGTAGGGAAATTGGATAATCTGTCATCCTTAGAGGTCATCGAACACTTGAAATCAATATTTGCCAGACATGGCATACCCGAAATAGTCCGAAGCGACAATGCGACTCAGTTTTCTCAGGTTATCGATTCAGAATATCGAAAATTTGCAAAGACATACAAATCTGCAATTTTAACATCCAGTCTTAAATTTCCTCAAAGCAAAGGCTTCATTGAAGCCATGATAAAAAATTTCAAGAATCACTTCCTGAAATCTCAAGGAGAGGATCCATACCTGATGATGTTAGCCATAAGATCGACCCCCTTGGAAAACGGGTATAGCCCAGCAGAGTTGCTGATGGGAAGGAAGTTGAGAACTCCCATACCCGCAACAAGTCAAATGTTGTGCCCTAATCTGGCTAATTTCCAATCCTTAAAGAAAAAGGAAATAGAACTAAGGGATAGAAAAAAAACGAAACTTTGACAACCACCACGGGGCCAGAAACCTTCAGCCACTGGAAGTAGGCCAACCGGTTTGGGTGAAAGACTTAAGATCATATGGAAAGGTAAAAAGTTTGCATACAACCCCTCGATCGTACATCATCGAATCACCAAGAGGTGTGTTTCGCAGAAATAGAATTCATCTACATCCTGCATCTCTTCCTCTGAATTTCAGCTGGGATGAATCGGAGATAAATCCAGCATTGCCTAACGACCTGCCAGAAAATGTGCCGCCAACTAAGGACAATGTTGTGATGTCAGAAAAAGTGCCTGATCCAGTTGCGGATACAGTTAGGGATGTCCCTACACCAGTTCCCGAACTTAAGATAAACAAAACTCGCAGTGGTAGAATCATTAAAATTCCAAAAGACTTTTGGACTAAAGACTTATAGGGGGAGATGTGATATAATCGATTGTAAATCGATATCAATGTAATCGATCTTATGTTAAAAGTATTAAGTATTGCCGGATGGCAACATTGATGGGTGTCTTGTGTATGTAGCGTGTTGGTTGTGTTCCCGTATTAAAGATAGTTTGAATGTCTTCTGGTATATCGTAATATCCATAACAATACACCGATCGAGCATGAATCTTCTAGCCTTACATGCATGCCATTTATTTCTTTCCAAAACTTTATTATTTCGACCACTGATTATGTAATGTTTCTTTATAATGCAATTTTTTTATAATTCTTGGTTCAGATATAAACTGTTAATTTAATTTTTTGTCTGATTAATGCCATACGACAAATTGAAATGATTTTATTAATATGCAATATAACAATGTAAAAATTTCGTTCGGGCATGTAAAATTTTCATTCCTTGTTGCTCTGCGAAGGAGTTTGGCATTATTCTATTGAATCCAAATAAGTGAATCCAAAAGTATTTTGTTTTTGTGGTTAATTCTTTTCATTAATAAAGCGACGATTTCGGTTCTCGTGTTGAAGACAGCGTTCACTCAAGACAGTATTACTAGACTAACCAGGCGGTACAACCAGGGATGGTGGACTTATTAGGGACTCTATTGATGGGGCGTATTTCGTCACAATACTATCTACCCAAAAAGACTGGCTTTTCGGTAATGTACTCCACATATATTTGAAAATGTAATTAGTTTAATGCCTGTTGGAACTGAGATTAAAAACCGCGTCAACGTTCATACATTTGTTTTAGAAGTATCAAATAAAATAAAAAGTAGTTTTCTTCTTCTCATTTTGCCTTGCTTGAGTGACGATTTCGGTTCTTGTGTAGTAGAAAAGGGTGGACTGACCGGAAATGGCGTTTTTGTATGGCCAGAGCTATACGTTATTATCTACAAAAATACCGAGTTTCAGAAAATGTGCAACTACTACCTTGTATGTAAGACCAGAGTTGTTTGACACGAAGTGTTTTCTGAAAGAGGTCTAAATTCCTTCCAGGAGAAAATAAATGATGGGATTTCGAGATTCTAGTGTTTGAAAGGCATCATTAAAAAAGCAAGATATGTGAGGGGATCTTTTGTTGGGCATTGGCCCCGATCGCTGCCCCCCGGTGAAGTCGATGAACCCGATTCGGGGCCACTCATTCCTCACGCAATGAGCTTGACCCGCATTTGCCTCACTTCCGCGTCTCCGCTTCCAAAACAAACTCAGAAACGGGTCCGGAATGCTCACCAACACATCTCGGGGAGAAATCCTTCGCCTTTTCTGTGATGGTTCACTGATATCCCTCTCCAAGTGGAAAAACGCATTTCATTCCAGAACCATTTACCGGGGAATGGAGATTCAAAATTATCTTACTAAAGTCAAAAGTAAACAATGCTAAAAGAGAGTAGTTTTATTTCAAAGTTTCATTTCCATTGGCATTTCATGTGATAAATGCCAGTCAAAGATCACAGCGATAATGAAACACAATTCAACCACCGACAAAAATGATAGCTCATCTTAAGAAAAAAAAAAGAAAACAAAATGACAGTATTGGAGAAATCCATGTTTTAGGTTGTACTCATTTTGCAGATTTAGGTAACTGCAACTATGCTACTTTAAGAAAAAATCCATGTATTAATTTGTTGCTGGATTTTGTGATCTAAACTAGTAGTGTATAATTCAATTTTGCAAGTACTTTTTTCGAATTTGGAAATTAAAATATGTGCTACCGTCGCTTATAGCAAGTGTGTAAACTATCTTAATGCTGTACTGCCGCCAGAAAGTGTATTAAGATTTTGAATTAATAATTAGTGTTTTTTTTTTTCAAAATTATTGAGACGTGCAACTATTGTTGCCGAGGAGCTCCGCGACAATGTTTAGTGGATCGTTTTCAGTTGGATTCAACAATCCGTCAACTAAAAAAGCCAGTTTGGCTTTTTTGCACGAATTATTCATTTTAGCATGTGTGGGACGTGGAATGGTCCAAAATTTAATTTATTTATCAATTTCTAAAAAGCATTAAATGTTTAATTATTCATTTTCTAATCGTCAACTCTTCAAGAAACTCTTTGCCAGTTATGTGAGCAACTTTCTACATTTCTTAACTTATGAAGGTAATGGCGGCAATAAAATAATCAGACAAAAAGGCCTTTATCAGGAAATAGCTGTCACTGTAATCAAAACTGTCATGTTTTAGCCATTTTAGTGAATCTTTTTCAGTTGGATTCAACAATTCGGTTGTTTATTTCACAAATTGTTCAGTTCAACTAAAAATCGGCATTTTTGCACGAATTTATTCATTTTAATGAAATCCTGTCTTGATAAAATGAAAACAAGTCTTGGATGGCAAAACTTGGAAAAAAAAAAAAAACGAAAGTTACTAAGTTTACTTTTGTGACAAATAAGATGTTAATGCATTACAGGTAACCATAAAACTTCCCTTTTTAAATCAACAATAAATGAATAAATAAGTAAAATAAAGAAACCAAAGCATCAGGATAGCAAGCAGGAGCAGGTAGGTGTGTTCACAAGGAACCGCATTTTTAAATATGCCAAAGAGCTGGATGAAAATGAAGCAATTCGCTTTTGTGGGATGCTTCTCCATTAAGCCACTTCTTTTCCAACGAAAAGGGTATTCTTTTTAATCCCAAAACAGGTGTTGACAATTCTTAGTGCTATTTGTGCTCTTTTACGTTGTTTTTGAGTTTTTAACATTTTTTTTTTTTTTTTTTTGCTAGACAGTTTTCTGAAAGCTTTTAATTAAAGAGAATAAATGATCCAAATCGGGTCAGAACAACGTTCCTGCGAAAGAAACTATGCTTCTATAGGAAAAGTCCATTAGGGCACTAATAAATGCTGTGTGTAAGGGTTTCAAGTTTTAAAAAAGATATCGAAATGTGATTTTTTATCTGTTTAGGAGGTTGCATATGTGTCATGTTTTTATGGTTCTTAAATAGTTTACATCAAGCCCGTCATTTGTAGATTGGAGGATCAGGAAGGGACAAGCACCCCCCCCCCCCCCCCCGGCTTTTAGAAAAGTATAGTTATGCATGCGCATATGAACTTAATGTTTTTTTTTTCCAATGACGGGTATTGCACCTAGCAACCTCTCGTGGAAAACTTTGAAGGGATGAGACTTGTTTTCGTATATTGAATGACATTATTTTCAAGGAAATACAGTAAAACTCTTCTACAGACGTCTAGACGAGGGGGGCCGGTGCCCCCTACCTTTTTATTTTAACGGAAATGTCTCCCACTGGTTTTGAATTTTAACACAAGCGTCCCCCTCACTTTTTGATGTTTGTATATGTAAGCGTCCCCCCAGCTTTTTTTCCAGGACTATACAACTGCTCCTCTAATGCGGACATCAGCGGGACAAAACCATCTGTCCGTAATAGAGAGGTCTCCGTAAAAGAGGGTTTTTTTTAGACTAAATGATATGCTGTCGGCGAATTAAAAACTGTCCGCATATAAGGGGTGTCCGTTAGGAGGAGTTTTACTGTATCTGAGTTTCGTCATCAAGAAAATTGGGTTTGATATTCCTCACGTGACTGTGACTTCACTCAGAAAAAAAATCGAAAGATCTAAAAATGTGTGTGTGAGGGAAGTCATGAAAAGGTCGTCGGAAGCAAAACAAAAAGTTGAGGAAAGCGTCCTTGAACTTCTGCTCTGGGAGGTCTGCTTGACCCAATTCCGAGTTGTTTGTGTCCCCCTGAAATCACGTGCCTGTTTTAGAGCTCAGGTCAGAGCTGGAGGGAAAATAGACGAAGTTGGGTAACTCGCCTGAAAGATACTTCACTTTAGTTATGCGTTCGGGGAATGGCAAGGGTCAGCTGGAAAGTTTCCAAAGAAATTATTAATGATAACCAAAAGATGGTTTTCAACGTCATCTACAACAGAGGTCAGCCCCGTCAATTCGAATTTTTCTGGTGGGGGGGGGAGAGGTTACATTTTCCTTGTTGTTGTTGTTACTAATCCCCTGGAATAGGAAACCCTATTACCAGGTCCAGAAGATCAATAATCCACTGGCTTAGGGCGATATGCAGCTTCATTTTCGAGCGAGGAATCACGAGGGCTGAAGACTGACTTCACCTCAAATTTTTGTGGTCTCTTAATTTTTGAACCAGCTCCCCGGTGAGAGACCGTCACCTGGGATTGGAGCCCCCAGAGGTATCGTTTTACTTGGAGGACGTTGGAGCCACGACCTATTTAACGTGCATCAGCTCCCTTTAGCGTATACGGCCCCCAGGAACCAGCCGCGAGAGGTTGTCACCCTCCGAAACACTGACCTAAGTCGATGTTTCTTCACTTTCGGTGCTCTGCGGGGACCGAGCTTCTACCGACTAGTCCACTGCGGGACACATTTTCCTTACATATTGCATTGAAAAAACTATAAAAGACATGCACATTCATGGAAATCCATTACATTCTCGAAGACAGGGGGCAATTTTTGCAGGACGCACAAATTGCCAAATGCGGACCGCTGTCCGGATCTGGATAGCCGCTTTATGTTATTCGAATCTTAATCAGGCAGAGAAATCTTATTTAAAATATAAGTTAGAAATAAAAAACCATATCTGTTGTTTTTAAGTTATACTTTGAATTGAAATGCGCGAAGGAAATCACCGATATAAAACAGCAGTCAGTTTTTATGTCATTTACCGACCGATTAGCCATAATCTTAAAGCTTATTTAAGAGGACCCTCCAATAAATCTGCTGACCCCTGATTTAAAAAATTTTCAGATTTAATCATTTCTAATTTGTCCGGGGGTGAGGACAAGTATTATGTATTCCATTCACATTGAGTTAGAAAACAACAACATACACTATATTCTCAACTCCAAGTTGCAATTGCCCCCTTCCCCGGACATTCCTAAATGACGCACCTCGATTTAATCGAATTTTTGGTGATTTCCAGCAATAGCAAAGTGACAATTAAAAAGCTGAAACTGACATTACTTGAACAGCGCATTAAGATGTCGATAAAAGATGCAACATTATCCTTGTTGGATGCACAAATAATAATATAATATTAAAACATTTCCAATCTATTCTAAATTTTTTTTCAAGCAGACGACGATGAGCTAGCTAGTTACATAGTAGGGTGGGCCGAAAAGAACTTTTTTTCAAAATCGCTATTCTAATAGTGCGGAAAGGGTTCTCTCTGCGTTCAATAAAAACCGTGCAAAATATTTTTCTGATTGTATAATATCTTCTGCCCCCGCATCGCACTTGAGTTTTGCAAATTTGGGTAAAATTTGCAGTTTTCACTCTGCGCAGGAAACCTAATTATTTCATAATTTTGCTGGACTAATAGCGCAGAAAGGGGGCCCACTGGGTTCAATAAGAAAGATGTCAAATAATTTACCGATATAATAATATCTTTTGTTTCCGCATTGCAATTGAATTTGTGCAAATTATTGAAGAAAATCACGTTTTCTTACTGCTTCTATCTGAAATTAAGTGAAAATAGGAAGAGCTTCTTCATGCACATAATTTGCTTCGTTCTGGGTATATCATTCATTATATTGTTGTGAACATACAACGTGCTGCTGAGTAAGTTATCGGGCGGGAGGAGGTATGCTCCTGCAAAAATACATCATAGTGCTTTTTGTTACAGTTCGATCCACAAAGTTGGAATCATGGGAGTTTGAAAATTAAGTTCTTCATTTTTTCGATTTGATTGATTTTTTAACAGACATGGAATGTAAAATTTGGGTTCAGAACAAATTTAAATGCTCAATATTTAGAACTTCAAAAATATGTATAAAATAGATGTTTCTACACTCGAAGATCTGCTGCGATGCTGCTTCTGTGTTAAAGCTGGTTAAATCGTGCATAGAAAACTGGGGACATAGAACCGAGTTACTCGAGAATTGCGAAAAATTATGCAACTGAAATTGAGTCTGTATGAGCAAAAGCAAGCACTGCAGTTCCCATTGTGAACTGTACTAGAATACTTCAAAACGCTTCATGCAAAAAATACCAATTTATATTTACATAAATGACACACAAGCAACGCCTAACGTATGGTGTGTAGAAAGAAATGGATACGGATTGTTCAACTGATATGGTTAAGAAGATTCAAATCTGAACATTTACAAACTATCGACAACGAACCGTTTACTATATCTTACTAATTCTAAGTTCAAACAATTAACTTTGTTTGGATCTAAATCATCACAAACACGACTTGACCTCGCTTCAACTGTTGTGGTGGTCAACAAGTTTGGAGTCTCGGGCCGGGCTGTGGTTGCAGTTGCTTCAAGTATTCTTCATGACGTCAGGTTCATAACTAGCAACAACTTAGATTTGATGGTGGATTAAAACAAGCTTCTAGGAGAAAAGGCTAAAGTTATAAAGTATTTAAAATTTGAAGCTTTAAGTGAAACTCAAGCTGTACCTTTGAAATGGGCTGTATTTCGATGGTCGTAAAGATTCGATATTGAAAGAAGAAAGAGTAGATGTTAAAAGATACATGAGAAAAGCAAAATAAGAGCATGAATGTTTTTATTGAAAGAACCTGTTTACCCTTTACGTTACTCATTTGAGTCAATCGCTTGGTACCGGAAAGCATGTTGCTGCGACTATCATCGGGAAATGTTCACAAGAAATGTCTCAATTTTCTCTTCTGGCAAATGGCTGTGACGGTATATCGCTTCCCAAAGTAATTCGGCGTTTGAAAGCTCGTAAACCTCTACAGTGTGGGTCTCTTATATTTTCATACTATGAGGCATTTATTTGGAACATTGGATGGGTCAACAAATAGCTCAAAAGTCCCAACAAATAGCCAGCGAGATTCCTTATCACGATCACGCTGGATGGCAATAGCGAGTTCTAAGACTATATGTTAAATCTCTGGCTCCTTTGAAATTAAAACAAATTACTGTTTGTTGTGGAAGTATAATACATTCCCAAATTGGATTAATATAAAATCTAAACATTCGCTGAAAGATGGAGCAATGCATTTGTGGAACACCATTTCTAGATCCAGGTATTTATCTCAAGTTCTCAATAACGTAGTTGATTTGAGCGCTTTGTCAAAATTCGTTATTTGCTCACCCAAGAATATAATGTCTGTATGTTGAAGAATGAAAGACCGCTCATCAGAAACTTTGCGGCTTGACATATAATTCAGACTGTGGAATCATCTTCCATTGTGAAGTCAACACTTATATTTTTTTACTAAAAAGTTATATTAAAAATCATTGACTGGCCATTAGTTAAATTTCTCCACCAAACCTCCGTGATGCTGCATTTAACAAGGTGCGTGATAAGACAATGACAATTTGTGCATTTCTCCGTGTCACACACAAATATGATTTCCGAATAATTTTCAGCTTCAAAATTGATTTTGTTTAAGGAGAAATATAAGTGCTAGTGATTTCGCATTTGAAGACGATTCTCTACACTTAACTGTATCTTCTCATTTGAATTTAATTTCATAAGTGAGACGGATTTTATCAGCTCCACATTCGTTTCCCGATCAAGTATGCCTGAATGTCACCATAATGTAGATTTTAAGCCACTTCCTACTGATTATTTGCAAGTAAGCTTTTGGTATTTGCAGGTTATAACATTCTGTGGGGACTTAAATATACTTCATTAATACTGCAATACTACATTACATCTCAACTATTAGTTAATAATATTCAAGCAATACAATCAATTGTACACTTTAATGCAGCATTCAAGAGCATTAGTACTCATCTAATTTTCCCATTCAATTTCTTTTTGTAACATATTTGAAAAAAAACCAATTTTCCTCAAAAACTGCAAAATTTCAATTTCAATGCCGGAATAGAAAATATTATTTGATTAGGAAAATATTTTACGCATTTCTTATTTAACCCAGCATGAACTTTTTCCGCACTATTAGGATAGCAGCATTGAAAAATAATTATGCTTCCTTTACCGAGGAAAATTACTAATTTTTACCCAAATTTCCAAAATTCAAGTGCGATGCGGGGGCAGAAGATATTATACAATCAAAACAATATTCTACACCATGTTTATTGAGCCCAGAAAGAACCTTTTCCGCACTATTAGAATAGAGATTTCGAAAAAAAGTGTTTTTCGGCCCACCCTATTACATAGCCCAGTTCTCTTGTCGCACGCGTAATACCAGAATCACAAACCAAATACAAAGATCAACTCAACTAGCCACGGGGGTTACTTTTTCGCAGGCTGCATCATTTTGCAATCTGTCTTTCAGCCTATTAGTTTTTCAAAAGTGATATTTAATCAAACCCAGAGCATTTGACAGTAATAAAATCGCTAAATTTCTTGTGCTTTGAGCGCGACAGTATTTTGCGTTCCAAATACATATGTTATTCTGTCTCTTAATTGGGCAAGCAAATGTTCTTCACCTGCTGTGGAAAATGGCATCAAATGCCCTATTTCTCAAGGTATTATTTTCATTTCTTATTATTTTGTCTTGTCTGAGAAATGTTTACATTCAGTCATAAAAAGCACTTTCCAAACAATTGTTTTAGAATGTTTGTGATCTGTGCAAAGGGTAGACTGGGTTCGTTGCAATGGATAAGACTTGCTTGGTTTCATTGTTATGCATAGTGAACTACAAGTAGTCAACTACTAGTGGCAATTAGTAGTTGTAACTACTTTTGTTTTGAACAAGTTAACTATTAGTTAAACTACTTTTTCCCCCGACTACTAGTTACAACTACTTTCAAAATTCCAACTACTTTCGAAAAAAAATTTTTAAATCTATTTTTTGGAAAAAAAAATATTTTTCAAACATTAAATTATTTGAATTTTTAGCTTATGATGTATTTTTTTTTAATATTACGTTATATAATGTAAAAGTACTCCTTTAAAAAAATCATAATATTTTTACAGTATTTACGCAAATTAGGAAAAAGCTTTCTAATATAGTCAATAACGCCTGCACGATGTAGTTTCATTTAAAGACCAAATCTTCATTATGGGGAAGCTTTACTTCTACTCTAATACTATGCATGCGTTTGGTATACCATAAAACACAAGCCTTCAACACAATTTTGAAAGAATATAATCTAAAGCAAGCGCGATACAAAGATATTTTGCTAATGAATGGAGGTTGGGGAGAGGAAGAATTTTAAATTGATAGAGGGTAAACCCTTTTATTTTACAACAAACTAAACAAAGAAAAAAGATAGAAATGTAACAAATTTATTTCTTCATGGCTCAAAGAAAAAGAAATAAACAAAATAGTTAACTACTTTTGGAGAACAGTTAATTACTAGTTACAACTAGTCTCAGAAAAAAGTAGTTGACTACTAGTTGCAACTAGTTTTGTTTAGACTAGTTAGTAGTTAACTGCTTTTTGACGAGTAGTTGCCGAACACTAGTAATGCATAATGTATTTCTCATTGATTGTTGACAGTTGGTTATTTTACAGTTCACGGTAAGGTTCTTTGAACTTTTTCAAAATGACAAATGGGATCCACGAAATGGCCCGTCAATGATTGAGCTGGTTTGAATGTAAGCTAGAAGTGCATTTGTGTTCAGTTAGCATCCAGAGGTCAGCCTCGATGATTCCTCACGTTTCAAGTGAGCATTCACTTCGAAAGTGATGTGTACAACTTCGAAGTCATTTTAGGTCATTGTGATTGACTTCTGGATGCTGGCCGAATACAGGTGCACTTAACCCGGTAGATGTCATTTGAAAAGAAAGGAATGATGCATTATGGCTGTATATCCAGAGGCTCATCTTGACTCTAAATTGAATTAAAAGGCCCATTGAATATACATCACGTAAGTGTTAATGACATTTACAATTCCGAATAAGATTTTAAATATTGGCTTATTGATAGATGATAGATAATAAGATTTTAAATATAGGCGATTGATAGATTCGGTGAAAAAGAGATATATATTCAATTTATTTTTTCTCACTTTAGATTCTTTGAATCCATGTGCAAATTTCAGACTGGACTTTTTTTATATGCATTTACAAGTCGCATGATTGTTTCGTGATTGTTCTTGAATCACTCGTTTAACAGGGCCGGCTAGAGGGTGGGGCGAGCGGGGCGGTCGCCCCAGGCTCCGTGCAGTCAAGGCCCCGCACAAGAAACAAAATTTTAAAAAAGAGAGATAGAAATTATTCTATTTATGAAAAAAAAAAAAAAAAAGAAAACGGTATAGAATGAAAATAATCTACTTTCTTTAGAATATATTAGTGAGGATGACATTTTATAAAGGAAGCATACTCTTTTTCATAAGAATTTCATAACTATTTTGCATGCTCTGTGTTATGTGGGACACCCTAAAACAGCGGTTACCAAATGGCGAATTGTGGTCCGATTCCGGACCACTGTTTCATTTTGTATGGCCCTTAATCCCAGACTGAAGTTCAAACCTTATAAAATAAGATTATCTTACTACTATTATAAATGCGAAAGTTAGAATGTATATTTGTTACTCAATCACGCCAGAGCGGCTGAACGATAAAATTTGGAACAGAGATAGAATATAGTCTAGAATAGCACATAGGCTATTTTTTGTCCCCGAAAAATGTACGGTTCCCGTGGGATATCATTACATAAAAATGGTGCATTGCCGTAAGATGGACTGTGTGGCTCAATTGTTATAAATGAAATTGAAAAAAAATTAGTATCGGCCTGAAAGCTACACGTAGCTGAGGGACCAGGGTTCGAGTCTCAGTCCGGAATAATTGATTTGTATTCAACACATAGGCTGCTTTTTATCCGGGAAAAATGTACGGTTTCTGTGGGGTAGAATTGTTTTTGTATTTCACAGAGCAAGGGGGATCGACGTAATTTTTTGCATAGTGGTAGTTTAAAGGGTCTGAGAATGACATAAGCTACTTTTTATCCCGAAAAAAATGCAATGTTGTTATGTAATCAGCAAAACAATTGTATCCTACAGGAACTGTGCATTTAAAAGAAGTTTCGTTAGTGTTTTAGCATTAAATGGAATGTAAACCGATTAGTCCGGACTTGTCACTCAATTACGCGCCAAGTGTTCGACCACTTGAGCTATCAGGCCTATACTAATTGCCTTTCAATTTCATCTATAACTGTAGAGTCACACTGTTCATCTTATGATAATGCCTCGTCTTTATACCTAAATTTAACCCTTTTCAATAGATAATTTATGAATAAATTGGGTAAAAAATAAATATTATTTATTCTTTGAAAACGACCGTTGTGTATAGTTGCGTCCTATTGCTGTGCTTTCTAGCCAGAATTGATAAATATTTACCGCTCAGAAATCAGCACCCACGGGGGTGGGGAGCATTTGATTGCTCACTCTGAAAAAAAGAAAAAAAAAATCCATACGAACGAAGTCTTGGGCAACAGCTAGTAAATTAAATATAAGTTTTGTAAGTTTGTAAAAGAATATAGATAATTTATAAGTTTAAAATGGGTTCAAATGTGTATCTTTGGCGCAAGAAAATAACTTTTATTTGAAACGGCTTAATGTCTAGTTATATATAAACTTTTGTGTTAGTATGACCCTGTATTAGAGGCAAATATTAAGGGAGGGGAGAGGGAATTGCACACAGGTAATTCCATGCGTGATAGAATGGACATTTTTGATTAAAATCTAAACTGAAGTTATTACAGTTCACCAAAACATACACTTTTTTTCCCTTCTCGCTGTCAACAATTCAAAGAAAACAAAACCCATAAGAAACAATTGTAAATACTTTTTTTGAATAATTTCTTTGCATGTTTTTTCATTTGTGATAAAATGATGTGTTTGCGTCATTCCTTCATAAATCTGAGCCAGGATCGCAAAATATGGGGAAGGTATTAAATAGTGTGGGAGAAAGACTGCTAACAGAATTGTAGGAGAAGAAACACACATTTAATTTAACACTCCATGAAAACGGCCCTATTTTCGGAGATTATCTCCCTCCCTTACAATATAGGCCCGTAAATTATTTCGCCCCGGGCCCCGCTTTTGATTGGGCCGACACTGTCGTTTTGTCTTTAAGAACTACACTGATCATTATTATTAATTTTTGGAAAGGGGGGGGGGTGGTTACGCATGAGTACGATCACGTTGCTTTTAACTAAGTGGAAAAAATAGCGGCGTTTTTCTTCCTTGTCTGAATTGACTTTATACACTTTTAAAGTGATAAGGGGGAGTGCCGCTCTTTGTGAGTGTATTTAATGTTGTATTTGAAGTGTCTGTTAGCTGATACTTTCATTTGATATGAAAATGAAAGAAAACTGGGTTTTTTCCTCCCCAAAAAAAGTCGAGCGTTCTTTTCAGGGACGCCTCTAAAAATGCGATTCGTGTTTTGTTTTTTTTAACTTAAATTGTACATAAGAAATTTTCAAGTATTCGTTCCTTTAACACTATATAGATCCTATCAAATGTTTAGCTGATAATAAGTGGTTTTTATTTTCAACTTAGTCACGAAAGAGTAAATTTCTTCCACTACACTGGACTACAAGATTTTTTCCCCCGTAGGATTTCAAAACATTTTAGCTCTATTTGGGGGCGCCGATTTGAAATATGAAATCAGTTTTTTTTTCAAAAGCTGTACTTCTTTCCTTCAATATCTTTTTTAATGTGCAGGTCTTACAGAAATCTCGATTCTACGCACGGCTGGAACACGCATATGGAATCGAGATACATTTGCCATACGGCCAGCCTGAAATCCAATTACTTCTAGCAAAATCACCTGATACTTGATAGAATAAAAATTCGGGAAGTTAATTGGCTTTCATCAATGCTTCAACGATTAGAGGTTTGTTTGTGTGGTTTCGTAGTCGGGCCGGAGTCATTACATTTAAAATCAGGCAGACAGGTCCAAAACTTGTCACGACCCTCACAGATTTTTTAAAAAAAATTACAGTAGTTACAACTAAAGGACATATGAAATATCCCAAAAGGATTAAGCAAAAAGAAAATTATTTTTCTGGTTACAGCCTTTTAAAATTTGGAACAAAATTGACCGTTTTCAGAAAATCAGCAAAACACTCACTTTTAAAATAGCCACGGTTTCAAAATTTTTTAACCGATTCGAATAATTCTTTTTTCTATAAATAATGAAGGGATGGTATTTTATTTAGACACTAATTTGAAAAATCTAGTAGGCTTCATTGATAAAGAAAAAAAGTGTTTTTGAAGTGAAAAAAATTGCATTTTTACCAATTTTATGATTTTTTTTTCTTGTGAAAGAAACTTATTTTTGAAAAAACAGAGGTGGCAATCCAAAATGCTGTTATGAAAGTTTTGTATCAAATGTTATTGTAAGCCTGAGATGCATATCCCCTCAGAATTTAAAGTTTGAAATTTGAAAATGTTCAAAAATTACGATTTTTGAAGTGTGATTGCTCAAAAAAGCCATTTTTTAAAAATCTGAAAATTTGCTCATTTGTTGCCCTTGAAGTGCTTAATGAGCTGCTATAAGTTATATTGTGTATTTTTGCCCTAGATATTTTATATGATTTTTCAAAAATGGCCTTTTGTGCGTTCCTGAAAAAAAGCCAGAAATTCAAACTTGTACTTATTCAATCACTTTAATATAAGATTTAATCAATATTTATTAATAAATATACCATATTGTTACACAATTACTACAGCTAAATTGTACTTAACCTTCTTAGAAATTAAATAGCACCTTGCACAAAGTGTAGCTTCCGTGATTTAATGCATGTTATTCTGTTAATTTGAATTACTAGTTTCAAACTCACAAGCTTTACATCAAATACCATGTAACAGCAAACGTAGAATTTATTGTAGGACTACAATCAAAAACATTATCGGAAATCTTAAAATGTTGCTAAATAGTAAAATCATTAAAACAGTAATGCTTACATGGAACGCACGAACAAAGAAGTGGGAAGCAGTTAGAAAAAACTACCAGCCTCTTAAACAAATGAAACTCAATGCATGATTTCTAAACAGGAAAATTTATTGAACGTGTAAATGACAATTATTAAATGGGACAAATTAGAATGTATTACCGATGGTTTAAGGACACTTTCCAATAATTTGTACACAGATAATCTAGAAAAAATATTTCAATAGCCAGAAGAATCCGGGGGAAAAAAACTAGACCAATATAAAGTAATGCTGAAATATACCATCTGGGGGGAACCCTCCTAGTCTTTGCATTGTTTTGGTAATAGCGAGTAGAAGATGATTCAAAAACTTGATTCTACTTATTTTGCTTTAAGTACATAACTACATATGTGTTTAAAACTATGTATATCAGTGCTGTAACTTTTACTATTTAGCAGCATTTTAATATTTCCAATAACGTTTTGATTGTAGTCCTACAATAAATTCCACGTTTGCTGATACATGGTATTTGATGTAAAGCGTGTGAGTTTGAAACTAGTAATTGGAATGAACAGAATAACATGCATTAAATCACGGTGCCTACACTTTGTGCAAGGTTCTATTTAAATTCTAAGAAGGTTAAGTACAATTTAGCTGTAGTAATTGTGTAACAATATAGTATATTTATTAATAAATATTGATTAAATTTTATATTAAAGTGATTAAATAATTACAAGTTTGAATTTCTGGCTTTTTTCAGGAACGCACAAAAGGCGATTTTTGAAAAATCATATAAAATATCTGGGGCAAAAATACACAATATAACTTATAGCAGCTCATTAAGCACTACAAGGGCAATGATGAGCAGATTTTCAGATTTTTAAAAAATGGCTTTTTTGAGTAATCACACTTCAAAAATCGTAATTTTTGAATATTTTCAAATTTCAAACTGTAATTTCTGAGGGGATATGCTTCTCGGGCTTACAATAAAATTTGATACAAAACTTCCGTAAGAGCACTTTGGATTGCCTTCTCTGTTTTGTCAAAAATAAATTTCTTTCATAAGAAGAAAAAAATCATAAAATCGGTAAAAATGAATTTTTTTCACTTTAAAAACACTTTTTTTCTTTATCAATGAAGCTTACTAGATTTTTCAAATTAGTGTCTAAATAAAATACCGTCCCTTCATTATTTATAGGGAAAAAAAATATTTGAATCGGTTAAAAACTTTTGAAACAGAGGCCATTTTAAAAGTGAGTGTTTTGCTGATTTTCTGGAAACGGCCAATTTTGTTCCAAATTTTAAAAGGCCGAAACTAGAAAAATAATTTTTTTTTTGCCTAATCCTTTTATGATATTTCATATGTCCCTTAGTTGTAAATACTGTAATTAAAAAAAAAAAAAAATCTGTGGGGGTCATGTGACACCCTCTGCCTGATCTGAAATGGAATGGCTCGCCGGTCATTGCGAATATTCCAGGGGGTTGGCATCAAATGCATATTATAGGTTAAAAAAACCATGCGACATTGTACTTCTACTAACCCCTGATCGCTCAAATGACCTCGCCTGTTCGTAGTGCAGCCGTAGCGTGTACAATAATTTTTTTTCGGAGGGGATATTGCTTGGGGTCATGTTTTCTAATAGAATAAGAATTTCGTGAGGGGTGATGGTTTCGCGATATCCACTCATTTTAATACGACTATAAAGTGCAGGGTAGATGAAAGTTGGCTTCGTTTAGCCCTGTTTAGGAAGAGTACTTACAAATTTAATTTATAACGTAATGTGTCGTAGATTTTTGTATTTGTATTCTTTCATAGAAATAAAGTGAGTTTAATCCTTTACAGGGCCATTTTTGTTTTGTAGTATAGGTATATTGAAATATTTTAATAAAATAAATTAATAAAGGACAGTAAATAAGATGAACATGATTTGATTTTTTCCACCACAACTTTGAAGGAGGGGGGAAGGGTTAGTACTTATATAAAAATTCAAGTATTAAAAATATCATCCCAGACTCCTCGCAAGATTCTACCAATCAGAAAGGGTAAAATAGCTTACTATAAATATCTATAACTAGATGAATTTGGTGGGAAGCATAAGGGGTTAAGTAGAAGAACTTGTACAAATTTGTAAAAAAAAAAGATTTAATCAAAATAACTCTCTTGGATTAAGTGAAGTGTTTGGCTTCTTGACTTCGGCAACAAATTCGGCACACCGATGGCAACGAAAAATACTTCGATGACTCATTTTTCCCCGATTAATAATCGTAAAATATAATAATAAAAATTCTCTGTTTAGTTTTTTACTTATTTGATTCATGGAGTTGACTTAAAAAATGTCACGTATAATTCATTAAAATGTTCCATCTTGGAGATTTGAGTTAATGTTCAAAATATTTGAATCTAGGGCATCAAATTCATTTGAAATGATCATTGAACAGGATGGCACCAAAACAACAGTTGACTTAATTTATAATCTTGTTTAAACAAATTTATTAGTTTATACAATTGTAAAAATTCATCTGTGGAATGAATATACTTTTAAAACCGGGTGTACTTTCTGGCGCCTTGCCCCGCCTACTCTACAGTACATAGCTTCGAGATAAAAATGCGATGCATTTCCAGTTTCAGAGATACTCCGTGTTAAGACTAACTTGAGTTAGAAACGCACGACTGCTCTAGAATAAGACAAACGAACCCATCATCTCTTTATATGCAATTGTGGGATTCGTTGCATGATAAAATCTACTTGGTAGCGCATCCACGATTTTGCTTTAGGAGAAGGGGCAAAGGATGCATCAGATACTGATCCCCCCTCGAATATCGGATGTTCCGTGTTCCTTGTCCGACGGATATCAGGCTCCGATGTTTAAAACCTTTTAAACTTCCCAAAGCTTCCTCATCCGTTGTAAGTTTTTAATTTACATATATTTTAAAAACCTGCTAACTAAATTTGAGAGGAAGCTTCAAGCCTGCGTCTCCTCTCCGGATATCCAACTTGACATGCTGGATAACTGGATCTTTCGTGCACTGGCCGGATCGGATATTTAGTAGTAGACCTAACAGGTGCTGCTGTCCGGGGGGGGGGGGGATTAAGAAAAGAAATGTCGCAGAATGTTGCTTTTGTCACTTTGGGTGCAGTCACACCAAAGGCAACGGAGCCTCCGTCGTTGCTATGGTTATCAAACTAACAGCGATGACTTTGCTTCGATACCGCAATCAATATATCACGGCCGCCTGACTGAAGGTCACTTTTAATAACACAAATTAAAAATCAGAACCAGTCGATACTAGCGTGGGGTTATTCAGTTATGTAGAAGCTATAAAGGTAATAAACAGGGTCTGACAAAGCCCAGGCGCTAGGCCACCCAGGCAAAAATGCCTTAAAAAAAAAAAAAAAAAAGATTTGGCGACTAGATTTTCAGGTGGGGAAAAAGATTTCATTGCGCAGACATGAAACGGATGTTTGCTTTTTTCCCCCTTCAGCATTTAGCTTTGTTCACATTCAATCGCCAAGCTGCATCGCTCATTTCTCCCGTTAGCTCCTCTCTTTCTCAGAAACAGTAACAGTATTGTCTGTATAGGATCATGCGATCAGCTACACACCAAGACGTAAGATCTGGAAGGAAGTTACGTTAAGTGCGCAGTAGGTTTCTGCGTGTAAAACTTAAAGGGGGGGGGGGTGAGTTTTAGGACTTTGTTATTTTTCCGTTAAACATTTCAAAAAGTTGAAGTTAATTCCAAACAAAGAGTTGAACTTCCAAACTTCACTCTTTTTTCAAAGTAACGCACTTTTTAGGTTTTATTTTTCCAAAATCGCAGCTGTACTTGTTTTTTTTCTCAACTTTTTTTCAAAATAAGAACTTCAAATAGAAAATTGAGTATTTCATTACAGAAACTTGACAAATAAATGAAAAAATAATCACTCTAAGTAGAAAAAGTATTTCACAGCAGAATTTCAGAATTAAATGTTTAAAAAATTACTTATGAGCACAATAATACTCTTAAGTATAAAATAAAGTAGGTTTCACCCGTAATTAACTCTTAAACTTTTTTGCTTATCTATCTGCACGGATTTTCATTTCGTTGTTTGGTGCTGTAAATAGGTAGCATTTAAAATGTGGTATGTTTGGTGCAAATGAAAATATATAGCTGGCTCCTAAACATGTTCCGTTGCTCCTAAGATTTTCGCATTTTTGTCGGACTCTGGTTCTAACCCAGAAGTGTTTTGCCACTGTTGCTTTCGACATGAACGTAGTCTGTATCAATTCTTGATTTTAGCCATTTGTAAATGTTGAAATCTCAGAAATTCGAGTAAGTTAGCATACCTTGCAGATGGGATGCAAAGAAACATGCTCGACCTAATGTTAACGAATTGAAGATGAAAGAATTTGTGGATGTTGTCTTCAGCTGAGTGTGCGCAAGTCAAACAAACTTATCTCGGTATTGTACTCACCAATACAGGCTTTCGTGATGCGTTTGCCTTTATGAAATGGGCCTTACTTGGCTTTTGAGCGGAGGTCAAGTTCCGTCTCAAACCACCAACTTCAGTGCATGCGCTCCGGATATTGCATGCGACGTCAGAGAGGAATGACTCGTTCAAATCTGGAGTCGCGTTTTCTTAAAGACCGCATCGAACACGTAACTGCCTCACTAGGATCTGCATGTATGAGGAGTTTTCTTTTAAAAAAGGAATGCCAACTTACCCTTATGCCAGTTAGCTCCATGATGTTATTGGTATTCTATTGTTGACCAGGTCAAAAATCGACAGCAGAAATTAAAAAAACGATATGATAAGTTCGCGTTTATGAGCTTTTTACGCAAGAATCCCGCTAAACCGAATGAAAACCTGAGAAGAGCACTAAGCAATTTCTGGAGAAAAATTCTCTACAATGAGTGGAGAATTTTTCGACCTCTCAATTCAGAGAATTGAGAGGTTGAACATAAAGTTACGCATTTGGCACTTTTCAGCCATTTGACCAATTAAAAAAAATGACAATGAATTAAAAATAAATAAAAGTGAAATTCCGAACATTCTGTTCGGCTAACAGAATTATCCGATTAACGGGACTCTAGTGTATGTAGCCTTAAGGTTTACATGCCAATCAGGAGATATCAATGAAAGAACTCCAAACTTTTATTTCAGTAATAATAGGACAGGCACAGCTACACGTAAATCTTTGTACATCCGAAAGAAACGGTGGTGTTATAAATAAATCCCGAATGAAAAAATGAAGGAGATGGACTACAGGAACATGACTACCCAGAGGAAGATGGCGATTGGCTCACTCCCGGATTTCGTTTTCGACTTCGTCCGCCTTATCGTTGGTGTAGTAGGCAAGATGCTGGGAGCATCCGGGATAGGCGACACCACAGTCTTCTCCTTTTATGCCCGCTTGAGCTGCTTCTACGTAGTTGGAAAACAGGAATCTGGATACGGGAAGGATCTCGCGGTTCTCCAACTCCTTTTGTTTCCTGTGGGGAAAAAAGAGTTCAAAATCAAACAAATCAAGTGCATTCATTCACAACAACGATGCAACCTTTCAAGGCGCTTGTCGTATTGACTGTTTGGTGGCTTTTATTGCGTCACTAATGGAAAAAAAAAGCATTCGAATCTCTGTCCGACACTCAATTTGAGCGTTCTGATTGCGAGAGGAAGCCTTTGATCTGCAGTTTGAAGGTTCAAATCGGCTGTTGAATAAGGGCGTAAGTGAGTTTCATTCGGTCTGTGTTGTCGAATGCATTCGTCATCACCATAGTTACGTGGGCAAAATGTCGCGTCGTCTTTCATGTGAATGCAGAAATAGTGTACGTACATAAAGGCAATGAAACTCGCGGTCAGACGGGAGGAACTATTCCCTCAAAAAAAAAAAAACTAAAAGTCTTTCGTCGTAGACACCGCGTTTCGTACACAAACCGTCAAGGTGAAGTAACATTAAATTTTAATTTTCTTTTGTTATTTAAACCATATATATTTAAGATATACAGAGCTACTGCGATTCCGTCTTCCTTTCGCAAATGACAGAGGCTACGTTATAAGGATTTTCAAGTTCGATCCAACGGTAAGAAAGAGCACTCGCTCTGGTAATTATTCGTAAGAGTTCTACCGCAAAAAAGAGGGCCAAGAATAATCCATTCATATTCAAGGGAGAAACTGCTGGTATAATGAATGTGTTCTCATTTTAGTTCGTTCAGCATACTTGATTTCTTTCGAACTGATGCTATCTGCCAGTTTAAAATTTTGGTTGCTTTCAATAAATAGAGAAGCCGAATCGAACTTCCCTAAAACGAGAATGGATTCGTCCTTTTCTCCCATGCGCAGAAGTGTCCAAGTGTTCCTCACTTGCGGTGTCGAATTCTTCAATGTCTGATTTTTTTTAATTGACACATGACAACCTATTGTTCTGTCGAAGATTCATTAACCTCACTTGCATTACTTTTTTAAAATATAAACTTAAAGCGTGTTTGTTTTATTAAGTATTTCAATTTTTTCATTTCAAAATAAGGCAATGATTTTCTTTTCCCGTCCCCGTTTCAATTGTTGAAGTTCCCCGCGACGGGTTACAATTTCTCAACATCCGGGACGTTTGGCAATCCTGATTGCAACGGAATAGTATTATAGATTTTTTGAATTGCTTGAAATAATTTTTTTAACAGATTTCCAAAAGGTTCTCAATTCGTACCGTATGTACGTTTTATTGATGTCTATCCGTAATTTCTCACCTTATGAACTGATTCTTTTTTTTAATCAATAGAGAGTGGTCTCCCACCGTTTCACCATATTCGTTAGTTAGAAAAAGAATTGTGGAGAAAATTCATGTAAATCTAAAAGCCTTTACTTAGACGTTTTCTTAATAAAGGATTAAAGAAAAGCTCATTGGTTCAAAGAGTTGGTTGCTATTAAGCACTCATTTTAATAGCAATTATAATAAGAGTTTTCAATGAAACCGGAGAAACGGGTTTTTTTCGGTTACTCAGTTGAGCGGGATTCTACTGAATTCTTAGTTCTTACTGTATTTCGGAAACGCCTGCAACTAAAACTTTGTTCCATGTTTCTGAAACTTCGTTTAAATTAAAGAGTGCGCAAATTTGCATCTTTCTTCCAAAATTTATACAAAAATCATCATAACTATTTTTAGTTTTGATTTTCGATTTTTTGAAACTATCAGAAATTCTGAAATGGGTATGCATTATTAAAGAGAGAAAGTTTTTATGCATATTAATTAGGGTGACTACACACGCTCCAACATGTTTGATAAGCATGCTTATCAAGCCTTGCAAGTCCTTTGCATGAGACCCTTTGCATCAACGACCGCCTCATGTAAAATTCTTCTACATGCGCTCAAATTTGCTTGCACAAACATGTTTGTGCAAGCATGCTTGTCAAAGTTGTTGGAACGTGTGTAATCAAACTTAAAAAAAAAAACAATCGAATGGAATATACAGGCTATAAGTCACTTAATTAATTAATACATATTTAAATTATAATCGTATCCTTGTCATTACCAATTTATGTAACATTTCTTTACTTTTTCCTTTTTTCTCTTTTTCTTTTACATGGAATTGTTCATTTTGGGGGTAGCTATTTATTTTGACGCAAAAGAGAGGGAGAGGAAGATAATATGAGGAGTTATGAAAAACACGTAAAATATATTAATGCCGGTTCTGTGTAATTGGTTCACATCTCCTCGGTAGAACCGAAACTGTTCCTTAAATTCCATGTTCTTTACCTTATTTTTTATTTTGAATGTGTTATTCGTAGTGCATTATTTTGCTTTATATCTCAAAACAAAATAATGCTACTTTAATTTAAAAAACCCCGACAATATTGTTTCTTTTTTTAGTCAAGATGGACGACATTTCAAAAGTTCATGATTCAACCATTTTGGAAGCATTGTCATTCCGGTCATTAAATCAGGAGTTTAAGATCGGACTGATATCGAAATAAGACTTGTTTGAATTGTAGTGACCCGGTTTTGAATGGTTATAAAACAAAAAACTAACACAGTTTGAGACTTAACACTTTTTTTACTTTGATCTGTATATAATCCGATTTTTTTATATTAAGTTTTGAATGCCACTTCATCAAGATGGCAGCCTTCAGCACCAATACACTGATGCAGTCCATTTCTGAAGTTTTGGGAAACTTTTCTGCACATTTCAAGGGGTATGGAGGAAATTTTCTCGATAACTCAGTCCTTCAGTTCTCCTAAAGTATGGGGAACTGTCTCTTTCAAATAACCCTACAAAAACAATCTTAGGGACCGTAACATTACGAGGGATATTGAAATGCACACAAAGATGCAGTCTATTCTCTTTGCGTGGAAAAATAGACTGCATCAGTGTATTGCTGCAGAAGGCCGCCATCTTGATGAAATGATATGCAAAAGTTTGAAAGGCAAGTTTTTGTTTTACTTCCCTTGTTTATAATTTCGTCTCTGTTGCCGGATAGAATAAATGAAGGCATTGCCAACATTGGCCATGGCTCATCTACGTTTGGAAAATTCAATAAACCGAAAAGTTCGAATTCTTTTCAGTACCCTATTGTGAAACCTCATGGGATCTGTAGCAACGAGCCGAGATGGTTTTTTTTTTTTTTTGTCATTTTTAATGCGATTCTTCCGTTTTTAGAGTCTTTATAGACATGGGCATCATTTCAGTGGGTTGTTTTATTTAAACTAAACACTATATTGCGTTTCAAGTTTCATTTTTTCTTCTTTCATTGTTTATTTTTTTTTTTTTTAATTGATGATTGAATAGAAGAAATTAATTTCCATCCCCCCTTTTTTACAAGGTCTAGTTACGCCTATGTTTGTGAACATGACTTAAAAGTGGAAAATATTCTGGATTTTGAGTGGTAAATAACCTTTTAAGGTTCTAGCTAGTGATGTATAATAGCTAAACAGTAGTAACCTAAAATAGGGTAAAAGTTTCCACTGTTTTCACAGAATGTTAATCGCAAATTTTTCTTATGTATTTATTTTTGAAAAGTTTTTACTTTGTAATAAATATGAAAATGTTTACTCTTGTCATAATATCCTAGTCTATTTAAAATGAAAGATCTAGGTTCTAAAATCCGACAATATCGATGCATCAAATAAATCGTATGTTGCCCACAATAAAATGAACCCGTAAATGCTTGGTTTTTAGTAAACTTTTTTTAAGGATGACTTTTTTGTTTAAATCACGGGAACAAATCCTTAAAGAGACATCGCATTTTAATTTCAGTATTGTTAATTGTGAACAATACTGATCTTTAATCGAGAAACTTTACAGTCGAATTCCGAAACCATTAATAAATATTGTAAAATAACTTACTGTTCGAGCTGTGATTTTCCTCTGAATCCCGCAAGTTATCGTTTACGTCATGTAAATGCTCTGCCTTAGATCTGAATTGCATTGGATGTGCATGCCTCCAATTAAATGCGCAAAAGGAACTGCTCTTAAAAATATCCCTTTATGACTTTCATTCTCCAATTAAATAGAACCTATGGGATAGTTTGAGAAGTTTTGTTGGTAAAATAGGTGGTCTAAACAAAAAGACGATTCAAGCAGACGTACCATTTCTTAGGCACATACGTTTGTATATACAAGAAAAGTCAAATTTAGAGCGTCTAGGGTAAAGGAACTAAGTGCATACCGTAATGTTTTATTAGGGATATAATGATTCCTTCTTACAGGCACAAAAGGACAATGTCGAAAATACTGCACATCCAAATGCAGTAAAACCTGTAAAGCGGACCACTTTTGTGAAAGGACCAGCTGTCTAAGTTTACCGATTTCGTCAGCCCTATCTTATATAATGTAAGGAAACCTCTGTAAGTTGACCATTTAACTTCTATATTGATTACTTATGTACACCCAAATTTGGGTGGAAGCATTATAAAGACCCTTTATAAGTAGACCGCCAAATTATCAATATGATTTATTTATTAAAAAAGATAAAAATAACTTCTCCAAGATACTTTTTATGCTGTAATATTGCACCAGTATTTGTCTGGATGGATGAAACAGCAATAGAATTGTGTGAACCTATTTGTAAGTTAATCATATGGGGAAACTTATGAGCCCCATTGTATTCTTTAAATAAGTTTTTTCTTTTTTGTTCTATCATTTTGAATAATTATGAATTTTTAGAAAGTCTTTACCATCAAATAACTTACATAATTAATAACATATTCATTTTAACTAAGTACTTTACTATTAAAGTTGTGTGACACATTTTAAGCCAATGAGGTTACGTTTCACTAATGATATTTTAAATAATTGACAGAAAAAAAAAACCTAATTACTATTTTAAAGTAACGTTATGAAGATAAAATAAAAAATATTTTATTTAGTTAAAAAGTAATGAACGTATAGTGTAAGAATGATAAAATAAAAAGAAATCCTCCCCACCCTCTATAAGGTGACCACCTGCCTAAGTTGACCACTAAAGTTCTGCACCGCAAGTGGTCAACTTACACAGTGTATGTACTACTGTGTGTAGAAAAAGATCGTGACCAACTTCGAAATAACTTCATAACTTCGAAAGGCAGATATTTTTGTAGTGTTTACAAGAAATTCACTTTTATAATATTGTATTAGGTCCATAAATTAGAAAAAATCTGAAAGATTAAATTTTGTAAAAGTTGTTGATTTCGTTTGTTTAAACTATGGTATGTGGCTAACGTATTGTTTGTTCACTACTTCGAGGAAAATTCTATGCTAATGGTATACATTGATGATATTTCTAATTTTTCAACAGAAGAGTTATTTATGGAAGTTGGCCATCTCATAAATTTCAAGCACTCATTAAATACTTTGTTTTAAATTTTAAACGTATGAAATGTCATACTCTCACATGTAACTATAGTATCACCCAAATGCATACTTTTATTTTCTGACTTTTTCTTTTCAAATGAACACTTGAAGTGTCCTTTCTGCGCATGTTTTGTTTTTCTGGCAGCTTCTTGGAACTTGAAACAGTAGGAAACGCCCAAACGTCGACAGTGGAAACCTTTGCCTCCTACGTACTTAAATAACGGTTACAGGGAAGCCCTTCGCCACGAAAATGCCCAGATTATTGAAAATGTACTAGCGTTGCAATAAATATTTTTGTTGATCTTTATTACTCTTATGAATATTAAAGTTTGTTTTAAAAACGAATTTTATGAAAAAAAAACCGTCTATACATGCACACAAAGAAGCTTTTTCAGCGACACTTTATAGTATGTTACTGAAATGTCTCCTAACACCTTGTTAAAATTTCAATTGAACTAGTATGTTTATAAGGTATCATAGAATTTGTCTGTCCACGCTGAAAATGAAAGGAAAAAAAACAAGAACTGAGAGTATTTCCCTTTTTACTTAATCAGTCAGGTATGAAAAGGTTTCTTTGTGAGCTATGGAGCTTATTTAAGCACATTTTACGCGCATCGCTTTTTATTTATTTTTTTTTTAAATTTCTTTTTTAACAAACCTGCGCTGAAAATTTCCGATTTCTCAGAGAGCGTCTTTTGACTTGAAGTTACTTTAACCATCAAATAAACTTTTCTACAAGAAGGGATTTTTTAGAAAGCAATGAGAACTCAAAATAGTCTTGCTTTGACAAATGTAACACAAACTATAATATAAGACCTTACAACTTAAACAAAAAGTGTATTGATAATTTTATTCATTTCTAGAAATTCATTTTTGATTTCTAATTGCGTTAAGTCTCAATCCGTAATTATATAGTCTATGAATTTAGTTAGCGTTTTAGATCTGTATTGACAACATTGCAGCATATTATACATTGAACATTTTTTTGAAAAAAATTTAATCTGATAAAATGAGGCTATTTTGTATACAGTCAGGACGAAGAATAATACTTTTCAAAAAAATTCTTTTTAACAACTTTTGCTGTCATTTTTTCTGTTCTACTTCTAGAACAGTAATGGTGCGCGTCAACACTCAAAATCCGTCATATATAAAATATTCATAGCTGTTTGAGACGCATTGTAACATACTTGTGGTGTAATAATACTTTGATCTTAGTCTGATAGTTTTATTCTTTATGCAAAATAGGAAATTTGTATAACGCAACTACAATTCTTTTCCCCAAAACAGCAGCACATATATGATGTGATATTTTAGTACGTAGCATAGAATTTGCATGCTAAAATACTAACAAAGAATGATTCATTTAAATAGCTTTTGCAGGGTTTTAAAGGAGCTTCGTAATTATCGATTCTTATACGCACACAAAATATTAAAAACCACTTGTGTGCATACGCACACTCATATATGTATAGCATTTTGGTACTAACCCAAACGGCACATGACCTTGTACTGTTGAATTAGGCCGATATTATATTTTGATGCTCACTTGCATACGTTGCACCAAAATATGGTAAAATGAAGCACCATCCTTTGCAGCCAACAAATTGGCACCATTTTTCGGTGCAACACAATTTATGAAGTCCATGAAATGTTAAAAAAATAATATATCTGAACGAATCTTTGAAAATTTGAATTAAACATCTCTGACATTTACGTTTCATAAAACATATCATTGGCCTTAAATACTTGAACAAGTGTAAAATTTCGTTTTGAAGAACAGTAAGAATAATTTGAAAGATCCAGAGCGTTTACTGATGCTTTAAGTGAGTTAGGTCTGTAAATTGCAATTGTCTGTCTTTTATTTGGTTCGTAATGATGATTGGAGCACGCGCACTAGAGAGTGTGACTTGAGAAACAGTGACCTGAGGTTGCGAAGAGAAAGTCACTAAAGATATTTCATCGGACTGCCTGCTTGCTCTCCGTAGGAAAAAATGTGACCCTGAACATGAAATGAAAGTGGATATTTAGGAAGAAAAATATTTTATTCCATACCAGTAAAGAATGAACTAGATTAAAAATGCTTTGGTTAAAGAGTTTGGTTCTGAGTTACGTAGAAAATTTCATGAAATGATACCACTTTCCCGCTTCCGACACATCGCTCATGGGCTACAACTCAAAAAATCATGTTTTGAGCTAAGTGCATAAGAAATGCTGTCATTTATATTGAAATATGAGTTGTGCTGCTGAAAAGAATGTGTATTTTCATATTTATATCTGTTTTCAGTCCAAAACACGTGTTTTTTGAATTGTGAACCATGAGCTGGTTATGGTGCCCATGCAGTTTTTGAAAAAGTTGAATGTTGTTTCTGACAGGAATGCATTATTACCAATGGGCTTCTTGGAAGTAATTCTATTTATAAACTGAAATATTCACGAGCAAAAGTGGTTTTATAATTGCAATGCATTCCTATTAAATTACTAATACGAAATTGCTTTCCTCTAAATATTAAAATGTTTTTATTTCAAATATTCATGAATACATTGAAAAGCGCGGAATGTTTACCAGACGTTTGGAGAATGGCCACACCGAAGACGAGAAAAGAACTATATCATTTTCGCTTCGATCAACATTTCCTTTAAAATGACGCTGGCAACGGAGCTTATCGACAAAAGAATTGAAAAATAACAACTGAATAAATTGAAACTAACTTTTAGCGAAAATGAACACAGATTTTTCAATGTAATTTATAGACGAAACATTTATTACATTCAAAATCGAATTTCTCGTCGCAAACAAGAATAATGTATGTGGGTCATTTTCAAAATTGGGTGCCATTTTGAGAATTTGAGGCATTAAAAACATCTTAAATGTGTATTTTTTTATTGGATTATGAATTACACATAATTATTTTGTACTATTTTAATGTTTTTTTGTACAGTTCCTTTTTGAAAAATATTTTAACTGATGCTTTTTCGGTCAAATACGATAAAAATTGTCATGTATGTTACCAGACATGTTTCTAAAATGACACCACTCAAAATTCAACATGCAGTAAAGTAAACTGGAAATTCATGTAACTATAAAGTCCTACTACACACTAAATAAAGTAATTTGAATTGAAAATAAATTATTTAGTTTTTTTACATTTGTTTGTGTCCTGTCTGTTACTAATGTTACATTATTTTATCATAAAACATAACTAAACATGTACTTTTATTATTTTCTCTTGTGTCACATAAAGATAAAACTCTAATAATAAAAATTAACATTTTAAAAAGAAGAATATAAATGGTAAACTTTTCACTTGTTAAGTTGAAAAGGCAACATATTTATTTCTTTTTTAATACAATAAAGCTATATATATTTATTCTGTTGGTGCAACAGCATTAAAATCATAAAAATAATTAATAGCATTATAATGTTTTTATTTGGTATTTAACTAGGAAGAAAAAAACATATACGAAGTTTTATTTATATAAGATTTTAACTGATATATTACAATAATCTCAATTCGAAATTTTAAATTCTTATTAAAAGTAGTTCTAAAAAGAGAAAATCTCTTCATAATTTCTACCACTATTCAAAAAACCGTAAACTGTCAAGTCTGTTACGTAGTTTGTCATGTCTGTTACTAAATGAGAAACAGACATGACATTTCACAGGAAAAAAAAAATGTTTCCTAAATATTCTATAAAAATATTAAAAAATCCTTTGGTTTAGAATAAAATCCCACTAAACTAGCTTATTTATCTGAAGAAAAAAAATAAAAATATATACTTTATGCAATTAATTAAGGTAACAGACATGGCATACTAAAAAAATAATACAAAAAGGCTTCTGCTTCATTTAAAAACCAGAGAACATTCAAATTGGCTGGTGCTTCTTCTTATTTACATACTTTCCAGTAGTATAATAGTTTTGCCACACACACATTTTAATTGAGTAATGTCAAATTTGAAATTAAGTGTATGGTAACAGACATGACATTAATTTCGGGACAGTTGTATAATATTAATTAAAGGATTAAAATTTTCTTTTTTAATTTATTATCTTTGCATTAGACTGTAGTTTAGAGTATGTGATATAATTATAAAATATGGCAGAGTGCAAAGTTTGACTCTTGGAATGTGATTCTTGAGAAAACATTTCCGTGTTTATGTGTGTGACAGCTATATTTTGAGTTTCCCTTTAATTCATTTCCTTTAAACACAGTTTTATCTTAAATAATGCTTCAAAACATTACACTCTCTGAACTGGAAATTGTCTGCTAATGAACATAGCAAAAAGAAAAATAATTTTAAGTTTACAAGAATTGCTAGAAAAAAAATTATTTTTTGGATGGCACCGAAATATGAAAATCGCCCATTTGTTCGTCATCGGTTTTAAATAAAATTATTTTAATACCGAGATTTCAAACTCCACAGCATTTTTCTTTCTTTATTTGCTCTTAAATGCATTGCCTTAACTTATATACGTCATTTAAGTTTAATTTTTCCGGAATAATCTTATTCAAGATTTTTGTTTATACAAGCAAGTATATAACACTTCTTGCTTCGTTAATTTCAGGCGTATTTTCCAAAAACATAAGAAAAATGAATATTTTTCTCATATGCAAAAAGAACTGATATTAGTTTTAAATCAAATAATATAGAATCCTTCAGTCTTAGTTATCTATCAAAAATATCAGTCGTAAGATGCTTAAAATTTTAGTCACTTGTTATTGTAGCAAGCACGGTTCTAAAAAAAACTAGATATCAGTTATTTGAATATTATCCACGTGGAAATATTATATTGTGGTTATCCTCTCATAATACATAAGTATCTAAATATGTTGAATAACCGTATCCAACTTCTGATGGTACCCTTTTATTTTTAAGCGAAAGATATTCCAAAATACCACAATTGTGAATCCTATTAGGGACGAGCGTGGGTCCTACGACGTTGCGCAATAGTTTCATTCCGGAGGCTTTCTTCTTTTGGGGGTGTTGTATGGGCACACCCTTATTCCCATCGCGTGCAAATTTTGTGCAATTATGCTAATACAGGATGTCTAGTGGTCACGAAAGTCACGAATTTGGAAATCGGTCACGAAAGTAACGAAAATTACGAATAGATTCACGAAAATGTTCCGACCAACGGGGCAGGCTCTTCCAGAGGGAACCGAATATCCAACAGGTTTTTAAACCTGGAATCTGATCCGGCCACTGCACGAAACATCCGTATATCCGGTATGTCAAACATTATTTTTAAAATCAATTAATTGACATGCTTGAAAGTTACAAGCGTACTACGTGTTTGGGAGCTGTGAGATGGTACATGATGAAAGTATGTGTAAAAGTTACAAGTTTCAAACATTAGAACCAGATATCTGGAACTTATACGTCATACGGGGGACACCGGATATCCGATAGATGGGAGGATCAATATCTGATACATCATTGAACGGTCGCGAAAAAGTCCCGAAATTTCACGTTTGAAAATCCCTTTAATAGGAGCTAGAATGTGTTGAAAATTTAATAAGGCATCACCAGGGGTCACGTCAGAGGAAATTAAAGTCTGTTTTTGGACCCTTCACAAAATTTCAATTAATCAAAATTTACAAAATTCTTATCAATCAAAACGGGCCCTTCACAGACTTCCGAGCTACCAAATCGTACTTTTCAGACTTATTTATTAAATGAACGGCTAATAGTAATTAGCCGTTAATTAATTAAAACTTTGTCACTATATGTTTAAATTTTGAAATTTTCACAAAATTGACTTTTCATAAAAATTCACAAAAACTGAACCTGTTAAAAATGCTGGATCAACCTCTGATCATTGGACACGATGCAACAGCACAGAAAAATATTCTGTAGATGTCAATTTCTAACATTTTGGAAGACGAGATAACTCGTCCTAGCGATGAAAGTGTTAAGAAACCAAGTCTTTAGTGACTTTAGATTGAACAAGGACAATCATAAACTTCCTATACTTTAAAATGTAAATTATGAAAGCAATTTTACCTCATGAGATCCAAGAGTGTTTGTCCCCAAGCTCCCATTCTAGGCGTTTTCTGATGGGCTTCACACATAGCTCTAGTACGGCACTCGGCCTGGTATAAGTCATATTTCTCAAAAGCTTGCTCCAGTTGTTCCATGACGTCCCATAAGTTCTTGGCGTACTCGACTGCTCCGGCTGCTTTCTCTTTCAAACTTCTTTTGTTTCTTTTCGTGGAGGACTTGTTGGATCCGAATCCCAGAAAGTTGGCAATGGAAGAAGAGCCGACGGTCAGAAGGCCGAGAATAGGCAAGCCGATCATTCCCATCATCACAATGTCTCCCAAGATTTCCATGCCACCACCTAACTGACGACGAATCATATTAAAGCCTGAAGGCGGAGGAAATATGGGTTGGTAGATTGGCGGGAATTGACGTCCGCCTGATTGAGAAGCGACAGGTGTTATGTCATCTTTGTGATCGTTCCTGCTTTCTCTTTGGATTCCTGTTTCATTTGAAGTGTGATTTTCCATCGTGGATCTCTCTTTCTCGGGGAGAGCTTTAATTTCGGTAGCATTTATATCCGGCTGGCTCTCAGGCTCTTGAGTCGTCGAGTCGGATTGGGGTTTTCGTTCAACGTGATTGTCGACGACGATCACACTTTCCGGATTTTTCTGTTCAGCTTCTCTCGAAGCTGCGCTCAAATAAGCGCATGTGACGACTACCAGTATTATAATCTTCAAAAACATCGTGATTCCTGAAAAATAAATTTTATATTGGAATAAAAAATTGTAAATAAATTGTATCTGTCTAAAATTTCATATACTTCGCTCACCGGCAATAACAGAGGCAAACTTTAAAGATATTGCTTGATTCCAAATTTGAATTTAATCTTTCTTAGCCACAAAGTCGGCTTAGATAACTAGTGCGTGGTAGACTTTTTAGTCTTAACGAAAAGTTTAGAAGAATACTTTAATGTATATGTTTTTCAGTATCTTGTCGTTAACTGATTAACTGAAAGTAGCAAGACTGAAAACTGTTGACTCATGTGAGCGACAATTTCGACGACAGGAATTCCAAGAAGTATTATCAAAAATGAAAAGAAATTTAGATCAGTAATTTTTGTGATGTACCCATCATTTCATACATTTTAAAATTCTGTTCTTTTATATTATTATTTAACTTTTACTATAGAAACAGCATGGTTCATTATTCACAGTATGATCTTAGAAAAAGTAAAAGCTTTGAAACTTTCACGTAAAGTGTTGTGAAATCGAAATGTGTAATGACACCTTTGATCCCTTTTTTCCGAATCTTCTCTTAAATTATCATATATAGCTTTAAATAAATGAAAGTGATAAATAACATGATTCTTATTTAAACTATTCGGAGCGGAGGGGGAGCAAGTAAGAACTCCGAGCGGTGTATCTCGAAAAAGTGGAATCCGTTCGTAGCACATGAATCTTTCTTCTGTATTGTTCAAGAAAAAATATTGTAATTCATATTATTGAACATGATGTGAAGAAAATCCATTCATTAGTTATTCTGTTTCGTCGAGTTCTGTTACATAACAGTTCCATTTATGAAGGTCATTAATCATTGTTTCATGTCACGGATGCCAACCGATACGGATTGTGGGCAGTCACTACGGAAAATAGTCAAAAGTTTGTTTACCGGGAAATATCCCACTTTCTACGGAAAATCGAGCATTTTTACTTACCGTTTTTTCCAAGTATTGATACTTGAATACGGATAAAATAAATGGACGAATAAAAATTGCGTTAGATTTGTTTTAAAATATTGCTAATTATAAACAAAATTGACACTGTGTTTTTTGTCTTGCGTTTTTGTATTAAAACGAGATTTTTAACTTTTTAAATTTGACTTTCAAACTTTCCAATACGGGATGCGAGTATTTTACTGTAAAATAATGTAAATAGCCTAAATTTTTTAATATCGTCTGTTTTATTTTTGATTTCAACGAGTACTGAACGGTACTATTCATTATTGTCGGTAAAACATTTTAAATGTAGATGTATACTTTTTCGAAAGAAACATTATCTACTTGATTACATACAAGAGTAAAAAATAAATACAGAAAATGGCTTTGCGGGGAAAAGAGGGGGGAATGGGGAAGAAAAAAGGGAGAAAGAAAATAAATTTAGGCGGGGAAAAAACGTTTTTCAACTATTTGAACATCGCAAATCAATCCAAAAAAAAAAAGTGTGTCTAAACTGCAAAGGACTTTCGAACGTTAATTTAAAAGTTTGAAGGACGATAAAGGATCCTCATCCGAACCCTCCTGCGCGGAAAAATATCTGGTTTTTATGCAGCATATGACGATAAAATAATTAGTACCTAATTAAATGTACAAAATATGAAGACGACCCCTTAACAAAATTTTAATAACATAATTTGATTACATTGTTCCCGATAAAGGACGTGTCTCTAGGGTAAATGGTGTCCAGATACCGGAAGAAGTGTTTCGTTTTTTTAAAAAAACAATTCTAGGTTCGGTCGCAAAAATGGCATTCATTTATGATTCGGTGAACATTTCGTTGAGGAAAAATTTCAATGAATCAAATGTCATTAAATGAAAAGAAGAAAAGAAAATAGAGTGCATTCCTGCTCCCGTGTGGCATCTGCGTTCTAACATGACAGCCGTATAGTGACACTTATTTATATTGAATCTAAATATACGATATTGATAGAATACAGTAGTGGAGTCTAAGAATGAGGGATGGCATGCGACATGTCTATTCCTGCAAGCTGTAGTCGTGTCAGCCAGTGCTGAGATAGAATAGGGAGAGAAGTGAAAACTGATTGGAAGAGGTATCGGAGGAGAATGGGGAAGAGATGTACTCACCTGATGCGGGAAGATGCGGAATCCGGAGGCAGAATGTTGTGGCCGCACGTGAGGCCGCCCTTCTTATAAGGGAAGGCCGGGGGGGGAGGCAGGCGGGAGTGGGGCAGGTCACGTTTTACGAATTCCACGGTCAGGAAGCGAGTTTCTTCCCTCTTCGGGTCAATCGGTTGATGCGCTTCACTTCGGACGCCATCCGAGAGAAACGAAACCTGTTAGACCTCCCCGGGATTTCCTTTTAATGACACTTTGAAAGGAAATTTTGCATTTCCAGAAATTCCGAACTTGAATCGAGAGGCTGAGGGAAAAGTTCCCTACAGCGGAGATGTTACTTCATAGACATCATTACGTTAACTGAAAATGTGAGATTTCACTATGCTGATGAATGACATCCAAAATAAAAATTCGATAGTCTACGTCAATGGTCGGCAAACGCACCCGACAGTCAACACTACAACGATTAAAATTTCTTTTTTTTTAAAACTTTTATTATGTACAGTGGGAGAGGCATCAACTTAATGAGATGAATACTATGCTGGCTTTTGTTCAGAATATCCTTAATCAGAGGGAGGGTTATTTATTCCCTTACAATCCTCCCGTCGAAAATGGTCTTGTCTCGACCATCCATTCTCTCTTCTATGTCCAAACCATTTCAGCATAGATTTCTCAATCCACAACGTTCTCTAAAACTAACTCAGGACCCATCACAAAATTCCCATTAATGAACACAAAATTACAATTTTTAAAAACGGACCTTTCACAAAATTCCGAGCTACCAAATCGTATTTTTTAAATAAACAGCAAAAAGGATAAAAAATGTTACCACTATATGTTTAAATATTGAATTTTCACTAAAATATTTTTAAAATTCACGAAATCCGGAGCCTGTTGAAAATTCTGAATCGACCATTGTAACTTAACAGACTTTACTTAAAATTTTAAGACTTAAACTATGGGTTGAACACAACTTTATTTATTTAATTACAATATATATATATGGTGTGCACAGTGTAAGTTGACCACTTGCCGTTGTAAAAGTAAAGCACTTAGTTCAAATTAAGATAAATATCTTATTAATTATGTAAGTTACTTATATGATGGTAAATATTTCCTAACAATACATATTTTTCAAAATGGCTATATCAGATAGAAGTAAAAAGAAGAAACTTATTTAAAGAATAAAAGAGTGCTCATAGTAATTTTCCTATATAGTTAACTTACAAAGAAGTTTAGGCAAACTTTATATTGATGTTTCATCCACCCAGACAAATACTGGTCTAACATAATAGCATAAAAACATCCTGGAGAAGTTATCTTAGTTTTTTTGTCTTTGCAAAAATAGATAAACAAATAAATATAGTAATAATGAGGTGGTTAACTCACAATGGGTTATTTATAATACTCCCACCCAAATTTGGCGCACATAAGTGGTCAATATAGACAGGTGGTCAAGTTACAAATAGGGAACCACAACCCTCTAATGATACTCTTCAAGTATAGGGGTATCAAGGAGGGCCAGGTCCACACAGCAATGTAATAAGGCTGGGCTGGCTCCCAGCTATTGCAATCTCCTGGTGGGAGCGAGTGTTGATAAACTTCACTTACCCGTGCCCGGGGGAGGGCAGCCCTAAGGCCACGTGCTAACAGGGTAGGGGAAGGGGTGAAGTAGAAAGGTCAGCTTACAAAGGTCAACTTTACAGGTTTTATTTCTTAATTGGTTTATATAACTTTTCGAATGCCTTTATAAAACCAACTGTTTACGTATTTACCATCTGTGCATCTCTTGTAGCAATCTTTTGACTATCCGCAGAACTTGCAATATTACAGTAACACTAAGGCAGTGGCGTAGCTAGACCCGGTTCTTCAGAAGAAATGAGCTAATTTCCTTGTTTTCCAAGAAAATTGGTCAAATTCTAGATAATTTTCATCGCTTTTATACGATAGTGCGAGGGAAGATTGCATGCAATCATTAAATACAGAATAATGAATCAATATCTATTGGTAAAGTAAATTTGACTTTCTATTTGTACTGACAAAATAAGACTAAAAATTTTGCGCTTAGTTTTGGTGTTCAGTTGAAAATGATTCATATATTTTTATGCATCTGTCTAAAACAATATAGAAGTTTTTCAGCACATGAAGTGTGTTAGCTATCGAAATTTCATTACAATTGCTCATTTCTATGAAAATAGAATAAATGAGCAATCATAATGAACTTTTGATACGTAAATAACATCACATGCTAGAAAAGCTTTCTAATAAAGACATTTCATAGTTATCAATGTAAAAAAGGGAAAATTGGCCGTCTCTAATAATTTGTCGGTGAAGTATTCAGAGAGGTAGCTAAGAAGCATCATTTCTCAATCTGCGGTTCGCTATCTGTCCAAAATCGTACACGAAACATTGTCTAGAACAGTTTCTCTCACTATTTTCTGCGGAGCACTTTCAGTGCTCGAAAACAATTCCCACTGCTCTGCGACGGCAAAACTGAAAATGTTTTTAGGAAATGTGAAAAATCTTTTTGTCCTAGAATATAGACGGGAGGCATGCGCCGATGGTCCCCCATGTTTACTGTACTTCTCAGAAATCGCTTGTTTTATTTTAATTTTTCAAAACCATGATATAGTATTTTTAACGACGTACACAATGCGAAATAATCCATAATTTGATTTTCATCTAAAATTCTTCGTCCTAGGCTAAAAATATTTTTTATCGCCTGAATGTAAAATATCATTGAAATTCAGTCTTTTGCTATTCGAAATAATTATCTGAAGTTCAAAAACATTGACTAGAAATCCAGAAGTAGGGTCCAACTTCTGGAAACTCACAGGTTTTCAGATTTCTCTACCATGCCTAAGGGGAATTTAATTTATTCGTACATATTTTAAGCAAGAAAAAATGCCTTTGAATCTGTTATTATGAACACAGTGAATGTCCAAACATTCAATATTTAAAAAATTGGTTAAAGTTGATTTGACTCGTCACATATATGATTGACATGCATGTTCCATTTACGCGTTTCATACTAAAATAAAGTGAAATGAATTACTTTTAAACAATTTGTATTCCATCTCCAAACAAGTCCGTTTAGCAAATAATTTCGTATGAGATCAAGAATTTTCAATTATGTGACTCTTTTGAAAATGTTTCCTTAAAGGGGGGATGTGTTACATACATGACAGTGTGTAAAATTTTACTAATTGCTATATTTTTAATTTTAAAATATTACTTTTATTCCTCAAGCATCTTAACATCAAAGCATAATTCATTCAATCATTCAAATTAAAATTCATAATAAACAGGAACCCTTCTGCGTTTTTTTATCTTAAAAATAGTATTTTAGATCAATTTAATAAATGCCACATGAGAAATAATTCAGAATGATAGTGCTTACAACAGTTGTTAGAATTTAGAATATGTATCCTTAAGTTTCATCCATGTCCCCTAATTAGCTTAAGGTTTTTTTCCTTCCAAAATATTTTTTTATCATAGCAGTTTTCAATAAAGATATTTGATTAAAACGAAGTTTCAGTTTTTAGTAATGGTGTGAGCATATGATTTACTAAATGGGTAAAAATATTTCAGGTTTCTTCATTTATGAAAAAGAAAAATGATTAAAGTACACTCAATGTAAAAATTAAGTACACACAACATTTACATTTTTCAGCTTTCAACAGCAAAATAATTCAAATTAAATTTGTTTTTTCTCTGTACTTATGAGTATCTATTATTCCTGGTAAGGTTAAGTTGCATTTGAGTCATGCATTTGTATTAAAATTTGTTTATTATTATTATTTAAAAATTTTTATTGCTGTGGAAATAGCTTAAAGTGTGTTTTTTTCCTATTTATTAACATGACATATTGTTTCTATGAATGTAACATAATAAATATCCAAAATATTTAAGGTCCTTTTTAAAAAGAAAAATCGGATTTAAGTAAAAAAAATCTGATTTAAATAAAAAAAATCCGATTTTTTTAAAAAATATTAAAAAAAAAAAATCAAAATATCACGAACCCTGGCTTGACGTTGAACGCTCCGAAGGGCTTCACTTTTAGCGATAGCTAGATTTTAAGTCTTGAAAAAACATTTATTCCAAAAACTTGTTGCATTCCCTCTTTTATTGAAGTGGCGACGGACTTGGTAACAACTTGACCTTATCTCAACAAGGTGTCAGAATTTCATAAAAATCATGTTTTAATGCGTCTATTTAAACATTTACAAAAAACATAAAAAAAATTCCACTTTCAAAACGGTTTGTCATCATGTTTAAAATGTAATTTTCTACACCCGGGGCAAAATATACTCCTCTGACGTAATGCGTTCGGGCTGTGGGATAAAAAGTACTCAAAACCACTCAATGTAAATTAATTTTCTTTGAAAATGAATTTATCGAAAATAGGGACCCGAGATTGCAAAATTGCAACAAGTAGAAAAGAGGAGGCATTTGGGAGTCGAGGCTTTCCAACAGACCAGAAAGATATAACCTTGAACAGGGAGTGAATGATGGGAGAAAACGACAATTCTGTCGACGTTCGAATAAGAAAAAGAGCTTATTATTTGGCACCATTCTCAAAAAACTTGTTTGTCTAAGAACTTGTTATGAAAGCAATCGGAAGTGGCTAAGGATTTTAGCATTTAAATATTAGTCTGCTACACATTCTAGTTACCAAAACTGCGGGATGGATGACATTACATTATTATTGATGTCGTTTCATGATTTCGCGTGTAGCCAATAATGATGAAAACATCAAAGGTAAATAAAACAAAGCTTTTGCTGCTATTTTGTAGTCGTTGCACAACAAATCCAAATAATCTTTTTTGTATTAACAGTTGTTGATGCAAGAACCCTTTTTTCGATCATTTTAGATTAGAAATGCGCATTCAAGTCAAAAACAAGTTTTTCAAATGTTATAGCAAATTTTTCTTATTTACTACTTTCATTTTGGTGCTCTATATTTATTGTATCTGTCAAGTTATTTAATTATTCCACAGTTACATTTAAAAAAAATCAAAAGTTAGAAGTGTACTATAATTGTACTAACTGTTCCTTGCGTAACAAATGCTTTGAAAACACATCTCTCTGATTTACCAAGTCCAAATAATTTGTCCCTTGTTTGATTAACAGTTGTTAAGGCAGGAATACCATTTTTTCCATAATTTCAGGCTATAGATGCGCATTCAGGCCTAACAGATTTGTTTTCTTTTCTTATTTTCTAGCAAAATTTTTTACTTACTACTTGAAAGTAGTAATTTTGTTTTTCATATCAGAAGTTATTTCATGATTTCACGGTTATTTCAAATATATATATATATATATATAAAGTAAACAAAATAAAATAAATGAATCAATTAAATGAAATAAAAAATATATTAATGAAATTAAATAAATAAATACATAAGTAAATCCCTCATTAGTTAAAATTGTACTTTAGCGCAGTCAAAATTTCCTCGGTACTTATAAATTTTATAATCAACGTTAATTGAGGCAAAAAGAATTTATTACTGAAGAATCGCAGTGGAAAAAAAGCGACGAATTTTCATTAATATTTTCAAAGCAAGTTGGTTGTATGCGCTGACACAAAATGTATTTTGAGTATTTATTAACCAATAGAAGATTAAACACAATGAATTTTCGTATTGTGCTTTTATAAACGTGAAGCCAATGGTCAAATATCTTATGAATTGTTACGTTACCGATAGTTGTTATTCTTGAAACTTTCTTTTGAGTTTGAGACCTATGTTTTCCTCATTTCACCATTTTCCTTCATCAGCTTGAAGACTTGTCTTTGTTTTTTCATAAAATCTTCTACTGCTCATGTCCTCCTTATAGAATGGAATGAAAAGTTTGACGTTCCTTCTAACAGGTTCGTGCATCCTTATGCGAGGGAGATTCTAATACCATCAAGCAAAGCAAGCTGCCTGGCAGGGTGCCAAGAAGAATCCATTCATGTTCAAGGGAGGAGCTGCTGGTAGAAAGAATGCCTTTTTTCTTCTCCTTCTAGTTCGTACTTCCGAACTGATGCTATATGCCAGTTTATAAATTTCAAGAAACAGGGAAGCAAACATTCTGATTCGCCTGCAAAACATACTTCCCTAAAACTCGTGCTTTTCTGCCATGCGCAGAAGCGTCCGACTATCAAAATTCCGTAGTCTAACGTGATGTATGGTCCTGAAACAATCGAAAAAGTTTCTTTTTTTTTTTGCTATCCGTTATTTCTAACATCCGCTATTCAGAATAGGTTGTCTTTTTAGTTTTGCTTCAGATATTAAAACAACTAAATAAATGTTGATGTGCTTATGTGCTCACTTAAAAAATACTGCAAGTGTAGGAAACAGTTTCATTTCTTATGTAGAAACATAGACATGACACGAATGGTTTTCAAGCAATGTTTTTACACATGCAAAGTTTTATTTCTGAGATTTAAATTTTTTTAAAGTAGGCATGAAGATATGTCATGACACCAAAAATGTATTTGGTCATTTGAATATATTTAGTATACCTGGAACAAAAGAAAAAAAAGTGTTCTATCTCGACGGAATGAAACCATAGATAGCATAAGGACTATGGTATTATTAAAAATACATTCTGGGGACATTTGAAGGACATCATCTATGGTAGATAGAAAACTCTCAATCAAACGCTTTTCTTGCGAGATTTTCTAAATAAAAATCAGCCACCCTTTTAAGTTGCTCCGAGTCGTTTTTATAGGAATCATACTATTTTATTTTGTTCATTTATTAATAGGTATGTATGCGGAAAAAAAATTATTATTGATTATTTATCCATTAAATCGTATAATGTCCTATATGCACTGCGTTGAGAAAAAACCTCTATCCTCCCAAAATAAAATCGGAGCAACACATTTCTGTGCTCCTGCTCCACTCCAGCCGCGAGCAAAATATCGTTGGATCAGGAGCACACTCCAAACCCCGGATAAAAATTGTTTGATGATGCATAACAGACAAATAAAAATGGTTTTTAGAATTCAAATCCCAATAAATACAAATGTTCTCAATTACAACTTGCGTTCCTAAAATCTGCTCTGCGGATCTAGAGAATAAACCATGAGATGATAACTCACTACTTATTATCAATCATTTCGCATATTCACTTTGTCGTGTGCAATCAAGTGGGCGAAAAATACCAATTGTGGCAATTTTTTCGTTTACTTTCGGTCTCCGCATTAGCAGAACAGGCTATAATAGTCTAAATGCCAATATGAAAGCATTTATGAAAACCATAGACCTTTAACGCCGGTATTCACCGTTAACCTGGACCAGGAGGTTAGGAGTCTAACCGGAAGTTAAGTTCGCATTTGATTCACCGCTAACCGGAAGCAGCTATTGAGAGGTAACTCAAGTTAAACTCTTAATTATATATTTTTTATTTATCTAAGTTTTTATCGCATCTGTAAGCGTCGTAAATAAAACCATGCGATCGCAATTGGTCAATCGCGATAGGTTCAGTTCAATGACGACGAGTTGAGGAACCCAAGTTAAGTTTTTGATGGTGAATACCATGTCGAACCACCACGTTGCACGCTCCGGGTTTAAGCTGCATTTCCATATTGTCCGTCCGTCGAGGTTCCGCACGATTTTTTCACCAAAAACCGGTTTCCTCTAGTCGTTGCCATGACAGCAAGACGATTTGACGGGACCCGTTTTGTATCAGGAAGTCTTGATATTTGACGGACGTCCAGAAAAGAACAGCCAATCAGAGACAAGGTGGGCGATATTTTGTTATTTTGAAGTAGCGGCGCGGAAGATTGTTTTTTTTTTCTTCAATGTAAATTGCAGCAACTAGTTCCGTTGATCTAGCATGCAATTAAAATATTTTTACACTTAAAATAGATTACAAGCAATACATACTTATTTACTCCCAATAAATTAATAAGCAAGATAAACTTTTGTTTCCCTTTTCATAGAAAATTTATGTCCAGTATGCCTAATTGGGTCTGGTGACATAAAAATGTTTGTCAACATAAAATGTAACTAATAGATTTAATACAAAATAAATGCAAAAATTACATTTTGAGAAAAACAGGTAAATGCACCCTTTTTAAGTTAAATTATATTTTCCCTGTAAAAGAGTTGTGGGCAAAATTTTTACATGCTTGGGGGTTTTTTTTTCTTTATCTCAAAAAATTATTTATGTTCGCTGTTTTTCCCCTTGAAGGATATATTTTAAACTAGCAGTGAAATATGATTGAGTTATAAATGAAAAGCAAATAAAAAGTATTTAGATGTATATTATTAAATCAGGTCTTATTAAATAAGTTAATGGTATTTTATTAATATGTTTATTATTGTTCATTTATTTATTATTATTAACTTATTATTTATATATTTAACTTATTTTTAATTTTTATTTTTCGGAGCAAATAGTATTTTACATTTCTCTTTTTTTTGGGGGGGGGGGGGGATTGGGCATTTAAGCAGCTTTTAAAATTCAATACATTTAAAGGTTTTTAATTATTAAATGCCTTACTTTTGTGAGTAAACCCTGAAGTATGTGAAGAAAGTCTCCTGGTCTTTGGCTTTTAAATCTCGGACTAAAGTGATAAACTCGCCCCTTGTGTTGCGAGTTTGAAAGAACTCTGTAACCCAAATCTTCCGCATTAAAGACATTGCTTTATACTCAGTCAGAGCTTTCGCCGTTTCTCTAATTTTTTTGCTTGTTATTAAAATGCCTCTTTCGTTGTTTTGTTGTATATATTTTCTTAAATTTGTAAACAACTTAATATATCGAATTCTAGAAAGATTTATCACTTTCTTGTTATACTGCCGCCCTATCTTTAATGCAATTCCTGGCACATGTGCATCATTTCCACTAAACATCAACAATGATAGCCAAGCAATCTTGATTGCAGTGGCGTACATAGACTTAGGTGTGCCCCCCCCCCCCCGCAAGATTTAGAAGTGCACCCTATCTTTGGCTTATTACAAAAGATTGAAACAAAAACACTACAGCGAAGGTACATTCGAGTATTTATAACTTGTTGCGTTTTCTTTAAGATAATTAAAATCATATTTATCATTAAAAGGCGGATTTTCGAAAAAGTAACGAATTGAAACATTGCATGCACTTACTAGTTTGGAATGAAATTTATCTTAATAATACGAGAAAATAACACACTATCTTCAAGTACTAAAATTTAAAATTTCGTTAAGGGTTCTGTTATTTATTGATAAGGTGAATTAAGTAACACTAATGATACAAGGGAAACTATTTGTTCTCAAAATTAGGCACTAATTGGACAAGAAAATCAATGCTATATTAATCTGTGCTAATCGATTTCCCTCTTCGTTTTTTACAATTAAGAAATTTTTGAATAAGTTCGTCGATGTTTAAATTTGGAATCCTGACACCTTTTATGCTTAAAACAGCAAGACCGCTCAATCTTTCTTCTTTCATCGTACTTCTGAGGTAAAATTCGATTAGCTTCTGTTTGCATAATGATCTATCTGATGATGCTGATGGTTACTGGTAAAGTAAAAAAGATATAAAAGGCAATGCCAGACTTGTCTGGGAGACTTGGATGATAAAACATTGTTCTCGATCATTACTAAATGAGCAACTTCAGCTATATTCATTTGTCAAGTTTCTCTCTCCTATTTCACTTTCCAAAATGTTTCGCAAAATGATAATTTGTGATGCAATTGAGATTGCTACATCAGTTTGGTTCTTCTCACAAAATTTAGTCACTGATTCCACAAGTTCTTTATTTGTGCACTCGAAAGCGTTAATAGATCTGTTAATGCTTTGGGAGTTAAAAAATTGAACATATTGTTAATTGAGGACATGCTCTCAAACCTTTGATGAATTTGGTTTACCATTATGCCCAATAGCAGCATAGAAAACTTTTACTTTGAAACAGTAATATGGGCCCTTAAACTGAAAAAACATTTAAAACAAACTTTTTCTCTAAAAGATCAATTAATGCTTTTTCGTAGCAAATAATGCTATCGTAGAGTTATACTTTTAAATCGGAACTTATTTGCATGGGAGAAACTCAACTCCTGCACTCCCCCCCCCCCCCCCCCCCGCTGAGATTTTTTCTTTTCTTTTTTGACGGATTTCAGATTGTTCAATGAGATGCAGTGAAAAGGGATTCAAAATATCATTCATTAAAAGGTCATATCACAATCGCATTTATTTCCATCCCTCTTCAGTACAAAGTTTTGAGTACCAAACATTTGTGAACCATAAATTTAAAAAGAAACTTACAAGTATTTTGTATCAAAGTGAATACATTCATCACAAGAAAGAAGGTATACGGCATGTAAAGAGTTTAAAGTTAAACTGGCGAATCTTAAAAACATATTAAAACATCAGTGACAGAAAAAATGAGTATTTTCAAAGTATGGACTTTAATTTAAATTCCTCTGGAAAAAAAATTGAAATTTTCATTTTTTATGTCTATTTTCCCTTTTCTATTGCATTTCGGCTAACAGAAGCTCTCGCAAGGGGAGGGGGGGGGGGCGCAAAATCTTCAGACGTCCCTGGCCGCTGAAAACCCTAGCTACGTCTCTGAACGAACTACCAGCAGGTCAATTCTGAAAACGATCGAACTTTTCACGCCTTGATGAACTCGAATAACTCTTCTTAAAAATTCACGAAAACAAAAACAATGATCGATTGTAATTTATTTTGTGAGGGAGTAATATTAAGTACAAAATGTTATCTGGGTACAATTTCATATTCTTATAGTTCAAACAAATGTGCAGTACTTACGTAACTTGCATTATACGTACTTGCATTTTGACACTATGTAATCTCTTTTCCTATTTTTCCCTATGATTGTATGCATAATGTAATATTAATTAACAGTTACTGTGTACACTGAACTGATGGTTTACTTTTAGCTCCCTTTTGAGGTTTTTCCCTTTGCGCGCTTTTCATTTTTGCGCGTTTTTCACTTATTATGCGCGTTTTTGGGCGCTCTCTTGCGCCCGCGCATAAGTATGAGAGATCCCTATACTATAATATGCAGGTATACAGGAAAGAGGAAGTGAGAGGGGATTAATTGTGCATTATGTGACCGTAATAGCAAAGTATTTTACTCAGAAAGCGTAGGAGTGGCATTGCATTAGTGGAAAAGAAATGCTAAAAAAATATGTATAAAAACATTTTGGCATATATATTGTATCTCGTGAAGTTTTTTTTTTTTTTTTTTTCTGGAGCTAGCGCCCTACAACCTCGTGCACCCCCCCCCCCCCCGAGCCGCGGGGGCAGCGGGTGCGTTATGTACGCCACTGCTTGATTGATCTCTTAACTAACGAGGATGCAAAAAATTTGCGCTTAGCACTGAAAGTAATGCTACCGCATTAAATAAATTCAGCTTCATTATTAATTAGTAGTTTCAATATTGAACGAGAAAATTTGGTGGGGAAAGAGCGACGCTGATAATATGAATGGGATGAGCGCCTAAAAAATCTCATTTCATTGGTTTCCGCCCGATGAGCGCTCTTTCTGTCTAGTGGGTAAAAATTATCACGTGTTTGATGAACGGACGCTGTATGTGAATGTCCCTATATCTGCGGCGGGTGCCCGTCCGTTCGGAAAGAGTGACGAACGGGACGGACGGACAATATGTGAATCGACCTTTTTAGGAGTTGCTTAAGCCGGAGTAAGAGGTTCCTAGTTTCACGGTGAAAGCTGGATTCACACAGCGCCACGGACGGACGAAATCCGACGGAAAAAACGTGGCGTTACCTCGTTGTCATGGTTACCGAACAGGAATGTCCGTCGACGGATGTCCGGTCACAGACGAATTGCTTGGCCAATCATAATGAAGCAAGAAGTGAGAACTTCGGCCATGTTTTGTTTGCTGTTGTGCTTATTAGGAAACGCAGCACAGGTGAGTGATTTATAATTATTACTATTTCTGTGCAGCACAAGCACTTATATTAAAGCATTAAGAGTAATGTGCTGTTTTATGTTGTAATACACAATACTGCGTTTAAAATTTGTTTCTTCTATTGTCAGTTTGATTTATTAATCACGATATGAGAAAAATAATGTAATAAAAGTAAGTAGCAAAGCGTAGAGTTTGAAAAGATTCATAAGTGCATTTGATGTTTCGGCGCTACTTTATTTGCATTTTTATTTTAGAAAATTTTACATTTCTACTACGGTACCACATTTGCGTATTAATATTTATTTGTTACTCGAATTTAATATTTTGCTTATTGCACTGGACATTTATTTATTCATTTCTTTTGTAAAAATATAAAACACTTATCGCCGATATCATAAACATAACTAGTAAGCTGTCAGTTGGATTCATTGACATAACTTCGTCAACAAGTCAGATCCATTGCATGAAAGATCACTTTCAGTTCATAATTTACAGGTTAAAAGATCACTCTGTCAACAGATTTGTTTTGTTTACAAATGTTTTTTATTAACAATTGTTATTTATTGAGGTGATTTCATGTCAGACTGTGAAGAAAATTTGCATTTTAATTTAGTTTGCTACTTAAATGTTTAAAAAGTTTTAATTTATATTAGTTTCTTTATTGGTATATTAAAACGTAGTTCCTACAATAAACAAGCTGAGGTTTGCTTGCAGGCAAGCCTGAGTACCTGAGTTGCTTCTCCAAAATCAATGTAAACTTTAACGACATCAAAATTTAATAGTAAAACAAGTTGATCACTAATTTGTTCTGGGTTAGACCTGTTGGGTAAACCTAATTATAGGATCCATGCTATCCAGGAATAAAAACATTGCCAAATCAAATGTAATTAAAGTGCAATTAATATTTAGTTTTATCGTATCGGAATATTAACTAACACCTCAACTAATGAATTCATGTTGGTATCAATTCTATAGATCAGTGTCAATGTGGGCTCTATAACCACAGGTGTAATCAAAGGAGGACGGTGTGCCCCCATATATTTACTTTAAAACACCCTTTTCTCTCCCTTGTTTTTTAAAATTTTAACACAAGCATCCCCTCAGAGCTTTTGACGTTGATAATTTATGCTTGTAAGCATTCCCCAAGTTTTTTCCAGCACTATGCACTACTGCCTATATAACTGATAAATACCAGAATACTCGTAAATTAATTGCTGTGTGTGGTGCTTCACTTACAATCATCAACATGCTTTCTTAACATTTGCCTTTTTTTTTTGCAGCTTTTTTTTAACCTGGGAAATAACTTTTTTGGACACTGGCATTGCTGTGGGTTGCCGATTTTTGATTAAAGATGCACAACTGACCATTTAGTACATCTACTCGGTATTTTTATACATGTAAGCATATTTTTAGACTTGTAGTTGGGGAGAATTGTTTTTGGTTCAGTTTTTGCAGAAATTGTGATGAAATAAAATAATATTCTTTGTTCTATATTTTGCTTGCACATTTTTTAATGAGTATTGACCCTTAACTTCACATCCAAACCAATTTTATCCCTATACTAGGAGGAGTGAGTTTTAATATAGTTACATTAAATCATAATTATTTAATGCTTGTGTTATTTATTATGTTCTTGCATTGTTACTTATTTTTTAATCTTATACGTATCACATGATCAATATTGTCGGTTTGAAACAGTGGTGTAGTCCTGAAAAAAAAAGTTGGGGGGGGGATGCTTATACGTAAGAAGATAAGCAATTGAAATCAAAAGTGGGGGGACGCTTATGTTAAAATGTAAAAAGTTTGGGGGGACGCTTGTATTAAAATAAAAAGATAGGGGGACGCCGTCCCCCCGTGTACCCTTTCGACTACACCACTGGTTTGAAACATATACATATCTTCAGTTTTGCATGCTTCATGGACAAAAATTCACTTGTAGTATTTCATATAGTTGTGGACTGATGATACACATTTATTACATAACACAAGAAAGTGCAAAACTATACCAAAAGCAAAAGCAAGAATAAAAAATTGACACTGTTGTAGTTCATACATTCCATAAGTAGGTGTCAATAGTACATGTGTATTTGTAACATAAATTGTCAAAACTAGGTGCGGATCTTTGGCTGGGCAATCCGGGTGACCACACAGCACCGGCTCATTATTATCGACTTGTAATTATCAAACGGTTCATTGGGATGATAATGGAGGCTGAGTGGTAATCTTTTGAGCTACCATGCCAAAGCTCCGGAATTCGATTCCCGGGCTGGGCAGGATCGACTCAGCCTTTCATCACGCCAGTGGATTCGATAAAATGGGGACCAAGCACACTTGGGAACTAACACTGGGAATTCTGTGTTGGGTCGTCACTTGATCGGAACATCTGCTTCTCCCTCCTAGGGCCCTTGGTCTCGAAAGCTGGGATGGGCTCAGTAGGTCATGGCCCCCATTGGGCTGTTGTGCCATTGAGTCAGTTAGTTAGTTAGAATTGTAAAAGTGATTGTATCTTAAAACAATACATTTTGCAAAGTTTTCTTTTGTAAAATTCACAAATCATATTCAGTCATTGTAAATCGTGGCCAAATTAATAATTCATGTGCAACCGAATTTAAATTATATTTTCAATACTGTTTTTTAATTCCTGGAAAACAACTTGTTGGAAAATGTTGTCTGCCTATGTTATACTTGTAAAGACTATGTCACAGTATTAAATTTTTTTTTACTGATGTTATGGAAAAGACTGGTTTGACTTGTACAGGCTGAAATATTGAAATTGTACTTCTTCTGCCCATTATTGTCTTCAAATTATTGATATATGTAATTATGTATGATCAAAATCTTGTAATGTTCTTTGATTTCAGTATTATGATTAAGTTCTTCAATAAATTCTTCCTTCAAAATTTTGTTTTGTGACTTTAATGTGTGGGGTACAGAATTAATGTGCACACTGTTGAGTTATTTGAAAGAGGAAAATGAAAAGACGATGTTTTTCTTATGAGATTATAAGCATATTACTTTTATAAAAGCATTTTGCATTTCTTATTAATATTTAGTGTCGAAGGCACAATGTTTACGCATTGGCAAAAGTGTATCGTCTGTATGTTATACTCTTTGTAGTTAGTGTACAGGTTTCAAAATGCAAGGGACAATATTCATATTTTAGAAATGCTTTTTACAGTTAGCAGGGTCACAATTAAGTAAACTGCCTTTTTTAGGATTTCTAAAAGTTGCCTCATGTTTGCATATTTATTAGGAGAAAAATAGGAAAGCTAACATGCAATTTAAGTGTTATAACAATGCCACACTTCCTTGATTATATAAAATGATTAACAGCTCATTTTGAAGAAATATTTAATTCTAGCGCAAATAAAAACAATTCAATTTTATCTTGTAATTTCTAGATCTGATCTTTTTAAAAAAAAATAATTGTTAGATATATAATATTTTTTCCTAAACAGAGAATTTACATTTCATCTCAGCATTGATTTTAAATAAAGAACGAAAAGGATTTGCGTATCATTTTCGCCTGACAAAATCAGTAGCATTTCTGTGCATCTATTTACAATTAATTGCACCAACGCTCGCATATGAATCGAACGTTTTTTACTATTTGCTTAGTCCTAATCCTGGAATTCCTATTACGTGTGTTACCTTCAGTAAAACGCTTAATATTTCTGCGAACATGTAAACTTATTGCTGTGTGCAAAACTTAAAATTACTGTATTTTCTGTTATTTATTAAGCTCATTGATAAGACCGATGAAGTAATGATATTATTTGTTTGTTGAAAATGAACAGAATTTTTTTTTTTATGCAATATGAATGTCAATATTAAACAAACATTTATCTCTGCCCGACACTTTTATGAAATGAAATCGCTGCTCAAACGAATGAAAATTCCACTTTATTAAATGCATCGTCTGCTTCTGAAATCGATGTCTAAATACAGAGCAGTCAAATGACGAAGCCATCCCATTATTGGCTCATGTATAGAGCTTACGCCTTGCAACCATTGGCTGAAACCCACTGCCCGTCGCAGAACCTTTGTAGTGTGAATTGAATTCACGTTTCTCCGTCACGGACGAATTTTGTCCGTCCGTCCGTCGGTTGCATGTGTGAATCCAGCTGAATACGGCTAGCCGTAGGTAACGTGATTGACGTTGAAAGCTAACGTGATCTTCGCTTTGCAAGTGACCGAGGAATAAGATCACGTGAAGCCGACGTTCCCGTTTCGTCCAATTGGCTTCTTCCAACTCCTTTTGTCTTATCTGCTAAGTTTCTTTCTGCGGCGAGGATTGTTGGCTGAGCAGTTGCACTCCTAAACAGACATTGTTTTTTAAATAGCGGTTTCTGGATCTTTAATGTTTCTGATTATTTCTCTTATGTGCACTCTACTGTTGGATTACATCCATAGGCGTAACCAGGGGGGACCCCCCATTGGTTCAACCCCCCCCCCCCCCATTGGGTATTGACTTATTGAGGCACACAAAAAAATTTCTGGCTACGGCCTTGCAAAGCACATTTTTTTTTCCCTAAAAAAATTAAACACATATGCATATGATTTTATTTCCTTTTTCTCTGTAGGGTTATGATCATGACCAAAGTATGCAGCTCGTAATAAAGAGGACTTTTCATCTGGTTATAATCAACCCCCTTATCACCTTGGGGGGAAGGGGGGTTACAGCGAAAGGTGGCTTCAATCACCGTACCACACACAGACAAACAGAGATCCTTTCAATCACTCCATAGGGTTTTCTTTCCTTCTTGATGTCTTTTTTACCCAAAGGCAGCAATTTGGGAATACAATCGCACAAGTAATAAGTTTCGTGTAAAATATTCTCTACTGCGATGGAGTTTTGTTTTCTGATAACCCGCCGCTGGGGTTTGAAAATGAAGGACCCCTAGGACCAACAATTGTCCTAATGGGTTAAACCCTCAAGCCAGGAAGGGATGCTCATCAAGAAACTTAAAGAGCAATTTGTATTTATTTATGACTTCCTGTCCAAACACCCATTTTGGTAAAATCTTTTTTGTAGATGAGCCGATTGGAAAACTGATGAACTGTATTTGCATTGCATTCTCATTTACAGATGTTCTCTCATCTCTTATATTTTAAATGTTTTTTTTTTTCTTATTATGGTTCATCACTGATTGCATTACGACTCTGGAAATCATCCGTTCAACGTTTCTAATCTGACTGCTACGGTTCAATGCTGCATTTTAATTTACAATCAAGTATTATTTATATTTTAGCAAAATTTTTAATCATTTTCGATATATAATAATGTTTCCACTCCAGCGATGGACACGTTCGTCATCCAAAAAGAAAAGAAAATTCAATTCAGACGTTTCCACTTCTGAGGTATGTTTTGCTACAAATTTAACAAAATTTTTAGAAATTTATTGTGGGGATGATAATTTTTGTAGGGGAATTTGGATTTTTTTTCTCTAAAATTCCACTATTTCCCAGTTTTAATATTATGAATGCCTGGACATAGAAGATTGCTTAGCGCTGAATATTGAATTTTCAGCGCTATTGCGTTTGAATTAAAAAATAAACTAATAGATCTAGTAATGAATGTTTAATGTTTTTTGTGAATCAAGGCCGTATCCAGAAGGGAAGGGGACCCACGGGCCATCCAGAATCACGCCCCCCCCCCAGAAATCTTTTGCAATGTATCATATATTCCTACCTGAAACTTTGCTTAACATAAGTGTGTCGAAGTCTGGTCCCCCCCCCCCCCCGAAAAAAAATTTGGGATACTGCCTTGGCTCCGGAGCAGGGGGAGCTAGTTAAGAATTAGAAAGGGCAGTGTATGCTTCAAAATCATACCCTTTATATATACATATATATAGATATATATGACTAGAAATGATGTTAATATGAATTTTTTTACATATATGATAGCTTTTTGATGTATATATAGTAGATGTATGTTTAGATTTTTGGGGAAGTTAGAGGAGTGGGTATTTGGGGCTTCTGCAACTTAAATTTTTGTAACTGGTCTTACATCTATAAATGCTTAGGCTAACTCTGGAGGCAAGGGTTCGCGGGCTCTCCCCAGGAAACTTTTTGAAATCTTCCTAGCAATGAAAGTTCGGATACTTTGGTGATGTTAGAGGAAACAGAAAGGAGTTTGGTTACTCTCCCCCCCCCCCCCATTTTTTTTCAAAATAAAGTCTTATATCTTTTAAGTTACTTTTGGTGTCGCTCGTGATAGTGTTCAATGTCCTTTCCCTGAAAGTGTTTCTGAAATTAAAGTGCCTTAAAAGCGTAATTTATCTTTTCTTTCTTTTTTAAAGCTTGTGATCTGAATTTTTTTGCCAGGGGAGGGGAGGAGTTTACTTGCTCCGACGGGGGTAGCTCCCCCCCCCCCCCCGGGAGATGCCTGAAATAAACACGGAGTATATCTTTAGAGACAAGTATTTATGACTAGTAAATTTTTAACTCTTTTACACTTCTTATTGATGTTTGGTCTGTACATTTTCAGTGTGACCCCCCCCCCCTCCTTTCACCAACCCTAGTTACGCCTATGATTACATCCATAAATGGAGAAGTGGCTGTCAAACCTCAACGTTTCGACCAACCGCAGAGAATGTGCTCTGCGCTTGAGTAGATCAGGAATATCGCCTTTAGTGTGGAAAGCTATTGCTTTAACCAGCGCCAATTGCGGTGTGTGGAGGAACCACCATTTTCTCCTTTCACGAAACGGACAAGTTAGTTCCAAAGTCAACTTTTATGTCAACAGCAGTAGTTTTTTTTTTTTTTTTTTTCATTTTTAAATTTGTTTACGGTGTAAGGACCAACGACGTGTTCTTAAGTTTTCCGTATGTACCATCATTTAATGAATTGTTATTATTTACTAATTTAAAAGTGATAACCAGCCCATTCAACCAAAATTCTTCACTTCTTCAAAAATGACTTCTAACATGTTTTCTATTAAGCTCTTTAATTACGGAAGTGTAAAAAACTGATTTAGTTGTTAAGTATGATCCCGAAAACACTATAAATAAATAGGATTTGTTTTATAATATATTTATTTATGTAACTAAATGTTGTAAATATTTTATTTCCTTATTCTTAATAAAGACATTAATCAAAATAATTAAATTTTAAACTTATATATACGAATTTCCATCTCTTCGTATAATCAAATCTCATGGAAATAAAGCTTTCGATTTAAATTTCCTAACTATACTGAGCTGGGGATTCTAAAATGGTTTTCCTTATTTATGAAGCTGTGCGAGCATATAAATTATTTGACAACCTTGCTCATACATTTAATGAATAAATATTTTCTATAATGTCTTTTTACTCTATTTGTTAATGCTGAAACAAATTGAGTAAGAAGACATTACCTAAAATCTATAAAAATGTCTTAAAAACGTACTCTTGGAAAAAGAAGCATTGTTTGTTTGTGCATTATTTACGCAACAGACCCATGAAACCTATCCATTTATCAGGAATAATGTGCAGTACAAAATGCGAATGTTAAATGATAAAATTTTGTTAATAGGTCATCTGCATATTAAAATGAGCACCAGCTTTAAAAGTTCCATTTTCTTTTAATCACATATTTATAATCAGCGTTAAAGTCTTACCTCGTGCACCAATTTTTGCTATGAGTTATAAAATGTTTATTTGGGAACAAAATATTTCTGAAATATATATTAAATTTCGATGAAAAATTAATCTGATAGAGATTCTATATGAGTATTTAAAATTTGAGTTAAAAATGCTCTATAGTTTTTTTTTTTTTTTGCTGTGTTTAAAAACACCTTTTGCTTCCCTTTTAGCATGAATGTATAAAATTCTTCAAGCATGTCTTTAGTAGAAGTCATAAATATTAACAGATCTAAAGTATTTCGCAAGGCGTTACTTAAACCGTAAGGCATTGTAACAATTAATAAAACTCCATGATGTTGGTTTTTACTCCTTAATGAATCTCGGCCTGTTAAAAATAATGATGGTCCTTTTGTGAGTGGTCTTCTGCTTCAACAGCCGGACTCATCTGTGCACCCTGAATTTATTTTTAAAATTAAAAATTTTAAATTTCCTGTTCATTTTTATATCAGCACAAGACCATGTCAACTTAATAAATAATGCTAAAGACACTGAAAAATATAATAACATTTATTTAAATAAGTAGAAACAGAAGTAAACCACATGTTTACATAATCCGTTTCATTTTTGGCTTATTTAATGGAAATAAAAATTTAATATGAATATTAAGAAACGACAAAGGAGAGGAGCCAATGACATACAAAAGTAATAACGTGAGTTTTGAAAATATATGGAAAGTGTGTGTATGAGTTGAGCTAATGATGAAAGTGAAATTGGATGATTAGGAGTCGAAGTGAAATTTTTAACTGCTATAGGCAATGGGCGTATTCGAGAGATTTGCACAATCGAATAATTAGATATCGAGTGATTCTGATAATCGAATAATCAGTATTTGAGTAACTCTCTGGAGTGATTTCGTAATTGGATGATCAACACTCGAATGAACACATCGATTGCTTTCAGAATCGCTCTTCAGCACCGAATGAACCGGGTGATTTCATGCAAATCTCTTGATCATGTCCTGTCCAATACTAATAGGTTATAGATATGCCTAATCGAAAGGACATGTCCTTCTATCTTCCCAAACATGAACTCACTTCGAGTTTTTTTAAACGGAAAAGCTCTATGAGCCCGATCGTTGCGGAAGATCCGATGGAAAAACAGCGAAATGAAATGAAGATCTGTTTCCATCCTTTTTGCCTGTACATAGCAGCGGCTAATAAATATATAATGGAAATATGTATGTACATAGCACAAAAATATCGCGAAGTACATAATAAATATGACACGAATTGAAGTTAACAATAAATGATCTGATCACCTCCAATGATATAAGCTTGCGTTTTATTTGATATCAAATATTAGAAAACATATTTCTGTTTAAGTTTTGATGTTTTAACTCTTTCCTGACCTTTGTTTCTCGGGCAGATAGCCAAAATCTAAAATTTGACAGGTCGTTGATGATTGTTCTAGGTAGAAATAAAGGGGCCTCCGAGGGATGGAGAAGCAACTGAATAGCGAAACCTGTCGTTTTATCGAGTAGGTGTTTGTCAAGTCACCTGGCATCGGTTACTATGGGAAGCAGAGATCTGGGCTTTATCTGCAAGTGAAAGAGGAGTCTAAACTATCCAAGTAGGAAATATCGAGTTGACAAACGTAATTCATGCTATTTGAATATCAATCGTTACACATTTGTGAAATAATTAGAAGAGATGACTTATACCATTGGAGATGGCCTATGCAGTAAATTTAAGATGAATAAATGGACGACTCTGCCCCAAGAATACAATAGAAATAAACTGCTCGTAAAAGCAGATTTAAAGTGTCGCACGGGAAAATGTTCGTCCGTGTTCAAGCGAATGTTCAAACTTCCTTGGTTGTGTGGACTAAATTTTGCGGGTTTTCAGAGGCAGGAAGGGCTTCTTTTTTTCCAGATTTCTCCTCTTTTTCCGCCACTGCGACGGGACATTTGTAATATATGGCAGCGCAGTCTCTCTGCTGAAGGCCATTTCGAGCAGCTTTTAAGAAATCCTTCAGGACCGTCTTAGTGTTGGAAGAAAACTGCGATTTTTCCAAACGAGCTTCAACCCTGTCGGGGAAAAAAAATCAGAATGACAGCAGCTACAGTAAAAGCTTTCAATATAGGATATCTGAAAAAATGAGTGCATTTTACGAGGGCCAATTACAGCCTAAACATAAACTATACTAAGCAGGGATCTGGAGCAGGAGCGCGGAGCAACGAGTTTTTGTTTGAAATTGGAGCAGAGTCAGAGCAAACAAATTTGTTGTGCTTCACTGCTCTCATTTTTCTTTTAATTTTTTAATACCTGAAAAGAATCATTAAATAAAAATAGAGGGATAAATATTATGATCTATTGAAATTATTCGGAGCTGGAACACAGCCGGAGCAAATAGTGAGAAGTCGGAGCGGAGTAGCTCAAAAAAGGGGCTGCTCCAAATCCCTGATACTAAGCATTATGTTGTTAATCTGTAAACGTGTTTGCTCACATGACCTGTTGGCGAGCTGAAAGATCTAACTTTCAACCAAGTGTTTTTTCAACCAATGGTGTCTCTCGCAAATCAAGTTAAATGCAGGCAATTTAATGTCGCCGTGATGGCGATAAAGGCGCCAAATGCAAAACGCATCTTTATGTTGGACTGCAATTCCGTCTTTCATTTTGACAGCCGGTTTCGCCCATAAATACAGGCCTGAAAAAAACGCCAGACCTTGAGGGGAGCGGGGGTCATTTCTTTTTGGGATAAATTTTGATTAAGCACATAGTCAATAGCTATTGTTTTACGTTATGGGTGAGGCAAACTTGTTTTCTGCACGTACCCCTCCCCCGAATACAATCGTTTAAGTGTTCTCCCATCGGAAATTTTTTCAGAGTCGAAGAGCACAATGAATCGCGCAGTCTTACAGCCTGATTCTCGTAAGCCTTATGTTATTTTTGCTCGTTTTCAACCTAATCACGTGATGAATTTGATACCTGATTGGAGATTAGATTGCGATTTTATCACGTGATTTTTGTCCTTATGCTGTACATCCAATTTTCAAAACAGGATATCCAATATCCGACCGATTTTTAATGTAAATTTTGATTTTAAAAATTTAACATGCAGCGTAAGTGCAAATGATGGACACGATTTAAAAAAAAATCGTATTTTCGAAACGACTGTACATATTACAATAAGTGATACATGAATTTAAAGGGAAATATGCCAAGTTTTTGTTTTTGCACCAATGATCAACAGATGGCATCCTTTGAACTTGGTGTGAACCAGGAGCTTACACAACGATGGATGGGGCGTGCGGGTGACGATAATTTACCCTTAATCACATAGCCATGTGATTTCGTTTTATTGGGTTACGTCAAAGACGTCATTAATGTACCACCTACGCCGAAAACACTGCTAGATCTTAAAAGAACGCATTTGTGCAACGTTACGAACCATTGATAGAGTGATGTTACAAAATGTATGAAACAACTGGATTGCAGATTAAACGTGTGCCATGTAACAACATATCGAACACTTGTAACTGAGAAAAATGGCTTATTTTTCTTTACATACTTCTTGGCTTATTTTTCTTTACATTCATGTATCACTTATTGTAATATGTGCAATATACTTTGAAAATATGATTTTTTAAAATTGGGTCATTTGTACTCACCCTGTCTGTATTTTGGAAACAGATGTAAAATTTATTACTGAGCTGTGGGTAAAAAATACACAAAATGTGCAGGTTTGAAACATCAGAGCCGGATATCCGGTACGGACCAGTTCCGAAATGGTCATCGGATACCCGATATCCGGAAAAATCAACATCGCTGGCAAGAATGCGGGCCTTTTGGCGTCCCGTATTGAAGTTCCCTGGGACGCGCGACAATTTCTCAAAATGCAGGACTGTCCGGGGACTGTTTGCTTGGCAAGCATACTTGCGCACCCAAACTTGAGGGTGTGTAGGATAATTTTGCACTAGCATGCTTGTGGAAGCAAAACCGTAACTTGTGTATCAAGGGTGTACGTGCTTGTACATGCAAACGTGAGGGTGTGTACAAGCAGCTTGAGGATGATTCCACAAGCACGTTTGTACTGTGCGGTGGAGAATGGAAATAGGGCGTACTTGTACAAGTATAATTGAGTATGCGTAGTCAGTTACCTTTGTTTAGTGCCTCCAAGATAAAAGAAATTCACCTCATTTTCCCCCATACATTCGTACACTCATGTACTAATCAATCTATTGCAGGCTATAATCTTTCATTTTTATCTTGTCAGTATTTTCATAATTTTGAAAAGGTTTTTCTTTTCGTAAAACTCCTGGAATCTGGATAATCAGATGAATATTCTCGATAATCTAAAGGATAATCGGTTGTTCAGGGTCATTTTGTTTTTGCATTTTTGGAGCATTATGGCGACTTTTCAGTCGGATTCATGAATTTTCTTCGCATTCTTCAGTTGTCGACTAAATAGCGGGTTTTTATCTATTTTTTAGATGTACGTTTACATAATTTAAAGAAAGCGAACCTCTTTAAAAAATTGACTACGAAGCTCGTGAGAGGGTTTAAGTTGCGTGTTTCTTTAGTTGCGTAATTGTTGTATAATATTTGGAGAAATAAACAGAGTAAAAGGCGTAGACCTTAAAGAATTCGACACCGCTAGTCACGGGATTTAGTCATTTGAGAAACGAAGAATGAATCGCAGTAGCTCCGTCCATATCTTAAAGGTGTCCACATAATCTTTAACTCACCCAAATGCTTGAATCAATTTCTCTGTGAGCGACCCGAAGCTGGGGTTGAGACTCTTTCTGTGCACTTCGCAGACGAGGCGTCTCTGGCAGTCCGGGACACTGAGGTCGTAGTGGTCGACCACCTGCTCCAATTTGGCTAGGGCGCTCACCAGGCTCGAGAAACGGCTGCTTCCCTTTTCGTGCTCTGTCGAGCGTTTGCGCAGGAAAAGAGCGTCGGCACCTGTTGCTCCAGCGCCCCCTGCGGCGCCTGCAGCGGCGGCACCTGCAATCAAATTGGAGAGGGGGCGGCCCGAAAGAGGTCTCAGGCCAAGAGGCCGTAGACCACTCCCAGCCCCTGCTGCTATGCCACCTGTCGGCCTCAACCCTCCGAGTCCTGCACCAGCGCCGAAGGGTCCTAAAATGCCGAGAGCACCCATACTGCCGAGGCCAGCGCCACCCCCTGAAGCCTGGCTGTTGGATGCTGCTCCACTAACAATCAGCTGCCTCAGAAGCAACAGGGGTAGCAGAGGGATCCCCATCATTCCCAGAACCCTCATGAAAGGTCGAAACGGACCCAGGCTGAGGAATCTTCTTCCAGACACTGCAGAGTCGGACTTGGTGGCTGTACTGCTCTCAGAGGCATCCACTAAGAAACTCAGCCACAGCATGGCCGCTAATGCTACAAGTAGCATAGGTACAGACAAAAACCTCATCTTCTTTTACAATCTGAAAAAGAAAGAGAGTTAGATGCTAGTCTGGCTAGTCATCAAAAACCAGAATATTTTTTAAAAATCTGTATAGCATTGGTGCATAACAGTTAAAGCATTCCTATGGAAACATTGCTGCTGAGGAGAGACAATCGGCAACTTGAATTTAATAAAAGCACAACATATCATTTTTCGTTATTAAGTGCAATATTCGTACTTGAAATGAAGACAATAAAATGATAATATCTACAGTGTTTTATAATTAAATGAAATCGAAATTCACCACTCTATTTATGTTTAATTAATTTGTTTGCAGTAGCTGTTGGCTCCATGATCTCCTTTCCGACAGAGCTAGCTGACAAGCCTCTCCTTTGAAATCCATTCATTTTTCTCGCGTGTAGACAGACTGCCGGAGGAAGTGAAGGCAGCAATTTTCTCGTGCGTTAAAATCAGGGACGTTAAAGGGTTTAAATATAAAAGACGTTGTTTTGTGTGCTCTCCTCCCTCTGCTAATGTAAGTCCGATGTCTTTCCATTAAACTTCTGTTAAATCCCTTTGGGCCACCGACAATAGTAGTTGAATTTATTTTTAATCTATTCCGAATTGCAAGTATTTTTTGGTAAGATCGTGCGACAAAGCACAGGAAAAAAAAACAATATTTCATTTTAAAAAGTTAACGTTGAAGTCTAATAATTTGGGAATTCAATTTCACTAACATAGGTAGAGAATGAATGGCGCCATGATAGTGTCTTGTACAAGACGTGAACGGGATATTTTTTTGGAAGTAACAATTACTAATTAGATATCAAATAATAATAATAATGATAATAATAAATAATACGTACTTTATATATATAACTAAATAAAAGAATAAAATAAAGGAATAAATAAACAATAAAGTAATAAATTATAATTTAAAAAGAAACTCTATTAAGTAGAAACAGATCTTATTTCCGGGCGTTTCAAAATAATGCTCAGGGTTACATTTGTAACTCTCATAAAATTCCTTGCTGACTACTTTACGTAATGCTTACACAAACTTTTAACTTTCTGTTAAACATCTGCAAACAGCCTCAGGGCTATATATTAGTCAATCAAATCCTCTGGCATTTGATGTACAGTCAGTCAGACTGTACATCAGTCCCACGTCGTCCATATCTGCAAGCGCTGAATCAAAAGGCGCCCTTTAAAAAAACCCGCAAAAGAGAACCCGAAAAACATTCGACTGAGTTTTTATTCAACCCTAAACAAGGCGTTCAGTAGGACGGCGCCAAATAAGCTTGGCGCGGGCCTGCGCTACTGAACTTGAGTCTACTTCCGTGGCTTTTATTTTAATTCGATAGAAATTTGACCTGAGCCTGATGCAATTCAACACTTTGCGGTATTTTCATTATTAAACTATTTAGTGCCGGTGTTAATTTGATTTGTTATTGTTTCTTGTCAGTCGTCGGAATTAGTCAAATTGTTGGCGATCGAGATGTATGTTATGATTTCAGTCGAATATTTAATGAAAGTAAGCATATTGTGGGTACACCAGCTCCTGACGTGCTGCAGTGATTGACACCTTTTCCAAAAATAATTAATTAATAAGAAAAATAATACATCAGTACATAAGTACGGCCTATCTATATTTACTTCATGAAATTACTGGTTTAGTTTTGATTACAACATTGCTCACCAGGTGGCATTTCTATAACAAACATGTAATTGAAACATTTGAAGTGAAAAACACGGCTTTTTTTTTTTAATGTTCAGCTCTGCTTGGAGACATAGTTTCAATCATTGGTGGTTTGATTGATATTCTTAGTTATTAAATTTAAATGCATAAAATTTGAGGGGATTTGCATGCAACTTAAATTTATATCACTTCTGATTTTTTAATTTAGATTTTCCGTCAATAAATACCCTTTTTAAGAGAACGGTATCAATGACTGGAACAGCTATACCAATAATTGGCACATAAAGTAAAATTTATGCAGTTTAATACTTTTAGATGTCTTCAGAGAATGTATTATAAAACAATGTAAAATACATTTATTTTAGGTTTATAAGTTATCGAAGAATTACCTTGTATGTAGTATTAAGTTTATGTTAAACAAACACTTTACATACTGGAACTTTAATTTAGTGTGTCAAACACTGGAGTATAGGAAGTCAATTACAGGTGAAATAAAAAATTGGCAGTGTCAATTACTGGAGCATTGAGTGGGTATAAAGAAAATTATTACATTTTTTTAAAATTACCTAATAGATAAAGTTCAACATATATATGGTCCTGAATGTCTATTAAAGCATATATTAATTTAAAAACTATGTAACAGTAATTTCTGATTATTATTCTATTAAAAATGTGACAAATCACTCTAAAGTTGTCCATCGCTGGTGCACTCACCCTCAGGGACGTGTTAAGACGTTTGGCGATAAAATAAATCTGGGGCCCTTTCTGCAGTGATTAACCCTCTAATTCCCAACTCCGCCTCAAGGCGGACAACATTAAATCGCACGTAAAGCTAAATTCTAATTTTTGCCATAACTGGCCACGTCCGCCCCAAGGCGGGAACACCTTCAGCAGGTGTAACAAGTGACGGTATACCGATAGCAAAAATTTGAATACAGATTCAGTTTCAGCAGCATTCATATATGAAAGGAGAGTTTTTGCGCGACGATAAAAAACTTGGGCATTAGAGGGTTAAACAATGGAAGGCATTGGTATGAAATGTGATCTTATAGCGGAGAGAAAATTTCTTCGTTGATATTGTTTTCGAAAGTACATTTTCAACTCTGATAAAAGTTAGAGGAATAATTTAAAAACTGATCACATACTGAATTTCAAGAACTATCAGTCGCTACAGAGTCACTCCAGTTTTTCATTGTTTTTATTTTAAATTTAAGTAACCATCTTAACTTTATTGATGCCTGAAATTCTTTAAAATACCCCCTCACCCCTTAACGGTGAATATTATTTTGAACCGGTTAATTTTAACTTTTAAAAACGGAAAGAAGGAAATGAGGAAGACCGCAAAAATGATGCCCGGTCGAATTTGTTTGTTAAAAGTTTAACTCGTGTGCAAGCTTTGAAAACATATCGCTCATGGGCTGCAATAGTTGCAAAACTCAAAAAACACTCTTTTTGAACTAAGAACAGATTTAAATATGAAAATACTCATTATTTTCATCAGCAATACTAGCACAACCCATACTTCAATGTAAGGCCGTAAGATGGCAGCAAACTGAAGCGTTTCTTATGCATTTTCCCTTGCAATGAAAACTTTGAACCCACTTAATCTCAAAACATGATTTTTTGAGTTGTGCCGCTATTGCAGCCCATGAGCGATATATAAACAGACCCGTTTCTAGCATAGATATTACGGTTGTTGATGTCACCGCAAACAAAGACGGTGTTTTGTTGTCGGTTTTGTACAGGGTGGGCCATTTAACTTTTGGAATTTGAATGGGCTATAAAATAACAACTAATTAATATTTTTCAAAATTATGACTTTATTAGAAAGACTGAACATTTTCATTTATGAATGAAACACAACATCATTCAATGGCTTTATCCAGCCCGATTTCATGTTTCAAGGCATCAATCGTCTCTAGGTAGTTAGCGTAACATTTATCCTTAAGGGTTCCCACAAAAAAAATCCAAATCACAGCTCCGAAGCGTCCAATTCACATCAGCATTTCGGCTGATTATTCGATTCCCAAAAACAGTGCGCAAAAGATCGATGGTTACGTTGGCTGTGTGACAAGTGCTTGTTGAAACCAAATGTCATTCATGTCATCCTCATCAATTTTTGGAAACAAAAATTCGTTTAGCATGGCACAGTAACGTTCGCTATTGACGGTAACGGCGGCTCCTTGCTCATTTTCAAAGAAAAATAGCGCAATGATGCCACCGGTCCAAAAACAACACCAAACAGTTTCTCGTTGTATCTGCATAGGTTGCTCAATAGTCAAGTGGATTCTCTGAACCCCAAATACGACAATTTTGCTTATGGACATAGCCTCCGAAATGGAAGGAGCTTCATCGGAAAACAGGATTTTTCGATAAACCACTTTGGAAGTAAGTTTTCAATATTTCCCAACTTTGTTCAAGCGTAAACCGTCCCATTTCGTAAATGTCAAAAACTAAACTAAATTTCTTTCAACTTATAACCTTCATTATAACCTTTCAAAGTTAAAATAACTTTAGTTCAAATTCCAAACGTTAGATAGCCCACCCTGTAGTTTATATCGTTTTTGAGTTGTTCCGTTCCAACTTCCAAAGACTTGCTTCGAATCCGCTCCGTCCTTCAAATACTTTTAGTCGATTGTATCAGATTAGATTTAGTCTAGTCGAAACGTACAAAACAAGAGGCTAAAATCGCAAAACGTGATGTAGTTCTGATTTTTTAATATGTTGTTTGGAACAGTAGGGGTAGTTTAAATGCAAGTTTGCATTTTCGATAACTCCTAAACCGTTCTATTTTCTACGTTAAGTTGTATTTAATCAATATCAAAGTACATTGAATTTTCAACAATTCATACCTAACCGCAGTGCATATGACTAACAGTTTCTGGTATATAATATTTCAAAAGTGTCATATTTTTTCGAAAAACGAAAATCTTGAGGTTTGAGAACGTTTGTGGCCAAAAACAGACGTAACCTCTCGTTCCACAAGAAAAGTTAGGAAACTGTGGTTGTAGTAAATTTAATTGGCTTTCAGTTAAGCACAAAATAAAATCTGTGTAGATCCAATAGTTCTCTTGAAATCATAAAAATCCAAATAAGCGGAAAATCTGATATTCGAAGCAATGAGCCAAAACACTTCTTCCGACAATTCGTCGGTATGAAAGAAAGAGACATAGAGCGATGTAGAAAGACTGAAATGTATGTATATGGATTATATGTATTAGGAAAACATTGCTAGGGGAGTATTTTGGGTCAGTTTATTTAATGCTTTTGCTGCTCTGGAAAGTGCTTGTGTATGTTTACAAGCTCGATTATTCTTCACCAGTGGATGGTTCCAAAGAAATTCATTATTTACACTAGACGAGACTTCGCCATTCTCAAATAAAATAATTTCCCATTAGTCTGTGGACATATGTGTGCATCAATAAGCTCTGATGAAATCAATGAAGATTCCGGCAGGATTAACTCGGTATGGAATATCCATCCGGGTTATTCCGGCGTGGAATATCCATCAGTGAGCTTTCTTGGTGAAATAGAAATTGAGTACGTTTTAAACACTTGCAGAGAGCTGGAATTGTTATCAGGTCCTTCTTGTACGACATTAGATATGAAGACAACACTACTCATACGAGGCACTGCTGAAGTGAAAAAACTTCACAACTGGATGAAGCCCATACTTCGTTTCATTCTATAGAAAAAATACTTTCCAGCACCAGTGTAACTGTAGGAGTTCTTGCGATAAATTTCGACTTAGCTTAAAGACAGTAGTTGTCCAGAAAATGATTGGCATTTTTTTAAAGGGAAGAAAAATTGCTCAATTTGAAGACAATCACTACCTCTAATGAAGCAAATAACAAGTGTGTTGACGTGGATACGGCTTACTACTTTTTACAGATTCAACTCGGCCTGTTATCCGATGACGTTGTTTTACAAAGATGGTATGTGTAAAGGGGCAAACTCTGCTTCTTATTCTGATTTGAGTGCTCTCCCAAAACAACTCTCTTGGAGCCAGTAAGTTTGATCGTAACTCATGGATTTAATTTAATCCAATCCATTACCTTAAGAGATCCCGCATCACCTACAAAAGATGAGCAAACAAGGCAACATAGAGAACAATTATAAGCAATAGCTCGACTTCTCTATTCAAACAAAAAGTTGCACGAAGAAAATGGTGAAGTTAAAGAAAATTTCATTCTTTAGTCCATGAGACACCTAGCATCCCAGTATAATTTAAACGCATCTTCTTTCCATTGGACATTTGTATCCTGTCCTGAATACTCAAAAAATGTTCAGTGCTTATTTTGCCATCGTTACATATTGGGAAAATGCTCGATGGCAGAATACATATTCTGTTCAGATGCTCCGCATAGCAGTCATGTCTGGTTTTATTCTGAAGTTTGTAGCAGTTTCCTGATGCTAAATATTTTCTAGAATAGTAACTCCATTATTTCTGGACATCTCACAATTCACTGGTGATCGATAGTATTTTTTTGTGGAATGAAACGAAGCATGTTCACTCAACCAGTTGTGAAGTTTTTCTCCTTCAGCAGTGTTTCGTATGATTCGTCGTTTTCCTATCCGTGTTGCGCAAGAAATGCCTCAGAAACGTTCCAGCTTTCTGCAAGTGTTTAAAATTCCACTAGTTCACCAAGAAAGCACACTGATGGATATTCCACGTCCATAGGTTAATCCTGCCAGAATCTTTATTGATTTCATCAGAGCCTGTTTCATGCACAAATATGTCCATAGACTGATGGGAATTTATCATATTAGAGAATGGTGAAGTCTCGTCCAGTGTAAATAATGAATTTCTTTCGAATCATCCATAGTTGAAGAATAATCTCGCTGGTAAACATACACGAGTACTTTTAGATCAGCAAAAGCACAAAATAAACTGACCTAAATAACTAGCCATGTTTTCATAATACATATAGACCAAATACAAGCATTTACAGTTTTTAACATCGCTCTATATCTTTTTCTTCCATGCCAACGAATTGTCGGAAAAAGTGTTTAGGCTTATTTCTTCGAAAATCAAATTTTCCGGATCTACAGTTTTTATTTTGTGATTAACTGAGAGCCAATTAAATTTACTACAGCCACATCTTCATAATTTTTCTTGTAGAAGAAGGGGAGGTTATGCCCTCTTTTGGAAATAAACGTTTGCAAACCTCAAAATTTAAATTTTTCTGAAAAAAAAAAACTTATATTTGAAATATCATATCTCAAATACTATTAGTCGTACACCACTGTAGTTGAGCTTAAATTGTTAGATTGAATGTACTTTAACGTTGGGAAACACAACTTATATAGAAAATCTAGTAGTTTAGTAGTTATGTATAAGGTGAATAAGAGTGAAAAAAGTCCTAAAAATGTTCAGTTTTACACCAGTTACGCAACGAGCACAGGTGTTTCGAAACTGCAAACTTGGATTTGCACTACCCTAACTAACCTTATACAACATATTAAAAAATCAGAACACTTCGCGATTTTAATGTCTAATTTGACTGGACTAAATTTATCTCAAATTTCCTTGCTAAGCTCCGCTCCAGTTTCGAGCAAAATCTCGTTTCTCCACTACTCCACGCTTATCATCCTTATTTTCAGTAGCGCAAAAAAATAAAAATAAAAAATGTGAAATAATTAAAATGAAATTTCTTATAACACTTTCAGTAAAATAAATTTATTTTCAGCTATAATACGTTGCAAAAGCATCAGTAAAATTAAATAAAGTACTATTTTCAAGTACTTTTATTCAAAAACTCTTTTTGGGTGGCGTACACAAGGATGCTAAAACCCTTCTCTTAAGGCTTCAAGTTCACTTAACTAATATTAGAATATTTTACTAAATTTATTTCCCGTGTTTATAAGAAAGTCTGGTATATGACTCCAATTTTGGGACCGAGAAAGTCTTTCCGACTTCCGTAATCTTCCGAAGTTTAGACCTTCGCTCCAAAAATAGAGCAAATTCGGGATTATATTAGGTTGTTTCAAAAGTTTTGTCCGTTTTTAGGAGTCTACTCTAAACTGTAATATCTCAGTGAATATTTATTCAATTTAATCGAAATAAGCGCCATTTGAATCAGTGAACCTTTGCCATAGTATTTGTGAGACGGGCAGCCGGCCGTTGTCGTGGAGCTGGATCGGACCTCTTCTGTTGACCAGTGCTGGCTGCTGCTGACGCAATTTTCGGTACATTTCGTCGATTTCCTCACAATAGGACTCTGCTGTGATGGTTTTGCCTGGTTGCAGAAAGTTATAGTGAATCACACCAGCTGACCACCATACAGTAACCATGATCATTTTTTGGTGGGGTTTCACCTTTGTGAATGGCCTGGGTGGCTCATCGGGGTCCAACCACTGTCCTGAACGTTTCCTATTGTCACAGAGAATCCACTTTTCATCACATGTGGCGATCCGATCCAGAAAAGGATCGTTTTGGTTGCGCAAAGACAATGAAGAACAAACCTTGATACGTGACAATTTTTTGCCTGTTTAAATCGTGGGGCACCCACTTTTTGAGCTTTTGGACCTTTCCAATACGTTTTAAACCATCAAAAACCGCACGGGCTCTGACACCCAGTTCTTCCGCCATCCCACGCACCGTTTGGGATGGGTTAGTCTCCACCATGGTCCTCAAATCCTCGTCCTGGATTACTCAAAATTGACCACTTCGTGACTCATCTTCGATGTTAAAATTTCCTGAACGAAATTCCGCAAACCAACGTCGAACAGTGTGTTCATTAACACTATCATTGCAAATGCCTGGTTAATTTTTCAGGCTGTTTCGGCAGCGCTTTGGTTCAGTTTGAATTCGTAGAGAAAAATTGCCCGAAAATAGCTTAATGGCATCATATAGTAATAGGCTGAAACAGATTTTAAAAAATCAAATTTGGAAAAAATCAACAGCATCATGTGTAGAGTACAAAATTCTCCATCGATCAGTATATACCATAACACAGTAGAATAAATATTTACTGAGATATGGAGATACAAAAACACATGACATTAAAACGGACAAAACTTTTTAAACAACCTAATATATGTTTAGCACAAATATGAACCCCTCTCTTGAGCAAATCCTGCGTACTGCACTGGCCACACCTCAACATCCTCGAAAAAAGTCACCCGATGTGGAAGGCCCCGCCCCCCAACGTTGCGACCTTACTGATGTAAGTTCAAAACTTACTACGTATTTGTTTTGTGATAAACATGTTAAAAATAAACCCTGCATTTTGCGATTCCGTGGCATTCAGTTAGATTTCTGATGGAACGACACAGAAATGTCATTTTAAGCCCAAATTTAAAAATGTGCAAAACAAAATATTTTAAAAAAAGGAAATAACAGCTGAAACCTCTACATTCGGTATTGAACTGTTATGTTGGAGCATCATATGTTTCTATTCAAGTGGGACTGACTAAGTTAGGAATTGGGGGGGAGTTCCTCGAGAATCAAAAGCAGTAAATGAGTGGTGTAATGGAAGGGGGATGCAGGGGGCGGTGTCTAACTATTATTCAATTTAATGTCTATTGATTCTAACAAAACTTTTTAAAATTTTAACACAATCATCCTTCCGCCCCACTTTTTAATTTCAATCACTTATGCTCGTACTGTACGCATCACCCACCCACCTTTTTTTCAAGGACCACAGCACTGCAGTAGATCGCTGTGCTTGGAAAATGCTAAAGATGGTCTTTACTTGGAGTGGTTCAAAACAATGAGAAGGCATATAAGAGGGAAGAAAAACGTTGTATTTGTATCTCATAATGCCCGAGAAAAGTTGACTCATCGAAAAGACTAAAAAAAGTTTTGTCCGATCCGGCATGGTGCTTTTACACATTTGGAAAAGTTCAAATGTCATTGATTTTACGATATTTTACTCGAATTCTTATGTATTAGAACCTCAGAAGATAACGTTTAAATATTATTTAAACATCGTCCGGTCACGCATTGCCTCCAAACAGAAAACATTTTTGAAAAAGAAATAAAAGTAGATAACAGTTTAAGGAGAAAAAACGACACCAACAACAATTCCTTTTTTTCTTTACTGAATACAAGTTTGAAAGTTAAAAAATAATTTATTTTAGACCATTAATAACATTTATAAATATATTTTCTATCAAACGTTCTTCAATTTCAGGAAACTTTAGAGCACACGTGTGACCAGAAAATGTACACCGATTTTATTTTTTTACTCCTTTTTTATCGCCACAATTCGCAACGTTTCCGTGGTATTACGACTTTAAAAATATATATATATATATATTTTTTTTGAATTTTTTCGTCTCATGCTGAGGGACGAAGGTTTTCTCTATTAATAGTATATCATAAAAAGCAGGAAATACATTTTTCTGCTAAAGTAATTAATATTTGAATATTGAGCTCCGCATTAAAGGAATAAAAGGGTTTAAAAATATTTTTTTTGAATTTAAAGTAATAATTTAATTTCACATAAACACCATTCCCTGAACTAATGTTAATTCCAATAAATGGAATTCAAAAAGCACGTTTTTGCTTGTCCAACATTTTTATGGCCGCAATTTCATACTCGAGAGCGATGGAGCACTCACTTACGAAGCTGCGGCGAACCCCCAACGAAAAATCCCTTAAACCCGCCCCCCCCCCCCCCCCCTCTAGAAGTTTCAATAACGCCGCTTGCGCTATTGGCTCTGGAATGAGTTGACAGTTACGGAGCAGATTTTTAGGACATTGGGAAAAGGGAACTTTTTTTTTTCTCCTCATGCTACACTACAATTTTTCTAGTGAAACCTCTCTGAAGCGGCGAAAAGCGATAGTTTCTTGGAAATACTCAATGATAACGTTAAACATGTGCAGAAGTGTACAAAATAAATATAAATTAATGTGTTAATTAAACAAATAAGCATAAATGAGGTTTTAAAGATTTTGTGTTTACAAATGATTTCTCTTTCTCTCTTAACGCATTCACTCAAAAAAACTAAAAGTCAAGCGTTCTTTCAATCCCGCCCCTCCGACAGTTCAACTTTCGGTCGGTAAAGCCCGAAATAATAGTAGATATTCATCAAGATTATAAATGTCTTTAGCTTCATAACTTGCGAAAAGACATGGCATGTGGCTTATTCCTGACCATCCGCGTCAGCACTTTCTCCAAAATGTTTTGAAAACAATATTGTTTCAAACCAGCCATTGACTTGCTGCAAAATCTGTCATTCCAATGGCTTCCGCAATTTGAGTTCCTTTTACCCTTTATTAGGGCTCCACTAATTGGAATTTTCTTTGACCTCGTAGCACTGAACCAATCCATTGAATCGTCATTCACATAAAACACTTTCAGTATCGGCTGTTGGTTATCAAAATGAAATTCCACCGCTCAGTTGTTTATTAATTGTTTACAAAAGTGAAACATCTAATAAAGGCTCTGAGAGATGGGGTAAGAACGATATACCTCGGTCTCATCAAGGAGAATGCTTGCTTTACCAGCTGCTTTTCATACTTCAAGCAATTTTTAATAACATGCTCAATTCACATATGGATTGTAGGGGTACATGGGAGTAGACGACTGCACAAACAATAATAAAGCACCGTTTTACTGGATTGTAGCAATTGAATGGTTTAGTGACAGTAGTTTTTTTTCTTTTTTTTTTTTTTTCTGGAAGAAAATGTGGTCGTTTCGAAAAGGGGACTGTTTAAGTGTGGTGGCTTAATGGCGGGCAATAAGTTAGCATTAACTGAAATTGTGTTCCATGAAATGTCAGTTGTTTGAAGAGGTGGTCGGTTCAAAATATTCTCCACCCTAAAACAGCATTTAGTTTCCTATAATGGCGCATTTTAATACTTCAATCGCAGCTGAGAATATCTCAGAAAAAATACGGAGAGTAGAAAAGTTTTGTTCTCAAAAATTGTTGCCTGTCAAATTATTATACAATTCCAATCAATTGCAAAAAAAAAACATATGTAATAGAAATAAGTAAATAAATAAATTTAAAAGTAATAAAAGTAACAAATATATCAAAAGCAATAAATGTATATGAGTAAAGAAAGAACAAGTGAATGAATGGGAACAATAATGCATTTAAATAAAAATGCTGTTTTTAAAAGAAGAATCCATGTGATTAAAACTATAAGGAAAGGATTATTTTTGGCATAGGCTGCATTACAACAATATCTATTCGAGGCCTTTATGCAGCCCTACAGTAATATTTCTTCCCCAACACTTTTAGCGCATCTTATCTCCATTTTTTATTGTATTTTAATTCTTCTTAGATTTCAACATTTGTTGCGTTCTTTGCCTTTTCCCTTTATATAAAGAATTAAGCACTTAAACGAATGATATTTAATCAATTTTAATTTTCAGGTACAGAATAATATACTAGAGTCTCGCTAAACAGAATTAACTGGGACGGTCAAAATTCGGATTAGCTTTAAAATTGCAATTTCACAGGTACGATCTGCTTAAATCTTATTCTGTTGTCTACTCTAATGTAGATATACGATTGATTGTAACAGTTCCATGTATATAGCGCATCAAATACTCCGAAATTAAGACGCAAAAAATCAAAGGGATGCGTTAATTTCACCTCCAAAATGTACTTCACACAAACAAATAATATTGAAAATTTTAAATCGCTTTTTTTAATTTTGGGGACCCTATTTTTTCTGGAGAAACCCAAGTTTAGAAGGATGCCTGTGGCCTTGCGACCCAGGTTGAACAATACTAACCGGCAACCATGATACATTGTACTGTCATTCATAACATGACAGTCGAGCACAACACTGTTCCAACTTTTAAATAAAATTTACTTATCTCTGCACTGTGTCTGTATAGTACATTACTTTGATGCGATGCCATTTAGTTGTCGGTTATCAAAGGCGGCAACATAAAAATCTTATATATAAGCGGCTTAAGTGTCTGTCGCCGATAGCTTATTGGTTGCTTGCGTAACTGTAATGCAGTTGCTATTTTTGTAACACATGTCAAATATTACTAATAATCAAAACATTTCTCTAGCATTTTGAATGAGGCATCGCTAGATTTGAAATCTCCGTTAAAAATTAATGTAAACGCGAATTTAATTTAATCCTTCTTTCTTTGTTTTAATTTATTGCACTTTTTATATATATTGAAGTGGCAGCGTTCTTTTTTCCAGTTTCGTTAAAACTATTGTTTTGACGATGATTATGTTAGATATAAATAAATATTTTTCACAAACAATTTGATTATATAGTAAATAATATTTTGATTTTACAGGTTATGATAACTTAGATTTTTTTTTTTCCGGTAAGAATATTTTTTTTTCCGAAATTATTATATGTTTATTATTTATTCATTAAACCTTACTGTTCTACCTGATAAATATCTCTTTGATTTGATATGCATTTCCGGTTACTGGGAAAATTGTATATTTATATCATCTAGAACAGCGGTCATTTCGTATGACCGCCGGGCTTACTAGTTTAGTTATAAACATGAAGATTTAATTTCAAACATTAAAAACAAATTCCCGACATCCTCTACAGATACGCCGATTGACTGGCGTCCGGACATGTTCTAAAGCCTTTTTCGGAAACAATTGTGACAGTGGGAGCTTTTTAAATGTGGGGCTTACATAAAGTGAACTAGTACTTGTGGTGTATTTTTTAAGGGGTTCTTTTCCTGTTCGCCCCCAAAGCGGATCATGAAAACGGAATAAAAGAGAAAATGGAATCGCCTACCTTGGTAAAAGGCGCTCCGGAAGGTCGTGTGTCTCGTGGAGAGCGAGTCGCAGCACTAGAGCGGTCAGAGAGCAACGACGAGCTCTTTATACGGAGCCCGTGGGCAGAATGGAGCAGACACGCGGCCACTCGGTCATCGATGTCTCCAGATATAGGTCTGAACAAGAATGTTACCTGTCTCCCCCCTCGGGCAAGCGGAAGAGCTGCCTCACTGCATCCTCTCGGATCAACGCGAGTTTTTCCACTTTCGAATGCCGGCTGCTTTCCTCACTCGTTTTGCAACCTAGCCCGTACGGGTCACGGGGGGTTTCGGAGGACACAAAAAATTAGCTTAAAAAAAAACTATTTTACTAGTCCCGACAGATTTTTTATCGAAACAAGAGATCTGTAGTAGCTTGGAGCAGGAGCGCAGAGAAGCGGAGCCAGGATGGTGAGGATGCAGTACTTTCTTTGGCAGTATCGCCTATCTCTTCTATATTGATATGATCTCGAACAATACTCGACTCTCGGGGGAGGGGGCAATTGTACCCATCAACCCATCGTACCCCTCATACTGTATCCGCGCCTGAATGGAGCAACGACTCGACGATTAGACATCAACCAAAGAGTTGGATGAATAACTATATAAAACACACCTTTTTCTGCTGCTTAAAAAAGAAACCAAATAAATAATAGGGTTCTTATTAAGACTGCTCGGAGCAACAGAAAAAAAAATGTTGATCCAGTTCCCTGACTAAATAACAATTAACCTTCGCTCATTTTGATGGTAGCTCGATTTTCCTGAATGTTGGATTTTCAAACGTCCGGTCCGGTCTTAATGACTTCGGATTATCAAGGTTCCAAAACTTGGTGAGAGGACTGTAAAGCAAAAACAATAAGTTATTTAAAACCTCAACATTTACAAAACCAGGCATAAAGTACTGGACCAATCAGGACTGCACGAAGAATGACTTCCATCATTCCATGCCACCAATGATTACTTGCGTGTCTACTGTAAATTGTTGACAAAGCTCTATAATTAAAGAGATTTACAACACGGTGAGCCGAAAAAATGCATTTTTTTTTTCAAGTCTTAATATCGCGGAAGAAAAATGGAATTTGGGAGACTCAAAAGGAGTAAAAAAAAAAAAAAATCAAAGCGGCTGTCCTGCATGGGCTCTGTAATTGGCCGACATTTGGAAAAATATGATTAAGAAGTTAATAAATATGACTACTGGTCTAAAATTAAATTGTTTTGAAACTTTAGAACTTATTCAATAAAAAAAGAACAGGGCAGTATATTTTTTAAACCTTGAACTGTGATCTACTTTTATTTCAATCTAACGATTTTTATATTGTTTTTTGTGGATTCCGATATTGTGAAAATAGCAATTGTGTTTACCGAAAGATTGGACTAAACATATTCAACCGTTTGAAAAGATAAATAAGGAAACGCAACTGTCTTATCTTCAAGTTCACTCTTTACATGAATTTCCTTATCTAAAAGTTTACAATCATAAGATGGCAACCTAATCTATTTTAGTTTTTCAAAAATGCTTCTCAATTCTCACGATGTATTTTCCTTACCTTCATCGCTTTGTTTTTTCACTACGTATGTTTTTTTTCTTTTTTTCACGTTTACTTTTGATTTAATTATGTTGTCAGGTTGTTGTTCATTAAGAACTATGTTTGCTTTATTACATCGACAATTTCAATTTTCATCTATAATATATATAATTGCTATCATAGTACACCGTACGTTAAAAAATTCAACAGTTTTTACATATTTTGTTGAAAATTCGATCTCAATATGATTTTTCGAATTCTGAATATTTTATTTTAAGTGCGATCTAAAATCAGTATGAAGTTCTTACCATAAAAAACATTGTTTCTGATCTCCCACCTGTTACAACTGTTTGGAAAATTGCCCTTTCAACTCGTTCTAAACGACAGAACATACTTGTTTGGTAATTGGAACAGATCGAAAATGGCTTTGCTATTGTTCGGCTCCAGTGGGAAGATACCTGATGTTGAACGAGTTAGTTTCTTTTTGAGAAATGATAATTGTCGCGAAGTTGGGCTATCGTCACATTATAGCGAAGGTTGTACAACAGTTTTGGAATGACTGCTCTAAATCTAATTCATATTTTCCAATAAAAACATTGCAATAGACTCCCGAGTGTTCAGCCTCCGTACTGTCAGGCCCAGTTTTCTTTTATCGTAATTAAATGAAGAACAAATTAAATTTCCAAGATCCTGTTACGATCCTCCTACGCGTCGTGACTCTTATCTTGATACCTTTTCATATCTGCGTGACCATTTATCAGTAAATCATTTTTTTTTTTCAGAATTTGGTATACGATTTATATTATTTTGTTCATGCTTCCTGAATTTAATATAATTTATGTTAAAATCTTCTTTCACCTCCAATAAATTCTTGGAACGGGCAGGGCAGTACATAAACATTTCTAAGCAACCGGAACAGAGCCTTCTATTTAAACTCGACCACTGCTTCTGCGATTCAGCGCGGGTGGCGTTCACATTCAACGAAAGATCCGGTTATCCAGCAAGTTAAATTTGATTTTTGAAATTTCATTAGCATGCTTTGGAAATGAAACACTTACTACGTACTTGGAAACTTTGTGATGTTTAAAAATAGGCATAGAATTCACAGGTTTCAAACATAATAGCTGGATATACAGTACGGATCGTTTAAAAAAGGGACACCGGATATATCTGATGTCCAGTAAACTCCAGGGCAAGCCGTAGGCAGCCGTAAACGCCGTAGGCAGGGGGGGCCGACGGGCCCGAGCCCCCCCCCCCCGAAATACTTTCGAAATTTTTAACTTGTCTGAAAAAAAAAATGTAACAAAAAAAAAAAATAATTTTGTTCCTCAAACCAATCTGTTCGGGAGCGTGGGGGGGGGGGGGGGTAGGTGGTAGGTTCTCTGTTTTACAAATGGGGAACGACAAGACGGCGCTTCAAAAATCCAGGGTCTATAAACCAGAACTCAAAATAAGATGTTTTCCCTCAATTCTAAAGACGGTAGGTCCCCCGTGTCGCGTCATCAACAGATAACGGATTGATTCCTTACCTAAGGGCTACATATGGTTCTAATCACCCGACCACACAACAAGAACAGCAAATGTACTGATCCCTTTTTGGCAAAATGCAAGCCACCACATCTGCCATAAATATACGTACAACAGTTAGGTGCTTTGTCCATCCTTGCCCGAAGGTTACATTCGTGGAAATAGCGACTCTTTTAAAACTACCCACATTGTGGAAGTAGAAGATAAAGGAACTTTCAGAGCTAATGCCTAAATGGACCCCCTCGTCTACTACTACGATTGCGGGATGTGGATGTTTGTGCTGTTATTGCTGGGACAAATCTTTATTTTTTGTCTTTTCTTTTTTAAACTAGCAATTCGTAAAATCGAATCAACATCGAAACGCTTCCGACAAGGGGGGGGGGGGGGAGACGAGGAGAGGGCTCTTGCCCCTTTGCGGATGCCTTGACCTTGCCTTGCAGACATAGGCAGTTGGGAATTTAGTGGGCTCGTGTGCTCTTGCAAAAGTCTTCTTTGCTTGCCTGCGTACAAATTTTGATTATGAGTAAAAGAAAAGATAAAGTATTTTGTCTTATTTTGGGAAGAAACCCTGTAGAAATGTAGCAGAAAAGGTATGATTATTTTTATGTATTTTTCAAAATAATATTTTAGCTGCCCCTCTTTTTTTTTTTGCAATTTTAGTTTCAACTTTGTATTTTCTTCCTCACATGCTGAAAAACTGCATATTAATCTTTCTTTTTTCGTTTTTTAACTTCATAGGGGATGATGTCACACTACTTCGAGGGAGGGGGGGGGGAGAGGGGTTCGAGCAATTTTGACAAGAAGTGACATTACACATTTTGATTTCTATAAAAACATGTAAAAAATCAGCTGATTAAACTTATTTTTGAAGTTTTTTTATTTTCATAATTTGATTTTAAAGTTTCATTGATTTCATTTTATATTGAAAATACCGCTGCTTATTAAGGTTTGAACTTACTTCTAGTTAAAATTTTAAAAGAAAGTCTTAGGTATTTACTTTTAAGATAAATAAGTGCGGGTGTTTTTTTAGAATTCAATTAATTATTTTTTTTTTTTTTTTTGCTATTATGCACTAATTATCTTTTTTTCTATTTTAACCTTAATCTCATTTTATACCAATTAAGCCCACGTGTAATCATTATTATTGTTATGCTCACAAATGTCATTAAAAGTTAAAAAATAAAATTAAAAATCTGATTCTTTAACGTAAGTACCATAATTCTGCACTGCAACACTGCAAGTACATGTGCTCATGTAATATAGCGTGATATGTGACAAAGGGGGTAGGGCGTGTTGGAGAGTGATATCTTGTGACAAAGGGGGGAGGGGGATCAAATACATTGAAAGAAAGTGTGACACTGTTTATGAATGGTCCCATAGAGCGTTTACAATAACATTGCGAAGGTGAAAAGTACCGCGACAAAATTATTCGTATACTTTTTCTTAGCCTAGTCATAAATTTACATTGAACAAAAAAGATCTTGATTGGTTCTTCTTATTATATCACTCATGGGCTGCAATAGTGGCACAACTCAAAAAAACTCGCGTTTCGGACTAAGAACAGATTGTAAATATAAAATACACATTTTTTTCAGCAGCAATACTAGCATAACTCATAATTCAATATTAGGCCTTAAGATTTAATAATAACTAAAGCATTTCTTTTATGTTTTTTCCTTAGCAATGAAAAGTTTAAACCCACTTATCTCAAAACATGATTTTTTGAGCTGTGCCGTAATTGCAGCCCATGAGCGATATGTATAATTTTGGAAGTGCTTTATAATTGTCCACGACTGCAAATCAAAGTTATACAGCTTTTTTTGACTTCAAACTTAAAAAAAAAAAAAGGAGTTTGCAGCATTTAGGTTAAGGAAAAAGAAAACATCCAGTTTTTAATTATTTACATTTAGTTATGACAAAATATGGAAGGCTTGAAACTTGAGAATAAGTATGAATTGCTTAAATTGTCAAAACAAAAACGGAATAGGGAGCAATTAATTCTCAAAACAACGTATGTTTTCTGTTAACTCTCTCTCATCTTTTTTTTTTTTTTTTGAAGTAATACTTCTGTGGGCGAAATTGAAAATATAATCTCATCATGCAACATGCAACCAGTGTTTCTTTCAGGCATCTCTCCGGGGAGGGGGGGGGAGGGCTCTGCCCCCTCAGAGATAACCAACTGCCCCCCCCCCCCCTCCCGGAGAAAAAAATTCAGATCACAGATTTTAAAAAAAATGAAAGTAAAGAGAGATTACACTTTTAGGACTTCAGTTTCAGAAACACTTTTAGGGAAAAGACAACGAACACTCACTAGCGACACCAAAAGTAGCCCAAAAGATAAGAATTTATTTTGAAGAATTTGCGGGGGAAGACAAACCAAACTCCCTTCTGCTTCCTCTAAAATTACTAAAGAATCTCGAAATTGCATTGTTAGGCAGTTTTCAAAAAGTTTCCTGGGGAGAGCCCTCGATGCATTCTATGCCTCCAGTAACATTGACAAAGATAGACTGAAACTTCATTTTTAAGACTGCAGTTTCGAAAATTTTCTTTGGGGAGAACTTCTGAAACTCCTTCCTCTAACGTCCCGAAAGGGCATAAAATTGCATTCTCAGGAGCTAAATTGCGGAAAAATTCCGGGGGAGAACCCACGGACCCCCCTTTCAGAGATAGTCAAAACGTTATGGTTGTAAGATCAGTTGCAAAAATTTAAGATAAGAAGCCGAAGCCCCCAAAAAACACTGCCCTAACTTCACCAAAGATAGTCTAAAATGCACCTACTGTACATAGTATCAAAAATCTATCATATACTGTGACGTCATAAATTTTTTAAATCAAACGAAATATGGTTTACAAAAGGCCGTATCCAGAGGGGGAGGCCCACGGCCACCCCCCCCCCCCGAAATTTTTCGCAATGTAGCATGCATATTCCTCCCTGAAACTTTCCTCAACATAAGTGTTTCAAAGTTAGGGCCCCCCCCCCCCGAAAAATTTTTCTGGCTACGGCCTTGTATAAATGTATTCCTGTCCTGAGCATGGTCCCCCGAAACAGGGTATATTTGATTTAAATCAGATGATTTTAAGAAAAACACCTGCCCCAATTCAAAACAAAACCAAAATTTGTTTAATTATTAAAGTTTTACGAGCCGACACGGGTGTCGCGCGGGACGCGTACGCCCCAGGTCAGAGAATCGAACCTGGCAGTGTCGGTGGATTTTGAAGACGCAGAAAATCGTCTGCGCCCATGTCGTATGATGATGAGGCACGTAAAAGAGCCCTTGAGTAGACCATTTGGCTTGGATCCTCTTGGTCAAGTTAAATTGGTAGTGCAATTTTCGCACCAACAGAGTCTGGATACTCTCCCTTTCAGGTGGAGAAACTAGCCGTCAAAGTTATCCGGCTGCGATGGTACCACTGAAAGAGGTGCCGCTGAAAGAGAGGCCAGTCTCTCGCGAATGCACTAGCTGTGCAATTGGCCAATCATTAGAATTTTTAAAAAGATAGTTCCATGATAGTAACGGATAGTTTTCCGCTTACCATCAGAAGTCTAGTGGAAGTTAGTATGATTCCCTAAAAATTTACATAAGAAATTGGCTAATTTTTATACAAATTTTAGAAGAAGAAAATAGAAATTCGATAGACAAAGATTAAATTTTTCAATGTGGCGCTGGAACAGAACGCAGAGGATCTGCTTAATAATTTCAAACTAATCTCTATTTCTTTAGATAATTTGCTAACAGATAATTATAATATAGTTGAAGCTTGTTACAATTAATCATTCAAAAAAATCTAGAGCAGCAAGATCAAGTTGAAGCTGTTTTAAAAAAGCACGAACAGGCATTGTCACGTGCTCATATTTTAGCCATCACATACAGCATATCACATTAGCCCCAACATACAACAGCCAATTTGATTTTGGTTAAAAATGTGGCATTTTATTTGAGAAAGAAATATCTCAGATCTTTATTTCAACATTTGAATGAAATGCTGGGTGAACAGCCATAAGTATACCTTTTCCGATAATTATCTTGTTCATATTATATTTATTTATTTTCTAAATTTTCAGCATAAATATACATTTTTTTTTCATTTCTAAAACTACTATTTGCATTAAAAAAATATATGCTGTATTCTCTTCTTGTTTTAGTTCGTTTGATTTCTTCCGAACGGATGCTATCTACCAGTTTGAAAAAATTGGTTGCTTTCAACAAACATTCTGATTCCCGTGCTTGTAAAACCAACTTCCCTAAAACTCGAATAGATTTGTTCTTTTTTGCCATGCGCAGAAGCGTCAAATGCCGTGGTCTTACTGGTTTGAAGAACAATCTGATTTAAATTTAAAAAGATGATGTTTTTTTTTTCACATTTTGCCCCAAAAGCAAAATCATAGGTACGCTACTGTGTGTATATATATATATATCGGCAGGGCGGTCCCCCTAGAATGCATCGAATATCCGGTATGTGACCGATTTTTAACTATTCGGATCCAGATCGGGACACTGCAGGGGAAATCCGGTTATCGGGCAAGTGAAATTTAATTTTTTAAATTGAATTAAGATCTTTCGAATACTATGTGAATGACTACGTATTTAGGAGCTGTGGGACATTTAAAAATAAATTTGCAAGTTTCAAACATCAGAGCCGTCAAACAAGGGACACTATATATCCGGTATTTGCAAAAGGAGATTACAATTACAATTCAAAAATTTATTCTTTCCAGATTTTTGAAAAGTGCACTTTTTGAGATATTCAAGGTTTCAATGACCATGGAAATTGAATCTCATAAAACCTTTCCGAGTTACATATCAATGAATTCCAATAGCTTTAAAATGAAACCAAATAGGAGCTGGAAAAAATGTTTTGTAAGTATCCGATCTTCACTTTTTGTCTTTTTCGACTATTTTAAGATGTTCGGAGAGCCAAAAAGTTTCAAAAAATAGTTTTTTGTATCATTTCCTTGATATATTTGACGTTGTAAATTTTGTCGAAATTGTTGAAGGTCAAGTTGAGAGGTTTGCTAATTTGACATGGAATGTGACCCATATATTAAATGTAGATGGCGATTTCTGACACAACTATACGTGACAGAACGTTTTCATTTTTGTAATAAGCATGCAAAAAACAATAAGAAACAAATCATGAATAATTTTTCATTGTTGACCTGTGTTAAGCATGCAAAAAACAATAAGAAACAAATCATGAATAATTTTTCATTGTTGACCTGTGTTGTGTTAGATGTAAATATTTCTTTCAAAAAATATTTAAAAATACCTTTAATATATGTAAACTTTATATAATTTCTTATGTTTTTGTGAGTGACAGTGATTGAAATAGTGAGCTACTTTGTTCTGGAGGGACGCTTACAGAAACCCCATCTCTGGTTAGGGCAGTGTTTTTAATGAACATGGAACTAATTACAACTTCAGCGCACAAGCATAGGTCTTCACTTGAATATTTAACAACACCAACTACAAAGTGAAAAGAAGGGAAAAGCTATTTTTGATTGACTAATTAGTTTTTCTCTTTTCCCTTTCTTCTTTTTCTTTGATACTCTTAAGGCGTGTTTACCCTAAAGTCTCCCTCTAAGTTTTCCACAAGTTGCGGCAATTTGTTGCTTTATCTACAAAATGCAGCAACTTTTTCTGTCTTCCACTTGTGGGAGAGACAAATCTTTCACTAAATTTTCGTTTCTCGCGGAAAAATATGTCTGTAAAGATTACAGAAAGTTGACAACTAAAAGTGGAAGATTTGTTGCTGCGAGCTTTGGGCTAGCAACTTGCAGGAAACTAGTGGAGAATTTCCCTCTCCACGCACCCCGGACGTGCCGGGGCGCCAATTCTTTGGCAACAAGTTTTCCACTTGTTGCTCTAAATTTAAGAAGAGCACTTTTCAGTTTTCTACAAAAAATCTTCCACTTGCGCCTTTAAAGCTAATGAATGAATGTTCACCGTGTTTCAGTTTCAGTTCCGTCAATAAATAGTACTTAATTTTCAAGAACTATGGATACTTTATATTAAAAACCAGTATTTTTATAGTTGGTGTAGATTATTCTAAAAATGGCAAAATGTGTACTTTTAAGACAATAGAGGAGAAAAGAAGAAGAGATGAAACTATTTAATCTGATATAGCATTAAAATTTATCCGTTTCGATGAAGTCGATTATTTATTTCCCACTCTAGTGTACTTAGTAATAGCTGAATCAATTTGATCCATAATGTCTCCGATGAGCTTCGTTGAATTGAAGGAGTTGAGAATCTTGCCAGTGGCTGTAGTTACGGCAGTGGGGATGTTGGTAGCAGGGGCGATGTTCACAGCGAGAGTGAGCAGCAGGGTGAATAAGGGAAGCAGGAGCATCACAAACCCTCCCACGACGAGTGGGATCATATGATGGTGGTCGTACTCTTTTCCATAGTAGTAGGGCAAGTGGTCCCCGTAGTAGCCGTAGTCGTAACTCTTGTGATCCGGGCTGTAGTGGTGGTGGTAGCTGGATGGTTCTCCTTTGCCGTAGTAGCTACTCTGGGATTTTAAATCGAAGTCCACATACTTCTTACTTGTTGAAGGAGAGACGGGTGGCTGAGAAGACTTTGATACTGGACTCGTCACTTTCTCCACTGGTGTAGAATACTTATGAGCTCCGGTGCGCAAGAAGCACACCAGCATCGAAGTAGTCAAAAGAATCGTCGCTCTGGCATACATCTGAAAAGAGTAGGGGTTAGATGAGACCCGACATTTGCAAGTGTTCACTTTAAACTCACTTAATTACTGATCATTCAATGATTATGCGAATCTCTCGATTGTGACCATCACTACTAAAGACCCTCTTCTCCGAACTCATTTGAACTGGGTATAGTTCAGGTTGAGGTCATTCCATATTAAGTGATCCAAGGAATTTTACCTCACCCTTTTTGATTTCTTTCAAATTCAGCTCATCAACTGTACACCTCAAGGTAATTAAAAATTCAAATTTTTAGATTTTTATCTTGTTTAGTTTTTTAGTTATCAAGCTTTGATTTTGTAAAAAACTCACATTTTTACATGCATGCTTCAACACAAAACAGGCCATAACTCATCAACAAATGGAGACAAAAAGTTCTAGTAAAAAGCGTTTTGAAGTATATTGAATGCAGTTTAATATGATATGCATCATGACAAATTTTATTAACATTTTAAATTTCTCAAAAAACGTATCATTAATTTAAAAAAAAAAAATTCTCAAATATTTCTGTGCATTTTATCTTTGTATATGCAAAAGTTCAGCTTGGGGACTCAATGGGATCATATTTTCCCGAATTTTCAAAAATATTTGATTTACCAAAAAATGAGATTTTTGTGATTCAAGCTATTTTAAGATGATGGTTTATTAAAGGAGTTTATTTAATTAGCCTTCTAAACACATCTGTGCATGAGTGAACAAGCATGGACATGTCTGTGCATGAAATGAACAAGTTCAAAATTTATTTGGGGGAGGGGGGCAACAAATACATACGCATTTTTATTTTATCATAGTTATATTAAAGTATTGTTTTCAAATTATTCAATAGTTATTTTTAAATGAACGAATTGACTTATTTTATGCATTAATAATATTTTTGTTCTGATTAATTGTTTGATTTCAGATATATTTTAATGATATATTAATGATATGAGGGGAAAAAAGTATTTAACTCATCTGAAATTGTAATAGAAGGGGCACAACTGCTAGAGTTTGCAGCTTTTGGTTGTTAGTCTTGATTTGCGCTTATGAGCTAGTATTTGACAAAGCAAGAAAAGAAGAAACTATGTAGCTTACCCCTCCCCCTGAATAGGTTGTGGGTTACAAATATGGTTGAAAAAAGGAAGCATTATAAGAAAAAACAAAGCTATTTATTTTATCTACCTGTATATCCTAGCATTTCCATACCTCACGTCCAAAACATGAATAAAAAATAACATAAAAAGGAAGGAAATTTAAAGGAGATGCAACACAGATATTGCAGCTGCTGTGGAATGGCATTTCTATGCTACAGATCATGAGAAAGGAGTATGTGTTGACTTGGGCGGAACAGTGAAACGTCTCACTGCCAAAGCTAGCCTTCAAAAACTGCATTGAGATCAAATTCTGACACCAGTTCAACTTTTCAATTGAAGTGTTATGAATATTCCTTTAATTCAGTTTTTTTTATGTAACTGTTCAGGAATATTCAGAAGAAAGGGAGTTATTAAAAGATCGATTTTTAAGAGCACTATCAGTCGAAGGAACACAGAAGTTTCACAGCTTTGTTCCATTCAGCGAACATGAAATTACTGCAAAAGTTATTCAAACAGTAATAACTTTCAGAAACAGAAATTCTTTGCCGAAAGTTCAAATGTATGACAAACCTGAAAGGGTACATTACATGTGAATATAATGAAAGGTGTTGACTGGCTGAAGTAATTTAAACAGATGTACTATTTTTCCTCTCATATGATTGATATCTCATTAAAATATATCTGAAATCTGAGAATTAATCAGGAAAAATTATTATTAATGCATAAAATAAGTCAATTTGTTCATTAAAAAAAAACTACTGAATAATTTGAAAACAATACTTTAAAATAGCTATGATAAGACAAAAATGTGAATGTATTCGTTGCCCCCTCCCCCAAATAAATTTTCAACTTGCTCATTTCATGCACAGACATGTCCTTGCTTGTTCACTCATGCATAGATGTGTTTAGAAGGCTAAATAAATCATCTCCTTTAAGAAACCATCATCTTAAAATAGCTTGAATCACAAAAATGTTCATTTTTGCTAAATCAAATATTTTTTTAAAAATTCGGGAAAATATGATTCCGTTGACTCCCGAAGCTGAAATTTTGCATAGACAAAGATAAAATGCACAGAAATATTTGAGATTTTTTTTTAAAAGATTAATGATACGTTTTTCGAGAAATTTAAAATTGAAATTTTAAGGTCATTTTTTAAAATTTAAAATTGTAATAAAATTTGTCATGATGCATATCATATAAAACTGCATTCATTATACTTCAAAATGCTTCTTACTAGATCTTTTTATCTCTATTCGTTGAGGAGTTATGGTCTGTTTTGTGTTGAAGCATACATGTAAAAATGTGAGTTTTTTACAAAATCAAAGCTTGATAACTACAAAACTAAACAAGATAAAAATCTAAAAATTTGGATTTTTAATTACCTTAAGGGGTGCAGTTGATAAGCTAAATTTGAAAAAAATCAAAGAAGATGAGGAAAATTTTTTCTCAAATTTTGGATCACTTGACATGGAATGACCCGTTGCCAGAATTCGGATTAATCTGAAAATTAGAACGTAGTGCTAAGATGGAGGGTTGTCATCATTCTTTGCTCGTTGGTCGATGGGGGGTGGGGTATTGTATAGAAAAAGGACTGAAGCCAAAAACAGTTGGTGTAAATCCACTATGTATTAACATTGTTTTTAAAATAGATGCGTTAAAAAATGTTTTCAAACAAACAATATTAAAATAAAAATATACTGCAAATGTTATTTACTACTGTAATAAGGCTACAATCAGTGGTGTAGAAACACCACCGATGACTACAACATGATGCTATTTATCTTGTAGAAATTGTATTGTTGTGTTGTCCTTGCACTTGATTTAAATACATATGCATTTAGCATATTAAGCTTAAATCCTGCTGAAAAATCTACTAGGGGGGAAAAACTATATTAGAACGGGTTTTGCTTTTGTCGGAGCCTTATACTATAGTTATTTAATGCGCTGTGAAGAGATTTTAAAAGATTTCCATAGTAGTCAGGTTACTTCTATTTTCGAGAGAAATTGGGATTTTGAAATTAAATAAGGGGTACTCGAAGTAACATTCCGGAACCACGTTCCGGCTAGTAGATATATACCAGGGACGTAGCAGCCTAGTGGTTAGGATGTCGGACCTCCAAGTGGAAGGGCGCGGGTTCGATACCCGACCCGCTGAAAACCCCCATGTACACCTTGGGGCCAAAGGCCACCCGCCACCTTGTTGAAGTGGTAATCAAAACTTAATGAAAAAAAATGGGATTATTTCCATTAAGTTTTGATTACCACTTCAGCAAGGTGGCGGCCTTAGCAGCAATACACTGATGCAGTCTATTCTTCCAAGCAGAGAGCTCTTCGTGTGCACTTCAACATTCCGCGTCATGTTACGGTCCCTAGCGGAAGCCTTTTTTTGTGAGGCGAACATACTTTAGAAAAGCTGAAAGACAGGAAACATCTGCCATTCCTCCTGACATGCGCAGAAAAGTTTTCTTCAAAACCTTCAGAAATAGACTGAATCGGTGTACTGCTGCTAAAGGCCGCCACCTTGCTGAAATGGTAATGAAAACTTAATGTAAAAAATGAGATTATATACAGATCAAAATAAAAAAAGTTTTAAGTCGCTTTTTAATACTCTCTCAAAACCGGGTCATTACCTCCGCACCACCCTGTATTAAAATTCACAGAAGTTGCCTTAAATTTAAACTATCTGGATTCCCTCCCCCGTTTCAAATTCTGGCTGAATAAATGAATGGTTTTAAGGTAGGTTTCCAAACGGGGGGGGGGGGGGGGGAGTAACCTCTTAAGAACAATTATTTTACAAAAGATTGTCCATAATTTTCCTTTATTAAAAAAACGTTATTTATAAACTTTATTTTAAAAAGTAAACGATTGTTTGCTGTTGTTTTTCTGCAAAAATATAATTTCTGCTTTACCCACGTTGGTTTTGCTTTGTATTTCACAAAGGTTTTCTCCATCTTTTTAAAAAATATACATTCATAAGGAATTCCGAAAAATGTTTTTAAGGTTAATACTTCTATTCGCTTTATGGTGGTTAAATCTCAACATGAAACGGAAAAAATGAAACGGATTTCTGACAACTGTACGATATTTCGTCAAAAATGAAATACCAAATCCTGTGTCATGTTCGCGATAGAAAACCACTGACGAAATGTCCTTCAGAGACCTCCTTCAAGCGCTTTTTTGCTCTGTACTGGCGCCTGCTAAGATGACGTCACGATCCAGAGTGTAAGATGCAGAAGCACCTCCGCCCCCCCCCCCCCCACGAAAACAATACTGCCCTAAACTTCGTCTCAAAATTACATATACTATATAAATATATATTCATATTTTCATCATTGCTAGCCATATATATATATAAATATAAAAAGGTAATGATTTTGGAAGCATACACCGCCCCTCCTAACTCTTAACATGCCCCCCCCCCCCCCCGGAGCAAAAGGTCTGAAAGAAACACTGTCCCCAATCACCTTTAATGATTGCTTTTATACAAAGTACGAAGTATTTCCGTTTCCATTATTAGCCTATTATGTTTGGCCAACATAATAAGACCTCATCCTCATCCCCTGTTGTTGACCTCATTCCTTTGTTGCTGTCTTGTTTTACCTCCGGGGGTATTCACTCTGGTATTTTGTTTACAAACGGAGAGCCTAAACTGCTGCATTCCACAACTAGTCTAGTCAACAGGGATAGAAAAAAGGGCTTACCTTGAAAAAGGTGGGGTAGAAGATTTTTTTTTCTAACTAGCATATATTGGTGCCAACATGAAAAAACTGATTTATCCAACATGAAAGATCCCGAGAACATTTTTGGCGACCGAAAATCCACCAAAATTTGGCACTTTTTGTTGTTTTTTCGATATATCTCAGAAATGGTTGAATTTAGAGAAAAGTTCCATTTTAAATTTATAGAGGATAAAATTTCCTACAACTTTCCTCATTACAACTTTTTCGTAGCATGAATAGCAAATGCGTTACAGCGTCTTAAAGATCGGCATTTTTTTTCTAACTTGTAAAAACATTGAAAAGAGACAGGTGCCTGAAAGCTTATTGAAGAATGGAGAAAAAGAAAAGACAAGTAGCCACGTGTCTGACCTTGAGAAACGATGCCTGTTTCGTAGCAGATAGAGAGAAATGAAATTGACCCCCCGCCCAGTGGTGTAGTCGAGGGGGACGCAGGGAGACAGTGTCCCACTAACTTTTTATTTTCACACAAGTGTCCCGCCACTTGTTTTGGATTTTAACGTAAAGCGTACTCCCATTTTTCAATCTTCGTATATATAAGCATCCCCCCACCTTTTTCTCCAGGACTTCACCGCTGCCCCCACCCCCTCCTTTCAAAACAAATATCTTCCCGTCCCCCCTTTTCCTGTCACCAAATAAGTTGTGTTGACTCAATTCAACAACTGTCCGTTAAATTAGTCAGCTCAATTTGAGCGAGGAGACGTTGTGCTTCAAATAGTGTGTTTTGCGTTACATTTTTTTAAAGGATGAAGATCAGTCCCCCTTATCATTATTTTATGCTTTAATATCTTTATTTTCTCAAGATGCAAACTGTTCTTTTATTGAAAAAGAAAAATATTTTTGTAAAAATTGCAAATTATCACTGTGATGGGGGGCATGGGCTGTCCCCTTGTGGCGCCACTGCAGTATCATGCACAGTACCGAACCCCAAATTCTGCACGCTGGTCAGCGCTGTTAAGGCCGAATTTTGGAAGAAGACCAAAAATGGCGGATTCTCGGAAGTATCAACGCTAACACGCTTCTTTATACGCAAAAATTGCAACGTTTTCTTTACTTATAGACAAAAAATGTGCCTTTTTTTGTTGCTTAATCGGAGAAAGAGTGCTTTCAACCCATGAGAAATCGGCAATCAAGCTGACCGCACGCAACGAAATGAAATTCCGCAAACGAAACTCCGGACGCTTGCCGGCTTGTATATTGAAAACGATTTTATAAGTTAGAAAAAAAATGCCGAACTTTAAGAAGCTGTAACGCATTTGCTATTTATGCTACAAAAAATGTTGTAATGGTGAAAGTTGCAGGAAATTTTATCCTCTATAAATTTTACATTGAACAATTTTCTCTAAATTCAATCATTTCTGAGATATATCGAAAAAACAACAAAAATTTTCCCGGGATCTTTCATGTTGGATAAATCAGTTTTTTCATGTTGGCACCAATATGTACTTAAACAAATAAAATCTTCTACCCCACCTTTAGCAAGGTAAAATCTATTTAATGACTGGAGTGGACTAAACTCCAATGGTCATGATCGACTGTGGGTCGCAACTCGATTTTCAGGGTTCACGGATCTTATTCACGTTAGAAGATTGTTTAGCTGCTTATTAGAGAATGAAGAGAATATTTTTAATAAATTAGAGAATATTTTGAAAAATTTTATATGAAACAATGAAGAACCCAACAATAAAGATATTTTATGTGGCTGCAATTATTGACTTAATAATTTTCATTAATTATGAAATTAATATTTGAAATAGTTTTCATCTGAAACTCATATTTTGATGAAAAATGATTTCATATGAATATCCATTCTTTCGGCTAAAAACTTCAAGCAGTTTAATGTTTTTTTTTTTTTTTTTTGCAATGCTTTTTAAGATACATTTTGCTGCCGCTTTAATATTCTGACTGCTCCATATTTTTTTTTTTTTTTTAGCGAATTTGATTCAATATATACATGTTATTTTTATTACGTATTTAAAATCTACATATATTTTGGAGTTTAAACCAGTAGTATACTTTTGCCACAAAGATTTTTTTTGCTTAAACGATGAATAATTGGGATAATATTTTAAATGCATGTTAAAAGCTCATGCCCTTGGAAATCGCGGAATGAGCAATTTTCGCCACATTTTTTTTTAACGCTGTACGGGGAAATCGCGGGATAAGCAGTCAGAGGGTTAAGGGCTGTATACTATTGCCGAATGTGTAGCTCAGGGATTAAGTAAGAAATCTTAACAAAACCTTCAAAATGCTTTCGATTAATTAAGTGTTGAAGGATCGATTGCTCCATATTTTCCAAATGTTGTTGCATTCTCCTCATCCGTACTTTTAAAAGTAAATCTGAAAAAAGTTGAAAGTGTACTTACATTGAATAAATTGCTCGTAGGGTAGGTCTTACTAGAAGTTATCCCATCAAAGAATGAAAAGTGACTGGATGGAATATGCATTAAATAGTGGCAAGAGAGGGAGATATCTACTGGAACTATCTGTAAAATTGTTAAATGCTCTAGATTTTCGGATAGGAGAGGAGACAAAGTAAAGTAGGGCGTGTTTTTTTGCAACATTGTCATTTATTTCGCATCATTTCTAGCGAAATATTCCGTCAAGTCTCCTTGTGACACGCAATGGACTCGAATCTATTTCATTAGATCATCTTTTGTATCGGCTAAACAGACCATTGCATACTAAATGGGCGCGTTTAGTGCTTCCTATTGTGGTTGTAGCAACTCTTTATCCGAGGGCATTAGCGAAGCGTTTTCGCTTGTCACGCTTTTTTTGGAGACGGACCATCCTTGCTGACATCCTTTTCGTACTCTTCAACTCTGCCAAAGATTTGCTGCTGGAAACAAAAAGAGACTCGGAACAGTGAAAATATGGGTTTCATTTTGCAGGTGAATCCATTTTCGCTATTTCTGGAAAATGTCTGTCTATCTGTGCTAGAGATGACTAATCCATTTTTGTTTTTTTTTTAATTTAACCCTTTCTAAGGCTATGGTAAGAAAACTTCCCACCAAATTCATCAACTTATAGTAAGCTATTTTACCCTCTCTGATTAACAGAAACTTGGAAAGACTGAGTAGGACGCCAGAGTTGCCAAATTTAAAAACTGCAAATATGAGACAAGCAGGGGCAAACCGCCTAGCGGTGAGAGGGGGGGGGGGGATACCAGGTATCTTACATTGGATGCCGGCTTGGATATTCAGTATCCGACCGATTTTTGAATATCCAGAATCCAATCCGGTTAACCGGCATGTCAATTTTGATTTTTAAGATTTAAGTAATTAGCATATTTGGAATAAATGATAAACTAGTATGTTTACAAGCTGTGAGATGTTTCAAAAATATTTTAATAGAATTCACAAGTTTGAAAATTCAGAGCCGGATCTCCGGTACGGACCCGTCACACAAAGATCACAGGGCATCGGATATCCGGCAAAATCAATATCCTGACAGGAATAGGGGACTTTTGCCGTCCCGTATTAAAGTTCTCCGAGACGCTGGACAATATCTGAAAACTGGCATCTCTGGAAGTCAATGAACTCATAGAATTGGACTTCAGATCACCGCCACACATAGGAGTATGGTAAAACCTGTAAAGTTGACCACTTTTGTCAAGAACGGAATTAGCCCTTCTCCCTCTACCTCACCCCCTACAATTCGAAGTCTAAGTTGACCACTAAAATGCTGCACCACAAGTGGTCAACTTACACAGGTTTCACTGTATTTGTATAAAAATACCGGTGAAAATTATTTGATGCATTTTTTTCTTTTGTCATATTATGAATTAAAACATTTTACTTGATCCCAATAAAGTGTTTATTTGAAAAAATATGTGGGTTTCTTTGAGAAAACCGAGCTATCTTGGTCATCTTTTCTACTTTTTCCGTAATTCTCATCGGGGATTGATTGATGTGTGCTTGAGATCATCCTTTCTGCTTCTTCGGAAGGAGAACGGCTTTATTTTTCTGTGTTATCTAGGCCTACTACTAGTGAAGTAGGGGTCAGAATTTAGTAAGAGTCTGTGTAATATGCCTTCACTGTAATATAATTCCGTTATCAGTACCATATTTTGATCTTCTTCCTCTGGACACGTTTCTATACGAATTCTGCTTTATATTTATACAGTCGCAATGTAGTGCTTGAAGATGAATTTCAGTGGAATTTTATCACTTGTCCCGAAAAGCAGTTTTTATAACGAGGGTAGATGCTTTTTTTAGCACTGTATATTGCTTCCCACTGTCTTCTAGTTATCAACTGTCAAAATCACATTTTATCACATACATCAAAAAATAATCGAAACTTTATCAATTTACAGAGATTAATTTCTGAAATTCGATCTTCGAACTCCCAATTAATACAGACATTTTCAAAGCACCAGACCGGTCCTTTTGACTGTTTCGATTTTGCAGAATTTGTTACTCATTCTAGTGCATTGGTTTTTCTAATACACGGTAAGCGACTAAGCGTGCATGTGACTTATTAGAATGAGTAGCAACTTGGTGTAAAATGAAAGTTTAGAAATGCCTGCGAAATCTAGTGTTCACATAAGGGTGGATCTTTCTAAAGGCGATGTCATTTATTCAGTGGCAGAGTCTAGCTAATCTGGGGCGTGTCGGATTTCTAACCGGAAGGTCGAGGGTTCGATACCCGACATACTCAAGACCCACCATGTACACTCGATACGTGCATGCAAAATCCACTACCTCTCGCCCGGGGGAAGGCCTGGTGCTAATAGGGAAAACGGATCGGGAGTAGACAACTTGGAACTCATGGCTGCCACTTTTTACGATCTCTTCGTCATTTTTGCGTACCACGCCTACTTTTGTTTTCTAACGATTTATCACAAAACTGAATTCATTTTCACCGAATTTCAGCAATTGTTTTTTCAAGTTTTGGTCCGTGGCTGGTGGTGTCATGTCAGCTCAGAAGTTCTGCTTCCGGAAATGTGAATGAGGGGGTTCCAGAAAAATTAACCTGCTCTTCAACCTGAATGTTGACAGGTTCCAGATCACGAGCCTTGGATTAGTTATCCTCTGGGGGAAGGAGCGAAAAAAAAATCAGGTTCTTCAGTGAAATGCATACTGCAAACAAGAGTTGCATTTTCGCAATTTAACGCGATGGCAGCTTCAAACAAGCGCAATGCGATATGCCTAGAGACTAAAATTAAAATCTTAGAAGTAGTTGTTAAAAAAATGTGAAATAGCTGGAGCTTTCAAAATTCCCAAAAGCACCTTATTTGGTATCATTAACAGTCGGGATTCAATTTTAAAAAAAGAAGAAATTGGAGTCAAATCTTCTAGAAATCGATCCCGTGAAGGGAAATTTCAGAAGCTTGAAGCAGGTTTATATGAATGGTTGAAAATAATGCGATCAAAAAATGTTCCAATAGATGAAAATTTGCTAAAGTCAAAAGCTCTAACTTTTGCTCAAAAAATGGTTGTTGATGAAACTGTGTTCAAAGCCTCGGACGGATGGTTGCAAAAATTTAAAATCAGACATGGTCTTTCATTCCGGAAGCTTTGTGGCGAAAGTGGTTCTGTGAATGAAGAAGCAGTGGAGAAATGGAAAAAAGAAAAGCTGGAAGAAATTATGCTCCAGAGGATATTTTTAACGCAGACGAGACTGGTCTGTTTTTCATGATGAAAACTGATAAATCTTTCGTTTTAAAAAACGAAACTGCAAGTGGAGGGAAAGAAGGACTAACAGTTCTCTTATGCTCAAATATGTCTGGTACTGCCACTCTTATTAGCGATCGGAAAATCAAAAAAGCCGAGATATTTTAAAGGACTCAAAACCTTACCTATCACGTACAAAAACAACTCCAAATCTGTCATTTTTAAGGAATGGCTACGTTGCTTGGATAAGCAAATGACAATTCAATGTAGAAAAATTATTCTTGTAATTGATAACTGCACTGCTCATCCCAAACTAAATGGGTTGAAATCAATCACCGTGGAATATTTTCCATCTAATGTCACATCTGTTCATTAGCCACTAGCCCAAGGGGTCATTATCAGTTTTAAACGCAACTATAGGAAGATGAAAATTTCGCTGAAGAAGAGGAAATGCTACAAGAAATTTCTCAGAAAATGATCATAGATGCAAAGTTGAACTTTGACGTTTACGCTAAAATCGATAATGACATGGAATGTGCCGAGCATCAGTCAGAAGATGAACTAATTTCCCGTTATTGTGGACAGGAAGAAATTGATGCATCATCATCAGATGAAGGAGAGGATGAAACTGTGACTCCTAATATAAAAAATGTGTCTAATGCTATCGAGACTTTAAAATGTTTTTTTGAAAGGCAAGAAAATACAGAACACTATTTGTCATCAATAACTGAAATGGAAAATTATGTTTTGCAAAAATCACATGTGCGAAAAAGGCAAACAACAATTTCTGATTTTTTCTTCCGAAAATAAATGATTTGCAAGTATGTAATTTTTTTTCTACCAATATTTTCTACTTTAAAATCTGTTTAACATTTTGTTATAATATATATATTTTTTAATTCCAATGGTAAAATATAATTTGAGCATTTTGTTGGAATCTTTGAAAAATTGCCAATTTTAATGGAACTGCTATACTGCATGATGAATGTATATATATATTTTTAAATTCTACCTCTTATAGCGACCACTCGTTATAAAGACCTTTTTTGTGGGACGGAGATGGTCGTTATATCGAGCGTCGACTAAATACAAAACATGAACTCATTTAATGAAACAATTTCAAGACGGCGAAATTCAGAAACTATTTTTCCTTGAATAATTGAATCCCTTAATCACTAAAAAGCTTAAATGTGCATCAAAATGTCTTAACATAACAGTGAATGTAAATAGCAAATGTTACTAAAGTTATCTATAATTTACTTTCGAGAGTAAACTCAATTCACTTCGGTTGGCTGATCTTCACATGTGTACACATTAGAGTCGAGAGCATTCTCGGAGACCGAGAATATTCTTCTGAAGTTGAAATTTAGAAAAGAATTGAGAAGATTTATTTTTCTAATGGAGAACAAAAATAACATTTTATAAATATCATTTATGCACAAAATAATGTTCAGCTGCCATTGTCGAAGAATGGCTATAGCATTGTTTTTGGGTTTATTATGGTAATTTTTAATGGTCCTTTAATTTGGTGGATTTTCTTTGCACAGTGTGAAACATTACGTTGAGTTGAGTAAGTGGCTAATGAATTTGAAGGAATCAGATTTCATTGGAACAATTCTGAATTGAATAAATAAAGAAGAAAAATGTTTAAACCACTCTTTTGGAAATAGTGCGTATTTGAATTCCAGATATATCATTATATTTTATTATTGCAACATTTTTTTGCTAAGTGAAGCGTTAAATTCGTCTGAGATATCCTTACAACAAATAGTAATGATTTGCTGTAGAAATGCCTTATAAGTTTGTCTTTGCCAAATTATCCAGCTGATCGTTCATTGTTGAATTTTTTAAAAGTAACTTTATTCAGCTGCAATTGGGGGGGGGGGGGATTGCTGAGTGTTAATTGACTTAAAAAGGGGAACTACAATACGTGCACAGTAAATCAACAATGACAAACAGGTTTTTGAAATATTTTTTTAAATTTTTCCAATGAAAGGGACCATTGGAAAAACCAGCAACCTATATAAACCCAACCCTTCGGCACGATCTTGTTGCCAATAGCTCTATTGGTTACTTTCGAGAGAAAGAGTGAAGTCACGACTCTTGATTGGTTCGAGGAAATCAGTATATGAGTATTAATTTTTTCTGTCTCGATCCATTTCTAACACTTTCACATTTATGTACGAGAAATTTTGCCGAGTCAAATTCAAATCGAGACATTTTGTAGCATGTAGCAATTCTTTTTTTTTTCAATGCTGTTTGGCTGTAAGTCTTTTGCCCACCAAGCAACTCTTTCTCTTTGTAAAGCTTACCACCAAACAGCATTGAAAAAAATGTCAAGGATCTATCCAAACTGGTAAGGAGTTGGCAGCTTTGGAGGAAGTATCTGTGATGAAAGAGGGAAACGAGGAAGATGGCTAGTTTGTAGGTATCAAGAAAATAATTTGCGGACGAGGTTTTTTTTTTTTTTTTTTTTTTTTTTTTAGCGAGGAAGATACTTGACGGGCAAATTGGACATGATAACTTTATACAGCCGAGGGTTTTGGGGTTTGTTCTTTTTCGCGAAAAAGGGGAGTTTAAGGTTTTCTTGGCGAGCAGGGTTGTTTTTAGAGGAGTTTAAAATAAGACACCACACTGTTAAAAGACCGATAAAAGTTACCAATAATTTGATTTTTTACTAGCGATATCAATACGCCTGTCTTCTTGCGGAGAAACCTGGTTGGGGAACTCTAATGTATGCATTAAAAACAACGGGGAAATGAATGGTTCGAGTTGAACAAAGTGGCGACAACTGTTTTGAAGGCTTCATAAATAGCAAAGCTGAGCCGGAACCAACTCTTCTTTTTCGCTCAATGCCAGATGAAGCAGAGCTCAAGAAAAAGAAACCAGTTTTCATCACAATATTACTACACGAGCGGTGGCCTGCATTCTTCCCCAAAAACACTGTCAACCAGTTCTATACTATAACTGGTGAAAAAAAATGTTCTCTCTTCTCAAGAGAGATCGCAGTTTGTGGTGAATGTAATACATTTGGATGAAATTTAATTTGATGAGGCTTAGCTCTCTCTCTCTGCTGTGCTCTATAATTGTTATATTGTTCTTCTCGTTCATACAAAGAGAAGCTGAAAGTAGTTCACTATGGTCAAGCCCTTAGAAAATAACACCTCTATTCGCATCTATTGGCGAATATCTTGACATCAACGTTCCATAATGGCACGTAGGATTATGAAGAATACGGAATCTTAAAACCAACGAATAAACAAAGTAAATCAATGCTCGAGAATTATTTTGTGCAGAATAAAATGTAAATAGCGTTTTCATTAGTGAAAATTTGCACAAAAAGAGAAATTGAAAGTAAGAAATTTGACGATAAATTCTCCAGATAAAGTTTTTCTTTTTTTTTTTTCCGCCTTCGAGTGGAAATATGTAATATGATTTATGATAACTGAGTCAGAGGACGGGCAAGCATGAATTTAGTTTTCTATTTTGTCTCCTCTACTTACGCGAAGCGAGTTGGAGAGTCATTCTATTAATGGGCGTGTTTTTTATGAGGAAAAGAAACAGTTTTGTAAATAATTCGGATAGACACATTTTTCTATAATCATATGGGAATCAAAAAACTTAAATATATAGGATGAAAAGTAGGCTGATGACATAAATGGCGGACGGCATAATATGATGGTCTTGTTGCTTATTGGTAACTAAGAAGGAAAAATAATCCCGTGGGATAACCAAAAGAATATTCCGAACATTGCCATTTTCATTGTCGTGTGAGCCATTTTAGCAGTGTTGAATATAGAGAAGGATGCTTTGAAGTTGATCCAGTAAGGCAAATTTCTTGATACGTTCACTTTCACAAAAAACAATTTCATTTTCTCCTGAATGAATGCAAAAACGGGAAACAGCCATCCTTAATAAATCCTCTAGGCCTACTAAGGTCAGTATACTAGGAATATTAGGGTCATAAGAAAGGTCATGTAAGGCGAAGTGGAAGCAGTAGCGGATTTAGGTTTGAGGGCGCCCTAGGCCCGAGACGATATGGCGCCTTTTTTCTTTCGTAACAGTATAGTATATATATACATATATGTGTGTGTGTATAAAATAATGAGAATAATAGCAATAATAATAAGAAATCTAATTCAGGTATAAATTAAACATGTATTTTTTAACATAACAATTAAACATAGAATTAATAATAAATTGCTTGTAATTAAAATATAACTTAATTTTATCTGATTAATCACATAATGCATTTTTTTCTTCCTTTCGTCCAAGCGAAAATATCAATGACCTCCTCATACATAATTTCTTGAACCGATTGTGCTTCAATGGTTAAAAATGCAAGTGCATCGAGTCTGTCTTGCTTCATACTTGCACGCAAATAAGTTTTGAATGAAAAATATGGAAAAAAAAAAAAATCTAATTTCGTAAATAAATAATATGCTAGTATTAAAAAAAAGTTTTTTAAAATCTTTTTGTTAGATATTTCAGATTTTAGTACTAGCCTGATTAATTATTTTAAAAAAGAAATCCTACCCTCAAAATGGTACTATGTTTAGATAGTATAAGAGAGCGCAATAAAATAAACTTTAAGATTTGGTCTTACAGTTTACAGAAAACGCAATCTATTTTTAATTTTAGTCGTGGGCCTCAGTGGCTGAGCGGTCAAATCGACTGACTCCGGTGCCTCCCTGCGCGGAGAGAAAGAGGCGTGGGTTCGAGTCCCACCTTTGCCATGGGTGTATTTCCTTCTTTGTATATTAAAATCTGTTGTGCTGTCTTGTTCTATCTGTTCTTTCCTCTCAATCACCACATCCGGTTAAACCCTCGTCAGGGTAGGTACGGTGGTGATTGATGAGGTATAAATAAATAAATAAAAAAAATAATTTTAGTCGTCTTAAAAAATTTGGCGCACCTCAAAATTTGCCGCCCTAGGCCCGGGCCTCACGGGAATGAGCCTAAATCCGCTACTGAGTGGAAGAACGTCGTTTCCATATCGTCCAGAATCCGCGTTGCAAGACAACGCGTTATATGCAAATGAATAGTTTTAAGCAGTCATTTTTTATAATTCGAAAAGATTTCTTTACTGAATTTTGACGAAGCTTGCTAAAAGGATTGTCTATAAAATATCATTGCACAAAAACACAAAACTAAGTATGATTTCTGCCTAATGTATTACTAAATTAAGATTAGTAGTGACAGCAATTCAGTAAAATGACTTATAAATGAATAAATAACGTCTCGAAAACTGTTATTTTAAGGACGTTACACAAAGGGGCCTCAAAAATGAAAAATGTGTAAATCTGCCACTGCAAATGTATATCAGGATGGGCGCAAAACTTTCTTTTCAAGACGTAATGCCGCACAAAAGTTACGAATAGACTAAAGAATAAACTAAAAACAAATAGTTACGAATGTACAGTTTCAGTTTAAACAGTGGCACACTCAGGAATTTTTCAATGGTCGAGGATCGAAAGTCCATGATTCTCGCATCATTTTACGATTTACGTACTATATCCACAGGATTGCATTGATCGAGGAAAAAAAAATCAATCCCTGGTTTACATCCGCGTGTGTTAAGTTTGCCGACAGTTGAGAAAAGTCACACCTTTACGATCACTTTTAATATCTTGAATGTTATTAGAACCACAGAAATTTATTTAAATCTATCAACATATTCCGGCGGCGGATTGCATCCAAAATAAATGACATTTTGAAAACAAATCACAGATTAAAAGAAAAAAAAGTACTAACCGCTTCCTCATTTTTTCTTTATTGAATAAAAGGTGAAGTGTTTAAAGACAATTTATTTTAAGCCATTAGGGGTCATTCATAAATGAGGTCACGCTTCGAGAAATTGTGAGTTTGTGACACGGGGCAGCAGTAAGGTGACATCACACATTTAGGTCTCTATAAAAACATTTAAAATAAGCAAATTTAATTTATTTATCAAATTTACTTTTTGTTATTATTTTCATAGTTTGATTTTGAAGTTTCATTGATTATTTTGCATCGAAAACATCGATGCTGATAAAGGTTGAAATTTACTTCCAGTTAAAATTTAAAAGGAAATCGTCTCAGGTTGAGGGTTCGACTCGAGGTTTGTATTCTGTTCGATTTTCGGTTGCTGTTGATTCAGGACCCCAATTTCCGGTAGTTCAATGAGGAATCGGCCAAAGTCGAAGAATGGGGTCATCTCCGACCTTGCCATCCCTTTGAACCTTCACATCTCCCCTCAGGTGCTCATTCTCTGAAAAAATGTTCATTCGAAGCGACTCAAAACTTTGACTCACTCAACAAACGTATCATTCTTTGTAGTTCAACCAATGACCTCGTCTTCGTGGTTTTGCTTGCAATCTCATTTCAATTCATTTAAACGTCGAGTCCCAATAACCTTCCGTGGTCATTCCAGGCATTTTTTCATAAGAAAAAGCGGTAAGGTACTCTGAACAATCATTTTTGCCATTTATTACTTAGTTACGAGCTTGGTATTTTTTTGTTTTGGGAAAAATAAAGTGTTAGAAACTGCTTGTATTAACATTTGCGACGAAAAATGACTTCTTCAGTTTTTGAAATCTCGCCTTATGATTAAAATTTGATTTGTCTGAGAAGTGGGTGTGTCCGAAATAGGCGTGTTTCAGCGTAAGACGGGACAGAAAAGGTGCAACAAAACAATGGATTGACAAAAAAATGTTTATTTTTTCAGCAACGTTAAATAAAATATAAATAAGTATAATAAATCTACATCATTGATTTTTAAGTTAACATTTTCCATTAAAACTGAAGTAGTTCCATCATTTCTTCATAACGTCAGGTAGTAGAAATCTGAAATGAGAGGATTAAAAAGTATTGCAAAAAAACTGTATGCGCAAATAATGTGTCATCGAAGTGTTGAAAACTCAGCAATTCATTGTAATTGTAACTCAGTAGGACATTACAAGTACCATCATTAATATTTTGCACGTGTAATCTAAATCACTATGATGTGTACCTTGCAAAATCTGTACACTCTACTTCTACGATTTTATATAAGCTGGTAGATAGACTTGCTGTTTTGCATTTTTTACACACAATCAAAATTTGTGAGTGTCTAATCCGGCACTTTCATGTTATTTCTTTTAATAGATACACCATTCTTTGGACATGTTGTCTATGCTTCTCCCCTACGCAACAAAGGTGTATCTCGATTTTATTCAAACATGTCTTTTCATTTAAGAATTACTTACTAGGCTTTCAGAAATTATAAACATAATAGAATATGCTAAATCAGAATCGATAACAAAACTGACAATTGTTAGGATTTAAAAAAAGTACTTGAAATCAACAACAGTGCACGAACTCAAGGCGGAAGAGAACGTATTATCAGACCACAATATGCATTTGGATTACAATTTTCGTCAAGAGACTGAAGTCTTGGAAGGTATTTGGCGACTTTTTATTTAAGTCGTAAGATTTAACCAATGTAATGATGTAAAAAATATTTTTCCCTTTGTAATTATATAGTGTACTTGAAAATCTTAAATAAGTTCTTATTGTAACACCTTATTTATTTAATGAAGGAAAATGATTCGACGTTAGAAGAAATTTGAAGGAAAATATTCAACAAGAAAGAATGTGTTTAATGTTACTAACCCTCTGCTAAAAGTATTCTTTTCTCTAATGTTCCCGTGAAGCTTCTTCTAAAGCTTTGGTTACAGTCTGAATGAGCTCCAGCAGCTTTTCTGAAGAGAAAAGGGGATGGCCATCAGATCTAATTGAAGATCTCTTGCTGAAGACGTCCATGAAGCCTCCGCCGCTTCCAAACAGCAAGATCCCTAATGCTGGCAAAAGGAATATACCCACGCCCAAGATAAGTAGGACTGGCAACACGGCTGGAAGGAGGTTCGTCAAGCCGGAGACCCCTCCACCGAGAGTAGGAGGTAGGAGTGGGGGCGTATTGCCGATCTGACGATTAGACGGTGCCTCTGAAGCTCCAAATTTGAAAGCGACAGCAAAAATAGTTGTCAGTATTATGAACTTCGCAGAAAGCATCATCTTCAGTGATCTGTGGGAAAACATTGATCTTATTTTTTGGTTCACTGAAATTGACACAGAGATGCAAATCGCCCCTTTAAAACGGAACTACCATACATTCTGACGGATAATTCAAACTAAAATTTAATCATTAGGTATATTTAGGTAAGTACTTGTTATACGTGGCAATATACGGTACACGCTATTCATGAGAAGGATAAAACTTCTTTTGATTGACTGATTTAATTGATATTTCTGAAACTAATGAATGAAGTTTACGTGATTAAATGTGAAGTGGCTTAGCGACGAAATATGCCTGAAAGTTTTTTTTTTCTCTTCAAACTAAACGCATGCGTCGTTTTTTATATTAAGGGTTAAGTTGTGAAGTGAAGTAAACTAATATGGAAAAACATGCTCTTCGAGTTTCCCATGCTCATACCACACTGCATTGTTTCCTTATACTAAATTTTTTTTGTCAAGAAGACAAACTAGAAAGATTTGTTGACAAATACAATTTTAAAAACTATTTAAAAATTCCATAAATCTGAGGCATTTCCAAAAGCGAATAGTTATGAAACAATTAAATCTTATGTAGGGGATCCTATTGACATCATTTTTAAAATGTCAATTCATAACTAGCGCTTTGTGCAACGTTTAATTAAGTTGTTTAAATTAATTAAAGTTTCTTTAATTTACGAATTGTTATGAAGATATTTTTTCCTTTCATTTGGAAGCTAAATAAAAGACAATGGAATTAGCAGATCAATGAATAAAGCAGGCTAAAAAAAAAAAAAACAGATTTTAAAGAAACGAAATTGTATCACGAATCTGATAAAATGAAACTAAAAATGCTACTTTAATACTAATAAAATCATGTTTTACTTAATGATGAATCCCAAAATGAAGCACGTTTTACTGAATTGTATTAACGTCAGATTTTTATCTACAGTACTTTTTAAGTTATTCAAGTAGCAACTGAAATATAATAGAGTTCCGTAATCATTGGGGAAAATTGGGTACAATGCCGATATGTATGAAATGGCAACAATCTCAAATGTTATTCAACATCATATGAATATGAATTAAAAGATTTTAAAATGATGGTTAACATTTTCAAATACCTCTCTGGAGTGGAAAAGTAGTTGCTTTTGAATTGTGACCTACTTGCACTAGAGCTTAGTTAACCCTTTGGGTACATTTGAAGAGCGAGACTTATCATCTGCTTACTTGGACGAAGTGACGGTGGACAAGCCATGTGAATTTAAGAAACAGGCGCTGATGTTTGCAATAGGTTTCAAACATCAGAGCTACTAATTAAAACGTAGGTAGAGAGCATTTCCATTGCCCTGATGTATACCCTAAATGTAGAGTCCTTTTATTCAGATTAATATCATTCGTAGATGAACAATTAATTGTACTGATTGATTACATAAAACTAAGTTGTGATTATTTTAAAAAGGCATAATACCATCAGAAAGCTTGTTCAATAAGTTTTGAAATGAGACTTAATTTTCTTTCATTTTTACTATAAAGAGGACAAATTTTCATTTTTGGGAGTTATGCTAGTTTTTTTTTTTTTTTTTTTTTTTTTGTTAAGGAAGATTTTTCATGCTTTCAAGCATTCTTTTCATGTTTTAAAAATGCGGGCAGGTGAGCACACGTGCTGTTGTTATTATCGCTTTGGTTGATGTAAAAGAAATGTAAAGAAAAGTTCATCAGAACGCGTCACAAGATAGCTTCATTATTACTCTTTTGCCTCAATTGCTCGACTAAAACGTGTCTCCTCCATAAACCTTTCAGTTATATGAACGGAGCCTTTTTTTTTTTTTTTGCATGAACTCCAAGGCGGTTCTACTGCATAAACCAGTTAAGTACTATTTTAACCACAAACGTTACACTGAAATTGGTTAAGGACAATTATAATACTCCTAATGTAGGAAGATAATTCAGACAGTTCCTTAAAGGATAACATGGCAACCTATTTTGACGCATATTTTACACTTGCGTAATAAATTTACAAAAATGATGGCCTTTAGTGTACAATATGGATGCTTTTGAAATAGCTATAAAATGGTTTTTAGAGTTTGTTAATTATCTGAACCATTATATTATTTTGAAAACTTAACAATATTTAAAACTTGACCATGAGATTGTATAACCAAATATTTAAAATGAAATTATTGATGCGTTTATGTAATATAATGTTTCCAATAATCAAGTAAAAAAGCTGCAATTTACGATTTTCCCATAAAAACGTTCTATTATTGCCAGTAAGCTGGCGTGATGGTTAGGCGCTGTCCTCTAAGGCGCTGGTTTAAAACCAGCCGAAGTCGGTGAATTTCGCCGATGCAGAAAATCGATAGCATCCATGTCGCATGATTATGTGGCATGTTAAAGATTCCTCGAGTTTCTATTTGGCTAAGCAAAATGAAATTCCTTGTGCCATTTCGCATCGTCAGAGACTAAGGGCTTTCCCACGCCAAAATTCTCGTCGATACTGGTGGTGCTACTTGAAAGAATGAATAGGGGAACGTACTACGTCTGAAAATAAGGTTAAGGACCCATACACTCAACCCCATTAGATATAACAACAACGTTCAATTATTGCATTCGTCTTATGATATACAATCGCGAGGGCACTAACCTACGATGAAGACATGTTATTAAGTCACAGGAGATAATAAAATGGAGCAAATAATCATCAAGTCTCGATTCGCCTCATTTTCGGTGGTTTTTTTAAGAATTTTGCGAATAGTTACTTGAGCTGCTCAGAATTTCTTTCACTGTACTTTTCCAGATGACTTTCAGTCTGCTTAGAATAGATTGGTATTTATCCACTACATAAAAGCTGTTAAATATTTTCCTAATATATTGAGTTTCTCATTCGATATAGTCAATACATAGTGTAGAAAACTCTACGAATGGTTTTGTACATAAAAGCAACTTTCACTCAAGCAATTGAAATGGAACTTCTTTCTTACCTTAATCTGGATGTTTTTTCTAAATCCAAAGAAATTCTAATCCCAAGAGGCAGAAACTGATGACTGCTGAGTCTCCTTGTAGGTCTTTATAGTCATATATTGCTTGTGACGTCATTTGGAGTATTTATTTTTTTTTTTTTTTTTTTTTTTTTTTTTTTTTTTTTTTTTTTTTTTTTTTTTTTTTTTTTTTTTTTTTTTTTTTTTTTTTTTTTTTTTTTTTTTTTTTTTTTTTTTTTTTTTTTTTTTTTTTTTTTTTTTTTTTTTTTTTTTTTTTTTTTTTTTTTTTTTTTTTTTTTTTTTTTTTTTTTTTTTTTTTTTTTTTTTTTTTTTTTTTTTTTTTTTTTTTTTTTTTTTTTTTTTTTTTTTTTTTTTTTTTTTTTTTTTTTTTTTTTTTTTTTTTTTTTTTTTTTTTTTTTTTTTTTTTTTTTTTTTTTTTTTTTTTTTTTTTTTTTTTTTTTTTTTTTTTTTTTTTTTTTTTTTTTTTTTTTTTTTTTTTTTTTTTTTTTTTTTTTTTTTTTTTTTTTTTTAGAGAATAAACGATTTTTTTCACAATCAGCGGTTCGAGTACCATCTTTTTAATGGTTATTCAACTGTTGTAATTAAATATGGTAAAATAACAATCAAATAAATGGTTATTTTATTATTTTCTTACGGAAATTTTTAACAGTGTAACGAGTTTTATTAACCCTACTCCTTGCCGCTATTAGTTCTAATAAAAATAATACTTAAATAAAATATTTTAATACTAAGAATAGAAGTTCAAGTACCGTAATTATCTGCGTATAGCCCGCGGGCTATCTACGAAAAACTTCTTTTTTTACAACTGCGGGCAATACATGAAATTAAAAAAAAAAAGTATTATTAAAAAGACAACTACCCTGTAAAAATATCGAAATATCTTTTCCTGCAAAACAAAATGCACAGAAATAAATCGTAGCTTTCGAAACAATGGTGCAAAGCAGATTGGGGCTCGTGCCCTACAGGCGCATGTATTGCTTTCTAGGGGTGCATCCCATGTTTTTTTCTGGGTGCGGGTTATACACCGAACTTAATTTTTTTGGAAGGAGTTTCTCTTCCTGGTTCCTGCGGACTATACAACGATGCGGGCTATGTACCGATATTTACGGTATATAGTTTCAAGCTAATTGTATACTTATGAATTACCCAGCTATCCAAGGCCGTATCCAGGGGGGGGGGGGGGCGACGGGCCCGGGCCCCCCTCGAAATCCCGAAAAGTTTCGCAATGTGGCATATATTCCTCCCTGAAACTTTCCTCAACACTAGTGTCTTAAAGTAAGGTCCCCCCCCCCCCCCGAAAAAAATTCTGACTACGGCCTTGCAGCTATCCTTTCCATAATTTTATTATCTTCCCCTTCATTTTATTATCCTTTTTCCCCACAAAATTTGTAATGGCTAAACAAAAAATGAAATAATTTAAACCTTATTGATCATCATTGTTCTGAAGAGACTTACTCATAAAATCGAACAGCAGCGTCGTCGCTCGCATTAATGTAAGGAAGAGTCACTTAATGCAAAGTAATATGGATTATTACTTTAAACATTTTGAGATAAACTTCTCCAAAAATTTGACTGCATACGCAGTTCGAGTAGTTTGCAACAAATTCTCAGACAGCATAGAACCGGTTCACTTTCCAACATTCGTTTCGAGTTCTTTGTTTTGAAGAACAATTCCTAATAGTCTAAGAGCCCGTGAACCCCAGACCTTCGTTATTTTATAAAAGTTGAAAGTTTGTCAGTGCATGCTCCCAACACAGGTAAGAACGATGGACCATTATGAAGTTTGGGTTACCCTGGCTTTGGAAGGTAAACGGTACTAAAGGTGTGTAAAATAACAATATAAATTCATCAAATAATAAAGTGTGATTTTTTGGTATTACCTTCAGAATATTTTTAAAAATCACGTCATAAATTGCCAGACACAACATCGTGGCAACCCCATGCCAGACACCCCTAATATTCATGAAATTATAATTCTACTTACGTTATGGTATAAAGGCTGATTTTTATATATAATACTTGGGTAATAAATTAGATGATGTTTTCTCACTAGCCAGACATTTTTGATAGTTCCAACCCCTTGCCAGACAAGCGTGTAAATCTTAAGAAGAGATCCATGATTAGAATGACTTATGCAAATAAACTTTTTTCACAGATTTATATAACTAATAATCTGTGTAAATTTTAAAAACATCTCAAGAAAAGACGTTCGATGCTACAACTATCTTAAATTGTTAAAAATTTAAATTTATACTGTGAATAACAGGTTATAAAAAAACCAAATAAAATAATACTCAAAAATTTAATTAAAAATAGATGAATGACATTACAATATAATTGGGTGCTACATGTCTTCATATAATTGGGGGCTACAATTTTTTTATTCCGGATTGTAAAGAATTTAATATTTTTGGAAAACTTCTTATCATTTTTTTCTTCTAGGTGGTGTGCAGTAAAAGTAGTATCCATTTCTATGAAATTCTCTGTATAAATTCTCTCCAATGAATCAGTATATAATTCATGTAAATGAATCAATAAATGACAGCGGCCGTTATTGATAATATCTTCTTCTTTGATGCTACAAATTTCATTGAAAGCTTCTTGGTGGTACTCTCGATGATGATGCCAATTACTTTTAACAGATATTTTCGCAGATGAAGATATTTTATTATTAAACTGAATCCTACATTCAGTGTGATAATATATTTTCGGACTTGCAATACTGTTCATGTCTTTAAGAAACGTAAAGAGTCCATTTTTTATCATTTTAAATTAATTTTATTTCTCCTTGGTGAAAATATATACAGAATGGCCTTGGTGAATATTTTACAGATGATTAGTCTCTTAATAAATTCAGTAAAAAATAAAGTTCCTCTCGTGGCGGTAAAAAAATCATAGCGGCTACGAGAGACGAAGGAACAACCTGTTCCACAAAGCTTGTGAAAAAACAAAATGGAAGAATGGGACAGATTACACAGGTCTGCAAAAAAAACTTTTTTAAAAATTGTTTCGATTTAGTTAACTGATCTTTACGTAGTTTTTTGCGCTGATTTCAAAAAACACATTGGTTTTTTTCTATCACGTAAGGCTTGCCTACAAAATAAAGTTGAAGTTTTTGGGAAAAGTTCAAATACCGGAAAATTTCAGATTTGTTTTTATTATTTCAACATGAAATAAAAGCAAAAAAACAAAAAAAAACAACGATACCTAGCTAAAATGAGCACAATAGTGATGGACATGTGTTGCAAAGATATTATAAGTCTTTGTAATAACGTTTTCTTTTTCCATCAAAGCTTCTTTTGGTACTTTTTCGGCTATGTTCTTGTGAATTTTCCCTTTTTAACATCCAGCAGTAGTCTGCTATCATGTTGACATTCCATCGACCTTGGTATCTGCGCTCCATTCCTTTCATATCTTGATAGAAACGTTCTCCTTGTTCCTCACTTACAGCCCCAAGATTTTCTGGAAAGTAGTCCAGATGTGAGTGAAGGAAATAGACTTAGACACTCATGTTGCAGCCCAACATTTTCTAGTTTTCTAACAATTCAGCAACCAAAGTTTTGTAGTTTGGGTCTTTTTTATTTCCAAGAAAGCCTGTTACAACATGTTTAAATGAATTCCCCAGGCATTTTTTTTCTTTCATTTCCATTTTAGTGATAAAGCTTTCATTTTTTAAAAGTTTTCTGATGTCAGGCCCAACAAAGACTCCCTCTTTCAGCTTAGCATCGGATAGACCAGGAAACTGTTCACAAAGATACTTGAAACACTCTCCTTCTTTGGGAAATGCTTTCACAAACTGTTTCATTAGCCCCAATTTGATATGAAGTGGTGGAAGTAAGATCTTTTTAGGATCTACTAAACTTTGTCTTTCAACATTTTTAACTCCAGGAATAAGAACCTTTCTGATTGGCCAGTACTGCTTGACATAGTGATGGTTCCTGTCACGGCTATCCCATTCACAGAGGAAACATGGAAACTTTGTGTAACCACTTTGTTGACCTAGTAACATGGAAATAACTTTCAAATCCCCACAAATGGTCCATTTATGGTCAGAGTAGCTAAGCTTATTAAGAACAAACTCAAGATTTTCGTAGCATTCTTTCAAATGGACCAAGTGTCCAACAGGCACAGAAGCATATCGGTTACCATTGTGAAGAAGTACAGCTTTCAAACTCCTTTTTGATGAATAGATGAAAAGTCTCCATTCCTCTGGTTCATACGTGATTTTGAACATTTCCATGATCCCAGGTACATTGTTGCAGAAAACTAGGTCACCCTCTTGTGTAAAAAAAGGGACAAATTCCTTTTCTCTAAATCGGTACCATGAAAATGAAACACTGGAGGCTAACATATGTCTTTCTTTAAGTCTAGACCCTAAAACTTCCACTGAATCCTTTGTTAGGCCCATATCTCGTACTAAATCGTTCAAGTCTGATTGAGAGATAAGTTTAGGGTCATTGGTACCTGGATCGTAGCTGTCCTCATCATCGCTGCTACTATGTGACATTTGGTCTAAATCGTCTAAAATATTCTCCAGGATGTCTGGAGGTGAAGGAATAGGCAAGTCAGGTCCATGAGAAACAGGGCGAATAGCCGAACGTATGTTGGTTGGGTATGAAATGTCCTTCCTGTTTTTTGAATTGAAACCTTGCACTGAACAAGAACAAAAATAACAGTCATCACTGTGATTTTTAGGCTCTCTCCAAATTATGGGTATTCCAAAACGAAATGATTTCTTCTTACCTTGAAACCATTGTCTCAGTTCTTCAACACACACAGAACACACTATATGGGGAGCCCAAGATTTATCTTGGTCCCCTAATTTAACACCAAAGTATGCAAAATACACGTTCTGAACAAAATTAAAAATGTTCCTTTGTTGCTTCTTGATGGTATAAGACCCACAAATATAACAGAAACAGTTAGGAGAGTTGACATCCTCTGGTAGCCATGTCTTCTTCCAGTAGAAACTGGATTTTCCCAGTTTAGATTCATTATCTTATTCAAATAAATAGAATAAAAACTTTTTTTTTTTTTTTTGCAAATAACATACTCACATTGTTTAGTTACCTGTTCACCATGAAAGCTATATAATTCAGACTAAATTTACCACTTATGTAGGTTATAATATTGAAAAATCGTACGCATACTGAACCTGAAAACCCCTGAAAATAAGAAAACTTCAGTTGAAATTTCTGACTTATCTAAGGGTGATGGAATTTTTTCACTATTTTTTTCGTAATCAGCACAAGAAATACTGTTAAACCCACTAGTTAAATATGCTACAATTTTTTCATCGTAGACCTGTGTTATCTGCCTAAGCATGCGTTTAAATACTCAGGCGCATTTGCATGATATTCCATCCTCGCATTTCCCGATGTTAAAAAGCCGGCCAATCCAAATCAAGCATAGTCATTTTATGACGTTATGCAAGCACATGTTTAACATCGGGTAATGCGTCACAATGATGGAATATTTGTGACTTTGTAAGACAAAAATTACAAAAAATTCCTAACAATGGCCCGCCTCTTGCAAAGCACAATTTTCACAATTGTAATAAAATACAAAAATCACTTACAAATTTTCAAAAGTTCAATCAAAAAAAAAAATTTCTTTTTTCTTTCATTTGTTTCTTCTTGAAACATTCACAAGATGGACAAGTAGAAATACACTCAGAAAGTTTAAGTTAAAAAGTCTTTAAGGAAAGAATTCAATTTATTTTTGTTTAAAGCTTTAGTGAAAAGATCTGCAAAATTTTCTTTCGTATTAACGTAACTAGTAGGGGAATAATGGGCGTTCTACCCCAGCAGGCGGTGGCGGTGGAAGGGGGCGTGGTCCCACCGCCTCCCAATGCCCCCAGGCGTGCCCTCAGGCGTTAGTCGAGTGGAGTTGAGTTGTATGCCCTCAGGCATTTTTCGAGTGGAGTTGAGTTGTTTTTGCCCCAGGCGTTTTTCGAGTGGAGTTGAGTTGTATGCCCTCAGGCATTTTTCGAGTAGAGTTGAGTTGTATGCCCTCAGGCGTTTTTAAAGTAGAGTTGAGTTGTTTTTCAAAAGTTTATAGTTTTGGAATGGCAACACTGTTTAATTTAGGTTTTATTCCGCCTCCTAGCGGCAAATAGTGGAACTACTATAGCACTATTTCAATACTACTAAAACCGTTAAAAAGTTTATAGTTTTGGAATGGCAACACTTTTTAGTCTCAGTTTAAGACTTAATGTAAAACCGATTGTGACACCATCTACGAGAAGAAAATGGAACTATCATTGAACTTAGAATAATTTTCAATGTTTTAGAATTCGAGCATTCAATATTAACAAAAAATTAATTATAATGTATAATGAATTAGATTTAATATCGTTAATTATATCCTGATACAGCTTTATTTATGTTTTCGACTTAGAAAGATAGTCCCAACCAAGTATCACCTATTATTTACTTTCTTTCTATATAAAATTGCTTTCAAAATTACTTTCAATAGGTGGGATTCGAACTCCAAACTTTCTAACACAAAAAACATCCATGATCTTAATTAGCAGCGCGCTTTGCTGATTAACCCATGAATGTTTTCAACTTTACACGTTAGAATTTGTTTCTAACAGAATGCAAACATCTTTAAAATTGAATGTTTGGAAGTTAAACTTAAAAGAATATCAAGTGTATCGTATAAAACTGTTTCGCACAAGCATGCAATGTAAAAAAAAAAATACAGTAAAGAGACATATTTTCAAATCATCATATTTATTTCTTCATAATTTTACATTTCAAATTTATACATAAATAGTAAAATAAATTATATGTTTACATAATAGAAGTATAAAACGAGTATGGATCGTCCTTGATATACATATTTTTCATGGATTTGTAAAGGCTTTTAGAATCCAAACTTTCAAAAAAGTCAAATACTTTTACAAGATACCAAAAATAGTCAAACTTAACATTATCATTTACAATTTTTTCAGCGACTTCAACCCAGTTGATATCATACAATGCTAATTCATAATAATTGTCCCATTTATCCGTATGATCCATTTGTGTACACATATGAGCATACCTACATTCTAAATCTGACATGCACCCAAAACAATCAATGTGTTTTTTCATATGTTTACTGATAAAGTCTTTTAAAATTGTACTCACAGACAAAGTTAGCTCTTCGAGACCTTCAGGATTATCAGGGTCTCCACAATATTCCGACATTTTCACAGATGGAAAGTCTTTAAGCTTTTGAAGCACATAATATTCAAGCGTATGACATAACAAAGTATCGCGTAAAGCTTCAGAAATAGCATTCATATAGTTGCACAGCTTTCTGATTTGAAAATGTTCCAAACTTACACACTGTGGAACGAATTGATAGGTTAAGTCCTTTTTCCGAAACATTCGTTGAAAGTTTACACGTAGTCTCCCATCAGCTTTCTCCTTCGAAACAAACAAGTCTTTCAAAATAACTAACACAGTATCGTTATCAGCGAAAGTTACATATGTGTTCAATTGTCGCTGTAATGATTCCCACACGGATGGAGATAGAGAAACACCGTCTTTTGTTGGTAATATATTTCCATCAGCAGCAGGAAGTTATCGTCTAATATGAACTCTTGTGTGTCCTAAAAAGCATGAGACAGCTGCAAACACGTCTCCCCCGAGATGATAGTGATTCTTCGGGATACAGTCCATTCTGAATTCGCTATGATGTTGAGCATATCTCCCAGTCACATCATTTCCTTTTGCTGCTTCATCAAATCTTAATTTTTTCGCTGGGTTAGAACTTTCCATTCTAAAACGTATTTTCTTTGAACTCAAGAAATAAAGCACTTGAATTCAACACCAACGGATGAAGTAAAATCCAAGATATATAGAGTAAAAATATTCGACGTCTATCCAGACAGAGAACTAGATTGAAAATGATTCTGTGAACACCTTGTATAACCCAAAGCATACTTGCTTTAACCAATAAGAAAATGAATAAGCATTTACATCATTAAAAATTTGAATTAATATACACCTACTGGTAGCTTCTACACCAATAATAAAAGGTTGTTAATATAAGAAAACACGATCAAACATGTTTTCTTGCAATTAAAAATCATGCCTCATTAACGTATTTTTGTTTTCATTGATATTCACCACCACCAAGTAATGTATCCATTATCTACAGTTAAAAATTAAGTATAATGGAGATGCTTTGTATGTGGAAAGGAAAGTGATCTTTGTCAATCGCTTCATTCAATGTAGAAAGAGAAAGGATGCCTACAGGGGTGAAGAGGGGAACTTTTCTTTTCCATCCGATCGTCACAAAGGACCTAAAGCCATAAAAAACACCTGCACTATGATTTCAATCTTTTAGGGCTCCTCCGCACTTACAGACTCGACCAAGACACGACCAGTGTCCCCCACCTCATTAGGGCTTTGATTGATGGGCTATTAAGAAAAACTCCAATGTGAAGAGGTATTTTGCAAAAAGACGACTTTTGCGGTAGACATGAAAGGCGAGCAAGTTGGTTGCTGGCCATGGTTTATTTAAATGCCATGAATTTTTCAAATGCATACATTTGTTACAGTATTTTCTGTTTTTTTTTTTTGCCTTATTTAACTGTTTACCAACCTATTTCAAAAAAAAAAAAAGATTGTGGAAAAGGGGGGGGGGGGCGAAAAAGTAATTCTTAAAAATAAATAATTGCACATTAAATGTGTACTGTAGTGTAATAAAAGCTCACTTATCAAATCACGGGAAAAACTAATAACTATTTATATTAATAAAATGATTTTTTTGAAAACATTTTTAAGAGAACAAAACATATTGTACTGATTTTACATTGGACGCGCAAATAAAACTACAAAAATTGACATCAAACAGGCGAACATAAAATTTCAGTGTTTATATTATGCAATAAATAAAATAATTAATAAAAGCTTTTTCACATTCTCACGTATTTATTCCAATCGCAGTTTTATAAACAGAGAACAAATATTTCTGCATTTCGATGAACGCAGAAATATCTGTTTTTCTTATTTCACATCTATAATTTTATTCCTACTTATTATTATTACCTTGTTTATTTTTTAATTTATTACATTTTTTCGCTGCACATAATTAACACTTAAGAATTATTTGTTTCCGAAAATTTATTTCGAAATTGACATCCAATGCTTTATAAATTCGGAACGGGGAAATTCTCACTTCGAGGGGGGGGGGGGGGGATTTCAGGCAATGGTGACAGTTTGTGGCAAAAAAGGGGGGGGGGGTAGAGAGAGGGAGCATGACATCAGACATCACATATTTTGGTTAAGTTACAAACGTTTAGATTCAGCACACTAGATATTTTTAATTTATTTGTTTTTAATTCTTATTGAAAACTCTAAAAAGTAAAACTAATATCATTGGCGTTCCTAGCATGGGCGTGAGCAATGCGGAAATTTGTGCTATCCTCCCCCCCCCCCCTTCAAAAAAAAAAAAAACTCAGCTGTGTTGTACAAATTTGTAGTGTTGTAGTTTATATTTACAGCAGTGCAAAAAAAAAAAAAAAATCTCAAGAAATTTTATATTTTATTTATTTGGTGCAACTCGCATGAAACTACATTTCTAATCAGCAAAGAGACGTTGAAACGGTACCAGTAAAATCGAAAAATGCAAGTGTATGTTTTTTTAAAGAACTCTTAAATTTAATTTGGGTGTAATCCCCCCCCCCCCCCCGCAGTGACTCTACTGCTAATATCATGGCATTTTTTCTTTTTATTATTCAATCTGTTGCGGCAAACCAGTGAAATTTAATTGGTATTGATAATTTGAGGAATGGGGACTTTCCGAATGAATTCAAAGTGGATGATATACTTAAAAAACAGCCCATTTAGTTAGACATTAATTCAGAAACAAATGAAGTATGAATTGCCAATAATTCCCCTGATTGCAGTTGTTAATGGTAAAAGGACTGATAGGAAATTGATTCTAGTCAAACCATGAAAAACTCAAGATGGGGCCAGGATTTTTTTTATTGCGGTCGGAATAATCCGCTGTGGAGAGGTCCCAAAGACAGCTATGCTCTTTCACCGCAAGAACAAATTTTTCGGTATCAAATAATAACATATCTTTATTAGACATTGCTAACTGGTCGGGTCTGGTCGGTTCTAGTGCGGCTACAGTGCCTTGTGCTTGAAGAACGCTCTCTGCACCGACTCACTATACAAATCCGATTTTGCCCCGACCGAAAGTCTGACCACGGTCGTGCAACAGAAGAAAAAGCAAGTGCGGAGAGCTCAACACATATTCGCGTATAGCCCGTCGGGGATCATCAATCACAACCCTAATGAGGTGGGGGACATTGGTCTGGTCTTGGTCGGGTCTGTAAGTGCGGAGGAGGCCTTAGCGCAATACAAGTTTGTTCATGTCTTGCAATGCTGCAGGAATTATAGCTTTCGGCAAATGTACCCTGATTGGATACATCCTCTTCAACTGTGACGTATACTGTATTCTAATTGGTTAACTTTTAGCTTCTCTATTTCTTGAGAGAAAAATGCTGCAAGGATTGAAAAGTGAAAATTCACTTCGCTTTCTACGTTTGCTTAGTAAAGACGAATTTTTGCTCTGTTCTTTTTAAAAGCGCCACTCAGTTCCTTATACGCTCGACCATGGATTTTTCAAGAATCAATTCCCAATCTACTGAATCTCCTGCTAGAGTAAGTTGAATATACCTTTTTATCATTACTAATTTGTATTAAGAATATTATTATTTTTTAATATCATTTAAATGTAATACTTTAATAATTCCCTTTGCATTTAAAGTAATCCCCTCTGAAGCATTCACTTTTTAACGGTAACATTATTAGTTTTCAGCAAACTTTTTAAAACTTGCTTGATATTTCACACTTAGACCTTCTTTGATATTGTATGTTAATACTAAAGCTTTAGCGATAGAATTCCCTCTCATGTTAGAAATAAAAGTTTTGTATCTAGTGCATTTTCCTTACATCTTTAAAGTGAATCTTTTTTTGCTATTGTAAATATATCTTTAAATTTTCGAAGATACTGTCTTGCAATCTAAGTAGTTTTCATACACTATGACTATGAATGTTTGACTCTATCTTAAATGTCTTAATTTTAAACATTTAATATCGCACATTTTAAACAAAAATCTACTGTAGTTTTATATGTTTACTCTAAGACGCTAATGTATGTTTAAATTTCAATATGTTATACACACAATGTGTCTTAGCTAAAGTAGCTTTACTTTATTCAAGTTCATGGATCACTTTTCATTTAAGATTTTTAACAGCATATTTCTTAATGTTCTATAATAAAACTTTGTTTTTCCTATGATAAAATTTGCAGTATTCACGATTGGTTTTTTAAATTCTTTTCAGTCTCTGGAATTTGGAATTCCTAGGGATGAATTCCGAAGATTAGTCGGCGGTAATGCGTCGGCACAAGTGCCTGAAACCTCGGATATGGTAGCCGCTGAGATGTCTAACCCTTCCGGAGATAGATCCCCATCTACCGCACCCAGAGCCTTACCTATAGTTCTCGGAGGTCAACCTGCACCCAGTGGATCTAATACTCTAACGAAAAAGCCTGATAGTACTCATGTAAGTGTTGTTTTCTATTTTTTCGTATTTACACGTATGTAATGTATACTTAATTTTTTTCTAACCAAACAAAGCTTATAAAATATGAAAAGCAATGATGAAAATGATACTTAAATTTAGAGGATAAAAATATATGCTGAATAAGACTAGGAAAAAATAGTTTGAATTGGAAAAGTTTTTTTCAAAATTGTCTGACTCATAAATGCATTTGACATTTTCTTAGATATAAAAATTTAAGTTTTTTTAACGGAGACAACGTATTTAGGACTATAAACATTTGAGCTATATAACTTAGAAGCAATGAAATATAGTAAAACCTAAAGAGAAATCCTTAGAAATAAAAATTGAAGGAAATTTTAGACATTTGAAAACTTTCTCGAATAAACTTTAACTTGGATTTCAAATGTGTTATATTGTGTATATAGAAAACGATTTTAGTGTATAAAAATTCTAAAAGATATTTTTTCCCCATAGGCATGCACTACATGTGGAAAAAGTTTTTCGCGCAAAGATGCTCTGAAGCGACATAAGAAAATTCATTCGAATGAGAAAGCCTTCCCTTGTGATGTCTGCAGTACAGGATTTTCTAGAAAAGATGATTTAAATCGTCATATGAAAGTCCACAACCCAGCTGCAGTGGAGTGTCCCGAGTGTAACATGCAGTTCACTCGAGAGGATAACCTTAAGCAACACATTCGTAATGCTCATGGGCAACATGAATGCATGCACTGCAAAGAAGTTTTTGCACGGAAATTTAACCTGATGCAACACATCCGTGTCAAGCATAGTGCTCCACTAAAGAGAAAAGCTACTGATCAGGGTCCCATCACCCCGAAACGTATTCGGGCAAGTCGTCAAAGTGCATTGAATGTGTTCTCATCAGAATTTGTAACTCCTAGTCCACAAAATGCAAAAGACTTTAAAATGTGTTTCGATGAGCTAAAACCTCAAATCTGTCAACTTTTGCAAGAGGAAATGAGGGAGAAGCGCGCCATTAAATGGCGCATTGTTATGAAGGCACAGCTTTCACGTATTGCTGCTAATGGGGAAACCGAAGTGATTTCCTCTTATTTTGGTAGTAAATGTGAGAAAGAACTTTTAGATGAGACACTAGATGAACATTTAGAAGAGGCCATCTCCAAAGTGGAGAAGTGTCTGGAAGAGTTTCTTCAACTGGGTTCAGGTTGGACCCTCGACCATATTATTCATGTGGAACTACTCACAGCCAAATATACACCACTAGCGGGTCGTAGCTACGTCCCGCTATCAAAAAAGATACAGTCTAAAAAGGCGGTGCTCAATATTCAAAATCAGGACAATAAATGTTTACTGTGGTGTCTTCTTGCGCACAAATTAAATTTAGACTATACTCAGCATCCCGAACGTGTCTCCAATTATCTACCCCATGAACATGAACTTAAAATGGATGGAGTAGAGTTCCCTGTGCCAGTCTCCAAAATTCCTACAATCGAGAAGATGAACAATTTAAGAATTAACGTTTTCGGCTGTGAGGAAGACGAAGTATTTCCACTTCATATTTCCAAAAGTCTAGATTCCAATTGTGTAAATCTTCTCCTCATTAGTGATGATAATACTCATCACTACTGCCTTATTCGAGATATGTCCCGACTGGTTGGAGACTTGTCAAAACACAACCCCAAATGTTTTATTTGTTACCGCTGCTTACATAGATTTTCCAGTGAAAGATTACTGCAGGAACATCATCAATACTGTAAAAATGTAAGTCCACAAAGAATGAGGCTTCCAGAACCTGGACATAATATTTTAAAGTTTGAAAACATCCACTTCCAACATCCTGTTCCATATGCCATCTACGCGGACTTTGAATCCCTTATCATCCCGGTACATTCCGCTCAACCTTCTAGTTCTGGTTCTTATACAGAAAAGTTAGCACACCATGAAGCCTGTGGTTATGCTTACATCGTTGTTGGCCCTGATGGAAACGCTCTCAAACCCATTAGTGTTTATCGTGGTCCTGATGCTGCCACGCATTTTGTAAATAAACTTCTCGAAGAACGAGAAGAAATTGGAGAAAAATTAATAGATGTTAAGCCGATGACTCTATCCCCTCAAGAAGAGATGGATTTCAAAACATCAACTTCCTGTCATATCTGCAATAAGCCTTTACAGAAGGATCGTGTGCGAGATCACGATCACTTAACTGGAAAGTTTCGTGGAGCGGCACACAGCCGCTGTAATCTAAAGTTTCAGATGAGGAAGATGATACCTGTTATTTTTCACAATTTAAAGAACTATGATGCTCATCATATTGTGAAAACACTCGGGGAATTTAAAGACTATGAATATCAAGTAATTCCTACTAACATGGAAAAATACATTTCTTTTTCAATCTCAAGGAAAGATGAAAAACGAGGGGAAAACGTTTCCTTAGTGTTCTTAGACAGTTTTCAGTTCCTGCCTGCATCACTGGAAAAGCTCGTTTCAAATTTATCTCCAAATAATTTCCATCTCCTACAGAAAAATATGCCTGCGAATAAAGTTCCCCTTCTGCTAAGAAAAGGGGTCTACCCCTATGAATACATGGATTCTTTCCAAAAATTTAGTGAGACTTCACTACCACCACTATCTGCTTTTTACAGCAGCCTAAGCAATGAAGCAATCTCTCAGGATGATTATAATCATGCTCAAACTGTTTGGCAAGAATTTCAGCTATCATCCATGGGAGACTATCATGACTTGTATGTGAGTAGTGATGTTCTTCAACTAGCAGATGTTTTTGAGAACTTTCGAAAATTGTGTCGCAAATATTATGAAATAGACCCTACACATATGTTTACTGCACCTGGACTAGCATGGCAAGCTTGCCTGAAAATGACTCAACAACCTCTCGAACTGTTCACTGATATAGACATGCATCTGTTTATTGAACGTGGCATTCGAGGGGGTATTTCGGTTATTACGAAAAGGCATTCCGTTGCTAACAACAAATACTTGCCGAATTTTGATCCTACAAAGCCATCTAAGTACATTATGTATTTAGATGCAAACAATCTCTATGGATGGGCAATGTCTCAACCGCTACCTTGTGGAGATTTTAAATGGATGGAAGCAAGCCAGGTGGATGAACATTGGATTAAATCCATTCCTTTTGACAGTGACAGAGGATATGTGTTAGAGGTTGATTTAGAATACGGCCCTCATTTGCATAAAAGTCACAATTTATATCCATTGGCAGTTGAAAAATTAAAAATTTCTGACCATATGTTGTCACCTGCTGCAAAAGACATTTTAAATCAACTGCATGGACAGAAATTCAAAGAGTGTGAGAAACTGGTGGCGAATCTATGTGATAAAGAAAATTATATAGTTTACCACCGAAATCTTCAGTTGTACCTATCCTTAGGATTAAAACTGAAAAAAGTGCACAAAGTTCTAAGTTTCGAACAAAAACCATGGTTAAAACCGTATATAGAATTCAACACTGAAAAAAGGAAACATGCAGCAAATTCCTTTAAAAGAGGACTTTTTCAAACTGCTAAATAATTCTGTATACGGAAAAACTATGGAGAACTTGCGGCATCGAGTGGACATACAACTTGTGCATAAAGAAATGCGTGGAAAAAAATTAGTTGCAGCACCAAGTTTCCGCACTTTTAAAATTTTTTCAGAGGACTTAGTAGGAGTGGAAAGAGTGAAAACCAACATCATGCTCAACCGTCCGTTGTATGTCGGTTTTGTTATACTTGAACTTAGTAAAGTGCTGATGTATGATTTTCACTATAATCATATATTACAAGTTTACGGAGAGAGAGCTGAGCTTCTATTCACAGATACCGATTCCCTCACCTACGAAATTCAGACAGATGATGTGTATGAGGATATGAAAAATCATCTTCATCTATATGATACTTCCGAGTATCCTACTGATCATCCTCTATACAGCAATCAAAATAAAAAGAAAATCGGTTGCTTTAAAGACGAACTCAATGGTGAAATCATTGAAGAGTTCATTGGACTTAGAGCCAAAATGTACTCCATAAAATCATTACATCACGAGAAAAAAACTGCGAAAGGTGTTTCTCGACAAGTTGTGCAGCAAAAAATTAAACATGCTGATTACAAAAACTGCTTAGAGAATGTTAAAGCAACTCGTGAAAAAATGATGAAAATAGGGAGTGACTGTCATCAATTATACACACAAAAATTACACAAAACAGCTCTTTCTCCCTTTGATGACAAAAGATTCATTTTAGATGACAATATTAATACGTTAGCATATGGTCACCATCTTATAAATACATGAATCTTGTAAATTGAAAATTATTGTAAATATTTATTCCTATTATATTTTGTGTCTATTATTTAATGTATGTCTTTTATTCAGAATTTTTATTTAATAGAATAGTTATTTATATGTGATATATATTGAAGTGCAATACAATTTACATCCAATGCATATGTATAAAAAATAGATTGAGAAAAATTAGTCTTAAAATATATTTTTAAAAATATTTACTTATTTTGAATAAATGAATTGTTTATTATCATATGTCTCTTTACTGTGTGAATGTTTTTTTTTTTCCTTTTTTTTCTTTTTTTTTTTTTTTTTTCTTTTTTGCATGCTTCTGTGAAATAGCTTTATAAGATTCACTTGATATTTTTTGAAGTGAAAGTTGTAAAAAGTAAACATTTAAAATAGTTTAAGTAAAAGTCAATTTCGCTATTCGGTTTAGTATTTTGATTTCATAGAAATGTGATTGGCGAATCTATCTGGAGAGAGAAATCAATTTATTTATAAGTTTAAGTATTATGTTTTATTATAAATTATTTTTTTTTTTTTAACGAATGCCATTTTTGAAAATGAGTTCGAGAGAGGAGGTTGTATGGATGGTTTTCCTCTATATAAGCATCTGTATTGTTATGAGTTTAATATACATATTTACTGGAAAAGCAGATTTTGCAGTTGATTTCGTTCTTTTTCCGAATGATACTTCTAATTCAATTGTTTCATTTCGGGGATGATAAATTTTAATATTACAAATAATCAATTTTCCTGCTGCAATGAAGAGGGCGTATCAGGATCCGAGTCACGAAGCAAGTTTTGGTGGTGTCGATGCATTATTTTATGCTGCACGAGGAAAAGTTTCGAAGAAAGAAATCAAGAGATGGTTGCAAGGAGTCGACGCGTATACGTTACGACAAATCGGGTCATTGTACATTCAATCGATCATCAGTGGCAGGCAGACTTAGTAGATGTTTCAAATTTACAAAAGTATAATGATGGATATCGTTACATATTAACATGCATTGATATTTTATCAAAGTATGCATGGGCAATACCTTTGAAAACGAAACGTGGTCAAGATATAGTTGATGTTTTTAAGAAAATCTTTTCTGTGCGAAAACCAAAGCTTTTACAGACGGATCAAGGAACTGAATTTAAAAATAAAAAGTTTCAAACATTTCTCAGAGAGAATCATGTCAAGTTTTTCACGACATTTAATTCAACAAAAGCATCTGTGGTGGAAAGATTTAATCGTACGCTGAAGACAAAAATGTGGAAATATTTTACAAGTCAAAACACGTATAATTTTGTTAATGTTCTAAGCGACTTAGTGAGCAGCTATAACAACACTTATCATTCTACAATTAAGAGAAAACCAGTAGAAGTGAATGCCGAGAATGAAAGAGATGTATGGTTTACAGTGTATGGAAATACAGTAGATGTTGAAAAAAAGCCTTGTGTTTTCGACATCGGAGATGTTGTTCGCATTTCTAAGCAAAAACTTACTTTTGAGAAAGGATATGAAACCAACTGGACTGAGGAACTGTTTATTGTAACAGAGTGTGTGAAGAAAGATATTCCTGTATATAGAGTTAAAGATTTGTTAGGTGAGTCTATTCAAGGAACCTTTTACTCACAAGAATTGCAGAAAGTGAAACTTAAAGAAGATTATACTATTGAAAAAATATTGAAGAAACGAGTGAAGAAAAATAAAACGGAATATTATGTAAAGTTTCGAGGTTATCCAGCGAAATTTAACCAATGGATTCCGACTTCTAATTTTTCAATCTTATAAAATGTTTAAACATATCCACTTACTTTCATTGCACATCATGAGTTTCTACGTGACACTACCGAGTGATAGCTCTATGAATTATTTTTCCGATAACAAGATTTCGCATTTTATTACGAGATTGCCAACACCAATTGAACTAACAGGTGAATGGGAAGTAGGTTTAGTTGAATTCATTTATCCACATACTTGGTATAATGTAAATAGTAAAAACAACCTTATTGCTTTTGATTTAGGAGATGGAAAAGAATTGGGTAGGAATATACCGCCAGGTTGTTATGAAAGCGTCCCAGATATTTTAAAAGCTATATCTATTGCCGATCATGAAAATAAAATTTCTTTTAACTATAATCATGTTACCAAACGCGTTCGTGTAAAAGTAAAAAACAATGCTAGAGTTATTTTTCACAGTGGTTTATGTCAACTGTTAGGGTTTGAACCTACTGTGATTGAAAGAGAAAGTGAAACGCAGAGGGAACAAACAACGTTTAGTCCTCTCGTGGCGGATCCAAATGCACATTTTAAAGTTTTGATGATATATACAGACATTATTGAACCACAGATTGTAGGTGATGTTTTTGCACCTTTATTACGAACTGTAAAAGTGAGTGGTAGCGACGGAGAAGTTGTAAGTGTAGAGTACGAAAGGCCGCACTATTTACCTGTTAGTCGGAAGATTATTGATACTGTCGAAATAGTTATAAGAACAAACATGGGAGCATTGGTGCCATTTGAACGTGGACGTTCATACGTGAAACTTCACTTCCGACAAAAGTATCTCTCATAATGCTTGTACCTTATCAATGCTGTCAAAAGTCCTTTGAGGATTATTACATTAATCAAACAGGGAGTGGACTTAATTTTTATCAAGGAGCTCCCTATCAAAGAGGATATGGAATCGGGGGTCTCTTTAAATCATTTTTTAGAGCCGCTGTTCCACTTTTCAAATCAGGAGCCAAAGCAGTTGGTAAGCAAATACTAAGCAGTGGTGTTGATGTATTCAACGATGTGTCAAGTGGTGAAAATTTGAAAGTTGCTACAAAGCGTCGATTGAAAGAAGCTAGTAAAAATTTAACTGATAAAGCAGCAAACAAAATTAAGACAATGATTGGATCGGGAAAAAACTAAATAAAAAGCGTAAACTTTCCAAAAAAGCGTGTCAGTTTTCGTAGAGTGAAGAAGGTGAAAGCACACGATATTTTCTCTTAAGAAGAAGATGAGTTCTCTTATTCATAAAGATTCTCCAGTATGCGTGAAATCAGAATTGGATCTGTTTTCTGTACCTCCAACACAAGCTGCGATTGAAAAAGGTCAATTCATCGAATATCATCCCATTGCTAACATACGTGATGGAGGTCCCGTGGAATTCAACATCTCTGGAAGTGGTGAAGAATATACAGACTTGAGTACTTCCTATATTTATGTGAAAGCTAAAATTGTTAAGTCTGACGGATCATCACTACCTGAAAATGAACCTGTGGTACCAGTCAATTTATTCCTGCATTCTCTATTCTCACAAGTTGATATTTGTTTGAATGAAAGAAATATTTCTTCTGCAAGCAACACATATCCATACAGAGCCTACATTGAGACAGTTTTGAATTACGGAGAAGATGCAAAAAAAAGTTTACTGAGCAGCGAACTCTTTTACAAAGATACTCATCCTGAAAAAATCAATCCATTAGCTGGGGATGCAGAACTTGGATTGAAAACTAGATATGAACTTAGTAAAGAGAGCAAAACTATTGACATGATTGGTCAATTACACTCTGACATTTTTCAACAAAATCGACTCTTATTGAATTTGGTTGACATCAAAATTAAAATGGTGCGAAGTAACCCCGCATTCTGTCTCGTATCAACAAAACAAGATGGAGATTATAGAGTAATACTGGAACATGCATCATTATTTATCAGAAAAGTTAAAGTCAGTCCCGGAGTTTCTTTGGGCCACGCAAAGGCTTTAGAAAAAAGTTCAGCAAAATATCCAATTGATAGAGTGTTGTGTAAAACATACTCTGTATCCAAAGGGAGTTTTTCCTTTATGCAAGATAATGTATTTTTAGGAACTATGCCTAAAAAAGTGATTGTCACTTGTATTGAAAACGCAGCTGTGAATGGACAGTATGCCAAGAATCCTTTTCTGTTTTCTCATCACGATGTAAATTTTGTAGGTATTTATGTGGACGGTCAACCTGTACCTTCCAAACCCCTAGAGTTAGATTTTAAAAATAATAACTATATACGTGCCTACCATACTTTATTCTCTGGATTTAATACTGATAAAGGTATATATTTAACTCGTGATGAGTATTCCAGAGGGAATGTACTATATGTTTTCGATTTATCTGCAGACTTGTGTAATGGACCACATTTAAATCTGCAACATCAAGGAAATTTGAGAGTAGAAATTAAATTTGCTACTGCTATTTCAGAGACTCTTTCTGTGCTCATTTACGCCGAATTTCAGAACGTGATTGAAATTACGAAATCTCGTCACGTTTTGTGTGACTTTGCTAATTAGAATAAAAATGAATTCTGAACAAATACGGCGCATCTTGCTTCAAGATAAATTTACCAAAAAATATTTCATAGATGTAACACCAAGTGATTATTTACCAATCGAAATTTCGAAATTTCCTGCCTGTTTTATTGTCAATGTTGATTCATCATCAGAACCTGGAAGTCATTGGTTAGCTTTCTATATACAATCAATGAATCAATTGGAATTTTTTGATTCTTATGGAAACAAACCATCATTTTTTGAAGGAGCTATAAGTGATTTTGTATCAACTTTTTCCAATGTAACATACAATCCTATGATATTGCAAAGTAATTCCACTGCTGTTTGTGGACAATATTGCATTTATTATTTGTATTCAAGATGTCGTGGACAATCGCTAAAGACTTTGCTTTCAACTTTTGTAACCAATCATATTTGTAATGATAAACGTGTGTATAATTTTGTAGCTAAGGTTTTTAATGTACATCCAAATTTGTATCAATAAAAGTATTTATCTTTTACATTTTCTGCTTCTGTTTCATTTGTCATGGATCTTCCAAAGCTACAACACAGTTTCACAATGGTTGCTTCGGGTCCTACTGGGAGTGGGAAAACCGTATTTTTTGCAAATATGTTGAACTATAGACGTGAAATGTTTTCCATAGTACCCGATAAAGTGGTATGGTTTTATGGGATACATCAACCTCTGTATAATGAGATAACGGATGTTACATTTATAGAAGGATTTCCCTCCAACTATGAAGAGTATTTAGGAAAAAACACTTTATTTATTATAGACGATTTAATGTCTGAATGTGGTAAAAGTGACTCTATAACGAAACTTTTTACGCGTGGAAGTCATCATCTAAACATTTCAGTTATTTTTATTACTCAAAACTTCTTTCATAAAGGAAAAGAAATGCGTGAAATAACTTTGAATGCTCATTATATTATTTTGTTTAAGAATCGAAGAGATATGTCGCAAATTTCGCATTTAGGAAAACAAATATTTCCTAGACACTTAAAATTTTTCCAAGAAGTTTATGAAGATGCAACGAAGAAGAAGTTTTCTTATCTACTGATTGATTTAAAAAGTGATACTCCTGAAGAAATGCGACTGCGCACACATATTTTACCCAATGAAACTCAATATATATATCAAAGAAGATTTTAATAAAATGAAATGATATAAGTAAATGTAGTCATTTCTGAAAATGGCAGTCACTAAGCAACAAGTGAGAGAGCTGCATCTCCTACAAATTTGTCCTCCTAAATTGCAAAAAGAATTACTCAAAAAAATTAATATACAGTGCATAAAAGCCATTTGCGAATGTTGTCATAATACTCTTAAAGGAAATATACCTTTATCAAAGTATCAGAAGAGGACACTCGCTAAGCATAAAGAAACTTTACGTAATTTAGTAAAGCGAAAAACATCTCTCGCAAAGAAACGTAAATTGATTGTGCAAAAAGGCGGTTTCTTGAATGTCCTCATCCCCGCAGCATTAAGTGTTTTAACAGGTCTTATCAATGGAGTACGCTAAAAAGTATGCACTCATTCCTGAAGAAATGGTGACAAAGCACGTAGTTTCAAACAAACAGTTATCTGAATTGGATAAAACTATGATGCAAATTTTAAACAGTTCTTTAGAAGAGCATGAGAAGATATTAAGATACAATGAAGTTTTGCAAAAGAAATTGCAGTTGACTGAATTCAACTCTCCATGGAAAAAAATACAAGAGGATGAGGAAGCTAGTAAAAGTACGAAAGAGAATCCTGTCACAGAACAAAATAACTATGAATCGATAATTTTGAACTCTGTGAATAAAAAGTCGCAAAAAGAGGCCAGGAATCTTGTCGATATTATGAAAAGACATTCAAACATTCTTTCGTGGAATGAAAAAGGAGAAGTGTTTTATCATCAGCAGAAAATTGAAGATTCTAACATTGCCGATTTACTAAACCTCATTTTTAGCAATAAGAAAGACACCAATGTACAGTCTAAAGATGTATTTCTCGCTGCCTTAAACGAGATGAATGCTCCAAAACATTTTATAAAAAACAAGAATTTATATGATGTTAAACCAGCAAATGTATCACATCCTGTAACTACATCAACTATTGTACCGAAAACAGGAAAACGTAACACTGTATCTAAATTGAATCAAGCTGTAATTCCAAAATGGGAGAAATTGTACAAATAAATTTGGTGATTTTAGTTTTTGATTCGTTATTGATTTTAATGTTTCAGTATTATAAGTCTTTTTTCCTCCTTCATTCATTTATAAAATTCTCTATGGCAACATTTAGCAGTATCTTTCTAAGTCGAAAACATAAATAAATACATAATAGGATGTAAATAGCTACAATAAATTTAATTCATTATACATTATAATTAATTTTTTGTTAATAGTTCCTGCTTGAATTCTAAGAGAAAACAATAGAAAAAATTCTAAGTTCCAAAATAGTTCCATTTTCTTCTCATAGATGGCGTTACAATCGGCATCGCATTGCATCAAGTCTTGAACTGAGACTAAAAAGTGTTGCCATTCCAGAACTATAAATTTTTTAACGGTTTTCGCAGTATTGAAACAGTGCTATAGTAGTTCCACTATTTGCCGCTAGGAGGCAGAATAAAACCTAAATTAAACAGTGTTGCCATTCCAAAACTATAAACTTTTGAAAAACAACTCAACTCTACTTTAAAAACGCCTGAGGGCATACAACTCAACTCTACTCGAAAATGCCTGAGGGCATACAACTCCACTCGAAAAACGCCTGGGGCAAAAACAACTCAACTCCACTCGAAAAATGCCTGAGGGCATACAACTCAACTCCACTCGACTAACGCCTGAGGGCACGCCTGGGGGCATTGGGAGGCGGTGGGACCACGCCCCCTTCCACCGCCACCGCCTGCTGGGGTAGAACGCCCATTATTCCCCTACTGTAACTTAAACTAAACAGTTTTTCTTCAATTAAATTTCTTAAGAAATGAAATCTTACATCGATGTGTTTAGTTCTACAATTCTCTATGGATGAATTCGAAAAGTTTATTGCAGCTTGATTGTCGCAGAGTAAATTAATTGCAGGTTTTATATTGATTAAATTTAATTTTATGATTTCATTCAAAATGCGAACAATCCATGTAAGCTCTTTCGCTGCCTCGGTTAAAGAAACATATTCCGATTCCATAGTAGATAAGGTGACACATTTTTGTTTAAATGTTTTCCAGATGATGGGAGACTTATCGATGAATATAATCATACCTCCGACTGAAATTCTGTCATCGCGATTAGCAGCGTCACTAAAACATTGAACTTTTAAATCTGAAACATTTGATAGACACAATTTTAAAGAACTTGTTTGATGCAGAAGTTTAAGAAGAACGTTCCAATGCACAAGTCCAGAATTCGACTGAAATTGTGATAAGATATTCACTGCGTAACTTAAATCAGGCGAGTTCTACTGGTGATAAAAGAAATACAGCCTAAAATATTACGGTATGGAAATTTAGACATTAATTCAATTTCTTCTTTTGAATCCGGGCATTGAGTCTTTGAAAGTATAGTTCCAACTCCTATAGGCAAAGAAACAAACTAAAATTGAAAATAACATGCGTATTAATGAAAAATTAACAACTGGGCTAAAAACTTCGCCGTTAGTAAAGATTAAACTTAGATATGGTTTACATTTAAATGTACATTGCATAGCTTACCATTAATATCTTTACATTGTTAGTAATTCCAATTTTGTCTCGCCTTTTTTTAAAAAATATATAATATACTTCATATGAAAAGGGTTTACTTACCATCTTTCTACGTGTTTTTAATGTGTTGTGTCTTGCTTCTCAGGAAAACACAGATTTGCAGGCACAATATTTAATGGTACTGCACGTACACTGCTGGGACGATGAGGAAGTAAGTTCAGAATACAGTAGTTCTAATGTCAACAGTCTGTATTTCCATGACGTAATTCCCAAAATATACTACTATTAAATTTTATTTTAAAGAAATCTCGTGTTTATGAAATCGATCATTTTTGATAGTGAAAAGGTTGTTTTCGCACTCTTATACGTAACTTTAAAAACGTTAAGACAAACGCACAGCGTTAGAAAATTTACAACGGAAATCACGAACAATAGAATGTTATTGTTTCACTGTACTTTAGTCTATCTCTGTGCGCATGCGTGTGCTGAGTTTCTTGCGCCCAAATGTACCACTGAAAATATCCATCGCTTCTTCAGAGGCGCAAAAGTGCAGGAAACTCATTTTGTACCCTCTTAATATGTGATAAACCGTTTTGATGCCTTTGATTTCAAGGGTGTCTGTTATTTTTAAAAGGTACACAAGCGGCGTGCCTTTTAAATGATGATAATAAAGGGTACAATGTGTTTGTAACTCTTAAATAAGCGGTACTGTTTTTAGAGTGTACTTTTCTTCAGAGGTTGGCAATATTGAATATACAATGGTCGAGGGATTTTTACTAGCTTGAAAAACCGTTGCACAAAATTTTTAACTATTTGTTCATTTTGGCAAGTATTTGATGATTGTAACCGATTAATGGATAGTCCTCGACAAATATGCCATAGAAAATAAATGCTGAATAACCCACACGTTGAGGAGTAAACATGTTGTAACATGTTATTGTTCCATTCTAAACTTGTTGAATTTTTTTCAATACATTTTTGAATATTATGCATAGGTGGTGATCCATATGAACAAAAAAAAACACAGTGTCCGTAATTATCAAAATACACTGCTTGCCAGTGTTGTCCTTTACAAGGTGAAGGGTCTGTATTGACGATGAAAGAGCGAGGATGTTTCTTTTCTTCTGGAAACGTATCACTAGCAAACGCACCACCAAAGCTTGATTTAAGCTTTTTATCGCTCAGATCTAGTCTCATCAACACAAACGTATCCATGTTAGTTTAAAAATCGGCAAAGACATTTCCGCTTTTATCTATTTCGATGAGCGATTGCATTTCCATGTAAGCAATTAAAGTAACTGTTTCGGAGAGATCTTCTTCGAATTTCAAGTGAATTGATATGTCACCGCTTCGTGTTACATTTGCAAAAGGATCAGAAGAAGAGAAATCTTGAGTGAGATCGAAAATGTATAGACATGAATTTTCTTTGTACTCATTAAATGCTACATTAGTTTTGTGTTGAGCCAAATCGGTGAATAAGCTTAAATAGTTTCTTGCAAATAAATCTTTCCCGTAACTTAGAGTATATGCAGTACTCGGAATCTGAGTACTGTTTTCACTAAGAGCAATATGGTTTAGTTTGTAATTTTTAAAATTGAAAGTATTTTGTTTTAAATCTCCGGTATAAGCAGAATTCGATACTAAACCTAATACCATGCGCGTAGGCAGAGCACCATTTACAGCATTTGGTATGGTGATGCTCTTTAATCCAGAGCTCAATGTAAACGTTTTTATTTCAATTCGAATGAACGGCATTTGCACAAGTGACTGTTCTAGCGCTTTTTCATGAGCTGCAAGAATAGAGCTTGAAATTTCATTTTCTTACATACCGACTTATATTTTCAATTTGAATGCGATAGTCGCCAGCAGCTGCTAGTAAAGCAAATTCATTTTTAGCTTTCAACCGTCTAATTCGGATCGATACTCCATTTATTAATAATTTAGATTGTATTCCTAAATCAGTATGAAGAATTCCACACATGTAAAACACTTTGCCATTTTTGACGCGGTTCCATCTGCTTTTTAATCCTATATTTTTCCTGCTTCTAGCAAATTTACGTCATTAAATTCTCCTGCAGTGTCCTTTTCAAATAATCCTGCGCTTAACAAATTTTTTTGAGACAAATTTGAAATAATATACTTTGTATATATGCTTTGTAGGCATAATTGTTTTCAGGAGAAATTTGACGATCATTAAGTGACATGACATTTCAAAAACATTGTATTTAAGAGGTAATTAATACAATGGATTATCCCAGCGGATAGAGGTCCACATCTATCTGCATATTGAAAAGCTGCACCATCAGCTTTTAAAACTTTTGCTTGAATGTGAAGAAAAAGATGTGACCAATCAAAATAGGATTCACCTAATCCTGATATGAGGAATTCGATAGTGTTGTTATCAGTTATTGATGCAACAGGATGAATTTCTACAAACGATGATCGGTCTATTGTCAATTGTATGGGAGCGGTCGTGAACAAATCGAATTCACTTTTTGTGCAATAACGTCTTTCATGCAAGCTTTTTTCCTCTTCATCTGTCGTTTTGTCACTTGTTTCTTTCTTTTAATACCTCCTCCACCTCTCAATTTGCAAAGAATATCTTGCTTAATTTCATTCCCAGCTTGTCGAAATTGATTTCGTGAGGCTGCTCAGAATGATTGACCTCGTAACATATCTTCCAACACGTTTTGACCTGTCGTTAGTAGACGTTTCCCAAAATATTTACCTGCCGTTATCATGATTGGCATAGCATATCTTTTCAAATTGCTGAAAAGTCCATAACACCTTTGTATGGGATAATTAGAGGCAAAATAAGGTGTTGCTTACTTGCTGGTTACAATAGTAATCAATACAATCATGAGGATCTAATCTTTGACCGCGCACATCCATGTCTAACTGATTTATCTAAGTTCAATTTTTTTGCAAGAAAATTTATAAATTTTTTCTTCGAAATGAAAGTACGACATTTGTCTTTCCTGACAAAAATTTAATAGGCGTGCCACTACTTGTTAATAATTCAATCTCAATAACATCGAAATAGCGTTTTTTCAAAGGAAAGTATAAAGGTACTGTTTTACAAATTGTTCTTTATATTCGATGGCAATCGGCATTATTTTCAAGATAGGTGCTGATACATCTTCCACCAATGAAGAAGATACAATGTCACAATAAACATAAACTTCAGTAATTCCGGCTCGTAATTATAAAATATAATCTGATTTATAGTAACCTTCTTGAAAAGGGTTTGTGAGAAATCCAAGAATAGTTGAAAGTTTTTCATTGAAAACTACCTTAGTATTAATGGGAACAACCAATTCTGTTTCTGAATCCATTAATCCTCGCAAAGAAATATATTGAAATTCTTTAAATAAATCCTTAGATTCTTGGTACATACCGCTTGGAATATTAAAATGAAAAATCATTTGTTCCTTTACGTACTACTGGAAAACTTTCATGTTCTTTAATGTTAAAATTTTCTCCTTCGGCTTTGTCGATTAATTCCGAGTATTCAGATATATTTTCACCTTCAAATATGTGAACTTCATTCTTTAGATTTAATGCATCCATTAGTTTGGGACAGGAACTACGACTCATTGCTAGCTTTACATTTGACTTGAGTTTAAGAATCACCTTATTGTTATACTTTTTGACAAAGGCTAAATTATTTCTTGTTACGTAAATTATTTTCTCTGAAATTTGATCAAAAATATCACTTTCTTCCATGTTTTGAAGCAGAATTTCGTGATTCGTTTTTAGTATTGGACTTTTAACTGTAATTTAAATTCTTGGTTTCTTCACATTTCAACATTTGGAGGATTATATTTACGAATTTTTAGTGTTGTTCCCGTAATATGCCCAGGGGTGATATGATCATCATTTGGATTAAGATACAAAAGACGCAGAAAATTGGATCCTTTTTCGACCGTAATTTTCATTTCAATCTGGGGTTTAATAGCTATTTGTAACTTTGGGGCTGTCTCAAAGGATTTAAACTTTATTAGAGGGACGTTAGTCAACTATTTTATATTGGCATTCACGCCTTCCACAAAATCTGAATAGTTTTCATTATATAACGGAATGATAAATTCAGTTAATAACGTAGTATCTCCGATATCTGCAACAGTTTCGACAGTATAACTGTCGTTATAATAGGGGTGAATAGGGAAATATTTTCCTGGTAATGTTGCTTCAGACAAACAACATTCCCATTTACCACTTAGCGTATTGGGTGAGCTAATTTGTTTTTAAAGTGATCAGGAGTATTATTAGGGAAGTAATTCATGCTAGCATTGGAAGGTAACAAAACGTGAAAATCCTTCATTGTTTGATCCATTATAATTGCTTTGCGATCTGGTTAGCTCGAATCCACGAATTTTGAGAATCTGGAAATCGAACCCACTTGACAAATAATTGGCAAGATTTCCCAATGCCTCTCTTTTGAATTCTTTTTTCGATCGCCCAAAATTCACCTGTTGATTTATCAATTTTCTGCAACTCTTCGTTATAAAACCGTCCTTCAATTTCATTGGAATCAAAATCTTGTAGAACATAAGATGGTGGAATTGTAGGATATCTTTTAAAATACGAAATGTTTCTTCAGTCCACCCAGGTAAATACCACCCAGGTAAACATTTAACGAGCCTTCGATATTCTAACTACATCTCCTACAGCAAAACGGAATTGTGGTATTGAACTAAAACTGTATAAGCGTTTATATAGTATCGGTTCGTCGTCTTTTGTTACTTTGGAAGGTTCAAATCCGTGTGTGTGATAAATAGAATGATTATATGAATCTACTAACGCTGGTAAAACATCATAACATTTATAGGAGTTGCGAAACGAAAAAACTCTGTATAAACGTTCTACTAGGGCTCTATGAACACGCTCTAAAATTGCACATTTTGTTTCACGTCACGTTGAATAATGATGGATTTTATATTTTTTTAAAACTGTGTTAACATTTTTGTTATAAAATTCTGTTCCTTTATCAGTCTGAAGATTGCAAGGTTTTGTTTTTTTGAATATGTTTTGAAAAACTTTTTCTATTGTTTGCGCTTTTTTGTTTTTAATAGGAAATGCTCTTAAATATCTGGGGAATACATCTATAATTGTTAAAATATAACGATACCCTTTGTTAAATTGAGATAATTTTTGCATATCAAGTAAATCACTTTGCCATAACTCATCAACACCGTAAGCGATTGTTTTGCGTCTCTGAAATTTGTAACGGACAGGTTTATGAAGCGTGTACGCATCTTGTTTGGCGAGCCATTTTTGAACATCTCGTCTGTGCTGTCCACTTGTTTGTGACAATCATTTTACTCCTCCGAAAGAACCGGGTTCTTTTGGGTCATAGTAAAGTTTTTTTAATCTGTCTAAGTTTGCCATTTCATCGGAGCTTCCTTTTCTGGATGTGATTGAGAACTTGCAATGGTCAAATGGAGTCCAATTTATTGGAGTTGTATCTTCTTCCAGATGAATCAACACTTGTCTTCTTAGATGTAGATGTTTTTCTGATAGAACGATAATTTATTCCCTATCCATTGGAGTGGAATGTTACTTTTAAGTATTGCATTACAAAATACATAAAATCCCTTGGAGGAGTTACATTTTTTTCATTTTTCATAACATAACTGAATAAGTCTATTATATTGCTACAATCAGTGGTGTAGTCCTGAAAAAAAAGGTGGGGGGACACTTTCAAATGCGAACATATATCTTTGTCACCCGAAGCAATTTGCTTTCAAACTGCTTCCGGAGAGGGGGGGCAGCCCCCCCCCGAAATCCCGAAAATTTTCGCAATGTAGCTTATATTCCTATCTGAAACTTTACTCAACGCTAGTGTTTCAAAGTCAGCCAACCCCCCCCCCCCCCCGAAAAAACTTTCTGGCTGCGGCCTTGGGGGTAAGCTACATAGTTTTTTATTTTTTGTCTTGCTTTGTCGAATGGATGCTAATAAGCGCAAATCAAGACTAACAACCAAAAGTTGTAAAATCAAGCCAGCTGGGCCCCTCCCTCACTATTTCAGATTAATTTAATTCAATACTTTTTTCCCTTCATATTATTAATATATCTTGAGAGGTACAGATGATAAGCCAAATTTGAAGAAAATAAAAAAAGGTGAGTTAAATTTTTTCTGAGATTTTCGATCACTTGCATGGAATGACCCCTAAGTCACTTAAATTTTTTCTCTGTTATTTCTCCTATGCCGGTATTGCATTGGAGAAATAACGGAAAAAATGGAAGCTACTTATATGAGTTTTGGGAAGGGAAAAGTTAAAAAAAAAATTATTCCCTCCCCGTTTCCCCCCATTCAACAGGAGCGGCATTCGATCAATCAGGAGTGGGGGTCAATCGCCCCCCCCCCCCTTGACTTTTAGAAATGCATAGTATTTATACGTGTGGTTATGTATTTTGTTGTTTTTTTCCTACAATATGCATTGAATATATACCCCCGGAAAATTTTGGAATGACTAGACATTCAGTCTAGGTTTGTCTTTTGGAGGCAAAAAGGGCGACAATTCTTAGTAAAAACAACAATCCAGGCAGTGTTCCCCACTGAAGAATGAATTTTATATGTATCTTGTAAAAATAAAATCTTATGTTTGCCAAATTTCAATTTTTTTAGTTATTGAAGTGCTTAAAAACAATGTATTAAAACACCATATGTTATGATATTTCTTCCTTGATTAATTGAAATAATAATTTTAAAATAATAACAATAATAACTTAAAAACAACTTCACATTTCTTTTGTTTCACATATTCATAAATATGTAACTTTTTTTAACCTTTTAATAGGGCGGTGGTTAAAGTATACTTCACACAAAATTCACCAACTTAAAAATTTATAGTAAACTATTTTAGCGGGTGGGGAGGTAAAACGCATTGTAATTTTTAATGACCAATATGAATTTTATTTTTTGATCTATATTTTAAAAAAATATATTGATCTACCATTACTAAAAGGAAACCAGAAATTTTGGTCCAGCCTTATAAAGAGTTAAGACGGGATTTTTAGGAAGATAGCAAGTTACACATTACAACCCTAATAGTTATTAAGTGACTCATAATAAACTATTTTCTAAGTGCAATTATTTCTATTCTTTTCATTATACAGGGTAGTAAAAATTACTCAGCACAAATCATTTTTGAAAAAAAAAGGGGGGAGAGAGAGAGACAACACAATGGGAGGTATCATGGTATCAAATGATTATGTTTCATTCGATTAACTTGCGCAACACAATTCAAACATGAAAACTTTTCCTCATATTCTTTATTTTGTTCCTTTTTTTACAAACATGTAATGTGCCCAATAATTTTTGACCACCCTTCACCCTGTACGTAAAAATACCGAAGCGCAAAATTACAATTATAATATATAATACGGTGTGAAAAAAAAGCATATAATATATATTTTGTTTTGAAAACAATAATTTAGCTTTAATCAAATGCTCAATTTCAGAGGTTAAAACTGTTAAACCGAAAAAAAAACCGTCAAAAACTTTTATTGTTCAAATTTGAAGAACTATACAGTTCGTCAACAAACAATGTTAATAATTAACAAAAACATAAAAGAAATCTTATACAAATTATTCTCAGTGGTTTTTACTATTTTCGGGTAACATAAGGATACCTGATGCATTGGGGAGAAAAAAAATATTTTTGTTTTGAATTAAAATCAGAGATCAATTTGTGTATTTTATTTGCATAACATCATAGACATCGATAGGCGCCGAACAAACGAGGGCAACCAAATGTAGTGTCGTTGGATCTGTTCATTCCTTAGAAATTTGCTAGGAGGCAGATAGGAGCTAACTTTTAACAAGGCCGTAGCCAAAATTTTTTTCGGGGGAGGGGGGGGATCCTGACTTTGAAACACTTATGTTGAAGAAAGTTTCAGGGATATGCTACATTGCGAAAAATTTCGGGATTTCGGGGGGGGGGGGGCGTGCCCCACCCCCCTCTGGATACGGCCTTGACTTTCACCATATTTCTATGTGTGTGTATTAATTTCATGCCGAGGAGAAAGGGTTTGAGAAATTTTAAAAACTTCATTTAATTAAAATATAATATTTCAATGCAAACACTTTAAAAAAAGTAAATTTATTTTTATTTTAACTAACTTCAAATTAATTTTTTCAGCTTTTCATGTCTCACTTATTTAAACACTTAGCCAAGAAGAAGGAAAGAAACTTCAAACTGAAAAAACACAAACCAAAATTCAAACTACTCAATCTTATTAAAATTCGGAGCGAGAAGAAAATGAATCATATTTCAGTTTAATTTTATAATCGAAAACTATTAAACATGAGTGCATAAATCATAAAAAAGTACTTACAATTCACTTTGATTGGATGTTTCATCTCTGATTTCAGTTGATAACTCCGTACTAGTATTTCTGCGTTTGGAAGGGGTTAAAAATGTTTTCAGCAGATTTTGTTGCCTAAATCTTTTCATTCTTTCTTTTCCCCCCTGCTTTTTGAGAAATTGCTTGTTCGATCTATAACGAGTGATCAACGCAACAATGGATAGAGTAGCGTACCACTACTAGGACAGGCAGACTATATTTGTGTGCGTTATGTCAGTCCCTTTTAGAATTTAGTTTGCATGTGTTGTCGTTCAGCAGGTGTATACAGTATTGGTTTCCGCGAGCAATGTAAACCAGACCCATATATCCAGACTTTTTCTACGAATCTGTTTTCTTTTTTTGGCTTGGGGGAGGAGGGGGTTCAGTCGAAACCGACGATCACGAAGAACGAAAACAATTATCTTGAAGGGACCGTAGCGTGGTTTATTTGTCTCAAAGGGATTTCTGGTCGAGTGATTGAAGCCTTGTAACCCTGGGCAAGCAGCAATTTGGAAACATCATAAAATACTCAACTGGGTATCGGCTACCTGATGAACTGTGGCAACATGTGGGGTCACGACAGAGAAAAGCTATTCGGCCGGTTCCCACTCCCCATGTAGATGGTTTCAATTAGCTGGCAATAGCAAAGTTTGTTAACAATAGGAAATAAATGGAAAAGCGTGGGACTGAGAAAAATCAGTTTGCTTTTGCTTCATTCCAGTCTTATTGAATTTTTTTCTGACTGTGAAAATATAGGCCTTTAATGTGGTTATAATATTTTTTTAGTTTTATATAAAATTGTCTTTGAAAAAAATCAAAATAAAAAAAAAACCCTGAAGTTCTTTTTGGACTTTTCGGGCCTGATAATCACCGAAAAAGAAAAAAAAAAAAAGCTGAATAAATTGAAAGTGATAAAGGCATTTTACAATGAATTTACACCGCAATTTTGTGACGTGCCATAACAGGTTTTTGCTCAGATAATCATTTGTAATTCAAACATTTTTTTTCATTAATTTGGTTTTGAAATTGTTTAACAAAAAGCGTAATGCATAAAGTTTGAATATGCAAAAGGCTTGAAGCGATGGTGAGAAAACAAATGATTGTGAAAGAAAATGTTTAATATGCTTGTAGGTTTTTCGATATTGCATACCAAAAGGAAAGCTACTTTTTTTAAGGTGAAGTCTAGGGGGGACGAAAGAGGACGTTCATTGTCCCCCAACTTTTTTACTCTAATAATATCAACGTCCCACTGTTTTGTAAAAAAGAAAAAAAAAAAAGCAGTACAAGCAGTGTAAATATTTTGATTTCAAAACTTATGATGATATTTGGAACCTCTCCCCCCCCCTCCCCCCCGCACACCTATTTCCTAGGCAGGCCAGCACAGCTGAAACTAATTCTCTGAATTTATGTAGTTCCCGTTTACTCATATTTTAACGCGCTTATTTTGACGAGTAATATTAACCAGCGATTGTTAATTGTTACTTGAGAGAATCAGGGAATCCCTTTTTTTTTCACGAATTTAAAGTATAAGTAGCGAGCAGCCTTTATGTATAGTTTTAAAAGCTTCTGTCTTATTTCATAAAACTGTTAATTTAATAATGAGTGCCTATTTTGAATATTAAATAAGTTAGGAAGCTCAGCATCCCCTCGCGTCCTTAGCGTCCGCCCTGGAAATTAAAGGTGAGGGGACGCTTGAGTGAAAATAAAGAGGTGGGGGGACGCCGTCCCCCCGCGTCCCCCCTCGACTACACCACTATTCTGCTTTACCATTTCCTTCCAATTCATTTTGTTCATTAAATGTCTATCCATTGAATCGCAACTTTTCTTATAATAGGTAAATGAATTTTCGCTTCGTTTTAGGTACAACATAACCTATATAATTTTGAATTTACAATGTCTCGTGATGAAAGATCCCGTGTTTTTTCTTCTGACAGTTCTGTCAGCAATTCTGGTGGAATCTCAAATGGTTTTCGAGGTGGAGGAGGTTGCATTACTTTTTGATATTTGAGTATCAAATCTGATAGTAGTTTTGCCTTAATATCACCAGATGCTAAATTTTCGTGCAGCACACTTGCAATGCGGTCCTCTAACTGGATTTCGGGTTTGGTTAGCTGGCAATATTCTGAAACCAGTTCGGGCGGAACTAATGCCATTTTCTTCGCCATATTTCTATATGCGCTTACCAATTGCTTTGCCAGCAATTCCGTCTAAAAGATTTAAAACAGCTGGTAAAATCAGAGGAAGGAAACCCCCTACTTGTCGATTAGTAACGAACAGTTTACGTTTGTGTGAAATAGGGACGCTTCTATCAGCTAATAATCGTATGACACTTTTGTAACTTCATAATTTCTTAATTTTCTTTGTTGGTATATTTCCCGAGAGTAAATTGTGACATATTTCACACAGTGTTTTTATTTGCTCGTCTGAGGCACTCTTTAGTATTGCTTTTCTCTGCGCAGGACTTACAGCAGCTAACACATGTAGCAAATGAACATGACGGTTGACTCGATTCATTTTTCGGCAGGAACAAACACCCAATTGATCATTTCGCGATCAGGAAATATAGACTGAAGGAGACGTTGCTCTTCTGGTGTACTTGGGTGAACGTCAACTAGTAAATAACTGAAAGGGTTATCTGTTGCTTTTTTATAAGCGTCCATAAAATATTTTGCATATCCAGGAAATGCTTGTCTAGCAAAACACGATGCTTGTGTCAAATCTCGATTGTTACGAAATAAAATAATGTAATGTGTGTTTAAACTTATCTCTCTCATTGATTTCACTCTTGGAAATAGGTTTTGCGTTATTAGTATTATGTTATATTTTTGTGATGAGATCCAACAGTAAACATTTGAGAGATTTCGGATGATAAAGTATTCCTCATATCATCTAAAACAATTAAATCACTCTCCTCTTCTTGGGACGGAAGTCCAGACGCAAATTTAAAGGATCTTTCTTTTAAAAACCATGGTTGCCAAACAGTATAACACCAAACAATTTTTTTAATAGGGTTCTCATAAACTTGTTCCGAAATAATTTTTCGAACGAGCTCTGTTTTTCCACTTTGGGAGGGTCCTGTAATCATACAGGTAGAAGGATGTTTCAATTTCAGCATTTTAAACACCCGAGGAATATTTGCAACTTAACAATTAACTTTTCGAAATTCTTCTCTTGTTAATTGCACACCGATTATTTCCGGTTTTAAGGTTTCTAACTCCCCCCATTCGAGCAAAAGTATCTTATATCGAACATGTCTTCGTTATCCTTTCTGCAAACATGGATAAACATATTTCTACCAATATGCTTTGATATTGTGCAAGGTGTATTAGTAATGTTTACTGTACTCCCCTTTTTTCCCGTAGCCTCATAAACATAGCTTACTAGAAATATAATCTCTATTGTTATGCAAATCGATGCTAAAATAATGAAGCAGTTCTTTTAGCATCCTAAATTTTTTGACCAACCACTTTCGAAACTTCTTCGAAAATAAATAGGTTTTTTGAGTGCAACTCTATTTGTAGCTGTTACTAGAAAAATATTACGTTTTATTCTTTGTTTTGAACTGGATTCGACCTCAAACTTGATATAAAAAGATTCAATGATCTATGAGTTGCCCATATATTTTACCCCTAGACCATCGAATCTCTAGCTTTAAAAAATATTTTAGAAATAAATGTTGAATATACATATTATTTACCAAAAAAAACATAATTTTCCTATTTCTGTAACTTAACGATTATTTCAACACAAGTCGAAAAGACACGCAATTTTTAACCTTGATTAACAAAGCAAAACAAGTGAAACGTTTGTTACATATTGCTAGTGAAAGTTTTGCGTGAGCTGTTTTTTTTAACTAGACTAAGATCTTCGCGAAATGATTCGCTTGAAAGATTTTGACTTTTCAGTGTCAGAGAGACGGCAGAAACATTTAGTAACAAACAAAACAAAGATTTTGAAGGCTGTAATGCAACCGAAGTAAGTTTTTTATTTTGTTCAGCAGGTGTGTAACGGGTGTTTTGGCTCCTAACTCACACAAAATCACTCACAACTTTATTTTTTCCCATATTATTATATTTTATCTTGTGTATTATCAGAAGTGTGTGTGCGTGTTTAGCAGGTACATAAATATTTTCTTGTCCGTTACGACTGTTTTTACACAATCAGTAGTGGTGTTTTTGATTTTTGACTGAGCTATTTGATCTGAAAGTCATAAAAACACCACTACTACTATGGCTGAAATCATCTGGACAACTTCACACGTAAAAGAATGATCGGAAAGTTGGAGGAGGGTCGCAGTGTGACCAGTGTAGCTGAAGAGTTCGGAATCAGCAAAAGCGTCGTTTCTCTCGCTTGGAAAGCCTTCCGAACCACATGTGCAGCTGTCAGAAAAGTTGGCGGCGGCCGCCCCAAGAAAATAACTGCAGTGGATGACCGATATATCATCCTGCAGGCGAAACTAACCCGGAACCAGTCAGCAAGCGCCGTTGCTCAGCAACTGTGTACAGCAACGGGGCCGCAAGTGTCACGGTTTACTGTGGCGTAGCCTTCACAAAGGTGGCCTATTCGCTCGTCGTCCTGAACGCTGCATGCCTTTGACAGCAGGCCATCGGCGCCGCCGTTTAGAGTGGTGCAATCTACCACGGCCCTGTGTGCTTGTAACTAGTAAAATCTTGCCATTTAATGTTAGTGGGAAGGGGTTGCCTTGCCATTAAGTTGATGCATAAAAGTAAAAATTTTATGTGATAGAAGAAATAGTTCTTAATATTTTATTTGAAATTACATGGCATTTTAGGACCCTTCTGTTTTCGAACTTGTTTTGAAAAAGTTGACTTTCAGTTTAAGAACTTTGATAAATATGTTGAGTTCTTTTAGAATAAACACGAAACACAGAAATAATGAAAAAAACAATCTCTTGAGCTCTAAAACTGTAACAATCTCTTTTCCCGTTCTCATCTGATCGAATCAGAAAATGCGACTATTATCAGGAACAAGATGTGTCATTTTCGTATTTAATTTCAATGAAAGAAGCATCCCAGCACAATGCACATTTCTGTGGTCCAAATCACAATGGAAAGCACTTCCACTTATTGACATTTACTGAAAAGAATATCAACAATGTCCCATAATGCTCGAATCAACTTAAAGTATTATTTTAACATACATTTTGTAAAGATGGAATGATAGTAGGAAAAAACTAACATAAGGAGCACAAAAACTGGACCTCTCATCCGTGGAGTTATGTCCTCTTTACGGATGAGAGTCGTTTCAGTGCCACAAGCGACTCTGGATGGCAGTTGATTTGGATAGAGGTCGAGACACGGTTTCATCTCAGCAACATCATGGAAAGAGACCGTTACGGTGGTCCCGGAGTTCTCGTCTGGGGAGGCATTATGTTGAACGGGCAAACTGAGCTCCACATTTTCGACAGAGATTCTGTAACAGGAGATCGCTATTGTTAGGAGGTACTCCTTCCCCATATGCGTCTGTTCAGAGGTGCCATTGTACCAGACTTCATTTCTATGGATGACAATGCACGCCCACATCAGACACAATCTGTTCAGCAGCTACTGGAAAGTGGAGATATCACTCGAATGGATTGGCCAGCGTATTCCCCTGAATAAAATCCTATTGAACATGTGTGAGATGCTTTACGGAGATGCATTGCGGCGCGATTACACCCTCCTGGAAGCACCCTAGAACTGAAATGGATACTGATTGAGGCATGGGCACATTTACCTCAAAAACTGGTGGACAATCGGGTGCTGAGTATGGGGAGATGATGCGAAGCAATCATTGAAGCACGGGGAGGACATATCCCGTTGTTAAAATAATTATATTAAAAAGATTAGTTTTAGATTGGTTTTTATATTACGGATTTGGTATAGTGGTAGTACAATGGAAGATAGCAAAAATGTTAATTAAATTTTCATAAATACATTTACGCTGTGAAATTAATTGCATATCAAAAATAATTTAAAACTATTAATTCTTCGTTTACTGAAGTATAAACACAATTAAATGTATGTGAAAAAATTCATAATACTGAATTAAAATAAATTCAATTTATTGACAAGATCTAGATTATTTATACTGTTAAATAAGCTTTATGGACAATCAAATATTTTTATATGGCCATTATTCAAATTATAATTATTTGATTAACCGTTATAATATAAAAATAATACGACCTGGGTAATCTTTTGATGCATCAAAATTGATCGTTCATCTCTTTGTTGACACTATTTAATATCGCTCGATATTTTCAATTTAATATTCCTTGAATTGTTCATCTTGATCAGAAGTAACAGTTCATTCTGAATAAATGAAGAATATGCGAATATAAATAAAAAGAAAGCATTTTTTCAGTTGGATCAGTAAGATGACTCGATTTGCCGTTGTAGTATAATACGTTAAAATTCATTTTACTTCAATTCATTCATTTTTTTTTTTTTTGATGATGTCTGCCTTCAATGCTTCTTCGTTCAGCTTTTGAAGAATCAACAATTCTTACGGATTAAACGAAGATCATACGATTTGAAATTATTAATGAATCGTTCATGTTGAAGCAGCCAGATGAGGATTATTTCTGTTGAAATAGTAAAATGACACAATTTCATTCGGAATCAAATCCTCGAATCCAATGCTGATGATTGCCTTTAAATATTATTTGTCCAATGCTTGAATAATCAATAATATATACATATCACTCCGCATTATGGAACTTAATTACAAAATGTAAAAAAATAAACTTTGAAACAATACTGCATCCCCAGTCATCGGAGACATAATAATCTCCAATGCTGGGGAGCGTTGCTGGGACGCGTCGTACTGTTTCGCTATCAAGTTACCAACTCAAAAAAAAATGCACACGGCAAGGCATTCCACGACAGGAAGTTTACGCCGTAGAATATAGTACGTGTAAACAAATTGCTGTCATTTGAATTCTTCTGACCAAAAGACTTAAAACAAATTGTTAATTAAAATTGTAGGTATTTTGAATTATTTGTAGTGCAAAAATTAATCCCGTAATTTAATGAAAATTATAAATATAAGCCCCCTTGAAAAAAAATGGCATGACGCGCAAACCTACATTAAAAGTGAGTGACAAGTTCAGTCACCGATAAACAGTCAAGCCACATAGTAATGATTAAACTTTGTGCAAAGTAATAGAAATAAAATTTCACGTTAAATTAAAGCACAAATGGACAATTGGCTTCATTTGGATGTTTTGCATCTAGAAGCTCCCTGTTGCATTGAAAAAGGGATTCCAAGCAATCCCGAAACATATGTCTGCGTTTTAATGCTCATTTGTGCTTTAATTTAACGTGAAATTTTATTTCTAAGTCAAGCCACAGTTAAGTGTTTAAAATGAAATTAATATTATTCAAGGCTTGACTGAGGGAATTTTGAATAATCAATAATTTATTATTTAAATAATTAAATGTAGCAAAAGAACAATAAATTGAACTTTTTTACATTATCCCCCCCTCGAAGGAAAAAATGAAGTACCCCCCAAAAAATATGATTCCTACAATTTAAAATATTTTGGCCAGAAAAAAATGCAATACCTTGTACACATATAACTGCATAAAATGTGATGACAATTATTCATAAGTATTTTTCTGTCATCAACATGAATATCAATACATGATGCAGTCATTATGAATAAATATAAAAAATAATATTTCAGCAATGAATAATTAAAGTTTCTTTTGAATCACCCAGAATTTCACCCAATATAGCAGATCACTTCAAATAATGAAAAAATAACCAACATTGTTTTGTATTCAGTCAATGATGTTTGTAAATAACTGCCATGATGGTGCACACAACACCCAATAAAATAATTTTCTGCATGTTATCATTTTACCAAAATATTCAGAACGGTTAAATTCATGCAATCTCACAATGAATACAGTAATGCATTGCTAGTCTAAATTTTCCCCACGTTAGCTAGGCTTGAGGAAGAAACAAACAATTAATGCAAACAACATATAGAAGGTAGCTAATCTTCTATAGCTAATTCAGATGTGATTCACATACTTCTCACATTCACTGAACATCAGTATAAGACATAAACAGAAACATTTTATTATATTACCCAACTTAATTAGTTGGCAGGAAATATTTTACTTATATGCAGTTTAATTGGTTTGTCATTTGTATTTTCATTTCTTACTAAGTAATTATTATTTCTAAAGGCTTTTTCAATGACATAAGGACCTTTGTATTTGGGTAATAATACACCAGGATTGTTCAAATTTTTTATATACACTTTATCATTTATCTTAAATTTTGTAATTCATCTACCCTTCAATTGCTTTTTATGTTGTTTAATGTATTTATCCTCATTTTCAGCAACTAAATTCCTGTTCTCCTCAACACATTTTTTTGTTTCAAGTACATATTTGTCATAATGATCAACTAAAATAGGATCTGAAAACTTCTCCATGGGTATATTGATGGATCTACCATAAAATAATTCTGCAGGAGAAAAACCTGTGACATTATGAGTACTGGCATTATAATGGAGTTTAAATAACATGATCTTTTGAGACCATTCATAAGTTTTTTCACATAACGCGGCAATACTTTCTTTGAGTATCCTGTGGGTACGTTCAATTTCCCCATTGGAAGCCGGATAGTAAATTGAAGCTTTCCTATGCTCAATATTTAAACTGGCAAAAAATTCCTCAATTTCTTTGGAAACAAAGTTTGTCCCATTATCAGTTAGAATGACCTTAGGGATTCCAAAACGAGAAAAATAAGTGTTTAAACACTTTATTATAGTTGATGAAGAAATATTTGCCAATGAAAATGTCTCAAGATAGCGAGAATAATGGTCTAAAATAGTTAAAATGAAAAAATTGTTATCAATACTTCTACATAATTTACCAATGATATCACAAGCTAAAAATTCCCCAGGAGCAAGATTCTTTTCGATATCAATTTTGGAATGGTTTTAGCAGGTTTAGGTTTATTTGCTAAACATTGTGGACAAGCACGACAAAACTTTTTTACAGCAGCAAACATGGAAGGAAAAAAATACATTCTTTGAAGGAAATTAAATGTTTTTTGTGTAGCAAAATGTGGTAAGTGTGCATTTTCAATGCATGCCTCTCTCAAACTAATAGGTACATAAATTCTTTTAACATTGTGACTTTTACCCCTTTTTGTGACTTTTACAATTCTTAATAATATTCCATCATTATTTACACAAAAATTTTCTGAAGTTATCTTATCTTTGTCCTTTAATTTTTGAACAATATCTAAAATTTCCCTATCTTTTTGCTGTTCTTCGAGAATGACTTTCTTAGATAAGTCATGTTTTGGTTGAAAAATATTAATGTTGTTAATAGATAATTGTTCCTCATCATAGACTCTGCTCAGAAAATCAGCAGGGTTGTTGATACCTGGTAAATAAACCATTTGATATGAAAAATCCTGTAAAAATAATAACCATCTGCTGACAATATCAGGTTGTTTGTCAATATGGATGAAATTTGTTAGACTTTTTGCATCAGTTAAAATTTGAAAAGTTGTACCATAAAGAATTTCCCTAAAATGTTTAACAGAAGCATATATTGCAAATAATTCACGTCTTATAGATGGATACTTGAATTCAGCAGGTGTTAGTTTTTTGGAATAGAATTCAATGGGATAAAACTGAATGTTTACCTTTTGCATTAGTATGGAAGATATTGCTTCTCTACTAGCATCAGTTACTAAAAATAATGGAGCATCTTTAACAAAAATTTTTAGGGTGGGTTTATTTAGGATTACATTTTGCAGTTTGTCAAAAGCATCCTGACACTCAGATGACCAAAAAAAATGGAGTGCTTTTTCTAGTTAGGTTGACAATAGAAGCGATAATTTCTGCATAACCCAATATCAGATGTCGAAAATAATTTGTCATCCCTAAAAAAGTTTGAACTTGTTTGACATTTTTTGGAATAGGGAATTTGGTAACTTTGTTTATGTTACTTTCAGAAGGAGAAAAACCATTGCTATCAATGTTGAAACCTAAATAAGTTATGGAAGATTTTCATAATTGCAATTTTGCGGGATCCAAAGTTAAGTTAAAAAGTTTAAGCTTGTCAAAAACTTGTTGTAAAGTGATAATTAGCTCGTCGATTGAGTCGGCGGCTATAACAATGTCATCTAGAAAAAATTGTAAGTTAGGACCTTTTAGTTCATTTAGGCAAGATGTTAATAGAGATACAAAGTATGATCCACTATTGCGAGCACCAAAAGGAAGACGTTTAAACTGCTAAGAACCGAATTCAGAACAAAATGCCAATTTTTCCCTATCTTCTGGCTTTATTTTGATTTGAAAAAATGCGGACTTTAAGTCCAAAACACAATAAATATTTCTTCCAGCTATATTTTGTACTATATCTGAAATCTTAGGAAGACATACTTTAAATGGTTCAGTGATAGAATTCAGTAGTCTGAAATCAACTACCATTCTAAATTTCAATTCTTGATCTGGCTCAGAAGGGTTGGGTTTCTTTTTTACAAAAATGACTGGAAAACAGTAGCTTGAGTTGGAAGTTTCCAAGATATCAGCTTCAAGTAACTTTTTGAGTTCCTGTTCAGCAAATTTCTTAGCAATTTTTGGGATAGGATAAGGTTTTGTTTGAATTGGAAAGTTATGCAAAAGTTTGAATTCAGGAGTGACTAAATCAGTAGAACCTAATGTAATATAGTTTTTGGAAAAAATGGGGTAGTTCTTCATAAGTAATTTAATCATTTTATTTTGTCAACTTCATTTAAGTGTTTTAAATCAAAATCATTAGGAGATAATTCTTCCTTTCTCAATTGTAATATTTCTTCTAAATTCAAATTGTTGATTTGAAAAATTTGAGATTCACTTCGTTTTTTAATATCATTTTCAGAAATTTCTTGAATTGATCCCAAATTTTGGCCTTTTTGGATAATTAAGTCTGTGTTGGATTTGTTTTCAATGATTAAATAAATAAAATCAACTTCTTTGGCAGAATGTATGGATTCACAGATATTACATAAGTTTTTTATTTTTCCTGGAGTAAATAAAAGCAGTTTGAAAAGTTTTGCCTCAATTGGAATTTTAATTTTGATGATTTCAAAAGAATTGGGTTTAATTGAAACATTGAGAGCTGATTTAACCTTAATTTGCATTGTAGTTGAAATTTGATTTTTATTACTAGGGTTTGGTTGAGTTTGTAACTGATTTGCATTTACTTTTGATTGGTCTTTATTAGAAGTAGTGGTTATAAAATTCAATTGAGTTTGTCGGAAATTAGACGTTTGTTTACAGAATCAAGTATTATCTTGTTTCTGTGGAAAAAATCGTAACCAAGGATAAGTTGATAATTAGCATCCCAGTTGAAATTTGTAGTAAAAAATAAATTGGAAAACCATTTCCCTTGAATTTTAAATTTCATATCTATTACAGATAAATATGGAATGTGCTCATTGTTGATAGTCCTGATTTTCACAGAACGAGATGCATAATTTATTTTAATTTCACCCCTAATCTTGTCCAAAACATCAGTTTGACAGATGGATACATTTGCACCACTGTCAAGAAGAGCAAAAAAAGTGAAGTTCCCAAATTGGACTTCAATAACGGGTAATGAGTGATCAGACTCAGTACAAGACATGAGAACTCTGAATTGATGATTCGAAACATTATCATTTGTTTGATTGTGATCCTGAATATCATTTTGGAGTATCAGTCAGTTGTACTTTTTTTGTCGATTCCTCACAACTATTAGGTTTTATTGGTAATTTATTACTGTTTTGATGTTTTTTAATTTTGACTTATTATCTGATGTGTTTGATTGTTTCTTACAGCCATTGATTTCAGGATTATGCCACCTTTGAGTGTTTACGACAGAATTGTGGGTTTCCGAATTTTGTAGATGGCTGAAATTTGTACGTCGAAAACCCCCTATTAGTTTAAATTTCTTTTGTACTGGTTTTTATTGAAATATGGTTTGAAACCTCTGCCACGCTGTCTTTGATTGAAATTCCTATAGTTGGATCTGCCCCTGTTATGACCATAGTTTGAATTTTGGTTATATCTAGAATTGCCTGGGTAATACCAACATTTTGTTGTCAGGTGGTTTTTTTGACAAATATGGCATGAAATTGCATTAGCAGCATTATTGCACATATTATTTGGCTGAGAATGTGTTGCATGCTCATTAGTAAATTGATTGTCCTGAATGGCATTTACATCATACTGAAAGGATGGTGCTGCAGGATTTAAATTTTGTGGTTGTTGCAATTTTTCAACACACTCTGTTAATTTTTGAATTTTGTTGTTAGTTTCAGCCTGACTTTGCAGTAGGACATTTATTTCTACTTGAGAGTTACAAGCAAAATTGCTTGGATTGTTCAAAGCTGATTCAATATTTTTTGCAATTTTTATTGCCTTAAAAAATGTTGGCGGACCCTGCTTCATTGTTTCTAGCCGAATTTCAGGACGTAATGAACTTAGAAATTTAGAAAGTTTTGTCTGTTCGAGAAGATCATTAATTTCTTTTGAGCAATTATTATGAGGATTTAAATATTTATCGGCTGCAGTTGCAATTAATTCGCTTAGCTCTTGAACAGATTGATTAGGTTTTTGGGAAATGTCCCAGAATTCTCTTTGAGTTGTTTCAAAATTCTGAATTTGTGTAAATTTCTTAGTCAATTCTTCACATACACTGTCAAATTTTGCGTCATGATTCTTATCTAAGAATTTTGATATATGATCAAAAACTTTATCCCTTAATTGCAACTTCAGAACAATTAATTTCTTTTGTGCAGACCATTTTTCTAACGTTGCAATATCCGTTAGACAACGGAAGAAATTTTTAACTGTGATAGCCAGCGATATGCACTACAACTACTACTGAGCCGGCAACCGTTAACTGTGTTGGGAGTTTCGACGCACGTGTTGTGCTTAGCATGGTTGCGTGCCGTAATGTACTTCTATGATCCAATAAATATGTATGTATAAGTTACAGCTTGTATTTACTAACTAAGTATAAAGTTACTACAATGGCGACGAGCAAATGGTAAAGGATTAAATTTAAAAAAAAAAATATTCAATCATGTCTATGTACGGCCGAATGTCGGCGTACGATGCTGCACTGGAGAGCTGGGCACAATACGTGGAGCGGCTGCAGCATTTCTTCGTGGCAAATGACGTCAAGGACGAAAAGAAAAAGGCAATCTTTCTTACGTTCATTGGTCCCGTTGTGTACAAGTTGCTGCGAAGTCTACTAGCGCCAGCTACGATAGATGCTACGAACCTGGAGGATATATTGCGAGTGTTGAAGGAGCATTACAGCCCGGCACCATCGGAGATAGTGGAGCGTTTTAAATTCAACTCCAGGGTGAGACAGTCCGGAGAATCAATCTCCACCTTCGTCTCCGAACTCCGGCGGTTGTCGGAACATTGCAACTTCGGGTCAACGTTGGACACCATGATTCGAGACCGCTTAGTGTGCGGCGTGCAGAATGCGGACGTGCAACGGCGGCTTTTGGCCGAGCCAGGATTGGTGCTAGCGAGAGCCATAGAACTTTCGATCTCCATGGAAACGGCAGCGCGAGACGCCCTGGATCTGCAGGGGAACCAAACATCAGCAGTGCACAAAGCCTTTGTCCAAAGGAAATCAAGCAAAAGTGTTACGGCCTCCTTCAAAGAATGTATCCGATGCGGCGCGCGGGATCATATGCCGAAAAATTGTCCGGCCCGTGATAAAAAGTGTTTTTTGTGTGGCATCTCAGGCCACTTAGCAAAAAAATGTTTGAAAAAAGGCAACAAAGGCCCCTGCAATATGGTGCAGGCGGTCCAAGCCTCGAGGAGTGATAATGTAATCCCGATCGGTGCGCCCGAGAAGCACAGTGTTGATATCAGAAGTGAAAAGCCATGTGAAATTTCAGAGTATGAAATATTCCATAATTCTGCATGTAGCAAAATTGCAGATATACCACAGCCCTACAGGGCAGTATTTGCTGTGAATGGCAAACCAGTCAGAATGGAAATCGACACAGGCTGTGCTGTGTCACTAATAAACACCAACACTTACAACCGGTTGGGTCGTCCTGCTCTGCAATTGGCAAATACAGCCCTGTCCACATTCACAGGACAGAAAATTTCAGTATTGGGAAGTTTTGAAGGTACTGTAGAGTACAAGCACAAAAAGGAATGGCTGTCTTTGTTGGTTGTAGAGGGGGAGGGCCCAAATTTATGTGGTAGGAATTTTATTGAAATGTTCAACATGTTAAATTTAAATTTTTGTTTAAAGGTTACCAGTGTTTTCATGCAAAATGTTTTTACTGAATTTAATGATGTTTTTTCAAATGTATTGGGTCATTTTAAAGATTTTAAAGTAGGTTTAATTTTAAAAGAAGATGTTAAACCAGTGTTTTACAAGGCTAGAACTGTCCCATTTGCCATGCGGGACAAGGTAAAAAGTGAACTGTGCAGGCTCGAAGAGGCCGGCATTATTATGCCTGTAAGATATTCGCAGTGGGCTGCTCCAATTGTCCCAGTGTTAAAGGGGGATAAAACCTCTATTCGCATCTGTGGCGATTTTAAGCTTACAGCTAATATCGCCATAGATCCAGACAAATATCCCTTGCCTAAAGCGGACGATATTTTTGCAAATTTAGCTGGAGGGGTCCAGTTTAGCAAACTGGATCTCAAAGATGCCTATAATCAGTTAGAACTGGATGAATCATCCAGGAAGTTGACAGTCATAAACACCCATTTAGGTTTATTCGAGTATGTGAGACTGCCCTTTGGGATCTCTTCAGCCCCAGCAATATTTGAAAGGGTCATGGAGACCCTATTGAAGGGAATTCCTAATACTGCAGTGTATTTAGACGATATCATTGTCACAGGCCCAACCGCAGAACAGCATTTGGCCAATTTAAGGGAAGTGCTTGAACGGTTGCAGTCCTCAGGGCTTAAATTGCGTAAGGATAAATGCAAGTTCTTTTGCGAATCTCTGGTTTTCTTGGGTCATACCATAGACCGAGATGGTATTCGGCCAGTTGAGGAGAAGGTTAGGGCAATTAAGGAGGCCCCGACACCTAAAAATGTCAGTGAATTGAGATCGTTCCTGGGTCTAATTACATTTTATGCCAAATTCTTGCCAAACATGAGCACTAAGTTAGCTCCTCTGTACGACCTGTTACAAAAATCAGTGCCTTGGAGATGGTCTGCTAAGGAAGATATGGCATTTCAAGATGCTAAGCAGGCTATATGTGATACAGGCCTGTTGGTTCATTTTGATCCAGATAAGGATTTGCATTTGGCCTGTGATGCTTCGCCTTATGGGGTAGGGGCGGTTTTGTCCCACACCATTGAGGGACAGGACCGTCCTATTGCTTTTGCATCAAGGACGTTGACTCCAGCTGAGAAAAATTATTCACATCTAGAAAAAGAGGCATTAGCGTTGGTGTTCGGGGTAACCAAATTCCGCGAATACCTCCTTGGTCGTCGGTTTGGCTTGTACACCGACCACCGTCCTCTGGTTACTTTGTTTTCAGAAAAGAAACATATTCCTGCCATGGCAAACTCCAGAATTCAACGTTGGGCCTTAACGCTCTCAGCATATACTTACACAGTGCGCTATCGGCCAGGGTTACAAAACGGCAATGCTGATGCATGCAGTAGGTTGCCATTGCAAACAAAATCCTGTGAACCACCCTTACCTACGGAAGTTGTTCTACTACTTGAAAGAATTGATCTTGGCCCTGTATCAGCAGCTGATATTAGCAAAGCCACGTTAGAGGATCCAGTTTTACAGCAGGTGACGCATTTGATTCTGGGTGGGTGGCCTGAAAATTTAAATGCCTTCCAGGGAAACTTAGAGGATAGCAACCTATTGCCTTATTTTAGGAAACGTTTCGAGCTGTCATTGGAAGGGAGAATCGTCCTGTGGGGGAACAGAATAGTTATCCCTAAAGTGTTCCAAACTAAGATCCTCGAGGAGTTGCATAGTACACATCAAGGGGTCTCGGGTATGAAAAGCATTGCCCGATCTTTGTTGTGGTGGCCAAGCATAGATAAGGACATTGAAAGTTGGGTTCAGCGTTGTGGCGTATGCATTCAAAATTCTAACATGCCTAACAAGAATCTACAACCTTGGCCAGTAGCAACTCGTGCTTGGTCGCGTATACACATAGATTATGCGGGCCCTATAGATGGGCATATGATCCTTATTGTACAGGATGCTCACTCTAAATGGATAGAAGCCATAGCTGTAAGGAATGCAACCGCTACAGTCACTCTAGAAAAACTGTATGAAATTTTTTCTCGGTTTGGGTTCCCAGAAACAATTGTGAGTGACAATGGGACAGCATTCCGTTCCAGTGAATTTGAAGCATTTGTTAGACGTAATGGTATTCGGCATTTATTTACAGCCCCTTACCATCCGTCTTCAAATGGGCAGGCAGAGAGGGCTGTTCAATTCATTAAAAATAGATTAAAAAAGGTGACCGGGGATTCCCTAAGCATCAGGTTGTCCAGAATTTTGATGAATTTTAGGCGCACGCCCATAGCAATCCATGGGGTCTCCCCAGCGGAAATTTTGCTAGGTAGACAGATTCGATGCCGCCTAGATTTAATGCATGCCCCCGAAAGGTTCAAGCCGACTATAACAACAAGTTTTACAACCGGGCAAAATGTTTTTGCCAGGAATTATGGGAAGGGAGACAGGTGGGTGCCTGGGACAATAAGGGACTCGATGGGAGAAAGAATGTGCTCCGTAGAACTTCCCAATGGTGTGATTGCGGAAAGGCATTTTGACCAGTTACGGACTCAGCGAGATGTTCCAACAGCTAGGAATCAAAATGCCCAAGAGTCGGGGGATCTTAGCAATGAAGGTCACCAAGAAGCTACAGTTGTGGAGTCGCGTGTAGTTCCTAGGGCTACAGTAAGTCAAACACTTGCGGATGGTTCAAGTGGTCCACGTACAGAAGACCTAGATGCAGGGACCTCGTCATCGGCTACCGGAGCGGATAATCTTCGCCAATCTTCCCGGGTAAGAAGGTTACCTGCAAGGTTTAAGGACTATGTATCCTAAGTGGAAGGGAGGTGTGATAGCCAGCGATATGCACTACAACTACTACTGAGCCGGCAACCGTTAACTGTGTTGGGAGTTTCGACGCACGTATTGTGCTTAGCATGGTTGCGTGCCGTAATGTACTTCTATGATCCAATAAATATGTATGTATAAGTTACAGCTTGTATTTACTAACTAAGTATAAAGTTACTACATTAACATTCTCAGATTTTAATCCCGAAAAGGTGGGTATTAATGGAAGTAAAGAATTGTCAGCCATGTTTAGTTAAGGCAAAAATATATCACATAAATATGCACTTAAATTCAAATAGTAATCCCCCAAAATGCATTCAAACAAAATGAACAATAGAGTAAATTAGTTCATGTGTGAAAAATATATTAAAATAACCTGTAAAACATGAAATGCATTCCAAAATTAAATTATAGCATTTTCAAATCAAATACTTAAAATTTTATGCAAATTGTAATTGTAATAAAATATCACAGTCATCACAGATAATTACCTCAACATTTTTTTATAAACTCATTAAAATATCACCACATTATAATACTGATATATGGAATGAAATTCAGGATGATCATATGATAAATGCAATTATCCACAATAAACCAGAAAACCTTTAATCAAACTAATTAACTTTTTTAGTTCATGATACTTATGTTTTTTATCGCAGCACCAATTATGTTAAAATAATTATATTAAAAAGATTAGTTTTAGATTGGTTTTTATATTACGGATTTGGTATAGTGGTAGTACAATGGAAGATAGCAAAAATGTTAATTAAATTTTCATAAATACATTTACGTTGTGAAATTAATTGCATATCAAAAATAATTTTAAACTATTAATTCTTCGTTTACTGAAATATAAACACAATTAAATGTATGTGAAAAAATTCATAATACTGAATTAAAATTAGTTCAATTTATTGACAAGATCTAGATTATTTATATTGTTAAATAAGATTTATGGACAATCAAATATTTTTATATGGCCATTATTCAAATTATAATTATTTGATTAACCGTTATAATATAAAAATAATACGACCTGGGTAATCTTTTGATGCATCAAAATTGATCGTTCATCTCTTTGTTGACACTATTTAATATCGCTCGATATTTTCAATTTAATATTCCTTGAATTGTTCATCTTGATCAGAAGTAACAGTTCATTCTGAATAAATGAAGAATATGCGAATATAAATAAAAAGAAAGCATTTTTTCAGTTGGATCAGTAAGATGACTCGATTTGCCGTTGTAGTATAATACGTTAAAATTCATTTTACTTCAATTCATTCATTTTTTTTTTTTTTGATGATGTCTGCCTTCAATGCTTCTTCGTTCAGCTTTTGAAGAATCAACAATTCTTACGGATTAAACGAAGATCATACGATTTGAAATTATTAATGAATCGTTCATGTTGAAGCAGCCAGATGAGGATTATTTCTGTTGAAATAGTAAAATGACACAATTTCATTCGGAATCAAATCCTCGAATCCAATGCTGATGATTGCCTTTAAATATTATTTGTCCAATGCTTGAATAATCAATAATATATACATATCACTCCGCATTATGGAACTTAATTACAAAATGTAAAAAAATAAACTTTGAAACAATACTGCATCCCCAGTCATCGGAGACATAATAATCTCCAATGCTGGGGAGCGTTGCTGGGACGCGTCGTACTGTTTCGCTATCAAGTTACCAACTCAAAAAAATGCACAAGGCACGGCATTCCACGACAGGAAGTTTACACCGTAGAATAAAGTACGTGTAAACAAATTGCTGTCATTTGAATTCTTTTGACCAAAAGACTAAAAATAAATTGTTAATTAAAATTGTAGGTGTTTTGAAATATTTGTATTACAAAAATTAATTCCGTAATTTAATGAAAATTATAAACATAAGCCCCCTTGAAAAAAAATGGCATGACGCGCAAACCTACATTAAAAGTGAGTGACAAGTTCAGTCACGGATAAACAATCAAGCCGCAGTTAAGCGTTTATAATGAAATTAATATTATTCAAGGCTTGACTGAGGCAAATTTTGAATAATCAATAATTTATTATTTAAATAATTAAATGTAGCAAAAGAACAATAAATTGAACTTTTGTTACACCCATACTAAGGAACATCTGCGTGCTATTCTTCCTCTTGGATAGACAATCATGTCTAACGATATTATGAGCCCAATAAAGCCCATTTTTGTTTGGTTCCACATTGTATGAAATGTATTCATTTTTACGCAGTTATGCTTTCATCATCCTTTAAGTACAAAACTAATCTCTGTCATTTCTAAATTGCATGTCTCTCAGATGATTTTTCGAGGAGTTATGGCAAAATAAACACCTGTTGCTTAAGTTTTGCACAGAAGTGTATATCCTATGACCGATCTGGGAAAGTTTGAAATGATGGGCCATGGTCCCTGGAAGAGATGACTTTGAGAGTTCATTTCTTCGAAGGGATAGTGGTGCAACCAGATTTTTCTCCTGGGAGCGGGCCATAAGTCCTTGTCAATAGGGCCTAAAACTTAGTGGAACTAATCCCCAAGTAATAAATCAACAAAAATACCCATATTAAATGAAGAACTCTTTTGCATACTGGTCCATGTTTGGTATTTCCTCGCAGTGATGGTGGTGCGTAGCTATGGTGGTGGTACTTGCAGATCTCTTGATATAGTTTATTGACCGGTCGGCTTCGCTTGAACTAGTAAATTACTAGTAACTTATTTGGATCAGTAAAAAAAGCATTATATTGGGTTGGAGGGAAAGTTCTCTCGTATTTTAAATACGCAGGTGATTTTTCTTGTAAATAAAAAAACATCTGGCTAGTGAGTCATTCGAATTCGTTTTTTTTCTTTTTTTTTTTGTTTTTGTTTTTTTTTTAGCAGCTGTATATTTTAACATGTCAGTAGATATGAACATGTCAGTAGATAAAGTGCATTTACGACACTGCATTTTGTATGAATTCCAAAAAGGAAGCAACGCATCGGCTGCATGTAAAAATTTATGTGCGGTATTTGGAAAAGATATTGTAAATGTTTGTACTTGTAGCCTACAAAAAGTGATCGATCTGGACGACCATCCAAGATCGATAATGATTATTTGCGATCCATGTTGGAAAATAATCCACTTTTAACGAGTCGAGAAATTGCAGAAGAGTTTGGCATTCATCATACAACTGTTGGATATCACATTAAATTTCTTGGGTTTGTGTTAAAGCAAAGTGTTTGGGTTCCACATAAATTATATTTTCTTTAAAATACGACAGAACTTTCCCTCCAACCCAATAATTTGGAAAACAAGTTTGTTTTCAATGGCGTTGATCAAAAATAATAGTACTAACTGAAAGGAAATCAGTATCGTACATCTGAATAATAGAAATTTTCCTTCTAAACTGTGATTGTCAGATGTGGCACTAATCTATCAATAAAATTTAAATAAGGCAGAATAGGGCGAAAAGCCAAGTTTGTAAAACGTCGTTCATTTATTTGCACCAATAAAAATCATCCTCACAGTAGCGTAAAGGCGTAACTATGGTAACATCCGATATTAGCGCTACTTGTGGCCAAAATAGAAAGCTCGGCCCTTTCCTCAATTTGTATGGCTTTCTTACTTATTTTTCCATCTCATTATTTTTATTCTTATTTATTTTTCTATTCTCATTTATTATTCTCGGTACAAGTGTAGCAAGATCGATGTGCTACGCTAATCAATGTGATAGTTAAAAGACGTGTTGTTTCAAATGTCGTTCTTTCTTCCCAGAAGACAGTTTGCAGTCGCAGATTCCGTTCCCCGGATTGTGGTTGCGGCCATTGTGGTGGCCATCGCTGCTACAGCTTGTGTGATTGCCCTTATTCTATTCTGTCGCCCACGACAATATCACACCCATCTCAACAAAGACGACTTCATCCCGATTTCAGGGATCACTCATCCCAACACTCCATGTCGACACCACTTCCACGTGAATGGATACCCAAACCAAAAATGACCTCTTAACTCATAGACGAACGTTCGTGTGAGACTTCTTTCGCCAACCGAACATCGCTATCGCTAGTACACAATACGTGTGCTTATTTCAAGTTATCATGCGAGCCAAATTATTCTGTGGACTAAATTTTTTTAATTTTCCAAAATCTTGTGAAACTGAATCATAAGAACTTCTTCAATGGTTTTGCGACTGTCTGGTTACTGGTTCAGTCAACTGTGAACTAAGTCCAGGGTAGAAACTTTTATTGCCGGCATCTCCCCTACGTGTAAGTAACGTAAAGTATAACGAGGCAAAGCTTGTCGAGCGATTAATAAATGTGTTTAAGAAGTCTTATCAAGTTTCAGGGTTCATTTATTAATTTCCGAAGATTATGTTTCATTTCGGATACTGGGAATTGTTCTAATTCAAAGAACACCCGGTCCGACTTAATCCGCATAAGGCAGTTTCCAAATTTGGTTTTTTTTTTTTTTATATAGAAAGAGACATTACTAGAAATCAACCAGACAGAGAAACAAATAACATCTTTATTAAAACACCACAGAAATATACAAAAAAAAAAAAAAACATGTGAAAGGAAACATTGATATTTTTTGTGTGTTGAACTTTTCAATCAGTTACGGTTCCACTTGAGTTTTCAGTGGGATTAACAGTAGTTTTCTTCGATAAAAACATGCCAACTGTCCCTCTCTCACACACACATCTCATAAACTTGCAAGAAAAAGTCTGCATACAAACATAAATTTCTAAGAATGAATAAAAATTTTATTAAGGCGATTTTTTTTTTCAAAATTCTTTAAACAATTTATTAGCTTTTAATTAATTTCAGGAATATAACACGGTCTAAAGAAATGAATAAAATTTAAAATTACAAAAATTGCTAAACGAATAAGGTTGCGTTGAGAATAAAAGAGAAAAGAAAAATCTGCAGTAAATATTTTGTGCGGACTGTCAATGAAAATTTAGTAGCTGATTGGATAACAGTTTCAGCTGGGGGACGTCTGTTCGAGTTAATGTTATGCCTTAAGGATCTGGAATAAAGTCCCATAAAGGTTCTGTTTTTCGTAACTTGAGTTCAAGTTCCACGAATTTCGATTTCCAGTCTTCAAAACTTTTATGTGTAGACGAACAGACATTTCAGGTAGATGTCCAGCTCAATTTGAAGATTTCTGTGTAGAATTATTGATTCTCTTTGAATTGAAGAACGTTGCTATAACAATTTCGCCAATTTGCATCGAAGTTTGCTTTCATTAAAGTATTTATCTATGTTTTAAGATAATCTAAGTATCATTTTTTTTTACTTTCACAAATCCTTTCTCGTTATAGAAGAATTCATCTTGAAAATTGTTGTTTTCTTATGTTCATTTGACTAAGTTGGTTAAATTTGTCAACTTTTTAACAAAAGCTAATGTAATGTTTGAGAAATAAAAGCAAACATAAAATGATTTTCACCATTATAGTATGCTAATGTTTATACTGAATACGGAAGATATATATGTAAGCACAGTTTTCCTGGCAAGTATGTGCGTTCACTTTTATCTGCGTTTGTGCAGAAATAGGAGTACATTTGAAATGAGAAAAAAAAAATGTATAAGTAAAATAATAGTATTTAAACAATATTGAGGATTAACTGTCAAGTGACATTACCTCCATAAAGTGCATTTTTCAAAAATCAGTGAAAACAAGCAATGCCATATTAAACAGCCTTTTCCCCCATAACGGAATATAAATAATTTGTCTACTTTAGTCTTAGTCTTTATGTATTTTTTTATATAATTTGTATATACCATATGTAAACAATATTTCAAACTTGACTCAAAACATCCATTCTTGTAGTTACGGTCTTTTGACAGTTAATACTCATTGAATAAAAGCTTGCAGTAAAAACTATTTAAGATTCTCTTAAAAAGAAACTTTAGACAATTCTAATACGTGAAATTATTTTGCTAGAATAAGCTCATTTAGTTTCACAACAATTTTCACAGCCGAAGCCCATTCTATACCTATAGTACGGAATGGGATATTCCGTACCAATATGTTTGAACAATAAAGTTGCTCAGTTAAATACTTCAGTGCGTCTCATTTTAAAATTTTGTCCGTTGCACTTGACCCGTTAAAACACTGGAAATAGTTTCAGTGTTAAACAAATCATTACAACAAATTATTAGCGAAATTTTTGTTTTCAAAAATGCTGAGGTGCATTCAGACCAACGACAAGCAACAGCGACGAAACCTGTCAGGGCGTTTCATAGGTTTAACATAACTTACTAACCGCGCCGTCCCGCAGTGGAGGTATCGGTAGAAGCTCGGTTTCCGCAGAACACCGAAAGTGAAGCAACATAGACTAAGGTCAGTGTTCGGGAGGGTGACAACCTCTCGCTGCTGGTTGCTGTGGCCCGTGTACGCTAAAGGGAGCTGGTGCACGTTAAATAGGTCGTGACTCCAATGTCCTCCAAGTGAAACGATACCTCTGGGGGTGCCAATCCCATGTGACGGTCTCTCAGCTGGGAGCTGGTTCAAAAATTAAGAGACCTTTCAAAGGAGCGGAAATCGGACTCCTGCCTATAAGGGCCTGCCCAAACCCCCGTTAGACCCAGGAGCAGCGCACCCATTCTTCCTCGCTACGTGCAAAGACACGACAACAACAACTAACCGCACCCTCGTATTGACCGATTGGCGATTTTTATTGCGTTATTAAAAGTGACTTTCTCTCATACGATCGCGATTTATTGATTGCACTATCGAGCAATAACGACAGTAAATTACAATGCGACGAAATGTCGCCGTTGGTATGAATGCACCTTTACACTTGTCTGTGTAAAGGTGCATTTCTTTGTTGAAGATAAGTGATACATAACTGGATGCGATTCAATTTCAAAGAAAATTACATTCGCGTAACTGATATGTATATCACGTTTACACCCCTAGGTGTAAAGCGTGAGCATTTTAATTAGTGTATGTTGGTCAAAGTCATTGATTGCCGTTGAGATGTGTTCATTTAACGTTAGGATTTTTTTTTTTCTAATTTTCTGTTCTGTTGAAAAGCAACAACTGCATCGCTTAAAATGATATGTAAGTAGTAGGGGCGTAAAGAGTGAGACTTTTGGGGAATGGGGAGTGAAAGTAAAGAAATAACAGATGAACGTAAGCATCAGGAGTTGTGTGTATTAACTAGTAATTTCTATTATATGATTTCTCATGCCAATTCGATTAGTTAAAAGTTTAAACAGTAGCAGCTACATTAGATAAAATGATATGTATGAAGTAGGGTTGAGTAGAAAAGGGTGTGTGTTGGTGGGTGAAAGCAACAAAATGAGTGAAAGGGTTAAAAGTGTCATATATGATGTGATTTGTTTTTTATTGCACTAATAAAGTTCTATCCAAACCTCATTCAATTGCATTTCATTTAACTTTTTAGTGTGAACCGATACATTCTACTAATGATGAACAATAACTATGTGAACTTCGTCTAATATCTCAGAAGCCCATGAATTGCTTTTCAGTGAGACAACATAAGTATTATATAGTATTCAAATCCTTTAGAAATGTTTTCAAAAAGCTCTCTTAGTTTGAATGAAATGACCAAGATTATAAGGCTTTTTTAATAGTTTTCATTTTGGCGAGATTTTGACTGAGGTTTTTCGTAAAGCTGTATGAGAAAGGTTTGAAGAGTTGTTCGCTGCTACCGACAACAACTCTTGAGAAAAATATGTCATCCAGCAAATCAACATTTCAAACCCAAATAACAAATATGAACAGGAAACTTTCAACAGTATTGGATCACATAGGATTTGTAGGTATGAGAAAAATCATTTGTTTCAATTCAAGTCCAACTTTTCGGGAACGGCTTAATCGCAGCTAGAGGATCAAAAGCAACACACCTAATAGAAACATTAGAATGATTGAAGAGTATCTACTCTTTTCCCGACTTTTCCCTCTAAGTACTAGAGAAAAAGTTTTCATTAAACATTAAAAGACGAAAGTACAACATACAACACACAAATAGAACACTAATACTAATGGTACGGGATGTTATTTATCCAAACGTAAATCTAAAATATTGATGCAGAATCAATATTTTAGATTTATAGAAGAATCAATAGTTTCATTCAGCAAGCGTTCAGTAAATGTAAGGAAATAAACACCGAGGAAAAGCAAACAAATAGATCGCAAAGCATACTGTTGCCGTCCTTTTGCTTACAACATTTTTCCTTTTCTCAGCAACAACATGAGTTGCGTGCTAGACACGTTTCAAAATAAACTTTTGTCACACTTGTCTAAGAGAATTCCCCTGAACAATCAATCCTATATTAAGCTTTCAGTAAGCCAAGGAACAAAGCTAAGGTTTCGAACATTCCGAACAGCTGGTTTCTGATCAATCTAATGCCGAGTAGTAAATAGCGTCTACCGACATATACTATATGGGGCGTGAAGAACGCAAGTTCGCATGTCATTGCTGCACTTCCATGCAACACTACTCAGCAAAATGACACTGATTCATCACTTTGATGCGATTGCTCATCTCCATTCAGCTCTATTCCATTCTGCAGTCTGAAATATTTTCTCATTGGTTAACTCGAGTTATACAAAACATTACCTGTTTGTGATCGGATGTTTACTCGAAAGTTAGAATCACTAGCACGCGGGTAATACCACATAACTTTAGGATTTCATCGTTTACATGATGAGTAGAAACTGAGCTTAAATTTCCAAATTCTGAGCATCTTTGGTTTTTAAGGATTTCTAACACTTCATTTATTTACTCTTAAGATACATTTCTGGCCTTCTTTTCTTCTGATAGGTGTTCTATTTTCTAAAGAAGGAAATTCGAGAAAGTTGTGTGTATTTTACTTATATAATAGTTAAATTGATAGAGTAAGTTATGTAACTGGTTTAATTGGGAATTGTATTTGATTCTATAATTAATAAACACATGCAGACTGCACGCGAGTGTTCAACTACCCATCAAGACTCCATTAAAAGCCAAATCGGAAGTATTGGCATTACCACACAAGTTGAAAATATTTCTTTCAAAGAAATATCAAAAACCGCATAAAAAATTAAAAGTAAGTATTGAAGAAAGATTGCCTTTAGGAGGCCTTTTCGTGAATTGAGTGCTGTTAAGGGATAATTGAAGCATTAAAATAAAATATTACGGTAAATCGATTTTGCCTTTTCTTCGCTATTTTAGTTTAGAGAATCATAGTTATTATTAAGACTGGAGATTCAGTAGTGCTTGTCCAACTAAAAATTCCAAACGAGTGATTAATAATACAGTAAAACCTGTGTAAGTTGACCACTTGAGGTGCAGCACTTTAATGGTCAACTTATAAAGAGTGGAGATTCTTTTTTTTTATTTCTTACACTATTCATTTATTCATTTATAATTAATTAAAGTATAGCTTTACGTAATGACGTTGCTTTAAAATCGTAATTTGCTTTTTTTCACAATTATCTAAAATATTATTAAAGATATTTAATCCGAATGACTTACAATGTATCCTATAAAATTTCAAAAGTAAAGTACTTAAGTTAAAATTAAGTTAATTATCATATTAATTACGCCAGTTACTTATATGATGTTAAAGATTTCCTAAAAATATATATTTTTCAAATTGGCTATATCAGATCAAAGAAAAAAGAAGAAACTTATTTAAAGAATAAAAGAGTGCTCATAGTAGTTTTCCCATTTTGTTAATTTTCAAAGAGGTTTAGGCAAACTTTATATTGATGTTTCATTTATCCAGACATAGCATAAAAAATATCCTGGAGAAGCTATTTTAGTTTTTTTATCTTTCCAAAAATAGATAAACAAATAAATATACGAGTGTCATTTTTTAAGTAAGAACCGTTTTATAATAGAGTAAAAGAACTTTATTTAATAACACAAATTATATCTAAAACTAAAATATGAACATTTTTTCACTTTTTAACATAGCCGCCATCAACATTCAAGTATTTGTAAAGACAGCTTTTGGATCCCTTCATCAAAGAACTTTGCCGCCTACCATTAAACCAGTTCGTAACTATTTCTTTAAGCATGTCATCCTTTTCCAAACGCTTCCCTCCGAGAAATGCCTTGAGTTATGGAAAGAGATGAAAGTCTGATGGTGCCAAGTCTGGGCTGTAAGGTGGATGATTCAGTACTTCCCAGTGAAAATTGCCCAGTTGCGTTCCTGTTCTTGAATTTCAGCAGGACGAACGTTTTTTGCATTCAAAAACCGAATAACGGCATGCACTTCACAATCGGCGGGATTTCTGATAAAAATGGCGACAAACTACGCAGTATAACCACACAACCAGCACTGGTAGACACGTGAAACGTAATGGCGGTGTAGTGGGGGATCGGCCAAGAGTTGCTGACCTTGAACTGACGTCACCTGACTGGATGGGCGAGGGTCAGTTGCACTCCCCACTCACCTGTCAATCAAAGCAAAAGGGTCAGTTCCCCTCAAAGTATTTGTTATCAGTAAACTATTGAGGGTCAGTTGCACTCCCCACTTCGCCTCCTGTCATCGGCGGGGGGGGGGGGGGTGTGGAGGAAAGATAATCTCTTTATCACACCTATTAGAGGGGCTCTTTCTCTGACCAATAAAAGGGGTTGTTAAACTTGTATATTGCAGAATCATTCGTTAGTGAATTTGTACTTGTACCCTTGTAGGTCATTCCTTTGAAAGCTGTCTTTTTGCTAAGTTGTTAAAATGGAATCTATGCTGAGTGAAAAAGGACGCAAGTTAGTTGTTTTAGCAGGCTACAAATTTTATGAAGACCGAGAGACCATTGAAGGCTGGAAGTGGAGGTGCCGTAATCGTAAATGCACAGCAAAAGTGTATTTTAATGAAAATGCTACACTGATTTTGAAAACGAAATTGCATCACAGTTATGAGGAGAATAAAAACTTACACAGAGTTGTAGTCAAGTTGAAATAAAATTATTTAAAACACGCATTATAGTGAGGTGGGCAGGTGTGCAATCCCAACTCGACCCTTTTGCGTTATCTTGAGGGCAATTGACCCACCCCCGACTGGATGCACAGACATTATGCACAATCGGTTCTTACTTTAAAAATGACCCTCTTAATTAGGCGGTCAACTTACAAATGGCTTTTATAATACTCACTCCCAAATTCGGCGCACATAAGTGGTCAACATATACAGGTGGATAACTTAGGTGGTCAAGTTACAAAGGTTTCTGTACATTATACAATATAGGGCTAATCCGTTCCTGACAAAAGTGGTCAACTTAGACAGGTGGTCAACTTTACAGGTTTTACTGTGTATTGTTCTTCATGCAATTAAGTTAGCAATAAGTAAAAGTAGTGTTCTAAATCTTTTGTGCATGGGAATATTAACAAGAGTTAAGAGGCGTCAAAATTACAAATAGCCTTTTTTACTTGAAAGTGTTTGGAAATTTTCGTCAAAGTTTTCCGAGTTTCTTCCTGAAAACAATCTTTTTTTTTTTTTTCAGCTTAGCACTTCTCACAACTAGGAAAAGCTAAAGATGTTTCGGAGCTAGAATGAAAAACCTTCCCCATTTACCGAGTTTCGGCAGTGCAAGTACACAATATAGAGTGACCAAAAAAGTATCTTTTACACCTAAAGGAAATGCGTGTGCAGAAAGTTCCACTGCACCTGAGCTAGACGCCTACAATAGTAAGACTTTAGAGATTTGATCCTGGCATCCTAATTATTGAAATGGTAACACTGCTTTTCGCGTCAATTTTGCCGTGATTTCGGTTTCAGTCGTTCCCGTTTGAGTCGGTAGTAGAAAATTGTCCCATTTCAGTCGGTAAAGGTTATAATGAGTTTTGGGTATTCCCGTTTCAGTGGTACGTATTGAGGTTACCGCTTAGCTATATAGCGCTCATACTTGCCGTACAATTCCTTATTTTGAAAATAAAATTAAAAAACATGTAGGTATAATAAATGTTCCTGTCATTATAAAATTAACGGTTTAGGAACTAAATCGATTTAATAAAAAACGCTGAAAAATGTAAGAAAGATTTTTTTATTCCTAAGAATACTCTAAAGTTTTCTTGGGATTTAATCGAATCTTACTAAAAATGTTTATAAGGACAACATTGAAAAGTATTTATAGTATAAAAAAATAAGAATGTAAACTGAAATTGTAAATAATTATATTTCAAATATTATTGAAAGAATTCCTACCTCCTCTAGATACTTGACATTTGATATGTTTCCTCAGATATCTGAGAAGGAGCTCTCATCAATTTGTTACAATGTTTTCCGCTTATGATAAATGTGCTATTAATAAAGATTATAAATTCTGTCTCCTCAAAGCAGATAAACTTTACAAAATACAGAAATTACTGCAATTTAAAAGATGAATATGTTAAAAAAAGCACGATTCAAAGTCTTCTTAAATTTAAATTCAATCTTATAAATGGAATTGATAAGCTTTATTTTAGAAGTTATTATTAGGAAAGTTATTTTAACATGAAAAAAAAAAATTATCACAGGTCCCCGTATGATTTACTTCTATGTTTAGATGGATTTATATTCAGTGAGTTCGATTATGTAGAACTTGTGTCTTGACACCATGGATATCTTAGTCAGCGTTACTCTTACTTAGCTTGACACCCAACAAGTAGAACGCAACGAGGAATAACTATTTTTGAGATGGCGATTCTGCCACCATCACTGTTCTGGCGCCAGGTTATACAGTCCGAACCACCAACTCAAATGGGAATACAAAGCTATTTCAAACTCCCCCACCGACTGAATCGGGATAAAATTCCTCTACCGATTCAATCTGGAACGACTGAAATGGGACATCATCGTGATTGCCGCGTGATTACCCGAATGTTCCTTGGTAAATAGGACGTGTTTCGCCAAATTCAACAACCTTAGACCGCCTCAGGCTTGATAACGTAATGCCCAATCATCAAACTGTACGTCAGGAAGAAGTAGGTAGGTAAGAATGCTCCATACGGGTATAGATACGTAGGTAATAACATAAGGGGACAAGTGTGTCTGATGACTTCCAGCCTGGATAATGATGTGCACACACTGACGTTTTGGACAAATAACGTTAAGTGTTCTTCAAGTTAAGATAAAATAATTGCAAGGAGACTTTCTGGCACATTGCTTTTCAAGTGACAAAAGTTGAAATTGTGTGTGCACTTACTTGCAGTGCAGTTCCAGCTTGAAGCAAAACTATTGTTTCTACTTTTAATTCGTTTTCCTTATACAAAAACAAGTTTTGTAATTCACCAAATATTATTTCTTGAATGAAAATTACTGTCTGGTTTCGTTGAAATGTCAATGGGAAATAGAGTGAAATTAGTTTATAACACGTTTTCAGTAAAACTTAAATAAAGCAGCTGCTTTTTCTCAAAAATAGTGTGATTCAAATTGAAATGTCCGAATTTCGACCTCTGCAAATATGCTATCTAAAAACAGGTGTCTCAAGAAAGAGTGAGTCTAACAATTTGAGTTACAATATATTTTTTAAAAAATCCTACTTTTTATTCACGACTGTAATTGTTCTCTTATGCTAAAGTGTTTCTATGGAATTGGTATGCGAAAGATTTAAAAATTCTCGGAGTATTTATTATTTACGAGGGTCAGTTTTTAAGTAAGAACCGTTTTGTAATGGAGTAAAAGAAACTTTATTTAATAACACAAATTATATCTAACTAAAATATGAACATTTTTTCACTTTTTAACATAGCCGCCTTCAACATTCAAGTATTTGTTAAGTCGTGGCACCAGCTTTTGGATCCCTTTATCAAAGAACTTTGCCGCCTACCATTAAACCAGTTCGTAACTATTTCTTTAAGCATGTCATCCTTTTCCAAACGCTTCCCACCGAGAAATGCCTTGAGTTATGGAAAGAGATGAAAGTCTGATGGTGCCAAGTCTGGGCTGTAAGGTGGATGATTCAGTACTTCCCAGTGAAAATTGTCCAGTTGCGTTCCTGTTCTTGAATTTCAGCAGGACGAATGTTTTTTGCATTCAAAAACCGAATAACGGCATGCAATTCACAATCGGCGGGATTTCTGATAGACATGGCGACAAACTACGCAGTATAACCACACAACCAGCACTGGCAGACACGTGAAACGTAATGGCGGTGTAGTGGGTGACCGGCCAAGAGTTGCTGACCTTAAACTGACGTCACCTGACTGGATGCGCAGACATTATGCACAATCTGTTCTTACTTTAAAAATAACCCTCGTAATTCTCTATTTTTGGATAAGTACACTTTCAGAGATTTTTGTCATCAAAATATTCTGTATGACTATTTTCCATTTATAAATATATCTTTCATGTATTTATAAATATATCCACCACACACAAATACATGTGTGTGGTGGCGTCTGTTTTCAGAAGACAACTTTCGTTATCCATGGATATGAATTTTTTCTTCAGAGCTTTAAATTGGTAACTACATATATCAATACACATATGCAGATACAACCGAAACCATATAAATACACACTGGATGGTTTACAAAAATGTAGCAGGTTTTGTACCCTTAAATAGTCTCCTCCAAAATGCAACATTTAATATATTTGACTATATTTTATCGGAAATATTTTACGTATATACATTTCATCTTTCATAAAAATGCATATTCAGTCTAAGATATTTAAAGTATAGCAGTCATATAAACTACGTTCTTTCATCAAGTTTCTTTGGTTCTCTTCCGTTATTTTCAGAGAGAAACGCTTTACCTTATTAGACTCTACTTTTATGTAGCTACTTAGAACATTTCTTACAAAAGGTACACCACTTTCATTGAATATTTTAAAAATCATTTATAATTTTCCAGGATTTTTGATTTTTAGGCTGTCTATACCTTTTACATTCCTGTTCAAATAAGTATTAAAAATAAAATCTTTCTGAATTGCTATTCTAATGGTTGGCCTTAGCTGTATTGTCACACAAAGCACGCCCTTTTTGTTTTAAACTAGGAAAATAATTTTTGTCAATATTTTAATAAGCACATTAAGTAGGATATTATACTACAGAAGAAAGAAGAGCAACTTTCCTCCTCCATCCCCCTTCCCTTTTAGCACGGGGCCTTAGGGATTTGGGCTCGGGGAAGTGAAGAAAGCCACTGGCCAAAAAGTACGAAACCGTTTATTTTAAGTTTCTCGTCATTTTTTAATTTTCTAGTTTATTTTTTCAATTCGGAAGCAGAAGGTATAGGAGAGTAAAAAATGTGGTAGTTAGTTGTCTGTCTTATATAAATTATTTCGTGCCTTTGTTTGGCTCATAAGTTTGACCTTTCTTTCAAAAACGTAATGTGTTTCTGCTGCGAAACGGTTTCAAATAACACAAAGTAAATGATTGGGACTGAACATTGGCTAAAGATACTGGCTAAAGATAATTATGATAATAAGCAGCGGTGTAGTCCTGAAAAAAAAAGCGGGGAGACGCGTATGCATACGAAGATAAGCAATTGAAATCAAAAGTTGGGGGACGCTTATGTTAAAGTGTAACAAATTTGGGGGGACGCTGTATTAAAATAAAAAGGTAGGGGCACGCCGTCCCCCCGCGTCCTTCCTCGACTACACCACTGATAATAAGTCTCTGGAGTTATTAGCAGTGGGAAATTTATGTGGTTTCGACTGTATTAATATATATCCATACAAGGTGTCGCAAAACGTACCTATAAAAAACAAAATTTCAATATACAGGTTGGCCAGAAAGAACCTTTACACCTGAACAAAACGTGTGTCCATGAAGTCCTTTTTTACACCGGAACTAAATGCGTGTGACAGTGTAGAATGGTTTCGTTTCAGATTTCAATTTCCCATTCAGATAATTAGTATGGTGACAACATGCTCTTCGCAAAAACTGCATGTGTTCCTTGCTCTGTGGATAGGATGTGGGTCTCCAAATTCACCAGCTACAGGTTCAATCATCCAATCGCACATCTGAAAAAAGTGTTGCATAGGCTCTATGCACAGTTGTGCTTCAAGATTTCCAGCATATAGCATATGACACTTGAGCTGGCTATAGCGAATGAGTTGGAAGCAAGCTTCCCTGCATGCTTCCATGCAGATAACGGATGTTTTTGTACCAACAAACTCAAGTGTTGTTAATGTTACTATGAAATTAAGTGAGCAAGTAAACGGGCTTTTTGGCCATCCTGTATAAGTAAATGGAAGCATGCACAGTTTACTCTGAGCAAGTGGCTATGCACATGAAAGGTCATTTACAACAAAATACTTTCAATAGGATTTCCATCAAACTGAGAGGGATGAAAGGACATGTTTTCTCCACATCCCTGCCATCGATCATCCAGAACATATGGAATGTGCCTGTCCTGCCGAATTTTCACTTCAAACCGCACTTGGAACTAAAAAAAACTCCCATCCGTGTCTTTATGGACTTGGAGATGTACGACTGAATGTACGATGATTATCTGTTAATAAGTGGTACAAGAAATTCTTCTTGTAATCATTCAAAAATAGAACAGTCAAGATCAAAGAGCTGCTGTCATGCCATGCATGCACATGTCTCGAAACAATCCTTTATACACATAGTATTACACAAAAATTACTCTTAATCTTGGTAGGTATGATTTGGGGCACCCTGTATATATTATATATACAGGGTGTACATTATATATACTCGCACAAATCTACAGCTTATATATATTATATATACCCTGTATATATTAAGTATACACACACAAATCTTTAGCTTATATTCGAATATGTAAGCTGTAGATTTGTGTGTGTGATTTGTAATATAAAACAGAACGCTTCTGACCAAACAATTCAGGTTTCTTTCGTCCCCTGTAAACAAATCAAAATTAAAAAAAACTAATTAGAGATCTATGTTTGAAATGGGAACAAGTGTTTTTAATTCTACAGCGTTTAAAATAGCACATTATTTTCATTCATTTTTCTCAATGGAATTTAATGAACTCCCTTTCCATTCCAAGTTTATCACCCTGACAACATACAGTTGTAAAGATGTAACTGGTCGAACAGTTACATCTTTACAACTGCAGCTTTGTAGCTACAGCGAATCCTATTTTGTTACTCATTTTTGAATTTACTTACAGTTCTAAAAGCATCGAATTAGTATTTAGTCGTTTCAGTATTAAATAAAGGATATGAAGATAGAGGAAATGTTGTCTTCTATCTATCAGCAGTGAGGATTAGTTTCTTGCTCACGAATAAAGGGGATTCAGAAAGAAATTCTTCTGTGCTGGGACAGTGAAGAGATTTCAAAAAGTATGTTGCACTCTAAATGATTCTAGTGAATAAAAGGAATAAGGAAATTTAATTAAGGACTTGCTTAGAAAGCATAAACTATTCTTGTCAATATTAAATCAATGAATACGGTTTAAAAAGATTCAACAAAAAGATGGTTTTCACATCAAAATATACTGTGATGCGAGTCATAATAATGGATTTGCTATGGAAACCAAACATCTGATGTTCTGAGGTGCATCAGAAACAATATCCATCAAATTATATGACCTTACGTTACATGGAAATTTTTATTTTTCGTTTCTTAGAAAGCAAAATAACTACTATTCACTATTGTGAAATATGTTATAGAAGAAGCAAGGTAAGACTGATGATAGATTTTATATTGAAAGGCATTTAAAAGGGCTTTGCGAAGTGCCCGACTTGCAAGTTTTCATGCCCAGGGCACTTTCAATTTTTCCTAACCCCTTTGAATGGTTAAATCTATATAAATAAATAAATAAATAAATATATATATATATATGTGTGTGTGTGTGTGTGTGTAGTATGTAGATGTGCATGCATGTGTGTGTGTGCTACGATTAATGTGAAATTGCTGATTATTATTATTATTATTATTACCTGTTATTATGAAAACTTACCAGCGGTTATTATTAATTAAACCAGATATTTTATATTACAATTTATTAAAAAGGAATTGTAATGTTATTATGGAAAAAATTCCAGCCTCTAAGAAAGTTCCTGCTCAGGGCACGGGCCCCGGATGCCCATGCGATAGTCAGGGTCTGCTCCAATGACAATGAAATGTTCTCTCCAGTAAAGAAAACGAAATATTGCTCTGTAGTGATTCGTATTTTAAATTCCAGGGATTTAAAAATGAGGAAAGAACAATGTCCCTACTGAGTTATCTGCAAAACCTTTCTAGACTTAAAAGCATAAAAGATACTAGTATGAAACGATTAAAAAGGCAAAAACTTGAAGCTGGGGAAATCCTTAGCTCAGAAAAGTTTGAGATAAAAATGTTAACGAGTGTTCATTTGACGATCTTTACGTATAAGCAGAGTAAGGGAGAAACGATTATTTTAAAAGGAAACTTACTGAGTTGCATCACACCCCACTTTTCATAACGAAGCCACTTTCGTAGCTACTGGAAGAACTGTATTTTGCACAAAGTTTCGTGACAACCGCTCCAGTACCTTCAACTTCAACTTCGGACTGAAGTCCCGAGGAGTTTATATGGTCATTTTTGTAGTCCGCTACTGTTTCTGAACAGCTGTCAACCTTTTTAGCCTCTAGGTTTCGGTTCCAAAAATGCGGAGGGATGCATTTTTTGGTATCATTGACCAGATGCTGGGCAGGAACAGGTGTGTCGAGCCTTTTGCGATGGCAGAGGACGACGAGAGCCACTAGCATGCCTACCACCACTCCCAAAGTAATTGGAATGGCGACAAGTAGAGAGCTCGGATGACCGGGGTGCACCGCTACACTGCGACTCCATCCTAGAGGGAGAGCGTGAGCTCCTAGAATGAAAAAAATCTTTTCAAGTCAATTATCCATCAGAAATTATAAAAATATTTCAAACATGATTTGAATATACTGAGCACGATGCCCCAAAGGACCATACCTACTAAGATAAAATGTCATTTTCTCCTTTAATACCAAGTGAAGTGGCCTAACCGTCTTAGGATACACTCTCAGAAACGCATGCTCAAATTTCACGAAACTTTCGTCGTATTTGACGAAATGGCTTCGTGAAATATGCTCCGATTAAACATTTCGTCAAAGTGACGAAATTTGTTTCGTCATACATTTGAGGAAATGAAGTTCGTCAAAAACGAAAAAATATTTCGTCATATACGTTTCGTCAAAAACAACGAAATTTTAGTCACTTGTTTCGTCATCTGTTTGATGAAACACATTGCGTAAAAACAACGAAATTTTAGTCACTTGTTTCGTCATCTATTTGATGAAACATATTTCGTCAAAAACAACGAAATTTTAGTCGCTTGTTTCTTCTGGTCTATTTGATGAAATACATTTCGTCAAAATGACTAAATTTTCGTCCTTTCGATTCCGTATTAACGCGTCTTTAAATTTCGTCACTTTTTATTTCAATTTCATCGAAAATGAAAAAATTTCGTCTGTTTGATTCGTTAATCATCATAATCAATTTCGTTGTATTAACATACTTTCAAGTAAATTTCGTTATTTGAGCACGTCATGGAACCTTAAATAAAATTTTGAATTTATTTTTTTTAAGAGGACAATTTGATATTTCTAGTAATTTGAGACTTCTGAAAATTTTCGATTTTTTGAGTTGCTGCATTAAATGTTGAAATATGTATCATTAATTTTAAATAAATGTTCTAAAGGTGACTTAAAAAAATCATATTGAAAAATATTTTACTATCAGCAATTTTAATTCTTTGTACACAAGAACTTTTCTATGGTGCTTATACAAGCATGCCATATTATATACGTTTAAATTTATTTATTTTAGGTTAATTGTAACAAAAATTTCCAACACAATTTTATTTACATTCTTACTTTCCAAACAATTTAAGAGATAGCATTAATTTCAAATTAAGCATTTTGTTGACTTATAAAAGCAATTAATTTTTTTTAAGTATTTTTTTCCCCTCATAACCCTGCAAGCAATGAACTATCAATTTGTCTAAGTTTTGTTCACTAATTCATTCAGAATATTGTTCAATTAATTTTAATAATAACACATTTAAAAGAAAAAACAATAGCAATAATAATAAAATTTGACTTTTATTATGTTGGTAAACATTTTTTCAGCTCATATGGAGCATTACAGCAAAACTGAAATTACAGTATAAGCATATAAATTGATAGGTACATGTATACAGCAAAAAAACACGTTTGAAAATTAAAAAAAGGGAATTCAAACCATAAATTAGGGAAAAAGCATGTTCATGATTACCGTAAAACACCGAATAAGCAAAAAAAAACCGTACCGATTAGGGGCGTTCATAAATGACGTCACGCTTTTTTCCCATATATTTGACCCCCTCCCCCCTTTGTCACACTTCAGCGGACCCCCCCCCCCCTTTGTCACGCATCACGCTGTGTTGCATAATGCATGATGTCACACTTCTTGTTACCCCCTCCCCTTGTCACAATTTCACGAACCCCCCCCCCCCTCGAAGCGTGACATCATTTATGAATGATCCCTTATACGCCGCACCCATCCATGATTCATTGAACGCAGTACCACCAGTAAAACTCATCTATTACTTGTTTGTTTAACCAAAATTCGTTCCGATCGACCCTCCCCCCCCCCCTCCTTAAAAATAAGAAAAGAAAAATCAAAGTGGCAAACGAATTTCTATCGCGCTGAATGCACAGGTCTGCATTTAAGCTCCTTTCACATGTTTTCCTCTGTAATAATAAATGAAAAGATCATAATTATAAACAATAGCAAGAAAAGATAACATCAGCTGAAGCGACTGAGGCAGGTGCAAAACATTCATTCCCCTTGCCTGACGCATTCTTTATTTTTTAGTTAGTTGAATGTGCACAAATATATTTTTTTTAATTTTCCTTTTCTGTCTTCTTCATTTTAGATCGGATATTGCTTTGCTAACTTGCAAAACTGAAAACTCTAGCCCGACTATACGCACCCTAACGATGATGGTTCGCGCCGTTTTGAAAGTGCGTTCGCTTAAACACAGCATAAAAGTTGGAATTAGTGTTTTTAAAAAAAATGAAAATAAAATTTATGAATTTAGGATCGCAATTGAGCAATTTTCGTACTCATATTCGAGAATGGTCCACTTTTTCGACCGCCATTTTTGTAAAAAAAAGAAGGTTCGTTTCTGCGATTTTTGCTAATTATTTCGGTTTTTTCTCTATAATTTCAATGACAACCCAAGTTCGGGGGGGGGGGGCAGATAATCGGTACAGTAAAACCCCGTTAAAACGCGGGTGTCGGGGGACATGTTTGGCACCCGCGTTATACCATAACCGCAGAATAGTGAAACTATACTACGGTACCATGTTCATGAAATAATACTCCCTTTTGTTGCATTATTTTAACTTTATCAATTACTCTTAACTTTTCTTCTATAGTATAATTTTCTTTTCTTCTTTGCTGCCATTTTATTCACTGTAATTGCTGTGCAAGAAGCACACATCTCAACTGTGCAATCAGTCTATCGAGCGATAGGTTATAAACAAACTGTGTTCCGAGAAAAAAGGGGATAAGAAATCTCTTTACGTTATCAACATGGGATTGTGAAGGGGGAGCAGGTCTTAAGAAAAAATTAGATTTGGAAGGGGGGAGCGCACTTTTCAAAGAAACAATGCTTTAAGCCTGCATACACTGGAGAATATGTTTACTTTTTCGGAATGCTAAAGAATCTAGAATACAAAGGTTGATAGCGCTGTAGGTGGCTGGACGGGAGCTCCTTAGACTAGAATACTTGTGCGCTCGGGCTGGCTTTATTTACAATAGCCGCGTTCACATGGCACTTTTGTAACCCGCAAATCCCCTCTCCAGTTCCGAAAAAACCCGTTTGGAAAAAACCCCGTTCACATGAGAAAAGAGGTTTTGTCTCGGAAAGCGGTTTTACCCATCATCCTTTGCGCACTGTTTACAATTTTTACGCATGCTATTGCCGTTTTCTTGCTTTCGCTTTTCTGAATGTTACAGTTTAAAACAAATTCTAGGGAAAGACTCGGCTGAGGATGTTTTAGACCTGATTTTTTGAAAAAAATAATTGCATTCACGATTTAAAAATTACATATAATTGCTTTTGTTTAACATGTTTACATTGTTTTGCTAATGCTTTTTTGTAAGAGCTGGAATCTAGTAAACGAAATGATGTATCTTTTGAAAATTAAGATTTTGCATTATAAAAAATGCATCTTTCTTAAAGAAAAAGGAAAGAGGTGTTCTAAGTAAATTAAGAGCATGAAAGATCGTTGCTTTTTTCTTACGATTCAGGAATATTTACAAACATTTTGCTCATAATATCTTAAAAGCAAACAAGGTTGCTAAGGGCAAACTGATTAACCAGAATATTGCCAATTGCATACATATGCTGCATCTAGCAATCAATATCAAGACATTTTATTTTATGTACAGGTGGTGGTTATGCATCGTTTATGAGACAATTGAATATTAATTCCAAATATAGAATTAATTATGACACCCAAATGACTTATCAACAAACATAATCAGACAACAAATAAAGTTCATGATGTATTTGAAAAATAGAAATGATCAAGATTCAAGCTACGTGTGTTCTTATTAAAACCAAAAATGCAACGCTATGTATTTGTTTTTTTTATTGCAGGGAGTGTAACTGAATTAAATGGAGAATTGTTATCTTAAATAAAGGGGGAAAGACCGTTCAAAGCTCTGCATTTTCATATATATATATATATATATATATATATATATATAGTGTGTGTGTGTGTGTGTGTTAAAGATGCAACGAATATTCGGCCACTATTCGGTATTCGGCCTGCTCAAATAGACGTTTCTTGATTTAGCCGAATATTCGGTCTTTCCGAATACTGATCATTATTCGGCCGAATAGTTCTGCTACGGTAGAAATGTACAAAAATAAAGAAATTGGTAGATTTTAAGCATTTAAAATTGCATTATAGTTATTGTAAAAGAACACATTAGTATATAATTTTAATAAATAAAAATTAATTTATAAAAAACTACTTTTTTTAAACATTGCTTTTAGGTTTGATACAGTTACAATATTGTATTTTATACTTAGCATTTGCTCACAAATGCTGGCAATAGTTAATTATGATGAAGAATGTGAGACTTTTATTTTGTTTAGTAGCACAGTGGAAGGCAGACTTTGTGTGAGTAAACTGATTTATTGTGAATATTGGGTAAGATAGCAATGGGAAAAGCCTAGAACATATCATGAATATTAAGATAGCATAAGTTATTGGGCTTTTTAAATTAAAAAAATATATTCCAGTTAAATGCATGAAATTTTAATAGATCTTGTAAAAATAGGTATGTAAAAAGCCATAAAATAAAAATATACTTTTATAGCTTTTAAAATATCTTCATGAAATTATTTGGAGCAAGGTAAACATTCTAAACAATAGTATTCCTTTAATTTGAATTTTGAAATTAATAAAATAATGCTAATGCTTACCAATTTTATTGCATTCAAAACAATACAGAAAATACATTAATTTTAGGTAGTTCTGGATTCTTAAACAGAATTAAATCATACATCATAGATTATTGTGTGAAATTGGTGTTTTACGTGGTGAGTACTTTTAAAATTTAGAAAATACTTTCTATTACCACGATTTTCTAGAAATTTTAATATTCGGCTTCGGCCTAGGAGAAATTGCCGAATATTCAGATAATTATTATATTCTATTTTTTTAGCCGACTTCACAAAGGAGGAGGTTATATATTCATACCGTATGGATATCGGTTTTTTGTTTGTCCACCCATAACATCTCACAGGATGAGCCGATTTTCAAGATTTTGATTTTTTTTAAATCCATCGAGGGTGGTTGCTCAAACGGAATTTATCATTCAAATGACTAGTTTTTAGTGCCATTCACTCAAAGAAGGTTTGCCTTTTGATATGGATTTTTTAAAAATAGAGTATTTATGTAAAAAATGGATTTACACCAAAAATAATAAAATAAAGTCCCTTTCGGAAAAAAATAGAACCGACTGCAAATTATAAATTGCGTTAAAAAGTGAAAACTAATTTAATTCTTTAAACAACATCGATACGATTTTTAAACATAACTTTTGAAGTCGGTGCAAAATCATGATAGGTTTTGATTCATGATTACTTTTGTAATCATGAATAAATTACAAATATAAATGGCCCAGAGCTTATAACAGTTTCAATGTAAAGTAACACATAACGTAATGGTAATTAGGTAATTGTGCGCAGGCTTCAAAAGTTATATTTAAAAATCGTATCGATGTTGTTAAAGAATTAATTTATTTTTCACTTTTTAGTGCAATTTATAATTTAAAGTCGGTTCTATTTTTTCCAAAAATTATTTTATTTTGATGTACATTATTTATGTATAAGTAATTTTGAAAATCTCAATTATTTTTTAAAAAAATTCTGAACAGTAATTTCTAACCCGGTTAGTTTTATTTATAAACACCACAGGGTTGTGTAAGAAAAACCTGATATGGCACAGCCAACAAAATTATGCCTACATATTAATCGCATGCATGTGTCGTTTCAAAATAAAAGATACGTTTTTAAAAGTTTAAACCTTTATGTATTTCTTATTCCTTAGTTTTAAAGACATTTAAGGACATGAACTAATAAAAATGAACAAACCGATGTCACTATGATGAGTACGACAAATTATTTCTGCGTTTCAAGATAAGAAATTACTTTTTCAATAATGAATGAAAAAATAAAAGTAACAGTACTCTTCTACCTTAGTACTAACATGTATGGAAACGTACAAGATCATAGGATTTTTCATCTTAATTTTTCTTAAATTTATTACATCTAGAGATGACAAAAGATATACACAAAATTGAAAAATAAACATAAAAAAAATTACAAGTAAGAAATAATTTTTATTGCTGTACTTTTAGCCTATTTCATTTAAAATCCTCAAGTTGCGCGCACACCATACGAAACGCGCGAACTGTCAATCAAAAGTTAACTCATGGGGAATCGAGAGTGCTGCGCGAATGGCATGCTGGGTAGAAACCCCGCAAAAATCCTGCTCTTGGGCAGGAGGCAACTAGACCCACCATTTACCCGGTAAAAAACCGGAATGCGGTGATAGCAGGGTACAAGCGGGTTATAAGAGTGCCATGTGAATGCGGCTAATGGTAAATAAGGAATCACCTTCAAATGGCAATGATAAAAGGATATTTGAACCTGTGGGAACATGATAGTCACCGCGGTATACTGAGAGGCGTATAACAGGGTTTAACTGTATTTTGTCTTAAAGGTAATTCGCGGGAAACGGGGGGGGGGGGGGGGAGAGCGCTTGCTCGGTATTTTACAGTAAGTAAATTCTTCAAGGTCACAGCACGCTTTAAAAAAAAAAAAAAAAAGAACTTTACAACAAAAATTTAACTGATATTCAAAAACATGCCAACCCTATAAAACAAATTACAAATCTGAAACTTTTACGATAGAACAAGGACATAATATATAAGAGGTTTTCTTCCCATATTTTGACATGATTTATAGATTAAAAATAAATGAATAAAACGTTTATACACATTATAATTAAAGCAAGTTATTTTGAATATGTTACCGTTACTTGGTTAATTATGCAGAAGAATTATTTTAAAAATACTTTTATAACTGAACCCCTTTTACTTTCCAATCTACATAAAAAAATTAGTATTTCTTAACCAATTCAAAGCTACACACTTTCATGTAAGATAACACTGACTTTACAAATGTTTATTATTTACATTCTCAAAATCCTGTATGCAATAAAATGTCAATTTACAAATTTATTTCTTTAAAATTTAAGAAATTATTTAAATTCTAACAAAAAATGAGTAAAAAAAAAGATGAAGACTTTTGTTTTCAGATGCGTTAGTTGCATTCAATTAGTATACTAATTTAGAGAACAATTCTTGATACTTACAATTGATTTTTTAAAGATTCCGACACATTTAAGAAAAAAAGGGATATACACACCTATATCAAACTGAATCTTAACATAACTTACAACACCACCTGATGCATGAAATTTATTATATATTGTGGCTACAAAATACATTATTAATTACAATTTAAAAATTAAGAATATTTACATAATGTAGTAACAGAACTGGAGACTGCACTAACTCTGATTAATCATCAGACTCCGATTATCAGAAATTATTATAAAATGTGATTATACATTAACTTTTTCAGCCCACCGTGATGTTTAAGTTTTAAGAGAAGTTTCCCAACCCCTTGTACTTTGTGGCATTAAAATTATAATCTAAAAAAAAAATCCCTCACACCCCATTTAAATATGAAATAAAACCATACTTGTTTTTTTAATAGGTTATACATAAAATTATACAAAATTAAACCAAAGCATAATGTATGGTAGAAACAATAATATTTTAATTCTGTCTCTTAAATTTTCCACATTGTAAAAAAGTATGATTTAATCAAACTAGGCAGCAAAAATTTTAATTCTGATTTATCAAAAACTTTAAAAAGAAGATTGTATTTAAAAAGTATTTTTCATAAATTTCAAATTACATTTTATTACAATTTAAAAGAAATTTGCAGAGGATAGTTATACAAAAGTTTAGTAATTATAGATACTTCATTTGAAAAAAAACCAGAGTGCTTAGCAAATCTGCTACAGCTGCTAATGGAAATTAATACTGCTTATGAAATTAATATTTTTCCGAAATGAAATGATTCTTTCATTTCAAGCAATGTATTATTACAGGGTTCATACTATTTTGGGAAAACAAAGAATAAGGACATTTTAAGCAAACATTCATAAATGATGACACACTTTTTTTCAATATATTTGACCACCTGCTCCCCTTGTCACAAAATGTCCCCCGTCATCATACCCCCTAGTCACGCCATATTACACAAGCATATGGACTTAAAGTTCAGAAGCATTGGAGAGCTTCTAGTCTGTAGCTTCTTCATCTCTTTCATTGCCTATAAAAGAATAAAGGATAAAATCATGAGAAAAAACTTCAAAACTTTTCAGAAAAACTAATTTCAAAACATTCAGAAATTCATAAATAAAAGTTAAGTAAAACTCCAGAAGCATAAAGAACAACAGTAATATCTTCACGAATGGAAAGCAATTTTGAGCCAGTTCATCACAAGATGCACCTTTTGGACTATGACTTTTGAACGTTTTAAAAATATTAAATGTTTAAAATGAAATATTAAATGTAAAAATGTCCTTGTTCCAGCTTTGTCATAAAAGCTTTGTTCCCGCTGAACACCAAAAGTGAAACAGCATTGACCAAGTTAGTGTTTGGGAAGGAGACACCTCTCGCAGCTGGTTGCTCTGGCACTGTGTACACTCATGTGAACCGATACTTCTGGAGTTGCCATCCCCCAGGTGACAGTCTGGGAGCTGGTTCAAAAAAAGGGGCGGAGGTTGAACTCCTACCAGTAAGGGCCCCTATAACTAAGAAGCAGTGCCCCTCTCTTCCTCACTTCATGCGAACACCAACAACAAATGTAGAAATGCTTTTGTCAGTACTTTATTACTTAGTTTTCTCGGAAATCACTTTCTCGCTATTTCACAAATTCTTGACACATGTTCTATGCAATTTTTAAGCGTTCCACCTCCAGTGCTTATTATTTTTTTTTTTTAAACATGTTGTAAAAAATTTTCTTCCAGTTGCTGAACAGTTTTTGTTTTTAGAACTATATTTCTTTAATGCAATTCGTACCTACTACACAAAAGTAGGTTTGTCTTATTTTCTTATGTTTTATACTATCCACATTGGGAGGGGGGAGGGGAGATATCTAAAGCCAACACAAGTTTATGATTGTTATCTGTTAATTTCAAATAATAGTAATAACAAAATATGGTAAAGTTAGAAGTAAGTACAAAATATGGTAAAGTTAAGAAATAAAAAGTTAATCACAAAATATGATCAAGTTAAGTAATAGCAAAAAGTAAACACAAAATATGGTAAAGTTAGAAAACATGAAGCTTCAACATTACATTACACATTGAATTTCAACTACAAATAATATTATTTAAGTCGGGCAGATTTTTAATGCTACCATTGATAAACGGTACTCAGTTACTTGGCCAAAGTGCAACACAGTATGGTGCTAATTTCAGACGTAGTACTGTTTCTGGTAGCATTAACAATGCTTAAGAAATAAATTAAAATGCTTAATAATTATTAATTTAAGCAAGTCTATAAACAATGCTTAAGAAATATAGATAAAATGTTATAAAAGTGAAAGTATGAAATGCCATTGTTAAAATTTGAAATTGATCCACTTTGAAGTATCCAACTTCAAAAGGCTAATTTCACTTGCAGTTACTGGATAATATTATTTTCTGAAATTGACACATAGATCTTTCAATTAGGGATTCAAATCCTCATTATTTTAGCCTTGAAGATACAATATCCATTTTTAGATAATTAAGCACTGTCCGAAAAGTTTATGAACCAACCTGCATAAGGAAAGAAACATTTCAAAATTAATATATTGCAATAGAAAATTGAGCAAGTGGTACATAATGGGGACAGATAGTTGGGGGGAAAAATCCTTGGATATTCAAAATTTGGAGTAAATTATTTTTTTATCAAGGTAGAAGATAGATTCAAAGAATAAACACCTACTTTATAAAAACAATGAAGGTAAATTATGCAAATGCACTACAGTCAATCAGAGTAACGTTGCGCCACAATTACTTGATTTTTATTTATTCCAGTAATATTTTAATAATGGTATTTTTATTATTGGCATAAAATTAAAGAAAAAGTCCGAAAGTATAGTGTAGTTATTAAAAACTAAGAAATAATAATTATAAAAACCATCTAAAATGGATTATTAAACTGGTTCTTTTGACTTGACACTCAGGGTAACTTTGAACCGCATCAGAAAAACTTACATGAAATACACTATTTTAAAAGTATTATAGTTATGCAACATTGAACTAGAATTTTTTAAAATACTAAAAAACTCACTATTTTTGATTCACAACATTACCAGTTTTGTATAACTTATGATAATGCAAGAAATGTTACATGAAAAAAAAAAAAAAAGAGTAGAATAAGGAAAACATCAATATTTAGGACAAAAATCCCCACTTTAAATTTATTTAGGAAAAAAAGCTGTCGAAAACAATTTTCAATTATTTAAGTAAACATTTTCACACAAGTATATTAATTAAAACAACCATTTAAAAAGTCTCATTAAAATTTAATACTTTTAGCCAAGTACTTTTGCATTTAACAGAGTTGGAGATCATAAAAACCCTTCTGTTACCTGCTATAGTAATATCTTCTGGAGCTAATATTATTCGTACGAGAAATTATCAAAACAAATGTAATACCTTGAAAAAAGTAAAACTGTAATCAATTTCAATTCTCAGATTTTAAAAAAATATTACTTGAAAATTTTCATTCATACACGTACTAATCAGCAATTTAATGATAGTATGAGTATGTAATTTGTAAGCAAAAATTATAAGAAAACAAAAGTAATAGTATTCACTTTGGGAAGAGCTATATTCTATTCTATTCTATACGTTTAATTTGAATATCACTCGAATATTCATTCATATGCACATTACATACTTAACAGCAATTTTTCACATATTCTCAGTGTAGACCTGAGTATCAAATACTACTACTTAAATTTAATAGAATGTCTAGTTATATATGCTTCTTTACAATTTAATTAAATGTTTTTAGAATCAAACTAGATAAATACATTATATACATTCTAATGGTGTTACTTGCAACTTTTTGTTACATGCATAAAGAGTAAAAATAAAATTTTAGTTTATATGTAGAATATATCTACAATCAGTAAACAACAAATCTAAGGCTAACTTTCCGCCGGCTCAAAGTTACCCTTAGAACGGAATAAAATTGCAATGTCTTAATTGTTTGACATTTTACTAAATATTACTGAATTAAGAATCAGATACTAAAAAAATCACTATATTTAGTAGAAAAAATGTTTGGTAAATAGTATAACGTTACTTACTTTAAAAGAATAAGTTTTAGCAACTTTTAATGAGTCAAAATAGCTTCCAAGCGGTAACTTTAGATCTATTGAATTATACAATTAGCTGTGTACAGTTTTTTTACTAAAATAAGGAGAAGAAAAGTGATTTTAAAACCTTGCCAGAAGAATAGCACTGAGAGCGTGTTCACAGTTTCATTTCAAGTCGAATATTCTAAAAAATATGAAGTGCTGCAAAGTTACCCTGCTGAACTGTATATATAAGTTGATTGAAGGTTAGACAAGTTTAACCTTATGATAATTTGAATAACAAAATATGCATTAGTTTTTAAAAGGTTTAAAATATCAGCACAACATTGCAGCGGGCAGTTTTAACTAAACATTGTTGTTTTAATTTTTTATGAGTAAATACTATTTAAATGATTCCACATTTCCCCACTTGTCCATATAGTAAACCTACGGCAAACATAGTCGTTAGGCCTAACAGAAAATTGATAAATATTAATTCAATAATATGTGGTTATTAAACTACAAGTATACAATCACAGATTTTGACAATTGTAAAATACTAACCTTATAGCTCTTTTTCGCCCACATCTGATGTAATTTGTCACTTGAACGACATCTTCGCCAGCGCAGCTACGTAGAAATGAAAACGCCATTTTCTTTAGATTGGCGTTGAGCGAGGTGCGAGCGTTGAGCGAGGAAACATTTCGTCAAATTTCCGAGAGTTTGCATGTCGTCAAAAGTAAGGTGATCGTTTGAGGAAAGAATCGTTATAAATGACGAAATGTCTTGACGATTCAAGAATCGTCAAAAATGAGCATTCTATTTCTGAGAGTGTATGTAAGGCAAGATGGGGGGTCATCAGGGTAACATGACGAAGCAAGCAATATGCCGAAATCGGCATTCCTGTGATGATTTATAGAAAGAACAGCCCGACTATAACTTTTTAAGAACTTTATTAGGTGCTCTCTCGTATGCATTATCGTTCTATCGTACATAAATCTAATATATCGCTCTCGTCATCATTATATTCGCTCATCGTCTCATTTGTCTTCTGATATCGTCTCATTCTAGTATTATACCATAAAATGAGCATTAGCATTTTAAAAGGGTTTTACAATAGTGCTAAAAATGTATTATGTTTTGAAAAGGAAGTAAGAGTCGAAAATGTCATTTTCCGGGCATGCCGCAAACATTGTTTGCAATAATTACTAGCTTTAATACCCACTAAACATTTTACTCTGCTTAATTTTTTGTGCCTAAAGCGATGAAAGCTCTGATATATGTACAAGTCATGATTTCTGAAATATTTTTAAAAAATAAGTTTTTATGTCAATCATTTGTTTGTCACACCAGAATTTTCTCTTCTTTTTATTCTTCGAGCACTTACATGAAAAGAACTAGTGTTTAATATTTACGGTTAAAAGTATGATTGCACGGTTAAAAAAGAAAAACTACTTCTAAATGAGAACTTGGACACGCACATTTTTCAAAAACGAGTGCCATGCGGCATCAAATACGGGCATACTTGTAAACTTATCAATAAATTTGGATATAGTAATCTTATATTACTGCATCTGGCATACTACAGAATTGAGGAAATGATTTTCAATGAATATCCATGCATAAGTCGGTAATATAATGTGCTAAAACTTCTGATGTATAAAATTTGTGCGCTTCGAACTATTTTCTCATTGTGTATGTGTCGCCGTTACGTAGGATTCAAGTGATCAAGGCGGTAGCCGCATTCAATATTAATGCGCGCTCTTGCTATGGCGAGCTAGTAAACAAGCTGAAGCAGCGGTTCCCAATCTTTTTCCCCCTCGTACCACCATTTTTCTTGCAAACCATTTGCGTTCATTTGCTAATATAACTTAATTATATAAGTAAAACACTAATAGACTATAGAAAAATATTAGGGTGACTAGGTAATATAAATCACACCATTTTTAGTTAATGCAGAGAAAACCGTTTATTAAAATAGAGCTGTAAAATACATGCATATATAGATGAAATACATAAAATATATTTTATACATGCACTTCCAAAAGAGCATTGCAAATACGTCTTTAAGTACAAAATACCTATCATGTAAAAAAATGAAAAATAAAATTAATGAGAATGTTGCTGCTGCATGGCAGATACAACCAAGGTGATATCTGGTTCAGTAGAAGTTAGCTTTAATATCAAATTTGGGTCGACATTTAATTTTCTTCTGTAATTATTTTTAATAAATATCATATTGGAAAAAGCAGTTTCACAAAGTGGTAATGAACGGAATTAAAAACAGCAATGCTTTTCTTGACAATAACTGGAATTCCTTTTTAACTTTGTGCCAAGATTCTCCAACTCTAATCGGGAAAATTCGATCTTCAGTTCGAGTTACATGATAGTTCCATTAACGACTCGTGTTCCTCATTTTATAGAGTTGCGGGTAGTGTTTTCCCACACGAATGAATTTTTCATCCAATAATCCCACAGATTTGTCAGTTGCTCTTTTAAGCTAATTTTCCATGTTTATTCATGTTTAATATCAAATTTGATTTATAAAATTAAATCAAAGTAAAATCACATAAAAATAACTTCACGTAATCGTATCAGGTAAGTACCTCTCAAAACAACCATAACAAATAACTGAAGCAATTCAATATTATTTTATATAAAATATGAACACACAACAAAAGAAATGATGAACTAAAAGGGAAAACGAATTAGCCATATCGAGTTGTGCAGAACTGAAAATGTAATGACTCTAGTGGGTCATTCCATGAAAACAGGTACATGGGTGGTCAATTTTAAAACCATATTTATGTGGATAATTTTGGCATGTATTAAAATGTCAAATTTTATGTTTTGAGTAAGAAATCAAAGTTTATCATTTCTGTATTGGCAACACAGTATTCTAAAGATGGTTGCCTTGTGCAAGCAAGTTCATGGAGTTCTCGAACGAAGTTTACATGATTGTTTTGGATAAAAGAAATCAACTGAAACTCATGATGTCAACTTTATAGGTAAGTCTAAAAGTTAATTATTTGATTTTATTAAGCTTTAAGATCTAGGAGATATCTCAATAGCTATACTAGCACCCACAAGGAGCTTATTTTTCGTGTCCCGCACGTGACGAAAAAGATGAATATTTTCATTTAGGTTAAAAATGGGACGCATTTATTTTGTGTAAATGACATTTCTAAAGCATATTAATGTAGTACACATGTCCTATGCTAGTTCTAGCTTTTAAAGTTACTTTACTTGTAAAAAAATCCAAAAACAAAACTGTCCCGCACGTGACGCATTACATGTAGGAAACACAACTCCAATTTCTAAATGTTAATAAGAATTTTATTTCAACATAGCTTGAATTCTTTAATGGCTTTTTGTTTTAAAAATGTGTTACTCTAAAGAAATAAATTATACATTTTCTCATATTTATTATAGATTTTGCTACACTATATATTTAACAGAGCATGCGTTTCTAAAATTTTACATTTTCATTACAGAATGCCCTATCATTTCAGTGATCATTTATGTTTCAGAATAGATTACTCAAATCATATACAAAGACAAATAAGAATAAGCTAGTTTAAAATATTAAAAATAAAGCAACTACATTTTTTATCGATGAGTTGTTTGGAAGAGCATTATTATTATTTTTTTTTTTTTTTTCAGTATTTGATACAACATTGTAACAACATAGCTTAAACATTATGATATTTATTTTAGAAAGTCTATTTAGAATTAGAGCTGAATTGTATTTCCCTTTTATGACTTTTTGCACAACAATTTTCCATAATATTTTAACTTTTTAACATTAATAAAATTTGTTTTTTTTTTTGAACGGAAATGGATAAGGGAAGGATCTAAATCAAATGCTGAAAGAATGAAAAAGATGAGAGAAAAAAAGGTCCACATTTCCAGAAGGAAGGAAATAAAGGGACAAATGGACTCGGTAAAGGATTAAAGACCATATGACTAAAGCCGAAACAGAGAAACAAAAGCCCTAATACTACAAGTGGCCAGAGCACCCTAATAGAATTCACTATCTCTTTAAAGATGTTTTAAGAAATATATCAGCTCCCTCTTTATCTAACAACAGAAATTGTTTAAAACTTTGAAAAAATATTTAAAAAATTTTTCATTTAGTCTAATTCTAATTAAAATTTTATATATTTCTTGGAATGATCAATTTGTGCATATATTCTATTTAAATAAATGTTTTGTGTTTTGAAGTGTATAACCATTACATTGCTTGGTGTTTTCATTTAATTTCCAACATTCTGAAAACATGTATTACATGAGCATTTGAAAAATGTCCCGCACGTGACAACTGTGTCCCGCATTACACGATACATTATAATTTTTTTCAACTATTAAAATTATTATTTCTCAAAACTTTCGATATGTTTTATTCACATTGGAGCCTTGGCTTTCAATTCCTATATTTTGTTTTGTCGCTGCATGATTAATAGAGCAGAAATTCTAGCTGATTCATAAGGAAAATTAAGAGAGGTTGACTTTAAGTGTCCCGCACGTGACACATGAAGATTAATTTTATTTTAAACTAAAAAAATATTTTTGAAAGATAAGTATGCGTCAAAAGCATCATTGCACCATAAGTAAAAATTAAAAAATACAATTACTTTCACTTGTTTAAAATCTTCTGCTCTATGACAAAATTTTGGTAAAACTATTGAGTTCATTTGTCCCTTACGTGACGGTGGAATGGCCCTAGTGTCAAGCAGCCGCGTCGACTCTGCCCAAGCGCCCAGCGCGTGACATTTAGTACCGCTCATGTCACTTTCAGTTGACTGATTCAAACAGTACCTTAGTTTTGATTTTAAATTTTTTTATGTCTTTTTCAATCTCTTTTTTTTGCCTTCACACGTACCGCCTGGAGAGGCTTTGCGAACCACTAGTGGTACGCGCACCACAGTTGAGCTGAAGGAAAATGAGTTTTCGCTGAACTTAGAAATTAAGTGAAACTCTTTTAAATTAATTATTATTTTACTATTTATTTGAATGCTTTGTAAGTAGTTTAAGATATATTTGAGTGTTAGGTTATCATCGGTGCAAATTTAGAATATGTTTGGGTAAGTTAAGTTAGGCCTATTTTAATTGTTCCAAAGATTTCTTCGATTATTCTCGAAATGATATAGGACTCTTTAAATTTGTGGAAAAGTAACCATATTCAATTTAGTAAAAGAAGAGAGTTTTAGTTTAATAATTTCAAAACATGTTTATATTTGAAACAAATATGGACTAGTATATTTGATATTCCGGAACGTACTCAAAATAATGAGTGCTTGTGTTTTTTAAAATTGAGACTGCAAAGATAACCTAATCTAATCAAATATATCCTAAATTACTTACAAGTAACAAAACATTCAAGTGATAGCAAAATAACAATTAATTAAAAATAGATTCACCTACTTTCAAAGTTCGGCGAAAACTCCCATTTTCCTTCAGCTCGCCTGCCTTAGCAAAAGTGCGTATGAATACTAGCATTTGATAACCAGAATGCACTCAAAATAATGAGTACTTGTATTTTTCAAAATTGAGACTTCTTTACTCGGAGCAGTAGTAAATTGTAAAAATGCTCAAAAATGAGTGCCTTTTTCCTTATTTTTAAGTATCCATTTTTAACAGTGCGGAATGCATGTTCAGCAGTAACAGAGAGGCAGTTTTTAGGAGAAATCTATTCAAAGCAAATTTAAATATAGCACATGATTTTACGCTGTCTTTAAATCAATAATAAATTAAACTGTTCTTATAAAGTAAAACATTTAAGGCCTAAAATTAGCAGAAAGGGAAATTTTTAAAAATGTCATTGTTTTGGCTGTCATTATCCCGGCATATGAATGCCAGACAAATGATCCAAATACAAGAAAACTGACTGTTTTTGGTTTTTAGTTTTGTACAAAAGTTTACACCACCGAACGGTATCACATATATTTTTTTTTCCATTAAGAAAGTAATCTGAGTATATTTTTAATATATACCTAGATTTTTTACAAGAGAAAATATTAATCTAATGCATAGGTTATATAAATTTCTAATACGTTTTTATTTTATCTACCATTTTGTTGTTGATGTGACATATCCTGTCTGTCTGACGGAGTCAAACAAGACAAACAAGACCAATAAGACCATTTACCCTTAAGAAGTCCAAAATCAGAAGGGGAGAAGAGTAAAGATCCTCCCACGAAAATCCCAAGCAGTCCATGATGTGATCGGGAGATGCCTGTTGACATTAGCATTTACTACATAGGTTGAAGACCTTCCTGCCTTCTCGAAAGGAGACTCTTGATATGACCGCTTTTCAGTCTTGAGATTGCAGTTTGGGAGGCTCTGTCGCATTTAAAATGGAGTGAAAATCCAGGATGTTTGCTCTTATACCAGTGATGGTTGGGTGGGATCTACCATTCCCTTAAAATTTCGGAATTTACCCTTGACTGATGTTCTGAGTACGTGAGGGTTGAAGAGATGTGTGGAAAAGCGCTGCAACCAAAAGATCCGCTTGTTCATTTCCAAAGATGTCAACGTGGGAAGGAAACCACTGAAAATGAGCATCATGGAACTCAGATATTTGTTTGAGTTTTTGGAGAATGGAGAGGTGTATTCCCGATTCACCAAAATCCTATCTCACCCACACCAATTAAGAAGGGACCTAACAAAAGCTCCTATTGTTAACCGAAACACCCCATCTGTACACCCCTAGAGGGAAGGGATCTGAAAAAGTTAAACTGTTTACGCGGTGAAGTTGGCGACTTCTTGGCATCTTAATGAAGGGGTTGCCTCAGAAACTGTTCATGACATGACCGTGAGAAGGTCGGGTCGGGTCAATTCGGAAGGTCATTTGGTCATACCTCCCGTAAATTTTTTATTCGGACAAGGGGATATTCACTTTATTCCACCACGAGTGTTGACACGTAGTTGCACAAAGCATTTTTTTTTTTCCACGAACACTCTAAACAAACTTATTCGTTCTAATGTATAATAATAATGATAATAATAAAATGATAAATTAGTTACGAGAATTGTTCACTTTAATTTTTTCCACAAATTATAATAATTTTTCATTTGAAACCACTTGATTTCTGAAAAAAAAGTTCAATGTAAAGTTCAATGAAAAATAGATTATGAACCATAAATATGAAGTGAAAGCTTGGAGAATTTATTAAAAATTACATAAAAATAAGTAATAAAGTGAAATTGATACATTTGGGCTCATAAAATTCCAATGATATGAAAATAATGGCATTGAAAATTCTACCGACAAGAACTCTCTTATGAATGCACATAATTTAGTTCTCACCCGCAGCCAAAAAGAGAAAAAAATGTTTCCGACTCCTGCTGAAAATATATTACTACAAGTAATTATAGAGGTTCTTATTATTTTTTACAATGTTTGCAGTAGAAAAAATATATGCACTAATAATAAAATAGGATGTCATCCAATCAATCAGTAACACTTACCGAAAAAAAAAGGGAATTCTACAGAATATCAAGTTTTTATGAGGGGAAACTAGAAATTTTTCGTTATTGTCTCTATTTCAAAAAACTCATAAGAAAATATTCATTTTTTTTCTTTTTTGTTATATAAAACTAGTAAAACGTTACCCTTGAAATTCAATGTCGAGAAAAGATCATACAACACGACTATTTTATTGTAACTGAACGATTTACTTAAAAGTATTGATGGTAATTGCGTATAAATTGATAAGTTTTCAAAACTAAACGTAAAGTAAGAATTAGCTATTTTCTTCTTTTAATTTTAAGGAAAATTATGTGCATTTATTTTATACAGAAGGTAGTCGGAGGTATAAATAATTAAATGTTATACAGAACCTTCGTAAGAAAAAGCATAAAAATTACATATTATGTTTTATTTCCTTAAAAATAGGGTCCTTAGTTCACATAATGGGTTGTTTGGAAAAGAGTTTCGTTTTCTTCTAACAGAAGACTTAATTGCTTTTAACAACCCACTTCACACTTAAGCCTCACTGCCATTTATGTTTTGTGTTGACAGCTGGTAATAATGATAGTGATAATAAAATAATGCTGGCTGTTTGCTGGGATTTCAATACTTTTTATTTATTTATTTATTTTTAAGTATTGACCGGACAATACCACGTATGTGCGAAACTTTGCGATTACCAAAGCCTTTACAGCTTGTTTTGGATGTACTATTACTACTGCTTCTCCTGCCACTACAACACGCACCACATTCACCAGATTTGGCCTTAGTATTATTAGTTACTGTTCGACTGCTAGAAATAAGATTAAATATATTGGAGAATATACATTCAATAAAATAAAGACAATGTATGTGTATTTGTGCGTATTTTTCTTTTATAACTTATTATTCTTTAGTTTACGTTGGATTTTCACCAAATTTGTCACTCGGGCCAAATTTGTCCTTGGATGAAGTTTGTCCAAAGTCTGTATGACAGGAACAATTGTTTCGGCCGAAAAGAAATTTATGCTCAGGTAGATTTCCCTCAAAGTATCAGAATACCTCTAAGAAATATTAACACTAATGAAATAGTTAATAAAATATCCCGTACTTTTGTTATTATATGGTTTTAATGAACGCATGTTAACGGTACAAATGTTAGAACAAATCATTAAACCTATAAAATAGTAAAATCTTAAGGTTTGAAGATATTTTACTAATCTTCAGCACAAATTACGGCATAGCATTTGGTTTATACTTTATAACCTATGCATTTAATTACAATTTTCCTGTTTATCGCAAATGCGACTGCTGGTTATTGTATTCAATACTATAAATTCATTACCTAAGATATTAATGCAAATTTGGCGACTATATTCCTGTTTGTCAAAAACACAAATTTTGGCGAATGGCATTATCATTCTATATACATTTTGGCGACACATTTTCTACGTGTTAACATAAGAAAAAATTTAAATTGTAAATTTTCTGCTACATTACTATTGAAGAAAAATCAACTGCCTCGCCCATAAAAAGGGTGAATAAAGGTTATAATTTGTCCAAGAAAAAAAAAGTTTTCTAAATTCTTATAAAGAAATCTTTGAAATCACTCACTTAATTTGCTTCAGAAGTAAGTTTTTTAATCAGAGAAACTATGTTAACTAATTCCATGTTGTACAATAGAACAGCGGTTCCAAAACTTTTTTGACCACGGAACCCTTAACGGTTCCCTTTTACTTTGAGGAACCCCCATTAGTGTTCACATTGAAAATCAAATTTAACAATCTGAGCTTATTTAAAGCCACCCCCCCCCCCCCGCACTGGAAATAAATTTAAAACTACTTGATTTGAATTGAAGATTTTCAGGATGTAAAATTCTAATTTGGCAAGTTCTTTTCATGTTTATCTCGCTTCCCCTTGCCTCTCCACCCCTTGAAAAAAATGCCAATAAGTTCCCCTGGATTTCGAAGTCAACTAAAAAGTTCAAAAATGGTGGTCATTTGTTATCCTTCTGAATTGCCTTTGTAACCTGTTTTTAATTTATGGGGCTGTCGATGAAATACACTTTTGTAAATAAGAATTAATTACAAACCTTTTGTAAATTATTACACCTGTGACTGTATTGTTAGTAATGACTGTAAAGGTGGGAGCTTTTATCGAAGATAGTTGAATACATAGACCTGGAGTAGCGTCCAATGTAGATCTGAATTACGGTTGCACAGTAAATATGCACAGTCCAAAATATCTTGGTGTTTTGTATCGATATGTTACTGCAGAGGATTAATATAGTTTGCTTACTTAAATATGGGTTTTGAATTTGGTTTTCTTAATTTTAAACAAAAATTCATTGCATGAAATATTGAAATATAATGAAAAGATTGTTTCAAATAAGATGAACTGGAAAATTCTGTTAGTCTCTCTAAAATATTATTAGTGATTCATACTATTCAGCAAGGTGGGTTTTTTTGTATTTATGCTTGCAACCACTTCAAGTTATCACACTGAATGTCAAAAGTAAACTATGAAATGAAAGTTATCCTGGTGACTAGTATTTTAATAATTTTGACACTCATTAAAAACTGAAGTTTTAACAAAATAACGTTGAAATCCAAATTTGAAATTAATAGTTTTTTTTTAATAGAGTGAAAAGTACATGAGTCATGTTTTATATATACTAACAATTAAATATTTAGAATTAATGTTTCCATTGCACTAAATAGCAATCATTGAATTTTCTAATTAATAAATTAAACTTAGTAAAATGAAATGCTGTGTTCCACCGATAAAATCATATATTTTATACCATTTCTGGTCCAAATAGAGCTTTCCGCATGGCCAGTTTTATTTCCCCAATTAACTTTTTACCATTTTGATAAAATTATTGTTTAAGAATATTGTTCTTTATATTGTTGATGTCGGATTAAAAACGGAAAAATTCAAAACTAATGTACAGTTCGAGTAAGGCCATTGAAGCGTTGATGTGAAAGTTGAGTTAAGTTGATGTAGCATTGTCCAGCAGAAAAATTTAATTTTTAGTGTAAAAATCATAAACAGGAAACAAATGAGACATGATTGTGCACACAAGCTTCAAACTTTTGTAAACCATTAATATGAGCAAGAGGCAAATGGAAAAAAATTGTTTTTATAGCAAAAGTGCCATCATAAAAGCACTAGTTTGCTGTTTACTAAAAGTAGCCGGCATGGTGGCGACGTGTAAGGCGCGGCCCTCGTACGCCCCAGATCGTGGTTGCAATCCTGACCATGTTGGGGGATTCTCAAGATTCAGAATAGTGTCTGCACATAAAGAACCCCTGAGTATCTATTTTGCTTGGGTACTCTTGGCTAAATTAAATTCCTTGTTCAGTTTTGAAATCATCAGCCAGAATCCTAGTGCAGTTTCGCATCGTAAGTGTTCCTAATAGTGTGTGTATAACCTTCTAGTGAAGAAACTAGACGTCGAAATTCTCATGTGGCAATGGCATCCACCGATTATGGAGCAACGTGAAAGAATAGATGCCAGTTTCCTGGAAATGCACTAGGTCTGCAATGCCCACGTAGCTCATGTAGAAAGAAAAAAAAAATGTTTGCTAAACCCTACTCTTCGACTCCTTTTGGGGATGATGTCAAAAGTACAACAAAACCAACTAAATTCCCTTCTTTGCTCATTGGTCATTATCATATAACTGTCAACCTTTCATCATCAAACGATGTATAGTCTCTTTGAACCACCCTAATAGAGTTTCAGAGTCTTCTAAATCAGAGCAAAAAGTCATTTTACAATTTTACATTAATTAACTAATTTTAAAAACCCTCTGAACAGTCTTTTTTTTTATTATTTTGCTTCCTCCAAATATATTTTTATTTCAGACAGGGAACTAACTTCCACTTTCAGCAAAATTTCATCGTAAGATATTTTCTGAACATGATTTACTGAACATAATTTTATATAATAATTACTTGCCAACGGAACCCTGCCATCCTTCTGTGGAACCCTAGGGTACCGCGGAACAGACTTTTTTGAGAACCGCTGCAATGGAACACATATTAATGTAGTAGTTCATTCGGAACTGTATGTAATTAACATCGCTATTATTTGAAGACTTTAAAAAAATACACAGAGAAATTCACGATGGTGGATTACGCTAACTGAATTCCAAATACACGAAAAATAAAAAAGTGGGACATAAAATTGTAAATATGAACACTGCATATTTGGGGGACCCATCTTAAAGTGCGCTCCAGCCACAGTCACCGGATACACGTCCGTAAAATCTCGACAACCAAGTACTTTTTTCCACGACCAGACCTTTTAGCTGAAGCAGTAGGCATGCCTCAGCGTGGAGCTGGTTTTTAAACAACCAAGTAATGAATTCAGTGTAATACAACAAAATAATGAGACCACTGTTAGCTTTTTAAGGCAGCAATTTAATAAGTGCGTAAAAAAGATTGTTTATTAGTGGAACTTGGTATTTATTTTTGATGTTTTGCCTCGCGTAAAAAAGATGTCATGTGTATGTAGCAGGCAGAAAAAGGTTATTGGGTACAGTTGTTTTAGGTTATTTTCCTTATTATTTAACCTCTCTTTCACACCTTTCTTCGGACTGACTTGTTGATCTTAACGCCCGTACAGCCCTTTTCTTATAGCCTAGTACATCATAAAAAAATTGTCTTTCACTTTCACCAAAAACAAAAAAAAAAAATAAATAAATAAGTAAAAACAACAAAAAACAAAATTACTTTCCGAACAACCCTACATATTTGTAATATCTCGATTCTTTCTCTCCTTCTTTTTGGAGGGACCTAATATTTTCACACCATTTTCTTTTGCTAACGGGGCTTCACCTGGTCTTAATACGCCAATTGACTAAATCTTTTAAACACTCGAAAGCATTTTCATTGATTTGCGAGGAATCTTTTTTTTAACCTTTACCATCTGGGATAAGTTTTAACAAAATGCCTTGAAGAAAGACCTCTGCAAAAAGAATAGTTTTCCCCCTGGTTTTTCAATGAAAATGCAGCTGCCAGTCTGGTCATTCAGCCTACTGCCATCTGTGTAGATTTTAATGGCGTTACCAGGGATTTTATTTATGACTTCTACAGCTAGCTGTCTAAGATGATCTGGAATCAAATCTTTCTTAACAATCGGAGTAGAAAAGCCAAAGTGGAAATGGACTCTTGGGAATCCCTCTGCAGGGCTGAGACAAGATCTTAAGAAATGAGACTCCACATGTCTAGAAGGCAATTGTAGAAGTTCTACATGACTGTTTTTCTTTAGTCGCAACTACTCCATTTTAATATTTAAAATGTTACTTATCGCCGAGAAATGATTTCAGTTGACGTAAAGCAATGTTAAGCAATGAATTTCAACCGCAAGGGGAATGCGATAACGTGAAAATGAAGAAATTGGCAGGAGCTTTTAACCCTTTGACGGTTAGGTAAATGAGCAGCTTTCGTTTACTTAATTCGCACAGTATTACCAGTAGACAGTAGTCGAAAGTGGGAGCTGTTTTCTCCCGCCGTTCTTCCGAAAATGTCACCTTTCACTGGCGATGCCGTAGATAGCTCGCCTAACGCGTTTTAAAAATTTCTTAAAATATTTGTAGTACATAAATAACAGTTTTTGCGTTATTTATGTACTACAATACGTTTAATAGTTAATAAATGCTAATTATTAAATAGTAAATTATACATGATTATAATCAATTATATAACTAATAATAGTTTATTATAAATATAAGATGCCAAATAATAATGGCGAATACGAGCTCAGCTCGTCAGCCTGCATTGGGGAAAAATTTCCCTACGCGAGTAGTGCTCGTTTCTAACCATTTCGGTCGAAATCTTGCTCCCGAGCGGAACTCGTTTGCGCGCATTATGAAGCACAATTCGATTGCGAGTCGAACTCGTTCATAACCATCAAAGGGTTAATTCCCCTTTGATCGAACCTTGATGCTCAGGAGTGAGTGCATCGCAATGAGTTCAATGACTGAGGTGATGCAAGGGTTTGACATGAATAGAACATTGGCAATGACATTTCAGTGCATTCAGCCTGATCGATGTCGGTGTGGTTAAAATTGAACATTGTTAAAAAGTGTATTACATAGAGCTGAGTTAGAGATGGGAAGAAATCTTACTTGGCAAAACAGTGAGGTAAGCACTGCGGAAACTATATCCCATTGAATTGGCTCCCAAGCAAATGTATTTTCCGCTGTCGGCCTCGTATACTTCTGGTATCGTGAGTTTGTTTAGGAAGGAACCATCTGACCTCTCCATCACTTCCGATGATTGCAGAACTCGGAAATTTTCTCCTTGAACTTTGATGATGTCGTGCTGCTCTTTTCCCAGCTCCAAGTCTTCCACTTTTTTCAGCCACTAACGGGAAAATTAAATAATATTTCTGATAATGCATAGGACATTAGTTTGGCGTGAAAATACTTTGTCACGTCAACATTCTCTGCAACACAACATAACAATACAGCAACACAAACTCGGAAAAATTTTTTAATGGATGTTTAAAAGAAGTGAACCTTTTACAGAGAAATGAGGATAAGATTTTATGAGACAACTAACGTCTTCATCACTAGTGTGCAAAATTCATGAAAACCAACCGGTTTCGGAAACGCCAAGGGTGGCTCACTATTACGGACTTGGAATTCAAAAATGGTTCACGGCCGCCACTGTTCTCTTATTCAAAAAAGCGTCAGAAAGGAAACCCTTCTTCAGAGATAAGGTCAAAAAGCAAAATACACAATCCAAAATATCAATTAAAGATTATTTTACGCATTTTCAAAATTTCTCCATTACCACTTACTTTGATTGTATTTTATGTTTTTAAAAAATTCTACCATTTTCTGAACTCTTTTTACTAAGATTTTAAATCAAAAAAAAAAATTATTATTGAGTTTCACATTGCTTCCAAAATGCAGTATTCTAAAGGGTCTTTCAATAAGGGCGGGTAGATGTTGAAATAGAATAAAACAAGCAGGGTGTGAGGTATTAACGAAATTCTTTTTTTATTTTAAAGGCCCGTGTATGCCATTATGTATGGAATATGGCATCATTCCATACATAGCCCGCTGACAGTGATTCGTAGCGTTTGGAAGATAACCCTAACTTTTGCCAAAAATCATGTTTAGCGACGAGGTGCATTCTTGAATGAATGACTATGTTAACAAGCAAAATGGTCGTATATGGGACGACACCAACCAACAAGAGGTTCACCAGGTGGTAATGCATCCACAAAAAGTTACTGTCTGGTGCAAATTTTGGGTCGGCGAAGCCATTTTTGAAAACGACGTAGGTGAGGCCATTATTATCAATCTCGAGCGCTGCAGAACAATAATAAAAGATTTCTTTTGGTCCAAATTGGACGATATGGACAGACAACAGGTGATTAAATCAGGGCAGCACTACGTGCTACACAGCAGACTCCATTCTGATTGAACGATTTGAGAGATGGTTATCTCTCTGAGAGATGACACCAAGATCGTGCGATTTGACCCCGCTAGACTTTGTCTTGTGTGGTTCACTGAATTCACATGTCTATACAAAGAAGCCGCAATCGATTGATGCCCTTAAAGTCAACATAAGCCACGCCATTGCTCAAATTCGGCAGGTCCTATGCAGCAGTCATTGAAAATTAGACCACTCGATTCGCACTACCCTGAGGAGCAGCGGCTTGCTTTTGAACGATGCTACATTCCATACAAAATGGCATACATGGGTCTTTCAAATAAAAAAAAATCTTTAATACCTCGTACACAGCTTGTTTTGTTCCATTTCAATATCTACCCGCCCTTATTGAAAGACCCTTTATTACAAGTAGTAATTGTAATTTGCAGTCATCTAACTAATATTGTGCTGAACTGTCATTATATTTTATTGCACTAATGCATTAATTTGACTACTATTTTTACATTCATCGTTCCCCACGCAGTTTTTGAGTGAGTTATCTTTATACAAAAGTAGCAGTTTTTGCTATTTGTCTTTCTCAATAAAATACACTCCCAATGTATTTTATTATTAGTTGTTATTACGAAATGGATAACAAAATTGAAGTAGTACTTGCACTAATTAAAGTTGAACTTAACTATCTTAAAGCTGTGGCAGTTGATAGAGGTGTTTCCCCTTCTTTCATTGACTCCCCATTCAGAAAAATCGCAAACTGGTATTTAAAGCATTAATGGTTTCAAAAAAAAAAAAAAGCTCGTACAGTAAAACCCTCTTATACCGCGCCTCAGTATACCGCGGAATTGAATATACCGCGGTGACTATCATGTCCCCCGACGTTTAAACCACCCTTTAACATTGTCATTTAGAGGCTATTCCTTATTTACCATTGTAAATAAAGCCAGCCAGAGCACACACATATTCTAGCCAAAGAGCTGTCCTCCCCCCCCCCCCCACCACCACCACCACACACACTAATAGATAAAGCCTTATGGTGATAGGCAAGATGTACACCTTTTTCATGCTTTTTCTGTCTTTTAAATCTAGGGCACTTTTTAGCTTGATTTCAAAATTGGGTACAATCGCCGTGACTGCCTCTGACTTGTTTCTCTTCGCATGGGAGGAGCTCAATCTGTCAGGAACTGATCAGTTTAATGCTTAACTCATTTCCTTTGTATTCCAGATTCGTTAGCGTTCCTGAAAAGTAGATGTATTTTACAGTCTGAGAGTGTGTGTATGCTGGCTTAAAGCATTTTTCTTTGAGAAGAGCGTTTCTCCCATTCCAAATCTAATTTTTTCTTAGAACCTCTTCACAATACCATATTGATAACATAAAGGTATTTTTAAGCCCCCCTTTTTCTCGGAACACAGTTGGTGTATGACCTATCGCTCGATAGACTGATTGCGCATCTGAGATGTGTGCTTCGTGCACAGCAAAGAAGAAAAGAAAAAAATATACTATAGGGGAAGGGGGAAGAAAAGTTACGAGTAATTGATAAAGTTAAAAATGATGCAGCGAAAGCGAGAAGTATTTCGTGAATATGGTTCCGCAGTATAGTTTCACTATACCGCGGCTATGTTATAACGCGGGTGCCAAACATGTCCCCCGACACCCGCGTTTTAACGGGGTTTTGCTGTATTAATATTCTCGCCTTCCGTGAGTTTTCCAGTTGCTAAAATCCTTAAACAGTTTCACTTTCGAGTCATATTCTTCCCTATTAACAAAGTTGCTTTCTCTTCTTTTAAAAATACTGACTGATGCCAACTAACGAGCTCTAGGATGGAACTGTGGTTGCTAAGTATCTCTCAAACAGTGTCGCCAACTTGCTTAATATTGCTAAATATTATTAATTGAATTAGAAAATACCAATAACGGAAGGGAGAGCCAATAATAGGATCCTTTACTCTATATGTTTCAAAAATGTTTTTTTTTTCTTTCTGTGTGTGATTTTATGAATGTTTTGGCACCCTCCAGCCCGCAGTACAAACTTTAACGTGTCATCAATATGAAATGTTTCACATTACCTAACTATATGTAGATACAACTTTTCTCAATACTACTAAAGACACACTAAATTTTTGTGATAGAAAAAAAAAATATTTTCAGTGTTTTTTTCAATTTAATTTTTCTAAATTTCATAGCCGTTGCCAGAACAGAAGATATCACAGGGCCATGTCATTTTGCACATGAATTACTTTGCTGTAGGGACACATTTTATGCACAATCGCTAAATTGTACTAAATATATATGTACGTTTTAAATATATTATATATATATATACATGTTTCAAACAAAATAATTTAAATGAACTTATAATTTTATCAAACTCAAACAAATATTTTTGTTTCATAAATGTACAGCAAATTGTAGGGTTTTTAAATAACTTTTGTAATAATTTATTTTTAATGTATCAAAGTAAATAATAATGCGTTTGTTCTTGAACATATATTTTTTGTTTGATTTTTTAAAATTCTTTAGTGAACTTATAATTTTATCCAAGACTGTATTAGCATTAATAATTTAGTGGGACACTCATGACTTTGAAGGCAAAGGTCATTCGAAAATGTCGTTTTCGACATGCTGCTTTTGTTATCTGAATATGTGCTAGAGAGACAAGTTACCTACACAAATAACTAACACACCAGGCTGCTTTATACTTTGAAAAATATAAAATAGCAAAAATCAATGGTATATTTTCGAAACGAAGGACATAATTAGGTATAGTATTAAGTAGAAAATTACAGTAAATTGTCCGCCGCACCTTATGAAACCATCTCCCATTCGGCACCCGTTGGCGATAAAGATATTTGGCGCATTCCTGGGCGCCCTGTGAGGTGCGATCTAAGATTCCAGCAACCTTTCTCTGGTGTTTGCAAACAAGTGGGTAGATATGGAACCGATAGAATGAATGCTAGAACAATGCCACGGTAGAATGGAACCGATTTTTTAAAGCGTCGTGGTAAACTGAATTATCAATTTGAATATATTAACAGAAAAAGAAATAACTTGATATAAATGACGTACTTCGGTGTAAAGCCTTGAGGGAATCAACTATCATGGACGATGAAGGGAATATTTCGCAAAAAAATGGAGTGGATTCCAGGGGCGGACTGGCCCACCGGGACATGTCCCGGTGCTCCCTTTCATCTAGACGCCTCCACACAAAAAAAAAATCTTTGCGACATTTTCACCCTAGTAATTTACACTAAGATAAATAAAATGAAATAACTTGCTTTTAATTTTAATCCGTGACGACAAAAACCTTGATTTACCAAAAGAAAGGCAAGCGACTTTCATACGCAAAACCACATTTGTGAAGGCTTTAGGACGTACAGCTTCAGGAATACGTTTTGGTAAGGCTCGGGGAAGTGGCGAGGGGACAGTCGAGAATATGTGATATGGTAATAGTTCTATGAGGATCCGCGAACACATTGAGTCGAGGCGCCCTTTTTGGAATATGGATTCCCTTCCTTAAGTAAAAGTTTGACTAGTCACAGGGGTGCTCAGCAGTAGGGGGAGGGGGGGGGGTCATGGTGCATACTGCCATTGAAACTTTTTTGCTAGGGGGTCGACTTTCTGGCCAATTTGTTGGGTTGTCAATTTGAGGGGCTCCGTAGTTTTTTAGGGGGTACACGAACGCTCTGAAAGCGTGGCACCTCTACTAGTCATAAGTAAGCTATGAAAATAAATAAAACTAGTGTACCTGCATTGCATAGCCCTTGTTTTTATAAAAAGAGCGCTGCGAAGTATTGCTAAAGCTTCATAATGAACAAACTTCTAATTATTTTTGAAGTTTGTTGCAAAATTTCGTGGCGCCCTGTGAAGATATCTTAGATCCTCGGCGCACAGTTTGGGAATCATTGCTTGTAAGTAACATTGATAAACGTGAATGAAATTTTGTTGACCCTATTTCCTGCCTCATAACATGTTTTATTTTATGATGTTGGGCGGCGGGGGGGGGGGGGGGGGAGTACGTACACAGTGTAGACAGAAGCGAACATAAAAGCTATATTCAAATTTAAAAAGGCATATGGGCGATATTCAGTTAAAATAAAACACGGGAATGCAGTTACTACAGTAGAAACAAATTCATTTATTTTTCAAAAAGTTATGTTCTAAATTTCAATAAACAGGTGACACGACACTTCATTGGTAATAATTAATAAAAAATAATTAATGTAGAGAGATTTAAATGCATAAGTAAGGATACAGTGCGGTCGATAAGGTGTTTCTACACTTTTCTATTAGGTGGAACTCTGCTCTGGAACTTTAGCTTGAGCTTTATTTGTTTTTATTTTATTCCACATTCTGTACTTCGCTCCAAACCAGACTAATTTGACTCAGTTCAAATCTGATTTTAGCTTATTTTTATTTTAAGATTCTGCATCTAATTTTAATATAATTTAACTAATGTTTCAATTTTTATTTATTTATATTGATAAACAAAATATAACACATATTTTTTTAACGCAACCATCTTAAAAGTAAAGTTAATCTATATATTTATAATATATTAATTTCATACAATTATAATTATAGGGTTCGGTAATTTAAATCGAGTGTTTTAAATCGGTACTATTGCTGAGACACCTTGAAAGAATGGAGGAAAACAGGCACTAAGAAGATTTTCAAGGGACAATGCCAGGGCCAGAGGAAAAGAGGAAGGCAGGTTAAAAGATGGGTAGACGAGGTGGAGAAAGACCTTAAAAATCTAAATATCCGAAACTGGAATGAAAAGGGGAAAAACAGAGGGCTTTTGAGGAAAATTGTTAGGGAGGCCATGGTTCAACATGGGCTGTCAACATGGGCTGCAATGCCAGGAAGTTAGTAGTTTCTGAATAATAATAATAATATGAGAACATTGCTAATAAATAAGTAATATATAAAATAATATGCAGTACAAAGCAACAATTTTGAATTATTATTATTTAGAACTGGTTTCTTCGAAACGGTGTATGTTTTGATTTACGCTATACTCCTATGTACAAAGCACTCTTATGTAAAAAAATTTTCCTCGAAAATCCAGCGAAAAATTACTTCTCAAATCAATTATTGTTAAAATTTTGAAAAACAAGAAATAACTCAGATTAAGAATTTTATCAAGGTGCCTGGTTCTTTGAACAATATTGCTCCATTTTCGTTTTCTCAATGATGGTAAATGTGGTGCCTCTTTCCATGTGCCTAAAGAATAATTTTAACGGGCGTAGAAATATTTAAGGAAAATAAACGAAAAGCATTATACAAAAGTGCAGTAATGAATTTTTCTTTTCGTTGTAGAATCCTTAGTAGTAATTAATAATCACTTTATTTCCACCTATTTAGAAAAAGAAACGAACAAACATAAAAAGTAAGAACAACCTTCTATTTTATTATAATCCTAAAATTATTTTTGTATTTAACTTGTCTGTTTATTACAAATTATGTATTCATCCAATCAGTTAATCCTAGATTAGAATATTCGCTCCTGTTTTCCAGTTAAAACAAAATTTCAAATATGACTGCAGCATAAGCATTTCATGCAAAACAAGCTACGTTATGCCATGAAGTTATGACTGATTGACTGATATTAAGAGTTCAAATTTTCCAAAGGAGGCATTAAAACCTCATTTGTCGAGCAGATACCATCTTATATATATATATATGTGTGTGTGCCCTTTGGTTGCCGCCCTTTTGGTTAGTTGGTCCACCGCCCTTTTAGGGGTCCCAGTCCATCCCTGGTGGATTCGCGAAAAATGTAACCAACTGCTGCGCAGAATTCTGCGTAAATTTAATACTGGCCTTGTTATTCACGAAATTTACATAGCTTATTGCTTTACGTGGAAATATTTGGATGGAGAGTTTATTTATTTAACATTTGTTGAAAAATTTTTTTTTTTGTGAAATTTCTTTTCTTCTTTAAAGAAAAAAAAAGAATAAGGATATATGTAAAAATTAAATTAGTCTTAACATCATTGGTTTTAAAAACTCGATTTACTTCGCTATTTTTTTAATACATTCATTTTTTTAACAAAAATTAGAGCAAAAAAAAAAAAAAAAAAACGTTGAACTAAACAGTTTTTTAATACATCATTTTCTTCTCTTTCTTCCATATTCACTGGGAGATAAAATACAACCCCCACTTTACACTGCAAAAATTTAAAACGAAAATATGTGCTTTCATAATCCCACATAGAGAGGAATTTTGAATAACCTAAACATTTGATGTAATAGATACATCAATATATTTTTGTTTATTCAATGTTGCTTTGTTTTCAAACATTTTTGAAGGAATTTCTAGCTATACCATGGGTTGCCATTATAACAAATCTATTCTAACTTCCAACTTTGTGTGTTATCCGTAATGATTGCTCCATTGAAAAATTCTGAAAAAGCTATTTTTACGTCATATTGGTTTTTCCATTGTAAAGAAATATTCATTCAGGATAACTTTGAACTTGTGAGTTGGGGGTTAACTTGAACCATGTCATATTTTTTAGTATATTCGATTTAATTGAAAAATTAAGAGTAGACAGCTGATTTTATAACCTATTTCGCTGACTGCAGCACTGGACCTTCCAGTTTCTTTTTTTAAGCGAGTTAAATGTACGTGTAGATATAACGTGGATCAAAGTTACCCTGCTTGACTGTGATGGCACGAAACGCAGTTTGGCGGAAGCGCCGAATACCGACGCTTCGGTCTTGCACATATATTAGCCTTTAAGATTAAACGCATTATAAATGTATATAATATTATATTATACTCCATATCTTTCAGCATTCTCAATTTCAAACAACACTTTTAGCTTACTGTAGTGTTTTAATTAATACTACCAATTAAGAAGCATTTATTTTTGCTTTGCACTGGTGCTTTTTCTGGTACTATAGTACCAGAAAAGCAGATATTTTATTTTTTGTTGCAAATATGAGGCATTATTTGTAAAATATTAAAAGTATATTCTGCAATTAAGTTGATGTTTATAATAATCAACTGATATGATCAAAAAGTAAATCACAGAATAATCTATTTAGAAATTATTATAGTAGATATCTATAAATTTAATATAAAATTTTAGAATTTAGGGTTAATTTGTAAATGTAATATGCAAGCAATTTTTTAACTAGCAATTTTAACTAACCTTAGCATTTATACTTAATAAAACAATTAGTATGCTAATGCTAAATTTCAGAACTTTTTTATTTGGAAATTTTTTTAATTAAAAATTAAGCTTTTCCTTTAAAGTAAACAAATGAAATCAAATCTTCATATCTTTCACATTCTTATATCAATGTTCATTTTGTATATTAAGAATTATATTATAGGCCTTTTCTTTATAGTAGTATTGTAAATATGTACTTAAAAATATTGTTGTATTTTATCAATTAAGGTACTTACTACTTATCAGTGGCGCACCCAAAAGGGGGTTGGGGGATATAACCCCCCAAACCTGACTTTTGAAAAAAAATTAATACCCTTTCTTTCCCCTGAAAATAAATGTCATATATATACACACTAGTGTTCGGCAACTACTCGTCAAAAAGTAGTTAACTTCCAACTACTAACTACAGTCAAACCCCGTTAATGCGAACTCGCTTAACGCGAAATGAATGCCATTCCCCGTCAGATAATCTAAGAACTAGTGCTAAATTAATCGTTTAAGACGAAATTCATTTGAGCAAAATTCCGCTTAAGACGAAAAACAAAATTTTTCAGTTGACAAAAAAAATAAAAGGTAAGAAAGGTGAAAAAACATTCTTTGACATGAAATTTTCTTGGAGCTTAGGAAGCTTGAAAATTCTATTGCACTTAACTTCTAAGATTTCTAAGAAAATAGCGAAACAGGTAAAATGCCTGCAGCTCATACGCTAATCCTTTTCTGACAGACACTCTACAAGCGTGTTAGTGCGGATTAAAGAGGTTAGTGCGGATCACTGACGGGAATGAATTGACAAGGGAAACCTCTATTAAGCAATTTACACTTCCATTAGGGGACAATGGAGTAGAGTTTCAAAAGTGTGTGGGTCAGGAAGACTTCCCAGCCACCTGGTTTTCAAGAGAGTGAGTGTCAATCAAGCATTCTATTCTTCGTTTCCGTTCATTTTACGTGTTTAACATGGTGCTAAACTCGTTATCTATTTCTTGGAAATGAGTTATAAAGAGAACAACTTTGATTACATGCAGAGTAAACGCTGAAGGAAATTTTAGTTTTGAGTTAGTCCTGTGCGGGGTGCAGTTGATTTTTTCGCATTAGTAATAATGAATCGTAAACAGCAATCTTTGACGTTAGAAAAGAAGCAAAAGATCTTAAATGAAGTTGAAGATAAATTATTGAAGAAGACAGAGATTGCTGCAAAATATGGAATTGCCAACAGCACTTTATCCACGACCATTAAAAATAAAAATAAGATTGAAGCAGCTTATGCTGTGAATCAGTTTGAGCCATCAAGGAAGAGAATGAGAGCCGGGAAAAATGAAGACGTGGAAGTGGCCCTTTTACGCTGGATCAAAGAGGCCAGGAATCAAAACATCATTTTAACAGCGGTGATTTTGTAAGAAAAAGTCAAGTTCTTTGGCGAGGCTCTTGGTGGTAGCGATTCCGTTTTCTCAAATGGTTGGCTCTCTAGATTTAAAGAGCGTCATGGGATTGTTTGCAAAAAAATCTGCGGTGAAGAAGCAGCTGTTGATCCGAAAACAGTAAATTCGTTTTTCGCTGAAAAATGGCCAGCCCTAAAAGAAGAGTTTTCCCCACGAGACATTTTTAATGCAGATGAAACGGGACTTTTTTTCAAGGCACATCCTTCCCGTACGTTGACCATGAAAGGGGAAAAGTGCTCCGGTGGAAAATGCAGTAAAGAAAGAATAACTGTTATGGTAGCCTGCAACATGGACGGCAGTGAAAAAATTCCACTCCTTGTCATAGGGAAATCGGCTAAGCCCCGTTGCTTCAAGAAAGTACGAACTTTACCTGTAGACTATGCAGTCAGCAAAAAAGCTTGGATGAACAGTGGCATTTTTACTAAGTGGCTGACAAATTTAGATTTGAAATTCCATCGTGAAAAGAGGAAAATTTGCCTCATTCTAGACAACTGTGCTGCCCATGTAGAAGTTAAAGGACTCAAAGCTATAAAGTGTGTGTTTCTACCGCCCAACACTACAGCGAAAATTCAGCCTTGCGACCAAGGGATTATCAAATGTTTAAAAATGCACTATCGTAGAGAAATGGTCCGCAAAGCTATTGAGTGTTTTGACAATAAAAGGGAATTTTGTATCGATCTTTTAGGTGCCATGTCTTATTTAAGAAGCGCATGGAGGAGAATAAAACGTTCGACAATACGAAATTGCTTTCGCCATGGAGGGTTTGTAGAAGGATCGGATGAAGCTGTCGAAGAAGAGCAGGATGAAGAAACAACGTCTTTAGTTCTCGAAGAAGCTGCTAAAAGTGACATAGTCTCGGCAGTCTTGTTTGAAGAATATATGCAAATTGATGACGAGGCCTTAACTTCAGATGTAATGACAGATGAAGACATAATTAGAGAATCCCAAAAGGAAAGTGCAACGGAAACTGAAACAGACGAGGAAGAAGAAGATGCTGATCCGGAAGCCCAAATCCTAATCACGGTGAACGAAGCTACGGCAGCATTACAAACTATGCAACGATTTTTAAGGCAGCAGGAAAATGCCTCACATGCCTTAAATAATTTAGAAGAGATTGACAGCTTTGTAAAGGGATGCTATTTCAAAAAATTGAAACAAAAATCCATAACGGATTTTTTTAAAAAAGTAATCATTTCTCAGGTAAATAAAACTTCCTCTTCCATTTTGATAATTGCTGTTTTTAATAGTAGTTTAGTAAATTTCATAAAAATTCCCAAATCGAAGTATAAATATCAAATCGCATGTCTATGTGTATATATGTGCATTTTTGCATAAATATACTTTTGGTTCCTATATTTTGTGTATCATGAGAAAAAACACTTTTACTAAATTTTAAATCCTGCAGCCATCGGTTAACGCGAAAAAATTTGGCAGCCCCCTCGACTTCGTGTTAACGAGGTTTGACTGTACTCTAAACAAAACCAGTTGCAACTAGTAGTTAACTACTTTTTTCTGAGACTAGTTGCAACTAGTTTTAGGCATAATTCATTTGAATCTCCATTTTTAAGCTTGTTCTTAAATATATTTAATCCTAATAATTCAACTCAATATTATTAACCGACTTCACAAAGGAAAGAGGTTATACATTCATACTGTATGTATGTATGTCGTTTTTTTTTTTTGTTTGTTTGTCCACTCATAACTTCTCACCGGATGAACCGATTTTCATGATTCTTTTTTTAATCGATCAAGGGTGGTTTCCCATAGGTCCCATACCTTCGTTTGACCATATTCGATAATTAGAAAAAAGTTATGGGCAGAGTCATTCCATTTCAAATAAGGCAGGCAGGTCTGAAACTTGTCACATGACCCTCACAGATTTTTTTGAAAAAATTACAGTAGTTACAACTAAGGGACATATAAAATATCCCAAAAGGATTTTGGAAAAAAAAAAATATTTCTCTAGTTACAGACGTTTAAAATTTGGGACAAAGTTGGCCGTTTTCAGAAAATCAGGAAAACATTCACTTTTAAAATGGATACTGTTTCAAAAGTTTTTAACCGATTCGAATGATTTTTTTTTGTATAAATAATGAAGGTATGGTATTTTATTAAGACACTAATTTTTAAAATTTAGTTGGCTTCATTGATAAAGAAAAAAAAAGTGTTTCTGAAGTGAAAAAATAGTGTTTGTTTCGCCTGCATGATTTTTTTTTCTTATGAAAGAAATTTATTTTTGACAAAACAGAGGTGGCGATCTAAAGTACTGTTATGGAAGTCGTGTATCAAATTTTATGGTAAGCATGAGATGCATATCCTCTCAGAATTTAAATTTTGAAATTTGAAAATGTTCAAAAATTACGATTTTTGAAGTGTGATTACTCAGAAAAGCCATTTTTTAAAAATCTGAAAATCTGCTCATTTGTTGCCCTTAAAGTCCTTAATGAGCTGCTATCAATTATATTGTGTATTTTTGCCCCAGATATTTTATATGATTTTTCAAAAATGGCCTTTTGTGCGTTTCTCAAAAAAGCCAGAAATTCAAGCTCGTTCTTATTTAATCACTTTAATATAATATTTAATCAATATTTATTAAGAAATATACTGTATTCTTACACAATCACTACAAATAAATTGTACTTAACCTTCTTAGAACTTAAATAGCTCCTAGCACAGAGCGTAGCAACTGTGATTTAATGCGTTATTCTGTTCAAATCCAATTACTAGTTTCAAACTCACACGCTTTATATCAAATACCAAGCAACAGCAAATGTAAAATTTATTGTAGGAATACAATCAAAACATTATGGGTTATCCTGCAATGCTGCTAAATAGTAAAAATCCCTAAAATAGTAATGCTTACATGGGACGCACGAGCAAACAAGAAGTGGAAAACAGTTGTTAAACTAACAGCCTCTTAAACAAATATAACTCAATGCATGATTACTAAATAGGAAAATTTATTGAAAGTGTGAATGAGAATTATTGAATGGGGCAAATTAAGAATGTATCACCGATGGTTTAGGGACACTATCGAATAATTTGTACACAGATAATCTAGAACAAATTTTTCAATTGCCAGAATATAATACCACAAGAAATATAACACCATCTGAACCCTCCAAGTCTTTGCATTTTTTTTTTTTTGGTAATAACGAGTAGAAGATGATTCAAGAACTTGATTCTACTTATTTTGCTTTAAGTATATAATTTCATATGCGTTTAAAACTATGTATATCAGTGCTGTAACATATTTGATGTAAAGTGTGCGAGTTTGAAACTAGTATTTGGATTGAACACAATAACATGCATTAAATCACAGTAGCTACGCTTTGTGCTAGGAGCTATTTAAGTTCTAAGAAGGTTAAGTACAATTTATCTGTAGTAATTGTGTAACAATACAGTATATTTCTTAATAAATATTGATTAAATATTATATTAAAGGGATTAAATAAGAACGAGTTTGAATTTCTGGCTTTTTTGAGAAACGCACAAAAGGCCATTTTTGAAAAATCATATAAAATACCTGGGGCAAAAATACACAATATAATTGATAGCAGCTCATTAAGCACTTTAAGGGCAACAAATGAGTAGATTTTCAGATTTAAAAAAAATGGCTTTTTTGAGTAATCACACTTCAAAAATCGTAATTTTTGAACATTTTCAAATTTCAAAATTTAAATTCTGAGAGGATATGCATCTCATGCTTACAATAAAATTTGATACAAAACTTCCAATCCAGCACTTTAGATCGCCACCTCTGTTTTGTCAAAAATAATTTTCTTTCATAAGAAAAGAAAATCATAAAGTCGGAACAAACACTATATTTTCACTTCAGAAACACGTTTTTTCTTTATCAATGAAGCCAACTAAATTTTAAAAATTAGTGTCTAAATAAAATACCATCCCTTCATTACTTATAGAAAAAAAATAATACGCATCGGTTAAAAACTTTTGAAACAGTGGCCATTTTAAAAGTGAGTGTTTTGCTGATTTTCTGAAAACGGCCAACTTTGTCCCAAATTTTAAACGTCTGTAACAAGAGAAATAATTTTTTTTTTGCAAAATCCTTTTGGGATATTTTATATGTCCCTTAGTTGTAACTACTGTATTTTTTTCAAAAATATCGGTGAGGGTCATGTGACACCCTCTGCCTGATCTGAAATGGAATGGCTCGGCGGAAATGTAGTATGTTTTTTTGGTTTTTTCATCCATAACTTTTGACTAAATGAACCGATTTTGATGATTTTTTCTTTAATCGATAGAGGGTTGTCTAACTCAAATATCGCACATCAATTTGACTATATTTGTTTTTTAGGAAAAACGTTACGCTTGAAAAATAAGTATTTTTTATTTTAATTGGAAAGGCTTGACTTGATTTTTCTTTGTTGGGAAAACTATTAATAAATGTAAAACTCATTGTTAAAAAAGTTTTTGTTGCCAATATGCTATAACTTTAAGATAAATTACAGCAATATTTTGACTGAAGGCTTCTCTGAGGCAAAAATTAAATCTAATCAGTTTGTTTGCCAAAAGTGACTTCAAAACAGAATTTTTCATACAAATGATTAGTTTTTAGTGTCATTCATTCAAAGAAGGTTTGCCCTTTCATATGACTTTTTTAAACTAGAGTATTTAGATAAAAATGTATTTACTCTAAAAAGAATAAAATAATTTTTGAAAAAAAAATAGAACCGACTTCAAATTATAAATTGCGCTAAAAAGTGAAAAATAAACGAATTCTTTAACCAACATCGGTGTGACTTTTAAACATAGTTTTAGAAGTCGGTCCAAAATTATGAGCCTAATTACCATTATACCATGTGCTACTTCATATTGGAACTGTTGCTAATTCTGGGCCATTTATATTTGCAGTTGATTCATGATTACAAAAGATTTTATCTATCCTGAATTTGCACCGAAAAAACTATGTTTAAAAGTCACATCGATGTTGTTTAAAGAATTAATTTATTTTTCAGTTTTTAGCGCAATTTATAATTTGAAGTCGGTTTGATTTTTTTCCAAAAATTATTTTATTTTTAATCATGAAAACAATTTTAAAGAAACTCCTGTAAAACATTCAAAGATTGAATATTTCCAAATAACACTGAACAATAAAAAAAAAAGAGAATATGAATAAAGACAAAAGCTTTTTCTCTAAATTTAAACTAACTAAAAAACGAAAATTAAAATTATGAAGGGGTTTACCCTTAATATCAATTTAAAATTCTCCCTCTGCCCAACCCACATTCATTAACAAAATACCTTTGTAATGCGCATGCTTTAGAATTTAGATTATATTCTTTCAACTTGTGTTGAAGGCATGGTTGGCGATTTTTTAATTTTTTTAAGTAAAAAAATAGGATTTTTTATTTAAATCAGATTTTTTGGATTTTTTTAAAGCAAAATATGTATGTGCACATAAATACAGTAACAAATTCAATTAATTATTTATGTCTTCAAAGAATTTTAAGCTTAAATAATTATTTATTACAAGTTCAAAATAATTATTAATTAATTATATTATATAAAAAATGTATGCTTAAAAAACAGAACAAACAAGAAACAGAAGAGAAAGCTTATATTTCTGGACTAAATGTATTATAATTTCTTTAATATATACGAATAAGTTGACTGGACTATTATAATTTTTTGATTATATACAAATTTCTTTAATATATAAACAGAGATGGAAAATATCACATAAAATGTTTACTACAGCTTAATCATTTTTATTATTTAGATGTTTCATCAAGAATACCAGTTTTGATGCCTTATCAACCCCCAATATGTTTCTTAATTTTGAGTGCACTATTCCAAATGTAGAAAAAAATCCTTTCCAAAGGTGCTGTTGATGCTTTTGCTGTAGTCAACATGTGCAAAAACTTAATGTTCTCTGATAAAATGCCAATCTTTGATACCTTAACGAAGCTATTCCACCTTTCCTGAGTTAAAATTCTAATGAATTACTTGAATCCAGAATATACTAAAATTTTTAATAAAAAAATATTTATATTTTAATAATTTAGAAGAAGCTGATATAAATAGTTTTTTTTAATCATAAAATCAATATTTAATAGTGTGAGTAATATTCATAAGCTGAAATTTTAATAATTTAATGTTTAAAAAATAGTTATTTTTTTGCAAAAGATAGATTAAAAAAAAATTTTTTCGAAAGTAGTTTGAACTTTGAAAGTAGTTTAACTAGTAGTTAACTAGTTCAAAACAAAAGTAGTTACAACTAGTAGTTAACTACTTTTTGTTAACTACTGCCGAACACTAATATACTCATATATACATATACATTTAAATACCACAGCCACCCTGTATGTATAATATTCACCAAATTTCAAAATGAAAGTTAAAAATCTGACAAAATTTTATGCGAAAGATATGGTTAGTTGGTTAGTAGCCCAGAAGAATTATCTGCAGAACTGCATCTATGGTATCGACGCATTTCTCGTTTTCAAAAATCCGATTGGCCAACCAATGCATTAAATGGATTAAAAATGTGCGAAGACTATTGCATTACCAAATATAAAAGCTCTATTACATTTATGGACAACGTTACCTGTAACAACGTGAGAAGGAGAAAGGACCTTTTCGACTTTAAGAACACTAAAAACGTACCTTCGAAATACTATGAAAGAAAAAAGACTGAATGGCTTAGCCATGTTAAACATTCATCGCGAAAACACTGTCCGCCGAAGATGGTTTTTAATGAACTTTTAAAGAAGTCGAGAAGATTAGACTTGAAATTAGAATAGAAATTATTCAATAAAAAAATTAAACCTCAATTTGGTTACAATATGAATATTAATTCGTTAATTTTATTTTCTAAACAGATATTACTGTTGGAATATGATAAAGTTATTATAATTAAGATAAGGTTGCTAAAATTGAACTCCATTATTTATCAAATAATAATTTTTCCATATATTACTAAAAGTTTTATTTCATTGAAAAACATTTAATATCTTTGTCTTTTAAAATTATAAATCTCGGAAAATATTCTACAAAAACGATAATTCTATTGCATATGCTAATTCTATTGCATATGCTTCCACAAACTTATAAATGGATTATTTTCTCCCTTCCCCACTCCCATTACATTTCTTATCATAAATTATCTAAGTATATAACATAATGCATTCATAAAATATGAAAAGATTCATTCTGGGGTGTGAAATTGGGGTAAAATGGAGGGTCGTGGAATTGAGAAATCACACATGAGCACAATACAAAAATCCTTTAGAAACCAAGTTCAACAAAATTATTTTTAACTCCTTTTTCCCACATGAAGGAAAATGCTCCTCAATTTCGGGTACACATACTGCTTAAAATAACTTAGTTTCTCGGTAGAATTCATATTAACTATTGCTTTCAGCTTCAGCGCAACATTGTTAAAAGTCATTATTAAGGCTCTTCTGTCAGAAAAAATTTCGTGGTTAGGCTTAAGATGGCCTTCGAAGGGCATGAGGGGAGTGTGTCAACCTCAAGTGATTGACATTTCAACGACCAATGAAATGTACGATAGCTCTTGGAAGAAGGGTCTACTGTCCCCCATAATTGACCTGTCACTTCAGGCCGAGACCCCCTGCAATTAGTGTAGTCGCTAGCGGCATGCACGTGTTTTCTACTACTTACACAACGTTGCTCCTTTTCCGGTTCCAAAATTAATTCTCTGTGGCTGAGAGTTGAAACGAAAAGAAAACATACTGTTACCCTTCTTTCATTCTCCCGAATTGTTTGTAAATTGCGTATTTAGTGCTGTAAAAATGAAAATGTAAACGATACTTTTAAAATGAAGGTTTGTCTTTCTGAGAACTTGCATCTAGACCTAATTTAGTACAAATTGATCAATCAAAATTTGCGATAAATTGCTTGATATTCAAAAAAAAAAAAAAAAATTAAAAAAAAAATTATTTAGCGAAAACTTGCTGAATGCTGTTCTCAGTTATTGTTACATAAAGAGCGCTAATTCGTCTCTTGTATAAAGCTTAATTTAAGAGCAGAAATTTTTGCGTTAGTATGATTAAAATTAAATGAATAAATAAGAAAAGAGGTAACCTAAGCAACGAGATTTGCTCGAAACAGGAGTAGCAAATGAAGATTTGTTAAGCTCCACTACTCTATTTTTTTTTTTTTCTGAAACTAAATGTGAATGTTTGCGTTTCTTTCTTTATTTTATATAATTTATTTAGTTATTTTGCATTTTATTTTATTTATTTTTATACACTTCTTCAATTATGTTTTGCTAATTATTGCATATTGAATACTTGATCAATATGATGAGACCATCACATTCATTTTATTTCTTTCCTTTATATTTCTGTCATTTAAAATAAAATTCCCGAATCATTTTTCGAATAAAACATCCTGGTTTTCTTTTTCTCTGACAAAAGAACGTTTTCAATGGTTCTTTACTTTCTGTGTAGTTCTGCTTCATTGGCACTTTAATATGTAGTCAAGTAATATGTGTTTATATGAGCGTGCGCAGAGCTTTAGCAAGGGGGGGGGGACGCTACTGTGCTAAAGGGGGTACCAAAATACACCCATAAGCAGGGCCGGCCCGACGGTATTCGGCGCTCTTGGACTTTATAAAAATAGTCGCCCCTAGCCCTCTTTCATCATACAAACTAAAATAATATAAATTCAAATTGTGTATAATTTTATTGCGTTTTCAATTACTTTAAAAATTTTAAAAATTACATACATGAAACAAATAATGTATTTTTTTATTTCTAATGGGCTGCTGTTGGCTTCTCGTAATTGAAGACCTAGTGTGGTTCACAGGGATTGCTACCATCTAATCATCTCTATCAAGCACCACAGTATAGGTATAGTACCATCGCTACAAGTGAATTTTGACGCTAAGTTCTTTCACTTGAAAGATGGAGTATCTGATAGGAGTCACTATCAATGGGTCTGCTTACGTGAAGACAACTGGAATTTTGTTGAACTAATTTTATGAAACACGGATTATTGTTTTTTTTTTTTTTTTTTCTCTCTTTCTTTTCTTTTTTTTTCTCTTTCTTTCTAAGGCGCCTTTGTACTTTGCACACTGATAAGGCCGGCCCTGCCCATAAGATTTGGGTCCCAGATGCATCTCCAGGGAAACTTATGACAAATTAAACGCAAAGAAGCATATCTATTGAATACAAAGGCGAAAGAGGTTGCCAGTTTTGTAATTAGCTTTCATTTTTATTTGCTATTGGGGGTACAATGGTATCTCTAAGCCCCGCACGCACACCTATGAGTATCTACGTATGTATGTTATGAAATATATATTGCTCAGCAAAATTAAATCACGAACTTGAAACTGGGGATGTGCATAACATACTTTCGCTGTTGCAAAAGTATGCGGCAATTACAAATTCACCAAAAACAAGAAGTTCCGTCTAGAACTATACGAGCCTGCTTTCCCGTATACACCGAATTCAAATTTATAATCTAGCTATCTCTCTCTCTGTCTTTCTCGTTTAGCTTTAGTTCTTAATTGCTTCAAATATACCTTTTTCAATGGTTAATACATATTCTTTCAATCATTCATTTATTAAGTCATTCATGTATTTATTCACTCATTTATTGATTCATTCTTTTGCTTATTCACTTAATCATTCATTAATTCAAAAATATTCTTAAAAATCCCGATCAAAAAATTGCATAAAAAATAGGCTCGTTAGTTCTGGATGAACTTTCTATTTGTACATGTTCTACGTCATAAGAGCTTTCCGATAAAGTTTGTTCCAAGCAAATCGGTCCGTTAGATCAGGAATTATATAGGATTGAAATTTCCCCGTAGGCGGTATGTTAAATTTTTTTGAACTGTTCAAAAATGAACAAAAATTGTTCAAATCAATATTTCACGCCAAGAACTTCTTCCAGTGAGCTTGTTCATGGGAACTTAGATTTTGTACCCAGAGTTTACATAATTTGCTTCATTTTCACCCAAAGGCGCTAACGTTAAAATTTATTGAACTGTTCAAAATTGAACAAAAAAATGTTCAAATAAAAATCTAAAATATGGAAATGAGATGTCCTCGCGGAGCTCTTTCGAATGCAAAAAGAATTTTTCCAATCGGACAATTTGTTCAAAAGTTATTAGAAGGAACAGACCGACAGACAGACAGACAGACAGACCGACAGACCGACCGACACACTTTTTCCCCATCTCAAAACCCTACTTTCAAATTTTTTATTTTTCAATCTTTATTTAATTACTTAACTTATTTTTGACTTTTCTTGATTTCTAACGATATTTTCACGATACATTAAGCCTTCTTTCATGCTTTATTGTTATTTTTTTTTACTTTTACGGGAAAGTAGGCTAAAAAGAAGAAAAAGAAGGCAGGGAAGAAAGGAAAAAAAGAAAGAAAATAAGCAAATGGTTGGCAATGACTATTTTGAAACAGTGGCCTTTTTTCCGAGTGCATTTATTTATTACTTTTTTCCTTCATTATGTACGAAACATTAAATATTTATTGAAATATTAGGATTTAAACGACTTTTAAATTTTTTCCGTAATACACTGAATAAACGAAAGCGATAAATATTGTATTTGCCATTAAAAGCTATTCAGAGCAGTGAATGGAGCTGGAGCGGACTTGAAACTATAACATAACATTCGGAGGGGAGCTGTAGCATAGCAACTCAAAAAAAATAAATTAACATAAATAATAATAATAATAATGATAATAATAACTCTGCTCCAGTTCCCTGCGCAAAAGGTATTCAGAACTTTCAAAATGGCAGCCTGACTACTGGGGCGGCATATTGCTCGGAACCAGAAGTCCCAATTTCTTATCCTGGCAACAAACGTTGCTTTGATAAGCGAGCTGAAGTGGTTGCTGTGATAATTTCTATTTAATACTTATCGAGAAGTAAGTTGAGAGTTTTCCTGGTTTTCTCTTATGATTGAATGCACAAAACCACCATTAGAAGACCTCGCAGGGCGACAGCTTTTTACCAAGGCTTGTTGAATCGAGATAAAGTTTGTATGGTTGCAGGTTGAAGTGAGGGCTGCCAATTTTAAAACTGCAAATACGGAACAGACGGGGCACATCGACAAGGGGGGGGGGAGGGGCTTGAGACGCGCATTTGCATCATTTCTTCTGTGCCGATTCTTCATGTGCGAGCTTGCCTGTTTTTATTATGCAGTAAATAAAAACGGAGGAGCGCGGAAGATCGCACTTCAAACTGAAGCAGCATAGAACAGAAATGAATATAACCAATAAAGATTCAATATGCGATGCGACTCAAAATGACAACGGTTTTCCCGAAGGATATAATTTACGCAAAAGGAGATAAGTACATCTGGTTAAAATAATAAGGAGTAAATAAAGAAAGTCCATCTACAGCGCATTTCAAAACAGTTTCCGGAGTATATACTTCAAAAAATGTTTCAATATACCTTTTGAAACTTCAAGACGGAAGTACATGATTAACAGTGAATAATCTGAAAATAATGTACATGCACAAAAAATGACAAGAAGATTTAGTGACAAATTCAGTTATTCAAATGCAAAACCTGTAATGTATGGAATTATCTTCTGAAATGAATTCTACATAGTTCTTTTCCTTGTCATGTTTGTTTGTTTTGTGTTTTCTGGGATGTGCGAAATAAAAAGATTCGTTGAGATAAATTTCATTACAAAATGCAAATTTGCAGGAATGTAACATACAGTTAAAAAATGAGACAATAACTTTTAAATTCTGAAATTTTTCATGCATCACGAACGGATTTCTCTCCTTTTCGTAAAAAAAAATATTAACAACAACAAAAATAATAATAATGAAAAAATAAATGTCATATGATGACTCAAAGTTTAAAATCAATGTTAAATTTAATGCATACTGAGATCCCGTCATATTAAACTTCAAAATTCAAGAAAAAATTTACCATTTGAAAGAAAAGGCATCCATATTGTAGTGATTAGTAATCTGACAGAGAAAATGAACAATTCGGGTTCCATGCCCATCAGAAAACGTAATTATTATTATTATTTTGGAGAGTTTTTTTCTCCGGTAAAAGAGCAAAAAATGACAGATGAAATCAAAACAATTTTCAAATTAATTAATTCCCATGCTAACTAGGGAATTTTTAAGCTCAAACCCAGTCATTGGAAATGGTTGATATTTTTTTTTTTTTCAGGGGAAAAATTTCAAATCGCGAATATAATATTGCAATAGCAGGATTTTTAATTGCTAACGCAAAACAAAAAACAAAATAAAAAATGTTCATGCATATTAGAACGGAGATTAAAAATATTTTTTTTTTTTTTTGTATAAAATTGTTTTCCCGATAATACGGAAAAGTTGTGGGGCATAGGAACTATACGCATAAAATTTGAAATGCACTTATTTCTGCATTGCGTAAATTTGAAAATTTGGATCGTGAAGTGGTTTATTGATCAAAAGGTATTAATTGATCTATATTAATTTTAGAGGTATGTTTCTACTACCATTTCTCACTTTTTCCACGCTAGTGCGAAGGAAGATATTTTAATTTCAAATTTTGTACTCACATTTTAATAATACTTTATTCCAACTTTCCTGCTCTAACTCAATGGAAATTTGAAAACATGTAAATTTCCCAATATTTCTGTAAATTTCCATAACTGTTGCGAATTTTGTATATTTCAACGTGGGAATGGAAACCTAAGATAATTATTGATTGATTCTAAATTTTTTTATACTTATATTTCTGGTGTCATTCCACTATTCCACAACTTTTTCACAGTATCGAGGAAATAATTACTAAAAACAGAGCTTTTGCAAATTCGTATGTTTACTGCTACTATTAATTATACAAAAAGAACAAATAATAAAAATAAGTAATTAATTTTTTCAATGCTTGTATTACTAATATTATTATTATTATTGTAGCTATTATGTTAGTTTTTATTTCCATTTAGATGTTTTAAGAATTGTTTCATTACTTGCTATGAACTGTTGTGAAGCTTGAAAAATGAATGTGCAAGCAAATTTTATTGTTTTCCTACCCGTTTACTAAGGACTACCAAAGGGATTCGCCAATTTCTTTCCGAGTTTTAGAAGGGCTTCGCTAGGAAAAAAAAAGTTGGGAACCCCTGACTTAAATCGTATGCAGAAATTTTGCATAAGAGACATAGTTCTTTTTTCTTTAATGACGCGAGTTCGCATGCATAAATTTAATGTAGAGAAATAATTAGTCCTCATTTGAGCTGCGAAACTAAAGAATAAAACGTCAACATAATCAAAAATTGCGGACACGTGTTTCAGAGTTACAAGGAGCCCGTGTTGCAATGCAAAGAAGTAAGCTTATGGATGAGAAACAACCAAACCGTTTTTATTCTTTAGCTAATAAGATATTATTTCGTAGTGCCACACAGCAAACATTGCATAACCAGGAATGGGCAGCCTTTGGAAAGCTGCGGGCTAAACTGAAAAGGTTAAAAAAGTCGCGTGCCGTAGAGATAAGCAGGTGTCAAGTTACCGAGATTCCGTAACTTCAATCGCTGATATTGGTCTTTATTGTTATTTACTTGTCATTCAGGTTATAAGAGTGAATTCCAGTGTACGAAATTATTCTCGTTTATTATTTATCTATTACTATTTTGAAAAGTTAATACATTACAAATAAATAAATATATAAACATTAAATCAAAATACCTCATGAGAAAAAAATCCATAATTTTTGTTTGCTTTTCCCTCTGAAGAGAAAACATAAATTCCCCAACACTATTAGGCTTGCTAATTTGCAATTAACTTTTTTGTCGTGTTCGTAGAAAGGTACAAGGGGAATAAGGAAATTTTCTAGGAACACTTTCAAGAAAAGAATTCATTTATTGATGAAAAAACACCGCTGTAAAATTCCCAGAATTGTGCACCGTGGAAAAATACCGGAGGAAAAAGTTAATAAGAATACAAAATGGAGGTCGACTTACAGGGGTTTCTTAAAATTGTGTGTCAAGTTAGAGAGTTTTTCGCCCATTGAAATTAGCATTGGGCCAACCATTAGGGGAGGGATATGTCGACTTACCAAGGGTTAGTCGACTTATCTGCGCGTCGAGCTACCGATGTTCCACTGTATTTAGTTTAGTCATGTGAACTGTGAAGAAAATAACTTTTGCGATTCAGGAAAAGAAACATGTGGTTTGTATTCTAAACAATGTCCCATGCTTTTCGCCATTCCCCGAGGAAGTGTACTGTACAGTGGAACCTCGCTATTCGCACACAATTCATTACAGGAGGCAGCTTGAATGGCAAGTTGTACGAATAGCGAATTATTTTTTCACATAAAATACAGTGTAAATTGGATTAATCCGGTCCAGATACACAGATTGTTGCTTATTTAAACCTATGAAAAACAAATGTACAGTACTGTACATGAAATTATAGATAAATTAAAATTTAACTGCACTTTGCTTGTACTGAAGTGAGCTGATGGCATATGTGGAATGTTGAGATGAGGAAATGAAAGGGCTGGAAGAGGAAGAGGAGGCCCCTTCTATAAAAACATCAGGTAATATCCCTTCAAGTGTTTTCTCGCTTTCTGTTGTCCTTTCTTTTTGCACTAGAAGAATCTTGGGCTTCTTTCCCTAAAAACCTGTCCAATGTTGTCTGGCTTTGACGATTGTTCAGAATTTTTCTAAAATGGCCAATAACATTGTCGTTGAACAAAGAATCCCAACATTGCTGTTGACCACAGCAGTGTTGGGGTGCTGTTTTCCCATCACTCTCTGCGTTTTCTTGCAGGAATAACACAGCTCTTTAATTTCTGCAAAGTAAATGCTTTTCTTACTACTTTCCTCCTCTTAAGAAGAAAGTTCTTCAACCACTTCCTCTAGATGCCCCCTTAGAAAGCTAAAATTGTCAGTAAAATCTCAAAAAGTATTAAAATTTAAAAAAAATCCAAAACGCGAAACAAATTACTTCTAGACGAGTTCAAAATGAGCATAATTTCTCGATTTTTTTCTTAAAAAAAGCCAAACTGGCGACCCAGCTGACCCCTGGCGCCGTACGAATTGAGGGACAAGTACGAATGGCGGATTTCCACTGTATATGTTCTACGTCATAACATCTTTCCGATAAAGTTTATTTTAAGTTAATCGGTTGGTTAGCTCAGGATTTGTATACGAGTGAAATTTTCCCGTAAGCGCTGTCGTTTTTTTTTTTTTTCTGAACTATGAAATTCGGAGTGGATAAAAAAATATTTCACGCCGAGAGCTCCTTCCAATACGCTTGTTCAAAGGAACTTGGATCTTCTGCCCAGAATTTGCATACTTTGCTTCGGGAAAAAATCCCGAAGTCACTAATGTTCAGAATTTTTGAACTGTTCAAAATTGAACGAAAAATTGTTCAAATCAAAAAGTAAAATATGAAAATGAGATGTCCTCGCCAAGATCTTTCGAATGCAGGGAAAAAAATCTTTCGAATCGGACAATTCCTTCAAAAGTTATTGGGGGGGGGGGGAGGGAGACATGCGCACCCAGAACCCCCCGCACCTGCCATTGTCTGGCGCATCGGATTTTTAGAGGAGGGAGGACGGGGGAGACAGACCGACAGACACAATTACCCCATCTCAAACCCCTACTTTCAATTTTTTTTAAATTTTTCAATGTGTATTTATTTACTTCACTTGTTTATGACTTTTTCCTATTTTTAACGATATTCTTGTGATCTGATACATTAGCCTTCTTTCGTTGTTTTTTTTTTTTTACTTTTACGGAAAAGTAGGATAAGAAGAAGTAAAAGATATCGAAAGATGGAAAAATCTTATGAAAGGAAAGGCTAATAAATATTACGAATGGCATAAAAAAATCATTAAAAAAAAGGAAATAAAAGAAAGAAAGGAGGTTTTTAGTATTCCCCCCCCCCCCCCCCCCAGCTGTCGACCTTTATATGTAATTTCGTTTTTCAAAATTCCAGCTCCACCGGAAGATGTTGGTTTATTTAATCAATATTTAATATTTTTTTTTTCGGCTTCTAAAACACAAATTATTGAAACATTGCATTCAGAAAGAGGCCAATATAAAATTTTGAAATTACATTCATTTTCTCAAAAATCCCTTTTTAATTTACGAAAACATTTAAAGTTTATCATTCCTTTATCCCTTCAGTAAAAAACAAAAAAACTCTATCTCGCTCGATTTAGTTATATCTGTGGCATACACAGTTGTCTTTAAGAGGGCAGGGGGGGGGGGGGAAGTAAAGGCAACGCTTTTCTCTTCAGAAAGTTTTTGAAGAAAAGAAGAATGGATTGTATAGAAGAAAATTAAATCAATAACCTACAAATGAATAATTACTTACATTGAAATTTCTCATTTGATTTACTAATTAAAGAGCAGTAATGTTTTCAAGCTTACATTTTTAAAAAAATGTTTTTTTTCCCCAATTGTACAAACATTTAATTCGTGAAAAATATTTTTATAGTACCGTGGGAACAGGAATTTGCCCATATAAAGGATTACATATAAGTCATAGCTTCTCCAAATTTCTTCCAAAAAGCTCTCAATTTTCTTCCCTTTCGAAAAAACATGTGGTCTGTCTTCTGTGTCTGGCCGGTTTGAGGATCTGAAGAGGGGACTACACTTTCCCCATTGTCCGAATCCGAAGCAGCAATGCTTCCCGGAGTGAGAGTCATTAGGCTAATCGACCTCGTAAATCATGCCCCCTTGCATGGGAAGCGGTGGGAGGCGTGGCTTATAGGAATTTCGAGCTTTTTTTGGAAATATTTTCAAACTTTGGACGGATTTTTTTGTCTTTAAAAATGTTTGCATTATTTCAAACAAAAGTTCAAAAGAAAGCTGAAAATGTTTTGCTGGTCTTGTTGTTTTTAAAAATTCGGTAACATGCTTTGAAAATATTTTATAGAGCGAAACGTCTAACAGTACCACGTTTTTTCCAAAATTCATTTTTTAACGATTTTTTAAAAATACGGTAAGTGATATTTTAAAAAAGTAAAAACTAAAAGACCGAGATATAGGCTTGAAAAATACTCAAAAAAATTCCGGACACGAAAACGTCAAAGGAACTTTCTAAAACTTAGTCCAACTTTTCCCGTAGGTTAACATTGGTTTCGAAGATTTGAAACTCTGACTGAAGAGCAGCCTTAAAGCTGTCTGCTAGATCGAGGCGAGGGAATGCGCATGCGTTAAAAGTTCAGCGCCAACTACCGAAGAACTACACTTGTCGCCAACGGGTGCCGAATGGGAGATGGTTTCATAAGGTGCGACCCGGGCTGTTGCGCCAATGAGTTTAGCTAGCATGGATTCTGTTTCTGCACAGTAAACCCACACAACAAAAGGGAACAAACAAATGGGACCCACAGCTCCCTTTGTCTTGATGAAAATTAGTCAAAAGTAGTCTATGAAATCTTTAGTTTAGTTCATTGATTTTGATCATTATAAAGTCAAAACTAACTTAAGAAATAGTTGAAACGAGCACACTTACATTATGTAACCGCATACTAGACGATTGAAACAAGCCTTCATTTAAAAAAAAAATTACAAGCTCCATAGATTTTTTACATGTTGTCTGAAATTACACCACAAGGAACATAATTACAAATGTTATCGACTTTTAGCTAGCAGAGTAATTGACCTTCAAGTTTGACTTTCTTTTTAAAATTTTTCAACAATACGACCGTTTACAACAAAATCCAAAAACGAACCATGCTGCTTTATTTTTTTTCTACTATACTATGATGTGTTTTTTAAATTAACCCAGCAGTGTGTGGGTCACTTAACGCTTTAGCAGATATTCAGGTTTCGACTAGGGCTCGACCGATGGTATTTTTTGGCCGATGAGCTGGTGCCGATTGTTCCGAGATCGGCCGATGGCCGATTGCCGATTATTCTCCTCTTCCATCGGCCGATGGAAAAAAAGTCGCTTTAAACCATTAAAACGTGTAGAAATCTTGTCAAAAATGTCATTTAAATCATTTATTTTTATGTTTATAAAAATATAAATGCATTATTCAGGCACCGTAAAACAATTTGGGGGAAGTTAACATAATAATTAAAACTAAAAGAATCACTCGCGATTCTAGTAAAGTAATTAAACTATTTGGAGGTTAAAAAAAATTTAAAAATGCTATATCAGAGGACTTTTAATTCTTTTTTCTTATCTTTGCAAAAAAAAACTCAAAAACTATTGGATCGGGTGTGATTCCCTTTAATTCAACATTTTCTCTTTATAACGTAGAGAGAAGAGAAAGTAACTTCGTTTATTCTAGTAAAGTAATTAAACTATTTGGAGGTTAAAAAGCTATATCAGAATATTTTAAATTTTTTCTCATCTTTGCAAAAAAACTCAACAACTATTAGATCGGATCGGGTCTCCTACCCTTTCCTTCAATATTTTCTCTTTATAACACCTGCACTGCAAATGCCAAGTGCAGCAGCCTTTATTTTCTTATTTTTTTCATGGAGAGGAATGCAGCTGTTATAATACAGACTAACAAATAATGTGGATTTGCATCTTTAACGAAATTGTCAACCCCCTCTTCTCAGATATTTTTCATATCCCCCCTCCCCCCGTGTTTTAATTAAAATAGCTCTTTTTCTAATATAAAAATAAAATATTAAAAAATTTCGCTCGCAGCAACGCCCCGCTGTTCATAACCAAGAAATACTGAATATTGCTTTTAAAACATAGACGTGAGATTTTTTTTGTCATTACAAATGAATGCTGGGTCTTAAGAACTAATCATATTAGCTTTTTTTTTTTTTTTTTGTGAGTTGAAAATTACACTGAAATACTTGACATGTTCTTTATATTTTCATGAGCACAATTCAAGGTCACCCAAATAAACCAAGATTTTGAGCACCAGCAGTTTTCTGTTGACAAATAATCTTCTGAAAAACACGTGATCGTTCATAAAAATTAAGATGTATTTTGAAAATATATATATATATTTATATATACGTTGTCAATTTTTGAAATAATTCAAAATGTAGCATTTTTATTAAGGTATTATTAAACCCTGTCGCGCGAACTCGATTTTTAAGAATCAAATTTTTGAAAATTGCAAATCGAACTTGGACACATAAAATTTCGATCATTAAACATTTATACTGAAAAATTGATTCATACTTTTTATCAATATGTTCTGTGTTGTAAACTAACAATAAAAACACAAGAAATATTCTAAACTGAAAGCAGATGCAACGAGATTGTTGTACAATTGCAGAAAAGCTGTCAACTGAACTGTCTAATGCGTGGCATCAAAGAAGCCAAAAAAAAAAAAAATGCGCTAAAAAAAACGAAGTATACACGGGGGAAAATTTAAATAATTGTATAAAAAAAGTAAAAATGTATTTTGAAAAAAAAAATATGCATTGATCAATCTTTGAAAATGAAGCATTTTATTAAGATGTTATTAAATCCTGTCGCGCGAACTCGCATTTTGAGAATTCAATTTTTAAAAATTCCAAGTCGAACGTGGACACATAAAATTTCGATCAATAAACATTTATACTGAAAAATTGTTTCTTAATTTTGACCAATATTTTCTATGTTGTAAACTAAAAATGAAATAATGAGAATAACCGCACACTAAAAGCAGATGCAACGAGATTGCTGCACAATTGGGCCATTCCATGAAAACAGGTACATGGGTGGTCAATTTTAAAATCATATTTATGTGGATAATTTTGGTATGTATTAAAAGATAAAATGTCAAATTTTATGTTTTGAGTAAGAAATCAAAGTTTATCATCTCTGGATGGGCAACACAGTATTCTAAAAATGGTTGCCTTGTGCAAGCAAGTTCATGGAGTTCTCTAACGAATTTTGCATGATTGTTTTGGATAAAAGAAATCAACTGAAACTCCTGATGTCAACCTTATAGGTAAGTCTAAAAGTTAATTATTTGATTTTATTAAGCTTTAAGATCTAGGAGATATCTCAATAGCTATACTAGCACCCACAAGGAGCTTATTTTCGTGTCCCGCACGTGACGAAAAAGATGAATATTTTCATTTAGGTTAAAAATGGGACGCATTTATTTTGTGTAAATGACATTTCTAAAGCATATTAATGTAGTACACATGTCCTATGCTAGTTCTAGCTTTTAAAGTTACTTTACTTGTAAAAAAATCCAAAAACAAAACTGTCCCGCACGTGACGCATTACATGTAAGAAACACAACTCCAATTTCTAAATGTTGATAAGAATTTTATTTCAACATAGCTTGAATTCTTTAATGGTTTTTTGTTTTAAAAATGTGTTACTCTAAAGAAATAAATTATACATTTTCTCATATTTATTATAGATTTTGCTAAACTATGTATTTAACAGAGCATGCGTTTCTAAAATTTTACATTTTCATTACAGAATGCCCTATCATTTCAGTGATCATTTATGTTTCAGAACAGATTACTCAAATCATATACAAAGACAAATAAGAATAAGCTAGTTTAAAATATTAGTAATAAAGCAACTACATTTTTTATCGATGAGTTGTTTGGAAGAGCATTATTTTTTTTTTCAGTATTTGATACAACATTGTAACATAGCTTAAATATTATTATATTTATTTTAGAAAGTCTATTTAGAATTAGAGCTGAATTGTATTTCCCTTTTATGACTTTTTGCACAACAATTTTCCATAATATTTTAACTTTTTAACATTAATAAAATTTGTTTTTTATTGAACGGAAATGGATAAGGGAAGGATCTAAATCAAATGCTGAAAGAATGAAAAAGATGAGAGAAAAAAAGGTCCACATTTCCAGAAGGAAGGAAATAAAGGGACAAATGGACTCGGTAAAGGATTAAAGACCATATGACTAAAGCCGAAACAGAGAAACAAAAGCCCTAATACTACAAGTGGCCAGAGCACCCTAATAGAATTCACTATCTCTTTAAAGATGTTTTAAGAAATATATCAGCTCCCTCTTTATCTAACAACAGAAATTGTTTAAAACTTTGAAAAAATATTTAAAAAATTTTTCATTTAGTCAAATTCTAATTAAAATTTTATATATTTCTTGGAATGATCAATTTGTGCATGTATTCTATTTAAATAAATGTTTTGTGTTTTGAAGTGTATAACCATTACATTGCTTGGTGTTTTCATTTAATTTCCAACGTTCTGAAAACATGTATTACATGAGCATTTGAAAAATGTCCCGCACGTGACAACTGTGTCCCGCATTACACGATACATTATAATTTTTTTCAACTATTAAAATTATTATTTCTCAAAACTTTCGATATGTTTTATTCACATTGGAGCCTTGGCTTTCAATTCCTATATTTTGTTTTGTCGCTGCATGATTAATAGAGCAGAAATTCTAGCTGATTCATAAGGAAAATTAAGAGAGGTTGACTTTAAGTGTCCCGCACGTGACACATGAAGATTAATTTTATTTTAAACTAAAAAAATATTTTTGAAAGATAAGTATGCGTCAAAAGCATCATTGCACCATAAGTAAAAATTAAAAAATACAATTACTTCCACTTGTTTAAAATCTTCTGCTCTATGACAAAATTTTGGTAAAACTATTGGGTTCATTTGTCCCACACGTGACGGTGGAATGGCCCAATTGCAGAAAAACTGTAACACGTCGGATCGAAGAAGCAAAAAAAAAAAAAAAAACGCACGCTAAGGGAAAATAGTTTACGCTGGTAAGGATTAAAATTATTATCGTACTTTGATTGAGTTTTGAGTTGATTTTGTATTGTTTACAATTTCAGAATAATAAGAAACATGACAAACTAAAATCAGATGGTATAATATTATTTCACAATGACATCTAATGCACTAAGTCATTATTAAACGAAACACGGACAAAAATGAGGCAACTAACCTAGTGCGAAAAGCAAATAGCACATATTCTATTTTAACATATTCTATTTCGCGAGCATTCTGTTCAAAGAGAAATAATTTTAATAATGTAGGTTTTCGGGCAGTAGTATAAAATTGACAGTTCTGCCCCAAGAAGCGGAGGTGCGGAGGGTCCCTCCGCCTCCACCTCCTGCTCCCCTCCCCTCCTCCGCCTGCCGAGTGGGGTTGAGTAGTAGGGTTTCCTCGTAGAAGATTACGTGGGTTTCTGAGTGGAGTTGAGTTGTTACACTTGTTACACTGAAGTTTAGTTTTTTGGAATGGCAACACCGATTAATTTTGATTTTGATTAAATTTATATTTTAGGGAATGGCAATGGTTCTACCATGTGTTGTGGTTTCCATGACAACGTATTTTTACGAAGAGCCTCCTAGTGGCGAAAAACAGGAATAATTATTTTTTGGACTTTGTAATTTTCCGATGTTATTTTTAATTTCCAACTTGGGTTTTTCACGAGTGGTAACACGTTTTGATGGTGAATCTATGTTTTCAAGTTTTATTTGATAACTCCAAATTTTTTACGTTTAGTAATTTGTACTTTTACAATTTGTATTGCTTCAGTATATTATACTTAGTATTTTTATATCTCCATAGTACTTTAACATTTTCGTTATGTTTTTACTAAATAAATGTATATTTGACGTTCTGTGCTTAGTACTTTTACATTTTCTATACTAAGTTTTACTAGATGAATCTAAGTTTTGATGATTTGTATGTAGTACTTTTACATTTTAGTGTTGCTTTAATATATTATACTTAATATTTTTACATCTTCATTCCATGTTTTAGTTAAAGTTTTAACATTCGTACACAGTACTTTTTACATTTCGCAAGTGCATTTCAATGTACAAATCTATGTTTTGATACTTTATACTTGTTATTTAGACATTTTTATGATGTTTTAACATTTCGTACTTAGTAATTTCACTCGACTTCAGTCTAAGTTTTAGAAGATAACTCTAACTTTTTTTTTACGTTTTGTATTTTGTACTCTTAAATTTTTTGCATTCATAGAATGTTTGAACATTTTGTACTCATACTTTTTACGATTTTAGTTTCAATTTTTGTAGATCCATCTAAATTTTTTAAGTTTCGTACTTAAACTTTTACATTTTCGTACAAAGTTTCACTTGATGAATACGTTATATACTTAGAATTTTTACATTTTGTACGTAGTAATTTTTACATTTTTGCATTAAGTTTTAACATTTTGCAAGTGTATAACACTTTTCTTTTGAAAAGTTCCTTACTTTTACATCTTTGTTTGAGTTTTTCTGGGTGAATTTGAGTTTTGTAGCTTTATACTTAACATTTTTACATGTTTTGTTGTTTTGTACTGCGTGTTTTTTAATTTTTCAGAGTTTTAGGATTTTGTTGTTAGAATTTTTACATTTTTGATTAATATTTCAGGAGCCAAATCTATGTTTTGTTGCTTTATACTTGTCATTTTGACATTTTTATGATGTTTTAACAGTTTGTACTTAGTAATTTTACGACTTCATTCCAAGTTTTTGTAGAGAAATCATTTTTTTACGTTTTGAAGTTTTAATAACTTGTGAATGCTTAACACTTTTGTTTTGTAAACTTCAATAATTTTACATTTCCGCTCTAAGTTTTTCTAGACGAATTTGAAATTATATGGTTTATCAAAAATTTTAGTTCTAAGTTTTGACCGTTTGTATGTAGTATTTTTTCTTTTTCTTTTTTTTTTTTTTTTTAATGTTTATGATACATTGATTTAACATCTTAATCTATGTTTGACGTTTTGTCTTTTGCACTTTAACATTTTCATTTTGCTTTTATCAAATTAATGTATATTTGAGGTTCTGTCCTTAGTGCTTTTACATTTTTATACTAAGTTTTACTAGATGAATCTAAGTTTCGATGTTTTGTACGTTATACTTTTACATTTTAGTGTTGCTTTAAGATATTATACTTAATATTTTTACATCTTCGTTTCATGTTTTAGTTAAAGTTTTAACATTCGTACACAGTACTTTTTACATTTTGCAAGTGCATAACACTTTTATTTTTGTAAATTTTCGTAGTTTTACATTATTCGTTCAAAGTTTTACTAGATGACTCTAAGTTTTGAGGTTTTGTGCGCAGTACTTTGACTTTTCTTATGGAGTTTTTAGCAGGTTAATATAAGTTTCGCATTGGTAGTAGTAGTTGAAAGCTATGTTTCTTTATTTCAGTTAGTAATGCAAGTCTTTGAGTATAACGTTTCTAACTTTTTTTATATTCTGTACTTTATGTTGCTACGATTTTAACCAATTCTATATTTAACTTGAACTCTGTATAAAATTGTTTGCAATCTTAGTTTCAAAGTAAAGATTTCAATTTTGTATGTAGGTAAGTAGTAATAGACTTTTTCAAAACACGGAATTTGTAACGTAAATAGCTTGAAAGTTTTCTTTGTACTTTAGTAATAAACCTTTTCAATGTGGGAAAAGACGCGTTGCAAATAGTTTTGATAAATATTTTTCTCGGTTGTATATCATAAACCCTATGTAAATTATAAAAATTGTGTTAAAGATTGAGTTTTGAAAATAAATAACTTCTTGAATAAATAAAATGATCGTTAAAAGTTAAAGAGTAAGTATTGAAAGTCTTTGAATAGATGAAATGTTCGTTTAATGTGTTATGTGCTTGATTATAATATTAAAGGTGTGAACAAAGTAAAGATTTCAAGTTTGTATGTTAGTAATAGACTTTTTCAAAACATGAAATTTGCAGCGAAAATAGCTTGAAAGTTTTCTTTGAACTTTGCTAATAAACCTTTTCAATGTATGAAACTCGTATTGGAAATAGTTTTGTTAAATATTTTTATCGGTTGTATTACTCTGTGAAAATCTTAAAAATTGTGTTGAACACTGAGTTTTGAAAATAAATAACTCATTAAATAGATGAAACGTTCGTTAAATGTTTAAGAGTAAGTTTTGAAAGTCATTGAATAGATGAAATGTCCGCTTAATGTGTTATATGCTTGATTATAATATTAAAGGTGTGAATAAAGTAAAGATTCCAAGTTTGTATGTTAGTAATAGACTTTTTCAAAGCATGAAATTTGCAGCGTAAATAGCATTTAAGTTTTCTTCGAACTTTGGTAATAAACCTTTACAATGTATGAAACTCGTGTTGGAAATAGTTTTGTTAAATATTTTTCTCGGTTGTATATCATAAAATCTTTGTAAATTATAAGTTCTGTGTGAGTCGTAAAAAAATATGTTAAAGATTGAGTTTTGAAAATAAATAACTCTTTGAATAGATGAAACGTTCGTTAAATGTTTAAGAGTAAGTTTTGAAAGTCTTTGAATAAATGAAACGTTTGTTAAATGTATTGTATGTCTTGATTATAATACTAAAGGTAAGAAATTCTTCACTCGGAAGTAATGAATTAAAGGGTTATATCTAGGAGAAAATGTGTGTTTAAGGAAAACTGTCTGAGTATGGTGAGTTAAATACATAGGTCTTCGTAAAATTATTAAATTTATATGTATGTATATGTTTGCATGTATGAAATATATTTTAATTAAGACTTACTGTTACATTCATATTAAACTTCAATTCAAGTCAAATTGGTTTATCGATAGTGTTACTCATCTTGTAGCATCATGTTTGCATGTGTCATTCTTCGATTGGAGCGGCCAACGAGGTATTGCTACCTTATCTTCGTCAGCTGATAAGAGCTTGAAGAGTCATTTCTACGTTGTGGTTTGGAGGGGAAACATTTAAGCTCTCTCTTCTCTGTGAGTACATGATGTTTTATATAATTTGTATTTCGACTTTAAAGTATTTCTTAGATTGCATTCTGTTAAAATTAGTTTCATGTAAGTTTGAATAATTGAACTATAGCTATATTGCATGAAAAAATTCTTCGATTTTCAACGTGTGAATGATATTATTTTAAGTGCATTCTCTCTGTGTTCATTCACTAACTGTATTGCTAGATTTTGCCTAGTTGCTTTTGTGTTCGTGTATAGGATAACTGAAAATTGTCAACGATTGCTTTGGTTAGTAGGAACTCGGTGGAGGAACTGCTAAAATTGTCCTTTATTTCTAAGAGGCTTTTTTAGCATTCATTCTTCCAAGTTCTGATAATGGATGTTAATAATTATTTTTAATGGTATAAGTTTCAACAGATGTTACATCTTGTGTATGTTTTTTATGTCTTTGAGTATAATATTTCTAACTTTCTCTTTTATTTTCTGTAGCTATGATTTTAAGCATTACCGTATTTAAGTTAATTTGTACTTCTGCGATTTTAGTTTCAAAGATTCTATGTTTGTATGTAAGTAATAGACTTTTTCAATGCATGAAATTTGCGGTGCGAACAGTTTTAAAGTTTCTTCGTGCTTAAGTAACAAACTTTTTCAGTGTGGGAAAATCGTGTTGTAAATAGTTATGTTAAATATTTTTCTCGGTTGTATTATTCTGGGTAAATCGTAAAAATATGTTAAAGACAGAGTTTTGAAAATAAATAACTCTTTGAAAAAATGAAAAATTCGTTAAATGTTAAAGACAAAGTTTTGAATAGCTGAAATGTTCGTTAAATGTATTATACGTCAATCAGGTTGTTGAATTGCTTCGCAGTTACAAATTTAGCAATATGCTCTTGACTATTTTTAAAGTTTCTTTAATCATGATGTATATGCCCACAATAATTTCTGAGATTGTATTCGTTTGAAACGTTAAAATGTGTAAAAAAAAATAATTAAAAACAAAATAAATAAATATTGAAATGCACGAAAAATTCGCTTATCATTCTATGTGAAATAAAGTTGCTGAACATACTCTAACTTCCACTATTTCATGCAAACTCTTAAACTTTGAAAAAAAAATCTAGTGGTATAATATTGATTAAAGGATGATTATCTAATGTAAATATAGTCTTAGTTGATATAAATTCGTTGATTTGTATTTATTAGAAAACAGTAAAATGGATGTAAACCTGTTTAAGTATAGAAGAAATCGCCACTTTTTGTAAATGTATTGTTAAATTAGTATGTATAAACCTATTGATGGTCATTTTCTAAGTTCCAAATATTTCAACAAAACTTTTAATTGACTAAAATTTAGTAAATTGTGTAGATTGATTTGATTGGTTCATATTAAGTCCACACTTTTTCAAGAAACTGTTTGATAAGTTCTCATTTAATTATGTCTTTCATACTTTAGGAAAAAAGATTTTAAAATTTTTTCTAAGTCTTAAACATTTCTATAATTAACTTTGACTTAAATTTTGAAAATTTCGAGGATTGATTTGTTTGGTTCACATTAAATATAAACTTTCTCAAGAAGCTATTTGATTGCATCGCAATTCATCCTATGTTTAATATTTTGGGGGAAAAAATTACAAGTGTAAAAATAAAATATGTTCAAAATTAGGAGATAGTTACTATTTATACATTATTAAGATTAAAATAGTGCTATGAGTTGATTAAAAATTGTGAAATTTAATTCTGATGGAAATAATTAATTAATTCTCACTAGAACACTTCGGTTATGTCTGATACAAACGCAAGGAAAAAAAAAACATAGTAATCATGATTTGATCGAATGAGTTTTACAACATTGAGGTTTGTGGTATATGAATTCGAATATCTGAAAGAAAATGTAATTAAATAAAATATTCTATGTCTAAAAATAATTTCTCTCGCTGGATGATAGCATGAGCGTTTCAACTCTTGAAATTAAAAAAAAATAAATTAATGTTACCACTCGTGAAAAACCCAAGTTGGAAATTAAAAATAACATCGGAAAACTACTAAGTCCAAAAAATAATTATTCCTGTTTTTCGCCACTAGAAGGCTCTTCGTAAAAATACGTTGTCATGGAAACCACAACACATGGTAGAACCATTGCCATTCCCTAAAATATAAATTTAATCAAAATCAAAATTAATCGGTGTTGCCATTCCAAAAAACTAAACTTCAGTGTAACAAGTGTAACAACTCAACTCCACTCAGAAACCCCCGTAATCTTCTACGAGGAAACCCTACTACTCAACCCCACTCGGCAGGCGGAGGAGGGGAGGGGAGCAGGAGGTGGAGGCGGAGGGACCCTCCGCACCTCCGCCTCTTGGGGCAGAACTGTCAATATTATACTACTTCGGGCAGCGATCGCTTAAATTATTTTTTCCGAATTTTTTATTAAATACTTTGTAGAATGACATTATTTTTGTGCTTTTTTTAACTGATGTGCTGCCTGTTATTGTATGGAAATAAATATCTAGCTATGGAGAAAAAAGAAAGTTAAAGACAGAATGTTTTCTGGAAAGTTGTCTATGCGAAAAACATCGGCATTGCATCGGCTTTTAGATGTTTTTCAAGGTCGATGGGCGATGTTTTTCTAAAGTTAACATCGGCCGACGATACCGATGGCCGATGGCAACTTTGTTGAACAGTCGGCGCCCTTGCATCGGTTCTGAATGGGACAAAAAGGACATTTTCGAATGACCTTTGCCTTCAAATTCATGACAGGTCCATCAAATTATTTATGCTAATATGTGCCTAGTATCAAGTATTATCCATATTAAAATACATTCCATGGGTGACTCAGGGCTTTAAAAGTAACACTACCGTATAATTTTCACCATGCGTTCGAAAGCTTGATTTTTGACCTCTCTTCAAGGACAAACAAATCCGGTTTAAAAGGGGACAGACTTCACTCTTTCTTATCACGTACCACTTACCATATTCTAAAAGTTTCAGGAAAATTAAAGATATCAACTATCACCAGTTGTCCAACTTAAGAAAAAAAGACTCTTAATAGCTCAACTGTGATTCATTATTATTATTTAACGGGAACTTTTTTCTACCGTTCATTCGTGATTAGTAATTTTTAAAAGCTGTTTGTCGTTAATTATTCAATGAAAGGGAAGGGTTGGAAGTGTTCTGTACCTGAATGTTAGGGGGCGCCTCGCTGCGAACACGGCACTGAAACGTCGCTGAAGACCCGTACTTAACGGTGGTGTTCAGCGGATGAAACACTGACAGGTCCGGTCTCGTTGCATCTGAAAGAAACATATGGAAATATCAGCACATTTCTCATTTTTATGAACTATAAAAAAGAAAACTCTGCAAGAAATATGAATAAACTTTGTATGGTGCAAATCCTCTATTTGTGCCAAAGGTCTTGATACAAGTTCATGCTGCTTTGGGCTTTCATCATAAATGGGTGTACAATGTATTTATTTCATGGCATGCAGAGTATGCATGCAACTAGTAGTTCTAACATTTGGAGTGCGACATGCTATCGTGTTTTACTCATGTTGACCCGAAGGTGAAAAAGATCGTTGATCCCTCGATCGCTTTGGGTCACGTATTCGAATCAGGAAAATATTCAAAATTTAGAGATACGCTCGCTTTGTTAGCCTCTTTGCAGGTCTCAACTCTCTTTTCAACTCTTCTACTTGCACTTTTGATCCCATTTGATTTTTCTTCTACAAAAAAATCGGTGCATTTTCGAAATGTAGAAAATCGACAGCTTCCATGTCGTATGATTATGTGGCACGTTAAAGATCTTTTGAGTATCTATTTGACTTGGGTACTCTCGGCGTAATTCAATTTCTAGTGTAGTTTCGCGTCGTCAGAGCCCAGGCACATGGGGCCTGGTGAATGAAATGGGCGTCAGAATGAACTTGCAATCCTTCAAAGAATGGACGCCAGTCCCTGGGGAACGCTCTAGGTTTGAAAAGTGTGAGGACCCATTAGATGCAACAAAAAATTATTTTAGTACTGATAGGAAATGTTTATTTATATTAAACATTTATTTTCTCATCACTTAATTCAAATGTAGCGTATTTTTAACACTTACTTTGAAAGATTAAAAACTTAAACTAGGTACTCCTTAAGTTTTTAATCTTTTTAAATATCCATAAATTCATTTTATTTCCGATGTTCCTCCCGATGTTCAGCGTTTTAGCCAAACTGGTTAGTTGCTGTTTGCAGTGAAATCAGTCCCGGTTGAGGTAGCTAAGTTTGGGAAAAGGAGAGTTGCATCGAAATGGCTCTCCAGTATTGTAAGTTATGTAATCTTCTATTAATGTTTAAATATGTGTGATTTGTGCAATGTAAAAAAATCTGCGTCGTCATTAAACTAAATTTTCTCTGACATTAACTCTCGTAATTGATGTAGAGAGCTACAACATATAATATAAACATCTTAAATATCGCAAAGCCATGGAGTTAATAATAATCAATATGATGTTAAGTTTTTTTTTTTTTTTTTAATTTAAAACTTTTGAGCAAAACGGGTGCTTACGGTTAAAAAGATTTTGCACTTTCGAATTTAGAGTAAGAAGGGGAGACCGGGGAGAGTCCGGACAGGGGGAGACTACGGACAGCCCGTTTTTCCCCTAACCTATAGGTTTTCCTGCGCAAAAATAATTCTGTTATGTTAGTAGTATTCTGCTATTATTGTCATGTGCAAATGACTGCCCGTCAAGTCAAAATACGGCAGTGAAGTGAAAAAAAGTGATTTGGCATAGTCTGATCTAAAATTTTGCGGTAAGTAGCTAAGATTTCATTAAGTACAGTGGTGGTAAAAAAAATTGCATCACCCTCTCATTTTCACAACAATGGGATATGTGAGAAGTTTTGGTCGACCGATTAACGATGAGTGTATGTGCAATTATGCAAAACTTATGAATAAACAATTAACAGCAGGAATCCGATAATTGTTTACTTTATTTATGAAAATACATGGCCAAAACTATAACAAGTACAATGTGAAGTGCATCCACGTTGCCAAGTGGACGACGAAAAGTAAGTAGAGGTTTTAATTGTAACGCTCTTTCTGTTAAAAAATAAACAAAAGTAACATGGAAATGTTTGAACATCATAAAATATAACCTAATTTTTGTTGGTACGCCTCTAGCTTTAATGACAGCTTGACATCTACGGGGCATTGAACGGATGAGTGATTGAATGTATTCTTTACTGAGTTCGTGGTGCCAGACACGAATTATTGATTCCCGGAGTTTTGCAAGTGATGTTGGCTTATGTTTCATCACTTCTACACCCATTCTATTCCAACAATTTTCTACCGGATTGAGATCGGGGCTGTTTTCGGGCCAAGGCAAACTGCTGACCCCATGCTCATTTTTCCATTTCTGAACCTGCTTGTGAGTTTAAAGAAAAAAAAAATACTTAACCTCATGTCAATTTAAATCTAATGGCAGGATAAAGGTTTTTAAATTGTTACTTACCAGTTTTGCCCAATGGCACGGAGCAGAATCACCCTGGAAAATGACGTTTGGAACTGAAGTAAAGTGATCCCGGATAGTACACTGTTAGAAATTTCATCATGAAATTACGGTTAAATGACCGGCTGCAGTCTGTCCATCTAATTCACCGTTAAATTTACGGTTTGGAATATTTTTCTATCTTTACGGGATCTAACCATTTCCAATCAACTTGGTTAAAAAGCCATAAATACAAAAGTTTACGGTTTTATAACCATTTAAAAATGGTTTCAAAGCAAAATTTTTACCGTTTTTGAACCATTTCGAGGCGTTGAATCGTCGAGGCGTAGAAACTGTAAACGAAGCTTGCGGGAATCGAGCCCTAGGTGTATGGTATACCAACATTGCTCTCTAGCCATTCGGCCAGCGACACCATGTGAAGCGGCCGTTTATTTATCAATAAATCTTCTTTTCCAACAGGCAAACTGCCTTAAAATTGAGAATTCAGTTTTTGATTGGATCCAAAGTCATTTTTAGTCTAAATTTACTGTATATTAACGAAAATCATTTTATTTGCAGCAAAAATTAAAATACAAACAAGCTTCAACAGCTCAAATTATGGGTTCGCTCATTCGCAAACAGTTCGGGAATCCGATGTCTCCAATTTTTGATTTACGTGTGTATTTGATTTACGTGTTTCTATTTAGTAAACAGTGCTTAAGCCACTTTTTTTTCTTCTTTTTTTATATACACATGCAGATTTTAACTGATAATTCCGTATTCCTATTTTAAAACAACGTACGACCGGTAAGGTTTCGCAACCAAGATGGAAGCCCGATTCTTATTGAGCGCTTGAAAATTACGGTTAGTTAAACGTTCTTTAGGATAAACAGAGAATAAATGATTTTTTTTCGCAATCAGAGGTTTGAGTACCACCTTTTTAATGGTTATTCAACTGTTGCAATTAAATATGGTAAAATAACAATCAAATAAATGGTATTATTTTACTATTTTCTTACGGAAATTTTTAACAGTGTAGGAAGCAATTTCTCCTCCAAAATGCCAATATACACCCGAGCGTTAACTGTTCCTTGCACAAAGTGAAGCCATTAACTCCTTGATCAGAAATACATCCCCAGACCATCTGGGATACGGGATGCTTGACTGTATCTTGAATGCAGTCGGGATGATAATCCTCTCCTTTGCGGCGTTTAACTGTGCGCCGTCCGTCGGACCCATGCAGATTGAATTTGGACTCGTCCGAAAACACGACTGCTTTCCACTGATCGACAGTCCATCCTTGGTGAGCTTTTGCCCAGTCTAGACGCTGTTTCCTCATTTTTTTTGGTCAACAATAGCTTCTTTCGTAGTCGACGTGCCACCAAACCCGCACCACACAGCCGTTTTCGTACAGTAGACGTGGATGCGTGAACACCCAATTCGTTTTCTCATGCTGTTCTAAGGTCTGTGGAAGATGATTGTCTGTTCCGAAGACTGAGTCGTATCAAATACCTGTCCTGCGCTGCGTTGGATATTCGTAGACAACCACTGCCACTCCGTTTTGATGTGCTTCCAGTGCTCTCTAGCTTATTTAGTAGTCGAACAACAGTCGATTGCGAACAGTTTATTCTTTTTGCTATGGAACGTGACGACAATCCTTCTTTGTCCAATGCAACGGCAACATTCTTCCTTCGTGGTGTCAGTTGAACGTATTTCGACATACTGCAACGCATAAGTCCAGATCGTAAATGAATGCGTCGAACGTTCAACCGTTTTTTTATACAGTTAGATGGATGATGCTATTTTACGCAATAGCTTGCGTCCTGTACCGATGCCAATTCGCGTTATATGATGCAAGAACCGTTATATATTTCATAATTACTTATAAATGCTAAAAAAGTATGGATTTCGCGGGTGATGCAATTTTTTTTACCACCACTGTAAATTGGCAAGTCATGTTTTTTTTTTTTTCGTATTTATCATGAGAGTAGGGTATTTAAGCTATTAGTTATATGTGTTTAAACTGACGTCATGTACACACTGCTTGTGTCAAATCACAATTTCTTCAAGAATGTTGCTTGGGGAGACTCAGGACCCGAGTCTCCCCTTTTATTCTATTTGTACGTTTCACGTACGCTGAATCTAGGGAAGAAAGGGAACAGGACCTAGCACCCAAGCAAAAGAAACACCCACTGACTTTCAAACAAAAAAAAAGCAATAGCTTAAAAAAAAAATTAGACCCAACTGTGACACGACAAGCTCGGATATCGACATCGACATGCCCTCTGCATCATCTGATCTTGACATTTCGGAATATTCAGGAGAAGAAGATCATCAAAAGGAAGTGCCAATTCGAAAAATCAGTAGGATAATATGTCGCAGTTAAATATGACAGCAACGTCTTCCCAGATACCCCTGTGCTAGATGACGGACTGGAGGTTAAAGCAATGATAAAAAAGGTTTATCGTGGAAGTAGTCCGTTCATGATGACATCATTTTTTATGAATCGTCCTCAGTTTTAGGGCACCTTGAACCTCTTCAACAATTCAGCAAAACTCGTCAAATTTTCACCGTACCCGATTTATGTAAATATATTTCTTGAGTTATTGCTCATTGTTACTTAAAACTTTTTTATTAAATGTTTAATTCTTGTGTCATTGGTCATATTCTTTTATTGTATAAACGGCTTTCATTGTTTATCTAGAAGTAAATTGATTGTCAACTTCTTGAAACACTGATCTTTACTTTCCCATGTGTCCCGAGTCTCCTCGCATGGTGTCCGCGGTCTCCCATGTTGGGGAGACCGCGGAAACTTTCCCTTTTTGCACTAAAATTCATACTGTCCCTATACAGGGCGTCCCAGGCAATTTTAAAAAATCTCACATAAAGCTGAATCTTCAGAACACAAGAAAAGTCTTTCTGCATATTTCTGGCTGTATTGGCGACTTAGAAAAAAAATCGTGAAGAAAAATTGTCCGGACTCTCCCCGTTCTCCCCTACAACATGTATTAATTTTCAGCAAAAATGCTTTTTTGGGTGAGAAAAAAACGAAGAAGCAGTTAAACAAGTTTTATATCTGGCTGAATAGGATTCAGCAAACTTAATTTGATAACATATTAGGTTTGCACACCTAAATCTTCTTCCCCTCGTGGTTCCCCGATCTAAAATGAAGCTGCATATCACCATAAAATGGTATCATGATGGTATCAATGGTATCAGCTGTAAAGCAGTGGATTATTGATCTTCTGGACCTGGTAGTGTGCTTTCCTATGCCAGGGAGATTAGTAACAGCAAGAAGAGTTATAGAGTAAACCCTCTTATCCAGAGGAATTGAAGCCGAGTGATAAGAGACATTCTGAGTAGGGGAAAGTTGGATAAAACCGGGACCCAGCAATTTTAGATTGATTAGTATTGTCATTTGTCGGAAAGCGCTTGAAACTAGTTGCAAACAACCACCATGTTATTTGGAGTTAAATTGAAAGGCAGCGTTGTTTATTCGTTTTGTCAACGATGATATTTCGAAAGATTCGAGTGGAAAAGTTTTGATTTTTACACCACCGATTTCACTTTGTAGTTTCTAATTGCTTAGAGATTTGTTTTAGGTAAGTACAACATTTGAGAACACCTTTTTCAGCGTTATGTTAAATTATTAAACCAGGTTTTGCATCATGTTTGAAATGTGCTAAGCCATCTTTTCTGATTAATGGCGTTGTCGGATAAAACCGGGACCTTGGCAGTCGGACAAAACCAGGTAGTACCCGGTTTTAGACGACCATTTTTTTTTTACTGTGCGAAATATGAATTATAAATCTTAACGAGCAAGAATCATCTCATAATTGGTATAAAATTAAATCTTTATTACTTTTTCGGAGGGACTTCGTATGAATATAGGCTACTATATTATAGTATCCCATTTAGTACAAATATAAAATTAAAATTATTAACATTTAAAATAAAAATTACTTTTTAAAAGTTAAACCGTGTTTGTCAGTATATTCCAAAAAAAAAATTTTTCTTAAGTAGGGTAGAATGAAAAAAAATAATGCTTTTACCAATTTATAATCTTGTTAGAATAAAAATTGCCCCCATAAAAATTAAGGCTGCTTATCAGTCAATTTCCGAATTCAGCTCACTAATGTTAAGTCTATGGGCGTGTGATGCATTCGTATTTTTTAAAATATCTCCTCGGGAAATTAATATTTTTTACTTCATTTTTCTGTGTACTCTTCTTAAAGGATGTCTCTTTTCTTATTTCTCAAATTATTTCCAAAATATATACTTAATTTTATATAACGTGTTAAAATAGTACACATACAGTTCGCCAGCTTTTAATACACAAAATACACAGTCCAGTCACATTAATGTGACCATTTGTCAAAAGCCAGAATAACCACCTTTCGCAGAGCGGACTGCTGCGAGACGTGCAGGAAGAGAGTCACTTAGGTTCCTGAAGGTGTTCACTGGGATGTTGAGCCATACCGACTCTAATGCCGTGGCCAGCTGCGCTAGATTACGCGGTTGAGGATCCATGGCGCGAACAACCCGATCGAGATGGTCCCACAGATTCTCGATTGGGTTTAAGACAGGTGAGTTTGCTGGCCAGGGGAGGACGGTAAACTCATCCTGGTGCTCTTCGAACCACGCACGTACACTGCCAGCTGTATGGTACTTCGCATTGTCCTGCTGGTAGATGCCATCATCCTGAGGAAAAACAATGCGCATGTAGGGGTGGACATGGTCCGCAAGGACAGATGCGTAATTGTATTGATTCATCGTGCCTTCCACAATGATCAGTGAACCCAGAGAATGCCAGGAAAACATTCCCCAGACCATAATGCTCCCGCCTCCAGCTTGGACCGTTTCGGCAATGGTTGCAGGGTGTTTGCTTTCAGAGGTTTCAAGCCTTATACGCCAACGTCCATCTGTCCAATGGAGCATAAAACACGATTCATCGGAAAACGCTACCTCTCGCCACTCAGTGGACGTCCAGCTGCGGTACTGGCGTGAAAATTCTAGCCTTCGTCGTCGATGAACAGCAGTCAGCATAGGTGCACGAACCAGGCGTCTGCTTCGGAGGCCCAGATGCAGCAATGTTCGCTGAATAGTAGTTTGGGAGACACTTTTGGTCGCCCCTTGGTTCATTTTGGTGGTCAGTTGCTCAACGGTAGCCCGTCTATCTGCCCGAACGCATCTCCGCAACCGTCGTTCGCCTCTGTCATCTATGGCCCGTGGTGCACCATATTTGCCACGTCACTGATTTTGGACAGTCCCATTTTGCCATGCACGGTACACTTTTGCCACGGTGTCACGCGAACAGTTCACAAACTCAGCCGTTTCGGAAATGCTTCCACCCTTGGCCCGAAAGCCAATGATCATGCCCTTTTGGACGTCGGATAAATCACTTCGTTTCTGCATTACGCCAACGAAGGAAATGTTTTCCGAAGCCTTCACACACCCTTTATATACGCTCAACTGCACTGTGCTGCCACCTGCCTTCTGTGATTGGTTATTTAACTCTGACGTGGAAAGTACGTGGTAGTCACATTAATGTGACTGGACTGTGTATTAAATTAAGCATATATTTTAGAAATATTTTGACAATTAATTAAAAAGAAGACTTCTTTTAAGAAGTCTGCACAAAAAAAAGAATTCAAAAATACAATTTCCCGAAGAGATATTTTTAAACCCACCTATGTTTCTCAGTATAAGAGGGCCATTGCACCAATTTATTGTTACAAATAAATATTTCAGTAGTAAGACAACAACATTTTTTAAGTGTTCCTAAACATACCCGGTTTTATCCAACCTGGTTGGATAAAACCGGGTACTTTTATACTTCCGAAAAAAATTTATTTACCCTCCAAAATATTGTTCTTCCACATTGAAAAATATTTATTTCTGTAACTAAAGAACTAATTTATCGTTCAAATAGAAATTTAAGCAATTTTATTCATTTTAGTGCTTAGAAAAAAAAAAACACTTTGTGACTCGGTTTCGTCCAACTTTCCCCTATCGGAAATACCGTATTTTTCTGGTTGTAAGATGCAATTTTGCCTTCGAAAACTTGTCGCCAAAACTCAGGCGCGTCATACAGTAGAAACTGAAATTAAAATATCAAGCGTTTGCATGAAGAAGAGGACAATGATGAATATGATGAGGGAGAAGAAAATTCCCAATTCTCTGACATTTAAAGGGTCCGTTCGGTTTTAAAAACTAATAAAATATTATCGTTCTTTTTATATAATGACTTTGTAAGCTAATAATCAAGTCCTTTTTTAGAAAAACTGCTTACAAAATTACGTCCGCTACAGACGTAATTCTTAAAATCTGTAAAACAGTGCTAAGAATGGCAATTTAGAATTTAGAGGAACAAAAAAAATTCCCAATATTACCTGTTTTATTTATAAGACGTAAATGCGAAGAAAAAGAAAAAACTCATATTAATGCACTATAAATATTTACAACGTGCAGTGAGGGAAATGAAACAAAACTGAAAATGACTCTTCCATTCTACGCTCTAGAAACACAAGTAAGGTGTCAATCCACATCGATTTCATGTCTTCTTTTCAACTGTTGGAATAAAAATTGGATAAGGGGCAGCATTCATGTTAAAAACTCGAAAAATTTCAAATAGAATGCCCTATATTTGACAGCGGAAATAAATGAGTTCAGCGTGCTCAAATCAGTCTGTGTACTAAATTTGATTGTATTCTGCTCATTAGAACAGAAGATATTAACGAAAAACGTTTTAGGGACCATTGAATTTACGGTTCATTAAAAAACTGGCCCTCGCTTTTGATGGATGAGTTTACGCCCCCTATGTCAATCAAAACCGCGGGAGGTGTTCACTCAGTATAGTTAATTTTTTAAAATTAAATGATAGTGGAAATGATCTACCGTGCGATTGAGTTCGACAAATACTCTATTAAAGGCATCAAATAAGATCATATATGCCGATTCCTTTTAAAGTTGTACTTGATATCTCAGCACTATCAAAGATTCAAACAAGGAAAATCACAATGCTGCTTCAACAACTTTTTTTTTTTTTTTTTTTGTTATTGATATTATGTTTTACAATTGTAAAAGCTATGTTTTTTATAAATGTATAAAAAATATATAATAAGTAAAAACATAAAAGAAGAAAAAAAAGAAAGAATCAAAATTCTAGTGTAAAATGTTCAAGTTAATAGCGGTCGAACTATGAATTACTGAAATTGGAAAAAGCAAACAACTAGTTTTTCCCGTCGTGTAAGTAAAAATTCTTCCGAACGTCCCTGTGACAGAATGTTTTCCCTGAATTCAGGAAACCTGCCCAGCTCTCCGTTCCACCTCCTATTGTGCGTTCTTTTTCCTTTACACCCCCTTCCATTCATAGTGACAGCCGAGGGCCCGTTTATGGGGGACACGGTCTTGGTTATTACAGTTTGCTATTGTACTACTCTGCACAATACCAAACATTAAAAAATGCAGATGGTTGTATAAAATGAGCACATTCAGTAGAATGCATTAAAACATAATACATAAAAATCGTCTGTTTAATAATTCGTAGTGAAATGGTTTTGATCCATGATATGGTTTTTTGTGTCCATGAAATTCTTTTACATAAAGTGCGGAATGAATGGCAAAAATTATTTACCTTAACTAATTACCGTAATGGCGAGGATTACGGTTTAAATAAAATGTAAGTGAAATAAAAGAGTTGGATGCAACATTGTGTGTATTTGTTGGGGTTTTCAAGGATTGCTGTATGATATTTGGAAGTAAGCTTACTGAGCAAAGGTGACTTCTCCTTGGAAGTGATTCGGACTTGAAAAGTGGCATTGATGCTTCCTTGGCTGTTGGAAGCCAGACAGGTGTAATTGCCGCTGTCACTCTGCTTGAGGTCTTTGAGAGTAAGGGTGTAGGGTCCGAAGTGGGCAACCGACTCCAGCTCTCGGACGGTCGAGTCGTCAAAAAGGACGCCGTCCTTGCTCCACATCAACGACGGTGACGGATGCCCTCTGCTCGGGCATCTTAAGATCAAAGACGAGCCCGTCACTCGTTCAAACGGCACGCTCGGGGGACTGAAGTTCTCGAAGTAAGGCGCAGTCTCCGGGACTGAAAGACAACAACATAGCAACTTCTTACAACATAGCATGTTTAGCTTTGTTCCATGAACCGAACGTCAATTTGGAGATGTTGCGAAAAAGTTTACAAATGCCCAGAGATCACGATAACGCATCTACATGCGTACTGCAAATTTAGGTATTAAAATGGGTAGTCTTTATTACTTTTGCCTTCATTTTTTACAAGTTACTGTAACTTCGGGTAGAAAAGCGATACGTGGCACACACAAGTGACTGTGAAGAAAACGAAAAGTCATCAGATAAGCTGCACCATATACAGCAAAACGTAGCATTTAATATTCCTTTATTCTGTAATTCCCTTCTATATTTATGTAATCACGGATAATATTTACAATAGAACTATTGTTACATTTCACTTTCAAATTAATTTTAAAGACTTCGAGTCTTTCCTAATATTTTTCTAATCAGTCAGAGCATAAAATAAGATAGAAAGTGGGCGACAGTAGTGTCGCCCAGTTACGAGACGTTGTCGCCCAGTCACTACAGATGGTGACGGCAAAAAAAGTAAAAAGTAAAGAAAGGAAGGAGATAGAGTCAGTTGGGGTAATTGGAAACGCTTTTTCAATGTTTTAACTTTTGATCCTTCCCTATCTCTTGAATGAATTCAGAGATAAAATTATGAGCATTGTAGCCACTACTGTACTTCTTGTGAGTAAATGTGTACAAAAATTTTGACTTTATGACTATTTGTTAGCGAATGAGCTCGTGTTTACAATTACTCCAGTGTGTTTACAATTACCCCAGATATCTGGGGTAATTGTAAACAGTGATTTATTTTCGAATAAGGTTGATGCAAATTGGTAAATTGTTTCATACACAGTCTGCTTGAAGGCTTAAGAAGTTCCGGAACAATGACTCTCAATCTGCGGCCAACAGGCCGCCTGTGGTCCGCTGAGTTATGCTATGAGCCGGCTGAGATCATTTAACGAGAAATATCTTGCGAAAAATCAAGTAATGCGACAAATTTATGTAAAATTTGTCCCTCAGTGGATCAGTCGGTTAAGCTTAGATCCCACAGAACACCGAAAGTGAAACACAACTGGCCGTGGTCAACGCTTGGGAGGGTGACCACCAACCGCGGCTGATTATTCTGAGACAAAGTGCACTAAAGGAAGCTGTGCACGTAAAATACATCGTCGCTTCAAATGTAAACCAAGTTAGAAATAATTTCCGCTGAGTGACCAACCTAGGTGACGATATCTCATCTGAGAGCTGGTTCAAAATCATTAAGCCCCTCTGAGCCAAGTGTACCTCATTCTAGCGGAGCTCATTAGGAGTTTTCTTAATTCATGGTCTCCTTGCAAGGGGGGCCTGGATTTCCAAGTGGCATCAGCAACAACAACAACAGTTATGTAAAATAGACACAAAAGTGTAATCTACATCAAAATATAATACTTATTGTCCCCTCAGAATATTGGAAATAAGATAAATTTAAGTGTTTACAATTACCCCAGAGTACGAAATATATGGGGTAATTGTAAACACCTGACTTGCACATGAAAAATAACAGGGTGGGTGAAATTCATAACTAAATGCTTTTAGCAACATTCCATATGACAAATAAAAATGGTTGAAACCACTTACATCGCTTTTGCAGATGAGCTGGAGACGAAAATGTAAGGTCACTAAATTTTGTTAAACAACTTTTTTCACTGTGTCATTTTCAAACAATGGTGACGCCTCCACAAATGCTTCGAAACTTACAAAACTCTTTCAGTGTCTTCCCTATGTTGCCAATTCAACACACACCAGCAGTTAAGTTTTAAAAACCACCACAAGTGTAGTTATGAAGCTTGTTTACAATTACCCCATGTTTACAATTACCCCAACTGACCCTATATTTCTTAAAATAATTCGTTTATTCCTTAACAAAAACTAATTTTTCATTTCGTGGCAATCCGCGGATATTCATGAATGCTTCTGCTCTTTCCACTTTCTCTGGTTATCAATGCATAGACGCTTACTAATGCATAAATTTTTCTTTCAAAAAATTTTGACGCAGAGCCTGGGGCACTTCCTTAAAGTTATCAAACATGGCCAAAATTGACTTTTTAAGACGCTAATTTCAAAAAAAAAAAAAAACCGGAGGAAAGCACAAGCAAAGATAGCCTAAAATTTGGTTCAGAGAAATATTGGAGAAAGGATGATTCTGATCCCAAATTCTCTGAAATTTCCGAAATATTTTTGAGAACCTGATTCGAAAATTGAAAATTAATTCGGTTTTCCGAAACTTTTTCAATTAATTAATCTCAAGATTTGTTAGACGATAGAGAATTGCCAACTCTCACAATTATTAAAAGAGACTACCGCTTTTCAGCCAATCTACCGATCTTCCGTTTTTTAGTTTATTTCTTCTCCCGGTTATTTTAAATTATTATTAATAAATTCCCAATGTTTTAAAATTAAGCTCAACGTTTTACTTCATGAGCATATTCTTCGCGACCAATATTATCGCTTTGCAACTGTTAATTGCGCATTTTACTTGTATGAGAAAATGAGATTTTTTTTTCAATTGCACCGTGAAATCGGCGAACCATTTGCATGAACTTTTAATGATCTCTAACATTTTAATTGAAATTTCTTAATTTCTATAAGGTATAAGTAAAAACGTATATTTTGGAAGGAAGCATGCCAACATCGAACACGTCCTTCGCTGAAAATTAGCGTACGGTTAGAGGACAACTGTATTTTTTTGGTGCAATTCTGTAATAACTACTTTTTATAGTTACTTCTATTTTTTTTTTTTTTTTTTTGACATCATTAACATCCACCATGTGAGAGAAAACTAGAACAATAACTATTTTCTGAGCAAAATCGATTATAAAAATCATTGAAACAAATAAGGTAATTAAATAAAACAAAATGTAGAAAGTTCAAACTCCTCTTTTGAAAAATGTCCATTTTGCAGATCTGACACGGTTCATTTCTATCGGCGATATGTTATCTTAAACAGTCACCTAGTTACATAATTTTTATTTTAAATTCGTAATGCATACTTTTTCCGAAAATTTCATGTTAAGTTCAGAAAATGTTTTTTTTTTTTTTTTTGCTCAGAATCACTCATGGAAAAGCCAGGGCATCCCCTATCATCACCAAAGATGAACTTTCATAATTTTTGGCGCTCAGTTTCCCCTAGTTGGCGGCACCTGAGCTCTAATTGATGAAAACTGCACAACGAATTTAATTTAGCCGAGAGTATCCAAGCCAAATGAATATTCAAGGGATCTTTAATATGCCTCATAATCATACAAAATGGGCGCTGACGATTTCGAAAATCCACCGACTTGATCCGGGTTTCATCCTGCGAATTTTGGCGTATGAAGCCTGAACCACTATGCCACCCTGCCGACAAATTCCCGAAAGTAATCCACCGAATTCTTCCTTCCCCTAGAGTCACCTAAGATAGTCTAAAATTGACTTCAATTTAAGAAGAAGAGGGGGGGGGGGGGTTGAAAACCCCGACCCCAACCTTTTCCTTCCAGTAACTTTATCATAGCCTAAAATTTTCTTTTTAAGCAGTCAGTTATGAAAAATTTCTGGGGGGCCACATTCCTTCCTCTAACATCACCAAATATAGCTAAAGATTGGGTTTTTAATATTTCAGTTTCGAAATTTTCGCAGAGAAGGGCCCTCGAAGTTCCTTCCCGTACCGATAAATTACCATTTTGAAAACTTTCGAGGGAAAGCCTTCTTCTTACGTTACGATTACGATTTCTTACGTTACGATTTCTTCTTACTTTATCAAAGAAAGCCTAAAACTATGTTTTTAGGACGTCAATTCCATAAAATTTCTGGGAGAGAGCTGCTGGCTTCTCTCTCCCTCCTCTATCATAGCCCAAGACTACGTTTTCAAATCTTTGCCCCGCCTCGGAAAAATCGACTGTTTAAAACAGAAAAGTTCCTGGCTTCGAATGGTATAAAAATTAAAACTTTGAAAGAAATTTTGCGTCTCCTATTAGCGAATGGCATTAAATAAAAATTAAAAGAAAAAAGAAATTCTTAATTTAAAAACATCGTTTTGAGCCTCCCATTTATAATCTCCTAATTTTGTGCTGAACTCGATGATTGTAGATTGTATAATAGATGCTATAGATTTGTCTTGGATGGCAAATGAACACACAAACATGCGAACGGACACTGATTTTTGTGTAAGTAAAAGTAGAAAAGTCGAGAATAAACAGGGTTCGCCAAAGTGGGCCCAACCATAAAAATTCACCCAGGTGTTTTCGAGAAGGGCCACTAGTAAAACCTCACTATTTCGGTAAAGAGAGTATTTTCAAAATTACTGCACACTGAAGAAATTTACTTCAGAAGCAATAAGAAATAATACACTCACGGAATGGAAAATAACGCACCAAGAAGGAAGCGAGCTACAACCTTGAAACTATGCAAATTAGTAGAGTGACGACCGGTATGCAAATGATGTAAGTTTAGTGCGCATGCGCGGGTCCACGCACGCTGCACTGGCGTTGCAAACAAGAAACGCTGCCTATATAAACCGGTGTATTGTGGAAGATTCATAAACGGGACGACCACGAATCGACGCTATAAGGTGTACCAGTGAGTTTGAGAGTTGTCTCATCATTGGCCTGAAGACTGCAGCGTGGTGATGCGCCGTGTTTCTCGCCAGGAGGCCAGGTCGATCATTCTGAGTGTGCTATCAGAAGGTATTGGGAGCAGTGGACACGTGAAGGCACCCACGCACGGCGTACCGGGTCTGGAGCAAATTATTTCAACTTAAAATACTTTTTTTTTTGCATTGCCGTGAAAAAATTATTTGATAATAGCAGCTTGGTATAAGATTACCGAACAAAAAAATTGATTTTCAAAAACTACTTTAAATTAATTAGGATAGCCAAAGTGTGTGATAACTGCAATGTTCTTTAAACGGCAAGCATTCTCGAATATTTACATCCATATTACCTGCATTTCTATATACAAGGTTTATTAGGTGACTTAATAACTAGTACTAGTTTAATACTGTTCCAATTTTTATCGCCGACTTCTCTACTCAAGAAATTTCATGTTAGTGAGAGAACAAAATTGTGAAGCAATTTGCAAAAAAATACCTTGCACACAATTTGTTTCTGAACAGAAAAAATGCCTACTTCTTAAGTAGTCAAAACTTATTTTAACAGAAAGTTTTGGACAATTTTATATAAACGTTTAATTGTTTTGAAAGTTAAGTTTGATCTTTTTTAAAAATTTCAAGAGTTTTTTACGCTATGAAATGAAAAAAATAGCCAAACAATGGCTTAGTGCATTGCTTAAATAGAAAATGATATTTAAAGGTTTCCTTTAAAAACCCGAAAAAGCCCAGAATTTTCATCAAAATTCAGGTGGGCTGAGTTTTTCCAAAAAAAAGTTTTTTTTTTTTTCGAAAAACAGTATAATTAGAAAAAAAAAAAGTCACAAGGAGAGTTTAACATCGTTGAAATATATGTATACAATTTAATTCTAACAGCCTCAACGGATAATGAGTTTTTTAGGGGGGGGGGGCATGGACATTAGTGGAAGAAGATCTTAATGTGACCCAGAGTAAATTCCTTAAAATATGTTCGGAATCACATAACAAGTACGTTAAGTAAATGACTCATTTTATATCAAGTGCTTTATTTCAATATTGTCTCAGCATATATCGAAATGCCATTGAGATACTTTTATCAGTGTTCCCAGAAGTAGTTTATGTTTCGATTGGCTTCTAATGATTGAAGGAATATAATAAGAGGGAGATATGAAGAAAATGCCACACACATGGGATGAGCCCCCACCCTTTGAGAAGCTTTATCTTCATTCATCTCGAAAACTAATAAGTTTTCCTGCATTGCAGGATGGTTTTATGACACCTTTGTCATTAAATGGTCAGTCATTCAAAGGGTCTTTTGCTTATTTGTAACTGCGACTTCACCCTCTTGATGGGGAAGTGCCAGAAAGCCCGAGAAGGGGAGTATAGATAACTCGCATCGCCTAAGGGTACTTGCAATGGGGTCTACTAGCTTCATCCAGTTTCGGTAAAATAATTGAGTTTATTTCTGTAAAACAAGATATTACAGCGGAAGTCTTGCATTCACAACTTCAAGGAAATGAACTAAACTTGCCTGATCAAGGCAGGGGCAACTACCCCTTCCTAGATGGCCCCTTGCCCTGATCTAGGGAGGGGCTCGCTGAAAAAGTGACGATAAATGCTGAAACATTGAACCTAGAGCCACTAAAGAAAATAGGCTGACCTATTCGACTTGTTGGTTCTTCTCAGAAAGCTTTAGATCCAGTCTCGTTTAAATAATCTGAAAAAATGCTATTACACTCGTTACATCATGAAAATAAATGATAAAACGTTGAGCAATGAACAATTCTGAGAAAATCTATCAAGATAATTAAACTTTCTAATGCATAACCGTTAATCCAAAAACATATCCGGTAAAGAACGACAACATTTTCATTCCTGACTCTTGCAAATCTGAATAAATGAAGACTTGTATTCCTTAGACTAAAATACCGAAACATCACTCAAGCTATGCATATGACGAAAGATACGATATTTCTTCCACCGCCACTCGGTTCATAAGCCCTAAGTGTCGGTGGAGTCTTAAGGTATTAGATATGATAAATACATGTTTGTGTAAGCATACTTGAACGAGTGTAGAACAATTTGCTAAAAAGCAATGCTTGCACATGCCTCATTTGTCCTACACAAGCTCAGATTTGATTCACAAGCATGCTTGAATGTGCATTGTCGCTTAACAGAGTAACTAAACTGGACCTACCTAAAACAAACAACGTCACATTCACTTCGGTGACGTCATCATTGCTACTGGCTTGACAAATGTACACTCCGCTGTCGACCTCGGTGGCATTCCTTAAAAGCAAGTGTCCTTCGTCAGTAATGCGCATGCGTCCATCCGCATCCACATCAAGTGGCCGATTATCCTTTGCCCAAGTGTATTGGACGAGAGCTGAAGCTTTGGAGGCCGTTTCGCACGGAAGAATGGCCACTCCGTTGGACACGACCACGAGTCGCAGGTCACTACTCTGATTCACAGGTTCTGAAAAATACAAACTTTCAAAGCAAATGTATCAAAAAAATATTATTCCTTAGAAATGACCCGTAGAAAGGTTAACTTCACAGTGATATAGGAAAACGAATTCCCATTACGTTGATTATGCAGTGTTGACATTTACTAATGGGAAATGTTGGACTGATGACTCATCCTGCTTTTAGCTCCATTAGCAACTTTGGGGAAAGCTGCTCCTCTTTACTTCCTGCAGAAATTGATCTACTACTGAGTTAGATCCCTTCAACATTCAGTTTTTAATGGCAGGAATGAACTTTGTTCCAACTTTGACAGTATATGTTATAAAAAGTCGAGTCCTTCACATTTTGTAAGAGTACTAAGCAAAAAATAGTGTTTTGGCAGCGAAAAATATCCAATTTGGTGTTCCTATTATTTGGCTCCCCAGGGACTCACGAATTTTTTAAAAGCAGATTTTGGATTTCCCGTACTGCTTTAGATTTAAGATTAGGGGTCAGAAAGTTTGTCAAATTTAATTTGTCATCCTTGTGTAAAATGTTTCGTCACCATTGGTGATGGTTGGGTGCGAACCACTGATCGACCCACTTGACTTGGAATCATCGCAACCCCAAGAAAATGATAGCTAGCTGTTACCCGCTACTTCGTTCGCGTGGAAATTTTGATCTGTTTGTGGGAGAACTGACGGCCTGATCAAAATGTGATTAATGTGAGTGAATATTATAAAAGGCGGCGTTTTGGGCGCTGCATTTCTGGGCGGCAGAAGTCTTAACTAAATTAAACGGCGTTAAGGCTCCGATGGCTTAAAACCGGAACATTATGGCACTAAACATTTTTTTCTTTAAAGTGAGTGATCAAAAGCCCCCTTGTAAGTGATGATTTCTGGGAGGTAAATTTTTTAATATTTTGTCAATTCTGGGCTGGAAAGTCTGTGCGCAACTATGCACAATGGTCGTTTTCAGCAAGATTTCCTCTTCTTTCCTCGTGTTATGCAAAGGAACGCAAGGCCATCAAGATTAAATTTTTTTGTACATATTCTACTTTCTTTACCAGCCCTATTAAAGCAGAGGATGAGTTAGCCGTTGTAAATATGCATTCCTATATAGCAGGCTTGGAGTAATCGCGATTACGTAATCGTAATCGGCTGTAATCGATTACATTTTGACAAAATCGTAATCGTAATCGTAATCTGACAATGGCATATTCTCATAATCATAATCGAAATTGTGTAATCCCATAATCCTTTTTCTCCCGTAATTTTAATCGTAATCTTAAGGAAAAAATCCGTAATCTGCTGGTCCTGCAATCGTGTAATCTTGACCTGCTGAAAGCTGAAATTTTTAGCTCTACCATTGGATAGAAGAGATAAGATTACAAGAAAAAGGATTGAAGCTGTATACTGAAGTCCTATCCTAAGCGGTCTGTAACCTACGGGCGATCATAATATAAAAGGTTCTGTGTGGCGGTCGCAGAGCCTTGATGGCAGGACCATATAATAGTCTGCTAGAGACGCTTGTTGTCCTACTTGTTGCGGTCTCTCAGAATTCTTAATTGCGGCTCCACTCTCCACGGGGAACGGCTGGAGAGCCCGAGAAGAAAGAGAGTGGATATGTCACTCGCATCGCCTTGGGGCTCTCACGGGGGGGGGGGGGGTCTCCGGTCTCCTCGCATCGTCCAGTTTCGATAAAAAAGCGGTAATCTGTCCGCAAGTCAAAGATTTTTGGGTAGATAAGAGAGGGGAAGGTGTCTATAGAAGGACCAAGGCCCTAAAATGCATCGGTCATTTTGCTTCCTTTATTACCCCTTCAAAACATATTCAAACGGTTGGGCAATAGGCGAGAGTCTGGACGGGATCGCCGCGAGTAAAAGAGAGTGTCCCCTTTCTTCTCTCCACGTGGGTCCCGTTCAATAATCGAAGCAGACTGCCCCCTGAAAATCTAGTGGAAAGAGTACTATCACCTACACACATAAAGAGATACGAAATGCCTTTTGCGTTTTCGCCTTTCTTTAACGGCAGAAGTGAAGAATTTTTCTAAAGAATAGCACATTTACACTTCAGCAATTTAGGAGCTGGCGTTACATGATGCTCTATGCTTAAGATGCATGAAATCTTAACCCTGCTACGTGTGATTATTATTATTTTTTTAAATATGTTCTTCGAATATTTAAAAAAGTACATACATTTAAATCTTAAATTTATTTATATTTTAACGCTAATATTCTTTTTAATTAATAGGTATGTAAAAGAAAAAGTGATTTATGTTCAGACATTCTCCCAATTGTTTTTTTACATGCATGAATTAATATTTAGGAATTATTTTTAAAAGTTAATTATTTTTTTCTTCTTAGAATTACCTCAACAGAATTTTATATCTCAGTTTAATCTTGTAAGTTAAATTTGTGTTGTAAAATTACTTGCACTTTATTTTTTTATTAAAACAGTTAGTACAGGGAAAAAAATTATATGCTCGTGCCTGTTAAAAAAAAAAAAAACACCACAAAAATCATATTAAAATGTTATAGTCATTCGTATTATAATTATTCTTCATATTACTTTTTAACGATTACTAATTTTGCTAAGAGTTATTTGAATGATCATGTTCAAATTTTTTGAAATTATTCTAAAATCTTTATTTTCAAAAGATTATTTATCTCTTGCACTATCTGAATATTTTGTTATCCCGTGCAATTCATACACATCTTATAAGTGATTTCATAAAGAATCATACAAAATTATTATTTTCAGTAAACTAATTGGTGTTATGTAAAATATTTTCACAATTTAAACTAGAAAATAAATACAATGGAGAAATATACTACATTGTCAGAAATTGCGGCCAACTAAATTTTGATTGCATGCGCACAAAATAACAATGAGCCAGGTAAATCACTTATGCATTATATATACATTTAGTGCATCGTCTCTGCTTATATACAAAATACGATCAGTGTAGTTATCCCTCAAATGAGTTTTAAATATTCGAAAAATGCTGAATGTGCCTTTCCTGATTATATATATATATATATTACAAATTTTCATTTCTGCAACGACGTCATAATTCCAGAACTGTGATGTTGAAATTATTTCATTATAATTGCATTCATCATCATTTCAGTTATGATTTTTAATAAAATTTTTGATTTAATAAGAGATAACTTTTTGATTCATGACACTGTTGTAAAAATGATAGTTGTATGCATAATATCGGATAATTTTATGCTAATCTAATCGTAATCAAAATCGTAATCGGATGTCATAATCGTAATCGATTACATTTTTCAACGACTGTAATCGCTTCCGTAATCGTAATTACTTTTTGGCAAAGGATTACAATCGTAATCGTAATCATAATCTCTCAATTTCTCCCTTTGTAATCGTAATCGTAATCGATTACGTTTCTTTGTAATCGACTCCAAGCCTGCTATATAGGATAATATTTGTTTTGTTCTTACTGACTTGTTTCATGTCCGGTTACGAATCACAGTCGCGGTGGCTTTTTTCTATGGGACAGGGTGTATATGTATACATAAAAGAGTATGTATACTTACCAACCCTCCCCCACAAAAATAAATAGACTCCCCCCCCCCCCCCCACAAAATAAATAAATAAAAATAATTTCCTAAAAATTACGGCTGCATTTTTTATTTTTGTGCAGCGAAATTTAGTAAATCGGCCACTGTACGATGTGTTAAAGAGAATCCGGTCATGGAACTCAAATATAACATTATTAATTAACCTATTATTGTTATCATTTTTACATCATTTGGCTTAAAATTGAAAACTCATTCAGTTTCTTAATAAATAACTTTAATTAGGCTAGTTCATTTTAGCGGAAATCCTATTATTGAATTTTAATACACTTACATTTAACATAAGAAAAAAGCCCATTTATAGTCTTTATATTAATTCTGAAACAGTCTTATAATTAATTAGTACTCGAATTAATGAAAGCTGCCAACTGAAAAGCTGCCAACTGAAATGTTTCATGTGTTAATTCTGAAAGAATTTTTTAAAAAACTCCATAGTTGTCTATCAAAAAAACGAAATGTTTATCTTAAGTTTGTTCTATATTATGCCATCACTGGTTTCTAAGTTATCTCGCGAAATGTTACGTCAACGTTTTAAGCGCTACGGACATTTAGTGATGAAGGATTATAAAGAGTCATAAAAGTTAAACATTGTCAATAATAAAAACCGTATAATGTGTACACACAAGCTTCAATATTGAAAAATATCTGCAATCTTTTTATAATACCAGTTTTTAGAAGATGGTGGAACATTTTCGTGATCTATTCGCGATGTTCGTGACTTTTTTGTTACTTTCGTGATCTGTGTCTTCGGTGACTTGTAGACTCTTTCAGTTCATATTTTACTCTAATGCTAAAGCCTTTTGCGTTGAGTCATAAAAACAGAGTCGTGAAATATAGAATTTTATGGGTGGTGATTTTTTTTACCAAAGCTGTAGCATTTCAATTATTTTTGATATATTCTCATTATCATTTCATTTGATTTCAGTGTACTTGTTTTTTTTTAACATAATATTGTGATGCTGTTCGCCCTTAGTTTTTTTTCTTTCTGCCAATTTTTTTTTTCTTCTTCTTCCAAATTTTCTCCCGTTACCTTCCTACTGGGTGAGTCTGTCCGCCAATGCTTCTTGGACAGGGGGGATGGATATTCTAGAACATTGAAAAACAAATAATTCTTTCAAACCCCTTTTTAAATTCACTTTCGATTTTACAACATAATAAATTATATACGTTTCCATAACTAACCCGGGAAAGAATTACGTAAGATGAGCAAATTTTATAAGAACGGGCCAATGGTTAATCAGTAAATCCGTAACGTGACCGAGGCCTCGAAAGATTATTTAAAGGCAGTTCGCAAGAATTTCTAGGGATTCATGACATGTAAATATTGTAGATAGACAGTGATGTTTCGTGTTATCTTCTTGATTTGTTTCGAATATGTGTATTCACCATGTGAAGGGCTTCAAACCAAACAAATGTTCACTGAATTTCGGCCAATATTCAATTACAGAAAGACATTCGATTAAATGAACGGCTGCTCGTAACTTATGTTACACATATATATATAACTGGAAATAAATAACTTTTTTTCAATTTAATTTGCAAAATAATGATGCGGCAATGTTAATCAGCATGTATATTGAGTTAAATTTAATTACATTGCTTTTACGGTAAAATATCATCTAAAAATCTACGTACCAAAGTAATTTTTGCGGATTCATATTAAATTATTATGATTAACATTCAGATAGTTTATTTTAACGAAATGATTAATAAAAAGTATTTCATTATTAATAAATAATAAAAAAATCTAATTCTCTATTACATCATAGCAATAATTGTATGCGACAAAAATATGGAAAAACAACGAATTTTCACTTTGTCCCAATTTCTTTCGGCAACCTGTAGAGATTAAAACGAGACGTGTTTTGCCAACTATGTGCACTGTTAGGAACACAGTAGGCTTTGAGTACCAATCTGCCCCAGAATAAGTACTATTTCAGATATGTTTCTTCTCAAAAAGTTGATGAAGTGAAAACGTGATATTTCAAATTCATTTTTCTTCTTAATTTCTTAATTTTGAATCAAAATAAAAGAAAATCACCTACCTGCTTGCAGGCTGACTTGATTAGAAGCCCAAACTGTGACCATCCAAAGACAGTAGAGATGTACATTCAGCAGATACATCTCCCCACAAACCTGGAAGGATATAAATCTGATGAAGCTAGGGTGACTATATCAATTTGCGGAGATGTCTCGAAATTCAAGGAAAATTTGGGGGATATAACAAACCTACAGGGTTACACCCATAATATGAAAAAGTACTTTGAGTAATGCAACTTCAAAGTGTATGAAATACATATTTTCTGCATTACACGTATACATATTTTACTAATTTAAAAATTCATGAGACCCCCTCCCCTGAGGCAATATCTTAATAATTCTCTTTATATTATCTTACAGTTCACCAAATATTACCTAAAATTTACAAATTATAAATGTGTGAGGCTCACAAACATACTTTAAATTTTCAAAATAATCTTTGCCTAACTATTCCCGACAAGCGCTATCGAAGTTGGAGTCGAAATGACACACCCATACATTAACCGTCAAAATTTTGGAGTTAACATGTCATGGCTCATTGACATCAGTATTTAGTACGAACGGTGTTTCCATTAATACACCCCATAAAATGAAAAATAGTGCAGAAGAAGCGATGTCTCAAGATATAAGGAAGAACGTGTTATGGAGGAACACGAAAAAGGGAACTAGAAAAATTTGGCGTGTGCTTGTGATTTTGATGAATGATGATGATCACTACGATGATTATTCAATCTTAACGTTAGGATTGAGTACGATTTAACCCTTTATCTACTGCATCATGATCTACAGCAATGTTTTTCACGCAAATAGTTTTTTTGGGTTACTACATTGAAAATTAAGGGATTTTCATAAATGAAATACTCATACGACAAAAATTTATTTTGTAACAGCTAATTTGTAAGCACCACAGAGTAATTCAATTGTGAAATAAATTACATACACTGTACTTAAAACATTTCACTTAAAACATCTGGTCAAATCGTTTTCTAAGTTGTTAACACACTTAACAAAAATCAGAGACCTTTTTTCTTGAATTTTACATTTTCTTTAGAGCAAATAACAGAAAAGTGGAGCAATCTGAACAAAATGGCAGATCAAAAAATCCCATCGGTTTCGAAACTATCTTCGTTCCTCGCTAAAATACTCTTAATAGAAACCCTTGCTGAAGTGTATCCTGAAAAGTAGAATTGAAGAATGTTCCGGCGAAGAACCGTCAGGATAGTCGTAAAAATGTTGACCGGACGGAATTGTAAAGAGAGTGGTACTTATAAGTATTGTCAGCAGATAAAGGGTTAAAGCGCTGCAAATGAAGTGATTCCAGTGAAGAATAGATATCTGAAAATCCAGAGTTATTATAACGCAGTAGTTCTCAGTTTTTTGAAGTCGAGGAACACTAAACTTTTATATTTTGTTCCGCGGAACAGTTTTGTCATGTCGCGCATTGGATCAGTCGGTTCCCACAGAACACCGAAAGTGAAGCAACACTGGCCGTGGTCAGTGCTTGGGTGACCACTTCTCGCAACTGGTTGCTCTGGAACCGAGTACGATAATGTACGATCGAGTACGCTGGTGCACGTAAAATCCTCCCTCATTTAGTACGTTAGTCCTTCTTTAGTAGTCCTTCTTTCTTATTAGTAGTCCTTTTTAATTTAGAGATCAAAACTGAACAACATACTACAAAAGTGGTCTTAACAAACTCCTATATAAAGGCAAAGTTATTCGAAATACCGCTATTGATAAACCCAACTATTTAAACCCAACTCCAAATGACGGTTTTAAACCAACTGAATGACTAGAATTTTTCTTTTACAGAGATGTAATTAGTAAGATGTGATATATTCTTGATGAAAGGATTAATTTTATTTCTCCAGTGTTAAAAAGATATAGAAAAACTAAAAAATGAGAACTCGGGCGTACTTATTTTTTAAGCACAACTGTTTCAAAAACAAGAGCATGAGACACAAATACAGGCTCTTGTACCGAGTTCATACTTGTAAATTTGTAAAAAAAGGATTTATTACGATTACTGTAGATTTCAATATGCATATAGAGCTGCGGCAGTTTGCTGTAGTGCAAATTTAAGGAGCGATGAATGTAGTAAGAAGCACACATGCGTTTATCTAAAACAGGGTTTATCAACGTTGGCCATATGTCCCCCCAGGGGGCCACAGAAAAATCTAGGGGGGGCACAGAAAGAAAATGAAATTTAGGGGAGCCACAGACATCCTGAAGTGGGAAACGACATGTTTCCTAACTAGCATTATAAATACAGCACTGAAAATTTCTCGAATAATTATACTTGATGGTACTACTAAGATTAAAATACTACAAATGTTACAAATAAAATTCCATTGATACCACATAAGTTTCCTTCATGCTCTTTACGAAACGTAAATCCCTCAAATAGCGCCATATAGTCTCCAAACTCGTGCTTGTTTGAACTGGAGACCTTGATATATGCGAGACATTCTGTCTACATTGTATTATAATACATGTTTAGTTTCAGGAGTTGAAAAATAGATGATGTGAAAGGTTATTATAGTATCTGCGCCAAGGCAAGTGACGAGTCTTATGGTCGTCGTTATGAGAAGCTCATAGTGTGGTTGCGTAAAAAAAAATAATAATAAATTATATAATACACACACACACAAAAAAAAAAAAAAAAGAAAAGAAAAATGAAAGGACAAACTCTCTTTGCGATATTGAAAAAAAAAGCAGTAGCATTTCTAATTTTGGATGAAAGGTAAGCAAAATTCATAGCTCCTTAATGAAGTTGCATTTTAAAATTGGCTTTTGTTCTTCCTTTTTTTCAATTATTTCTTTATTTTTCTTTTAGAATTATTATCGAAACCTTAAAGTTCTAAAAATTATGTACTTCCTGTAGTAACTTTTGACAGTGTAAATTTTACTGCTAAAAAGACTCGTTTATTAAAGATAAAAAGGCTTTCTCATAAGGAAAATTATTTCAAGCATTCATGTATTTATTATCTATTGTTGGTTGTTACATTTGTATTACTTTTTGTGAATCTAAAACTCTCAACATTAAAATTTTTCCAAAATACATAAATATTTAATTTTTTATACTCTGGAATTGCTCCGATTTTACTATAGCACATTATGAATATTTACATAACAAGTCATTTATTAATTTATCTGTGCAAAATATTTTCATAAATTAATTATAAAACTTTATATTTTTCAAATGGAGAAGAATTAAATTGTCATGTGACCAATGTGCCACTCAAAATTTTGAATACGTTCAATAGTTTTCTTTTTTTTTCATAGTGACACGTTTCTACTAATTCATTTTATAGGCTATTTCTTTGGCTATCAAAACGTTATTGTAATGCAAATAAATATTTATATGTTATTTTTTACTTAGTGTATCTTTAAATATAGATCAAAATTAGAGCTGGCATGTCGACTTTTTACATTAATTCCCAGCTTTATTTCCTATATGGTAAGCTCTATTCAATGCTAAGCAAATATTTTAATCTGCAGAATGATTGCTGAGCTACTTACTACTGTTACTTTATATTATAACCTTTCCTTATAAACAGGAGCATTTATTTTTAGAAGCTGTGTTTTCATCTGGTATCTATGTTAGTGTTTGGCGTTTAACAAGTATTTGTGTTTTAAAACAGAGACACATTTCTAAGGTTTTATTAATCAAAGAGTTTAACTAATGTGACTAAGTGATTTATTAAAATCTTTAACGGTTGTTATATATAAACTACCACAAATTGAAAAAATCCAATTTTTTCTATTGTTTTAAGGAATGAAGCTTTTTTGACATATTTCTAGTTTCTTTCATAACTTTTCCATAATTCATTTTTAAAATATCAAAATAGTGTTTAGCACGTGATTATTGCGCTTTAAAAAACCAAAAGAATGAAAGAAACGAAAACCACTGTTAAATATGCATCTTGCAATATCCTGTTCGTTCAACATTATTTCTTGCCATTTATTTTCTTCGTTTTTATTTATTGTAATTACATTGTTTCAGCTTAATTATGGCAACTGCTAAAGCGAAAAAAAAAGGCGGCAGTACTCTGTTGATTACTTGGCATTTGGCTTCATTGCAGCCCCCTGGCAAGAAAATTAATTAAAAACTTTATATTTTTCAAATGGAGAAGAATTAAATTGTCATGTGACCAATGTGTCACTCAAGATTTTGAATACGTTCAATAGTTTTCTTTTTTTCATAAAGTGACACGTTTCTACTAATTCTTTTTAGGCGATTTCTTTGGCTTGCAAAACGGTATTGTAATTAAGCACAGGGGCTTAAGCACACCCTGTGCTTAATATGTGCGAATACCCTATCTAATGATAGTATGCGACCCAGTAAACTTAAGCATCATCTGCAAACTGTGCATAAAGAATTGAAGGACAAACCATTATCATTTTTCAAAAATATGAAAAATGAGTATGTGTCCCGAAAAACAATCTCAAACCTTTTTGAAGAAAAAAACATAAGAAGCAAGAAAGGGAGTTACAAGCGCCGTATGAGATTTCCAAATTAATCGCTAAAACTTGTAAACCCCACACTATTGGTAAAATTTTAATTTTGCTCTCCGTACGAATAATAATTTCAAATGTAATGAATCAGAATGCTGAAGACGTTATTCAAGCTATTCTTTTAAGTAACTCTAGCGTATCAAGGCGCATTGATGAAATGGCAAAAGACGTAGAAAACCAATTAACTACAAATTTACGCGATAAGAAATTTGCAATGCAAATAGATGAAACTACACTGAGTGACAGCAGTGCAATTTTAATGGCCTATGTCAGACTCCTAAAAGAAGATATATTAGTTGAAGAAATGCTCTTTGTTAAAAAACTTAAACTGATACAAAGGGTGATTCAATTTTCAGAGAAACGGCTGAGTATTTTAAAAACAATAATATTCCTATGACAAATATCATAGCTTGCGTTACGGATGGAACCTCTTCCATGGTAGGGAGGTATAGATGGTTTATTGCACATTTGAAGAAGATTGTTCCCCATATATTTTGCATTCATTGTGTGATTTACAGGAAGCATCTAGTGGCCAAGAAACTAAGAGGAAGATTGCATTGCTCTCTTGATACAGCAATTAAAGTCGTTAACTCGATAAAATCTCATTCTTTACAAGATCGTCTATTTAAACAGCTGTGTATTGATAATGATGAAGATTATGAATATCTTGTTTTGCACACAACTGTTCGATGGCTATCAAAGGGAAATTGCCTTCGTCGTTTCGTTGCATTGTGGTATAGTATAGTAACATTCTTAAATGACAATGAGTTAAAAGAAAAGGTAATAGAAGCGAAATGTGATAAATTTTATTTGGCAGACATGTTTGAAAAAATAAATCTGCTAAATAAAGATTTGCAAGGGAATAATTGCAACCTGATTCGCTGCAAAGAAGTGCTAACTGCGTTTCTTAAAAAGCTAGAATTGTACAAGAATAATATTTCGCGTCGCAATTTGATTCACTTTTCATTTCTGAGTTTGATATCTACCAAACTAGAAGATAGTGACACTTTTGTATACACAGAGCACTGGAAACAATTATATGACGATATGAAGTTAAGATTCTCTGATATACTAGATATGAAGATTCCTCAATGGGTAATTAACCCTTTCAAACAGATATTGATGATGTTGATCCCATTTTTCAAGAATCTATCATAGAATTACAAAGTGATGTAAGTGCACAAATAAGATTTAAAAGAGGTCTTGTTAATTTTTGGCTACATAATGAAATTAGAGAGAAGTACCCCCAGATTTGAGAAAAGGCTGAATTATATTTTATTGTTTTTCCCACTTCTTACATTGTCGAATCAGCCTTCTGCCGACTTCTTCATGCGAAAACTAAGGAGCGACATCGTTTGGATATTGTTAAAAGAGGGGATTTACGATTAGCTTTAACCAGTTTTACACCTGATATTGAAAACTTAGTAACACTGCATCAAGCGCAAGGTTCGCATTGAACATTATGTACATACTTGTAAATAATTTAAAAATAAAATATGTTGTTATTCTTTAATTTATAAATAAGAAATATATCCTTGTGTGTGTCTTACAATTACGCTTACAATCAGAGAAACATATATATATATATATATATATATATATATATATATATATAGTGAGTGGGGAGCCACAATAAAACTGTATTTAGTAAAGGGGGCCATCAGTCAAAAAAAGTTGAGAAACCCTGATCTAAAACGTGTGTAAGTGTGGAAAATTCACTTTCTTAAAAGATATTTGGGGTAACATTTGTTCTGGCTGAGTTTGTAATAGCAGTCCCAAAGAGTTCCATCTCTGTAAAATGCTTCGTTAATGGGGAGGCCACACCCTGTTTCGAAGGACACCAACCTCAGTGAAATGTCTTCCTGCGGATATCCATTGGGTGGAGTCGAATGGAACTTGAAATAGTTACTTTGCACCAAAATGCCCTTCTACTCAACACGAAGAACTTACAAGTCGAAGTAAGCTCTCAAACTTCAAGTCTTCATTTCCCAAGTGTGCATTCTTCAAATCTGTGGGAATGAGTGGTTGAAGAATTTAAAGTTGTTTTTTGATTTATTTACTCAAGGTTTGTTCAACGGGAGAGACTAATATTTCAAAATAAAACATAATGAACAAGAGACAATTTTAAACAGAACTTAAATAACATTTTGTCGGGAACAACATATAAAAGTCTAAAGTTGAGACTATATAAAGGCAGTAAAGTATCTAGAATCAAAAAAAGTGTCATGAAAATTGCGGTTTTAAAGGTAATGCTAAACATTAAAAAAAAACCATTGCGTGATTGAATCAATTGGAGATAAACGAGAAAAAAATTTAAAAAAAAGGAATGTAATCGTTTTAAGACAAATCTATGAGTAGATAAGCTTATGAGTAATAGCTTAAAGAAGAAGTTAGCGTGCAGAGTCAATGCAGAAAAATTCCGTTTCACCAAGCTTTGGTCGTTTGGAGTTGATTAAAAAGTGCCGATTGCCTAAACACCCATTTTAAACACTTTTTGAGAAATTTTTAACATATTCAGTTATTATTATTATTTCGCGTATACGACAAAGAGAAATCATTTCATTTTGGCATGATTCTTGTTTATCTAGCAGGCTTTACCGATAAAAGAAAATAAGGAAATGTTTTTGAGATGAAAAAATTGCATGATTTTCCAATACCCTTTCCCTATGAGCAAGAAAAAACACTGACAGTCTAAAGACCTTTCGTTTTATTCCAAAGTTTATTGTAAATATATATGTGTTTTTGCTTTTGAAACTGATTTTATCCCCAGTATGTGCGTGTTAAATGATTAACTTTTCTTTAATAATAAAAGACAAAATTGAGTGTACTTTTGTAACACTCCCCATTCCGTGAAGATGAGCATTCATTTTCACGAATTAAATACATTAAAAATGCCTTTAGGTCAAATACGCAGATTGGAAGCTTGAAATGTGTTTGTTGCTCATAAGAATTTCATCAGAACGTTCACAAGGAAAAGAGAAAGAAGAGTGTTAGTTAACGCTCAACAAAATGAACCATGCAGAAATAAATGTTTTTCCATAGTGAAGTTAAACCTGTCATGCCCGAGATTATCTCGGGCACAGCACTGGTGCTCCAATCAATCGAATATGCAGTGGCTATAAAACCTTAACATTTTTATGCATGTTATTCAAAATCTCAGTTTTTAACTACTAAGTATATTTTATTTTGTACTAAACATTTGATTTTTTCAATAAAACAAATTGACAATATATGTACCCAAATCATCAAAATAACTTGACAGTTAAAGGGTTAAATGTTTTATATTGTTGCATTTTAAAGTTTCAAAGGTAAACAAAAAGGACAAAATGTTGAACTTGACGATTTTTATTGAATTGTTAACACAATGAACGTCTGGCTCGTGGCATAGCAGTAACGTATTTGACTCGGAGCCAGGACACTCATCGAGTGGCTTTATAGGAGTTTCTCATATTCCACGACGAAAGCAGCTTTTCATTTAGTGCTCTAAGCCGAAATCTAAAGGGTCGTTGTCCAATTTCCCATCCGAATCAGCATCATTCCCGTTGCTCCACAATTCTGCTTACATTTTTCAAAGATCAATACTATTTAAAATTTATCAAAAGATAAACTTTTATCAAAACAGTTCAAGGAAAAGAAATGCTTTTAAATTACAAGAAAAACAAAAGCTCGGGGTTAAATCTACGAGGTGAGTAATAGTTCTATCTGGGTTGTCGGAAAAAATATTGGGAACCTTAGCACTTAAACGCACCTCATACCGTCAAGTTAGGTGTTGAAGTCTGCTTTTAAATGATTTAAATAAATTTTGAATGAGGGACCGTATATAAATTATTGTAAACACTAACTTCAAAAACCTGATTGGAATATTCTACTTTTGACAACAGAATTTAATTCAGATTACTTCAGATGCAAAATTTGAGAACATTCTGAGCATTAAAACAGAAAATATTGACAGAATGACCATCATTATTTTCAACACGCTCATTTACAGATCACAGTACATGAAGTCATGAAAACATTTAGGTGCTTAAAAGGCACAATAACTACGTGATCCGTTCTAATACGTAACGTTTAGGTATCTCCTTACTGTGGTTTTGTTAAGATTTCTTACTTTGAGCTAAGAAGTAGAATGCTATACATTCAGCAATGGCACACAGCTCCTGAAACGGCAGCCAAATGTATTTTTCAGAAATTCTATTGAATATTGTTAGCTGAAAGTTTAGATATACAATTTTTTCTAGGTTAATTTATCATTGAAATATAACATTGTTTGTGATGGATAAATACTGATATCATAATGGTGGATAAGAAAGCATTATGTCATTTAACTTGTCACTTTTTAAAAGTTGTCTTTATTTTGTCTGCAAGCCGTCATTGAAAGCAACTTCGGAGCTTTAGTATATAATTTGTTTTCAAAAGTATTTTTCGAAAGGCCTATCCATTGAAGTAGAGGATTCGAATGTATGTTTTGCTTTTATTTTATTTGAACGCCTGTTAAAAGTATGTGTGTAGTGGGGAGGATTTTGAAGCGGAGATGTTTTGATCTCCAACCGTTTGGAGTTGATAGTTAAGCGACAAGCCTGCTATTATCGATTCGCATTCTCTCCTCCTGGCAAAGGTGCACCGCAGTAGGGGAACACACTTTTGAAATGCGAACATTTTGGAGACTTGATTTCATTTCAAAGTTTAAATACAAAACATTGGATTTTAGAAAAAAAACCATGTACGTGGATCGAGTCCAAAAATGACGGTTTTCAGTCAACCAAGGTCAAAGTTTATTTAACAATTTGATTCCTTACGTGCATTTTCTTTTTATTGTTGTGGAATAGAGACTCATTTAGATTCATGTCCACCATTCGAAAATGCAAAAACAATCCCTGAGGCATTTACTTTGACACTACACACTAGCACCTGAGACCCTTATTCAACGAACAAAATTGTGACCAGACATGGCGGATGTACTTTTTTTTTTTGCCCTCTACGTAACAGGAATTTTTTAACGAAATGATTGAGGAACGCTACAGCGAAGAACCCCGTGAACGATCGCAAGCTCTCTCAGGAAAAAGTAACTGCAAAGAAAAGAACTAAAAAACACCGATCCGATGCACATAACAGCAATAGATAGACTTATCCTAATTTCGTAAAGTTAGCAGTTCATACTTGGGGATGTAATAACTCTCAATTCATTTCCTATACATTCGACTTCATAAAATTTAGTTCTCATATCAGATTAATTTCTTTTTTCCTTGCAAAAACTCGAAGCGTATAACGAACTTTTGAAGAGTCATCTTCCATTTCTAAATGAATAACTTAAATATTTGAGCGTGCACAGCATATATCAATTGACACTTGACATCTGCCTTTATAGCAGGGAGGAGCCGGCGTAGTGGTAAGGTACTGGCCTCGTACGCAGAAGTTCGCAGGATCAAACCTGTTCCAAGTCGGTGGATTTTTATGATGCGGAAAATGGTAAGCGTGAGTATCTGTTTGGCTTGGATACTCTCGGCTAAATGAAATTACTTAGAGCTCAGATTTCACCATCTAGGGGAATTCTCAAAAAAAAGGTAATGGCATCCGCCGATAGTTGAAAGAATGGATGCCGTGGAATGCACTAGGCCCACAAAGGCTAGTGACCATACGCAGCCCCATTGGAAAGCAGATAAACCAAAAGAAAAATGTATTCTTATAATAAAACTGCCGATTTTAACAGACATCTGGATTGATTACGCAAAACATTGTTCCGTAATTAAAACATTTCTTAACCCCTTTTTGCTTTGGAACTATTTTGTTTACAGAAAGCTACTGTACTTCCTACTGTTTTTTGCAAATAACCCAAATGACGATATGACCCACAGAGCAAAAACTGGGTTTCAAATTTTCAAAAGGGAAATTCCGTTACATTATCGGAATGTTTTCAAAAATATCTGTGGCCATACAAATAAGTTTTTTCAGGCAATACAATATTTAAAAAAATGGAAACAGTCGTAAAGAAAGCACCTTCTCTTCGGGGGGTGATTTACGCTTGCTTTCACTGCAATTTAACTACATGTGTATTTTACGTAGAGGGAACTGGAAGAGAGAAAAAAACATTCCTTAGAGCGATTGGATGGAACATTTTTGTCATCTCGTGCCTTTTCCATGGCTTTCGTGACCGATTTTCAAATTCATGAATTTTTCGACCTGCAGACACCCTGAAGGAGACTGAGTATTAGAGTCACTTGTCAACGTAAAAGCGTTTCTGACCACCACGTGGCTCTTGAACAGTTTTTTTTCCTCGCTGAAAAAAAACGGACAACCCTGTGCTGTAGGTTCCTGTACTTAGCTAACAGTGATCTTACTGTACTTGATTTCTTGAAGAATTTATCTAGGGTTTGTTAAAAGAAAATACAAGATGAGTGTTCATTTTACGAAAAGGCAACTAACAGAGTGCTCAAATGAAGGAATAGCAATCTTAGAAAAGCGATTTTCAACCATCAAATGTGATATAGAAAATATAATCAAGAGTATTTCTCATAATTAGTTACTCACGTTGGATCAAATTTCACATGAGAGGGAACTTCAACGATGCGCCTCCTCCTTGGCTATGCTACACTGCCGAGTGCTCATCTCAACGCACGATAAAAAACCGGATCTTTAGTGCAGTGCCCGGATGGCTCAAAATCGAATAGTCGAAGCCTTTGCGGTGGTCTTGTTCGCGCAAGTGTAAACATGCGCATACAAAATAATAAATTTTAATTATTATTTACTTTTTTTTCATAATTATGCAACAAAATCATTTCTAATGAAAATCTCACCATAAATAAAAACATAACTTTTCCAACATTTTTATAGAGTTATTGCTCCGGAAATTTGAATATCATGAAACTTTTTGTAGTGTCTAAATACTATGGTAAGGTTCGGTATAAGTAATGAATTTTTCCGAACATTTAAAAAGGAAGCACATCTTGAGATTTATACAGTTGAGAGTACAGCATTTAAACTATAAAAAGGAGGGGGGGGGGGGGAACGGCCGATTTGAACCGTCATTTGTGTTGGTCGAAGAAAACGATGCACACAAGAGGGTTTACATTTTAAGACGGTTTTTCTTCATTCAATTGTGGATCAAGACTGAACTACAGTAAAACCTGCAAAGTTGACCACCTTTGTAAGTTGACCACCTTTGTAAGTTGACTACCTTTGTAAGTTGACCACCATTTTAAGCTGACCACCTGTCTAAGTTGACGACTTTTTCCAGGAACAGAATCAGCCCTATGTTAAACTTTTGTAACTTGACCAGCTGTCTATATTGACCACTTATGTAAGCCAAGTTTGGGTGGGAGTATTATAAAAAACCATTTGTAAGTTGACCCCCTAATTTTTATTATATTTATTTGTGTAGCTAATTTTGCAAAGATAAAAAACTATCTTCTCCAGGATATTTTTATGCTAAAATGGTTACACCAGAATTTGTTTGGATGGATGAAACATCAATATAAAGTCTCCCTAAACTTCTTTGTAAGTTAACCATGTGGGAAAACTACTATGCGCGCTCTCTCATTCTTTAAATAAGTTTCTTCCTTTTGCTATTAGCCATTTTGAAAACTTATGTATTTTTTAAAAATCTTTACCATCAAATAAGTAACTTGCATAATTAATAAGATATTTATCTTTATTTTAACTAAATACTTTAATTTTAAAGTTGTATAGGATACATTTTAAGTCATTTTGGTAACATTTCTCTATTGATATTTTTGATAATTGTGAGAGAAAAGTTTATTACTATTTTAAAGTAACGCCAATACATGAAGTTATATTTTAATTAGTTACAAATGACTAAATGCATAGTGTAAGAAATAACAAAACAAAAAAAAATCTCCACCATCTATAAGTTGACCACTAAAGTGCTGCACTGCAAGTGGTCAACTTACACAGATTTCACTGTATATGCCTGGATAATTCTTATACAAGGATATAATTTGATGCTAATTGTAAATCTTAGATGCAAATTTCTGTTCATTTCAATATGAAGAAAGCCCCTTAACAACATTTTATTAATGGCATTTGTCTCTTATGTTAATAGCATTCAAATTATCAGGAGTGATTCTCTCTTTCTTCCCACTCAATTCTTAATTCTGCCAGGCCATGGCAGTGGAGAGCCCCATGTTTGCTTTGTCACCCCCTTTTTTTTTGCTTTCATCTTAGCAATAGAAACACCTTACCCTCGATACTTTATCGATGTGGAACCGGGCCCAGGCCCCATGAATACCCCCTTTTGACGGCCCTGTGCATTGTATAGCACACGTGTCATTTTGTTGCAACAATATAATTATCTGCGTCACATATATCACATTCAATGAATGAAAGTACTCCTTAACGTAATTTCAAGGTATTACTTTGATTTAAGAAAATTCAAATACAAATATTTTGCTGAGACCAATACTAAAATAAAATTATTTAGATTGACTGAAAAAAGGGGGGTAGGAGGACATGTAGACTAATGTAGTTTTTAATTTTTATGCTCATTCAAAAATATTTTTTTTATTTTTAGCAAACCAAAAATGACACATTTTAATATTTTCAGGATAAGGTTTCGGTACTCTATGTCAGTGGTTTCCAACCTTCTTTCCTTGCGAATCCTTCTAAGATCCAAAAGAAAATCGTGAACCCCCTTTCGTAGTCGTTAGTAACTGGTAACGAAATTAAAATTTACGAGCACATTTATTTTCTACGTAGCACAATATTTCATAACAAAAATTTAAGTAATACTGCAAAACAACTAAGAATAATTTACTTTTTTTATTAGGGTGATTTTTAAAACTGATTGACAATTTGATGTCCGCATCTTAAAATCAGAATTTCAAGTTGATAAAACTATTATTCTGACATTGTAAAAGCCCGTACGGGAGCATCATTTCATATTGAATTCATTACATATTTTCCCAAGCTGTGAAATAGTCTTCCTTTAGTACTTTAGTTGGAAAGTAATGGAAATTTGCTTGTCCGCAACAAAAATTTACAGAACCAGAGTCTTGTTTTCATCATTTAAATTAACTTAAATTATTCATTAAAACAGGAAGTAATCAGTGTTTACTTAACAAAAATGCAAGTGATTTTATAGAAATGTTTATCTATTATTTTAAAACTTAAACAAAGTTTGTGTTCGAACATGTTCCTATTGTTTAACTCTCACAATATTTGAATATTGAAATTATTTCTGTGGTAGGGAAGCCTTGTATGTGTTTTTAAAACCATGTACCACCTAGAATGAGCTAGTTTTATTCTTTTACTGCTGTATAGTGGGACACATAATTCAAGATGATGGGTATTTTTATTACTTCTTAGGAGTGTTACCCATTTATTTCCCAATATTTTTTACAGTATGAAATTAAGCAATTAAGTAATGGTGCACTTCTGGTAAAGGAATGAATTTGTCCAGTTGAATTTTCAAGAACACAGCCAGAATTTATTCTAGTGAAGAATAAATTCTTGGAAATGGTAACTCATGAAGAAGGAAAGTGAAAATCCTGATCGAAAACAACCAAAGAATAAATAAATCAACAGATATAGATATTTTAAGAGCTTTAACTCATGCTGATATTAGTTTTTTATTTAAGTATATATTTTGTCACTATATATATATTTATTTAAAAGTGAACACCCCGACATACAATTTTAACGTTGTCCGAAATTATTTTTGTGTGTTTCGTTTAAGACATGTTTTATTCTTTAGGGGAAAAAAAGAAAAACTCCTTTACTTGCAACTCCCCCCCCCCCCCCAAAAAAAAAAAAGCCACATTTGTTAGGATATGACAGTACTCTTTGGAAACAGTAATGTGTTGCAAACTTTATCTGAGGAAGTTGACACTTTACTTAAATTAAATGAAAGACATGGCTTACAGAATTGGAACAATTAATTTTTAAATTTCTACTGCCAGCTTTAAAACTGAAAGGAGATTCTATTTATTATTAGTTCTGATCAAAAACATATATTTCTTGGTCAAAATCATGAGAGTGAGTCTTGTAGTGATGTTTCATTACATTTTTAATGTAAAACAAAACAGTTAAGAAATTTCAATTTTGGTCAAAATTACTGTTAATATTATTATTACTGGTGCATTATTGCAACGGGATAATTCCTTTGTCCCAGGAGCGTCATGAGTGCTACTGCAGCTGAAAATAAGAATTGTAGTAGTATATTTGTAAGATACTAGTTAAAAAATTAAACCGATCCAGTCACTTCTTATATCTGCAGGGAAAACATTTAATTTGTAATAAAAATACATTTTTTGAAAGTTATATCCTTTATTTAAGAAACAAAGTAACACTCCTAAGATAAACTGCCATTAAAATACTTTAAAATTTTTTAATAAATAAATATTGGTATCATTTTCACTTATTACAAAGTATTTAGGTTACCTAAACAATATTTATTAGATTAGTTACTGATAAAGATTATTTTTCAGAATGTTTTATAACTCAGGAGAAAAACAATCACTTGTCAAGCTCCTTTTTGAAATATAAATAAATTACTCTAAAATAATCACCTGTTCAGAATGCCAGTAAATTATTAGGAATTCAACCTAGGCAAGTTTTACAACAAACATTTTCAGATTGTGTCAAACCTAATCTGTCAATAAATTTGAAAATCACCCACTATGTGTTCTTTTTGAATTATTAATGGGGCAGTAAACATATGTATTCGCAAAATATCTTTAAGAATTATTTTCCTGATAGTGCGAAAACGTTATGGAATAGCATACGTACATAATTTTGAATCAATAAATATGGTTCGGTTTGACTTTCGTGTTGAAATATACAAATTTCGCGAAAGTTGGAATAGAAGTGCCATAAATGCAAGTACACAATTTAAAATTATTGAATAAATATCTTACGGTTCCACTTTGGAGTTTGTATAGAAATCAGCCGTAAATAAGGCAAAATTTTACATTTTAGTAAATGTTCATATTTCCGACTATTTCTTCGCACCAGCAAAGAAAAGTGAAAAATGGTAGGAGAAATATCGTTCAAAATTTGAAATAAATCTATGAATATCTTCTGATACTATTTTGAGATTCAAATTTTCAAAATCAGGTAACAGTCAAAATAAGTGCATTTCAAATTTTGTACACCAGTCCACAAATTTTACGTATTTATGAGAAAAGCAATTTATTTGAAAAAAAAAAAAACATTTTTCCTCTCTGTCCCAATCCGTAAGTAAATGTGTTATTTCGTTTTGCTTTTACGTTGGTATTTATATATTCAGCCATTTCAATATTATTTTCGCGAATCCCCTTTCGACACAACGCGAACTCCAGGCGGTTCGCGAACCACCGGTTGGGAAACGCTACTTTATGTGCATTAAAAAGATTTTCTTTCCGCCTATTTGAGAAGTGGAAATGGTCATAAATTGGATTTTGAGGTGTAAAAAGAGTAACTCGAAGTTAGAAGTAAAAAGAAAAAAATGTTTAATGGTGAAATGTGTAGTACGGATTCAGCGACTGTGTTATACACGCAAACCCTCGGTTTACTGTTACACATGAAGAATAGCTTTCAAAATCATTTTTTGAGAAATGAGGCGAGTTATTAAACATTATTAGAGAATATTCATCTGTGAACTGATAAATGGCCAATGCCTTTATTTTTCAACATTTAAATGTGTTTGGAGTCATCGAAATGAGCAACATAAACATATTTTTGACATCAAAAATGGGAGTTCATTTCTATCTACGGGTAAAATGAAATTCATGCATCGTCTGATTTGTATAAGCTACCTACCAGCAATGTATGAAATCCGACATTGTGCACAATGCTTAGTACCATTGTTCATACAGAGTTTCATGCAAGATTAGCTTTAAAATGTAGAATGCTTCGTTAAAGAAATTCCGATCGTATCCAAAATGCGTCATTCGGTTTCTTATGCCGTTTTTCTTATTAGAAAGCATAAAAAGAGCCAATTTTTTTTCTTCTTCTGATGCGTTTTTGAAGCTGTTAAAATAAAAACTCGATGTTTTTGGTAGAAAAATGAAAAAGCTAATTGAACATCAATCGATAATAAGCTTCGTTGCTGAAGATTTTTCAAAGCACGCTGTGATTCCTATTCTTTGCCAATTTGGAATTGAAATCCAGGATTCATTAAGTGGATTGTTGTGTTTTCGGACACGAAAATGATCCCTTTCCTGCCGAGAATGCAACAACAAGCCTTTTTGAAGCTCTTGATTAATGAGTGATCGGAATTTGTTCATCGAAGAAGAATCGATCGTCTTACCTGTACGAAGGTCCCTTTTCGGCAGGTGCTCCTTCCTCCTTTCGATCGTCTCTTTCACAGTGCCTGGGCGATGCGAGGGCGCTCCTCTCATTGGTAAGGCAGCAGGATGACGTCACGGGGCGCCCCCAGCTCCTCTCACTCGCCTTTTTGAGGCGATTCCATTTCGGTATGAGCTCAATGCTATCCCTTAAACCAGAGTTACTTAAAGTGCTTGCTAAAAGAAGAAAAAATATCCAGTCAACCACAATGTGTAGCTGTAGTATACATCTACAAGCAGTTAGATATTCTCCAATTTATTTCAACCATTCTCCCCAAAACCTCGGATAAAATCAAATCCACTTCATTTAGCAAATTGATTCATCTCTGTACATTATACATCACTGACCTAACGATCTGTGAAAGAATCCCTGATGAATAGTATTCAAAAATATTACAAATATGTCTAGGCGTGTTTTAAATTCAAACGCATTGTACATTTCGTATTGTTATTTAAAATCCTAATACGTCACGGTTATACAACTCGTATGAAGAATGATCTCACTTTAACAAGGCTAACATTGTTTTGTTCGTAAATTCCAATAATAATACTGCAGCCCCATTAGAAAGAAAAAAAAGTAGGGATGAACCGGATAGTTATGTTGCCGGATACCGGATACGGGGTATCCTTCAAATTTTTTCTGTCGGATACGGATATCCGGACCGGATATCAGAGTTCAACCGGATAGATGTTCCAACAGATATTTGTAGCTCGGCCGGATATCCGGCTGCTATTTGCTTTCAGTTATGTTATGTTTTTACCTATTTTTCTATGTACTACAACCTCAAAACCATAAATAACAAACGTGTTTCACTCATCAGTTCTTTTAAAACATTTTTAATATATCAAAAAACATTTTCTATACACAAATTTATAATGTAACTTTAAAATGTGTAATGATTCAAATTTGGAATGCAAGTTTAATAACGTAACACACAAAATAAGACATTAAAGCATTGTTTTTATTTGTACAGAATTTGAAAGAAACGAACTTTAAATGTTTCGTAACATACCTATTTCTAACTTAGAAGTATTTCTAATAGGTTAAATGCACTTTCATACATCATCAAATTTATAATCTCTCCTCATGTAACTTAGTTCTCAATTGCTTCAAATATACTTTTTTCAATGGTGAATATATATTCATTCACTAATTCATTTATTCATTCATTCACTCATTTATTTATTCATTCACTCATTTATTCCTTCACTTATTTATTCGCTTATTTATTCATTCATTCAGAAATATACTTAAAAATCTAGATCAAAACATTTTACAGGAAAATAGGCTGGTTTAGTTCTAGTTGAACTTCGTATCTGTACATATTCTACGTCATAATATCTTATCGGTAAAGTTTTCTCCAAGCGAATCCGTCAGTTAGATCAAGAATTATATAGGTTTGAAATTTCCTCGTAGGCGGTAATGTTGAATTCTGTTGAACTGTTAAAAATTGAACAAAAATTGTTTAAATCAAAAAATACTCCACGTCGAGAGCTCCTTCCAGTAAGCTTGCTCAAAGGAACTTCGATCTTATGTCCAGGGTATCTGCACATTTTCCCATAGGCGCTAATATTAAGATTTTTTAAACTGCTTAAAATTGAACGTAAAATTGTTGTTTAAATCAAAAAATAAAATATGGAAAGGAGGTATTGAGATCTTTTGAATGCAAAAAGAAAAACAATCTTTCGAATTGGACAATTCTCACAAAAGTTATTTGGAGGGAGGGGAGTAGTAAGAGCCGTAAAGTTGGTGGCAGAAGGAGGGAAACAACTCAACAGTCAGGAGGGGGCGTGGTCGTCACGTGACTTTGCCGTTCGGCGCGAAAATGTTGAAAACGAAACTAAGCCACCAGTATTTGGCGCTAGCATCGACAGCGAGGTAACGATTAGCAGAGCGAACGTTAAAGAATCATTTACTCGCCTTAGTTTTCGCACTTTTTTCAGTATTAAAAAAAGGAGGTGCAAAAAATATGTGATTTTTAAAAAAATATTCAATCATCTGTTCTAGAAAAGAATTTGGAGTAATAAATAGACGGCTGTCGTTTAGGTGAACACAAGCATGAAAAATGTTTTTATTTAGTTTTCGGAAGCAGTCTTAAATGAAAACCATGTATTTTGTTAAGAGAATATTGTCATACATTTTAAAGACAAGGGTTTTTTAGTCCAATATAGTGTGAATGAGCTGTTGAAAATAATTGCATTATTATGCTCATATTACCTAAAAAAGAAAGGCTATATGTCTATGTACTATATTTTAACATAAATAAATAAATAAAAATTAACAGTAATTACTATCACATAAGTTTTTTAAAAAGCACATTGCAATCTGATGTATATTTAAAAAAAAATAAATAAATAAACACTTGCAATGTCATTTTTTAAATGAACTGCATGCTTAAAATTTTGTGTTAGTTTTTTTTTTTTAACTATAGATTTAATTTTTTTTTAATTTACATTTATTTAAAAACACATTATGATGCACAAAGTTTTGGTCAAGTTTCAATTACATACAAAACCAAAATAGAAACAAATAATAAAAAAAATCTTGAGCCAAAGCAAAAAGCTTAGCTTTAAATTTATTTTGTTGTTATGACAAGAACAATTTCATTTTGATATAACATTTCTTCTTCTTTAACGTCAATATTGTTTCATATATAAAATTTAATTTTTGAGTCACATCTTTTAAAATTTTTTGTAGTTCCAGACAAATGACGAATTTTATTTTAAAAAACTGAACTTCCCCCCCCCAAATCCCCCCGCCCCCTCTGGTAGGTACCTTTGTCACATTATAATACACAAAACGTTGGTCAAGTTTCAGTTACATACTAAACCAAAATAGAAACAAATAATAAAAAAAATCTTGAACCAAAGCAAAAAGCTTAGCTTTAAATTTATTTTGTTGTTATGACAAGTGAGTCACTTCATTTGAATATTGGATTTTTATTTCAGTCTAAAATGCATTTTGCCCCAGCCGGGAATCGATCCGACGACCCTTGGATTCGCAGGCAAGCGCGCTAACCACTAGACCAAGAATTACTTACTACGAATGGGGAAATAATGTCTTAAAAAGATAAGAGTAATCTCAGGTGAATGTTAAACTTCTAAGAGAGGGGGTATAATACTCTTGGCGCCATCTAGAGAAAACTTTGGGCGTTAAAAGGGAAAGGGGATTTTCGAGCGAAAATAAAATAAATTAAAAGCGAGGGAAAATAATAGTGGCGCCATCTAGTGAGAAAAATATTAATTTAATTCCTTTAAATTTATTTATTTATTTATTTTTTTGAACTTGGAATACTTTCCCTGTATCGAAAACTTTGGGCGTAAAATGGAATTTCGGAGCGAAAATAAAATATGTGGTTTTAAAATAGGGGGGCCATCTAGTGAGAAAAAATGGGAAAACATTTGGGAATTTATTTTAAAAATAAGATTATTTTTGCGAAAATTATATTTCATGGGATTCGAACCTATAAAGGATTCATAGCTGGCAGTTTTGTCAACGCGCAAGACCGCTCAGCTATGAATCCTCGGAATAGAAACAGCATTTTAAAGTTTGCATACTTATAATCATGTTTGCTAATAATTAGAATTTGATTTTAATAAAAGCTCATTAAATCAGGCAATCTGAATTTTAATTACGAATACGCAATTTTTAATGGAGGTAACGGATTATTTATGAATAATAATAGTAGTAGTAATAATAATTAAGAATGAACGCATTTTGAAAGCGAATTGGTTATTAATTATTCTGGTTCCAACCTGTTTTACGGCGGGAGTCATGTATTGCAACAGGATTTAGAAATGAGCTGTACGTCAGAGAAGAAGTTGACCTGATAGAAATCGGGACCCTGACCAATCAGGGTCCCGATTTCTTATCAGATGCTTATTACATTTCAAGTTTTATTCAGTCGAGACTTCAGTTTGCACCATGCGTTTTATTTACGGGACCCTTGACTGATTTTTCACGATGAACTCCAAAAGCCAGAAACGAAAATATGAGGAATCGCAGACAACAGCAAAAGTGGCAAAGGTTGACCAAATAAAAGTAAGTATTGTTTCTTATTCTACTCTATCTATTTGTTGTAAAAAAATCAGTTTATAATATGATTATTGGTTTTGCGCCCCTTTCTTAATTATTTTTTTCTTACTTTTCAGTCAGGAACACCATTTATGCAGAAAGAGGTGCCTGAAGGAGTTTTTCCCATTGGAGATGATGTTTACGTTTATGCTTCCACGTTCCGATGCAAAAACGTGAGTCTGCATATAAGAAAACTTCTGAAGCATGGAGAAAAGCTATATCCCACGACTGAGGGCATAACTTTGCGCCCATGGTGGGTTTCCAGCATTCTTGGAAGAAAGACCATACCGTAAGCATCTAGGGAATTGCAAACATTATTTGAGCATGAGTTGACCATCGAAAGTTCTGATTTTGTGAATTTCAAGTTCACCCGTTTAGCATCAATAAATCCAGGGGAACCGATTTCCCGATGCATTACACTGTTTGCCTCGCAGTGGGCCGAAATGATTCGGTTATACACCCCTATTGCAAACTCTCTTCTGGATCATGTTTTCGGGGTCATGGACTTGTTGAGGGCTTACAAGTCTATCGCTGAAGAGATGATTTCAAGGACCAATTTGTCTGTGTCCTTAGATCACAGTTTAGGTAAACAGTACCTTTCTAATGCGCTTGAATCCATCGTATGCGAAATATTAAAAAACAATGGACTTAGAGATCCAGAAACATTAGCTGAAGAACTTTGGGGAAATAGTGTGGAAAAGTTCAATTCTCTTGCATTATCTCTGGACATTTCAGAAATTGCAGAAGCATTTCGAGAGAAATTGTGGGAAGAACAGACATTTTTGTGTATGAAACCGGCAATGTATGTCACTGAACCTTTTTTAAAACATGTGCAATTAAATAAAATTCTCACATCTGTGAGAGAAAAATTATGTCCAGCGGAGGCTTTTGAGCACTTTGAATAATTTTCACTTTTCGTGTATTTTCAGTTGTATAATAGTAAGCTATGTTTACCCAAATGTAAAATTGAAGATTTTAAAATAAAATGTTATTGCTTACAAGAAATGTCTTTTTACTGTATTACAAGTTTTTTCAAAACAAAGGAAGAAAAATACAACATGGAAATCAATTTCAATATTTACTTATTTATTTATTTTTTTAAAGAACTTGACTAAACGTTACTAATACAGAAAATGTTCTTAAAACTTAGCTAACAGTTTTTGAGTTTTAGCAAGCATCTTCTCTTCGGTATATTCTGTGGACAAAAGTATTGTTACTGTTGAATACTTTTTCCCAAATACGCAGAATCTGATATGTAGAATTTTTAAGCCATTGAATCAATAAATTATGTTACATACAAATTTTACAACTTAAAACTTAATGTCACTGAAAAATTACTTTGATTTATTTTCGTAAATATAAAAATTAGAAGTAAATGACATTCACAAATTACGTTTTCTAAAAGTAGATACATTAAAACTCTGAAAATTTTCTTGATATGTTTTATGAAAGACATTATTTATTTATAGTTTTGAATGCTTTTCACAATTTCTGACATATTTAAATGTGAAGTTCTGAAATTGTTATTACTATACGCATTTAAAAGTAAAAATGTGTCCTTGATGATACTGATAAAAATAAGTATTATTTTCGTTATAAATGAAAAAAAAATAATAATAATAATATAAGTTATAAATTACGATTTGAAAAATATAATGTCATATAAAAAATGATATTGCAGCTTGCAGATGGTTTTCTCCATCTTCGCTACAAGATTTCAATATCTAACCTTGAGACAGTTAGTCACCGGAAGTTGCACATGTTCTATTTTGCAGGTGTAGCGCCGAATGTATGCTGAAATCTGACTCGCTTCGAAAACTAACGAAGGCGCCAATGTTCCCAAAACGGGACAAAGCTATTCTTTCGTCAATTGCGAACCTTTTTTCTTAAATTTTCACTTTGGATCAGTGATATTTTATAAAATAGACAGTTATAATCTAAATTAAGGTGCAAAATTATTTTTCATTATTATATTATTAGAAAAAATATGCATGTGTATTGAATGTGTTCAAAAAGCCAAAATTCGAGTTTTTAACATGTTTATAAAAATATTAATTACCAAGTGAGCTTTTTAAAAAAATTACAGAAGCTGTCTCAAACATAGACGTTTGAAGAAAAATTAACAGTATAATGATATTTGGAATAAGTATTTTGAAAACAAATCAGAAGTTAATGTTCCCAAAATGGGAACATTGGCGCTTAATGGGTTAACTTTTGAAATTCATGAAACTTACAATTACTTAGCAAAAGTTTTAAGATATTTAATTTTCAGCTATATCATCAAAAATAATATTGATACCTCAGAAGCATCCCTCAAGTATATAAGTAGTTTCCAGATATAAGTACTATTGGATTTCTAGAAACTTGTTTGAATTCTTCAAAATACCTTTATAGTTTAAAAAATCAAGATACTTACCTTGCAATGAGTAGAGTACTTATCTGAACTTTTTGAAGCCTATTTATTACCTGTTTTAAGAACTCTTTTTCCTGTAAACATACTAATTTTAAAATCAAACTTGTCCATAATTTCTTTGTAAATATAATATGGCTTAATTTTATTCTAATTGTTAGCAATATGAATAATTAATAATCATGTTAAAATTTGTATGACGTTTAAGTATTAAAAAAAGAAGAAAAAAGCTTGCAACAATTAAAAAGCGATTTATTAACAATTGTTTTTCACTTCTCTGCCATTTCTAAGGGAAAATATTCATTTATGAAGTATAAAGGAAATAAGATGAATTTCCATGGTTATTAGTGCAAGTCGAGACAAAATTGAAAACATTTGTTTTGTAAATTAGTAGCTGCAAATAGCACATATCAAGTTTAGAATTCAAAATATTTTGTAAAAAATTGTTACCACTTTAAGTTCAATTTTTTCAAGAGTATTTTGTTAAAAATAAAAATTTTAAGCTTTCAGGAAATTATCAATTAAATCAACTGAAGTGATATTTAATTGTTGCCACATTTCATACAACCGTAGGAAATCTCAAGTCATAAATGTTATAAATAAAATAACCCTTATATCCATAGTTTAATATAATACACAAAAATTAAAAAATGAAATTATCAAAATTATTATTTGTTAATATCAAGAATAATATCTTAGTATAAAGTGTTCTGCAAAAAAAAAAAAAAACAACAAATTTAGACAAAAATAAATAAACAACAAATACAAACATTTTTAAATGACATTTTTAATCTCTAAGTTCACACATCACCTACATATAAGTAAACATAAAAATGTGATTTTTATATGAAACTGCTTGACAAAATAATAATAAAAAAAGAGGCATATCTATAAAATGTGACAGGCCATCCCACAGTTTTTCAACTTGCATGCAATCATGCATAGCAAAAAACTTCCTATCATTTAAATTTCTCAAAAAAAAAAAACTAAAGCAAACTTGGTCTAACTATATACATTATTTAACTGTGATTAACTAGAAGTATGGTATGAACATAAATTGATTCTCAGTACAAAAACATTTTCTAAACACAAAATTTTCGGAAAAATTATGCCTCTCACCCCCCCCCCCCCCAGTTTAAAAATATAAATTATATAATTAGATGAACACCTACCCTTATGTAACAATATATAAGCTTGAAATAAATAAATAAAACATAAAAATTAAAATCATGAAAGCATTGTAATATTAATTCCGAACTCATTTTCCCCCTGAAACAGTATTGATTGTTAAACTATTAAATATTTTGCTCATCCCAATGTAGAAAGAAAAGCAGATATTATTCGCCATGACAGTTGAACATTGAAGCCAGCACTCGTCGTACAGCAGACCGCAGACCATAAGCTTGTCCCCAAGGAAAACTAATTTAAAAAAGGGACTTTTATATCAAATTTTAAAACTGAAAATTATTAGCAATATTCCTTACACGCATTGTTAGCTGGCATTGGTAAGAGGATAGAGTCAACCCTTCCCAAGAGCAATCTCATTCAAAGAAGAATTTAAAAAGTGAAAATATGCAGAAAAGCATTCCTCGTTTTCAAGGAATGCTCAAAATACTAAATATGAGAACAAAATGCAATAAAAGAACTTGAAAATATTGTTACTGCTTTACATTTTAATATGTTTGAAAGTACATGTGTAGAAATTCATAGATTATTGCGAGTAATGAAACTATTTTAACTGTTTCAAACAAAAATCATGCACTAGATTTGTACCTTTAAACTAAAATTACATAATAATAATGAAAAATATTACAGTTACATGAGCAATAAGTATATACTATGCAATGTTTAAAAAACATCAAGCAATTTGTAATAATTGTGTTTCAAATGAGATTTAGTGATTTATGTTCATACCATACTTCCAGTTAATCACAGTTAAATAATGTATATAGTTAGAAGAAGATTGCTTTAGTTTTTTTTTTTTTTTTGGGGGGGGGGGGGAATTTAAATGATTGGAAGTTTTTTTGCTATGAATGATTGCTTTTTATAGATTCATTTCAATCAAATAATTATTTCGAAGATGCCAATATAAGTAAAGCATTTTTAAAGTAGGTTTCACAAATATTTCACACTACAGCTGTAATGTAATCCAGATATGAACACAATGCATCTAACACTGGATGAAAATTGAAGAATTTGTAACAGCATCTCTCTGGCTACCCCCTTCTGGTGTAAGAACATCTGGCACGGTTGGAATATTTGGAAATTCGGATTGTAACCCTGGTCTCTAGAAAAGAAAAAAAAAGGATATACTATTCATGCTCTTACTGTGCAAGCCACAATGCACTTATTCCCCATCTCTGAGAGTAGAAACTACATTAAGACAATTAAAATTGTATGATATTAACAATATGTGCAGTTTTAATTGCTGTTAAAAGGGCTACATTTTAACTTTAGTCCTCAAAGAGCAAGTGGCAAATGATTTTAACCAATAGGAAACATGATATACACACGAGGCACTTTTCAAGAACAAAACATACTATAAAATGCTATTGCTGCTAAAATTATAATATAATTTATAATATATTTTGACAAAAGCGTCAGCTTTCAAATCAAAATATCTTTAAGAAGTTTCATCAAAAGAACAAGCTTAGTGTAATCAAAGCATTTTGAAAAGCTTTATACATTATAGTTAAAGGAAAAATATACTAATAAACACAATAAAATGCTCAAAAATATATTTAGCATATCATTTTCAGAGAGGAGATAAACTAGAGTCCTAGCTGGCAAAGAAAAGAATCGTCCACTTCTGTTCCATCTTCCATGTAAACGGTTACAGATGATGCCATCACAGCGTTTCGTTTTGTTAAAATCCATACCTGGAATAATCTTGCCATTTCTACAAATAATTAGTAATTTTTTAAATAATATGGAGGCATGAGCTTCACATCACAAAAATTGGTTGATGCATACTAAGTTTGATGAAAGGAAAACCTTACACATTACTGGTACAGCTGGTAACTATTCGCCAGCGTAAGTGTAGATTTCTGAATTGTTTACAGTATCTAGCAACTTGGCTCTAGAAATGGTGTTTTCCTTCAAATCTGAAACACCAATACCAAATAGAATTTTTCTATTGTTAATTAGATGAGTTAGTTTTTTCGCCCCAATCGAATAAAGTCTGAGAATTCTTTACAGCTTTTGCTTGCTGTAGGATTTTTTTTAGTAATGTACCAAGTACTCGGCCATTACTGGGTAGTTGTAAAAATCTCATAATTTTTTTTAAGATTTCCAATAGTAGATAAATTTATAACTGATTAGTACAATAATATGCAATATAAGTATGTAATATGCAATAACAAAAAAAAAAACCTCAAGTATATAAAATATTTTTACTAGGACTCGACCGATGTATCGGCCTCGCCGATGCATCGGCGCCGATTGTTCAACAAAGTTGCCATCGGCATCGGCGGCCGATGTTAACTTTAGAAAAACATCGGCCCATCGGCCTTGAAAAACATCTAAAAGCCGATGCCAGGCCGATGTTTTTCGCAGGGACAACTTTCCAGAAAACATTCTGTCTTTAACTTTCTTTTTTCTCCATAGCTAGATTTCTATTTTCATACAATAACAGGCAGCACATCAATTATAAAAAGCACAAAAATAATGTCATTCTACAAAGTATTTGATAAAAATATTCGGAAAAATAGTTTAAGCGATCGCTGCCGGAAAACCTTCATTATTAAAATTATTTCTCTTTGAACAGAATGCTCGCGAAATAGGATATGTTAAAGTAAAAGTAATAGAGGCGTCTTATGAGAGCTATTTGATTTTTGCACTAGGTTAGTTGCCTCATTTTTGTCCGTTTTTCCTTTAGTAATGATAAAGGCATTAGATGTCATTGTGCAATAATATTATACCATCTGATTTTAGTTGTCATGTTTCTTATTATTCCGAAATTGTAAACAATACAAAGTCAACTCAATGAAAGTACGATAATAGTTCGAATTTTTAAAAGCGTAAACTTTTTTTTCTCTTGGCGTTTTTTTTTTTTTTTTTCTCGCTTTTTCGATCCCGCGTGTTAAAGTTTTTCTGCAATTGTGCAGCAGTGTCGTTGCATATTGCTTTTAGTGTGCGGTTATTCGGTTATTCTCATTATTTCATTTTTAGTTTACAACATAGAAAAGTTTGGTCAAAACTTAAAAAAAATAATTTTCCAGTATAAATGTTTATTGATCGAAATTTTATGTGTCCAAGTTCGACTTGCAATTTTCAAAAATTGAATTGTCAAAATACGAGTTCGAGCGACAGGATTTAATAACATCATAATAAAAATGCTAAAACTTCTTTATTTTCAAAGACAGATCAATGCATAGTTTTTTTCAAAATTCATCTTATTTTTTTATACGATAATTATTTTAATTTTTCCCTGTTTATACTTCGTTTTTTTAGGGCATTTTTTTTGGCTTTGATGCCACTATTTAAACAGTTGACAGTTTTTCTGCTATTGTACAACAATCTCGTTGCATCTGCTTTCAGTTTAGAAAATTTCTTGTTATTTTATTGCTAGTTTACAACATAGAACATCATGAAAAAAAATATGAATCAATTTTTCAGTATAAATGTTTAATGATCGAAATTTTATGTGTTCGACCTGCTATTTTCAAGAATTTAATTCTTAAAAAACGAGTTCGCGCGACAGGGTGGAATAATACCTTAATAAAATTGCTACAATTTCATTAATTTCAAAAATTGACAACGTATATATACATATATTTTTTCAAAATGCATCTTAATTTTTATAAACGATCACGTGTTTTTAAGAAGATTATTTGTCAACAGAAAACTGATGGCGCTAAAAATATTGGTTTATTTCGATGACATTACATTGTGCTCATGAAAATATAAAGAACATGTCAAGTATTTTAGTGTAATTTTCAACTCACAAGAAAAAAAAAGCTAATAAGATTAGTTCTTAAGACCCAGCATTCATTTGTAATGACAAAAAAATCTCACGTCTATGTTTTTAAAGCAATATTCATTATTTCTTGGTTATGAACAGACCTCGTTACTACGAGCGAAATTTTTCAATATTTTATTTTTATATTAGAAAAAGAGCTATTTTTAGTTAAAATAACTTTTATAATGAAAAATAAACATGTAATCGTTCCCGCTTTTCTTTTAAAAACGGGGGGGGGGGGATATTATGGAAAAATCTGAAAGGAGGGGTTTTGTTAGTCCGTATTATAACACCTGCATTTCTCTCCATGAAAAAATAAGAATATAAAGGCATTTGCAGTGCAGGTGTTTTAAGAGAAAATGTTGATGGAAAGGGAATTAGACCCGATCCGATCCAATAGTTGTTGAGGTTTTTTTGTTTTTGTTTTTTTTTTTTCAAAAATAAGACAAAAGAATTTAAAATCCTCTGATATGGCATTTTTTAATTTTTTTTAAACCTCCAAAAAGTTTAATTACTTTACTAGAATCCCGAGTGATTCTTTTCGTTTTAATTATTATGTAAACAGTTTTACGGTGCTTGCATAAAGCATTTATGTTTTTATAAACATAAAAATAAATAAGTGATTTAAATGACATTTTTGACAAGCATTCTATACGATTTAATGGTTTAAAGCGACATTTTTTCCATCGGCCATCGGCCGATGGAAGAAAAGAATAATCGGCAATCGGCCATCGGCCGATCTCGGAAGCATCGGCCAACAATCGGCATCGGCCCATCGGCCAAAAAATGCCATCGGTCGAGCCCTAATTTTTACGCAGCTTATATATTGGTAAACTTCATATGCAAATTCGACTATTTTTTCCATTTTTATATTTTGTCTGGTACTTTTTTAAGCTGCACGAGTAACGCCCAACATGTTTGATTTAACGATTCGCTGAAATATCACTTTATAATTAATTACAAAAAAGTAAAAAATGAAAAGAAAATAAATGAAAACATACAATGCAAATAGACTTTTTTCCGTGGGGGGGGGGGGTGATTATGAGGCATTTTACATTATTGAATGAATTTTTACTACAACCAAAAATCATTTTTTCGTCGAAATTTAGAGAGAGAGACGCAGCGTCAATCCTCAGAAGACTTTCCACGCTTTTTTTGCTTCATTATGTTTCATAGCAAGTTAACTAAATTTAAATGTTATTTTATATTCGGCAATTGCAAATTAACTTCTCTAGCTTTAAATAGTGCCTTGATCGTTTACTTTAATATTTCATAGCATTTAGGTAATAAGGAAAAAAAAAAAAACGACATTATGAATAGTCAAATCCTTTTCTTTGTTTCTTTCAAAGCTGAAAAGCATTAAAAACTCATTCAAATTATGTTTAGAAACGTACTGGGAAAAAAAAACGGAAAGTGAACCTCATAAGGATCGAAATATACTGTCGGTCTTTTGGTCATGGAACTTATTTCTGTAATTTTTTTGGTTTCTGACCTTATGTCCGACATTTTTTCCATATGTATTTCCTAAGCAATAAAGTGTCTCATGGTTACCTGATTGCTTTTTAGCATCATGAGAATCTGATAAATGCCTATGAAATGTTAATCCATTTTCTACAAGAATATGAGAACACATTATGAATAAAAACATATATAATGTCTCAAATGTTGTAAATTACGCAAAATATTATCGATGAACTGTTTTATAGTTTTGCCTTAAAAATTTGTGACTAAAAGCAGGCCCCGTCATATACATGTGAATCGGGGCAAACCAGTCAGAAGTGTAACCCGTAATTTAACCAAAATGAAATCCAGGTTTTCGAATAACGAAATTCAAACTGGTACAAAGTATGTTGTGGGTAGTGGTAGCCTAGTGGTTAGCACGTCGGACTTCCATCTGGAAGGTCGCGCGTTCGGTACCCACTGAAGACCACCATGTATACTTGGGGATATGTGCATGTAAAATCCGTAGACCCCACTACCTCTCCCCGTGCGTAAGCAATCCTAAGGCCTCGGCTAATAGGTAGGGGTCTGGTGGAGAAAAGTACAAAGTATGTTTATTATTTATCCATGCTTATATTAATAACTTTATATGCGCAATATGTTCATAATTATAAGCATTTATAACACTAGAAAAGAAAAACAAACTTTGCAAGTTTTACATTATAAAGTCGTCTCAAAATTATTCGTGACATTATGTCACTGAACTCATGTTTCGAGAAGTGGTTATCTGCAAATTCTAACTTGTTTCTTAAATCAAAGTCATATGAACTAGAGGGAACATGCAGATGTGGAGGTCGTTAACTTGAAAGAGAGGTTCAATCCACTTCAAGGGAAAAATTTTTTAGCTATATCTTACATTAAGTATACAAATTTTACATTATTTAATAAAATTATTGAATAATTATTTCTTGTCAATCTGAGGCTGAGTATAGTAATCCGATGGCACGATCTGTTCATCTGGCAAATAAATAAATCCGATAACAAAGAGTGTTAGAGGAATATTTTTTACAGCTATAAACACGCAATAAATTACTAAAATTGGTGTAAAGCAGTTTAGATTTCTCTAAGCTATTAACTTACTGATATTGCGAATACTGCTTTAAAAGGTCCCCATTTTATGTGGGGCTCGGGTGGCCGCCCCGTACGGGGCGTATAGGGCAACTTTTGCTGCTTCAGGGAGCCTCTGATCTACCCATAGTAAAAGAAAACTGAGAAATGGAATTCGGTAGTTGAAAATTTCTATTTAGAATCATGTTTAGAATAGTACATGGAAAGAATTAGGTCACAGATGGGGAAGTTTGATTTAGTGAAATATGAAATTAGCAGTATGCATTCTTTCGGGGAAAGAGCATGTTTGTAGAAACCAATACACGCTCTAGAATCTAGATTCATAGGAAACTTTAACTGGGTGTGAAAGTGATAGCGAGGATTTTTTTGAAGTATTTTTGAAGTACAGAAAATTTCATGAGAGAAAATGTTTCTCTAATCTACGAATGTTTCTGTAGTAGAAATGCTCTTTCTGTACGGAGATTCCAAGCAGAATTTGATTGCATTCGCGCAAATTTTCATCGTACTTACTTTGCTAAATTATTTGCTTATTTGATGTGAATTACTTTTTTGCAAACAAAGCATATAGTATTAAATTCTTTTTTTTAAATGCAAGCATTTTGTTAGCGTTTCTGACAATTGAGTTTAAAATTATTCATCGAAAAAGTTCGTCAGTAACGTAGAATTTCAATCCTGGCTTTCGTAGGAAAGGAAGCCATGATTGTGTTTTGTGGAGTAGAGGATCACCCATCGACTTTACACCATCCGCGAACGTTGCGTACATAGTTTTCATTGATATTTGGATTTCCTTCAGAAAATTGTTCAATGTCAGGAAAAACACTGAAATCAGAACTGTCATTACTTTGACTTAATGTCTGGCCAAAAATTACAAACCGAAATATATTACATCGCTGGCTTAGTATGAGGATACCGCCTGAAGCTAACGTAGATACGGGATTGCTTAGACCTTATGAAAGCATTTACAAGTATTCGCTCCAAATGAAGCAACCGCAGACTATACTAAAAGCAGGGTTGCCAAATTTTAGCCGGGCCAAAAAAAGGTGTAGCCGGCTTTTTTTTGGTCCCTCTACCCCCTTAAGGGGGGGGGGGGGCGAAAAATTCAGCAGCGTACCACATCAACTTAAATCTATTAATATTAAATTCCTTTCGTTCATAGGAAGTCTCAATGCCGGTAGCAAAGGTTTAGTTATTTTCAGCCAAAAATATATGGGAAATGCTCAGGTATCCGTTTTGTGTAGATTTTATGCTTTGAGCTGCTAAAATTAATTGTTTTATCTTGAAGTTTTTGAATTTTTATCAGGAGTGAACGAGGGTCCTCTAAGTACTAAGTAGTTCCTCTAAAAAAGTAAAATCGTGCTGTTTCTAACAATTATTTGTATATTTTTAGTTCATGCATAATTTCAATGACTATCGTTCATATAATTGTAAACTGCTCTAAATAATTTTAAAATATATTCATTTTTCAAGGAATATTAAGGCTACATCTAAACATATGAAACAAGTGCAAAATTACAAACCGAAATATATTACATCGCTGGCTTAGTATGAGGATACCGCCTGAAGCTAACGTAGATACGGGATTGCTTAGAATTCGGTATTTGGTTTCGTAAAACAATAAAATTAGTTGCGAGCTATCTAGCCCCCCCCCCCCGTCCCCAAAGACCTTCCCCCCTTCCGAAATGAGGGTCTCGCTACTCCAGTATATGACATTATGAGGCCGTGTTAGCCTAGTGGTTAGAGCGTCGGTTTTCCAAATAGAAGGTCGCGCGTTCGAAACCAAATTAAGTGTTATTATTTAGCATAATAACACTTAATTAATAATGTATTAGGGCATGAGCTCTTATAGGAAGCTACCCAAAAAATAATTTGCAATTCCTCCTGTTTAAATGAAACTCCTGCAATAAATGCTAGGGTGCGATTAATGTATGCAGGGGTTGATCCAGCATATTTTAGCAAAGGCCGTGGTAGCCTAGTGGTTAGTGTCGGACTTCCAATCGGAAGATCGCGTGTTCGATACCCGTTGAAGACCCACCATGTACACTTGGGGGTACGTGCATGTAAAATCAGTGGACCCTACTACCTCGCCCCATGCGCAAGCAAACCTAAGGCCTCGGCTAACAGGGTAGGGGTCTGGTAAAGAAAATATATGACACTATTACATAAACTCATTGTTCGATTTCGTATGATTCCTCACACTGCATTGTGAATTCCGGCACAAAAAAAAAAAAGTGTTCATCGATAAACGCAAATGCACAGACTACAACAATACCGGATCTTGGAGTTTTCCGTGGCGGGGCCAAACTTAAGAATGTCGCTTCCCCCCCTCCCTCCATACAATTATTCTTCATATTTCATATAAATTTTATTCAACTCAACATTAGGGGATAGAGCAATATGAAGAGTTCCCCCTTAACTGGAGATAAAAAATTCTGACAGTTGATGGGGGTCTGAGGGATTCTCTCCCGGGAAATGTTAAAAACTATCTGCAAACTGGTGCAATTCGAGGCCTTAAGAGGTGCATTTGAGACTGCAAAAATATTAGTAAAAAAGGAAAAGCAAACAAAAACTTTTTCAAACGTAAAAGTTTACTCATGAAAATGCAGAACAAAATTGGCATTTTTAAAAAAATCCAGGTGGCAAGATCGCCCCCCCCCCTCCTACCTTTCTTACTAACGCCCATATTGAAGACCCACGTGTCAGATTTCTCAAATGACTCTCCCTCCTCCTCGCCCCTTTTCAAAAGGATGCTTTGAAAATTTGTAAAAGAAAAGCTATTGTATTGTTTGAGCATAGCATGATTTATATTTCTCTTTTACAAGGGGAAAAAACTTTTGTTTTTTAAATTTTTGGCAATGCGAAATTTGCCGTTCTCTAAAACTGCCTTCCTAGGAGCAGTTGCCTGCCACAGGAGCCCGCCAACTGATCAACGACGCAACATATTCATTATATCTCAATTTCAGAGTTTCCGACGGTTTATACAAATAAATAATTACATCAACCGGTTTTAATCGTTAGCCAAATAGCCGATCAATGATTAAAGCGCCGAACTAGGAGTTTAATTCTCTTACCAAAAGTAAATTTTCTTAATTAACTACTCTTTCTTTCCTCTTCTGTTTTATTTTTGTGTGTGTGTGCATCACAGTTGAATTTGCCGCTCCCAAAAGTGTCACCCGCGGCAAGGGCCCCGGATTCCCCCCCCCTCCCTAGATTCAGCACTGGACTATCCATAGGCGTAACTAGGGTTGGAGAAAGGGGGGGGTCACCCTAAAAATGTACAGACTAAACACCAATAAGCATTGCACAAGAGTTCAAAATTTACTAGTCATCAATACTTGTCATTACAGGTATACTCCGTGTTTATTTCAGGCATCTCTCGGGGGGGGGGGGCTACCCCCTCGGAGCAAGTCAACTCCCCCCCCCCCCCGCCATCGGCGAAAAAAATCAGATCACAATTTTTAAAAAAAGAAAGAAAAGAGAAATTACGCTTTTAAGACATCTTAAGGCCTAATATTGAATTATGAGTTGTGCTAGTATTGCTGCTGAAAAGAATATGTATTTTCATGTTTACAATCTGTTCTTGGTCCGAAACGCGTGTTTTTTTGAGTTGTGCCACTATTGCAGCCCATGAGAACCAATCAATTCAGATCTTTTTTGTTCAATGTACATTTATGATTAGGCTAAGTAAAAGTGTAATTTTGTCGCGGTATTTTTCACCTTCGCAATGTTATTATAAACGCTCTATGGGACCATTCATAAGCAGTGTCACACTTTCTTTCAATATATTTGAGCCCCCTCCCCCCCTTTGTCACAAAATCACACTCTCCAACACACCCCTATCCCCTTTGCCACGTGTCACGCTATATTACATGAACACTTGCAGTGTGTGCAACTTACTTGCAGTGTTGCAGTTAGGAAATAAAGTACTTACGTTAAAGAATCACATTTTTAGTTTTATTTTTTAACTTTTAACGACATTTGTGGGCATAACAATAAATGATAATGATTACACGTGGACTTAAATAGCATAAAATTAGCTTAAGGTTAAAATAGAAAAAAGATAATTAGTGCATAATAGTGAAAAATAATTAATTGACTTCTGAAAAATGACCCGCACTTATTTATTTTAAAAGTAAATACCGAAGAAGAGTTTCTTTTAAAATTTTAACTAGAAGTGACTTCAAACCTTAATAAGCATCCGTATTTTCAATATAAAATGAAATCAATGAAACTTTAAAATCAAATTATGAAAATAAAAAATTATCAAAAATAAGTTTAATCTGCTGGTTTTTTACACGTTTTTATAGAAATCAAAATGTGTAATGTCACACTTCTTGTTATCCCCCCTTTGTCACAATCTCTCGACCCCCCCCCCCCCCCCGCCGCCCGAAGTAGTGTGACATCATCCCCTATGAAGTTAAAAAACGAAAAAAGGAGGATTAATAAGCAGTTTCTCAGCATGGGAGGAAGAAATAAAAAGTTGAAACTAAAATTGCAAAAAAAAAAAGAGGAGGGGGCAGCTAAACTATTATTTCGAAAAAATTACATAAAAACAACCATACCTCTCCTGCTTCAGGGTTTCTTCCCAAAATAGGACAAAATACTTTCACCTTTTCTTTCACTCATAATCAAAATTTGTGCGCAGGCGAGCAAAGGAGACTTTTGCAAGACCACAAGAACCCACTAAATTCCCAACTGCCAAGGTCAATCAAGGTCTCTGTTTTGTTGTGCAAAATGGTTGGGAAAAAAAAGAGAATATGATTCGAGGAGAGGCATCCGCAAAGGGGCAAGAGCCCTCCCCCCCCCGCCCCCCTTGTCGGAAGCGTTTCTATGTTGATTTGATTTTACGAATTGCTAGTTTAAAAAAGAAAATAAAAGAACTAAGATTTGTTCCAGCAATAACAGCACAAACATCCATATCCCGCAATCGTAGAAGCAGGGGTCCATTAGGCATTAGCTTACTTCCACAATATGGGTAGTTAGAGTGTCGCCATTTCCACGAATGTAACCTTCGGGCAAGGATGGACAAAGCACCAAACTGTTGTACATATATTTATGGCAGATGTGGTTCCATGAGGCTCGCATTTTGCGAAAAAAGGATCACTATATTTCCTGTTTTTGTGTGGTCGGGTGATTAGAACCATATGCAGTCCTTAGGCAAGGAATCAATCCGCTATCTGTTGATGACACGCGGGACCTATCCTCTGGAGAATTGAGAGAAAAAAAGAGTCTTTTTTTAAGTTCTGGTTTGTAGGCCCTAGATGTTTGAAGCGCCGTCTCGCCGTTTCCCCATTTGTAAAACAGAGGACCCCCCCTCCCGCTCCCAAACAGGTTGGTTCAAAGAACAAAATCTAATCATTATTTTTTTTTGCTTAAATTTTTTTTTTCAGACAGGTTAAAAATTTCGAAAGTATTTCGGGGGTGGGGGGCTCGGGTCCATTGCCCTCCCCCTTGCTTACGGCTTTGCCTACAACACCAGTTTATCAGAAAACAAACCTCCATCAAAGAGGAGAATATTTTCCAGGAAACTGGTGCGACTGTGTTCCCAAATTGCTGCCTTTGGGTAAAAAAGACATCAAGAAGGTAAGAAAACCATCTGGAGTGATTGAAAGGATCTCTGCTGTCTGTGTGTGGTACGGTGATTGAAGCCACCTTTTGCTGTAACCCCCCCTCCCCAAGGTGATAAGGGGGTTGATTATAACCAGATGAAAAGTCCTCTGTAATATGAGCTACGTACTTTGGTCATGATCACCCTTCAGAAAGAGGAAATAAAATCATATGCATATGTGTTTATTTTTCTTAGGGAAAAAATAGATATGTGCTTTGCAAGGCGAAGCCAGAATTTTTTTTGTGTGCCTAAATAACTAAATACAAAATAGGGGGGGGGGGGTTGAATCCCCAAAACCCTCCCCTGGTTACGCCTATGGCAGAAGTCACTTAAAATTATGTTTATAATCCTTTAATATTACTGTTATTAAACTGAAAAGGTAAGTTATTGAAGGAAAATGCTACGCATTTTGATACTAAATGAGTGATGCATGAATCTGAATTTTTCAACTGCAGAAACTGAAGCACATGGCTCTCACAGCACAATGGTAAAAAAGAAAAGAAAGACATTGCACATCTGTAACTATTTTGCGATTTTCTTTCAAGCTATAGACGATACAAAAGGCTATAACGTTGCGTTTTAACCCCCCCCCCCCTTCCCAACAAGTTTACATCCCTCGGTTCTCTCGGAATTTTAGAACCAAAAGAAACAGCAACCCCTCCACCAATTCCGAGAAACTCCAGTTCAACTTTGGCTACAAGTGCAGACTCGCCCCTAAATGACGATTAACAGATGCATCCCCCCTTATCACATGCATCCCCCCTTATCACGTGACTCTCCGGTTCAGTTTCAGTTTCTCACGAATGTGAACTAGTGGTGGACCGTGCTCCAGGCCCCGAGAGTCTTGCCCGTTCTTCTCCTTCAACGTCCATCTCCACGATTTTGTCCGAGGAAAGAGATGAGGGGAATTCTACAGCTTGTCTCCTATGTTGTTCACACGAAGTAAAAAAAAAATTCCAAGCCCACAACCCGATTAACTTGACATAATTTCCACCAAGTCGAGGAACAAAAATGAATAAATAACTAAATACCCAATGGGGGGGGGGGGTTTGAACCCCCAAAACCCCCCTCTGGTTACGCCCTTGGGACTATCTGGACTGTAGTCAATGTATTTCAAGTTTGTTTTAACAAAGGTTCATTCAAAACTTTTAGGATAATTACTGTTAATATAACTGATGCAAAACAGCGGATTGTTTTAAACAATGCGATTCCATATTTAATCATTTATTTAACAGGGAAAAATCAATGCAAACGTAATTAATTTGCATAAAAATCAGTGAATTTTTATTGCAACCTTTTTTGTTAAAAGAAAAGTGGTTAAACGCTGGTATGGGACTTAAACGGGGCCGTCTTTCTAATTGTTTCTCATCAATAGGAGTTCATTCATCTGAAAGTTATAGGTAGAAGGAAAGAAACGCAAAGAAACTTTGCGAATCGATAACTATAAGTCGTGTGATTTTCAAGATTTCTTTAAAAGGAAATTCTGCCCATTAAAATTTAGGAAATTTCTCAATTTATCTGAGCTGGTGTTTTTTCATGGCATGTAATATGCATTCCTTTCCGTAATACGCATCAACCCAAGTTTCAGTGTAAAGCGCCCCCCCGCCCCTTTTTTGCATGAAGGGGTTCAAAATGATCAAATTAAATTTAAAAAAAAAAAAAGAAAAAAGAATATATTTCTTTATTTTTATATGTTTTTTTTATTTATTGGAGAAGCTTGTTCGAATTTTTAATCGAAGGAAAAACAATGTTAAATAAGAATTTCTTTCATTTGATCACAAATTTCATTTTCAGATACATAATATTTTGCGACAATATATAATTTCGAGTTAAGTTTTCCATCACCTTTTACAGAAATAATACTTTCCAATAAAAAATATTCCTTACTGTCTTATTAGTCACACGAGGTCAAATTTACCGCTGTCCCTACGAGCACGTGGGCATAGAAAATCCGGTGAGGTGTAAGTAAATCTGACTGACAATTTGACGCCTACCCTTTCTTGAGCATTCCTTTGTGCGAAGCTAATCTCGGAACACCCGCCGCGCAAGGGGGCAAGGGAGAAAGAAGTACTGTAAGAAAGCCCATTGCCCCTTTTCCAGGGGCTCGGGCTACACAGTTAACGCACATAAACCTCCACCCGAGCTCAGTTCGGGCTACACAGTTAACTGGTTAATGTGCAACATTTAAGTTGCATAAAATTTTATAAAATAGCATACAACACAAAAGTATGCGTCATAAGATTTTTTTTTTTTTGTTATGATTAATCATCACAATCATATACGTATGCCAGATGCAACTAATAAAACTTGGAAAACATAATTTAAACTAGATTAACAAGACATAACTAGATGAATATTTAACTTTCAAACCATCAGACAAGTATATTTACCTGCATAAGAACAACATTTTAATATCTTATTTTAAATTTGGCCTTGTTGAAAGAAACATAACATGCTTAAATATGCAGCGGTTACGTAAACTACCTTCTAATGTAATACAATATATAAAAAAATGAGTGATTTTTGGATTTATAGTTATATCGAGACATTACAGACAAAAACAAATACAGAAATAGGGTATCCAACGTTTTGCAAAATTACATTCTGACACAGGACTTTAAAATTCAGAATAATTTTAAAATTCCCCGTTAAATAGGTCCCAATTACAATAACAGCTTTAAAATATCTTTCTACTGTCCCAAGCGAAACGATCTTTGTTAAAATTTATTTATGCGTGTACCTTGTCGGAAAAACAATGCTGCTATAACAGAAACAGCAAATGTTAAAATATTCCAGAACAGTTATAAAAACGTTTCAGACAGTTCATTAGGTAAAACTCAAAATGAAAGATCACTACAAGAATGAAAATTAATCTTCTTACCGGCCGTACGAGTAGTGATGTGCTTGCTTCGAACGTTTAAACTGTCATGGCACACCCGCCAAAACACAAAGCGTAGAGCAGAGATGTTGCCACTTCTGAATTCAGGAACCTTTTCGCAAAGAAACCTATTTTAAACAGGAAACTCACAGAAACCTGTGAAAGCCCCGAACGTTGCTGGAAATTACGCGTTACGTTCCGGAATTTTCTTACAGTGAACGAACAATTTAGTTTCTGCTTTCAAAAACAAGCATTAATCTTGAATTAAAAAGTTTAAGACTTTACTGGAATTCTTACAAAGCAGAGGGGAAAAAACTTATTTATGATGTTTTAAAAATTAACAAGAATTTTCTTGATGTATGCATAAATCACATATATTCGTATTTTTCTATTTTAAATGATTTCAAGTCATTTCAACGTTCAAAATTAACACTTGTTTTGAACTATAAAGTTACAGTCTTCACTTAAATGTTTCGATACAAGACAAAATTCTACTTAAATACGTTTCATAATAATTCATGATTTATTTGTTAATTTAAAGAAGTGCATTTAAACACACAGTATATGTTTCAAAGACAAAATTTTAGAATCCCATCTTGAGCGCTTGATTGATCAAAGAAAATAAAATCTTATGCGGAACACCTTTTTCAATTGAGTTTCTACGTTTTACAATATAAAAACACACTTACAATCCAAGTACTTGACTACTTTTACCATATGCCAAAAGGTAAAAGGAAAACTAAATAAGGCTTTCCCGCTAAATACATGTTCTTGATCAAGTTACAAGAAACCTTTATTTTGCCGAATGTCCGATTTTTTGCATATTTATCGACTCTGAAAATCTTATTTTTCGAATATCTTTCCTACTGAATTTTCACTTTTTTTTTTTCTGTAATTCCAAATCTTGCACATAAATTTTTAAGTTATAATTAATTTCAATACTTTCACAAACATAAGCTTAAAAGTTCATAACGTATTGTTTATCTATGAAGTTTGTGTTAAGTTTATACGTTCAAATCATTTTATGGAAAAACTCTAATTTTACCATAGTTTTAAATGGTATTCTCAAGTAACATATACTTTTTTAGAAAAATCTTGATTGCGCTGTACTCATGATAAGTTTTTCTGTCACTAAACTTGTGTTATATATATCCTACATTTTTATTTATGGAGTTTTCACATATTTTTATTTTCAGTTATATGTTTTCTGTTAAACTCGTGTGCTCTTGATTTTTTCAGTTAAAATAAAAGAATAAAGGCAATTAATGTACACAATTTCAAGGTAGTTCAATGGTAAGGCTTCATTACAGTTACCCTTTTTGTGTACTTGAAATCTTCAAGAAGGACATTCTTTGTAATGCTTCTTAACTACTAAATCTATCTTTTCTTTGATCTATGGATCACATATGATTTAATTTGTGCTTGTACTCATCGCCTATAATGTCCCAGACTTTGTACTTTTACTCCTAAGGAAGACACTTCTCAATTTTGAAAGCGATTCTATTTCCAACGGTTCCAATTTCTTTCCTAAACTCATAGGTTCAGTCCACTGGTTCATCAGCTTGGAACAGTGCTTCAGCTCGTAGCAAGCAGGGAGCACCATCAGAGGATATGATTCCCTTATCAGGGGCTTCGAAAATTTTAACTAATCTGGTGGTTGCTCCCTGCTTGCTATGAGCTGAAGCACTGGTCCAAGCTGATGAACCAGTGGACTGAAGCTATGAGTTTAGGAAAGAAAATGGAACCGTTGGAAATAGAATCGCTTTCAAAATTGAGAAGTGTCTTCCTTAAAAGAAATATTACAAAGTCTGGGACATTATAGGCGATGAGTACAAGCATAAATTAAATCATATGTGATCCATAGATCAAAGAAAAGATAGATTTAGCAGTTAAGAAGCATTACAAAGAATGTCCTTCTTGAAGATTTCAAGTACACAAAAAGGGTAACTGTAATGAAGCCTTACCATTGAACTACCTTGAAATCGTGTACATTAATTGCCTTTATTCTTTTATTTTAACTGAAAAAATCAAGAGCACACGAGTTTAACAGAAAACATATAACTGAAAATAAAAATATGTGAAAACTCCATACATAAAAATGTAGGATATATATAACACAAGTTTAGTGACAGAAAAACTTATCATGAGTACAGCGCAATCAAGATTTTTCTAAAAAAGTATATGTTACTTGAGAATACCATTTAAAACTATGGTAAAATTAGAGTTTTTGGAAAAATGGTTTGAGAAAAATGGAGAGGCTAACTTCTGGAAAGGTATTTATGTAATCAACTATTGAATCCGATACCCTCTTCGCTTTCTGACTTCGCCAAGAAATAGGTCTCCTCGAATTGCATTCGACCCGTTGACGTGGTGAAAATTGCACGAGTCCGGTTATTCAATTAACGTTTAATTATTCAAAGAGTACTCCGTGTGATAATGTTTTGGTTAAAATCTCCTAAATCCGTGAAGGTGTGACGTAGCATGAATACATGAGTCGCGCTCTTGACGTCATTCATCCACACTTCCACTGGGGCAAGGGGTTGCAAAACACAGAAATTCTTGTTTGATTGACTTGGGAAGGAAATTAAAATTATGTAGCTAAGATAGAGAAAACAAGTTTGGAAAGAAAATATAAGCTACATTATCATTCTTATATGACCCTGTTATTTTTTTTTATTTATTTATTTATTTATTTTTTTTCAATACGTAAATAGTTACTTATGCTTTTTACATTATTGTTACGGGAATAATCCTAACTTCATTTCTGTCGATATTATTGAGAATATTATTTATTGCCAAATGGGGGAAGAAAAGCAGTGATATTTTAGAATTTCTCGCAGTTTGTAACTACATTTGGATCTTGCAAAAAGCATTCAAAACCATTAAATAATTTCTTTCATAAAACAGGTTCAGAAAGCTTTCCGAAACAGATTTCATGTATTAATATTTTTTAGAAAACCCAAATAAGAAATGTTATTTACTTCGAGTTTTTATTTTTTACGAAAAATAAATCGCAGTCATTTCTAGAAAAAATTAAGATTACCATTTTAATTGTAAAATTTGTATACAACATAAATTGTTATTTCAATGGTCTAAATTTCCCCATTTTTGATATGTCAGTTGTTTTGAATTTCCGAAACGTTGTACTTTTCGGAAATTCAATTTGATCATTTTTAAATCATAAAATATACTGAAGATGATTGCTGAATCTCAAAATGAATTTTTCATGCTGTACGTTCTTTTCTTTTTGTTTTAAAAACATTATAATGCTGTAAAAACTAATTTGTTCTAATAGCAATGACATTTTACATTAAAAATTTTAAAGTTTTCATATCGTTAAGCATAACTTCATATTGTACAATTGATTCACGTAAGATATTGAAATCTTGTAGCGAAGATGGAGAAAACCATTTGCAAGCTGCAATATCATTTTTATATGCCATTATAGTTTTCAAATCGTAAATTATGACTCATATATATATATATATATTCATTTATAACGAAAATAATACTTAATTTTATCAATATCATCAAGGACGCAGTTTTAATTGTAAATGCGTATAGTAATAACAATTTTAGAACTTCACATTTAAATATGTCAGAAATTGTGAAAAGCATTCAAAACTATAAATAAATAATGTCTTTCGTAAAACATATCAAGAAAATTTTCAGAGTTTTAATTTATGTATTTTTATTAAAACGTAATTTTTTAATGTCATTTAGTTCAAATTTTTATATTTACGGAAATAAATCAAAGTAATTTTTCAGTGACATTAAGTTCTTAGTTGTAAAATTTGTATGTAGCATAATTTATTGATTCAATGGCTTAAAAATTCTACATATCAAATTCTGCCTATTTGCGAAAAAGTATTCAACAGTAACAACACTTTTGTTCATAGAATATACCGAAGAGAAGATGCTTGCTAAAGCTCAAAAACTGTTAGCTAAGTTTTACGAACATTTTCTGTATTAGTAACATTTAGTCAAGTTCTTTAAAAAAAAATAAATAAATATTGCAATGGATTTCCATGTTGTATTTTTCTTCCTTTGTTTTCAAAAAACTTGCAATACAGTAAAAAGACATCTCTTGTAAGCAATAACATTTTATTTTAGAATCTTCAATTTTACATTTGGGTAAACATAGCGTACTATTATACAATTGAAAATACATGAAAAGTGAAAATTATTCAAAGTGCTCAGAAGCCTCCGCTGGACATAATTTTTCTCTTACAGATGTGAGAATTTTATTTAATTGCACATGTTTTAAAAAAGGTTCAGTGACATACATTGCCGGTTTCATACACAAAAATGTCTGTTCTTCATACAATTTCTCTCGAAATGCTTCTGCAATTTCTGAAATGTCCAGAGATAATGCAAGAGAATTGAACTTTTCCACACTATTTCCCCAAAGTTCTTCAGCCAATGTTTCTGGATCTCTAAGTCCATTGTCTTTTAATAATTCACATACGACGGATTCAAGCGCACTAGAAAGGTACTGTTTACCTAAACTGTGATCTAAGGATACAGACAAATTAATGTTTGAAATCACTTCTTCAGCGATAGATTTGTAAGCGCTCAACAAGTCCATGACCCCGAAAACATGATCCAGAAGAGAGTTTGCAGTAGTGTTGTATAACCGAATCATTTCGGCCCACTGCGAGGCAGACAGTGTAATGCATCGGGAATTCGATTCCCCTGGTTTTATTGATGCTAAACGGGTGAACTTGAAATTCACAAAATCAGAACTTTTGATGGTCAACTCATGCTCAAATAATGTTTGCAGTTCCCTAGATGTTTGCGGCACACTTTTTCTCCCAAGAATGTTGGGAATCCACCACGGGCGCAGAGTTACGTCTTCAGTCGTGGGAAATAGTTTCTCTCCATGCTTGACAAATTTTCTTATATGCAGACTCACGTTTTTGCATCGGAACGTAGAAGCATAAAAGTAAACATCGTCTCCAATGGCAAAAACTCCTTCAGGCACCTCTTTCTGCATAAATGGTGTTCCTGGCTGAAAAGTAAGAAAAAAATAATTAAGAAAAGGGGGACAAAACCAATAATCATATTGTAAACTGATTTTTTTTACAACAAATAAATAGAGTCGAATAAGAAACATTGCTTACTTTTATTTGGTCAATCTTTGCCACTTTTGCTGTTTTCTGCGATTCCTCACATTTTCGTTTCTGGCTTTTGGAGTTCATCGTGAAAAATCAAAGTCCGTAACTCAAGCGCAGGGTGCAAACTGGAGTCTCGACTGAAGAAAACTTGAAATGTAAATGTTATCTGATAACAAATCAGTACCCCCTGATTGGTCAAGTAATTAACTTCTTCTCTGACGTACAGCTCATTTCTAAATCCTGTTGCAATACATGACTCCCGCCGTAAAAACAGGTTGGAAACAGATTAATTAATAACCAATTCGCTTTCAAAATTCGTTCATTCTTAATTGTTATTAATACTACGATTAATTCATAAATAATCCATTACCTTCGTTAATAATTGCGTATGCGTAATTTAAAATTATATAGCCTGATTTAATGAGCTTTCATTAAAATCAAATTCTAATTATTAGCAAACATGATTATAAGTATGTAAACTTTAAAATGCTGTTTCTATTCCGACGATTCATAGCTGAGCAGTCTTGCGCGTTGACAAAACTGCCAGCTATGAATCCTTTATAGGTTCAAATCCCATGAAATATAATTTTCGCAAAAATAATCTTATTTTTAAAATAAATTCCCAAATGTTTTCCCATTTATTCTCACTAGATGGCGCCACTATTTTAAAGCCACATATTTTATTTTCGCTCCGAAATTCCATTTTTCATTTTACGCCCAAAGTTTTCGATACAGGGAAAGTATTCCAAGTTCAAAAAAAAAAAAAAAAAATAAATAAATAAATACATTTAAAGGAGTTAAATTAATATTTTTCTCACTAGATGGCGCCACTATTATTTTCCCTCGATTTTAAGCGTATTTTATTTTCGCTCGAAAATCCCCTTTCCCTTTTAACGCCCAAAGTTTTCTCTAGATGGCGCCAAGAGTATTATACCCCTCTCTTAGAAGTTTAGCATTCACCTGAGACTACTGTTATCTTTTTAAGACATTATTCCCCCATTTGTAGTAAGTAAATCTTGGGCTAGTGGTTAGCGCGCTTGCATGCGAATCCAAGGTTTCCTGGTTTCGAATCCCGGCTGGGGCAAAATGCATTTTAGACTGAAATAAAAATCCAATATTCAAATGAAGTGACTCACTCCGAAATAATTAAGTAATTAAATTAATTAAGTAATTAAAATTAATTAAGTAATTAAAATGAGTCGATTACATATTCCAAGATGCCGGACGACCCCACGTGCAAGATTACGGATCCAAGATGGCGGATAGAATGACGTCACAAAAAAAACCCCGTAGAAGATCGCGGTGACGTCACACATGACGTCATCCAACATGGCGGACCCCTTAGAAGATCACGTGAAAGTCACGTGACCAATCACGTGACGACCACGCCCCCTCCTGACTGTTGAGTTGTTTTCCTCCTTCTGCCTACCATTGTGGCCTACCTACTACTCACATTGTTATGCTTCTTCCTGACCTATATGTATCCTCAGGAAATTCATGGATGTGTCTTCAAATGTGGCTTACACTATTTAATCATTAAATTTTAAAACTTACAATAATCACTTAACAAAATTTCTTAGTTTCGATGGCTTCTTTTTTATTTTGATTTCCTTTAAAATTTGGTAATTTTATTTCGTGACATTGTTTGCATTAAGTTTCTTAGACCAAAACATATTAGAATGTAATCTCAGGAAAAAACGTAATTTACATCAATATAATTTACTAGGATGGTCTATGGTTCACTGTATCTCAGGAATGGGGCACAGTGGACTATTTTGTTGTATCCACACAACTTATATTTTTACTCATAATGCATTCCAGATATTGTTGCAAAAACATTAGGTCATTACAACAGAAGTTTGAAAAATGTCTGAAATTTTTTCAAGCGTATAGCTTTTTCCTGTCTTTTTAAAAAAATAAGGGCAAGGGCTCCACTGCCCTGGTCTCCCCTGTAGTGCAACAGTGTCAGATTTGTACATTTTATAAATTTACATATTTTGCCATCAATTTTTCTCTGCACGTTTGTACATTGTGTAAAAAATGAGCATATTTAGGGGAAAGCTTGCAGGTTTAAATCCCCCATCTGCAAATGGCCAGAATCAACATACAACTCTCATACTAAACTGCTGTACTAACATTAGTTCCCCCTAAGATAGTTTTATATATCCAGTCGCTCATGGTGCAAAGGTATTAAATATATGTGCTCCATAATTTTATATATATTGGTATTAAATTTGTACAGTAAAACCTGTAAAATAGACCACCTTTGTAATCTGACCACCTGTCTAAGTTGACCACTTTTCTCAGGAATGGAATTAGAACTATAGTATATAATGTAGGGAAACCTTTGTAACATGACCACCTGCTTATATTGACATATTGACCACTTATGTGAGCCAAATTTGGGTGGGAGTATTATGAAAAACCCTCTGTAAGTTGACCGCCTAGTTATAACTATATTTAATTTTTTTTATCTATTTTTGAAAACGATTTTTAATAAATCTTCTCCAGGATATTTTTTATGCCATAAACCAGTATTTATCTGGATGAATGAAACATCAATATAAAGTTTGCGTAAAGATCTTTGTAAGTCAACCAAATGGGAAAAACTACTAGAACACTCTTTATTCTTTAAATAAGTTTCTTTCTCTTCTATTTGATATAGAAAATTTGAAAACATTATACATTTTTAGAAAATCTTTACCACCATATAAGTAAGTTACATATTTACTGAGATATATATCTTTATTTTCTAAGTACTTACTTTTAAAGTTGTATAATAGGATACATGCTTGTAAGTCACTCAGGAAATTTTTCTAATGATTTTTTAGATAATTGAAAGAAATAGCCAATTATTATTTTAAAGTGACGTTAATACATGAAACTATATTTAATTATTTTAAGTAGTTACAAATGAATAAATGCATAAATGACAAAAAAACTCTCCACCCTTTATAAATTGACCACCTAACTAAGTTGACAACTAAAGTGCTGCACTGCAACTGTGTGGACAACATACGCAGGCTTCACTGTGTGGTGCAAAGTATTTGAATTATAGCTCAATATGTCACTCTTTTGAATGAAGACTATATGGAATTGGGAGAAACAATAAAATTTCGTTTTGCCAAGTTGTTTCGTTTTTTAATTGTGTCTCTTTTCTTGCGTTTAAAATTTGAGCTATATATTGAGCTTAAAAGCTGCCATTGTGTCCAGCAACAGTCCCCCCCCCCTCCATATGGGCGCGCATGACTATATTTGCTCATATGGTTGCAACCTCTATTGAAAAACTACATCAGACTTGATTTTTTGGCAGAATGCCTTCTGTTGCTCTTTATTTTAACTTAATCCTTTCTGTTTCTTGCGTGCCCCCCTCTTTCCAGTATGTGCTCACCCGGATAGCACCCCCCCCCCAACCATATTTTTTAGGGTAGCAACCAACTTTTAATACTCATTAAAATAAAGAGGTAATTGGGGGGCAAAGTAAAAGAAAAATTTAGGACCCTGTGTGTGCTTTACTATGGGTCTTGGGTCTTTTATGCATGTGTGTGACTCTTTTGGAAAAGTAGAAAGTGTGGTTTCTATTCCTCATTAATTTGGTGCTTTTAAATTGAAAATTTTCTTTAAAGTGATGAAAATGAAAATTTTTGAAAAGCTGCCTATATAAATACAAAAATGAGAATCAGCAAAAAAAAAAAAAAAAAAAAAACAGGCTCTGGGCCCAGCTAGGCTAATCCTGATCAAATTAATAACATGCAGGTACCTCAAATCCAATTTTTTTCATCGTTTCCCCTCTACGTTCATTTGTTTATATTATTATAATTATTATTATTGTTGCATTGGAAAAAAGAGGTCCCCTTAAGCTCTGAAACACGTGTCTGCAGTTCTTATCGTTTGAAGTGCTTAACGTTATTTTTCAGTTCTTTACAAAAATCAGTTTGCTCAATCAACTTGTTTGAAAATTCCAATTGTGTTTTGCTTTTAAACACGTTCAAAAACAAATATATCTAAACCGTTTTCTCCAAATAATATGTCTTTTCAATATTCTGCAACACAACCGTAACGGTAAATAATTGCGCAACATTGCTATCTACAGCGTTATTAAAGTACCAAACGCAATGCAGCCATTGGCAATCATTTATCGCTGTTCGGCTTCTGAATGTGCGCCAAGGCGCATGCGCATAGACTGGGGAAATTTAAGGATTCAGACCTTCGTCTATTCCGGTACCGAACAAACCGTTAACTCAATCTCAGAAAAGTGATTGACAGCTGGCTTCGAGTTTCCGGGGGTGACAATCACAGGACGATTTCAAATTTGCTTATATATTACGGTAACCCTTGCTTTCGTCAGCCGTTTCTGTGAACAGCAGATTTCGATATATTTTGCAAAATGTTTAAAGAAAGCTGGAAGGATTAAAATCTATAAGAAGTGGTAAGAAGATGCAACTAACAAAAAATTGGTTCTTTGTTAGTATTTTATTTGATGAGTATTTTTAAATAAATTATCATTACTTTGCGTTCTGTTACTAACAGAACAGCTAACAAAACAGTCGTTCTGCTAACAGCAGAATGACTTTGCTTGAGTGTCATCAAAATCCTCTAAACGTTCGCGAAGAGGGTTTTAACTTTTTAATATGTTATCGAATAAATATTTCATTAGTTAAAAACCATTATGTATGTATTTGAACTTTAAAGGAATGGTAAACGTTCCTTTTTTGATGAATAAACATTTAAAACGTCTTTCTATTCTTTAAAAAATTACTTCCAGATTTGGCGATAAATCATGGGTTACCGTAAAGTAAAGTTTAGCCGAATGCTGCAAATCTTTTCTTTTCTTTTCTTTTTTTTTTTTTTGCAGTTAAATATTGTTGATTTTGATAACTTTTTTTATGTAAAATTTATAGAGAATGTTGAAACATCGACTTTCAGATATATTTACAATATGTATACCACAGTGAAAAAAATATAACACTCAACTCATGAGGTCAAATGACTATTATTTATTAATTTTTTCCCGATTGAAAAATTCATGTAAAGAACAAAACAAATCTCCTTTGTTTGGAATTACAGAACACTGAACTAGATGCACGATTTAATTTCGTTTACTGTGTGTTTATGTATTTTGCTGTTTTTTGCCTGTAATATGAATCGAATACATACCCTTTACCCGCCCTCCCCCCTAGAAAAATCACTTGACTGATCGCTTTGCTTTAATTGTACTCCTGTTGTTACACTTCTCATATGGCTAAAACTGATATTGATCTCAATATAAAGAAACTTAGTTAAACTGTATAATTGTTTACTAAATGCAACCATGTTGATGAAGTTTTAAATAACGACAGCAAGTATATAATAGAAGCGTACACACATATACATACAAATATATATATATATATATATATATTATGGTTATAAATATCCGATGACTTCGCTACTTACTCAAATTATAATCAGGTCTAATATGAATTAGAATTTGGGTTTTTGAAATACTCCAATAAAAGTGCAATGCAAATTTTGTGGATCAAAAATTATTTTTTGCTAAAATACATTATCTGGAAAAATGTAAGAATTGTAATGTATAAATTTATTTATGTCTTGCAAAAAAATTTTACTCTTCTATTGGAGCATGTTGATAAAAATTTCATTTTTATTTGAAATTTGCATCAAGAAAAAACTCCTTAAACTCAATTTTTTTTTTATTCAGTAAAAAACTCATTTTGTTTTTTTTTTCTACCTTGCAAATATAATTAACTCATTATTGTATGCAAATGTGTTACTATTTCATTTTGGCGTGTTTGGTGAATGCTAATACAGAATATGAACAACACAAATTTCTTAATTTTGGGGTAACTTTCTAATGTGTCAATGACTGCACATAATTTAATGACCACCTCTTTATATCGACCAACTGGCATTTTTTATTGAGTCGAGCCATTGAAAGATATTTTCACCGGAAGACCGCTTTTTGTTGATTGCACTATGGCGTCACTTGAACTGATAGCTTTTAGTTTGATAGCCAACAACAGTCTATTCATCAACAGTTTGTTGCTATCGTCTGTTGCTGTTGCCCTTGCTGTGAATGTACCATTAACAGAAAGAATATACTTTCCATCATTCTATATATCTTAAAATATCGAAAATGGAAACCGATCCACAACTAGAAAATTTACCAGAAGATGTTAAAAGAACTAGTAGAAGTTTCGGTAACCTTGGTACATAAAATAAAAAATAACAGCTTAATGTATATATATTAGCAAATTTAAAAGGTAAAATATTTAAAAATAACTGCAAATTAAAATAAAACACAATATAACAAATGGAAAAAAAATAAAAAAATTTAGATCAAAGCAAAAAATCTGTAAACAGGGTCCGTATGCAGATTGAAGAAAAAAGTAGGAACAAAAGTAGGAATTTTTCTTTAAAAAAGTAGGAAAAAGTAGGAGTTCAAAATACAGACGAAAACACCTACAAATGTACTTACCAAGTTTGTTTACAGAATAAATACACGCAAAAAAGAGGCAATTGAAAAGAAAAAAAAAAACACGAAACATATTAGTTTTCTTAAAATATTAAAAGTTATGAAATTGAAAACGAATTAGAGCTCTAAAGTGTACATAATTCTTTCAGTTTCTTCCCCCTTCTTGGCAAATAGAAGGTATTAACACAATAAAAGCTCATTTAAATTGGATTCTTCTTACATCGGAAGCTCTTTCGATAGTATTTAATTTCTATTCCTTTGGAAAAAAAAGCAAACAATTTTTTTGATAACACACAATGCGCAGCTCGAATTCTCCCATACATTATACGATGTTTTCTTCAAAATAAATAAACCATAAAAAAATTAATAACAATCACATGAAACAACTTTTTTGCAGCTAAAGAGATTTTGCAAGAAACGCATAAAAAATGTTCATTCGATTCCTCCTTCTCCATCACGGCCTTCGTTTTCTTAGTTGAATTGTTGAATGTCATGTAAATAATGAATGTATTCCTTCATTTTGATGCAAAGAAACCTTTACACCTAGCCTTTTTTCTTTATTTCCATTTTTTTTTTTTTTTTTTTTGGTAGCTCATTTATTTCAAATTGAACAGTTTCATTTGCACTTAAAAAATTGAAAAATATTTAGCGCTTAAATATCTCACACCGTTTTCAAGGATGTTAGTGGCTAAAAAGGGAAAAGCTGAAATTCAACGTGACTAAATAACACATGAAAATACTAAAAATACTCTTTTAACACAATTTAAGCAATTTCAGTTAGTACATTTATTTTAATATAAAATCAATTTTATTAATTTTGACTTCCTTAACAAGAATATTAGGTTGCATTCTTTAGAATTTTTTCTTTGTTTCCAAAGTGATTATCTCTGTGATCAAACAACAGAATAAATCTTGCAAGGTTAACCTCACACTGCGCAGTGTTGTTTTTAAACAACACCACTATTTTTCGTTCACTAAGCTCTTGTTTTTTATTATTTTAAAGAAGTCGCGCATTCTTTCGTTTTATTTTGTATGTAAGATCATATTAGTTAACATAGTTTCCCCTAGATCTTGTAACTGGGCTCAAGGTTCATCTTTTTTCACAAAATCGTAAGACATGTTGATTTTTTGAAACACAAAAACTTTTTTTTTACAAATTTTAAGCAACAATTTTATTTTAAAAGATAGTTTTTAATGGGGTTGTTGACTATTTTTCAAAAATATTTTTTCCTGAAATAGCATGGTTGAAAACATGGGGTGCGACACTATTTTTAAAATTTATGATTTATTTTCTTTTTTAAAAATAGATTTTAAACGATGCGCAGTAGCCGACTCGGTTTTCGCCGCTTTTGCGCATTGCATCACAACTGACGACCGCTCTCAGTTGAAGGCGGAGTGTCCTTATGATTGCTCTGTATTTCAGGGTTCATTTTTGCCATCCTTCCAATCTTAGCAACTAAGTTGCTTATTTAAATCAAATAATAGCTCATAAGTATTGCACATGTTGTATTTCAATGCCTCAAACTATGAATTTTAAAATGATTCAGAAATCGCTTAGTTAGTTCAAAAGTTACTGATTTTCGGGTGAACATTTATGCTTACAATTTAAAACACAAATTGTTACTAGAATGATATTCTTGTTAGGCCCTTCTAAGGAACTGGACTCATTTATGTCCCTTTACGTGACCTCTATATGTCGTATTTCATTTTAAACATTTTAAAGAGCTTGGAATACATTTGCATATGGCAATGGTTAGCGGCCGACGTTAACCTAAGAAATACTGTTAAATAACACTATTTATGAGGTTAACTATTTAAAATCGACTCGCTAAGGGACCGTTCATAAATTATGTCACACTTTTTTTCAATATCTTTGATTCCCCCCCCCCCCCCTTTGTCACTAAGTGCCACAATTCAACATACCCCCTTTTGTCACATGTCACGCTATATTATATTTGCATAAAACAAGTTTAATTTGCTGATTTGAATGTTTTTATAGAAATCGAAATGTACGTTGTCACTTCTCCTTACCCCTCCCCTCCCTTTGTCAAACTGTCACGCTTTCTTGAGCCCCCTCCTCCCTCGAAGCGTGACATCATTTATAAATGACCCCAAAGGTATTTTCCAGTCGATTTTAACTGTGCAATAAAAATCGTCATAATATTGATTTGATTATATTGGACATAATTATATAGAAGAAATAATTTGAAATATTACATTAAGATGCTAATTGGATTTCGCCTGTATCGATTTGCTGCTGATCAACTTCGCCTGTCGGAATTTAATAGGTTAGCATTTTAACGAATATTTACATTTTAAATTTAGTACTTTGAATATTTACTGCCAAAATTGATTCAGAGAAAAAGATTTTATTTAACGGAGGACATATTAAGGCATACAAGAGGGGAGAGGGCGATTGCCCCCTTCCCACCACCAGAACCCTTGGTTTTAAGCCTTATTGCCAGTCCTAATATAGTACACGCATGAGAGGATTTTTATGAACAGACACATCACTCCCAGCAGAAAACTTAGGGCGAGGCAGTGTAGGAATTTTAGGAAACGCAAATATTTGCTAGAAAGTTAAGAAATCATTCTTTTTTCGGGTGCGTAAAAGCAATCAAGTAAACGTTTCCTTGAAACTAATGAAATACTTCTTCATTTTTAAAGAACACATTAATAAGTAAATAATTCGTCGAAAGTTCAAAAGATAATACATTTTTGATTTTAACGATAAAATTAGCGGTGAAGTAAATTAATCATAATGTCTGAATTACCCTCAAACGAAAATGTAAGAAAACTGCTTTCCTGAAAAAAGAAAAGAAAAGAAAAGAGAAATAGGTATGGTGTTTCTGAAAAGTTAATTCATTCGCATCGTGTTTTTTTTTTTGGCAATTATTTGCTAAATATACTAAACCGGTTATTTTATTTACGAAATGTTGAATTACAAAAAAGTATACAGAACCAAAACGGTATTTGCTTCTATGTTGTTCAAAAGTTATTCATTAAAAAAAGAATGTCTTATAGTTGTAATAAATTTAAATAATGAAAAATGTTGACCATGCATTAATAACGTGATAAAAGTTTCAGTGAAGTGGAAATCAAAAGTACTAAGTACGCATTTTTCACAATAATTATCGCAGAGCAAAGGATGTATTTATTTGATTCAATTAATAAAAGATTTCTTTTCCGCAAGTATTTTAACAAATAATAGAGAAACATATCAAATATCTTTCGAAATTTATCTGATTATGATATATGCCGATTTTATGATAGACATTTTTTTCCTCACTCCTAATTGTAGAAAATCTTTATCATACGTATGATATTCCTAAAAATCACCATAATTTTTCAGGTAATGCGGCTTTATTAGATATTAAAGGCAACGCAACCTCATGTAAATGCACTACTTTCTGCCTTGCCGAGGAGAAAACGTGCGAAGTCAGTTGTGACGTCATACGAGACCACGCCTTATTTTAAATGAAGGGCTTTTTCAAACCTCTCTAGTTTAAAAAGTATTTTAAATAAAACATTTTTTTTCTCGGTATTATTGTTTTTTATGTTCCTATTCCCGATTCCAATGCTTTCTGATGAAGTTTGCGACTGAAGTTTATAACCCCATTCCTTAGATAGTTTTGAAATAAAATAAATATTTGTCCGAAAAATTCTGTGAAAAATATATGTTAGGGTGCCTTTTTTACTTGTTCAAAAACAACCGTTAAAAAAAAAAGTGCAGTGTTTTTTAGGGTTAAAAACTACTGTTTTTTTCTCTCTCTCTCTTTTTTTTTTTTTTGTGACCTTTTTAAAATCAACCTTAAATTTTACAAAATTATCTTCTTTATTTTTATGTTAATTGTTTTTTTAAAGCTGATTGTAACAACTGTTTTACAATCCTATAAAATTGAAGTCCTTTACTATAAAATTGAATAAAATCGACACATAAAGAAACTGATTCAATATCTAATTTTATAGAAGTTGACAGACCATCTTAAAATATCTCGGACTGGCGTTTATATTTTTTAACTAAAGCTCTAATGAAAAAAAATATATAAATTTTGTTTGTTTACCTTATCAAAACTTAATAACTTAAGAGGAAAGAAAATCCGATTCTTGCAAAGGATGCAGAAAGATTGTGCAAAGAAAAATACGCGTGCGTACTTTCGCGTGCACGTGGAAAGTAGGCTTAAGTAATGTTATTGAAGTAATTAAGTAGCAATCTTTTAAACCGACTTCACAAAGGAAGGAGGTCATACATTCGTAGTGTATGTATGTCGTTTTTTTTTTTTTTTTTGTCACTCATAACTTCGCATAGGATGAACCGATTTTCATGATTTTTTTTTTAATCGATTGAGGGTGGTTTCCCATAGGTCCCGTACCTTCGTTTGACCCGATTCGATTAATTCGAAAAACAGTTATGGGCAGAAAGATAGTCATTTTTTTTTTGTTTTTTTGTTTTTTTCATCCATAACTTTTGACTAAATGAACCGATTTTTATAATTTTTTCTTTAATTGATAGAGGGTCGTCTAGCTCAAATATCGCACATCAATTTGACTAAATTTGTTTTTTAGACAAACGTTGCTGGTGAAAAATTAGCATTTTATATTTTAATTGGAAAGGCTTGGCTTGATTTTTCTTTGTTGGGGAAAACTATTAATAAGTATAAAAGTCATTGTTAAAAACAGAGTTTGCTGCCACTGAGCTGTAATATTAAAAGCAATTCTAGCATCAGTTTGACTGAAGGCCTCTCTGAGGCAAAAATTAAATCCAATCAGTTTGTTTGCTAAAATCGACTTCTAAACGGAATTTATGCTACAAATCATTACTTTTTAGTGCCATTCATTCAAAGAAGATTTGGCCTTTGATATGGATTTTTTGAAAAAAAAGTATTTATAGAAAAAATATTTACACTAAAAAGAATAAAGTAAAATAATTTTTGAGAAAAAAATAGAACCGACTTCAAAGCAGAGCAATTATAAATTGCGCTAAAAAGTAAAAAATAAATTCATTCTTTTAAACAACATCGATGTGACTTTCAAACATAGTTTTAGAAGTCGGTGCAAAATTAGGATAGATAAAATCTTTTTTTAATGACTATTCAATTGTGAATATAAATTGGCCCGGCCCAGAATTAGCAACAGTTCCCAGATGAAGTAACACATGGTGTAATGGTAATAAGACTCGTAATTTTGCTTCGATTTCTAAAACTATGTTTAAAAGTCACATCAATGTTGTTTAAAAGAATGAATTTATTTTTTACTTTTTAGCGCAATTTACAATTACTCTGCTTTGAAGTCGGTTCTATTTTTTTCTCAAAAATTATTTTATAACATCTATTATTGGTTTTCAAAATTACTATGTAGACAATAGTACAATGCAAATCAGAACAAAAATACATTTTTTTTTTCCAAAAAGCAAATCGTAAAAAATCGTTGCATTTCCGGGACTATCGGGATCGTTTTTCAATTTCTTGGCTTTTTCGCGAGCAGCAGAAACATTATGCGCGGTAATTTTTTTAAACAAAAGTCTGATTCGGCGAAGAAAAAATGCCGTTTGTGAGCAATAACGCGCATATTTTGTTTCGGAGCAAAATGGGTAGCACTTGAAACCCTGGTTAATTACTTCTTGCATAGAGCGTGTACTTATCGGCACTGTTAGTTTCGTTAATTAAGTCAAATATTGAAAAAAGTTTGCAATTGTTTCTAAAAAAATTGTTCCGTACTTGTAACCTCTTCGGAGCATCTCTCCGCGCCACTGTAATTTACGCGCCAACTTGGCAGCACTTGGCAACCCTAAACTGTGTAACTTCACTTTGAGAAGAGTCGCCGCTATGTACGCAACGCAAATAAAACGCTTATACAGTCCACTGTGTAGTTTTCTACGCTATCTCCGCACATTTGGTCCTAGCGACCCGGAGATTATTAGTGCCTATGTGATTTACGTTGTTTACATCAATATCAATTTCGCAACTGTCAATATATAATTCTAAAAATGACAGATTTAACTACGCTCAATCGGAAACGAGGTAACATTAAAGGGCAACTAACTAGAATCGCCAATGCCCTTAAAGAAAAGCAAAATGAACTGGACATAGCTGAATTACAAGCGCAATTGGACATTGTGGTTAACATACATGAAAAATTTGATACGCTGAAAGAAGAATTCTACTGCACAGTCAGTGATAAGGAACTCGAAGTGTGTGAAACATCCTTGTCCGAAGTGGATGAAGAAATTCAGAATTTGGAGGTAAGCCTCAAATCTTCTATTAATAAGCAAAAATATAAATACACTGCATTTAAATCAAATCAAAGTGATGACAGTTTACCGCATAACAATATGTTAGATGATCAGCCGAAAAAGGCTTTGATAAAACTCCCGAAAATTCCTCTACCCATTTTTAGTGGGAAATTTGAGGACTGGAATCTGTTTAAATCGCAATTTAATAGTCTTATTAATGAAAATCCTGAACTTTCTGAAAATGAAAAACTACATTATTTACGCGGGTCATTAAAAGCTGAAGCAAAATTAATTGAAACAGAAGAGGACAGCTTTTCTTCTTTGTTCGCAGCACTAGAACAAAGATATGAAAATAGAAGATTAATTGTAGACTGTCATGTTAAAAACCTTCTAAATATTCAAGCATTTAAGCATGAATCTGCAAAAGATTTACGTATTATGATAGATACTATTAAGAAGAATTTAAGATCATTAAAAATATTAAATTTCGCCAGAGATAAATTATCTGATGTTTTCTTATTAAATATTGTTTTAGAGAAATTAGACCGCGAAACACGCAAACAATACGAGTTAACTTTGAAAGATACTGAAGTGCCAGATTTCGATGAGTTTCTAGAATTCTTGGAAAGAAGATGTCAGATTTTGAATAGTATAAATGTTAATGTGTCATATAAATATAACTTTGATAAATCAAAATCATTTTTGGTTCAATCTACGCCAAAAAAATGTGTTGCATGCAAAAATGAATCGCATGCTTTGTATCATTGTAACAAATTTAAAAATATGAAATTTTCTGAACGCATGGAACTAGTTAAAAAGTATCGCTTGTGTTATAATTGTTTAAGTGATGTTCATTTATTATCTCAGTGTAATTCAAAAAGTTCTTGTTTCGTCTGTAAGAAAAAGTTCGATCATCACACATTGCTTCATAAATATTCAGCGCCGCTAAACAGAACGGGAAACAGTAATGCAGACAGTGGGAACCATATGGTGCCTGAGAGGGGATCATCGCCGCAAATTGTAAACACCTCAGAATTTATTGATTCCCAAGTGACAGAAAATCCTCGTTCTTCTTTCTTTACAAATGGGAATAGTAAAAGTGTTCTCATAAATACAGCTGTAATTTATATCAGAGATTCAACTGGTAAAATGAGGCCTTTAAGAGGGATTTTAGATAGGGCTAGTGAAAGTTCTTTCCTGTCAGCTAGAGCAGCAGATGCTTTAGGTTTGAGAAAAGAAAAAATAAACATTCCGATTAGTGGATTAAATGATTCCGCGTTAAATATCAAGAAGAGGGTTTCAGCTTATTTGTGTAATGAAGCGAATGATTCTCATTGGGAAGTTGAATTGTTAATAGTCCCAAAGATTACTAATTTTACGCCGTCTAAGAAAATTGATGTATCTGATCTACATATTCCAAATCACATAAATCTTGCAGATCCAACATTCTTTATTCCTCAGAAAATTGACATTCTGTTGGGTGCAGAACTATTCTTTGATCTTTTAAAAGCGGATAAAATAAAACTGGGAAACAATTTGTTTCTGCAATCAAGCTGCTTCGGTTATCTGGTCTCAGGTAGCATTGCAGATAATTCTGACTATTCTTCTAAGCACTGTTTTATATCTAAAACCTTAGATACACTTAACAAAACTTTAACTAATTTCTGGGAAATAGAAGAAGTTGAAAATCGAAACGTTTGCAATAGTGATGAATTAAATTACTGTAATGAGCACTTCGCAAAAACGCATAAAAGGAAAACTGATAATAGATACGTAGTAGAAATGCCTTTTAAGCCAGAAGCTTCTGAAGCAACATTAGGGAATTCAAAACAAATCGCATCGAAGAGATTGGATCAGCTATGGACACGCTTAGAACGCGATCCGACTATGAAAATGCTTTACACAGAATTTCTTAATGAATATCAAACTTAAATCACATGGAAGAGGTGAAGGAAAATATGAATTTCGATGAAGGTTATTATCTACCTCATCACGGTGTTCTACGTCCAGACAGCAGAACAACTAAACTACGCGTAGTATTTAACGCAAGAGCAAAGACAACAAGTGGATACTCCTTAAATGATACATTGTGCAAGAGAGGTGTGCTTCAAGAAGACTTATTTTCTATTCTAATTAGATTTCGCAAGTATATCTACGCCTTTACCGCGGACATAAAACAAATGTTCAGAATGATTGAAGTGAATTCTTCTCAAACTAAGCTACAAAAAATTCTATGGAAGGATAGCAAAGACGCACCAACTAAAGTCTACCAGTTACGAACGGTTACGTATGGGACTGCATCTGCTCCGTACTTAGCAACAAAGGTTTTACAGCAACTTGCCTTAGACGAAGAAAAATATTTTCCTTTAGCTGCAAAGGTAATTCTTCAGAATTTTTACATGGATGATTGCCTTTCCGGTAGCTCAGAACTGAGCGAGTTCGAAAATCTCAAGTTAGAATTAACGCAACTTCTTTCAAGAGGAGGAATGACTCTACACAAGTGGTGCAGTAATGTGGCATCTACTACTGAGCTTCAAGAGTTCCCATTAGACAGAAACGCAGAAGAAGTAGTAGTCAAAACGCTAGGGATGCTCTGGAACAGTTCAAATGATTCATTTACATACAAGGTGACCACCAATCCAATTCGCAACTTTACCAAACGAGATGTCCTATCTCAAATAGCACGCATCTATGATCCACTTGGATTACTCGCTCCAGTTATAACAAAAGCAAAGGTATTCATGCAACAGCTGTGGTTACTCAAACTGGATTGGAATCAAACGCTACCTCCAGAACTTTCCGAACAGTGGAACAACTTCATCAAAACACTACCAGACTTAGAATCAATCTATGTGCCTAGATGTTTTACAAGATCTGATACCAAATCTATAATACTTCTTGGTTACTCTGATGCATCCTCTAAAGCTTATGGTGCAGTATTATATGTCCAAACTGTCTCCAACACAGGTGAAATATTTACACAACTTCTCTGCAGTAAATCTCGTGTCGCCCCAACAAAGTTTATCAGCATACCACGTCTCGAACTTTGTGCATGCCTTCTGCTCTCAAAGCTCACTCAGAAAGTCTTTGAAGCTATTCAACTACAGATAGACTCTGTGAAATTATATTCTGATTCAACTATCGCTCTATCATGGATCAACACCCCATCAAACCTGCTGAAAACATTTGTTGGCAATAGAGTATCGCAAATTCACCAACTGACCGAGGACTTCCAATGGCAACATATTTCATCAGAGAACAACATTGCTGACTTGGTTTCCAGAGGATTGGATGTGAATGCACTAACTACTAGTGAGCTATGGTGGAAGGGACCAGATCCTTCAAAATTAAATTCTCCTGTTTCTCAGACTTTGAAAAACGCAGTGAAATCAACTGAGAAACTCTATGCCGACGAACTTAAGACTCTCACTAAAGTGACTTTAACTTCTTACACAGACTCAAATTTTTTTGATAACTTACTAGATATCACTAATGATTTTCCCAAACTAATTAGAATTTTAGCATTTATTTTTAGATTTTTCAGCAATTGTAAGACGCCTGGAAAACAAACAGGTTCGCTCACGCATGAAGAGTATGTGAAGGCTGAAAATTGTCTTTTAAAAAACATACAGGTAAAGTATTTTTCAGCGGAAATGTCTGCTTTAGAAAGGGGATCTTCAGTTTCTCCCTCAAGTAAGTTAAAATTTCTCAATCCGTTTATTGATCCATCAACAGGATTAATTAGAGTAGGTGGCAGACTTTCACAGTCAAACTTAAATTTTAACCATACGCACCCTATTGTTATTCCTGCAGGAAGTAAAGTAGATAAACTTATATTCCAGTACTATCACAAAAGAGATTTGCATGTAGGTCCTCAAGATTTACTTAACGCCGTTCGCTCAAAATATTGGCCCCTTGGTGGCAGAAATACAGCAAGAAAAGTTGTTCATGAATGTGTAAAATGTTTTAAAAATAAACCAGTAATTGCTACTCAAATTATGGGAGATCTACCGTCCGAAAGAGTAACGTCTAGCTCAGCATTTTTAAATGTAGGAATCGATTTATGTGGACCATTTGAAATTAAATATAAAGGACAAAGAAAGGGTATTTTTCAGAAAATATATGTAGCTATATTAGTTTGTATGGCGACTAAAGCGGTTCACATCGAGTGTGTATCAGATTTGACATCAGAAGCAATTCTTGCAACTTTAAAAAGATTTTTTGCTCGTCGTGGCAAAAGTTCCATAATTTTCAGTGACAACGCTACAAATTTCGTTGGAGCTTCTGCAGCGTTAAAACGGTTATATCGGTTAATGATAAACAGTCTAGATATTTCGAGCTTTCTAACTACAGAAGGTATTAAGTGGAAATTTTTACCTCCTAGGGCACCCAACTTTGGCGGCCTGTGGGAGGCGGGAGTGAAAGCTTTTAAATACCATTTAAAGAGAGTTATAGGCTCCGCAAAGTTAGCACTGGAAGAATTTCTCACTGTAATTGTGCAAATTGAAGGCATCCTTAATCGCGCCCACTCTCACCATTATCAGCGGATAGTGATGATTTCCAAGTGTTAACTCACGGTCATTTCTTAATAGAGAACCCTATAAATTCTGTCCCAGAACCTAACTTAATGGATAAAAAGGATAATCTTCTCAATAGGTGGCAAAGAACTCAAAAAATGGTTCAAACCATTTGGAAATATTGGCAAAACAGCTACCTAAGTCACCTGCAGCAGAGGTCAAAATGGTTACTTAAAAAACCAAATTTAATTCCAGGTATGCTAGTGTTATTAAAGGACACGCAATTCCCCTCATGTAATTGGTCAATGGGTCGCATAATTAATGTAATTCAAGGCCCAGATGGCAGTGTCAGAGTTGCAGATATACGTACGCCAAAGGGCAAATTTAGAAGACCAATTTCAAAAATTTGCATTTTGCCAATTGTAGATAATTATGTATCTCCTGTAAATAATTAAGTGATTGTTTGTGTATTAGTTATTGTTAGAATTTTTATATTTTCATGCATATTTCAATTTTTGTTTTACTTTTTATTGTGTTAAATTGATTTTAATTTTGTGCTTTTCTTTAATGTTTTGAAATAATGTAATATATCAACGCCGGGCGGGATGTTCCGTACTTGTAACCTCTTCGGAGCATCTCTCCGCGCCACTGTAATTTACGCGCCAACTTGGCAACCCTAAACTGTGTAACTTCACTTTGAGAAGAGTCGCCGCTATGTACGCAACGCAAATAAAACGCTTATACAGTCCACTGTGTAGTTTTCTACGCTATCTCCGCACAAAAATCTTAAGTTTTTATCTCTTTAAAACAAGATATTTTTAACAAAAAAAAAACAAATTTTCGGAAAATTCAAACCTTGCGAGAAAAGCGAAATTTTCCTTGAAAAATCGGAAAAAGCGAATTTTGAGTAAAAATTTTTAAAAAGCGTAAATCCGCCGAACGACGGAAAATTGGCATCCTTGCATTTTGAACATGCGTTGTTTTTAAAATAGCGAGAGAATTATAAATAAGCATTTTAAAAAGAATGAAAATAAAAGCTAATGAATGAATTTACGATCGAAAATGTTCATTTTCGTACTAACTATTATTCGTATTTTCGATCGCGATTTTTCTAAAAGTGTTTGGGTTAGAGAATTTTGTGAGGTTTTTTTTTTATTATTATTCTTAATTCATAATTTCACTAAGAATACATTTTGAGGGGACACTTATTAGATCTGGGTCAATTTGTCAGTATCTTACGGTATATACTTATTTAATAAAAAAAATTTTGGGCTTATTAATATTATTTATAGAAATTCGGTGTTTCATTCATTTTCTGACTCTACACAGGTTTTTTTCCTTACAAGGGAAAATTTAAATTAAAATTACATACTCGAATTTTAGTAAAAAAATTTAGTGAAGGGAAAAAAACCCAGAAACTTGGAGGAGGGGAATGATGACCTATACTCGCTGCAATACGCTAAAAAGTGTTTTGGAGCAACTTGAAAATATGAACATTCTTCCGGATTTAAGTTCAAATATTTAACTAAACAACAATAAAAATAATACTTAACATTGCTAATACAATTTTAAATCGAATAACCGTTAATTACAGTAAATAATCCAATATCCAGAAATTGTGAGAAGAACCAGAATTCTGGGCTTTCATGAAGTTGATGAAGTAAACATTGAAAAAAAAAAGCAAAATCGTAAGTTTTGTAATTAATAACAAAAGCATTGAAAAGCTTTTATGAAAGGTTCATTTGCGATGAAGTTTTCCATTAATTGATAAAAAAATATTATCGCAAAAACGAATCCTTCACAAAAGAATGTAAAAATGAAATCTTTTCCGAACAAACGCGCCGAAAAATAAAACCGCTTTATATGCAATTGTCCCATAGTTCAAGTTTTTCTCCTTCGAAAGCGGGGGAAGTGGCACATGTATTAAGGGGGTGGGGGGTGGGTGGGAAATAATCACGTGACACATGGCGCCATATCAGTCTCGGATTGGGAAGAAGGAAAGTCTAGACATTTATATTTTTTAGAAAGTGCAAAAATAATAAAAATACGCGCGAAAAAGTAGGAAAATTTTTTAAAAAATAAGGAAAAATTTGAAAAAGTAGGACATAGTAAAAATTATTAGGAAAGTAGAATGAAGTATGAAAAAGTAGGAAGCGTACGAACCCTGTGTAAATTAATAAGAAGGAATGAATGAAATCCGATTTATTTTTTATATCAACGACTAAAATATGTTTAAAAACAATTGTGAGATTTTTTCCAAATTGAAGATATAAAGTAAAAGAACAGAGATGAGTTTGAATATACGCTAAAAAATAAAAAAAAATTAAAAAACGGTCAATTTATTAAAGTTATGCATAAAAAAATTAGATGAATAGCATAATCAATGGAAAAATATAAGAGAAAATGTTGAGTAAATCTATAATAAAACTGACGTTTGAAAAATATAACTTTTACAGCATCGATTTTTTAACTATTTTTTTTTCAAATGTATTTCTTATCTATGCTCGAGACTCCAAATGTACGGTCTTTTAATTCTTCAATGAGCTCTTCATTTATGTACTTTCACAGGAATTCAGAATCAGTCATTTTAATTTATAAAAACTGGTCATTCTTCCCAATATTCGACTCTGTTCTTGATCGCAAATATCTAAAAGTATAACATTTCAGCCTCGGAACTGAAATACAGGGACCTCTTTCCGAAGTGGTAACTTTCAATCGATTCCGGGAGCAATTACCGGAGGCAGCGCGTCATGAGTCAAGTGAGCCCTTTATTCCGAGAGTGGTCAGTCGATTCCGGGAGCAAATTACCGGAGGCAGACCGATTCCGATGGCCTCTTCCCTATTGGAAAAAACTCAAAATACCGGTATCAAAATCATACCGGAACCAGTAAAAATAATACCGGAAATTTTGAAGCCGGTCTGAAATTATACTGGAAATTTTGTAGCCGGTACAAAATTACACCGGAAATTTTGATGCCGGTGGGATACCATACTGGAAATTTTGAAGCCGGTATGATCACAATACTAGAAATCTTTAAACCAGTTTGAAGTCATTCTGGGAAATGTTAAGCCGGTATCAGGCCATTCTGGAAATTTGGAAGCCAGTATGAAACCATACTAGAAATTTTAAAGATGGTATGATACGGTTTACTGTGGCCAGACACCTTCAAAAAGGTGGCCTATTTGCTCGTCGTCCTGAGCGCTGCATCATTTTGACAGCAGGCCATCTGCGTTGCCGTTTAGAGTGGTGCAAGGAGCACAATTAGACCGCTCATCAGTGGAGTCATGTTCTCTTTACGGATGAGAGTCGTTTCAGTGCCACAAAGCGATTCTGGACGCCAGTTGATTTGGAGATAGGTCGGGACACGGTTTCATCTCAGTAACATCGTGAAAAGAGACTGTTACGGTGGTCCTGGAGTTCTCGTATGGTTAGGCATTATGTTCAACAGGTGAACTGAGCTCCGCATTTTCAACAGAGGTTCTGTAACAGAAGGTCGCTGTTGTTAGGAGGTACTCCTTCCCCATGTGCGTCTGTTCAGAGGGGCCATTGAATCAGACTTCAATTTTATGGATGGCAATGCCTGCCCACATCGGACACAATCTGTTCAACAGCTACTGGAAAGTGAAGATATTACTCGAATGGATTGGCCAGCGTACTCCCCCGATTTAAATCTTATTGAACATGTGTGGGATGCTTTAGGGAGACGCATTGCGGCGCGATTACTTCCTCCTGGGAACACCCAAGAACTGAAATGGATACTGATTGAGGCATGGGCACTCTTACCCCAAGAACTGGTGGGCAATCTGGTGCTGAGTATGGGGAGACGATGCGAAGCAATCATTGCAGGACGGGGAGGACATATCCCATACTAAGTAACATCTGCGTGCTATTCTTCCTCTTGGATAGACAATCATGTGCAACGATATTATGAGTTCAATAAAGCCTATTTTTGTTTAATTCCACATTGTATGAACTGTATTCATTTTTACGCAGTTATGCTTTCATCATCCTTTAAGTACAGAACTGTTCTCTCTCATTTCTAAATTTCATGTCTCTGAGATTATTTTTCGAGGAGTTATGGCCAAAAGAACACCTGTTGCTTAGTTTTGCACAGCAGTGTATTTAAATTAGGAAATGCTTTTATTTTTATTTAAAAATGATGTAACCTATGAAAATTAAGTAAAACTAAGTCAAAATTTATTCTATAAATGCTCAGTAGAAAGTTGAAGTTTTAACCTGTTATTTTTGCTTGAAAAACTGAAATTGACCAATGAAAGGAAATATCAAAAGTTTTATGTCATGCAAAATTTTGGCATAAAATTAGCTTTATTTGGCACTGAAAATTTTCTGGAAGGATATAAATGGAAGATTTTCCTCCCCAAATTACTACCGGATACTCGACCGGATACCCCGCCGGATACATTTCTTAACATGCCGAATATTCGGATATTTTTTGAAGGGCCTGATCGGATATCCGGTTGAATCGGATAGTTAAAAATTAGGCGGATGGGCTGGATACCTAATATTTGCCGGATATCCGTTTCATCCCTAAAAAAGTATATTTAAATCATCATGAAATTTTTGTTTGTGGGGGGGGGGGGGGCGTGGTGGCCTGGATATTGAGAACCTCTGCCTTAAATCATTCAAGACATTTTATAAAATGAAACTAAATTTGAAATGCATTTTTTTTCGAGGTATGTTTTTATACGTACAGGGCTCGCGCTAGAGGAAATTCGGGATCGTTTTCAAAACCTTCACAAAATTTCAATTCATCAAAACGGACCTATCGCAACATTCCGAGTGACCAAATTATACTTTTCGCAGAGTCATTTCTTAAAAAGGGGGAAAATAATAAAAAATTTTATCACTACATTGTTCACATTTTGATATTTCCCAAAATTGTTTGATTTTTCACAAAAATCTTTTTTTTAAATTCAGAAAAACAGGATCCTGCTAAAAATGCTGGATCGACCGCTGACGTAGTATCTGCATAACGTTTTAAAATTGTAATAAATAAGTAAAAATTATACAGACATATGTTTAGAACCATTTTAGTTAAATATAGTTCTTTAGCATTCGGTACTAGTTTTTTGCATTGCGTTAGGAGAAAGATTTAGAATTCCACGCTAGTATATTGATGCCGATGGTTGTCCATATCAGAGGAAAAAAAAATTTCCTCAAATTTACAAAACCGTTCCTATCATTCACAATTGTTCTCCTGTCGTAAAGGAAAAGTATTGCAATGTATATCCTCCCTTAAATTCAAAATCCTTGTAGGCCTATTTCTCTTTGATACAACCAATCATGGCAATTTAGTTCATTTTTTGAAATAATTTCAATCTCCATTTCCAAGTTTAAAAAAAGCCATCGTTCACCCAAGTAGGCCTAAAAATCAGAGGTGCGGACCAACGGGATTTTGCTCGAAATCGAAAAAGAAAAAAGTCGTGCTCGACGGCTCCGATTTTTTTTTCATAAACTTGTAAGTGAATGAATGCTTTTACATAATTTTTTTCGCAATATAGTGCATATAAAAAACTGTATACTTACTGATAAACACATAGCCTATAAGTAACTTTTATTTTTTTATTGCATATCCTATACTTATTCATAAATTAACTGAAAAAAGCTATAAATAACATGATTTATATTAAAAACTAAACGAAACAAGCACCAAAGCAAGCCTAAAACTATTTGGAGCACCGAGCGGAGTCGGAGTAAGTACTCAGTACTCTTGCTCCTGCATTGTTAGTAAAAAAAAGAGCTATACAGTCGAGTCTCGATATTTCGAGGTAGACGGGACCGGAGCTACCTCGCACTATCGAAAACTCGAATTATAGAAATCATAACATTTTATAACTAAGTAAAAGGGAGTAAAGCAAATTTTACATTTCAGTATCGTATATTTACAGGAAAAATGTACTTACATGCAGTTACATGATAGAAAGTTAATTATATGTTTGAATTTGCCACCATTTCAAATCGCTCTATCATCATCACTTATATTTGTTGATGGGCCGTTAGGCCCCGGGAGGGGCCTTTTACCCAGATCTCCTTTGTGAACGTACGTCGTTAGGAGATAGATCAATGCGCCCTAAGGCTTACATCACGTCCCCGAAGGCAGAGGGGGGGGGGGGACGAGTTAGAATAGTAAGCTACATAAAAATACAAGACGACAATATATATATATATATATAATTTTTTTTTTTTCTTTTAAGCATTTTTATTTTTAATTTATACTTTTTTCTTTTTGGATTTTCTCTTTAATTTTTTTCTTCACATATATAAGATAAGCAAATGAATAGCAAAAAAACGACTATCTCAAGGAGAGCATGTCTAACTGAGGATTTGGCAGAGGATTATGCTTAGTACTGAGAGAATCATAGTTGAGCAGACAGGTTCTGGCCGGGTAGGGGTACTTCTGGTTCCTATTTATGTATTGGGATTGGGTACGAATTGCTTCGTTTGGATGATTTTGGAAGCTGTTGAACAGTTTTAGGGCATTTTTTATAATGTGCCTTGAGATTGAGTCAACAGATAATTCGCTGTGGAGGGCTTTGTTTTTTTCGTACCAATCAGCGTTACCAATTTGTCTGAGGGTTTTATTTTGTAGAATTTGGATTTCGTTAATGGTAGTGCGAGCAGCGTGCCCCCATACCGTAAATCCATAGAGAGTGGTTGGTCTTAAGATTTGATTATATATCAACATCTTATTCTTTAATGAAAGTTTACTGTAGCGCCCTAGTAAGGGGCGGAGGAGGTGTAATTTATGTTTAGCGTTTACTAGTTTTTTTTCGACGTGCTTTTTGAAATAAAGGCCGGAGTCGAGAGTGATGCCTAGATAGCTAGCTTGGAGTTTGTAATTTAGGGTATTATTCATAAGTTCAAGAGTTTCGGGGCCTTTTTTTTTATTGTTCTTTTTAAAGTGGACTGCAATGGTCTTAGTGGGGTTTAGAGCGAGCCGCCAGTTGTTACACCAATGTTCTATTTTTATTAGGTGCTCTTAGGCGTATTTCTTAACACAATTACGTCTTTTGTGTTTTACAATGATCGCGGCGTCGTCGGCAAAGAGGGCAGTCATGGTTTTTTCATGAGTCGGGAAATCGGCCATGAAAATGTTGAACAGTTGTGGCGATAATACTGCACCTTGTGGGACGACACTTTCAATGAGTTTCGTGATGGAGGTTTCATTTTCAATTTGTACTTTAAAGGTGCGGTTTCTAAGATAATTATTGATTAAATCAACAAGGTATTTTGGGAAGTTATGGATTATCATTTTGTATATGAGCCCATCATACCAGACTTTGTCAAAGGCTTTTTGGATATCGAGAAAAATGCCTAGGGTTTGCTTGCCATAGTTAAAACCTTCAGTTAAAGCGTTTAGGACTCTGATTAGTTGGTGTATTGTGCTGTGCTTTTCTCTAAAACCAAATTGTTCTGGTGGGATGATGTTCATGTCATCTATATGCTATTGCAATCTTTTCTTTATAATTTTCTCATATATTTTAGAAACATGTGAGGTAAGGCTTATAGGTCTATAGTTATGGGGGTCCCTGGAGTCGATGGAGGGTTTTGGTATTGGGGTGATTTTTGAGTTTTTCCAGATAGTGGGGAAGTAAGAAAGCTTGAGTGAGCAATTAATAATTTTTGTTAGGCAAGTCAGTGCTTTAAGGGGCATATTTTTGAGCATTTTGTTTGAGATATTATCTGGTCCGGCGGCCTTTTTATTTTTAGTTCTTTTAATAATTTCAGCAATTTCGCCTGGGTTAGTTGGCATAAACTGGATCTGGTTTTGGGGGGAGGAGTTAAAATCGTGAATTTTCCTACGAACTAACGACGTGACATGATTGTTTGGGGAGGGGGGATTTGGTCGAAAATTTTCTTCAAAAGCTACAGCTAAGGCTTCGGCTTTGTCCCTATCATCAAAATTTATCCTTCCCGTAGTGTGAAGTGGGGGAATACTTTTGAAAGGTTTTTCGAAGGCTTTGGCAAGTTTGTAAAGGGAGCCGTTTTCGGGCGATAAGCTGGTTATGAAATCAGTCCACCTTTGCTCTTTATACTGCCTAGTTATGTGTTTTATCATTTTCTGTAACCTATTTATCTCCGTTTTCAGACTGGGATTTCTAGTGTTTTGCCACTGTTTTTTTAATCTGTTTTTCTGGATAATAAGTAGTCTAGCGTAAGGGGGAAGTCTAATGGGGGTATGGTTAACAACCTGCAATTTCGTGGAGGCTTCGTAGGAGCCAATCAGTGACTCAGAGAAATTTTTTACGCTGTTCTCGATATCGTCAATGGTTTGTAGGGTGGGGTTACCCCTTACTTTTTCGTGCAACAGGTTCGTGTAATTTGTCCAGTTTGTAGTCTTCAAAATTCTTTCTTTCTTAGGGATTTGGTAGTTTAAGTTTAATGTGATCATAACCGGGTTATGATCAGAGGATAGATCCGTATATGTACTTATGGCGTACGGCCAGTTAGGGGTTTTAGCTAAAGCTATATCAAGCGTGGATGCTTCACCAATGCCAAAGTGGGTGGGGGTATTTGGGGCGTAGATTTGGAAATTATGATCGATGCTTAACTTACGTATTTGATTACCCCTCCTATTTCTTCTGCCAAAACTCCAGTCTGGGTGCTTTGCGTTGAAATCGCCGAAAAGAATGGTATTCTGGTTAATTTGGCTGATTTGCAATATTTCAGAGATATCAAGATTCGGTGAGCTGGGGGGAATATAAATAGAGCTGATCGTAAGGTGCTCGTTGCTTGAAATTTTGATTGCAATGGTGGAGTTCTCAAAGGTAGCGGTTTGGTGCTTTATTTCGTTAGTGATAATATTTCGCCTAACGTAGATGGCAGTGCCGCCGCCGCGACCAATACCCCTATCGTTGCGGAAGCTGCAGAAATTTGGGATGCTTCTAAGATTAAGACAGGGTTTTAGTTTAGTCTCCTGAAGAAGAATGACATCAGGGGAGAGGGAGGAGATACAGTTTTCGAGCTCGTCCATTTTTTCGGGCGAGAGGCCATTTGCGTTCCAAGACATAATACGGATGCAACTAAGATTTGCCATGATTAGTGCTCTCGAAGTGCGTGTTTAAGTTACGTACTAGGATTTGAAGATCTTGCATGAGAGATGCAATTGTCAGCGGTAGAGTCGCTATAGCTTCTATGTTATTCTTGGAGGGTTTCGTTTGATTACTTGTGAGAGCACTAGCGTACGATGGGGTTTTTACAGTACTTTGGATTATTTTTTCCTCTTTTGTTTTTTCAAATCGCTCTAAATGTAGCCAGCCTATTTATTAATGAAATTTTTGGTCACCAGTCATGGATAAAAGTATCCCAATTCAATACTTTCACGCTTGAACCGTCATATAACAATAAAAACTAGATGTGGTGTTTCTTTCACGAGTTTAGCCAGCGCCCCCTATATCTAGGAAGCCTTTGCACGGCAGTAGTCTAAATAAAGTCACGTGATTATGAGAAAAAAAGGCCATCAATCTGCCGTTGTGCTGCTACCGGTATTGAGTCCTGTTGTTATGTTTGTTGGTTATCGTTTCTATTATCTTCCTGTGATCAATTTTCAAAGTTTTAAAATGCCTAACAAGTGTGCCGTTTACGGCTGCAAGGGCAATTATGCAATTATGCTTCCAGACAGAAAGCGATAATTTCAAATTTATGAAAGATCCAGTTCTTTAAAATGTGTGGACATCAAGACGATGAGCAACAACTTCAAACCATCGAATAGTTCCAGAGTAAGTAATTAAATTCGTTAATTTAATTGTACGATTGAAGAATATAGAAACTGGAAATATATAAATTCCGTTTTACGAATTTGTTTCGTTTTTGAATTGTGTCACTGTTCTTGCCGGTGTGCGATGTGTTACATTATCATTCGTCATTAATGTTGGAATTAAAGTTATATGGTTAATAAGTTTTAATTTTCGATAAACGACTTTCAACTTTCCTCCTTCTGCAATTTGAAAGTATACAGACTTGATCTATTTGTTAGTTTGTATGTCATTTATGTGTGACAAGGTTTAACTATGCTTATCATATTTGATGAAGTTAGAAAACTTGATTTTGGTTCTTGATCGTTTTGCATACACATGACATTTAAGTTAAAACCCATTACTGAGCTGTTTTATTGTTCTTAATATTACTATTTATTAACTAAAATTATTTTTGAACGCTTTAATGTACAATTACTTTTAACGTACTAATCTTTATTCATTTCTTTAGTGTTCATAATTTTGTTTAAGAGTTTAATAAAATAATAATTTTGTTTTGTTACCAATAATAAGTGTGCTCTGTTTTATCTATAATTTAAGGGGTAGGTTACTCACTGTATTATATTGTGTGAATACTGCATAGGGATCATTCCTAAATAATGTCACGCTTCGAGGGGGGGGGAGGGGTCGTGATGTAGCGACAAGGGGATGGGCTAACAAGAAGTGTGACATCATGCTTATGCAACATAGCGTGGCATGTGACAAAGGGGGTTGGGGTATGTTGAAGTGTGACACTTTGACAAGAAGAGGGGGGGGGGGCTCAAATATATGGGAAAAAATCCTGACATCATTTATGAACGGTCCCATATTGCTTTCTGGGTGATACCATCTTATTTTTGTGTTACGTGAGGAACATTTTTGAGCAAAATTCTGGTATATTTATTTAATTACTTTTAATTATGAAAATATTAATGCAAAGTTTTCAAATTTTTTTAGAACATTTTGTACAGCTAGAGCCATATTTTGAATATTAAAATTTTGTTTCGCACGGGGCATCAAAAATGTCCCGTACTTATCAAAATTGTAATATTTTTTAAATAATAAACTATTTACCCTATTGAAAAGAAATTTTGTACCACTGTTGCTCCAAATGTACGGAGTGTTAATAAAATATTTTGAAAACCTTTCATTAATATTTTCAAAATTAAATACACCAAAATTTTGTTCAGACATTTCCAGTGGCGTGGCTACGGGGGGGGGGGGGAAGCCCCGGGTGTCATTCAGTCATTCGTTCTGGGCTGACACCGGGCCACGAAGGGGGAAACAATAAACCTTTAAAAGCTCCATATAATGAAACAAATACCTTGAACTGGATTTTTTTTCTATCATTTTCTTTTCTACTTTTAACTGAGCAAAGTGTTTCCTTGCAAAAATATTCAAAGAGGTTTTTTACTGCTAAACACACCATTGCTGTCAACAAATATATTAAATATTATTACTCCCATGACACGAATAGTATATTTTCCTTCTTTTTTTTGCTGGGCTTTCTTCTTTTTTTTGTGTGTGTGGGGGGGGGGGGGATGACACCACGGATAACCGCCCCGGGTGTCACCTATGCTAGCTACGCCACTGAACATTTCCAGTAGGTAACACAAAAATGCTGTGGAATGACTCTTCTATGTTTTATTTTAAAAGGGATTTCAATATTTTAAAGATTTTACGCGCAGTTCAAATACGAGTAGAACTCAAAAAGTAAAAGAACTTTTGCGAAAAGAGGCATTTATTCTAATGATAGTAAACTGCAATATACCAATATACATTATTTTTCTACATAACCTAACTCACAAGTTCATACATAGTCCAACGTTTCACAAGTTTTATTACACAAGGTACATTATATTTGTATAAAGTGGTTAGAAACTTTATACAAATATAATGTACTTTTGGTTAAAAATCAGTTTAATATTATATTAAAATTTAACAGTAAATATCAAATGGTTGTTTAAAACACAAGAAAAAAAGAAAGAAGCATACAGCTTGTAGTACAACTTTTACAAACAATGGCTAAGTTTATTCTACACTTTTTAAGAGTTCTGATAGAAATAGTGCCGAATTTTAGGTTATTACTTTTTTCCAAGTGTTAAGTATTAACATGAAATAAATATATAAATAGCTTAGAAATTCATAAAAAATGTTTGAGAAGATAATTCCTTTATGTAAATATATGAGAAAATATCAATGTAGTTATGGTGAATTGTTTTTCAAAATAGGCAAGATTTTATTTTTTCTTATTAAAGAAAAACATCATGGCGTAGATAGAAAAAGACTAAAGGTTAAATTAAAAATGACTTAAGAAGAAAAGTTATCAACTAATGAATTTAAGATGGCTGTTAAAAGAAACGAATAATGTATAAGATATTTTGGAATGACTGAATTTTTGGTGTATGTTTTTTTTTTACATAAATTCACAATTATTATTTCTAATTATTCTGTTTATTTTCTTTACAAATATTGATTAATTTTAAGTAGCAGTCAATTGAAAAGAAATAAGCGCGAAGCGAAGTGGTCTTTCTCACTCATCGTGTTTAGCAACGGAGACAGAGAGACAGGCCTTCTGCTGATCACGTGACTTGCCTGTTACCAGGCTTCCCGATGTAGGGCGCATTGGTTTAGCTTCTGTTGGTCATTATTTAGCAGCTAAGCCGATATTCTTTCGCTAGCTCGGATTTATGGGAAACTCGAACTATCGAGACTCTACTGTAACATGATTTCCTTTTCAATTACAAAAGATTTTCAGTATTTTAACAGAATAAATTCCAGCAATTATGTAGTAAAGGGTCACTGTAAGGCCAATGCCAATTTTTGGGTCATGTAATGTTTAATATCTCAAAATGTTGCTTGTTCGAAAAACTTATCAAAAAGATTTAAGAAATAAATGAATCTCAGTGAACGTAAATAACACATTAGCCTTATTCACCGAGATTTTCAATATTATACGGAAATCGTAGACATGCACATTTAGTTCAATTACATTGTAGCAAAATCTCAGAGGAACAGGGAAATGATTCCACTGAGACATACAACTTGTTAGCATAAAAGTAAAAGAGTAGGTCAAAAAGCAAAAGGGTTTCTTCTGCTATCACATTTTAATAGTGCGAAAAGTTAGAAATGATATAAAATCGGGCTTTTCTGATAAAGTAGATTGCAGGCACAGATTAAGTTCTGGTGCTCAAGCGTCATCTAATACGGTTTAAAAATTATTTAGATCAAAAGATATATTCTGCCTCCTCAACATTGGCTTCAGAAAAAATCAGAATTGACTGCAACTTCAAATATGACTTTGTATTATTGTTTCAATAAAGCACAGTTAAAAGCATTCTTTAATTCTTCAATCTTGCAGAACTAAGCTTTTTTTACCTTCCTTGCTCCTATTAGGAAAATCATTTTCAAGTAAAAAACGAAAAAGTTTGTCAGAGGTGCACATATCAGTTACTTCTATGTTAGATGGAGTTATTTTTAATGATTTCGGTTATGAAGTCATCGGTTCATGTAGGTGCTTGTGTCTTGACACCATATATCTTACTCAGCGTTACTCTTAGTTAGATCCTTGTGCTTGACACCCTGGCATCTTACAACTGCGGTAGTACGCAACGAGGAATAACTATTTCTGCAATGGCGTATCTACAAATTCATTTTTTTTTTCAAGTTCCGCCAGTTGTACCAACTCCGCCAAGTCAGTACCACCGACTGAAACAGCAATACAAAGCTATCTGTAACTCCCCCACCGACTCCATCGGAAACAACTGAAACCGTACATCACCATATTTTTCCCCCAAACTGCGACCCTTGCACTTGTTTAAGTGATTGCAGTCTATTTTCTGGAAAAATTTCAAAAGATCATAAGTCTCTGAATGATGAAGATTTTGCAAAATTGAACTATCACATACCAGAAGCTTTATGCAAACTGCAGATGTAAGCTTTTCATCAGCTTTTAATGTGCTGTTGTTTTAGTTTTCCTCTTTAAAAATATGTAAACAGAATTAAATAGCATAGAATACAAATACAAATACAAAAGTGACGACCAGCAACAGGCTCAGGGCCCAGCTAGGCTGGTCCTAGTCAATTTAGCAGTCCTCAATGAACATCAAGAGATTTCTTAAACGTTTTTACCCCGCTGCAATTAACAGTCGCTTCTGGTAAACTATTCCAATTGCCTATAACCCTATTGAAGCAGTAATTTTTCCTAATTTCAAGATTAGCCTGAGATTTGAAACGCTTAAAACAATGACCTCTGGTTCTACTTTCAGCACATAGCTGCCAGTCCATCAACATTTCCCATTTTAATGAATTTAAACAACTGAATCATGTCCCCTCTAACTCTCCTTTGCTCAAGACTAAACATATTAAGCCTTTTAAGCCTAACCTCATAATCTAAGTCTGAAAGACCACTTACCAATCTAGTAGCCCTCCTTTGAACCCTTTCTAATAAGGTAATATTCTTTTTTAGGTACGGAGACCAAAACTGAACAGCTTATTCCAAATGAGATCTTACCAAACTTCTGTATAGTGGCAATACAACTTCCTTAGACCTGTTCGAAATAGCCTTATTGATAAAACCCAAGCATCCTGTTAGCTTTGTTACTTACTATGCTATACTGCTGGCTGGACTTGAAGTCGAGACTAATCAATACTCCTAGATCAACAACTGTTTCTGCTTCCCTAATGACGGAACCTTGTAAATAATAGGTTGCATGTTTATTCCCCTGACCAAAATGAAGCACTTGACATTTCCCAATATTAAAAGACACACCCCACTTAATTGCCCACCTAAAAATTTGATTTAAATCCTCTTGAAACTGATTGACTTGTTCCTCCGTGTCCACAATTCCCATGATTTTGACATCATCAGCAAAAATATTGATGTTCCCAGAAATACTCTGAGTAATATCATTAATAAAAATAATAAATAATATTCGCCCTAAAACTGAACCTTGTGGAACCCCACTCAAAACATCAATCCACTGAGAATAATTGCCCTTCACTACTACTCTCTGTTTCCTCCCAGTCCGCTAATTTTTAACCCAAATTTAAGTTTTTCCACCAATACCAATATAAGCAAGTTTGCTAAGAAGAGCCTCATGCGGTACTTTATCAAACGCTTTCTTAAAGTCAATGTAAACAACATCTACGCACTTTTTATTATCTAATGCCATGGTAACCTTGTCATAGAAATGCAACAAATTAGTTGTACAGGACCTACCCTTCCTAAAACCATACTGAAAATCAGTCAACACTCCATTTGCCTCCAGGAAATTCACTATTTTGATTTTTATCAGAGTTTCAAACATTTTACAAAGAACTGAAGTAAGACTCACAGGCCTATAATTTCCTGCCTTAGTTTTAGACCCTTTCTTGAAGAGCGGCGTTATGTTTGCCAGCTTCCAATCCACTGGCACAGTCCCCGAGTTATATGAAGATATGAAAATAGTCAAGACAACATCCACTAATTCCTCTACACATTCTACTAAAATTTTTGGATAAACATTATCAGGTCCTGGAGCCTTATTTGCTTTAATCTTTTTCAAATGAAACAACACATCATCCCTAGAAAATACAAAATCCTCAAGCTGTGGCTTGTAAACATGTTTCTAACAAGAATGTTGAAACATAATAATAAATAAACGAAAACCTGAGCAAAGAATTTAATGTATTTGACAAATATATAAGTTAAACATGTCTGACAAATGATGATAATGGTCTCTACCAAATGATGTAGCAAATCTCTACCAAAAATTAGAAGCAAAAAAGTAGACATGGGAATAATATCGTGTTGCTACCATTTTTGTTGGTTCTTTGGTTCTAACCCAATGACACCGACCATCTTGCGCACTCAGTGCTGTAGCAATGATCGACAGAAGTTATCCTAATTACATACTATTTATAAAGACAAATTGCATACTCCTTTTAGGAAAGGTATAAAGCAGCGATTAGCAAACAGCAAATTTTGAAATTAAAAAAAAAGAAAGAAATGAAAAGAGGTGGGGATGGCGAGGCCTTAATTTGGTTCCTCTATCTACACCGTGAAGCGAAATTGACCAAATTTGAGACCCAATCAAACAATTCGAAACACACGCAAGCATACAATCTAATTTAATCTTTCGTCTATGATCATAATCCTCATGAAGACAAATTTTATATATACATATGTGTATATGTATGAATGTATACATGGGTTATGAAGTCCTTCCCTGCAAAAATGTCACATTATTAACTCGTATATTCGACTGAGCTGAGAGTCAAGTGTTGCTATAGATTTCTAGAGGACCCATAGTTTAAGTGGAGCCCAAAATATACTGATCAATAACATTCATGTCCTGGTTGGGATTCAAATCCTTTTCTATGTCAGCTTAGGACACTAGGCAACCCATGTATCATGCAGAAGCAGAATTAACATATGAAGAAAGTAGAATTTAAAAACAAGTGATTAATGTCAAAGCAGAGAACAGTGTGGAAAACTTTCTAGTTCGGAATTCACTATTGTGTGTGAGGAAAAGTATCTTAATAATTTTAGCTACTAGTGATGCTATTAGGTTCTGGTACATCTCATTACTTTTTTTCTCATCTAGCTAGAGAAAAAGACTATTCATTTTCTATGAGTACTCTTTTATTATTTGCTATTTAAAAATGATGCAATGTACAAAAATTAAGAAAAATAAGTGAAAAGTTATTCTATAAATGTTCAGTACAAAGTTCAAGCGGAAGCCAGTTACTTTTTACTTCAAAAGCAGAAACTGATCAATGAAAGGAAATCTCAAAAGTTTTAATTTATGCAAAAGTTTGATATTAACTTTCTTTGGCTCTGAAAATTTTCTGGAAAGATATAATGGAAAATTTTCCTCCCCAAATAACTCCCGGATATACTTCTTCACATGCCGGATATTCGGAAATTTATTGCAGTGCCGGATCAGATACCGGATAATTTAGTCAATATCCGGATCGGATATCCAGTTGGACAGAATAGTGAAATATCATATAGTGGCTGAATATCCGTTTCATCCCCTTGACATGAAATGACGAATCTGACTCGTCATTCATTTATGGTCTTGACGAAAAATTGTTATTTTTTAATGTGATTTAAATGTTCTTTGTTAACATCAATTTAGTTAATAAAAATCTAAATTTCAAAATAAAATACTCTTTCTCAGCTTTCACGTAACTTTTTAGTTATGCGAAACGAAATAATATTTTTTGATCACATCAAGTTCCATTTAATTTGCATGTCAAGTGTTGTCATTATGTAAGATGAAACTAATTTTGTTAGGTTGACACTCAATTTACTCGTACTTTTGAGTTATTTCTAATGGCATCGGTTATATCACCGCGCTCTTTTGCTGTCCCCCGACAAGCGTGAAATAATGAGATGCTACTGTATTAGTCATTGCGGAATAAGCATTGAAACATAGTAGAATATAAATCACAAATAGAATAATAACATTCATTGAATCTGAGAAATGCTTGTTTTTTAAACTATTTAGCCATTTTTCTTTTCATAATTTTATTGAAGGAGTTCACTTTCTGGAGCTCGAAAAGGAACTTTCGGGAAAGTCGCCTGCTAATCAATATTTGCAAAACGAACATTTTTACAGAGAGTACCTTGAACTGGATCCATCTTTTACAGGAGACGCAAATAGGGCAAATTTGTTATTCAAACCTGGAAAGGGACTCTTTTTCAGGTTAATGGGTCACAAAAGCGATCTCCACTCCCCCTGGTGTTAAGGGATTAAAAATGGGGGAGTATAAATTTGAGCTTCATCAACTTCGGAAAATGAGTTCGTCACATTTTTAGTTGAACGTTTGAGAGACTCATCTCAAAAGGTAAGGCGACATTTAAAAAAAATATTTATTGGGTACGCAGAATTTCAATTTCAAAAATGTATACTGATTTTTTTTTCTTTTTTGACAGTAACATTACAATTTTTCAATCATTTCAAAGAATCCTGTACACCCACATTGTCTCTTGTGCGTGATTTACGTATAAGTGAATCCTTTATTTCAGCTTGAAATCGGGAGAAAAAAAAATATCTTTTCTTGATTTTTGCTTCAAAAAATTATTTAAAACGGAATACAATTTTACGAGGTAGTCAGCAATTGATAACTCAAAATATGGATAATTAGCAATTGAAATGTGTATGAACATGGAATTCGTTTTACTTTTTATCTTTTCATGAAAATTCTGGTATTTCTTCAAAATTTTATACTTTCCTCTCTCAAAATTTACGACATATTTTAATTTTTTTCATGTTTTCATTTTACAAGCGATAAAAACATTTTTCATTTTAAATTAATCTTTTTTTATTCACAGAACATTCGCTCTCAATGAATTCGGATAAGAGGGTTTGCACTAAAAAATATGTTTAAAATTTTAAAAAAGGGAATTTTTTTTAAAATTCTATTTTGGATCGAATTTCTTTAATGGAAAAAAGTTGTCTAACATATTTTCTTGCAAGGAACGACGGTCAATAAACTAATAAGGAATTTATTGAAAGTCTACCAAGTAAATACTTTATTAAAGTATTCTTTTCGTGGCATGCGAAATTTCAAAATATTGTACATAAACACATTTGAAAGCATTTTCTCTTTTTTTTTTTCCCCCAATTTCTTTCTTCCGAAGAATATAGTCTCAACAGCAAAAGGAGTTTTTCTAGGTCCAAGTCACATATTTATTTCATTTAAGTTTCGATATTCCAGATTAAAGCTGCATTTTGAATGCATAACCTTCGATTGGTGGCTCAAAACAGCAACTTGTGAATGATGCAGGTCAACCCACACTATTCATATGAGTAATGTAGGGTGGTATCGGAGAATGAGTGAAAAATGTTCGCTTTCAATGGACTTTCAAGTTATGATGAAAGGGTTCCTAAATATCCAACTGAAAGAAATTGTTTTCAACCAATACTTTCATTTAAACCACAATTTTATAATACAATGTACATGAACATTTAGGTATTATTCGTTGTGTGATAGTTGGAAGCACGTAAACATTCATTCAGTAATTTGACAAGTGAATGATTTCTATCTAAGTGGTCAGCATTGCCACTAAGTCGGAAACATCTCTCATAACACAACACTAGAGAGCTTTAACTTGAACCCTTTGCGGTCCGTAAAGTAAATTGAAGTTCATCTTCCCTTTTCTTCATCTCCAGATTACACTAAGCGTGTAGTGTGCCTTCATGTATAGCCCCTAGATCCGACAATGGAGTGCAAAGGTTTGAAGCAAATGGATTAAGAGACATGAAAATCCTCAGGGCTACTCCATGAAGCAATCGTTCAGAATTTCCCCTGAAAGTGTGAAAACGCCAGTTTCAACACGCGTAATTATCCAATTGTCTGCAATTTCGAACAGCGAGCGAAATGAGCCGCTATTTAAGCCACAAAAAGTCGAACGATTCAATCTTCTGAAACAAGTATCAAGTTAAATCTTGGGCCGTGGTAGCCTAGCGGTTAAAGCGTCGGACTTCCACCTGGAAGGTAGCGCGTTCGATACCCGCTGAAGACCACCCATGTACACTTGGGCATATGTAAATGTAAAATCAGTGGACCCCAATACCTCGCTCCATGCGCATGCAATCCTAACTGCGGCTCCACTCTCCCGTCGGGAAATGGCGGAGTAGCCCGGGAACGCGAGTCTGGATGGGTTACTCGCTTCGCTTTGGGGGTCTACACCGGGTCTACTCGCTCCGTCCAGCTTCGCTAAAAGAAATTTCGGGGTAGATAAGAAAGGGGAAACGTTGCGCCTATAGATGGACTAAATGCATCCGCCATTTTGTTCCCTTACTTATTCAAACCTTATTCACTGGGTTTTGCAATAGACACAGCATTGTTGATCGGCGATATTTAATATAAAGATTATTACTAACACCAATTATTATCTCAATTAAATTAGTTATTCTGAAAATAATAGAAGCAATTTATTTTAGCTAGGGAAGCATAAGTGTTTTCTAGTATTTCTCGTTACGCATCAGAAAATTTTTTGATTCTGTAATCATTTTATCAAAAAAAAAGTATGCTTAAGAAACCTAAGAAATGTTTTGAATAACTATGCGGAACAAGATATGCAAAAGAAGTTTCTTTGATGTAAAACTCCCTTTTTCACTTATTTAGAGATGCTATGAATCAAAGGTTGCAGAGATGATTTGAATTTATTTTTCAAAATTTATTTTTGAAAATATCCTTAGTACCTATTATCTATTTCAAAGTAGTAAAAAGTTTATATTTTCGTAAAATAATAAATAAAATAATTCTACGTTTGAAGCACAAATGATAATTAAAAAATTTGCATACATGTTTTTCGGGGTTGCAGGGAATACTTTTTCAGTGCAAAAGAATTGGGTTCTTGGACAAAAATTGGCGTGACTTTCGTCGAACTTAGTGATATTTATCATTATTAAAATATTAGAGAAAGAAAAAGTAAATAAATATGCTACGCTAAAAATTTTTAAAACCATTCCGTCGGATATGTTTTCATCTAGAAGCTTACATCTTTTGCATTGAAAAGGATTTCCTTGTAATCCACAAAAAACCTTGTACGCAATTTTTTATTCCTATTTTTAATTTCGAAGTAAATATTTCAGCTATCCCTTTAGAACAATTACTTTGCAATTGACCCCCATTCATAGAAAGAAAAGTTCAAAGCTCAGAGTTTCAGTTGGTGATCATACGATGGAAGAGAAAACTTGATTTTGTTTTAAGTATACTCAATGTTTAGTTGAAACAAAATAAAAAAATCCGATTTATACAGTATCCTTTACAGTAGTAAACTCATTCAATGCGCTTCTATAAAATAGTCAACTAGTATAAACAGCAAAATCTTGACTCTTAATATCTACAAATATTTCCTTCTAAAAAGATAAATTACCTTGGGAGCGATCAGAAGTTTCAAAAGGTCAAAATGTTGAAAATATGCGAAATCTTGAAAAATACAGCAATGAAATACATAAACAATTATTTTTGAAAGTGCATTATTCCTTTGTGCTCTTACAGAATCCCTATTAAGGAATCACAACTGGTTTTTATAATAAATGATTTTCATCCTTCTGTGTTGGCAAGAAATCATAAAGCTTGAGCTTCTTGTTTTCAGTGCTCGAACTGGTGGTAACTAGTCTGGATTTAACGTCGGAATTATTAAAAGTGTTGTTTTAAAAGTTGATTTAAGAGAAAGAGAAAAAAAAACGAAAGAAGTAAAATGAATGTATAGTGAACGATAAAAAAAAAAGCATATGAAAAGAATTAACATAGAAATCTTTTATGTTTGACTCTAATAAGGAATTCATTATAAACATTCTTCAAATACTACTTCAAAGTGGCGTTTTGGTTTTTTGTAATTTCCTTCTTAGTTGTTTTCATTTTTCTACGCAAAGCAGTAAAAAAATTGCAATTATTTCTTTCATTTTTGACATAAAGTAGCCAGTTGAACAGAAACATGAACATTACGCACACAAAAAACAAAGGTTGAGAATGAGAAAAGAAATAGCGCTATTCAAAATAATAGAAATCAAAACTCGTATTTTAAAAATAAAATGCCAACTTGTATCAAATAAATTCTATAAATTAAAAGACAACTGAACCAAAAACACGACATCTTTGCTTTTAAACAAAATTTTTAACCGAAATATATAAATGTATTCATTTTTATCTGAGCGGTCCAGAATGAACCAAAATGGCGGTGCGCCGATTGGCCATACGTTCGGCAAGAGTATGGATGCCTTCATTCCTCGTTTTTTTCCTCCCCCATCACCATTCTCCGGCTACGGGGCAACTCCGCGACTTCAGTCCAGTGGTGTAGTCCTGACAAAAAAGTTGGGGAACGCGTATGCATACGAAGATAAGCAATTGGTATCAAAAGTGGAGGGACGCTTATGTTAAAATGTAAAAAAATTGGGGGGACGCTTGCATTAAAATAAAAAGGAAGGGGGACTCCGCCCCCCCTCGACTACACCACTGCTTCAGTCAGAAAAAACTTCGTCGTTAGGCTTAAGATGGCCTTCCAAGGGTATGAGGGGAGTATGTCACCCTCAAGTGATTGACATTTCAACAACCAATGAAGTGTACGATAGCTCTTGGAAGAAGGGTCTACTGTCCCCCACATTTGATCTGTCACTTCGGGCAGTGGTAAGTGTAATCAAAGAAATCAGCTCGCGGCATTCTCGTGTCCCCTACTACTTACACAACGTTGCTCCTTTTTCGGTTTCAAGATAATTCTCTGTGGCTGAGAGTTGAAACGAAAAGAAAAAATATTGTTACCCTTCGTTCATTCTCCCGAATTTTTTGTAAATTGCATATTTAGTGCTTTAAAAATGAAAATTTAAACGTTACTTTTAAAACGAAGGTTTGTCTTTCTGAGAACTTGCTTCTAGACCTAATTTAGTACAAATTGATCAATTAAAATTTGCGATAAATTGCTTGATTTTCAGAAAAAAAATAATTTAGCGAAAACTTGCTGAATGCTGTTCTCAGTTATTGTTACATAAAGAGCGATGATTCCTCTCTTGTATAAAGCTTAATTTAAGAGCAGAAATTTTTGCGTTAGTATGATTAAAATTAAATGAATAAATAAAAAAAGAAGTAACTTAAGCAACGAGATTTTGCTCGCGATTTTGCCTGCGAAACAGGAGTAGCAAATGAAAATTTGTTAAGCTCCACTACTCTATTTTTTTTCCTTCTACAACTTTTTTTTTTCTATGGGGCTGTGGTATTGGTCCTCAACATTGCAGACCTAGTGCGTTCCCCAGTAAATGGTACCATCTCTTTCAGCGGCACCACAATGAGTGTGGTACCTTCGCCGCATGAAAATTTTTGACGTTCAGTTACCACTAGATGGCAGTACCTGAGCTCTCATTGATGCAATATGCACTAGGAATTTAATTTAGCCGAGAGTATCCATGCCAAACGGATACTCAAGGGATCTTTAACATGCCACATAATCATACGACATGGACGCAGACGATTTTCTGCATCTTGAAAATCCACCGACTTGGGCCAGGTTTGAACCTGCGATCTTGGGCATACGAGACCTGCGTCTTACCACGACGCCACCCTGTCGGCTCTTCTAAAACTAAATGTGAATGCTTGCGTATCTTTCTTTATTTTATATAATTTGTCTAGTGATTTTGCATTTTATTTTATTTATTTATATACACTTCTTCAATTGGGTTTTGCTAATTATACGCATATTGAATACTTGATCAGTATGATGAGACCACTACATTTATTTTATTTCTTTCCTTTGTATTTCTGTTATTTAAAATAAAACTCCAGAATTATTTTTCGAATAAAACATCCTGGTTTTCTTTTTTCGAATGGTATATCCGGCGCAGTTTTTCTTTTTCTCTGACAAAAAACGTTTCCAATGGTTCTTTACTTTCTGTTTAGTTTCTCTTCATTGGCACTTCAATATGTAGTCAAGTAATATATGTTTATATAAGCGTGCGCAGACCTTTAGCAATGGGGGTGGGGGGTGCTACTGTGCTAAAGGGAGTACCAAAATACACCCATAAGATGGGGGTCCCAGATGCATCTCCAAGGAAACTTATCACAAATTAAACGCAAAGAAGCATATCTATACAAATGCGAAAGAGCTTGCCAGTTTTATAATTAGCGTTCATTTTTATTTGTTAATGAGGGTACAGTGGTATTTCTAATGCCCCGTACGCACACCTACGTGTATTTACGTATGTATTTTGATGATATATTAGCTGTTGTAAAATATATATTACTCGACAAAATTAAATCATGAACTTGAAACTGGGGATGTGCATAACATACTTTCGCTGTTGCAAAAGTATGTGGCAATTACAAATTCACCAAAAAAAAAAAAGAAGGAAGGGAAGAAAGGAAAAAAAGAATTTAAAGAAAAGAAAGAAAAAAAGCAAATGGTTGGCAATGACAGTTTTGAAGCAGTGGCCTTTTTTTCCGAGTGCATTTATTTATTACTTTTTTCTTCATTATGTACGAAATATTAAATATTTATTAAAATATAAAGGGTTTAAACGACTTTTAAATTTTTGCCGTAATACACTGAATAAACGAAAGCGATAAATATTGTATTTGCCGTTAAAAACTATTCATAGCAGTGAATGGAGCTGGAGTGAACTTTAAACTATAACATAAGAATCGGAGGGGAGCTGTAGCATAGCAACTCAAAAAATAAATTAACGTAAATAATAATAATAATAATAATGATAATAATAATAATAACTCTGCTCCAGTTCCCTGCGCAAAAGATATTCAAAATTTTCAAAATGGCAGCCTGACTACTGGTTGCTGTGATAATTTCTATTTAATACTTATCGAGAAGTCAGATGAGAGCTTTCCTGGTTTTCTCCTATGACTGAATGCACAAAAACACCATTAGAAGCCCTCGCAGAGTGACAGATTTTTACCAAGACCTGTTGAATCGAGATAAAATTTGTATGGTTGCCGGTTGAGGTTAGGGCTGCCAATTTTAAAACTGCAAATACGGAACAGACGGGGCACACCGACAAGGGAGGTATCCAGAATCCGACCGTTTTGAAAGTATTCGGAATCTAATCCGCACACGAAAGAGCAGGAGCCGTGGAGCAAAGAGAATGTTCTCGAAACTAGAGCCGGGGCAAGAAAATTTTTTTTGCTGCACTGCTCCGAATTTTTTTAAAACGTTTTAAATTTTGTAGAAAAAATTAACTCAAAAAAAGACACAAATAATATAATTTATAGAAATTATTCGGATCACGGAGCATGTATTTGGAAGTTGGAGCGAAGCAATTCAAAAACGTGGCTGCTCCAGAACGGTCGCCCATTGCTCCATACTCCTATCACTATGCTGCCTACATCATGTTAATCGGACTGTTCTGCTCGTAGACGGGAGCGGGACGCAAACAGCCGGTCTTCTGGCAAACAATTCTCTCATTTATAGTCTTTTGGAAACAGTCACCCTTGTTACACGGGTTCCTGTTCCTGCATACAGGTCCCGAGATAGCTGAGAAGCTGTAGCCCCTCTGCTATGCCTCGCTAAAATAGATAAATGGCGATCCTCTCTGGCCGCCGTGGCTCTTGGACAACCTTGCCGAGGCTTTCTCTCAATGGATCCAGTATCCTGGAAGTTTCCATAGGTTGCACACGACACTGGGCGTTAAATTAAACTCTCTGCATATCTGGACTTGCTATTGGCCTCCCCACAATTCTCCACCTCATTCCATCATCTAAACGTTGGTGGTTACTCCTTTTTACTTTTCCGATGTGAGTTTAACCCATTGCCGCAAGATAACACCAAGAAATTCGCCGAGGTTGTGCTAGCGAACGAAATTCGTCTTTTCCTCCACGCGCTTATAAAGCCCGTTTTACTGCTGGCTCCGCCTAGACACACGTGTACGCTTACGTACTTGCCGTACAATATTTGCATTTTCATCTAGAAGCAGTTATTTTTCCTTCAGTTCAATTCTTTTCATGCAATTCGATAAAATATGCAAATTCTCTTAATTTATTTCACCAGTGTATTTTGTGAGTTTGTATTGTTATAGTAATTGTTTGATAAATTTTATAAGTAATAGTTTTTAATTGTTTTGTTGCGACAAAATAAATGAGTTTCTCTTTTTTTGCGTGTTTTTCAAATTTAAATTTGTTAAAAAAATCTCATTCGGATTTCCCGGGATTTCGGTCTTTCGGTGTTCGGATGTGCGGGGTTTTACTGTATATATATATATATGAATCCATGTGGATTATTCATTGATAAGAATGAACCCCCATTCCTTGCAGGTCGAACCCCGCTATAATGAACCTGGGATATAGTGAACACTCGGTTGTAGTAAACTTTTTTAGTGGTCCCGTCCAAACTCCTATTGAACTAATGTTATTTTATATGCTTATAGTGGAGAATTGAGAAATTGGTAGTTCGTTTATAGTGAACTCAAATTTCATTCCCTTGGATTTTTTTTCCCAGTTCTCCAACTGTAAACTTGCACGTGTTGTGATTGAAAAGCCAGCATTCCTTTCCATTGTGTCAAATTTCACTCTTTCATGCTTATCGTCTTAAACTAGTGCAAACAAGTTGTTAAGCAGAACATCCCTCTCCCCCCCCCCTCTCATCCGGTAACAGTCCCAATTGTTCGCTCCTTTCCCCTTTGCTCCTCTCACTGAATTCTAGGAATCCACTTATCTCTATATCCGCTCTATTCATTACAAATCACCCCTTGAAACCGGTAACTGGATCAATCCAAAAATTTCCCTCGTTTTCAAGTGCCTCTCCTCATTATGTTCGATTTGATTTGAGGCGAGCAGACGCCCTTTTTCCAACTTCAGCGAAAATGAGTACTTTAAAAAGGAAAGCATTTAAAATCGAAGAAAAGGGGCAACTTATTAAAATGATTGAAGATGGCACCAATCAATCAGTTTCGTGCAAGGAATTTTCCTTATCCAAATCTACTGTTTCCAACATTTGGAAAAATCGCAGTGCAATTCTTGCTGCGCATGAAAAAAATATGGATTCTGCTAAAAAACTACGTCGTGCTGAAAGAGAAAATGTAGAAAAAGCTCTACTAAAATGGTTTACAATTCAACGCAATAGAAACCTTCCTGTATCCGGACCCATGCTGCAAGCTAAAGCCAATGAGTTTGCTGCAAAATTTGAAGAAAAAGGTTTTGTGTGTTCCAATGGATGGCTGGATGGATGGAAAAAGAGAAACAATATTTCTTGTGGAAAGATTGTTGGTGAAGCAGCAAGTGTTTGTACAACCGATGTGGAAAATTGGAAATCTCAAGTGTGGGCGGATCTAATTAAAGAGTACGACGAAAAGGATATTTTTAATGCTGACGAAGCAGGACTTTTTATAAAATGGTTCGCGATCAAACTTTAAAATTTAAAGGAGAGAAGTGTTCGAACGGAAAGCTCTCCAAAGTGAGAATAACTGTTCTCGTAGGTGCGAATACGCAAGGCACAGAGAAGAGAAAAGTAACTGTTGTAGGTAAATCTCAAAGACCGAGATGTTTTAAAGACGTCAAGAAATTGCCCGTCAACAACAAAGCTAATCAAAAAGCATAGATGACTTCCAGTTTTTTTGAAGAAGAATTGAGACAATGGGACAATTATTTGTTGAAACAAAAACATAAAATTGTTCTTCTTGTCGACAATTGCACTGCTCATCCCCACTTAAAAGATTTAAAGTGCATTAAGCTCGTCTTTTTGCCACCAAACATGACTTCTGTGCTGAAACCCATGGACCAGATAGTTATACGCAGCTTGAAGTCTCACTATAGGAAACAGCTGGTGATGCGTATTTTAAAAAACTACGAAGAGAACAAAACGGACTGTAACATCTCTCTTCTAGAAGCAATAATTTTGTTGGAAAAGTCATGGAGACAGGTGACATCAGCAACAATCCGCAACTGTTTCCGACGTGCAGGTATTTCAAAGGATGTGTTGTTTGAAGGAATAGACGCTCCCGTGGAGGATGAAAACGATGAAGAAAACCTACCAATATCACTGTGGTTGGAAAGGAATGGTGTTAAATATTTTTCCAAAGGACATCAGCGAGAATTTCGAGTCTTGTGATGACGATGTGTGCACTTCTGGCACTCCCACTGACGATGACATCGTTTCTGAAGTCAATCAAAAAAAAACGATACCGAAGATGAAGGTTTAGAAGACGGTGTTGAAGAAGAACACGAAATATCGACACCCTCTATCTTAGAGGTGAAATCAGCAGTAAATACTTTGAACATTTTTTTTTTTCAACAGAGAAATGGGGATCAAAAGGTATTGGACTCTTTGCTGATTGTTGATAAAAAAGTTGATGAACTATATTTAAAATCGAAATCTGTTCAATCTAAAACTACTAATTTTTTTCATGCATAGAAAGTAAGAATAAAATCAAGTTTTTGTAAGTATCATCTGATTATTTTTTTCTTTTTAATGTTTATTAATTAAGTATTTAATAAGTTTATTAATTAAGTATATTGTTGATTAATTAAGTATTCATAAGCAATTTATGTACCATTTCTAACAAAAATGCAGTCATATTTAAAAAGAAAGACTTTTTTCAAAGAATTTGGATATAGTGGACTACCAGTTATAGTGGACTTATTGTCGAGTCCACAGACGGTTCACTATATCGGGGTTCGACTGTATATATATACTACGTCTTACTACTACATTTTTTCCTTTCTGATTTTGCGCTTATTTTTCCTTTGTTTTCTCTTTCCAGTTGAGCGTCCAATATATATGTCGGCTCCCTAATTGGCATCGATCGCACGTACCTAGGATCCAGTATCTCAGGTAGCAGACAATTAAAGTAAAATTCTGTTATTTTTTTTTCATGTTATTTTCCCGAAATTGGTCGTCTTTTAAGATTTTTTTCTGTTTTTATCCCTTTTGGTGTCCAAAGAACAAAAAGACAGTATAGTTTCTTACTTACGTGCAGCTGCCCCTGAATTTGAAAAAAAAAAAAATAGGGATGCTTTTCGTTTACTGTATAAATTTGCTTATCGCTCCTCCCCTTACCTTCCAAAACTTGATTTTTTTTTTTAATTATTCCCTCCTCAGGAGTTAGGTTACTGCAAGAGGATGGACATTTAATTCCCACAATTCCATCTTGGTCAAGGAGACCGTAGCTGCAAGGAATGGTTCATTCTCATTTCGTTCATTGCTTTTAAATCTTGCACAGCATTTACTTCGTTTTGTTTGTCATACGTCATAGCTGCTGTGCAAGGATGAGAGTATAACCATTTTTTTAACTAAATTTGCACAACTCGTGTGTGGCAATCCGTTGCAAACAGCACCAAAATTGGACGCTGTGAGTCGTTTAAGACATTCTTCAACCCATTCAGTTGACATACTTTGCAAAATTGTTGAAGCAAAAATAGCTTCTCTTTCTTTGTCAGTTATGTACGTAAGAAATTTTTTTTTTTTTCTTCAAAAAATTCCGGAGACAAATCTGGGTTTTCAGCTGCATTTCCATAGCTTTTGTCAGTTTTTTCATTGGATAATTTTCGCCGGCAAACGCGCTTTATTCTTGACCATCTTAGCGCGTTTCGGCTTTTCTTTTTTCATATATTTTGGAGCGAACTCCAGGACTACAATAATAAGCATGCCTGTAGATAGATTCGATGGGTGATTTGCTATTACATGATACAGCTGCAGCATTGCAGCGAGATTGATAACCCCCCTTTAAACAATAATTAACACGTTTCCCACCCACAAATTTGGCTACTATGCTATTAAATTCTTCCACTGCATTATTATTTACGTCAAATAACAAGCTTTTTGAATGATTTGCTAAATCGCCGAATACATCCATTACTTTTTATAACATGCCTTTCTCCTTCATGTATGGTATTAAATTAGTGTCATTTTTTGGACCATTACAGAAATATTTTGCACAATTTCCCTGGTCACTGAATACATGACTTAGAATACTACGAATGTCATTTCTAAGATTGCGAATCGCATTTGTCAAAGATACTTTTTCTTGTTTTCTAAATTTTATGGCCATTACGATAGCTTTTTGCAAGCGCAAAATACGACTGTCTAGGTATTTTCTCGATACTATACAGCCACTGCTGCTGTTTTTCACTAAGCTTTTTAATTTGTTGCAAGTATTCCTAATTAAATGGTTCTTGCATTCAATTTTTTCAATCGTTGAATTATAGAGCCTGCTGTCTAAGATGCGTTTGTAGACATTGCTGTCCCCGTCCGCTATAATGCTCGTATATTTAAGCCCATGCATTTTTATACTTTTGGAAAAGCCTTCTACCATTATATCAGACTCCATCACAGAAGATCGGCCTTGCCAGTTTTTAAAACAGTGGTGCTCAGATGCGGAGTCGCTCTGGCCCATAGGCAACAATATTTGTTTCTCACCCCTAAGAAAAGAATTTTCTTGGTCTCAAGTCCAACAATGGATGCCTAGATACAAAAAGAAAGAAAGTGAAATATCAAATATAACGTAAGGTCAATTAAATTTGAGTATCAAGCCATAACTAAGAATATAACAAATTTTTAGTATAGGTTGTAAAAGATTTTCTTTTAATAACGGTAGGCTTCAAATATTCAATTTCACATACCTACCTACCTAAAGAGATAAGAATTTAGAACATCTGTCTCAAAAATTCATATCGGCATTTTACAGAATCATCATTTTTATGAAATACGAGTATATATGGGGAAAAAGCTGTAGTGTCTTCTAGTGCAGTCATTGAAGTTTAAATATCCAGTGATAATCATTCAAGTCTAAATAATCCATCCAGTATTCTTAAAGTCTATATAAAGAAAAGAATGGAATGCCAACCAAAATTATAAATACTGCCCTTTACTTGAAAAGGCGAATTTTCTTTGCAATTTTTCTCATTGAAATTCTCTGGTTTCGTTTATTTCTTCTTTTGGTTTCAACTATTTTTTACACTCCTTACTTTAGTAATTTAAGAGAATTTTCTCTGAATGAATCTGTTCAGATGTGTGATAAAAATGTTGTATCAAACCTTAAAAAATGTGTGTAAAAAATAAATCCCAAGAAGACTAACAGAGGAAATAATCCCCTACCAATTTGTTACATTATATTTAACAAAATGGTCTGCAAAGGTTAGTTAGTGACCATACGCAGCCCCATTAGAAAGAAAAAAAAAAGATAAGTAGCATGTAAATGAGGTGTAAACGTGCATATTACTTAATGATCAATTCAAGTATAATAATAAGTAAAAATGCAAAACTCTTGTGAGAATATTCTTACAAAACAAGATTTTTTTGAGTATATTCTATTGAAGTTGAAATTCCGAGAATAAATTATTTCTCTTTAAAAGTAAGTATAAAATTTACAAAAAGAAAAATTTTTGAAATAAATTTCTATTATCGTATCAAAACATGTAAATCACAGTATTTTTGTCTTTATTTAACCCTTATAACAATAATTTCATTTTGGAGAATTTTCTTTGAACAGTGTAAAAGATTTAGGTCAGTTGAGGGCTTTCCAATACCAATGATGTAAAGATGTAGTAAAATGCGATTTCTTAAAAATCTATAATACAAATAAAATAGAAACAGAATATATAAAAACAGATAATGTAATATATAAAAACATGTTATATATAAACATAATGTTATATATAAAACAGAAAAATGTTTCAAAAAATATATATAATAAATGCTACTATTTAAACTATTGTGAAAGAGAAAAAAAGAAATTAAACATAACCAGTTTTAATTTAAATATAAATACAGTTGACTCCCGACCGAAAATATCCCGCCTCCTGTTCGCCACTAAACGTCCTACTTTCTCTTATCATAATTTTATCAAATGAGGAACAAATCGCATTGCCAAGGTGTTGGAAGCGGGCGTCTGCAACAATCCTTCTACGCGTCGCTCCATCCTCTCTTTGACTAAACTGGAAGGACTACTGCTATCAATTACCTTTTCCAATTACTTTCAGATGATGTATATTGATAGGACAATTTAAAAGTTACATGAATAAACCAACTGTAAAACAAGTTTGAGTATTTTGCATAACGATTCAAAAGTAAATTGACAATGTTTTAAAATTAGAACATCAGATTTAAAGAAGACAAGTGGCAAAATTAGAATACTCAAATAGGGGAGAAAGGGCACGTTGAGTTAATATTCACAAAATAATATTTTTCCAAGCTACACTTTTTATGATTTAAGGATAAGTTCATTTTGAATGTTATACAATATTGGTCGTTCTCACAAATATTTAATCAACATTCTACCATGACTTTAAACTGTTAAAAAAAGTAAAGAAAAGAAATCGAAACAAATGAAAAGAAAAGTCAACAAAAGTTTTTTGTTTCAAGGTATCTCATTGCGCTCCATTCATAGAGCAAATTATGGGTAGAAGCAGGGAGAAAAGTGTTTATATTTGCACATAGTATTTACTTTTTTGAATCAATATCTGTGCATGTGAAATAAAGCTTGTATATTTAGTTTTAAAAACATTTTGAAAGATTTTTTTGTTTGCAGAATTACTTATATTGCCGAATTACTTATATTGCTTGCAGAAGAAGCTTGCAAAGAAACATTACTTTTTTTGTCTGTAGAATTACTTATATTGCTTGCAGAATTACTTATATTGCCGAAGAAAAACAATCCCCAAAATGAAACATGCAAAAAATTTTAGAAATAAGCTAACTTACCACTCATGATAAAGATGAATAACTCGTCCTGTATGATCGCTTTGTCCAACTGCCATCTGCTATTACTGTCACACAAGGAATTCCTTCAGCATCAACTTTGCCATCCCGGATTGCAATTTTCTTTCTTCTTCTCCCGCAAGTTCCATCTCTTTCAAAGCGGTTGATTCCCAAGCTTTTGACAAAATGTGGTGTTCTTTGATGAAAATATTTATGGCTATCGAAGGAATTTCAACAACAGAAAGAAATTCTTCTAAATTCGAGTGTCCTCCACCAACTGCCATTATACCTGTAACCGCAGCTGCATTTACATTCATTTTCTTACTTGGAGATTTTTCAGTCCACACACATTTGATAAAACTTTGCATTTAAACTTGATGCCACTCCTCAAACCACATCTTTTTCTGATATCATCAGAAAACGCACAACCCCTGTGTGCATTTAACTCTTGAAGGGAACTTATAAAAAATCGTATATCAGCAATTCTCCTTCCACTCATAAAATCTCCATTTTTTTTCTCCAATGAAAGTCTTCTGTCACAACTAGGATCATTGCTTTTGCAATTGTGTTTATTTCTGCAACATTGAAAGAAAAACAATCGTAAGGGTTTTATTTTGAAAGCATAATTGTATTTATCAAGGTAATTAACTAAAACTAAATTATTATGCAGATGTTGTTAACAAATTTTGTTAGAATATGTTAACAAAAGCAAATGCAACACAGACATTTTTTCAACTCAGTTTTCTATAGTATACTGCTAATTAATTATACAGTCATTTTTTTCTAATTAGAAGCCGATTACTCGGCCAATGTCAAAATTTCTGAAATACATTGCAATTAAAAGTCGAATTTAAAATTGATCACAAAGTTTCGCCTGCTGCATGTATTAATTTCGATATGTTACCTATGCTTTAAATAATTTCTATTTAAAAATTTAAAAACTTCAACAACTAATATACTACTTTCTACGTATATTGTTTAGAATCATAGCCCCCTTAACTAGATGCCTAGCGATTTGCGGGGAAAGTTAGCCACGGATTTTAGTTACCTTTTCCCCCACCAGGAACGCTACTTATCTGCTATAACAAACCGCGCTCTTTAAATTAGTTTGAAGGGTATAAAATTGGTTTTCCATTGCTATTTCTTCTTTTTCCCCCTATTGATTTGATTCTTTTGAATAAAAACGGTGATTTTCAGGACCAATATAACTAAATGAAAGATGGTTTACTGCGTTGTTCCATTTTTCACAACAAATTCAGTAAAAGAAAAAATTAGTTTCAATCGGACATTAATTTGCCTGAAAAATGGATCTCCGCTATATCAAGACAAGGGAATTATTATTATTATTATTATTATTATTACTATGTGGGTGTCTTTCATAATGTCTATTTGGCAAAAAATAAAAATAAATTAATAATAACATAGTGCAAAGCTATTTTTATTATAAATGTACATTGTTTATTATGTTGTCCAATCTTTACTGTAGCTTGTTCTTGGAATACAAATGATTTATATTATTATGCATGTTATACGAAGGCATATATGGATTAATAAGAAATAATGAAAATTAGTAAGGAAAGAAATTCAATGCATAGAATAGAATTCTAACCATATTTCAAGAACATATTTACTTCTATAGATGAATTAATGAGAATAATTTGGAAGTAATATTTGTCCTATTATTCATGCTTAAAATAGGACTTCAGTACAATGCATTATAAGTTGTAATTATTCACATATTTCAACATTTTTATTGTATGTATATATATTTTTTATTTATAATTTTATTTATTGAAAATAAAAGGACTAGTTTTTCTTTCGGGGGGGGGGGGGAGGGATAGATCAGATTCTATGATAAGATTAAATGTGATTCTATTATAAGAGTAAAAACTTGATTTTTATCCAAATTTTTTATAACTCGGCTAAATGAAGAGTTTGGTTCCAAGTTCCCCGATTTAACGTCCTCATTGTTCTTCTCGTTTTTTGAAGCAATGACTTCTTGGAAAATATAAAAGATAGTGCGGAAATATATCTGCTACTTCAAGTACACTTAAAAGCTTTTCAAAACTTTGAACATCTTTTCAGAGTCTTTGCAAAACTCTTGACTTTTAAAATTCAGGGAAAAGTTTTAATTTTCAAGATCACTATAAGTACCGTAAAACATGGTGAATAGAAACACTTTTGAACTTTGGTTTTAAATTTTTCATATTTGTCTTGATCTAAAAAATACAAGTTATTACCCAAACTCAGGTCTCTATAGGGCCTATCTGTTCATGGTATTATTATTTTAATATTTTATTTCCATGAAATAAAAAAACAAAAAAACATGGTGTTTCTAATCACCCCGCAGGTAGGGGTGAATAGAAACAGCTTTTTAATAGCATGTTTGTTTCTTTTGAAATTAAATAAGGGTGAATAGAAACAGTAAAATATATGTTTTGCTAATAGGAAATGAATAAATATTAAATTACTTCCCAAGATAGTTGTTTAATAGTTGTTTATTAACGCAAAAAATCAGTAAAATAATTGAGAATATCGATGTCACAGGGTTATTGCAATATAACTAAACATGAAATAATGTGACTCAACTCTTTACCGTGTTCCTGGTACCATCAATAAACTGTTAAATCAGAAAGATCATCGTTGAAACATAACATGTCGTTGAAACGTGCACTTGAACAGAGGACTGGTGATGAGAGTTTCTGGACGTCTTTCCTGGAGACAAAAGTCTGAAGGAATAAATCTGTTATAGCGAACTTGTTGGTTCCAGGTTGACTCCAGGTTCTCTTTTTAAAAATGTGACAGAAAAACCATGATCTTCAAGGTAAGCAACTTTGCAAACATAGAATCTAAAACACATTTTTCTTTTGCCATATACTTTGACTACCATGTGGCCATCTTTATTGACGGAGATACTTTTGTTTTCGTTAACCTTACCAGTAACTTCTTCTAGTTCAGAAGATTCTGAAGTGGACAAAATCAGTTCTTCGTCGCTGTCCTGCACTGAATAGGCACCATTATCCTCTGATGATGATTCGATAAGTTTTCAGTTTTCCTTGGCTTCCTTTTCCCTTGGGTTCACCTGTTTGGAGCAACATGGGTTTTGGTCTTCAAGAAGTGAAGTTGGGGGTTTAAATCACCATCAACGTTTTTAAAATCCTCAACGCCTGCACTTTTACCAGGTGTGCCATTTATTTTGGTCCCCCTTTTTCCTGGCTTCAGGAGCCTCATCTTGTCTCATACTTGGAGAAGATGTGTAAAGCTAATGTCAATCGCATTAGCGGATTCATTCAAGTTGGTGGTATCCTGGTCTTTGTCTACACCAGTATTGATACCTGGAAGCATTGAAAAGACTTTTTTGAGATCTAGAGGTGCAATACCACATTTTTAAAACCGGAAACGTGCTGTTTCTATTCACCCGGCAAATTTTCAATAACTAGCCTATGAAATGTAAAAATTTTTAGAAAACATTTGGTTAACAGTAAAACCAAGAACAACTATTACAATTTTATATTGATGTTCAACTTAGTCTTTACACTTATATAGGCATATATTTAAAGCATGTGTTTTTACTTACCAGGAAAGTTCAAAGTAGACAAAAAATCTTCAGAAAAGTACTTCTTCAAAAACGTGCTATCAAAATCAACAAACAGTGTGGCTAACCAAACACAACATAATTTCCCTGTTGCCTTTGAGTGTTGCCAACTCAAAACCAATATCAGTTATAAATAATTTGCAGTCATTATATGTATATTTAGAGTAATATATATGCAAGAAGTTTTGTTTCTATTCACCCCACTGTTTCTATTCACCCCATTTTACGGTAAATAATAAAAATACATTCTTTTTTTTCTAAAACAGATGAGTACAAAAGTATCTACTCAAATATGTATCACATGTATAGCTTTGCTGTTAATCGATCATGGAAGTTACACATTACATCTTCTCAAAATTTTCAAAATGCTCCAAATAAGTCTTTAATTATTTTATCTATAGCATTGTTCTCAAACAAATATTAAAATTAAAAGTTTTAATCAAGAACTAGATTTTTATTTGTTTTCTTACAACGGTAAAAATGCTCAATTGAAATTAAGTGTATTATATTGTTTATGTATGAATTGCATAAATAATTATTCTCTTTTATTTCACTGCATTTTTATCTATTTATTTATTGTTTTAAAAACATTTTATAATGTAATACTCGTTTAAATGTTACGATCAACTACCTAATTCAGTTGCAATAGAACCTTCGATTGTATGAAAATTAAAATTTCATAAGTTCGATTTCGATTTAAGATATGAAAGTATTTAACCTGTCTACTGTGTATACCTCTTCGCCAAAAATGGTCATTATGTGTGTAAGCAATTCCGAAAGCAAATGTTTACTTCCCAGCAATGGCAAGCTTTGACCCCCCTTTACTTTACAACTTAGACCATATAGTATCTAGACGAGCCCTTCTATTCACTCGCCATTGTTAGTTCCTAAGCAGGAATAGTGGGGACCAGTTTGACTGACAGGGGTCGGAGATCAAAGCTTTTCGCCGTCCTATACCACGTGGGTGAGTCTTCTCAATTTCTGAACTTGCTTCTGATCTGTAAAAGAGCTGAGATTGCTTTCAGGCAAACGATCAAGACCCATTCTGTGCACAAAAGCACTAACCTGATTTATTAAACATCATAGCAATATTAACAATGAAAAGCGTAAATTTTAATTTTATTTTTAAATTTTTGGAGTATCGTATTCTTGATTATGAAGAACAAGAAAGTCATATATATAAATTAACTAAAGCAATTGTTGAGAAATACTTTAAAATATGACTACACCATTTCTAAAATAATATCAAAGAATACCAAAAATGCGTAACAAATACACAAAATTAATTTTATTTAAAAATCAACAGCAATTTTCAATAGAAATTAAACTATTTTTTCCAGTAGTTAAATTCCATTCTGCTTTATTAATAATGCCCGCCCCCTAAATAATAAATGCAACGTTGAAATTAACATTTCAATAATATTAAATCTTAAAAGACATGAACGATGCTTGAAATATACTCGCAGAAAGGCCGAACGTTCGTTGCATCACCAAGTATACATATGTCTGTGTTCGCTCCAGTTTATTTTTTATTCTCTACTTTTAATAATGTAAGTAAAATTGTTAAATTTTCAGAATTATGTTTAAAATGCATTTCATGCTTCCCCCTTACCAATATATTGCATATATATTGTATTTCTGACTGTATTGCTCAACACTTAGATAATAAATTAATTTATTCCGTTTGTTTGCAATCTTAGAACAAACTTCATCTTCTGTAATTCATTAAAAAAACAATCGCATTTTAATTAACGGTACAATGGGACCGTCCATAAATGATGTCACGCTTTTTTCCCAGTTATTTGACTCCCTCCCCCCTTTGTCACAAAGTGTCACACTGCAACATACCCCCTCCCCACCCCTTGTCACAATTTCAAGAACACAATTTCCCCCTCGAAGCGTGACATCATTTATGAATGATCCCAATCCGATGTTTTCAGTCCTACAGGCTAACGTTCACATGACTATTAATTTTAGATTTACGAACTGTATCGGAGCAACATTAAAGTTTTAACTGACAATTTTCTAAAGAAAATAATTTTTTGAACTTAAAAAATTTAAAAAACTATTTTCAAAACTAAAATTTTTTCTTCATGCTGTTGCTTTCTTTAAATTTATTTCAGATTTTGAAAAGAAAAACAGCTTAAACGCTTTTGTTTTTCCTTCCTTATTTTTCAATGAACTGAAAAAGAAAAGAAAAGGTATATTTGATGTTTGGCTTATTAACGTAATATTACAAATGTTTTTACTTTTCGCATTGATATCTCAAGGGCAAGACATAATGAGGTTGAGGTCAGTTAAAAACCTTGTAAAAGCAATACGAATTGTATTCATTGCAAAGAGCTTTATTGTATGACATTAAGTTTCACAAAAGGGGGCAAGAAACTAACTCCTACTCTCAATGAGCTCAATATATAAGATCATTTTCAAATCACTATTACTAATTAATTATTGATAATACCAATAAAAAAACACTTGTCTATTAATCTATGAACTGTTTCCTTGCGTGTGGTAGAAAATAATTGTGCTAAAATGTGTCTGTCATACAATAAGAAATTAAAATAAATCACTCTTCAAATCTCTACGAGAATTAACATGGCACGACGAAACCCTCTCTCACCGAAGGACTCCGTCACCTGTTTTCCGGGGAAAGACTCCTGCTTACCGACCACGCCCCCAGACCTTGTCTATCTAGTTTATGGTCTAAGCTTTACAAAGGAAGTGAATGGAACTATTGTATTGAAGTCCCGATTCAGTAAAGCGTGATAAAGGGTTCTAATCGTTTTCCTAGGGGAATGGGGAACGGGGATTGGAATGCACTGTCTTTGCACGCACTGAATTCCTTTCCTATATGTTTTTTTCGTCGAAATTTAGAGAGAGAGTCGCAGCGTCAAGTCTCAGAAGACTTTCCACGCTTTTTTTGCTTCATTATGTTTCATAGCAAGTTAACTAAATTTAAATGTTATTTTATATTGGGCAATTGCAAATTAAATTCTCTAGCTTTAAATAGTGCCTTGATCGTTTACTTTAATATTTTATAACATTTAGGTAATAAGGAAAAAAAACGACATTATGTGAATAGTCAAATCCTTTTCTTTGTTTCTTTCAAAGCTGAAAAGCATTAAAAGCGCATTCATGAAATTCAAATTATGTTTAGAAACATACTGAAAAAAACCCCGGAGAGTGAACCTCATAAGGATCGAGGTATACTGTCGGTCTTTTGGTCATGGAACTTATGTCCGTAATTTTTTTGGTTTCTGAACTTATGTTCGACATTTTTTCCATTTGTATTTCCTAAGCAATAACGTGTCCCATGGTTACCTGATTGCTTTTTAGCATCATGAGAATCTGATAAATGCCTATGAAATGCTAATCCATTTTCTACAAGAATTTGAGAACACATATTGAATAAAAACATATATAATGCCTCAAATGTTGTAAATAACGCAAAATCTTATCGATGAACTGTTTTATAGTTTTGCCTTAAAAAATTGTGACTAAAAGCAGGCCCCGTCATATACATGTGAACCGGGGCAAACCAATCTTAAGTGTAACCCGGAATTTAACCAAAATGAAATCTAGATTTTCGAATAACGAAATTCAAACTAGTACAAAGTATATTTATTATTTATCCATGCTTATATTAATAATTTTAAATGTGCAATATGTTCATAATTATAAGCATTTATAACACTAGAAAAAAAACACTTTGCAAGTCTTACATTATAAAGTCGTCACAAAATTATTCGTGACAGGATGTCCCTGAACTCATGTTTCGAGAAGTAGTTATCTGCAAATTCTAACTTGAACAAAGTCATATGAACTAGAGGGAACATGCGGATGTGGAGGTTGAAAGAGAGGTTCAATCCACTTCAAGGGGAAAAAAAACTATGTCTTACATTAAGTATACAAATTTTACATTATTTTCTAAAATTATTGAATAATTATTTCTTGTCAATCTGAGGCTGAGTATAGCGAAGGCACGATTTGCTCATCTGACAAATAAATAAATCCGATAGCAAAGAGTGTTAGAGGAATATTTTTTACAGCTATAAACACGCAATAAATTACTAACATTGGTGTAAAGCAGTTTAGATTTCTCTAAGTTATTAACTAACTGATATTGCAAATACTGCTTTAAGAGGTCCCCATTTTCTGTGGGGCTCAGGGTGGCCGCCCCATACGGGGCATATAGGGCAACTTTTGCTGCTTCAGGTAATCTCTGATCTACCCATAGTAAAAGAAAACTGAGAAATGGTATTCGGTAGTTGAAAATTTCCATTTAGAATCACGTTTAGAATAGTACATGGAAAGAATTAGGTCACAGATGGGGAAGTTTGATTTAGTGAAATATGAAATTAGCAGTATGCATTCTTTCGGGGAAAGAGCATGTTTGTAAAAACCAATACACGCTCTAGAATCTAGATTCATAGGAAACTTTAACCGGGTGTGTAAGTGATAGCGAGGATTTTTTTTGAAGTATTTTTGAGGTACAGAAAATTTCGTGAGAGAAAATGTTTTTCTAATCTACGAATCTTTCTGTAGTAGAAATGCTCTTTCTGTATGGAGATTCCAAGCAAAATTTGATTGCATTCGCAAAAAATTTCATCTCACTCACTTTGCTAAATTATTTGCTTATTTGATGTGAATTACTTTTTTGAAAACAAAGCATATAGTATTAAATTCTTTTTTTTTTAATACAAGTATTTTGTTAGTGTTTCTGACAGTTCTGCATTGCGAATTCGGGCACAAAAAAAAGTGTTCATCGATAAACGCAAATGCACAGACTACAACAATACCGGATCTTGGAGTTTTCCATGGCGGGGCCAAACTTAAGAATGTCGCTTCCCCCCCCCTCCCTCCATACAATTATTCTTCATATTTCATATAAATTTTATGACCTTTTTTTTTGTTTTTTTTTTTTTGAGGATTTTTTGCTGGGGGGGGGCACTGATAAACCCATAAAACGTTCGTTAAATGTTCCACGGTATGGCCCCTTTCAACTCAACGTTAGGGGATAGAGCAATATGAAGAGTCCCCTCTTAACTGGAGATAAAAAATTCAGACAGTTGACGGGGGTCTGAGGGTTTTCCCCCCGGGAAATGTTGAAAACTATATGCAAACTGATGCCATTCGCGGCCTTAAGAGGTGCATTTGAGACTGCAAAAATATTAGGAAAAAAGGAAAAGCAAACAAGAACTTTTTTTAAATATTAAAAAGTTTACTCATGAAAATGCAGAACAAAATTGGCATTTTTAAAAAAATCCAGGTGGCAATCTCCCCTCCTCCCACCTGTCTTATTAATGCCCATATTGAAGAGCCACATGTCAGCTTTCTCAAATGACTCCTCCCTCCTCCTCGCCCCTTTTCAAAAGGATGCTTTGAAAATTTGTAAAAAAAAGGTATTGTATTGTTTGAGCATAGCATGATTTATATTTCTCTTTTACAAGGGGAAAAAACTTTTCGGTTTTTAAATATTTGACAATGCGAAATTTGCCGTTCTCTAAAACTGCCTTCCTAGGAGCCCTTTGCCTGCCACAGGAGCCCGCCAACTGATCAACGACGCAACATATTTATTATATCTCAATTTCAGAGTTTCCGACAGTTTATACAAATAAATAATTATATCAACCGGTTTTAATCGTTAGCCAAATAGCCGATCAATGATTAAAGCGCCGAACTAGGAGTTTAATTATCTTACCAAAAGTTAAATTTTCTTAATTAAATACTCTTTCTTTCCTTTCTTTCTTCTTCTCTTTTATTTTTGTGCGTATGTGTGTGTGTGCATCACAGTTGAATTTGGCGCTCTCAAAAGTGTCACCCGCGGCAAGGGCCCCGGATTCCCCCCCCCCCCCTCCCTAGATACGGCACTGGACTATCTGGACTGGAGTCAATGTATTTCAAGTTTGTTTTAACAAAGGTTCATTCAAAACTTTTATGATAATTACTGTTAATATAACTGATGCAAAACAACGGATTGTTTTAAACAATGCGATTCCATATTTAATCATTTATTTAACAGGGAAAAATCAATGCAAACGTAATTAATTTACATAAAAATCAGTGAATTTTTACTGTAACTTTCTTTGTTAAAAGAAAAGTGGTTAAACGATGGTATGGGACTTAAATGGGATCGTCTTTCTAATCCTTTATGATCAATATGAGTTCATTCAGCTGAAAGTTATAGGTAGAAGGAAAGAAACGCAAAGAAACTTTGCGAATTGATAACTATACGTCGTGTGCTTTTCAAAATTTCTTTAAAAGGAAATTCTGCCCATTAAAATTTAGGAAATTTCTCAATTTATCGGAGCTTGTGTTTTTGCATGGCATGTAATATGCATTCCTTTCCGTAATACACATCCCTCAAGTTTCAGTGTAAAGCCCCCCCCCCCCTCCTCCCCTTTTTCTGCATTAAGGAGTTCAAATGATAAAATTTAAAATTTAAAAAAAAAAGGGGAAAAAAGAATATATTTCTTTATTTTTATATGTTTATTTATTTATTGGAGAAGCTTGTCCGAATTTTTAATCCAAGGAAAAACAATATTAAATAAGAATTTCTTTCATTTGATCACAAATTTCATTTTCAGATACATAATATTTTGCGACAATACATAATTTCGAGTTAAGTTTTCCGTCACCTTTTACAGAAATAATACTTTCCAACAAAAAATATTCCATAATGTCTTATTAGTCACACGAGGTCAAATTTATCGCTGTCACACGAGCACGTGCGCACAGAAAATTCGGTGAAGTGTAAGTAAATCTGACTGACAATTTGACGCCTACCAGGGCCGTCTCTGAAGTCAACCGTATCTCTCTTTCTTCCGGGCCTGCTTCAAGATTTGATTGCGCAATCCAAGTGATCCCACTTTCTGCAGCGCTTCATCATTTCACATCGCATTTTTTTGTTCCATACCGACCAAAAGTTCTCAAACTTTCGCTGCCCGTACTTCATTTTGGTTCATTTACAACAGAATATTAAACACATATAACTATTTTGTTTTTTAAAGCAGAAAAATATACTGAAATGTTTTATTCTTATTAGATTGCTGATAGGACTTCAGTTAAAACTTACAGTACTTGGTAGCTTTTATTTTTGGAAGTCATTTTTAACAGTAATTATTCAGTAAAGCTGCAATAATTTAAAAGTTAAAATGCAATACTTTTAAGTGAAGTCATCTTTTTAAAATTATTCTTAGGAAAACAATAAATAAATAGCTATGGAAATAATTATCATCTTTCATTTCAATTTTAAGCATATTTAATTGATGTTTTCATTGTAAGTGTTCTTTTAAACCATAAATAAATATGTTAAAAGATCTAAATTTATATAAAAAAGTATAAATCTATTTTAAAAATGTAAAATTAATTTTATTCTTAAATTTTGTAGTGGTAATTTTAAAAATAATTCTTTAGATATTTAAAGTGTTCTACATGACAAAATTTAGAATTTTTCAGAACTTTTATATTTTTTTAACATTTTGAAACAAAAATATGATTTTAAAATTTACATTGTAATGTAGTAACTCAAACTATCCGAAAAATTCAAACATAACTTTAATGAGAGCAAATTGAAATAGAAAATATTGTTTCTAGTTTCAACTAATTTGTAAAATTTTAAGTATTAATTGAATTTACTAAAATTGAAAATTTGTTCACAATTTTTAAAATGATGTTTCATTTTCAAAAAATATACATAACGCATATAACATTTCAATTTCTTTATTTACAAACATATCAAGTTAGAGAGTAAAATTCATGAATCTAATAATAAGCATACTAACCTGGCTGATATAAAAGCTTCCCACTTTCCACAAAATTGATTTACATGTAATCACTCTTTTTATAATTTTTCTAATCTCAAGAGTATTTGAGTTTCAAGTTTCAACCAACATTATTTTGTAGCATAAAAAATAAAAACAAAACAACTAAAAAAAAGCAAACACAAAAAATTGAGCCACAACAAAAATATACACTTGCATATTATATTTTCAAACATGTAAGATTTAAAATTTTTAGTCTTTATCAGTAAATTTTGCTCCTGCAAGTTAAAATTGATGTTATATTTCAATTAGTTGGTGAAAATAGATAGTTTCCTTTTATTGCTCCTAGAATCATAATCATTTTTTGCTTTTGCATAATCATTAAGAAATATATTAGATATTCTTGATAAGCAATACTCAATATGACTTAAAACATAAGTTCCACAATTACATTTAATTAAAAAATCTATCCCCATAATTTCCATTTTTTCTATTGCAAGCCGTACTATTAAATTCCTTGGCTCAGGAAATTACAAAAATAACTTCTCGTACTCTTTACTTATTAGTTTCCGAAAAATTTGGAAAGCATATACTGATACATCTATCAATAATTTTTTGGGAAATTTTAGTGTGCCTCTATCAGTCAGTAAAATAATAATAAAAGTTGATAAATATCCGGACTCTCCAATTCCAATGTTTTGTCACGTCAGATATTAGCATAGAAATGCAATCTAAACAATGCACCTTATGGGATAAGCCTACATAACCTGCTATGTAAACTAAAACTGACATTTTATCATTTTTAACTTTATCATCAACATTGCAGTTGAATACACCATAGAAGTGTTCTGGTATTTCCACTTCAGAATTGGCAGTTAATTCTCCTCAATTGAAATTCTTTAAATTAAACTCTCCATTTTTTTTTCCGAATGTAAACTTATTAGGCTAAGTATCTTCAATTTTCTCTCTGCTTCCATAACTTGAACACAAGAGACATTATAGTTTGCCGCGCTCATTTGTCGGTATTATCCAAACCTAGCCTTCAGAGAATCTGTCTGAAATTTACCTAATAATACATAGCTTGGACCAAAAGAGTCGAATAAATATTTCACAAGTTCAATTAAAGTCTTTGTAGTAAACCTTAAAGCAAAAAAGGTTTCCTTTGTTAACATGCCACCCCTGCCAGGTAGACCATGCATTTTTTTTTCCTCTGCTTTCATTTGAAACAATTTATCCCATGTTGTCAGCCACATATTAAATTTTTCTAAAAATAGAAAATTGTCATCTTCAAGAGCAGAGATGGGAGTTGAGAAATATTCATTAAAATGCTTAACCTTTGAAGGATGTTTAACATTTACAACCTTCCACCAATTAGATATCTGATTAATAAATGTTTTGGTTTCTATTACATGTTCACCACTCTACCTTCACATAGCCCACCCTCTTCAGTGTGAATAATACAAAATGAAAGTTTTATATTGTGAATCTTTCTTTATTAGGAGATCGTTCTCAAAAGCAGGTGATATTTAGGAAAATGCCTGTAAAAAGGCTGTGTAACTGATACTTTTACATCAATTTCCGCACACAACATTTATGTAAAAATGAATCTCAAACAATCCAAGTATAAAACCATATGCACTTGTTACTAAAAATATATGAATATAGTATGCTTTGTACCTGAAGGTGAAAAACATTTATGTAAAAACAAATCTGAAACAACACATGTATAAAACCACATGCACCTGTTATTAAAATATATGAATAGTATGTTTTGTACCTGAAAAACTACATGCAGTACATGCTTAAGTAATTATTTTTAACTGTAGTGATTTAAGAATACTAGAATAAAATGGGACAATTTCTGGGCAAAAACCAAACACATCCGTGTACTGTAAAATCTATCAAAGCTAGAACTATCAAATTTAGCATGAATCAAGGATAATATGTTATAGTTCTTGTAATAATTTTATTTTATAACTAATGCAGTTGCAATTTTCCCCGTAGAAGGGGCAGTTCATGGACACCTATAGGAAAATTTGTGGACACTGAGGTATCTGATGCAACTGGGAACAATTTTATCTCTTATCATTGAAATAAATAACATTTTAATAAAAACAAAAGAAAACTGTCAACATACTTAAAAATTTATTTATGAGCAAGATGTTTATAAAAATGTATCATGCCATGGAAATGTAACTATACTAAAGTTAAACTAGAATTTTCAAAAAGATTTGTTTTCGAAAATAAATAAACAAATTGTAATAAGTTACAAAGATAAATCAGAGTATACCCAGAATTTGTTTCATTCTGTTAAATGTTTGAAAAGCAATGTTTACAAAAAATTAGTTTTTTTTTTCCAAATTGTTATACTTTATGAAAATTGTGTACTAATATAGTTCTATGCAAGACCTTGTAACACAAACTAAAATATATTTAAAACTAGCGGTACCCGCAACGGCGTTGCCCGTGCAAAGGGTTAAAATAGCGGTGCCTTCAGCGCAACTTTTTTTTTTTTCTCTCAAGCAAGATGCCGAAGGCGACCTTTTAAGTCAGTTTTGAGCTGATAAAAAACTTATTTAGCCTATGTCTTTTCCGTAAATGTATACCTACCTTGACTTACGTATAAAATTATTTCAATCTATCACAAATAACCTATATTTATTGATCTATATTTATATCCTGTGGCATATTTATCTCGGCGCAAATCGATTCCGCCGAAATTTTAATACCCCCTTCCCCTCCATTATCGTTTCCGCCGCGAATGTTAACCCCCCTTTTCCCACACCTATCGATATCGCCGCGGACGCAAGTAAATAGGGGAATTCATGATACATCACATTTGGCAGCTTATCACTTTGTTGGTGACAGTTGGCGCCATCGTCGCTATTCTCTACAAAATACATTTCATAGGGGTACACAATATTTTGCTGCTTCGTGGCACCGCTTATGCGCTTATAATTGCTCCGGTCCTGTTTACATGTGACCGGAATTACTTTTTAAAAAGAAAAATAAATTGTTGACCCCTGCAGTTAACATGAAATTGTGGAACGCACTTTTTGTGGATCAATGCAAAATTGATAAATTATTTCTAAAAACCAGGATTGAACTACAAATGCTAACGCTGCTTTATCTGTGCATCATTGTTTTGAAAATTCTGGATCTTTTTTTCAAATAAGTTGTACGGTGATTTTATGCACTTTCCAACAGAAATCTAAAAGTTAGATAAATATTATGTGAAGAAATAAGCAAATTAAAAAATTTAAAAAAAAGCCGAAAGAAAAAGAAAAGAGAATATTTTATACTTTTATATTCCAGGTAATAAAACTTTGATTCCTAGAAATCCTTCTAGAAAAACGAAGGCGTACAACGAAAACAACATAGAATGAATCTGAAACTTAATTTATTGTTCTGTATTAAAAAAGGCAAATTAGAAAAATAATGCTGCAAGAAAATATCGAACATTTCAATAAATGATCAAAATCTAGAAGCCTTCATAAAAAGCAAAAGCATTGAGTGAAAACAAGTGTTGAAATCTGAAAGTTAAAAAATTAAGTACAGTAATAAATAATAAGTAAAGTAAAGGAAAAAAGACGCAAGTATTCTAAAAAATGGAGCATCAAATTCCCGCAGGATTATTCGTAAAATGGCAAACACCTAGGATGAAAAAATTAAATCGGCGACTTCGAATCGTTTCAAAACTATTCTGTTTACATTCATCCGAGGGATTTCTAAAAAAAATCGTCACTTCAACTCCAGGAGTGTGGAGTAAAGAGAATGCTGGAAAGTAAATATGTTAATTGTTGAATTTAATTGAATTTAGAGAATATTAGGACGAATTAAAGAAAAACAGCTTCGAAGTCCAAAGCATCAATATATGACAGAATTTTGTGCCAATTTTCTTAATCGTAAGTTGCGTAGATTATGCTGTAGAGCGTTTAGCCATAAGGGCATTGCCAACTTGAAAGTTCATCTAAATATACTAGCGGTACCCGCACGACCATGCCCGTGTTAAAAAATGGAAAGACCATTCGGTTCTCCATTGTGTCTATAGTGGTAACTTTTTTATGTGTAAATTATGTTATTTTATTAAAAAGCATAGCATTCCACATAATTAAGAACTATCCACTCACGGCAATGAATCAGCGATCCTACACATTTAAGCAATTTGTTTTACAAACCACATACAATAAAAAGGAAAAAAAAGAAAAGAAAGAAACGAAACAAAACAAAAAATATATATATATTTAAGAGAAAACGCATTTTGTTGGTTTAGTTCAAGTACCCACACAGAAAGGACGAATATAATCCATTAGAATGCTTTTAATTAATAAATTTTTAGTATAATTAGTTTTTAGCTGTTATTCATTGCCAGTAAAACAGAACGACAAAATTTTGTAGCTTGCAGAAAGTAACAGAAGTAAGCAAAGCCGTGAAAGAGCGGAAAAATCTTTCAGCCCAGCTTAAATAGGCAAATAACATTGTGCTAATTCGCTCGAGAAAAAATAATAAAATAAATAAGAACATAAATAATAATAATTAGTTGGAATAACAAAAATCGCAAAAAAGGATAGCATTCATTTAAAACCCCTGGGCGGTATGGAGAATGGTCCCGTAAAATGCATGTCAAAATAGTAAATAAAAAAAACAGCTATCGAACGAAAGTGAGCCGCAGGAATTAAATTTTAATTCGTTTTAAAGAAAAAGAATAATCAAAATCCAAAAAATAATAATAAATTAAATACCGATTGCTCTTCAAAATGCTAAAAACCAGTCGGCATGGTAACACACAATTCAAATGAAATTAAAGTTCATTACCGTGAAAAAATAATTTCGAACTACAGAGAAAACCGCTTATAACTTCTTTTCCAGTTAATTTAGAGGCTTTGAATTTTAGCACGAAAAACATAACTGTTTCTAGGACAGTTTTTTAAGCGCTTTTCAACGGTGTCAAGCGCGAAAGGATGCGATTATTCTTTCCCATAGAAAACGACTATTTTATGATATTTTCGGCTATAAATTGGAATAAAAAAAGAAATCCAAATTTCAGAAAAACTTCTCCGAAGTGCACACCCCCATGTTCCAAACTAATTTCGTGCCAAATTTCATGAAAATCCGCCGGACGGTCTGGTCCCTACGCGGGACACAGACAGAGACACACATACTTGCTGCTTTGTTAGTAGAGATAAATAGATAGATAAAGATAATATGAAAAATATCGCCGAACCTCGCCAAATTCTTAATCCCTGAAACGGCGGAAAAGTAATGCTTTTTAAAAGGGGGGGAAAGACATTCGGCGGAAACGATATGTAGCGGGAACTACTGATAAAATCTTCGGGGGGGTTCGTAATGCTCTGCGGCGGAATCGATGCTTGCCCATTTATCTTTATCACATCATCCACAAATCTATTATCTAACTTTTTTTTTATTCTGATAGATAGCAGTGCATTCTTTCTGAGCCTGAATTCAAAAATATAAATATTATTTCATAAATGTTTATTTAAACCAATCAAAAGAGTAAATTGTGATACAAAAAGTAAAAAATAAAGTGTATTATTATTAGCTTTATACATAATCATACATTTTGAAATCAAATAAGAGAAATGAACTTGTTTCAAAATATGAAATTTTAATTGTCACAAATTAAAGTAATCTGGGGAGATTGATAAATTAATCAGACAATGTGGAATTGATAAATTGATCAGACAAAGTTTAGTAAAGATTATCTGAAAAATCTAACAGTTACTGATCATCCTTAGCCTATTCAAGAAAAGCAAAAGCTGCGGCGAAGAGATGCTGGATTATATATATGTAATCAATTTGATGAAGTATTAAAAAAATCAATGGCGTAGCTAGCATGGGTACCACCCGGGGCGGGTAGTGATAGTGTCACCCCCTGGAAAAGATTACGCTCTCAACATCCAAAACAAAAAAAAAAAAAAAAAATGTAAGCACTGAAGTAGGCGTTTTAATGAAATATAATAAATTTTTTTTAAAAAAATTGCAGGTTTGAAAAAGAAAAACACCATTTGCATCATAATATTTAAAGTATTTCTTGAGGGCAATGGTTATGATTAGCGGTTAAAAAACATTGTGAATATATTCTGTAAAGGAAACACTTTACTCAGATCAAAATAGAAAGTTAAATTGGATATTTTTTTCTCTCATTTTAAGTATTTGTTTTATTCTATGGAGCTTTTAAAGGTTCACTCTTTTTCTCCGTCGTGGCTGGGTGTCACCCCTAGATGGGTGACAACCGGGGCGGACCGCCCCCGTTCAGCTACACCACTGATGGAATAAAGAACAGCGGACAAATAGACATTTCTTTGGTAGCAGATAATGGAATATCCTGCTTATACCACATTATATATGCCCACCTTCTAAAACTAAAAATTTTCCCACAGACACTCTTCACTCCCCGTTGATAATAGAATAGCCCCATATTCTGAACACGTGCAACGAAAGGAAATTCCTCGAACGAAACTCAAGACGCTTGCCGGTTTGAATATTGAAAACTATAATTTTCCCTGATATTTCAGAAAACTTTAAATATCCCCTAATATTTTCTAGAATATAAATTTCCCTGATTTCCTGGTTGTGCTTCCACGCTGTGTAATTCTTGAAAATGTGTCTTTTAGTTGTAAATTGATTTCAGTCGTTACAGATTTTCCGTGCAGCAAAGATGAAAATTTTATGTTATTCTTAAAAATGTAGAATATTCATTTGTACATCGATTTTTGTGTCACCCACATTTTCTGTGCTCCAGAGATTAAGATTTTGAGTAATTCTTGAAAATGTAAGACATTGATCTGTAAATTGCTCTTTGTGCATTATGCATTTTTTCTGTGAAGTGAGGATGAAGATTTGATGTAATTCTTTGAAATTGCCAGCTTGTTTTTTCAAATTTGCTTTTGGAGTATCACGCCAATTTCTGATATACATCGCTTAAAAGACATATCTTGACAAAAGCAAATTCGAAAGTGCATGTGAATGCTGAAAACGGAAACTTTATGGTTCAAAGCTGAAAAAGAATGTGACTAAATTAATACGCTAAAAATGCAAGGAAAACTCAATTCTTATCGCGAAATCCTACCTACAGTTCCTAATGTGAATAGGATGGATAGGTTTCTTAGTTATGAGCAGAATGCGGAATATTGCTTTTTTTACAGCATTCAATGCCACAAAAATGGTAATTGGGGTGATGTTCTGACACAAACATACATTTTTTTTTCCTGAAAAGATTCTCCTACACTCAAGTCGCATTTGTTTTTCTAGTGGTGTCTCCTGGCTAAATCAGTGGTGTAAGTTTTCTCACTGGCTCTGAGTTCGACTCTGTAAACAACACCTCCTTATAGGTGGGCGAGGCATTTTCAATGGAACTGTAGCAATTTAATCGTTACGAATTATGAATTCTTGAAATTGTCGTTAACATTATCCTTTTATGTTACAAATGATGAATGGCAGATTTGAACTCTTTTAAAAAGTATAATATCTATATTTTCGAAAAGAAAATTACATACCATTTTAACGCATTTAATTACGAATCCGAGCATTTAGTTTGAAAATAATCCATAATAGTGGATTGTTTTTTAGCCATGGAGTTCAAAGTGAAAGCTGCATCTTCAGGATTGAAATACATAGTAAGCGTTTTCCCTAGCCGTTATGGGAAAGAAAATAGCTTTCCACTATTTGTAAAATGTAAACTATAAGTAAGCTGTTCTGTCCAATAAGAGTACAGTGTAGCTCACAATAGTGACTGCTAACAAAATATTTTTTAGACTCAAAGTGTTGGAGCTTTGTTGGTTTATAAAATGGCAAAAAGAACGAACTTCTCCAGTTCAATACTGGAAACAAACTTTCTCATGCCTTGATAAACTCGAATAGCCCCTTTTTGAAAATTCTCGAAAACAAAAACAATCCTTGATCATAATTTGTTTTGTGAGAGAGTTATAATTAACCTTTAACAATATGCACAAAGCTTTAAAAAAAGCACAAAAGGAAAAATATGGCTAATTTTAGAACACTTTTTTCTTTTCCATTTGCGAGGGGAAACATAAAATACGGGGAATTCGATAAATAACAAACTTAGAATCCGGGATATTTTAACATCAATCAGGACACGGAAAAACTGGGACCTGATGATAAAAACGTAACATGCGGGAAAAACGTAGATTGGTGGGATGTTAAATCGGGGTTTCCCTGTAGATATGAAAACTTTTCACATATAATATGATAGAATAACGATAAATGATGAATGGCGAATTCTTAAAAATTATGTGAACGATGCACATTTATTCAAGTGAGTGAGTATACTTAGAAATAATAATGAATATTTAAGTAATCACAAAATATTAAACAAACATTACAAATTTACATACTTAAAAGGCCTAAATGCCGCAAGTATTTATAAAATTCTTTATTTAAAAACAACATACTTTTATTTTGAACATGTATATCATGGGAGGTTGCAACCAATCGCCCCTATAAATTCGTCACTGAAGCAATGCCCCGTCAACATGTTCAAAAGGAAAATAAAATTCTTCATCGATTGAGTGAATGTTGTTTAGTAGTTATTTTTTGTAGTTAATGAATATTATTTTTATGAATAGATACTATGTTACTAATAAGTTCGATAATCTGTTAGTATATTAAATTTTTTAGCCCAGTTGAATTAAACTGGTTGGGCGAGTCACTTAATTGAATAATAACAGTTGAAATCGATATATATTAAGTAGGCCCAACAACATAAGAAAATCACCTCTCAAAAAGAAATTTTTCACCTCTCCAGTAAACCATGGTAGTTCTAAGCAAAAAAAAAATCGGAACTTCAGACAAAATTTTGGGAAAAAGTATGCACCATCAATTTAAAACAAAGTATATAGGTTAATAATCCCCTCCCCTCTCAACACAACAGTACATATGCATATATATATAAGCTCAAAATAATTCTTCAAGTAATTAAATGAAAAATTAGTTCCAAAAGTTTGTTTTTTTTTTTTTTTTTGGAAAAAAATTGTATTGAATTTTTTTAAAAGTAGAAAGAAAAGCAGATATTAATTGTAAAAAGAATCTTAAGATTAATACATTAAAATTTTTTCGGAAAACCGTTATTTTTATTAAAACTTTCGGAAAAGGTGATCGACAATTTTCGGAAATGTCGGAGAATTTCGAATCAGAATCACCCATGCAGTAAACATTATTTGCTACTGATGAAGACTTTTGGTAACTGCAATTTTTAATGGATTGTGCTAGGCACCATTAAAAAATAAATTTCATTAAAATAATCGAACAAATCTGAAAATACTTTTCAAAAATGGGTCAGTTAAAACACTGATCTTGGTTACATGCAAGGCACTCGCACTCGCCTCATGGTCAAACCATGTTTACATTCAACCGCGGAATTTCTAATCCACTTCACTTCAATTCTTCGAACAACTCGTAAGGAGTGAAGAAAATACTGGAAGATTAACAGTTTAATTATTAAATTTAGAAATATTAGGTCGATTTTCAAAAAAACAGCTTTGTCTTGCAAAGCATCAGGCTATAATAGAATTTTGTGCAAATTTTTGTAATCGTACGTTGCGTAGATTTTGCTGTAGAGCGCAGCCACAACGTCAAAAGTTCATTTTATATATATAGAAAGAAGAAAGATAAAGGTCTGTTTATTTCCTCCCCTATTGTAGTACAGGTATTCGCCGAATAGATTCTCAATATTCTGTCAGGCCGACACGATCTAGCCGAGCGTTAGCGCGAAAGAAATTTCCAAATCACTATTTATATTACTAAATGAAAAATAAATAAATGAAATGCTTACCTTTCCCTCCAGTTTGCCAAGTTATTTCCTCTTTTTTTTTGTGGCGAAAAGTTTGAGACGCGCATTTGCATCATTTCTTCTGTGCCGATTCTTCATGTATTTCTTATCCAGTAAATAAAAACGCAGGGGCGCGGAAGATCGCACTTGAAACTGAAGCAGCATAGAACAGAAATGAATATAGCCAATAAAGATTCAATATGCAATGCGACTCAAAATGAAAACGGTTTTCCCGAAGCATATAATTTACGCAAAAGGAGCTGGTTAAAATAATAAGGAGTAAATAAAGGAAGCGCTTTTAAAAACAGTTTCCGGAGTATATACTTGAAATAATGTTTCAATACCTTTTGAAACTTGAAGACACTTAAACGACATGATTAACAGAGAATAATCTGAAAATAATGTACATGCACAAAAAAATGACAAGAAGATTTAGTGAGAAATTCAGTTATTCGAATGCAAAACCTGTAATGTATGGAATTATCTTCTGAAATGAATTCTACATAGTTCTTTTCCTTGTTATGTTTGTTTGTTTATTGTTTTCTGGGATGTGCGAAATAAAAAGATTCGCTGAGCTAAATTTCATTTCAAAATACAAATTTGCAGCAATGTAACATACAGTTAAAAAATGAGACAATAACTTTTAAATTCTAAAAATTTTCATTCATCACGAACGGATTTCTCTCATTTTCGTAAAAAAAATTAACAACAAAAATAATAATAATGAAATATTAAATGTCATATGGTGACTCAAAGTCTAAAATCAATGTTAAATTTAATGCATAATGAGATCTCGTCATATTAACCTTCAAAATTCAAGAAAAAATTTACCATTTGGAAGAAAATTCATCAATATTGTAGTGATTAGTAATCTGACAGAGAATATGAACATTTCGGGTTGACTAAGAAGAGAATTGAAAAAGCAATTATTATTATTATTTTGGAGAGTTTTTTCTCTCCGGCGAAAAGAGCAAAAAATGACAGAATTTCTCCCTTTCTGCTGTCCGTTCTTTTTGCACTAGAAGAATCTTGGGTTTCTTTCCCTAAAAACCTGTCCAATGTTGTCTGCCTTTGACGATTGTTCAGAATTTTTCTAAAATGGCCAATAACATTGTCGTTGAACAAGGCATCCCAACATTGCTGTTGACCAGCAATGTTGGGATGCTTTCTCGAGGAGTAACACAACTATTTTAATTTCTGCAAAGGAAATGCTTTTCTTACTACTTTAATCCCCTGAAGAAGAAAGTTCTTTAACCACTTCCTCTTGATGCCCCCCTTATAAAGCTAAAATTGTCAGTAAAATCTCAAAAAGTATTAAAATTTAAAAAAAAATCCAAAACGCCAAACAAATTACTTCTAGACCAGTTCAAAATGAGCATAATTTCTGAATTTTTTTTCTTAAAAAAAAAAACAAACTGGCAACAGCTGGTCCCTAGCGCCGTACAAATCGCGGGAGTAGGACGAATGGCGGGGTTCTTTGGTTCCACTGCATATGTTCTACGTCAGCGTTTCCCAACCGGTGGTTCGCGAAAATAATATTGTAATGGCGGAATTTTTTTATCACTAACGTAAAAGAAAAAAACGATATAATAAATTTACATACGTATTAAAAGGGAGTCCAAAAATGAACTTTTCTTAAATGCCTTTTTCAGATATAGTGCAGAAAAGTAGGGGACTGGCACAAGAAGCCAATATACAAAATTTGAAATGCACTTATTTCTACAGTTTCCTGCTTTCCAAAATTTGGATCACAAATTGGTACCGAAATATATTTATTGATTTGTTTTAAATTTTAGAACGTATGTTTCTCCTACCAATTCTCACTTTTTCTTCGCAAGCGCGAAGAATGAGTAGGCAAAATTTTGCACTATTTTAGGCTAATTTCTCATTATACAGACCCTAAAATGAAACCAAATGATATTATTTATTAATTTTAAATTTGGACTCGCATTTATCACTTTATTCCAACTTTCCTCCCTTATGGCAATTAGAAATGTGAAAATATGTACATTTTAATTTTCCTTTAAATTTCCAAAACTTTTCCTAATTTTGTATATTTCAACCGCAAAAGTGGAACCTATCGGGAAAATAATTCTTTTTTTTTTTTTTTAGGAATACATATGTTTACTGCCCTAATAATTATTCAAAGAGAGCAACTAATGAAAAAGGAATAATAAAAAATATATTTATGGCTGTAGTTTTATTTAAAGTTAGATGTTTTACAATAATCATGTTTTCATTTTTTGTTATGAAGTATTGCACAACATGGAAAATGTGCTAGCAAATTTTATAGTTTTGTCACCCGTTACTATCGACTACAGAAGGGGGTTCGCCATTTTCTTTCGGATCTTCGAAAGGGTTCGCAGGGGAAAAAAGGTTGGGAAACACTGTTCTACGTCATAACATCTTTCCGATAAAGTTAATTTCAAGTAAATCTGCTTGTTAGATTAGGATTTGCATACGATTGAAACTTTCCCGTAGGCGCTGTCAGTTTTTTTTTTTTTTTTCTGAACTGTATGAAATTCAGCGTTAAATAAACCATATTTCCCGCCGAGAGTTCCTTCCAATACGCTTGTTCAAAGGAACTTGGATCTTATGCCTAGAATTTGCATACTTTGCTTCATTTTTTCACGAATTGGACGAAAAATTGTTCAATTAAAAAATTAAAATATGGAAATGAGATGTCCCCGCCAAGATCTTTCGAATGCAGGAAAAAAAAAATCTTTCGAATCGGATAATTCCTCTTCAAATGTTATTGGCGGGGGGATACAGACCGACAGTCACAATTTCCCCATCTCAAACCCCTACTTTCATTTTTTTTTATTTTTCAATGTATATTTATTTACTTAACTTGCTTATGACTTTTCCCTATTTTAAACGATATTCTTGTGATGTGATACATTAGACTTCTTTCGTTCTGTTTTTTTTTTAACTTTTACGGAAAAGTAGGATAAAAAGAAGTAAAAGATATCGAAAGGTGGAAAAATCTTATGAAAGAAAGGATTAATAAATAGTACGAATGGCATAAAAAATCATTTAAAAAACAGAAAAGAAAGAAAGCAAAGAGGTTGTTAATAGCCCCCCTCCCCCCCCCCCCCCCCGAGCTGTCGACCTTTATATGTAATTTTGTTTTTCGAAATTCCAGCTCCATCGGAAGATGTTGATGGATTTAATCAATATTTAATTTTTTTTTTCGGTTCTAAAACACAAGATATTAAAACATTACATTCAGAAAGAAGCCAATTTAAAATTTTGAAAATATTCATTTTCTCAAAAATCTCTTTTTAATTTACGAAAACATTTAAAGTTTATCATTCCTTTATTCTTTCAGTACAAAACAAAAAATCTCCCTCCAATTTAATTCAAGAAAAATATTTTTATAGTACCTTGGGAACAGGAATTTACCCCTATAAAGGATTACATATAAGCTTACATTATACATCATAGCTTCTCCAAATCAAACATTGGAAAAAGCAGACTTGTCTGAATTTTCTTCCCTTTGGGCCGTTCATAAATGATGTCACGCTCTTTTCCCATATGTTTTACCCCCCTCCCCCCCTTTGTCCCAATATGTCACACTTCAGCGGACCCCCTAACCCCCTTTGTCACATGTCACGCTATGTTGCATAATGCATGATTTCACACTTCTTGTTACCTACTCCCCTCCCTTTGTCACAATTTCACGGACACCCCTCCCTCCGTGACATCATTTATGAATGATCTCCTTTCGAAAAAAACATGGGGTCTGTCTTCGGTGTCTTCTAAACCCAGCGTGTTTGAGGATCGTCTGAAGCGTCTGAAGAGGGGGGACCCCCCACTGTCCGAATCCGAAACGGCAACGCTCCCCGTGAACGTAAATCATGACCCCTTGCATGGGAATCCGCGGGAGGCGTGGCTAAAAGGAATTTCGAGCTTTTTTGGAAGTATTTTCAAACTTTAGAAGGTTTTTTTTTTGTCTTTAAAAATGCTCGTATTATTTCAAACAAAAGTTATAAAGCCGAAATAAGCTGGAAATGTTTTGCTTGTCTTGCTGTTTTCCAAATTTCGGTAACATGCTTTGAAAATATTTTATAGAGCGAAACATCTAGCAGTAGCACGTTTTTTCCAAAATTCATTTTTTAACTATTTTTTAAAAATACGGTAAGTGATATTTTAAAAAAGTAAAAACTAAAAGACCGAGATATAGGCTTGAAAAGTACTCAAAAAAATTCCGGACTCGAAAACTTCAAAGGAACTTTCTAAAACTTAGTCCAACTTTTCCCGTAGGTTAACATTGGTTTCGAAGATTTGAAACTCTGACTGAAGAGCAGCCTTATAATGTCTGGTGGAGAAAAGTATCAAGTTAAGGAGGGAAATACGTGTAAAACGGCGTATTAAGAGCAATTTTTATGATTTTTTTTTTGTTTTAACGTATAAAGAATAAATATATTTTATTGAGATTTTGAGGTTATTTTATAGATATATTGAAGAACATTTACTGGAATTTTCAAATATTTTTCTTGAAAAATCCCGGAGATATCTGCTGCTGCACACTGTAAGTCGCCACCCGGGTCGGCAGTTTGCGTACATCCCGGAGGTCACAATTTTTATCTGAAATCAATTTTTTAAAAAATATACCTTTTTTTATAAGTATCTCTTCTAGTTGAACTAAAATCATCATAAAATATTCAAAATTTCTATTATTTTTAGAATAGGAAAATTAAGTACAATTTTTAAACGCTTTTTTTTTTCTTTTTTTACAATAAAAGAAGTAACAATAAAGATATGTTTATAAGTCTAGTTCAACTAAAGCGAGTATATGTAAAGAAAATGTGCCCTAAATTTGATAAGGATTGGTCAAAAACTCTGCGAGCTAGAGTGTACGCAAATTCGAAAAAAGTAGTTTCGAGAAAAACGCGTTTGAAAAAAAAGAGTGGTATTGAAGGTAAATTTAAGGCAGTAATGAATCAATTTTTTTTATACTTATAGATACTAATACTTATAGAAATTCCTATCCGAGGTCTCTATTGTGAAAAAAATAAAAGGACACCTGCTAACGTTCTCTAATACCCTTCAGGTCATTCAAGAGGGACTACCTGCTCAACTGCTCCAAAAGGGGCACTCGCTCAAATGCTTATAACTTTTAAACAACTTGGAATTTTGCTTTGAAATTTTCAGTGTATATTATTGAATAGTTGTAGAATCGATTTATGAAGAAATTTTTTTTAAATTTTTTTGAGAGCATTACTACACGTATTTCCCCCCCTTAAACCGAAGGCTTAGCCTAGTGGTTAGCACGTCGGACTTCCACCTGGAAGGTCGCGCGTTCGATACCCACTGAAAACCACCATGAATACTTGGGGATATGTGCATGTAAAATCCGTAGACCCCACTACCTCTCCCCGTGCGTAAGCAATCCTAAGGCCTCGGCTAACAGGTAGGGGTCTGGTGGAGAAAAAAAAGTTACAAGCACAAAGATAATGGGTACCTACTTGGCACAACCTATGATGTATATACAATGAGTAAATTTATATACAGGCAAACAAAAAATAGTTAAGTACCATTTTCTCCTTTGTTTGTCAACCGAGTTTCTTACTTTTTTGATTTAGTAGCTATTTATGAGTTTTAGAATTATCAATAAAAAGATGTTTGGAAATTGTTCCTTTTTTCCCCTTCCTACTTTCGACGTAGATTCGAAGCCTTTTTTTAGAAGACTTTATTCGTCCTTCTTAAATGTATAACATACATCTATATGAAGGGCAGTATTACGTTTTAAAATTTCAGCTTCTGGATTTTGATCATTTTTTCTCGTCACAATGGGTGATTTGTTATAGCATATTTCTCGCCTAAATCATATCGCATATTATCACATAAATGAATGTCAAAGCAAAATAATACAATTCTTAAGGTATCAGTTAATCCATTTCCAAAATATAAATACATGATATGTCAGTCAGATAGTTTGTCTAATAGAATTTCAAACAAAATAAAATACAATTTTAAGCTAACAATGTGTTGTTATAAAATGAGATAATGAGTGTGGTGACGCGTTACTTTGCTTCGAATCAACATTTCGTAAAACTGATTTGTTTGTAGCTTTGCATTAACATTTTAAACTCTTGATTAAATGTAAAGTGAGAATTTGTATATCTAATTTATTCAATAACAATAGGGTGGCATGAAATTGTTTATTTCTATTTCCTTTACAGGAGTAGGAGTGCAGAAAGATACAATTTATGCATAATATATGAGAAATGCAATAAATTAAATGACTAGCTCAGTGGTTAATCAGTCGCACTGATGAGAGATAATCGCTAATTGAAGTATTTAAACTGTTAAACAGAAAAAACTAAAAATGTCTCAAAGCTGTTTAAACATTCGAGGATGAACTTGAAAAATGTAATGAATTTGGACTCTCGGCGGACTTGAATATAACTAAGTAAGTGACATTGGCAAAATTTCTGTTAAGTGTATGATGTCTAAACTTACTTAAAGGAGATCCAGTCTCATAGACCCCTATTTTAATCTCATATACCCCCCCCCCCTTTTTTTTTTCTTCGTTGACGTGGATCCGTTGTAGGCTCCAATCCATGAAACTCACTCATACCCAAAAACCCTGAAAAGTGTCATGATCATAAAGGTTCATAAGCTAAACGGGGCCTAACAAAAATCGACACACACACCCTCTTTTCCCAAACTGAAGCTTTTATTTGTTGTCTACATTATGTAATTTGGAAAAACACTGCATCATTGCTTTACTATGTAATGACCATTGGTAAAAAAACTGACTTTTCATTAAATCATTTTTCAATGGATTCATCCATAGGTTTATTACTGCCGAGTAGAAGCATTTTTAGATAAATAATACTGCATATTTATTTTATCAAAACATTGCTGTTATCAAAACATTTTCTTGGCCAAATGTCTAAAAAAGAAGAAAAAAGTCTTTAAATTGTAAAAGAAAAAAAACTTGCTTCTTGAACGTTATTTTACCATAAAACTAGGAGAGTAAAATACCGACAAGCGCCCCTTATTTTTTTCTTTAAATTTAGTTTAGGTGGAATTACCGAATATCAATCCTCAATCTAGATTGCTATTGAAATTATAAACAAGGGACAGAAACAACACAATTAACAAAATTTGCAAACACACTCTTAACACAAATCGGGATAGAAAAATCCGGTAATAGTTCGAAACTGAGCAATTGCGATCCCAAATAAGCCTTTAAGATTCTATTTTCATTCTTTCAAAACTATTTATTTCTAATTCCCACGCAATTTTAAAAACAACTCCTTTTCAAAATAGCGCAAGGCAGGCGATTAAGATATTTTTATATTTCAAGTAGAAAATGTTTGATCTGAAATAAATGAAATACAAAAACAATTGAAAATAAAGCAAGGTGTAAAAGGTTTCTTTGCATCAAAATCAAAGGATTAATTATTCATATAACATTCAACAAACAGAGCAAAGTCCAAGTTGAAGTACAAGTTGGTCAAAGATGAATCATCGGAACAGAACCTACTTTTTTCTTTTATTTTTACACGTGGTTTACAAGATAGCTTCAGTTGCAAAAAATACGAGTTGTGATTGTTTACTTGAGAGCGAATCCGCATTGCATATATTGCATATGTACATAGGCGTAACTAGAGTTGGTGAAAGGGGGGGGTCACCCTAAAAATGTACAGACTAAACACCAATACGAAGTGTAAAAGAGTTGAAAATTTACTAGTCATAAATACTTGTCTCTAAAGATATACTCCGTGTTTCTTTCAGGCATCTCCCGGGGGGGGGGGGAACTACCCCCTCGGAGCAAGTCAACTCCTCCCTCCCCAACCCCGGCAAAAAATTCAGATCACAAGTTTTAAAAAAAGAAAGAAAAGAGAAATTACGCTTTAAAGACACTTTACTTTCAGAAACACTTTCAGGGAAAGGACATTGAACACTATCACGAGCGATACCAAAAGTAACTTAAAAGATATGACTTTATTTTGAAAAAAATTGCGGGGGGGGGGGGGAGAGTAACCAAACTCCTTTCTGTTTCCTCTAACATCACCAAAGTATCCCGAAATAGCATTGCTAGGAAGATTTCAAAAAGTTTCCTGGGGAGAGCCCTCGAACCCTTGCCTCCAGAGTTATCCTAAGCATTATAGATGTAAGACCAGTTACAAAAATTTAACTTGCAGATGCCCCAAATACCCACTCCTTTAACTTCACTAAAGATCTAAACATACATCTACTATATATACATAAAAAAACTATCATATATGTAAAAAAATTCATATTAACATCATTTCTAATCATATATATCTATATATATGTATATATAAAGGGTATGATTTTGAAGCATACACTGCCCTTCTTAATTCTTAACATGCTCCCCCTGCTCCGGAGCCAAAACAGTATCCAGAATTTTTTTTCGGGGGGGCCCAGACTTCGACACACTTATGTAAAGCAAAGTTTCAGGGAGGAATATATGATGCATTGCAAAAGATTTCTGGGGGCTGCCCGTGGGTCCCCCTTCCCCTCTGGATACGGCCTTGATTCACAAAAACATTAAACATTCCTTACTAGATCTATTAGTTTATTTTTTAATTCAAACGCAATAGAAAATTCAATATTTAGCGCTAAGCAATCTTCTATGTCCAGTCATTCATATTATTAAAACCGGGAAATAGTCGAATTTTAGAGAAAAAAAATCCAAATTCCCCTACAAAAATGCTCATCCCCACAATACATTTCTAAAAAATTTGTTAAATTTGTAGCAAAACATACCTCAGAAGTGGAAGCGTCTGAATCAAATTGTCTTTTCTTTCTGGATGACGATACGTGTCCATCGCTGGAGTGCAAACATTATTATGTATCGAAAATAATTAAAAATTTAGCTAAAATATAAATAATACTTGATTGTAAATTAAAATGCAGCATTAAACCGTAGCAGTGAGATTGGAAACGTTGAACGGATGATTTCCAGAATCGTAATGCAATCAGTGATGGACCATAATAAGAAAAAAAAAAACATTTAAAATATAAGAGATGAGAGAACATCTGTAAATGAGAATGCAATGCAAATACAGTTCAACAGTTTCCCAATCGGCTCATCTACAAAAAAGATTTTACCAAAATGGGTGTTTGGACAGGAAGTCATAAATAAATACAAACTGCTCTTTAAGTTTCTTAATGAGCATCCCTTCCTGGCTTGAGGGTTTAACCCATTAGGACAATTGGACTTTAGGATTCCAATACAGTAGAGAATATTTTCCAGGAAACTTATTACTTGTGCGATTGTATTCCCAGATTGCTGCCTTTGGGTAAAAAAAAGACATCAAGAAGGAAAGAAAACCCTCTGGAGTGATTGAAAGGATCTCTCTGTGTGTGGTACGGTGATTGAAGCTACCTTTCACGCGCTGTTAACCCTTCCCCCCCCCCCCCCAAGGTGATAAGGGGGTTGATTATAACTTTATAACCAGATGAAAAGTCTTCTTTATTATGAGCTGCATACTTTAGCCATGATCGCAACCCTTCAGAGAAAAAGGAAAAAAAATCATATGCATATGTGTTTAATTTTCTTAGGGGAAAAAAATTGTGCTTTGCAAGGCCGTAGCCAGAAATTTTTCTGTGCGCCTACATGTGCCTAAATAAGTAGGCCCCAATGGGGGGTGTGGCCCCCCCCCCCTGGTTACGCCTATGCATATATAGCGCTTTTACTTTGACTTTTGTTCATCGGAGGGGACAGAGAAAGCTCCGCTAGCGGTCTCTTGCTTTTGAACACACGTGCGTGCTTGCTTGATGTTAGTAGTTCGCTGCGTACATCTTTGTTTGCTGGAATTTGAAACCACCTTCTCCCTATAGTTGCAAATCTTGCTTATTTCCAATGAACAGGAAAAAATGCTATTGCGTTAATTGAGTTTTACATATGCAACTCATCACGTCTGAGCACCGGAAGTCCGGGTTACGTCCGATAAAAAAAAAACACAATTCCGGGGATAGATCCGGAAAAGTTTCAACCCTGGTTGCAAGAGAGCCCATATGGACCACTTTCTGAAACACTGCTTTAAATGAACCAATGGCGGCTGAGGCCTCCACATTTTTAGAGTCTGACTAGATTTACTTCGTCCATCTCCTTTGAGAGAGGACCACCCATGCATGGGGCACTTGTTTCATCTTCTTAACGAAATTAGGACTCCTTAAAATATTTTTTTTTCGTTTTTAAATCATATTCAATAGGCTATTATACTACATAATTGAATATTAAAAAACACTAGTGATAAAAATTATTGTTACGCGATGTTTGGTTCATTTTCTTTACTTTCCTCTTTTTTCCCTCTTAAGGGGAATTGAAAGCTCCCGATGTAGCGAATTCTGACATCTAGATGGCGCTGCAATCAAAAGCTAATTTGGGGGATTTTTTGTTTTGGTTTAAATACCCTGTTTTGGCTTTGCCCACACACACTCCCATGTTTCACTATTCTCACCCTCAACGTTTCTTTCCCTCTGGGGCGTTCTTCATTATCTCCCTCCACTAGCGTACAATTACAGCCGGTCGTTTAGAATCTTCAAAAATGTGACATCTGGTTTTGATTCTTTGTTAAAATGTTTCAAAGGAAATATGTGTCTTATTACAAGAGGCGAAACGTAGCAGTGACTCGTTTTCCTGTTCGTTTGCGATGTTAGTTGTTTTCAATGTTTTTCAATTATCTTTATTATAAACTTCAATTTAAATTAATGTCTAAAATTCTTAAAAATTCCACTCCCACCTCTTAATGTAGGCGTAGAATATTATTCTCAACCGGTTCATATTAATTTTAACAAGGTAAAAAAAACCCGCATGGGATGAAATGAATATGCATTTTTATTAAATCAATTATCGTATGCGTTATAAGCAGATGTGCTTAAACAAATTTTATTGCAATGAATTTCTGCAAGTTTCTGTTTAAAGAAATTGCGATATTTAATTTATTAAATTACAAACAAACGAAAATCGTATTCATTAAATGTTTGGAAATTTAGAACTTTCAACTGAACGAAATTGCAACTTGCTGTGTCAACTGAACGACTGCGCCATTGGCATTTTTAGGAAGGAGGGGGGATTCTTTTTGAGGCGAAGGTACGCCATCGCACTTGGGGGGATGTCTTGTATGGACATAATCATTTAGAAGATTTTTTTTTTAGTATTCAACTTTTCTTTTTACTTCTGCTGCTCATTCGCTTGTTGGTGTGGGACATTAAGTGCAAATTTGACCTTACACTGACGGACAGAGTTTATGCATAGAAAGTGATTTTTCATAGTAGTGTGATTACCACACTATAAAACTGTGTTTATAACAAACAACAAGAATAGAAAAACCATCCGAAAATCTTAATTTCAGATTAGACGCAAAGAGCAAGTATACTAAATAACAAAATTGCTATGATATATCTGCTCTAAACGTTGACCGTCAAAAATCAAGGGGGACTATGAGTTTGGTGGCCCCTTTATTGTTTTTATAAACGTATACATATGTATATGATATATGAGCATGTATGGGATCATTCATAAATGATGTCACGCTTCGTGGGGGGAGGGAGGTTCGTGAACTTGGGACAAAGTGTGACAAGGGAAGGAGGTAACAAGAAGTGTGACATTCTGCATTATCCAACATAGCGTGACGTGTGACAAAGGGGGGGAGGGGAGTCAGCTGAAGTGTGACATATTGTGACAAAGGGGGGGGAGGTATGACAAATATATGGGGAAAAGCGTAACATCATTTATGAACGGCCCCAATATATCGCATATATAGTTATTATAAATATTTTATCGTTTTAATATTGATATATATATATACGTATACATGTAATATGAGCGAGTCCAGCTTCTGGTATAGAAAGGGCTCATTGTTAGAATATGAGCAAACAATTCGGGACGATTGCGTTATATATGCGGAAAAAGGAGAATTCACAAATTATCAATATAAACTTTATCATAAGTATAATATTATAGCATAAATAGAGGGGAGTCCTGGGAATCTACCCCGAAAAATTTAGAAAATTAAATTCGAAAAACGCAATTTTATACTAACATTGATGCCGTTAGGGGGACGGCTAGGGGTGGTCTTTCTTTGGTGACATCGAATAAAAAATTTGCAGAATTCAGGGCTCCTTCCCGGAAATTCGCAATGACATCCATTTATACTGTTAGACCAAGGAGGGATTCAAGGCTATTTTTCAGAAATGTTTTGAAATTCAAGTCATAAAACTCACGTAAGGCAATCTCTGGTGATGTTAAAAAACAGTTAAAAATTTTCTAATAGTATGAAGTTCCAAAACTACAATTTGGATGATTTTCAAGGATTTGAGGGGCGGAAAGGGCTTTGGTGGAAGGAGATCCCCCAGAAATTTTTTGAAATTGAATTTTAAAAACGCATATTAGACTTTCCTTGGTGACACCAAAAACAGATGGATTCATGTAGTCTTCCGCAGAATTTTTTTCTAAATTCGGTTCGAAAATTCGCAATTTTGAACGTCCATTGATGATGTTAGAGAAAGAGAGGTGAGGGATTCAAGGTTTAATTTTTGGACATTCAAGACATAAAACGTATATTAGGATATCTTTGGTGACGTTAAAAAACGGCTGAAATTATTGTCCACACAAACACACCGACTCTGACCGTGAAAAGAAAAAAAAAAAAAAAGGATCGCGTCCAGTGTGTGTGTGGAGGGCGGTGGGGGGAGTTCTGGCTCTTCCTCAAACCACCTAGACAACCATCCCTGTAATCAAAATGCTATATGTAACAACAGTCCCTTCCTCATTTTTTATTTTCGAAAAACATTTGATTGACACTGAAAAACTCTGACTTTCTACTATGTTTTTTTTTAATTTCAGCCCTATATTTTTATATGTTTGAAATACAAACTTCTGGTGCCCAGCAAAAATTTTAACCTTTCGATCTGGGGTTTTATTTTGCAGTGATACTTTAAAATTACTATTGTGAATTATTTTCCAATTTGTTTTATTATTTATATGCTTTTGCTTTTTTACCTTCAAAAAACTGCTGGTGAGACTTTTTATTTCAATATTCTGAATCTCTCATTTTCGTGATTCTCATTTTCTCTTGTCGTGATGATAAAATAATTAAGTTTTTAAATTTTTACTAAAGTTAGGGAATGAGATGAATTTTGTGCCATTGAATTAGTTTTGTGATAGAACGACACAAATATCCTTTTATCACAAATCTTAAAAATATGCGAAACAATTATTTAAAAAAGAGAGAAATGCCAGCAATTGGAACCTCTTTGCCGGGGGTTGGGGGGGGAATGGCATATAATGCGAATAGGGCAGGGCGTCTAACTATTATTCTATTAAAAATCTTTGGATTCTTCTAACACAAGCCTCTCCATACTTTTCTTCTTTTTTTTTTCATTACTGCAGTAGATCGTAGTGCTTGGAAAATGCTAGAGCAGGGTTTTACGACATGAGCGATATGGCCACCTTGGGGGCCACAGAACAAATCTGAGGGGCCGCAGGAGAAAATAGTAAAATCGGAGACCCACGAGTCTCGGAAAGGAGACCATGGTACAATCATTTCCTACTGATAAAATATTTCACACAATGGCAAAATATTGCATATTATTTTGACCAAATCTATTACAAGTCTACATATGACATTTTGTATATTTCCCTGGAAATAAGAGTATGTTTACTGTACTCGATTATACCACATATCAGCTGACTACTTAGGTAGTTATTAAATCAATAGTAATTAAATCATAATAAAAAATAAAAGTTTATAAAGTTGAGTATTACATTGAGTGTAATACCAGAATTTCGCGCGTGTATTTGTTTTCATTCAAGTATACTTGAATGAACTGTTGCGTACTTTTATAAAAGTACGCAACAGTACCTACTTTTTTTTTCCTTCCGAAATTTATATTCAAAAAGCTTTTCACGTTTTGGAAAAACTTGTCTATTCCTTTCCTCTCATCTACTTCCCTCTGTGTATTTTTATAATTATTAATTTTATTCCTCAGATTCTTAGAATTCAAATGTTTTGCAATTTTTAATTCACCCCCCCCCCCCCCCACCAATCATTATTAGTTTTATAGTTGGACCGTAAGACCGTTTTATCGTTCGAATATTTTTTATTCTTTTTTATGTGCACATACAAGTAGGAACTTGGGACCCGGGACCACACAAACTAACTTAAACACAAATAAATAAATTAATTTATCTTCTTATATATAAGCGGCTTATTCTGTCTGTCTGTCTGTCCGCTATAGGATCCCAGGCCGTTTTACCGATCGGGACCACATTCGGCACGGTTAATGTTTACGACCCGAGAAACTCATCGCTGCAAAAATGAAAGTTGTGACTCAATTAGTTTTTTTTTAATTATTATTTTTTAATTTTTCAATGATTTTTTTGATCCGTTTTATTTTATTTTTGCATTGTTGCCGTCGTTTCCAACCATATAATTACAGTTGCCGTGTGATCAAACAAATCAATGCCATTGTTATTCTAACAAATGTAACAAATATATTAATTATAATCAAAACGTTCATCTAGCATATTGAGTGAGGCTTCGCTGTATTTTCAATCTCCGCTAAAAATTAATGTATACGCGAATTTAATTTAATCCTTTAGTTCTTTTTGATTTACTTATTAATCGTCTGCGCTTTTTAAATTTTTCTTATTAGAGTGGCAGTGCTCTTTTTTCCAGTTTCGTTAAAACTTTTGTTTTGAAAAGCATAATAAAATTTTCAATAAGTTATTTCGATGGTAAATGTATATTTTTCACAAACAATTTGATTATATAGTAAATAAATGTATAGTAGTGTGGGGCTGTAAGCGAAGGGGCGTCCTCGCCACCTGATCTGGGTAATTCAGTTTGAATTAGCAGACACCTTTGCACAAATCATTTTAATTACAATCTATAATATCTAGAACAGCGGTCATTTCTTATGACCGCCGGGTTTACTAGTATATGCATAAACTCGAGGCCACGACAAGATTTGGTACATACAAGGGGGACACAGGCCGTTGAGAGCGTCTTTGCAAGAGAAGATCTTGAGGTGTAGTGAACTCAGTGGACTGATAATGGTTCAAATTAATGAGAAACTTAATGTATAGTATAGAGTGGGTCATGATTTAGAGTTGGAAAACAAAAATAGGGCTTTTTCGTTCCATCTCAATACACTGTAAGAAAATTCCGGAAAGTAACGCGTAATTTCCAGCACCGTTCGGGGCTTTCACAGGTTTCTGTGAGTTTCCTGTTTAAAATAGGTTTCTTTGCGAAAAGGTTCCTGAATTCAGAAGTGGCAACATCTCTGCTCTACGCTTTGTGTTTTGGCGGGTGCGTCATGACAGTTTAAACGTTCGAAGCAAGCACAGCACTACTCGTACGGCCGGTAAGTAGATATATTTTCATTCTTGTAGTGATCTTTCATTTTGAGTTTCACCTAATGAACTGTCTGAAACGTTTTTATAACTGTTCTGCAATATTTTAACATTTGCTGTTCCTGTTATAGCAGCATTGTTTTTCCGACAAGGAACACGCATAAATAATTTTTAACAAAGATCATTTCGCTTGGAACAGTGGAAAGATATTTTAAAGCTGTTATTGTAATTGGGACCTATTTAACGGGGAATTTTAAAATTATTCTGAATTTTAAAGGTCCTGTGTCAGAATGCAACTTTGCAAAACGTTGGATACCCTATTTCTGTATTTGGTTTTGTACGTAATGTCTCGTTATAACTATAAATCCAAAAATCACACATTAGTTTTATATATTGTATTACAATAGAAGGTAGTTTACGGAACCGCTGCATATTTAAGCATGTTATGTTTCTTTCAACAAGGCCAAATTTAAAATAAGATATTAAAATGTTGTTCTTTTGCAGGTAAATATACTTGACTGATGGTTTGAAAGTTAAATATTCATCTAGTTATATCTTGTTAATCTAGTTTAAATTATGTTTTCCAAGTTTTATTAGTTGCATCTGGCATATGTATATGATTGTGATGATTAATTATAACCAAAAAGAAATCTTATGACGTATACTTTTGTGTTGTATGCTATTTTATAAAATTTTATGAAACTTAAATGCTGCACATTAAGCATACTTTTTGAAAAATTTGCAATGCATTGAGCTGACACTTAATTATGTTTCAAATAGGTTAAATATTTGCGAGACATTTATTTAGACCAAATGTCCCAATAATGCGTGGTGTGCGAATAAGAATTCCGAATTATTATTGTTTTAAATACAATTTTGGGACAGTAATAAATATTCAGCAGTAGTTAGTAAATACAATCTCTTTGTCTAGCTGTAAATCATCAAAAGCATTCAAAGTCACCTTCCTCATTAAAAACACTTAGGGATGTCTCGAGTAGCACTTTAGCCGAGTCGTAACGAGTACTCGACCCAGTACCGAATCCTGAGTAGTTGTGAATCAAAAAGAATATTGAAATGAAAACATACATTTTAACTACATATATATAAACTAATAAATAAACTAATGACAGAAAATAAATGTAAGAGTTCCAAAATAGAATTCTTTAAACCTTATAACTCTTTCTCAAAATCCGCTTCAAAATGATTTTTGGTTGTAGTAAAAATTCATTCAATAATGTAAAATGCCTCATAATCACCCCCCCCCCCCCCCCACGGAAAAAAGTCTATTTGCATTGTATGTTTTCATTTATTTTCTTTTCAATTTTTACTTTTTTTGTAATTAATTATAAAGTGATATTTCAGCGAATCGTTAAATCAAACATGTTGGGCGCTACTCGTGCAGCTTAAGATAGTACTTAACAAAATATAAAAAATGGAAAAAATAGTCGAATTTGCATATGAAGTTTACCAATATAAGCTGCGTAAAAATATTTTATATACTTGAGTTTTTTTTTGTGTTATTGCATATTATATAGTTATATTGCATATTATTGTACTAATCAGTTATAAATTTATCTACTATTGGTAATCTTAAAAAAAAATTATAAGATTTTTACAACTACCCAGTAATGGCCGAGTACTTGGTACATTACTAAAAAAAATCCTACAGCAAGCAAAAGCTAAAGAATTCTTAGACTTTATTCGATTGGGACAAAAAACTAACTTATCTAATCAACAATAGAAAAATCCTATTAGGTATTGGTGTTTCAGATTTGAAGGAAAATACCATTTCTAGAGATAAGTTGCTAGATACTGTAAACAATTCAGAAATCCACACTTACGCTGGCGAATAGTTACCAGCTGTACCAGTAATTTGTAAGTTTTTCAGTTAATCAAACTTAGTATGCATCAACCAATTTTTGTGATGTGAAGCTCATGCCTCCATATTATTTAAAAAATTACTAATTATTTGTAGAAATGGAAAGATTATTCCAGGTATGGGATTTTAACAAAACGAAACACTGGGATGGCATCATCTGTAACCGTTTACATGGAAGACGGAACAGAAGTGGACGATTCTTTTCTTTACGAGCTAGGACTCTGGTTTATCTCCTCTCTGAAAATGATATGCTAAATATATTTTTGAGCATTTTATTGTGTTTATTAGTATATTTTTCCTTTAACAATAATGTATAAAGCTTTTCAAAATGCTCTGATTACACTAAGCTTGTTCTTTTGATGAAACTTCTTAAAGATATTTTGATTTGAAAGCTGACGCTTTTGTCAAAATATATTATATAAATTATATTATAATTTTAGCAGGAATAGCATTTTATAGTATGTTTTGTTCTTGAAAAGTGCCTTGTGTGTATATCATGTTTCCTATTGGTTAAAATCATTTGCCACTTGCTCTCTGAGGACTAAAGTTAAAATGCAGCCCTTTTAATAGCAATTAAAACTGCACAGATTTTTAATATCATACAATTTTAATTGTCTTAATGTAGTTTTTACTCTCAGAGAAGGGGAATAAGTGCATTGTGGCTTGCACCAGTAAGAGCATGAATAGTATATCCTTTTTTTTTTTCTTTTCTAGAGACCAGGGTTACAATCCGAATTTCAAAAATATTCCAACCGTGCCAGATGTTCCCACACCAGAAGGGGGAAGCCAGAGGGATGCTGTTACAAATTCTTCAATTTTCATCCAGTGTTAGATGCATTGTGTTCATATCAGGATTGTATTACTACTGTAGTGTGAAATATTTGTGAAACCTATTTTAAAAATGCTTTACTTATATTGGCATCTTCGAAATAGTTATTTGATTGAAATGAATCTGTAAAAAGCAAGCATTCATAGCAAAAAACTTCCAATCATTTAAATTTCTCAAAAAAAAAAAAAAAAAAACTAAAGCAATCTTGTTCTAACTATATACATTATTTAACTGTGATTAACTGGAAGTATGGTATGAACATAAATCACTAAATCTCATTTGAAACACAATTATTACAAATTGCTTGATGTTTTTTAAAAATTGCATAGTTATATACTTATTGCTCATGTAACTGTAATATTTTTCCTTATTATTATGTAATTTTAGTTTAAAGGTACAAATCTAGTACATGATTTTTGTTTGAAACAGTTAAAATAGTTTCATTACTCGCAATAATCTATGAATTTCTACACATGTACTTTCAATATTTTCAAGTTCTTTTATTGCATTGTGTTCTCATATTTGGTATTTTGAGCATTCCTTGAAAACGAGGAATGCTTTTCTGTATCTTTTCACTTTTTAAATTCTTCTTTGAATGAGATTGTCCTTGGGAAGGTTTGACTCTATCCTCTTACTAGTGCCAGTTAACGATGCGTGTAAGGAATATTGTTAATAATTTTCATTCAAATTTGATATAAAAGTCCCATTTTTAAATTAGGTTTGCTTGGGGACAAGCTTATGTTGTGCGGTCTGCTGTACGACGAGTGCTGGCTTCAATGTTCAACTGTCATGGCGAATAATATCTGCTTTTCTTTCTACAGGGATGAGCAAAATATTTAATACTTTAACAATCAATACTGTTTCAGGGGGGAAATGAGTTCGGAATTGATATTACAATGCTTTAATTAATTTGATTTTTATGTTGTATTTATTTATTTCAAGCTTATATATTGTTACATAAGGGTAGGTGTTCATCTAATTATATAATTTATATTTTTAAACTGGGGGGGGGGGGGGTGTTGAGAGGCATAATTTTCCCGAAAATTTTGTGTTTAGAAAATGTTTTTGTACTGAGAATCAATTTATGTTCATACCATACTTCTAGTTAATCACAGTTAAATAATGTATATAGTTAGTCCAAGTTTGCTTTAGTTTTTTTTTTTTGAGAAATTTAAATGATAGGAAGTTTTTTGCTATGCAAGATTGCATGCAAGCTGAAAAACTGTGGGATGGCCTGTCACATTTTATAGATATGCCTCTTTTTTATTATTATTTTGTCAAGCAGTTTCATATAAAAATCCCATTTTTATGTTTACTTATATGTAGGTGATGTGTGAACTTAGAGATTAAAAAATGTCATTTAAAAATGTTTGTATTTGTTGTTTATTTATTTTTTGTCTAAATTTGTTTTTTTTTTTGGAGAACACTTTATACTAAGATATTATTCTTGATCTTAACAAATAACTTCATTTTTTAATTTTTGTGTATTATATTAAACTATGGATATAAGGGTTATTTTATTTATAGCATTTATGACTTGAGATTTCCTATGGTTGTACGAAATGTGGCAACAATTAAATATCACTTCAGTTGATTTAATTGGTAATTTCCTGAAAACTTAAAATTTTAATTTTTAACAAAATACTCTTGGAAAAAATTGAACTTGAAGTGGTCACAATTTTTAAAAAAATATTTTAAATTCTAAACTTGATATGTGCTATTTGCAGCTACTAATTTACAAAAAAAATGTTTTCAATTTTGTCTCGACTTATACTAATAACCATGGAAATTCATCTTATTTCTTTTATACTTCATAAATGAATATTTTCCCTTAGAAATGGCAGAGAAGTGAAAAACAATTGTTAATAAATTGCTTTTTAATTGTTGCAAGCTTTTTTCTTTTTTTTTTTAATACCTAAACGTCATAACATTTTATGTCTTAACATGATTATTAATTATTCATATTGCTAACAATTAGAATAAAATTAAGTCCTATTATATTTACAAGGAAATTATGAACAAGTTTGATTTTAAAATTAGTATGTTTACAGGAAAATAATAAGTTCTTAAAACAGGTAATAAATAGGCTTCAAAAAGTTCAGATATGTACTCTACTCATTGCAAGGTAAGTATCTTGATTTTTTAAACTATAAAGGTATTTTGAAGAATTCAGACAAGTTTCTAGAAATCCAATACTTATATCTGGAAACTACTTATTTTCTTGAGGGATGCTTCTGAGGTATCAATATTATTTTTGATGATATAGCTGAAAATTAAATATCTTAAAACTTTTGCTAAATAATTGTAAATTTCATGAATTTCAAAAGTTAACTTCACAATGAGTTAGCTTTTGAAATTCATGTAATGTACAAAAATTACTTAGCAAAACTATTAAGATATTAAAATTGTTAGTTATATCATCAAAAATGATTCTGGGAACGGTACTGGCTTCTAGTGGGAAATTTTAGAATTCAGAAACATTCCAGGTTAATTCCAGGAAAGTTACTGGTTTTCTGTAGAAAGTTTTCCTAGTTATTCAGAAAGGTTCCTGGTTAATTCCAGGAAAGTAAATGGCTTTCTGTGGGAAGTTTTCCTAGTTATTCAGAAAAGTTCCTGGTTAATTCCAGGAAAGTTACTGGCTTTCTGTGGGAAGTTTTCCTAGTTATTCAGAAAGGTTCCAGGTTAATCCTAGGAATGTAACTGGTGAAAATAGGCACATGAGGTGCCTAGCATATTCCTAGTAACGTTCCTGATTTCTTTTTACAGTGTATATTGCTGCTGGACGAAGGTTTTCTCTGTCAAAACCATAGAAGAAAAATAACGGAACCTATTTCACTGTATGTTAAGATGCATCATATGCCTATCGTGGGGGGGGGGGGGGGCCTCGAGGTGACTATGCCATAGATGGCATAACATACCGTTGAAATTTCAGGAGGTTGGCGGATTTTTAGGGGGCATCGTTTTGTATCCGTAGCTTTTTACGGTGATGCCGCCATCGCTCGGGGGGAGGGGGAGGGAAGCATGGGGCAGACTCTGCCCTTGAAATTTTTACGGGGGAGTGTTTTCAGAGGATTTGTGGATTTTTAGGGGTAACAACGTTTGCTCCGTAGCCTTTTAGAGGGCTTTTAGCTTTTTAGCAGGGATGGGCAATAAGTTAATCGCAATCGACCGGTATACCACCAAGACATTTTGGGGTGACCGCCTTTACTAAGACCTAAGACTTGCATGCTAAAAAAAAATCTCAAAATAGCTAAATTTACTGAAAAATAGCAGAAAAAAAATTGTAGTCTCAATAACTTTTGATAAAAATGGTTTATTAACCGACTTCACAAAGGAAGGAGGTTATACATTCATATTGTATGTATGTCGTTTTTTTTTGTTTGTTTGTCCACTCATAACTTATCACCGGATGAACCGATTTTCATGATTTTTTTTTAAATCGATCGAAGGTGGTTTCCCATAGGTCCCGTACCTTCGTTTGACCATATTCGATAATTAGAAAAAATGTTATGAGCAGAAATAGGGTCATTTTTTTGGTTTTTCATCCATAACTTTTGATTAAATGAACCGATTTTGATGACTTTTTCTTTAATAGATAGAGGGACGTCTAACTCAAATGTGCCACATCAAGTTGACTACATTTGTTTTTTTTTTTTTTGTCATTGTATTTTCGAATTGTTTGGTAAAAATGCATCATTTGAAATTATTGTATTTGTGGCCATTATTAATATGTAAGTACCTTGCGTTTTGCTTTTAACGTGGGTTTGGAAGATATATATTTTTTGATTCGTATTTATTATCAAGTTATAATGAATATTATAGACCTTTTTTTAGCTACGCCACTACTGATACGACGGCGACAGTAAAAAGTCCGATCGGGAAAAAACGCCAAGTGTGTTCCCGGCCTTACTTTGCATCAAATAAATAAAAATGAATATGAATAAATAAAACTCACTTGTCAAGCGAAAAACAAATGAATATTCCATTTAGAACGTTAAACAATTCCATAAATAAAAATGTCTTAACAGTTTTTTTTTAAACTTTGTGTATTATCAATGAGCTTGTAACATAAAATGAGTCAGGTGCGATTCCTCCCCCCCCCCCCTTTTGTAAATATTTTTAGTAGTAATTGATATTCGGGTTTCGAATATTTCGTTTTTCCAACCAACTAGTCAAATTACAGTATTGTTGTGTCTCTTAAAAATTGTCGTATCTTCTTAAAACACACCATTTCTCTTTTTGAAAATTATTTTTGTTAAAAATGTTTTATACAAAGCATTAAAAAAGTATGATTAATTTTAAAATTATAGGAACTTTAAATCGCGTTTTCTTCCACCCGTTATTTTACTCATTTATTGTATTTATATTTCTCATTTTATATCAAAAATGCGTAAAATACTTTTTTATATTTTTGTAAGGCTCTTTCTAAATGGAATGCTTAAAAACCTATTTTATTTAAGCAAAGTAAAATTTTAAAGCTTCTACTTTTATATCTTGGTTCTGCCATTACATAGAACAAATTCCAATAACTAAGACATTAAAAAACTATGGAACAAAATATGTTACGGAAAACGCAAATTTCAATTCTAGATCCTTTCGCTCAAAAGGCCAAGAAGGAAGCAAAATAAAACCGTCCTGTCCCTTGCCTGAAAACCCCAGAGAAACTCCAGCTCAAACAGTAAACTCTAGTAAATCAACCGTTAATCACTTTTTGCCTAAAGGATGACAGTTGATTCATGCCTTATTCTGAAACTCTTCCCTTTTTTCGTCAAAAATTCCCTGTTTTCCAGTGGGCGCTGCAAAGCAGTGAATAGATTCTCAATTTTTTGCGATAAATCTACTGTTTTTGTTTTAAAGATTCCAGCTAAAATATTGGACGAAATGAACTTCTGTTTGTGGATCCAGACGCTAAACAGTGTAAATTTCGTCTATTAGTTTCATTTTTTTAAATATTTTAATTAAGACGTATTTGAGAGCGTTTCAAAGTTAGCAACGCAAGTATTTTTCTCATTTCTGAAAAAGTTTTACTCCTTACTTCAAAATTCGAAAGACAAAGATAAAAAGCTTTCCTTGGTGCTTCATATGCAAAAAACCGCATGAGGATACTCCAAAAATAAACTCAGAAGATGTGGAAAACCCGCTCCGTAGAGATAACATGGGAGACGAAGATTGCCGGAGGCCTGTTGCGATTCCCCTTAATTTTCTTTCTCCCTTGCTGTAGAACCTTAAACTTACGCCGCTTTAAAACGAATAAAACCAGTTTGACCAACTTTATACATGTGTCGAGGGATTTAAGAAAAAAATTAGTTGTCAAATGTCTAATAGCTTTTTTGATCCAGGTATTTTTATCATCGAAATTATATTTCAGTTTTCTTATACAGCCGATACAGTCCCTGACATGAGGCTAATTTAAATTTAAAAAAAAAGAAAACTTCCGACTATTGTTTTTAAAAAAAAAAAACTGGTAGGTTAGGGCTGGGTTTTGAGCATCGAGGTAAATTAGGCAATTGATATCTCGAAAACTTCCTGCCGCACTCAAACTGATCAAAGGGCGGAAATAAGCAGTCACAAAGGGGGGAATTCCATTGGTATCGGGAATTCACCTCCATACCTCTAGTAGCATTTGTCGAACGCAGGCGTTGCCTGTTTTAATACGAAGTAAAAAATGTGTTTCAATTCATACTTTTCTGCACGCGTCAGGAATCATCCGTTTTCTTTCACGTATGTTCTAAATTATTTTATAAATTTGTTGTATTTATGATATCTACAAAAGATAAGGCTCTCATTCAAGCGTTTTTATCATACACTCACTTTTGTCTCAAATATTTGGATTGGGGCTGGTTGGGAAATATTTTTTTTTTTTTTTAATTGTTCGACTATACCCAAAATCAGGTCTAAGAAAGATAGACACAGTTATCAGAAGATGGAGGAAAAACGCTATTTTGACAAATAAACTCCAGAAAAAAAATGCATTACACGAGGAACAAGAAAAAGTAAAAAAAAAAAAAAAAAAAAGCAAAAGACTGATTTAAAAAATAAAAGTGACTTCTTTTTACTTTGAAATTAAAATTTTTAAAAGTACGATGTGAATCAGCGCATTAACATTTTATCCCTAGTCCATGTGTTACAGAAAGTATAAAAAATGTACTTTTCAGCATTCCAAATTGTTAAATGTTGTCCTCAAATGTCTTTTGTCTGGTCCTGTATGCAAATGCAAATACAAGCCTTTGTTTCACTCCAAGGTATGTATAATAAAAGTCAATCAAAAACGAATGCCCTAAAGGATGCTTCCCCCCTTTTTTTTCATCTTTTTTTTTTTTTTTTTTCTTTCTTTACAATCCAAAATCAACACATTTGTACAAACACTGAAATTCAAAAAATCCGTGCACTTTGTATTTTTTTTGCTTGGATGAGGTGTACAACAAAAAAACAAACATTTAGGGCAGCTCGCATGCATTTGCCGCCGAACTTCAACTGATCTTTCTTGGAAATTGGCGAAAGGTTTGCCATAGCTTTTCGCTCGGAATTCCTAGAAATTATAAGTTGTTCAGGGGGGTAGGTCGTTATCATTATCGTACCATCTTCCGGGGTCTTTGCTGCTCTCAGGCAAACCGCAAAATGAAAACAGATGTTTGGTCTTTCTTTCTTAGCTGTGTTAAGAGCTAAAGCATTACACTTATATTTTTATACATGTGGGGTCGTTTGAGTACGAATACACATAATAGGCTTGTTTTCGCTACTCACCCTTTTGAGTTTAAAAAGGAAACATGAATAAAGATTCAAGTTAGGAGATAAAAATTAATTTAGCTTAGCGAATAAAAATACTATCAGTATTATTGAGTATTCTTCAACTGTTTATTTTATTAGATACAATATGAATCTCGACATTAGAGCGCACCCCCCCCCCCTTAACTGCGTATGTGAAATTCTGACAGTTGAAGGGATGGATTCTCCCCCATTTAAAAAATTTTGAGGCCTTAGGAGATGCATTTGGGATTTCAAAAATATTAGGGAAAACAGCAAACAAAACTGCTTAAAATTTAAACGATTTTACTCATAAAAATATTCATAGAAATTCAAAACAAAATGAGCATTTTTTTTAAATCCAGGGAGCAGGACCCCCCCCCCCCCTCCCTCCTCTTACTAACGTCCATATCGAAAAGACACACGTCTGCCTTCTCCCCCCCCCCCCTTCCCAAACGACACTTACAAGATCCCCTTCCCCCTCCGACCTCCCGCCTCTTCCCAAAAGGATGCTTTGAAAATTTGGAAAAGAAAAACTATTTTATTGTTTAAGCATAGCATGAATTATATTTCGCTATTACAAGGGGAAAAACCCTTGACTTTTTTTAATTTAAATTTTGACATTTGCAAAATTTGGGCGCCCCCAGAGGAGCGGCCGACTAATCAACAACGCAACATATTGAGTATACCTAAATTTTAGTTTCCGACAGTTTAAACAAATAAATAATTGTATTAATCTGTTTTAATCGTTATCAAAGTAGCCGGTCAATGGTCAAATCAGAGCTCTGAACCAGGATTTTAATTCTCTTTCCAAAACTTAAATTTTCTTAATTAAATATTTTCCCATTTTTTATTTTATTTTTTTTTCTTCTTCTTTTCCTTTGCCTTTTTATTTTTTGCATCACAGTTGAATTTGCCCCCTCCCAGAAGTGCCTCCAGGGTGACATTGCCCCCCCCCCCCCTATATCCGGCACTGAAAATGTTCATGGATTGATGATGTTTTTAAGATAAAGTTAACATCAACATCCCCAAGCAACACGTTGATTTTCATTAATGTGTATATTTTTTTAATCTCACTGCCCCCACCGTTAAATAACTGCTCATTGTGCGATCGTCTTGCAACATATGTTTAAAATTTCACTGGATCAAAATCAGAAATGTGTACCTAAGTGATTGAGAGTAAAATGAAGGGAAATAACAAACAAAACTGATCGACCATTTTCATTTCCGTTTCTGGTTTTTTTTACGAAACTCTACACTACATTTAGTTACAGCCAAAAGAGTTCGTTGCACAAAAATTCTGCAGTCAAGTATCGACCTAGTTTTATAATAGTTCTACGGAAGGACAAGATGCATTTTTTAATTATTTGTCACTTGTTATCAATTTAATGTTCTAAAAACAAAGCATTTTTCTTAATTTTACTTCTATTTAATTGAATTTTATATTATGCAACAAAATAATTAATAAATATTTGACGGGTGAGAGTAATAGCTTGAAAGAAAAATGAACATGCATAACTTTCAAACTTTTTTGAAATAGTTAAATTTTATTAAGAAATGTATGCATTTTTTAAAGATTAGAAAAGCATTTAATTATATTAGGAAATACCAAGCTCCAGAAAAGACTTTTGACAATAAAATTAAACATTTTAGGATTAATGCTAGCGTGTCAAAAAATTCAGTTCATGAAATAGGTAAATCTCTCAATCTACAGCATGAGAATTTATTCAAACATTTCACATACGTGCTGAATAAGAAATTAAATAAGTGATTTTTAAATTAGTTTTTCATTTGATTATGTATTTAGTTATTTATTTATTTGCGATTAACTGCAAATATTTAACATGTTCCTCCTGCGCAGAAGCAATTTATATGATGACTGAATGTGTAACAGAAAAAACATTATCGTCATAAGTGCATAGTTAATTACTTTTATTTTCTGAATTTTTCAAATTTAAAAATATTATTTAACAGTTTCCACCTTTATTTCAAGTATTTTAAACGATGTTAAGAATTACGCATGCATAAAGAAATTTAAATAAAAATAAAACTAGAGGTATTATCTTTTGACGTTTGAAAGTTCTTCCTTACGATCACGATTCACGAAATTTTGATTAAAAATTTCAAATTAAAGTTTTGGTGAAAAAAATTGTTTACCTTTTAACAAAGCATAAGAAACATCGAAAACTTACAAAGTCCAGTTCCCATTGCGGATGCAAAAAGAACACATTTTTTTCATATGTGGGCAAAAATTTATGAAAAACGGCAATTAAAATTAACTTCTTTGAGTAAAATAATTTCAGAATTAACTTTTAATAAGGGAACGTTGAATCATTTTAATGATTACAGATAAGTTCATTGGAACTCTGGAATAAATCAAAAACAAAGAAAAAATTTCCAGACTTCCCTGATATCCCTGATTTAAAGGGTTCTGTCGGGCGCTTTCATGCTGCTAGGAACGAGGGGGGGGGGGGACAAATAAACCAAGTTAAGCGAATGTTGTACGCAGGAAAGGGCTTTCAGAAATTTCCAGGTTCTCCACTGGTAACAACTAATAAAATTTGAACTATAAAAAACAGTAGGTGTAGGTCTTGAAAACCATTAAGACAAATGAATAGGAATTTTGAGAGAGAGATACTAAATCTAATCCTAATAAACTTAAGACTTAATGTTACTTAGTAGCATTATTTTTTATTAAAATAAACAAAATTGTTCAATCAAAATATTCAGTAAAAATAAAAACACTACGTAATATAACAGCAGCAGTATACAATATGATATAAATAATGATCTGATAAATGGGAATACAGCTGAAAATGTTTTCAAGCTTTGACAGCTTTTCTCCAAAAACAAATACTAAGGGAACAGGAATGTGATTTGAACAGACTGGAATTCAAAGCGTTTTTTAAATAGCTATTCAGGCAACATCCCGTTAGCCGGCATGATTATAATAAATGTTTGCTTCACTAGGCTAATTTTTCGGCTTGGCTTAATGTTTTATTTTTGAAGATACTCCTCTAATACTTGATAAAATAACGATTCCCTTAGCTTCTGCCGCTAATGTCTGAGACAATTTTTGCGTGCACGTTCGAACTCTTACGGGGGAAAACCTTTCAATGAAAACTTGGAAATAATGAGTTACAGAGAACTTTCTGGTGGAAAAGCTGATATAAAAAACTTATAGATGCGAATTGTAGTTTTATAATTGTTCAATTTGAAAATCGGCGTACTTTTTTCTTCTGTTTTGCCCACGCAGATCTCAATTTTTAATGAATGAAGAGCGCTGGAGATAAACCTGTGCATTTACTCTTAATGAAGCCTTTTTTTTCTTTATATGATGATTGTATTTAAGTTAAAAAAATTAATTTTAAAATTCGGAACTGCAACTTAAAACTACATCCATAAGAGAAAATTTTGAAAAAAAAAAAAAAATGTAATCGTTAGAGGAGGTTTCGATCATTTGACCAAAACAGAATTCAAACATATTAATAAGCAAAGCCCAACAATTTTAAGAGCCGTAAAGGAATAAACACAGAATAAATTTGTTATTAGAATTTTCTCTATTTATTTTTTACTATATTTGTATGTTGAAACAATACTTTAAAATATTTAAATCATTTTCCGGGAATCCGTGTTTCAAATTGCTCCAGCATTGGATGTCCATCAGACAGAATTGGGGCGCGGCCCCCGATGTAAACTAAAAGTACTTTTTGAAGAAAAAAAGTTTGTCTAAACTTCCGATTTTGAAGGAAGCTAAAGATCCCCCACTCCTTTCGCTAATCGACTGCCGTCATCTAAAGTATTTTCAATTTTTTTAATCCGATAAAATTACCCTCCCTGTTTCGTGACTTTCTAACGGCAGCGCTTTGTACTATAATTTACATGCAGCAGCAACAAAATTTCTTCTGTAATTGAATTTTTTCCAAAAAGGAAAGCAACTTATCGAATCTTCCTTAACAGGAGCAAATAGGTTTCATCCTGACAGTTGGGAACACCTCGCGTTTGCTTTTATTTTCCCTTATATATTTTAACTATGTGAAGCTCGTTAAGAAGTGATTGACACTCGCCTAATAATAGCAGAAGGGTCGACCATGAACAACGTACCTCAGGCTATTTCAGCGCTTTCTGGCCCCTTTCGTTTTATTACCTCTCTGATACACGATCCGACCCCCGGGGTTTCGGACGATCTCGCCGTGCGTGCCTCAAAGGATCAGTGCATCCACTTTGGCGACTTACTGCCGCAATGACATCCTCAGTATGATTTTTGCCAAGATTCTCTCGCCAATCTCATCCTAAATGTTGCTTTTTTACTTATACTTCTCAGACCCCTCTGCTCCGAAGCATTTAACATAAGTTTCTACCAGAGTGTCCAATCTTTTCGAGTAGAAGATCGTTGGTTAAGCTCCTTGGGGGAAACGATTGCACCGAAAAATGCAGTCACTCAATTCCCCAAAGCAAGGGCGTAACCAGGGGGGGGTTTTGGGGGTTCAAACCCCCCCCATTGGGTATTTAGTTATTTATTCATTTTTGTTCCTCGACTTGGTGGAAATTATGTCAAGTTAATCGGGTTGTGGGCTTGGAATTTTTTTTTTACTTCGTGTGAACAACATAGGAGACAAGCTGTAGAATTCCCCTCATCTCTTTCCTCGGACAAAATCGTGGAGATGGACGTTGAAGGAGAAGAACGGGCAAGACTCTCGGGGCCTGGAGCACGGTCCACCACTAGTTCACATTCGTGAGAAACTGAAACTGAACCGGAGAGTCACGTGATAAGGGGGGATGCATGTGATAAGGGGGGATGCATCTGTTAATCGTCATTTAGGGGCGAGTCTGCACTTGTAGCCAAAGTTGAACTGGAGTTTCTCGGAATTGGTGGAGGGGTTGCTGTTTCTTTTGGTTCTAAAATTCCGAGAGAACCGAGGGATGTAAACTTGTTGGGAAGGGGGGGGGGGTTAAAACGCAACGTTATAGCCTTTTGTATCGTCTATAGCTTGAAAGAAAATCGCAAAATAGTTACAGATGTGCAATGTCTTTCTTTTCTTTTTTACCATTGTGCTGTGAGAGCCATGTGCTTCAGTTTCTGCAGTTGAAAAATTCAGATTCATGCATCACTCATTTAGTATCAAAATGCGTAGCATTTTCCTTCAATAACTTACCTTTTCAGTTTAATAACAGTAATATTAAAGGATTATAAACATAATTTTAAGTGACTTCTGCCATAGGCGTAACCAGGGGAGGGTTTTGGGGATTCAACCCCCCCCCCCCCTATTTTGTATTTAGTTATTTAGGCACACAAAAAAAATTCTGGCTTCGCCTTGCAAAGCACATATCTATTTTTTCCCTAAGAAAAATAAACACATATGCATATGATTTTATTTCCTCTTTCTGAAGGGTGATCATGACCAAAGTACGTAGCTCATATTACAGAGGACTTTTCATCTGGTTATAATCAACCCCCTTATCACCTTGGGGAGGGGGGTTACAGCAAAAGGTGGCTTCAATCACCGTACCACACACAGACAGCAGAGATCCTTTCAATCACTCCAGATGGTTTTCTTACCTTCTTGATGTCTTTTTTACCCAAAGGCAGCAATTTGGGAACACAGTCGCACCAGTTTCCTGGAAAATATTCTCCTCTTTGATGGAGGTTTGTTTTCTGATAAACTGGTGTTGTAGGCAAAGCCGTAAGCAAGGGGGAGGGCAATGGACCCGAGCCCCCCACCCCCGAAATACTTTCGAAATTTTTAACCTGTCTGAAAAAAAAAATTTAAGCAAAAAAAAATAATGATTAGATTTTGTTCTTTGAACCAACCTGTTTGGGAGCGGGAGGGGGGGTCCTCTGTTTTACAAATGGGGAAACGGCGAGACGGCGCTTCAAACATCTAGGGCCTACAAACCAGAACTTAAAAAAAGACTCTTTTTTCTCTCAATTCTCCAGAGGATAGGTCCCGCGTGTCATCAACAGATAGCGGATTGATTCCTTGCCTAAGGACTGCATATGGTTCTAATCACCCGACCACACAAAAACAGGAAATATAGTGATCCTTTTTTCGCAAAATGCGAGCCTCATGGAACCACATCTGCCATAAATATATGTACAACAGTTTGGTGCTTTGTCCATCCTTGCCCGAAGGTTACATTCGTGGAAATGGCGACACTCTAACTACCCATATTGTGGAAGTAAGCTAATGCCTAATGGACCCCTGCTTCTACGATTGCGGGATATGGATGTTTGTGCTGTTATTGCTGGAACAAATCTTAGTTCTTTTATTTTCTTTTTTAAACTAGCAATTCGTAAAATCAAATCAACATAGAAACGCTTCCGACAAGGGGGGCGGGGGGGAGGGCTCTTGCCCCTTTGCGGATGCCTCTCCTCGAATCATATTCTCTTTTTTTTCCCAACCATTTTGCACAACAAAACAGAGACCTTGATTGACCTTGGCAGTTGGGAATTTAGTGGGTTCTTGTGGTCTTGCAAAAGTCTCCTTTGCTCGCCTGCGCACAAATTTTGATTATGAGTAAAAGAAAAGGTGAAAGTATTTTGTCCTATTTTGGGAAGAAACCCTGAAGCAGGAGAGGTATGGTTGTTTTTATGTAATTTTTTCGAAATAATAGTTTAGCTGCCCCCTCCTCTTTTTTTTTTTTTTTTTTGCAATTTTAGTTTCAACTTTTTATTTCTTCCTCCCATGCTGAGAAACTGCTTATTAATCCTCCTTTTTTCGTTTTTTAACTTCATAGGGGATGATGTCACACTACTTCGGGCGGCGGGGGGGGGTCGAGAGATTGTGACAAAGGGGGGATAACAAGAAGTGTGACATTACACATTTTGATTTCTATAAAAACGTGTAAAAAACCAGCAGATTAAACTTATTTTTGATAATTTTTTATTTTCATAATTTGATTTTAAAGTTTCATTGATTTCATTTTATATTGAAAATACGGATGCTTATTAAGGTTTGAAGTCACTTCTAGTTAAAATTTTAAAAGAAACTCTTCTTCGGTATTTACTTTTAAAATAAATAAGTGCGGGTCATTTTTCAGAAGTCAATTAATTATTTTTCACTATTATGCACTAATTATCTTTTTTCTATTTTAACCTTAAGCTAATTTTATGCTATTTAAGTCCACGTGTAATCATTATCATTTATTGTTATGCCCACAAATGTCGTTAAAAGTTAAAAAATAAAACTAAAAATGTGATTCTTTAACGTAAGTACTTTATTTCCTAACTGCAACACTGCAAGTAAGTTGCACACACTGCAAGTGTTCATGTAATATAGCGTGACACGTGGCAAAGGGGATAGGGGTGTGTTGGAGAGTGTGATTTTGTGACAAAGGGGGGGAGGGGGCTCAAATATATTGAAAGAAAGTGTGACACTGCTTATGAATGGTCCCATAGAGCGTTTATAATAACATTGCGAAGGTGAAAAATACCGCGACAAAATTACACTTTTACTTAGCCTAATCATAAATGTACATTGAACAAAAAAGATCTGAATTGATTGGTTCTCATGGGCTGCAATAGTGGCACAACTCAAAAAAACACGCGTTTCGGACCAAGAACAGATTGTAAACATGAAAATACATATTCTTTTCAGCAGCAATACTAGCACAACTCATAATTCAATATTAGGCCTTAAGATGTCTTAAAAGCGTAATTTCTCTTTTCTTTCTTTTTTTAAAAATTGTGATCTGATTTTTTTCGCCGATGGCGGGGGGGGGGGGGGAGTTGACTTGCTCCGAGGGGGTAGCCCCCCCCCCCCCCCCGAGAGATGCCTGAAATAAACACGGAGTATACCTGTAATGACAAGTATTGATGACTAGTAAATTTTGAACTCTTGTGCAATGCTTATTGGTGTTTAGTCTGTACATTTTTAGGGTGACCCCCCCCTTTCTCCAACCCTAGTTACGCCTATGCCCCAAAGTGCAAGGGTATGTCACCTGTAGCACGAGATGAATACTATTTTACACTTAGTTTATTGGGGAACTAGGGAGGGTTAGATCCACTTTGTATAGATGTATTTTTCTTTTACCCTAAAAAAATTTCCTAGTTGACATTGTTTGTTAGCTAATAATGTTGAACATTCTTTTTTACAATATGTTTTTACATTTAAATTAAAAACTTCCCTTTCCCTGGAGATTCTTAAGTTTAGGGCGCGTAAATTTGATTCTCCTTATCGTTACTACTTTTGAGTGTGATTTGAGATTGAAACTAATCCTATTTTTTTTCAAAAATTGTAGTGACAAAAGTAATACATCAATTCCTATCATCAGCGGCGGACTGGCTATGCGGGCATTCGGGCAAATGCCCGGTGGGCCGGTCGCAAAATATCTATCTTTTTTCATATAAAGTTAAAGTATACAGCTTTTAAAATGTTAATTTAAAAAATCGAAGGACCGAAACTTTGGCGTAATCCGGGCTCTTTAGAAAGTGCAATGCAGCCAATGGGGCAAAATCTCCAGAGTCTGGCCGTTTGGCCACATGTGGTGGGGGGGGGGATCAGAATTTTTCAGGGCCGGCTGGTTCGTATAGATAGCCAGACTGAAGGGCAAAACTTTAGGGACTGAAAAATTGATTATATTTTATTTTTTTAAAATTTTGACAGTAAATAAATAAATCAGTTTTGCGCTTTAAGCTGCTTCCTAAGTTTTCTATATCGATGAACTCTCGGGGCCGGCTTGAGAAATTTTCAAGGCCGGCTCGTCCGTATAGATATCCTAGGCGGCCCCGCCTGTGGTGCAAACGTTTAATAGCCGCAAAATTGATGTTTTTTTCTCTTTTTTTTTAAAGTTTGAGCAGTGCCGGCGGGGAGGCTAAGGCGTTTGCCTCACGGCGCAACGCCCTGACAGGCGGCAGCTATTAATTGCTGATTAACATATTACGTATTATTGCCCTTTTATGATGAATAAGAAAAATAAGTCCGTCTTGTAGACATTTAATATTGTTCAAATACATATCTACATATTTACTGACCCAATATTTTTAATCCCTACCATCTACAAAATACGGCCCTGAGAATTTCTCAATCCAGGTGATGCAAATTTTCAGGGCCAGCGTGAGATATTTGCAGGGCCGACCCTGAAAATTCCTACAGATGGCCCAGAAATTTTCTCGATGCCAGTTGTCTCTCGGCCAATTGTCTCACTGCGTAACGCCCCAAAGTGCGGCAGTAATTAGCAACTAATTAATATATTACGTATCATTACACTTCTGTGATGAATAAATATTTTTAGTTCTTGCAATCTATCATTTACGGCCCTGATAATTTCTCATGGCCAGCTTGTCCATATAGACAACCTAGGGACCCACCTAGGATGGAAAATTTTTGGGGCCGCAAAATGTATTTATTTTTAATTTTGAACTGTGCTGGCGGGAGGCTGAGGCCCTAAAGGCAGTATTTACTACATAAAAAAACAGCTTCTTTACTTAGATCATGCCTTTGAAAAAAATAAAAGCTTCCACGTTTGGAGAATACGTTCTGGAAATGGAAGAGCATAGTGACGGTGAAGAAGAGGAGGCAGAGCAAAATGAATTTGGGGATGAAGTCATTGTAAAATCATCATTGCTGAAGTCAATGTGAAATCTAAACTTTGCAAATCCTCCAATAATTGTTGTCTTTGTTGTTATAAACATCTGAGTCATTATAATTTTCTTACAGGCTCTTATGGGGTTATTGGATCGGCTTTTAAATAATTGTTAAGTTTGTCTTTCTCACAAATACGTTGTAAACGAAGCTTTTCTATTTTAAAGTATACTAAGCACAGATTAAGAAGCAATTTAACTCAGGACAAATTGGAATCATTTGTGTTAATATAGTGTGGAAAAGACATATTCGTAAAGCTTGACATGGAAAGTCTAATAGATGATGTAGCAAATAAGAGTCCCCATGTCCCCTTTTAAAATCGCTTTTAAAATATTAAATGGCCTTTAAAAGAAAAATAATTTTTAAGCAAATATTGCAATGTATATTTGATTGTGGGTGAGTTTTTTTTTTTTTTTTAAACCTGTTACTATTTTGTATGTTATAGTACTGGAAACCAGAACAACAAACATTTCTTTCAACGTTTTCATAACTAGAACTAATTTTTTTGATGATAACATACTGAGTGTCGCACACTCAATACAGAAAGATGGGGTACATAATTTTCCATGTTTATTCTTCAACTCGTTGCTGTCAATGCGTAAATTTCAAAAATGGGGGGGGGGGGCGCATAATATCTGATTGCGTTCATTACCCGTTCTTTGGTAGTGCTTCCCCCCCTCCCAAGGGCCGGTCTGTTTGAAATATGCCCGGGCCGAATTTTCTTCCCAGTCCGTCCCTGCCTATCATACATTATGTTCCTTTCTATGTCATTTTCAAGACCACTGAAAATCGTAATGATTGAAATGCATATTTATTACATTACTAATTTCAAACTCTAACCTAGAAGATTTTTTAAAATATCACAAAATAACCTTACTTTAATAAAATGTTTAAAATTCGTTGAATGAATGAAATACAAAATTGAGCTTTCTCTCCATATTGCTATTAATCGGTAAAGGATGTTTCGAGAAGTTGTGCACCTGTCGGTGATAAATGAGTAACCTTATTAATATATTTCAGCAACATCGGGGCTGAGGAAGAACCCGCATTCGAGAAGCAACACAACGATACCATTCCTAGCGCCACATTTCCAAGCTCCAGTCTGGAAAATGCGTGGTAAGTTTTCTATTATTTAACACACAATTCTTTTGGTAGCAAAAATAAAATGCATATAGTACAACGAAGAAGTTTCATTTCTTCTCTATAGAAGCTAGTTCGAGCAGGACGTATTCTAAAAAGAAAAGAAAAAGTTTCTTCATGCACGAATTAAAGAATACATGCATAATAAATACTCTTTTGTTCTGAAAGCATCTTAGCCGATGAAAACGGAGGTGGTTGAGACACTACGCATGTATTCTGCTATTATGCAGGAAAAGACAAGGCAACCTTCAAGTCTCTACAGTTTCACTTGGAAATTATTTAATCACTTTCATTTTTTATTTAATTCAAAAATCCTTTTCGACTCTGCTCTTATTTCATAAACAAATCAGTTCTAATTCAGCAATCGCTCCATCTATGTGTTCAATTTTTCTTCATTAAAGAACAGATTTTCCGATGGATAGGAGGCGGTAAAATGTGTTCGAAACATGGCTTTCGGAATCGTCGTAAAATCAGCGGTTTGTAGCTTTCACTCAAATCATAATAATATTCATTTATTTTACTCTTCGGAAGTAAACATAACTCACGAATCACGATCCGCGATCGACAGCAACTGCTAGCGATGACAACAAATGAAAACTTTAGTTACATTATTTGAAAGTTAAAATGAGGAAGAATTCCCTTTTTTAAAACAAATTATCATCTCTGAAATTTTTTTCTCCTTCTAGCTTCTTCCGCATTTTTATCCATGGGCGTGATTATGTTTGCTCTCTCAACAGATGCAAGTGCTCAATTTTTCACAAAAACTGCCAACTCTATTCCACGCATGGGAAGGAGTTCCGATCAAGCATTACCTAATTTAGTGGTAAGAAATATTTTTCTACACCACTCCAAAACATTGCACAAAGGACTGAATGAAATTTTTACATCACCTAATTGCATTGTTTTGAACCGTTTCCGATTACAACCACAGCTCTGCGTTCTGTTACATTACTCTAACTACTACAATAACAATAATAATAACAACAAAATAATAATTACTATTATAGTTACTTATTTTATTTATTGTTTTATTTCGTTTTTTTTTTTTTTTTTTTTTTTTTTTTGAGCGATTAAAGATTGACCATTGTTTTCGTTTAATTGAGATTTATGAAAGAATCACTTTTATTTTGCTCCTTTCACTTTCTTGATATCCAAAAGACTACTGAATTCGTAAAACCGTTTTTTAACAGAAAAAAAACCTTCAGTATTCCTCAGTATTATTATTGATTTACGATTTGCTTTTTGAATCGGAAAATTAAATAATACATTTAAAGATAACTCTAAAATATTCAGAAGTTCGGTTTTTCAGTATTATTATTATTATTATTTATTCATTTTAGTTTTATTAATTATTTTTTTAAGGTGGAATTTGAGTCTTAGTTATTTGAAATCTTTAAATAAAACAGAGAGAGCTAAAGCCTAGTGCTTTAAAAAAAATTTTACTTTCAATAATTTTGAAAGCATTTCAATAAATAATCCTGCACAAATATGAACAATTTTTATAACAATTATTTTTCTGAATATTACTTGTTAAAATAAAAAAGGAGTTCATCGACATCAATTAAATCCCTTTTTTGAAATAAAGTTTTAATAAGAGGTCGTATTCATATTAAAATGAGCACAAATTCAAAATTCTGATTCGAATGATCGATTTTTGAAAACAAAAAAGAATTCAATCTGCCTGAATACTGAATGTAATGGAATTTTGACCAGAAGATATTGAAAAAATTATTAATCGTTATTTTTAATAATATACAGGTAGGGGCTCATGAAACAATTAAAAGAAGCATCAAGGTGCTTAAAAAATGGACAGATAATATTATAATAATACTAAGTTTTAAATAATTCCTTATGAAATACTGATTTTGGCAATTTTTATTTTTAACCAAGAGATAGAATTTAATACTATCAGCAATGCCGTACGGCCCTTAAAACGGCAGCAAAATGCATTTTTAAGCATAGACAAAAAATATTGAATAATTTAAATTGGAAATTTGGATATCCTAAAAAGCTCAAGCTGATTATTTTTTCATGGAAATGTCATATTGTATGATATCATTTTTTAAAGTATCAATTTAATAATTCATAAAAAAATAATAACTTTTTCAACCGTATAAAGCATGTTTTTATTTTGTTGGTTTTATTCATAGTTTTGCATTTAAAAAAAGGAAAAAAGAAGAAAGAAAAAGAAAAACGAAAAAACAAACTGCTGCAACCGCGTTAGTTTGGATATAAGCAACACTTAACACAAGTATAAAAAAAAAACATTTTAACATTATTTTAACCGAGGTGAGTTATTCCCAAGTTAAACCGAATGATGCAAAAATTAGTATGCAAGGTAAAATTTTAATGCTGATTACAAATCTGTGATCACAAAAAGGGGATGTTGCTAATTGAATTTTCAAATTGATGCTCGTTTTCTTTTTGGCATTTAAAAGCACTTCTTTTCAATAGTAAGATTTGAAGAACAATATTATCTTTATAACAGACAATATTATCTTTCTAAATGAGCATCAAAAATTGCATAACAAAATCCTAAATATGGACTGAACAACGGCAAGAATATCCAGTATAGGAAAATAAATAAAAGAAAACGGGTGACTTTCACAATTCTTCTACGAATAGCTTGTTAACAAGTTGCACAATCACGTGCGTAAAAACGTTATTGTTACCACTAATCAAGTACTGTTTCAAAAATGTACAATACACTGTAAAAAATTCTGGTTCAACCTTTCACTAAAAATTGGTGAAATGCAGCTGCAACCAACGGTTGGTACTAATTTGAACCATTATGATGGTTCACTAGTTTCACCATGAATGTGGTTCAGCACTGAACCATGATTACGGATTTTTTTCGAACCAGTATTACGGTTCAACTTTGAACCATGATTACGGATTTTTTTTCTCACCAGTACTGCGGTTAAACTTTGAACCATGATTGCGGATTTTTTTCTAACTAGTATTACGGTTCAACTTTGAACCATGATATAGTTTTTTTTCTAACCAGTTTTATGGTTCAACTTTGAACCATAACCATAGATTTTATTTTAACTGCTATTTTGGTTCAACCCGGAACCATAATGATGGACTTTCTACTAACTACTGTCATGGCTCAGAGTTGTACCATGAAAGAGAAGTTTGAGCTGCACCATTTTATGTTGCAATGGTGAATTAACATAAATAATTTAAATTTTTAATGTTCAAGCGTAAAACAGGAAATAAGTTTATTACCAATTTTAATTTGCAAAGTGAATTTTCTATTTTTTAATCAGCAAATTTAACTTACGTTTCTGCTAATTATTAGATTTAATTATAAGAACAGATTAGTGCGTTTCTATAATTGATTCAGTGTTCCTTATATATAAATATATTTATTTATATATTTATATATATACATCAACATCCCAATGCACTGTATCAGAAACTTATAGTATTGTTAAGTAACTATGTTACTTAGTTATATTCTGCAAAATTGCAATATTAGTCCCTGTTAAAATTTTTAAGGCCAACCCCCTCCCCCCCCCCCCCACACACACACAAGGAAGAGGCTTTTGCAATATATCCACACTTTATTTATTTTTTTTTTTTTTTGTTCTTCAACAAGTAGTTTTAACAAAAATGGCATTTGAATTTTTGTTTATAGATGTAATTGATTTTATTTAGCATCAAAAATATTAAATTTATTTGTATGCATACAAAGATGACTGAAAACATATGCCTAGAAGTGAAATGGAAAAACCATGATATGCACAAATAATAATAATAACAGTAGTTGAACATTATTGGGGGGTTCCGGCACAGATGTTACTCCAAGGCTAAAACGAGCAGTAGTTCGAGGTACTTCAGGACTAGGACCGCCCCAGATGAGTCGAAGACTTCCCCCTGCAAAGATATAAAAGAACTGACAGTACAGCGCATCTGATTTGTATGCTGTCTATTCAATGTTCTGCTAACATTAACCGTTAAGTGAAATGCACCATCTTTGTTGATAAAGCATCTATTTTGCATTTGGAGATCTGAAATCTCTGATAGCAACTTTTTCCCTAATTTCTGAAACTCTATTATTGAAATAGATGTTTTTTAGAATGAGTGGGACGAAATTGCAGAAGGAATTATAGGTGAAAATTCTGCAAAATGTCAATCGTGGTCGAAAACTGAAAGTTTAATTATTTTAAAAACACAGTAGTAGTCAGGGTCGGATCCAGAAATAATTTCTTGAGGGAGCACCTGAAAGTAAAAAGTAGTTCTCCCTCGTCAATATTTTTTATAATGAAGTTCATGTAAGAATTTTAATGGTTTTTGGATGCCTTAAAACTAAGAAATGTAGTTAAAAGCGTAGAAAATGCGTAAAAAATATTTAATGGAATAATTACAAATTTCTTTCTTTTTGGATGAGACACATGCTCCTTGTGCCCTTCCTGAAATACGCCACTGGTGGTATTTAATTTAAAAAATAGATGTAAAGAGCAGAAAAGAAAAAGGTAGCTGCTTGGAAAAGTGGTTTGGTAGTAACGAGGGAAAAAAATAACGATTTAGAGTAAAAATCCTGAGAAAACATGCAATTTTCAGTACCTAAACAAACCTGAGTTATAACTGTGAGTGTAGAGCAAAATGTAAAATACAAGGGGGAAAGTATTAAATCTGGTAAGAAGCAAGCATATATCGAAGCAAAATAAAGTAAACATGCACAGGTTGAAAATTTTTAAAAAAAATTTAATTTAACGTTAAAGGCAACAAAACTGCTATTTTGAAAATCACGCAAAATTAACCCAATTTCTCGAAGAATTCCACTAGTAGACACATTTTGAATACAAAACTTTTTTTTATCTGCTCTTGGTAGAATAGCTAATTTGAGTGATTAGGAAGTAATAATCATTACAAATAAAAGCCATAGCCAGGATTGTATTTCGAGGGGGGCGGGGGCGGAGGTCAGGTTGAAGATAGTTTTTTTTCCTATCAGAATATTTTTAATTTTTAAATTATCATTCAGATCGTATCACAATATCATGTAAAACTTCAAAAAATTACAGGGCGGGAGGAATTATACCCCCCCCCCCCTCACCTTCCCGATATGGCATTGGAATCAAACCACAACTAACTAAATTTATACAAATGAGTGTTTTCTTATCAGACTATTTTTTACTCTCTAATTTTCAAATTTTCATTTATAGCATGTAAAATTTTAAAAATTTTCACCCCTTCGGCTACAGGTTTGGAATTCAACAGAAGAACTGAATTTTAAACAAATGAGTTTTTCTTATCAGATTTCTTTTTTTTTTTAATTTTGAAATTTTTATTTATAGCATGTGAAACTTTCGGGAGTGGCGGTAGGTTTGAACCATCGCCCCCCCCCCCTCCCCCCTCCTCCGCCGGCTAGCCCTTGATAAAAACTACGGGTAAAAATTGTGCAAAATCGGTCGAACAACGAATAAGTTTAATCAACATCAAAAAGACAGCAACAGGCAATTAAATAAAAAATAATAGGTGGAGCTAGAAAGGTAACGCCTTAGGGGAAAAAGTCTTGGTAATAAAAATGGAAACAATAAATGATTTAGAGTAAAAATCCCGAGAATAGGTGCAATTTTAAAAATGTAAACAAGTCAGCGTTACAACTTTAAATGCAGATCAGGGGAGCCAAAAGTAAATTGAATGGGGGTGAATGATAAATCAAGTTAAAAAAAATGATTAAATATTGAAGCAAAATTAAATAAAGATGAACAGGTTTAAAATTTTGAATAAAGTTAATTAGTCAATTTAACGTTAAAATGTGACAAGATTGGTATATGATAATAAAATTTTGAAATAAGCTTTACAACCTATTTTGTGAGTATTATGACTAAAAAACACAGAAAACAAGAAATATAAAACAAAAAATTATACATATACATCGAAGTTTACTTACCTTTTACTGTTGTGAAAAATAAATGATTCAAGTCACAGCTTGACAAGATGGCGGCTCTGTGTTTTCAACCGGGTGCCGGGTCTTCTTGGTTCAAGGTTGAACCAAAATTATGGTTAAAGGTGTAACTTTAGATTTTGCATTTCTGCTTGAACCATGATTTTGGTTCAATCATCAGCAGCCCTTCAGCTTTCACCCTATTTATGGTGCAACGTTGAACTGTTTTTTTTACAGTGTAGCATTTTCCACTGCACTAGCCTTTGTGTTATGTTTAGTGCATAAAAAATTTCCCTGTATATTTGGCAAAATTTGTGCCTCGGTAAAAAAAAAATCGCTTCTACCTAAATTTAAAATTGGCAAAAAAAAAAAAAAAAATTATTAATTTAGACAAATACGCAAAAACGTATTCTCACTACAGTATTACCGCTCTGCTGGAGACCAGAATTGAAAGCCTGCCAAAAAAAAAAAAAAAAAAAAAAAAATCGCGTATTTTAGTTTTTTAAAATACGCAAAATAGACATTCCCTCCACAGCGCTACGTACAGTAAAAATTAAAAAGAGGTCGCTGCTCCGACCTTCCAGGGCCATTTAAAATCAGTCCAAACGATGGTAAAAATCACCTGACTTAATAATTTATTTCAAATAAATACATAAAAGTATTTACGACAGATTTTTAAAATCCTCTGCGATGATACTCTGGAAAAATTTGAAATCAGCCTTAACTTACTGCTTATTATATTTATTTAATTAAAATACGCATAAAAAGTATTCCCGCCATGGTGCTGCCATGACAAAACTTTCTACACAAACTTCCACAAGAACTTAAAAAAATAATATATATATTAAATAAAATCGCGCAATTTATTTATGTAATAAAAACACAAAAAGCATTTCCGGCACATTGTTGCGGGGAAGAGCAATATAGCCGCTCGCGGTGTACATTTCGAGAACTCCCTTCTATCAGAATTTAAAATCAATAACAAAAATTTAAAGTTTTTTCCTTTGATGTTTCTTTATCCACGCGTGTTGATTCAACAAATACGCACCAAAAGTATTCATCTCCCAGCGTTGCCAGTAATAAAAATTTGAAGGAAGTCGCCGTGGAGACCTTCGAGCAAAATTCAAAGTCAGCTGAATAAAAAAAAGTATAAATTTTATTCATATAATAAAAATTTCACAGAAAGTATTTCGTACGCTACGGTGTTAATGATTTTCGTGCTATACACGTACAAAATCATTTTAGATTAAGACGGATATGCTACGATCTTCCAGCAAAATTTAAATATCGCTTGCTTCATTTAGTTAAATAAAATACTAAGGCTCGACCGATGCATCGGCCTCAACAAAGTTGCCATCGGCCATCGGCATCGGCGACCGATGTTAACTTTAGAAAAACATCGGCCCATCGGCCTTGAAAAACATCTAAAAGCCGATGGCAGGCCGATGTTTTTTGCAGAGACAACTTTCCAGAAAACATTCTGCCTTTAACTTTCTTTTTTCTCCATAGCTCGATTTCTATTTCCATACAATAACAAGCAGCACATCAGTTAAAAAAAAGCACAAAAATAATGTCATTCTATAAAGTATTTGATAAAAAATTCGGAAAAATAGTTTGAGCGATCGCTGCTCGAAAACCTTCAATGCTCGCGAAATAGAATATGTTAAAGTAAAAGTAATAGAGGCGTCTTATGAGTGCTATTTGTTTTTCGCACTAGGTTAGTTGCCTCATTTTTGTCCGTTTTTCGTTTAATAATGACTTAGTGCATTAGATGTCATTGTGCAATATTATTATACCATCTGCTTTTAGTTTGTCATGTTTCTTATTATTCCGAAATTGTAAACAATACAAAGTCAACTCAATCAAAGTACGATAATAATTTTAATTTTTTACTATCGTAAACTATTTTTCTCTTTACTTTTTTTTTTTTTTTTGCTTCTTCGATCCCACGTGTTACAATGTGTCGAAGTTCGACTTGCAATTTTCAAAAATTGAATTCTGAAAATGCGAGCTCGAGCGACAGGATTTAATAACAGCTTAATAAAAATGCTAAACTTCCTTTATTTTCAAAGATTGATCAATGCATTTTTTTTTTTTTCAAAATACATCTTAACTTTTTTATACGATAATTATTTTAATTTTTTCCCTTGTATACTTCGTTTTTAGCGCTTTTTTTTTTTTTTTTTTGGCTTCTTTGATTGCACGTTAGACAGTTGACAGTTTTTCTGCTATTGTACAACAATCTCGTTGCATCCTGCTTTCAGTTTAGAATATTTCGTGTTATTTTATTATTAGTTTACAACATATAAAATATATTGATAAAAATGTAAATCAAAATTTCAGTATAAATGTTTATTGGTCGAAATTTTATGTGTCCAAATTCGACATGATTGGTTATTATTATTTAAAATTTAATTCTTAAAAAACGAGTTTGCGCGACAGGGAGGAAAAATACCTTAATAAAAATGCTGCAATTTCATTAATTTCAAAACTTGACAACGTATATATAAATATATATATATTTTTCCAAAATGCATCTTAATTTTTATAAACGATCACATGTTTTCAGAAGATTATATGTCAACAGAAAACTGCTGGTGCTCAAAATACTGGTTTATTTCGATGACCTTGTCTTGTGCTCATGAAAATATTAAGAATATGTCAAGTATTTCAGTGATTTTTCAACTCATAAGAAAAAAAGCTAATAAGATTAGTTCTTAAGATCCCCCCCCCCCCCCATTAAGCATTCATGTGTAATGACAAAAAATCTCAAGTCTCTGTTTTTAAAGCAATATTCAGCATTTCTTGGTTATGAACAGGGGGGCGTTACTGCGAGCGAAAGTTTTTAATACTTTATTTTTCTTTTAGAAAAAGAGCTATTTTTTATTTAAAATAACTTTTATAATGAAAAATAAACATATAATCGTTCCCACTTTTCTTTTAAAAACGGCGGGGGGGGGGGGGGGGAATTATGAAAAAAATCTGAGAGGAGGGGGTTGACAATTTTGTTAAAGATACAAACCCACATTATCTGGTAGTCTGTATGATAACTTCTGCATTAATCTCCATGAAAAAAAGAATAAGAAAATAAAGGCAACTGCACTTGGTATTTGCAGTGCAGGTGTTATAAAGAGAAAATGTTGAAGGAAAGGGAATTGGACCCGATCCGATCCAATAGTTGTTGAGTTTTTTTGCAAAGATAAGAAAAAAGAATTAAAAATGATTTGATATAGCATTTTGTAATTTCTTTTAACCTCCAAATAGTTAAATTGCTTTACTAGAATCATAGTGATTCTTTTAGTTTTAATTATTATGTAAACTTCCCCCAAACAGTTTTACGGTGCTTGAATAATGCATTTATTATATAATCCATCGGCCATCGGCATCGGCCATCGGCCGATGGAAGATGAGAATAATCGGCAATCTGCCATCGGCCGATCTCGGAACAATCGGCCAACAATCGGCATCGGCCCATCGGCCAAAAAATGCCATCGGTCGAGCCCTATAAAATACGAAAACGAAAAAAAATAGGATTCCCTAGACCGTGTTAAAAATTTAAAACAAATAGTTGCGGCGACCTTCTAGCAGATTTCATACTCATCCCCCGCAAAAAAAGAAAAAAGAAAAAAAAAAAACATAATTTTTGTTCATTTCAGCAGTCCAACATGACTTCAATCTTTAGAGGAAAAAAAACCGTAGTATTTAAGATCTTATCCAGTTTCCTGCAAATATTTCGTTTTAACTTTTACAATGAAAATTTGAACAATTTTCGAGTTTTTGATCTGAGGCAGTACAGATTCGTTTCAGAGTTCGTTTCCTGGATGAACATCCCCAATCATTATGTATAAGCAATGAATGAACAATGAGCCATATGGACGTGTTAGTACTCTGCTTGTGAATTTGTTGGCTGCTTTGCATAGAAAGTGGGTTGCGGTTTACACAAAACGCGCAAGAAAAGATGAAATATTATCGATTCCCAAATCACTACTTATTATAGTAGGGATTGAATGATCGAGTTTTTGTTTGCAGAGGAAGTTGGCGAAGACACTGAGGTTCGTGATCCACTTGGTGCAGAAGTATGATGAAGATCGCAGTGGAGAGCTCAGCCCCGAGGAGCTGCTCGACGTGCCAGAGCTCCAAAATGCTGTAAGGGAAGACGCTCAGTACGTGTAGGTATTTCTTTTCGGTTATTCCTCCGACAATTAGCTTTCGATTTACAAGAACAGTTAAACGCAGTCAAAAGAAGGCATTTAAAAACAATCAAAAGTTACTTACGAATCAAAGAACATTTTATTACGTGAGTCTCAACAGCTCAATTGAAGGAAAGTTTGCTTCTTTACATGAAAAACTCAATTCTCGCCTTCGCGAATTCTCGGTTCATACTTCGTTTCGCCAACACTTTTTCTGACCATCTCTGGTAGAGGGGATTACGGGAAGAACGGATTCGACAGGTGATGACTTTCCTTCTAACTTTGGGGAGATGCTCTATGCTAGGGATATTTCAAGGGATTTTGCTGACAAAGGAGCGAAAACATGGCGCGATATTTTCATCGCCTGGTTTCGCATGACCAAACGAGTCTTCCAGGGATGTAGCCGAAAATCACCTAGTTTTGGCGGCGGCAGTCACTCGTTGTTCCAATAATTGAAATTATCATTTGCATTAACTTATGTATTTTAGTATTATAAGTCCAACACATTATTTTAATATTTTATAAATATTTATATTTTGTTCCTTTCTTAAAAAATTACTTGTGATTAGACATGGAATAATATATACATTCCATTAGAAGTTGTTTACTTGTGTTTAAAACAACCTATTAAGACTAAAAGGGAATCGAAAATCATCTATTTACGCTTTATTATACAATCATAATTAACATTTGGATTATTCTATGCATTTTATTACATTTTTTTACTCGTTGAACACAATCGATTTTTGAAATACTTTTTAAAAAATTGTTTGAACTTTTTCTTTCTTAAAATGTGATACATGCTAATTGCTTTAAGCACTGCCCCCCTTCCCTCCGACTTTTTTCTGTTACATAATTTTAATTATATTACTATAATGAATTTTTATAATTTTATTAATCAGCAATGAATGGTTTCATAAACGTCAAGAAATAAATGTTAGGAAATATATTACAGCGTTTTTCAATGGAATTTATCCATATACTGAGGTATCGTTTATACGACGCTGAAGGGACTTTCAAAGAACGAAGTATAATCGAATTACCCTTCTCGCTAAATCCAAGAATTGGGACTGCACTGAAACGTCGTATAAATGTAAGCGTCTTATAAACGATAGTCTATATATATAGGGGAGAAAAGGAAAAATGGAAAAAAAATATGGGAAAAAAGTTATGTATACATAAGAAATTACAGGCGTTCTTTAAACCTTTGTTGTCATGTCCTATTTTTTTTCACAACAAAATCTGCAATGCAATATGCGTAAAACATAAATTGGGTCAATCATAAAGTGTCCTGGAGTGCAGCAGAACAGCCTTTGTGGTTTGGATTAAATTTTTATAAATTACTTTTTTTTCTCCGAAATTATTACCTAAAACTGGTTTTGTCAACGGAACTTAATGCAAATATTTTCATGAAATAAAATTAAAAATCAAAATAAACAAGAAACCAAGAAAACTAAGAAATTTTTATTGAGTGTTTAATGGTGAAAGATTAAAAGAGATATCTGAGAGAAACATCTACGGATTTTCGGCGGACACACTAGACTAGGAAGAACTATGATAATGTCCTCCAACGTGATACAATATCCTTTACGTCAATAATGGATTCATCTGCAAATGTAAATTGATTTCTTAGTTAACTTCTCCCACAAAAATTGTATACAAACACAATCCTTATCAGTGTTTTGAAAAACCAATCATGCTTTATATAGTAGACTATTTCACTTTCTTTTCTTTTTTTGATTTTTCTATTTTAATTTTTTTTCCTTTTTAAATGTGAAGAGCTGAGGGCCATAGCCCATGCCGATATTCTTGTTAACTCTTCTGGTCAATTTTTGTGCTTTTAGACTTTTAAAAAGTACATCATTTAGACATCCACCTACAACCCTTCAAAAAGAATGGAAACTATTTAGGAGTAATGGGCCAAAATATTATTTTGACACTGTAAGGCATTAGTCCCACGAAAATTATGTTGTCGAAAGCAGTTTGAAATAAGGGTTACAAAAGTTTTAAAACCCAAGTATTTTGTAGAAATCATTTTCATGCCCATAAAAATTCATGTAACTTTTTTCCCTTCAAAAATTTCAGTTTTCTCAATGCTCCCGATTTTCCCCCCAAAATTCAACATGTTTTTTTCCCAGATTCAACATTGCCGTTTTTTACCCTTGCAACTCGGGGGTGCTTATTTTCCTAAAGTGATGACGCACCCCTATCAAAAGCTCCAGAGCACTCCTTTAAGAACACCCCCCAAAGAAAAAGACTTGAACAGATACAAAAAAACATTTTTTTTTAAATTTTAGTCACAGAATTTCAGGAATGTTTTCCATTTGCGTCAATCACATTTTCAAACCGTGTTGGCGTCGCTAACATAACAACGAAGGGTTTCTCTTTGAACTTGAAATGTACAAACATTTTTAAAAAGTAACAATATAAAAAATCGGAGCAAACGAGCAAAAGAAATATCTTTGCACCAGTTCCCTGCTCCACTCCAGAGCCCTGAATTTTACAGGATGGAACTAAACCAAAATTTGGAACATAGGTACAAAGAATTTTCAGGGAATGATTAGGACTTTTAAGGGCTTGGAGCTTTGGCCACAGTTTGTATTGTATTACTACATATATGCAATAATACTTATTGCAATATGAGTAGGCGTGATATATAGGCGGCCATACGTTTTCGAATTTCGGGGACAGTCCCCAAATTTCAAGTTCTTTCTGCTCTACGTCCCCAAATTTCTAGATTTGCATCTTTTTGTTCCCAAATTCTCAAAATATACGAATATATTTGCAAAATTCTGCTGGAGTTTTGCACTTCATTTCATGTGTCGTAATTTTTTTGACAGTATTAGCATTAATGGGGGCGTTAAATCTTTTATAGAGCGAACTCCTGTCGCTTAAAAATATAAAGGAAATACTATACGTCTATTGTGTTAGTTTAGTTGCTGCCATAACGCAATGAGAATGCGGGCCAACGGAGCATAAGGATTTCGTTCAGTATGGATCGAAGTTAAACATTGAGAGAACTTTTTTAATTGAAGTTTCAAAATATTTAACCCTACACTGACTGCGCTGCGTTGTTATTAAACAACACTATTTTCTTGACTAGGATCTTGTTTTGTATTATTTTTAACCAGTGGCGCATTCTTTTGTTTTATTTTGTATGTAAGATCATACTAGTTAATATAGACTCCCCTAGATCTTGAAAGCTGGAATCAAGTTTAATTTTTTTTTTCAAAAAATCGACACCAAACTCAAAAAAAAAAAAAAAAAAAAGAGAAAGAAAGAAAGAAAGAAAAAGCGCAGTGTAGCATTAAGCACAATAAACTTGAGTGATTTTCTTTAGTACTGCAATTTCAAACAAGCAATTAACTCATGAATTAAAATTCGTATAATATGCATATAGTGCATGCATTTTGCACTTTTATAGTATGAATATTTTTTATATTATGGGTATTCATACAAGCTGTGGCATGTACCCAAGTACAGCCCTGAAAATATTTCCAAGTGTCCCCGAATTGATGTTTAGAAATATGGTTACCCTAGTGATATATGATCATACAGAAGAATAAGATGTCATTAAATTTTGCTTTTGCAAATTAACAAAATGCAATTACCTACTTTTTTGCTAGTATACACTTCAATTATATAACTTTCAAATAATAGGGTTAGTATAGCAGTAGAAATGGCTTTCTACTTTCATAAAAAAAAATTTAAATTGTAAGGAAAAAAAAAGTTTTACTAGAATTATTATTTACATCTTTACTATAATATACGGTGACCAAACGTCCTTGAATTTCAGGGACAGCCCAAAAATTTGCATATTTTTAATGCTTTGTCCCCAAAAGCAATTTAACTACTGGGGGACGCGTAATGTAGCCAAATTTACAAACTTCTGTTTTTTTCTCTCCAAATTAAAAATATGGGATTTGGGGCCTCGGTGGCCGAGCGGTCTTAGTACCAGTTTCCACCCGCTGGTTACGCGCAGTAAGGAGGTCGTGGGTTCGATTCCCACCTTGCCCTGGGTGTATTTATGTTATTTCCTTTCTTTGTGATGTAATAAAATCTTTCTTGTATTGTCTTGTGCTATCTGTCATATTGGACGGCAGCTCATAAGCGAGTCGCGAGACTAAGCACACGAACTGGAAAAAAATAAATGTACTTCAATTCAATTTGAGAAAAACCTATTGTAAATTTCAATTCCTAATTATCATATGCTCTAAGTAGCATTGCGATAGCTATATAAAAAAAAAAAATGACGCATTTTATTTGTGGGGTAGGTAATGCTGTTAAACTTTCTGGCATAACTTTTCATTTTCTTGTATTTAAGAAGCTACAAAGTGTTTATAACACCAAGCACGGATTTAAGTGAAACATATTTCTTTTTTAACTTCGTTTAAGTAATTACTGAAGAAAGTTTTGTGCCTTAGAAATTAATAGATTTTTCTATGAACAGATGAAATTCTAGACTGTTGTATTCCTCTATTTTTTGATACACAAAATAACAGGTGTTGAGATTGAGTTCTGCTCGATATTCTTTATAAATACTATAACTTAAAATTCAAATTTTTATACCAGGTTCCCTGGGAATCTTTTTAACGGTGCTAACTAAAACGAGGAATATTTTAGGGACTCATTTTGGATGTGTTACCAGAATATCAGTGGCTCAACCAGAAGGAGGCGAAGTGTGCCTCGTGCCCCTAGACCTTACAACGACAATTTTAAACTTTTATAAATGTAATAAAATTAATTTACTTTAAAAAAGGGAGATAAATAATATGTATTTAATTTATTTGGAGCATGGTGCAGCGTGTAGCTGGATCATGTATTCTTCAGTGCGCTCCAAATCCCTGAGCAGCATACCCCCCCCCCCCCCCAGTTCAATGATTTTTTCTAGATACCTGTGTATTCGATAACCCCTGTCTGATGAATATATTGCGGAAAGTTTTGATGTTTGAAGTCTGTAAATTCTGTACATATTTTTAAAAGCTAAACTGCACAGCCAACAGCTTGCAAATGTATAGTAAGTTCCTAATTTATTTTTATTTTCAAAGCATGCCAGTTGGCTAAATTTATTTATCAAATTTAGCATGCTGGATATTTCATGCAATGGTAAAAATTAGATTCGATTTATTTGTCGGATATCAAGAATACAGTTCATATAAGAACTAAATAAACTGTTGGAAAAAAATATTTCCTCAAATTCTGATGGCGTATTGTGCACCATGAGCCCCCCCCCCCCCCCCCCGGGACTTGTTCTTGCGAGCCGAATGATCATTTTTCAAGTATTCATCATTTTTCAATATTAATCGAGCTGTGCAGTTGTCCTGTGATGCGCATCTCCAGTAAGATTTTTCCTTTCATCTTAATACAATTCTGTATATAAAACCGCAGTATATTACAACCTTTCCTCCACGTTTCGTGGATATGAAACTAACAGCAGAGGCAGACATTTTCTATGCACGCACAAGCTGGGGTAAAACGAGAAAGTGCGAGTCCACGTGTGGTTGACACCACTGCCCCACATAGTCATAAGGGGTAGGGATAAAGAATCCCTCTTCTTTGAAAATAGGGAAAAGTTTGAGTTTCCCTCAGTCTGTGGGAGGAATCCATGGAGGAATCTAATAGCCGTTCGGAACCGATCCTAAAGAGGCTATAAGGAAAGAGATGACATTGGCCCAGTTTTTACTCGAGGCGAAAAAGGAATTGCCTTTCGAGCATGGGGGAGTCGCTCTTCCGGAGGTTTTGTCAAGTCCCTGCCATTAAGCTAATTATCCCCTCTAGTAACAAAAGGTTACTGGACAGGAGCCAGGGCTCAGCGTTTAAAGTTTAATCGCCGTTTCAGACCTTTTTTTTCCTTACGTGATTATTTTTGTTCTTACATACTCGCAAACTATGCGTGCTATCATAGGCGTAACCAGGGGGTGGGGTGGGTTTGGGGGTTAAAACCCCCCCCCCCCCCATTCAGTATGTACTTATTTAGGCACACAGAAAAATTTCTGGCTGCGGCCTTGCAAAGCACAATTTTTTTTCCCCTAAGAAAATTAAGCACATATGCTTATGGTTTTTTTTCCTTTTTCTCTGAAGGGTTGCAATCATGACGAAAGTATGCAGCTCATAATAAAGAAGACTTTTCATTTGGTTATAAGGTTATAATCAACCCCCTTATCACCTTTGGGGGGGGGGGGGTTAACAGCGAAAGGTGGCTTCAATCACCGTACCACACACAGACAGAGATCCTTTCAATCACTCCAGAGGGTTTTCTTTCCTTCTTGATGTCTTTTTTACCCAAAGGCAGCAATCTGGGAATACAATCGCACAAGTAATACGTTTCCTGGAAAATATTCTCTACTGTGATGGAGTCCTAAAGTCCAATTGTCCTAATGGGTTAAACCCTCAAGCCAGGAAGGGATGCTCATTAAGAAACGTAAAGAGCAGTTTGTATTTATTTAGGACTTCCTGTCCAAACACCCATTTTGGTAAAATCTTTTTTGTAGATGAGCCGATTGGAAAACTGATGAACTGTATTTGCATTGCATTATTATTTACAGATGTTCTCTCATCTCTTATATTTTAAATGTTTTTTTTTTTTTATTATGGTCCATCACTGATTGCATTACGACTCTGGAAATCATCCGTTCAACGTTTCCAATCTCTGCTACGGTTTAATGCTGCATTTTAATTTACAATCAAGTATCATTTATATTTTAGCTAAATTTTTAATTATTTTCGATACATAATAATGTTTGCACTCCAGCGATGGACACGTTCGTCATCCAAAAAGAAAAGAAAATTTGATTCAGATGCTTCCACTTCTGAGGTATGTTTTGCTACAAATTTAACAAATTTTTTAGAAATTTATTGTGGGAATAAGCATTTTTGTAGGGGAATTTGGATTTTTTTCTCTAAAATTCGACTATTTTCCGGTTTTAATATTATGAATGCCTGGACATAGAAGATTGCTTAGCGCTAAATATTGAATTTTCTATTGCGTTTGAATTAAAAAATAAACTAATAGATCTAGTAAGGAATGTTTAATGTTTTTGTGAATCAAGGCCGTATCCAGAGGGGCAGGGGGACCCACGGGCAGCCCCCCAGAAATCTTTTGCAATGTATTATATATTCCTCCCTAAAACTTTGCTTTACATAAGTGTGTCGAAGTCTGCCCCCCCCCCCCCCGAAAAAAAATTCTGGATACTGCCTTGGCTCTTAAATTTTTGTAACTGGTCTTACATGTATAATGCTTAGGATAACTCTGAAGGCAAGGCTTCGAGGTCTCTCCCCAGGAAACTTTTTGAAATCTTCTTAGCAATGCAACTTCGGGATACTTTGGTAATGTTAGAGGAAACAGAAAGGAGTTAGGTTACTCTCCCCCCCCCCCCCCTTTCCCCAATTTTTTTCAAAATAAAGTCTTATATCTTTTAAGTACTTTCGGTGTCGCTCGTGATAGTGTTCAATGTCCTTTTCCTGAAAGTGTTTCTGAAAGTAAAGTGTCTTAAAGGCGTAATTTCTCTTTTCTTTCTTTTTTTAAAACTTGTGATCTGAATTTTTTGCTGGGGGGGGGGAGGGAGGAGTTGATTTGCTCCGAGGGGGTAGTTCCCCCCCCCCCCCGGGAGATGCCTGAAATAAACACGGAGTATATCTTTAGAGACATGTATTTATGACTAGTAAATTTTCAACTCTTTTACACTTCGTATTGGTGTTTAGTCTGTACATTTTTAGGGTGACCCCCCCCCCCCCTTTCTCTCATTCTAGTTACGCCTATGCGTGCTATAAAAATTATTTCTGCTCTTTGAAATGTATATTGCTAGGGAAAAATGAAATGACGTTTCTTCTTTGCACTAAATATATAGATGTAATATATATTTAGATAGACAGCTATATTTATAGTCCCCAATTGAGTTTTTTGATTTTATGTACTTATAATTATTTTTTTAAATGTACAATTTTTTTCCTATATGTATGTATGTATATACATATATATATATATATGAGTGGTGTAGGAAGGGGAGGGTTCTGGAGCTTCATGTACAATTTTAAAGATTTTTCGAGCCCTGAAACAAATAAAATATACATATGTTTTGAATAGGAGTTTTCGGGTTATCGTGCAATATGAGGTACATTATATTCTTCATTTCCTATCAAGATTAAAGTTTTTATGTTTCTCAGAATCGTAGGGAAAAATACACCATGAATAAGAAACATATTTTGAAATGAATTTTGTAAGTACAGATCCTTTAAAAGTATACTTTTAAAGCAAATTTTACGAAGGATAAAAAAATATTACAATATCAGCATGCACTTGATGGATATAACATTTAAAAAGTACAAGTAGTTTTAAACATCTTAATATGTATCAAGTTTGTATTTCAGTACTATAAAAGGCCCATTATATCCAGCATTATGTAGAAAAGCTAATTTCTTTATTACTACCTCTATTGTTTTTTATTGTTATTTAGTTATTTATTTATACATTATTTTTTCGGGTGACTAAAGATCTTCGTTTTAAAAATATGATTTCCAATAAAATGCAAGGAAAATTTCAAAATAAGAGAGACAATTTTTAAAATGTATAAAATACGTTAAGAATGTTTCAAGATTTTTCGTAAAGATTGAATGTAAGTTCAAGGCTATATTTGTATTATACTGTTTACATTATTTTTAGAATTTTACTGAATTAAGATCAATGATGCAGTTTTTTGCTTTTATTATTTGTACCCAAGTTCATATTTCAATCTTTTGAAAATAGAGAAAGCTGGGACATTCGTCATCGGGGTATACATTAAGGTATTGATATGCTGATAAATATAATGACAAGTATCCAATCAACAAATTCAGATTATTTAAAAAGCTGGATAACGATGAGATTGAGCATAAGGAAAGTCACAGTGAAGCTGTTTTTTTTTATTCAATAATTGACTTTCAGTTCATTTTGATTTAGTAATACACTGACTAAACTAATGATGTGAAGTCATTTTCTCTGAATTAATTTTCAATATTAAACATGACGTTAATCCACCTATCCAAAAGTTTCCTAGTGTTTCTATAGTTACTGTACATCAAAATCAGATGTACTTTGTTGAATAATTGATGTTTATTCATATCCAGCAAATATATATTAATTTCATAAGATGCAATTGCTAAAAAACTGTCTAAGACAACAGGACGGATACACATTCATTTAACATAATTTTCTGTTATGAGTGAAAATTCCAATGAGAAATTCCTTTTGCATTGACATATTTTATAAATACAAGTAGATTTGGAACGATTAAATAAAGGTTAATTAATAAGTAACTCTTTTAATATTAGTCTATATAATATCACGCATTTACACGAACATAATGCTTCACTAATTTGGATGAGACCGATTGTGATAGATATGTATATCATGTCTGTCGTATTTTTTTAATTATAAATTCTTTAAACTGCGAATAGTGTTGAATGGACAACTGTTTAATAATAACGATTTCTGTTAATTCCGCACAGTTTGCATGTTAATTTAAAAAAGAAAAGAGCTTCAAAAATCATTCATCAGAGAGTGTTTAGACATTCACTCTCCGATAAATTATCTACAGCGCCAACTACTTCCGCCAAAAAACCGCCAAGGAACTTCTCTTTTTCTCCCATCTAAAGTTTGGAAGAAGATGGGAGATTCCGAACAATAAAACATCAATTAAGACAACTAATATGCTTTTATGACACATAAAATTAGTATGAAGTTGAAGCCTATGTTTTTCCCCTTTGGAAGATGTCAATAAAATTTTGCTGAAAAACTTTGCTTCCGTGAAATACGCGTTTTTGTAAACCCCTCTCGTTTCTCCTCCGTTAAGTCTACGAGATGTTCCCCAAACCCCAACAAGCCCTTAGGTGGTTAAAAGTCGGCATTTCTTTATCCCTGCATATGTCGCGTCTCTCCTTATAGCGTCTCTAACCGATCCCTACGAGAGCGGATTGTTCCATTTTCGTTGCAGGTGGGGAAAGAGTTTGAAGTAACAACTACGGCGGCGAGGTCTTAGCCAATGAGAGTGCTTTTTACAAAGCTGGCGCGAAAAGCGGATTTAAGCCAATGAGAGTGCATTTTATAAATAACATCCTTTTACAACCAAAACAGCAATCGTTCTGCTAAACAATTAGAAATTTTGACTCAAGTGTTTACTTGCTCCGAGTGCTGCAAAGTCTATAAGCAATACAGATCTTTAAGAGATCATGTAAAGGAAATCCATCTTGATAAGTTAGACGAATTGGCTCCATCGCTTCAGGAAAAAAGAACTTTCAAATACTTTTGTATGAGTGTGGCAAAAACTTTCACGACATGAAGAATTTGAACTTTCACAATCGTAGTGTGCACGGAGACAAACAAAATATGTCCTTCTTGCATTCTCCCATCTGCAAAGAAAGTGTGTTTAAGAGTGACATTAGTAGTCACTTTGAAATTAATCATGATCTGTCATTTGACACTTTTCTGAAATTGAAAGATGAAGTAGAAAAAAAATTCTAAATGCAGTTTTGTGATAAAGAGAGGATATTATATAAAACTTCAGAAATTACCAAGCAGTATTTTATATGTCACCGTTCTGGTGAATATATTTCAAAAGGGTCTGTTATTAGACATTTAAAACTAAACGTTTCCAAAAAAATTGGAGGGTTTTGTCCGGCAGAAATAAGAGTGACAGCTCTGGAAAAGAGAGCATTATTTTTGCTAAAAGACATGTCGGTCATCAGCAGGGGCGGACTGGGAAGAAAATTCGGCCCGGGCATATTTCAAACAGACCGGCCCATGGGAGGGCAGCTATTTTGCAGATTGCAGGAACTAAAAATATTGTCAGTAAATATGTCGATATGTATTAAAATATTAAATGTTTACGCGACAGTTATTTTTCTTATTCAGCATGGAAGTGTAATGATACGTAATACAGTATAGGACCATAAATTCGGAATCCCAAAAGACCCAAAATCCGGAACTTCTTCAAAAAAAGCAGGAAATATTTTGCACCGTTTTTTTTTTTTTTTTTTTCTTTTTTCTGGAAATATGTCATTTTAAAAAGAAGGAAAATAAAATGCAATGAACATGTTTACGATCGGAAATGTGCAGCTCGAATTTATTTCTCGGTTTTCTGAAAAGGGTTTGTTTTGCGATTAGAATTAGAGTGTTATTAATTGTTGCTTTAATTGTGAGTTAATATCATTAAATTTTGCTTTTTTTATTTCTTGTTGTTTTATTACATTTATTTTTTTAAGATGAGATCTAATTTTCTCGCGATACAGAACATTCGCAAAATTGAAATTCGGCGCTTCTTGCATTTTCCCGATCGTCTGATCTTTTACTGCAATTAAGTAACTAGAGAATATAAAATCATATCAGAAATTACCGGAATTCTTTTCTTTTATTGTTAAGAGATTAAAATAATATCAGGAAAAGTCTAGGTTTTTCGATGTTTTGCCTTCGAATGTAAGCCAACTCCAACTTCCTTTTTTGTGATAATTTCATGACTTATAGGTGGTATACGATAACCAAAAACAGTGGCGTATCTAGACCCCAATTTCGGGGGGGGGGGGGGGAGGTCGATTTCTCGCAGTTAATTTTACGAAAACAATTGGTGGAATTGATGATTGAAAAAATTATTATAAATGGAGTTTCTAACCAGACTCATTTTAATGTGAAAATTGAAGGGAAAAACATATTTATGAACTTAAAAGCAATCTGATTTACGTTTTTATATAATTTTCGCTTCAGACAGAATTTAACTAGAACTGAAGCTGTTTTAGGGGAAAATACAAGAGAAAAATACAATATTCTGTTAAAAATTAAACACTGATCAAGTTTACGTGCCTTGGAAAGGATGGTGATTAACGAACAAGACAATTTCTGAATCTCCAGTCTGAGTGAATACAATGGAAAGAATAAAACTGTTAAGTCAATTCAAATGTTTTAAAAAATTGCTAATACAGAAAGTTAAATATGCAATAAAACAAGAATACTTTTAACAAAATACAAAAAATAAATAAATAAATAAAACTAAAAATTAAACTAACCAAACTTAACGAATTTACAGGAATAAAGACTTGTGTCACATAGAACAGAGAACTATTTTTAATCTCAACTGATAACTTTTTTTCCCATTATCATTTTCAGCCTACTTTCCCGTCAAAGTTTTAAACAAAGTTGTTAGCATGAAAGAATGCTAAATGTATCGTGAATAATAAAGAAAAAGTTAGAATAAGTGAAGTAATTAAAAAAGACTGAAAAATGAAAAATTTGAAAGTGCTTTTGAGATGGAGAAAATGTGTGTCTGTCGGTCTGTCTGCCCCCCCCCCCCCCCATAACTTTTGAAGGATTTTTCGGATTCGAAATATTTTATTTTTGAATCGAAAGGATCTTGGCGTGGGCATCTCATTTCTACATTTGATTTTTTGATTTGCCCATTTTTTCGCTTAATTTTGAATAGTTCAAAAAATCTCAACATTAGCGCCTATGGGCAAATTATGTGAACTCTGGGCGTAGGATCCAAGCTCCTATGAACCAGCTTACTGGAAGAAGCTCTCAGAGTAAAAGATTTTTTGATTTGAACAACCTTTATTCATTTTCGAACAGCTCAAAAAAGAAAAAAAAATTAACATAACCCTTACGGGGAATTTTCAATCTTATACAAATCATGATCTAACAGACGGGTTTGCTTGGAACAAACTTCATCGGAAAGATTTTATGACGTAGAACATGTACAAATACGAAGTTATATCGGAACTAAGGAAGCCTATTTTCATATGAAATTTTTTCATCGGGATTTCTAAGGATATTTTTGAATGAATAAATGAGTGAATAAATTCTAAAATAAATAAATGAGTGAACGAATGGAAAAATAAATAAATGAGTGAATAAATACATTAATGAGTAAATGAATGACTGAATAAATGAAATAATGAATGATGAGTGAATGAATATGTATTAACCGTTGAAAAAGGTATTTGAAGTAATAAGAACTAAAGCTAAATGAGAAAGAGAGATAGCTGGATTATAAGTTTGAATTTGGTTTTTAACGGACAGTAGTCTCGTATAGTTCTGGACGGAACTTCTTGTTAGATAATGCATTAGTACTAAAAGCGGCAAAAATAAAATTACCTTCAGGAAGTGTCTAGTGAAACGAATTCTGATTCAGCAGATTGTACTTCTTCAGAGGACATCAACTTTCTCTTTTTATAACAATCATCATCAATTCTCTTTCGAATTAAAAAAGCTTGTAATAGGTTTATGCTCGCTTCAATATTGCCTCTCATTCAATGCACTTCCCTAAATATATTGGGTTGGAATTCTGAAAAAAAAGAAAAAAATGCGCAGGACAGACCGACCCACCGATGCGTAAGGGGTGGAGGTGGTGGATACAGCTTTCATGAGAGGAAAGTGGGTGGGCTCGAGCTCATGGTAAAATATTCATATAACAACCTACAGGCAAAGTAAACGACCATTGGGGGAAAAACCATTGAAATTAGAATAGTTTATGCTTAAAGAACGTGAGAAAATAGCCTTTTTATGGCTACAGTACCATTTGTTAGGGGAGAGGAGAGATTGAGAAAGAAACTATCATTTTATCTCCCACTATCTCCCCATCTTCCTGTTCTACGCATCTGTTTCTGTATATGCAGCTGAGGCGTTATTATTCAATGGTCAGTAGGGTTTAGTTGAAAGTGGAGAGCAATTAACGCAATTCCCTGTGGTGCTTGTAAAAGGAAGAAGTCATAAAAGGGTCTTTCTTCCGCTCTGGGCATGAAACGTAGTAAAGGACTGTTGATAAAATTGTTAAACGAAGGAGCATTGTGAACAGTCATGGGAAAGATTCTAGTTTAGATAAATTTATTGTTAAAAGTTCGGATTGCTTGCATTTGACAGCTATTTCCAGCTTCCTTTTTTTTATTCTAATAATGTTTCTTTGCTAGTCTTGCGTGTTCAACTTTACTTTCATTTTCAATTTTCTCCAGACTAGAGACCCATATCTAATATTAGTAGGTCTCATAACTGCAAGAGTTGCACTGAATATATTCTAGTTTTAAATTCTACTGTGAATCAAAACCTTCCCGAAGATGCTGCCAAACCAAAGATTTTCCAAAATTTTTCATGCATTTTAGCTCACCGGAATTAATCTCAACTGGAGCATTTCATGATAGTTTAAAAATATATATATTCTTTGCTTAAAATTAAAAGAAAATCATTAGAACCAATTGCGATAGCAACAAAAAGCCTACATTTAATCTATGTACTATATAAAATCATTTCAGGTTCGGGTTTGCGATTTATTTAGGGGAGAAACCGCTAGGAAAGTAGTACGATTAGGGATGCAAGTTTGTCACTCCGTGAATTCCCTCGATTTTTAAAGCTGTTTCCTAAAATCTGCGATTTTTTAAAAAAGATCACGATTTGTGCGCAAATTGTTTAAAATATGAGACTTATTTTGTTTTTTACTTACACTTTAACGGCAATTTATACTGTTCTGAAGTTTTAAAATGTATAACAAATGTACTAAACTTTTAGAAGAGTTCATCAATAGAAAAATAACTATAAAACTAGTTATAGATAATTCCCCTCATGTTTAGAGGAAGTTTTTGATCCAAATCAATACAAATATTTAAATGTTTTTGACGAAGTTGACAGTTGTTCCATTGTTAGTTAACAATAACCCTATGATACCCCCCTCCCAAAATGAGTTACACGTTGAAGGAGGGCAATTCAACTCTGGAAATTCAAGAGAGAAAGAGTTCCCAACCTGTCCAAAGTGGCAATCCGATGTTTGTCAGTTCCGTCTAATAGCGCAGATGCTGAACGGTCCTTTTCTACATATAAAAACGTGTTAAGTGATAACGACGAAGCATTAAAGAAAATAATTTAATCATATACAATATTTTGTACCAAAATGCTGTACATTTAATTAAATACCTAAAATGTTGCATAAAATTGAAAGAAATAAAATGAGTATTCCTTTTTTATTTAAGAAAATTAATTTAATTGCAGATATTCTAGTTTTTATTACATTATATTTGTGTTCTCGCGAACATTTCGCGCAATTTGCCGCGAATTTCAGGCTCTTTTTTTCTGCGACAAACTTGCAACACTAGGTGCGACCTAGTACGACCCTATAACCCAAAGGCCCCAAAATTGATTTTTTTTTTTTTTTTTGCATTTTATTGCGCTTTTTTTTTTTCTTTTTCAGTGTTCACTCTATTCAATTGTTATTAAAAAACATATTTTTAGAATAGTCTAAAGCGTAAAGAGGGTTAAGGTCTCAAGAAAAGTTTTCGGACACCAACATTTCGGCGGGGTCCCTCTAAGTCTCTAAGTATCTAAGTCAACATTTCGGGGGGGGGGAGGGTTGTCCCCCCTTATCTACGCCAGTGGCCAAAAATACTATAAATGAGCAAATGCTAATAAGAACTTCCAGATCAAATTATATGAGCTCTGATGCTACTTACTACTTTTTTTGAATGAGAACCCAAAATCTGGAAAATTGCGAAATCTGGAAAGATGGCCTCCCAAAGAGTTCCGATTTTGAGGTCCCATACTGTATATAAATTAGCTGTTAACAGTCGCCGCACTTTAGGGCGTTGCGCAGTGAGACAATCGGCTGAGACAACTGGCCGGAGAGAATTTCTCTGGGGCCGCCCCTGAGAATTTGCATCACCTGGATTGAGAAATTCTCAGGGCTGTATTTTGTAGCTTGTAGGGATTAAAAATATTGTCAGTAAGTATGTAGATATGTATTTGAATAATATTAAGTGTTTACAAGATAGAGTAATTTTTCTTATTCACCATAGAGGGCCAATGATACGTAATATGTTAATTAGCTGTTAATAGCTGCCGTCCTTTAGGGTGTTGCGCCGTGAGGCACTCGCCTCGCCGCCTTAGCCTCCCCCGCCTGCACTGCTCATAATTAAAAACATCAATTTTGCGGCTCTCAAAAGTTTGCATAACAGACGGCCGCCCAGGTTTTCTATATGGACGAGCCGGCCCTGAGAATTTCTCAAGCCAGCCTCGAGATCTCGTCCATATAGACGACTTAGGCGGTAGTCTAAAGCGCAAAACTGATGTATTTTATTTATTTATTTTCAAAATTTAAAAATAAAACATAATCATTTTTGCTCCCCAGGCAGCCGTTTAGGTTGTCTATAAGGGACCAGCTGGCCCTGAGAAATTCTGCCCCCTCCCCCTTGTGGCCCAACGGCCAGACCCTAGAGATTTTGCCCCGTTGCTGCATTGCACTCTCTGAAGCCCGGGTTACGGCAAAGTTTTGGTCCCCGTTTTTTTATGAACATTGTAAAAGCTGTATACTTTATTAAAAAAAGATAGATATTTTACGACCGGCCCAGGTTGGACCGGCCCACCGGGCATTTGCCCGAATGCCCGCATAGCCAGTCCGCCGCTGGTCATCAGAATGAACTCAAACATATCACTTTGACTACTGATGAACTAAATTTGCTAGCAACTAAAATTGCTTCAAAAGTACCCTTTGACACAGTTCTGGATGAAATAAGAGACACTATTTCAGAAGATGGTCTTCAGCGCATTCATTTACTAACAAAAAAAAAACATTTTTCAACATTACAAGCAGTTTTAATTTGAATGCTGAAGCTATGCGTCATAAAAATGATACAACTAGTGTTGAGGCTGGGGTGAATGAAATGAATTCTCATGATAATTCATATTATTTTACAAACCACAGCAGACTACTCTGACAGACTATCCACAAATAGAGAAAAGATGATTTTGTTTTAATTATCACGAATCTTGCTCAGAATAAATTATTAAGAAAGTATGGACTTGACTGTATATGTATTGATGGAACGCATGGAACTAATAGCTACGATTTTGAACTTGCAACTTTGCTCATTCTAGCTGATGTTCAACATGGATCTTTAGTCCCACGTTGCGTGCAGTGCATTTAACATCTGAACATTCACCTTTCGACTCCTGCTGTTTCAACAAGCTCAACATCTAACACTCCCATAGTAAAAATATTCAGCCCCAAGGAAGGTTATTTTCCATCAAAAAGAAACATAAACTTGTCGCAAGTCCTATTGTAAAACCAACACAACAAGAATCGCAGAATATTGCTCTGTCATTAATACTAAATAATAATATTGAATAACTGACTTTTTTGTTTTTGTTTTCATGTTTGCTGAAAGGTAACAAGTTAATTTTTTAAAGATATTTACATCTTCAGTTTGAATTTTTATTATCAAATAATTGTTTATTAAAATTTATTATGATCATTTGAATTTGTATTAAATTAATTTGTTATTACAATTTATTATAATCATTTGAAATATTTTTGTGGTTTCGACTATAATACAGCTTCACGTTTTGAATTTAATTTCGTGGTCTATCTCGTCTAAAAGATATTACACATTAGCAAATAGTTAATGTATTGTATACTAATGTAATGTATGCTATTACTAATTAAGTAAATTCGTGCATAAATAAGCTATAAAAGTTCAGGTTTTACCTGAGTAGAGCCATACGGGGCAATTCCTAGACACTTTTGTTTTACACACACAAAAATGTTTTACTTACTACCACCCCCAAAAACATCCTGAAAAATGATAGTCTCAAAAAATCATACTATTTTTATAAGATATAGCTATATTTAAACTAAAAAAAAAAAAAAAAAAATCTTCTTGATACTGTTGTATACTACAAATAGTCTGAACTTTTAACTCTGTTGCATATATTTTGTTCATTTTTCAATACATTGGTTACTTAAGATTCCCCAATGTGCCCGGGGTAATTCTTGGTCACTGGGGGAGGGGGGAATTATTGGTCACTGATATTCTTTAAAGATTCGGAAGTTTCTCATATTCATTTCAGTCTAATCATTACTGGATCTTAGTTGTTAGGTCTGTACTAGTTGTTAATAATACAATTAATCTACTTTTTTTTCCAACAGTTTTTTTTTTTTTTTTTTTGAAGAATTACTCACTTATTCATGATAATAGAAGATGGCAATTATGTGCATGTGCATATAAAAACAAAATTAAAGGATTTAGCTATTTTCTACTAAATCAAAGTTATGTTTATTTTTACTTTAACCAGAGTTTTGTTTACTTTAAATCTGACCAGAACATTCAAGATAAAACTTCTGCAAAAGAGGCAAGAAATTGCAGCTAAAGATTAAGCCACCTTAGAAATGGTTAATATATTTTATGGACCAGTAATTTTAAAGGGAAGTAACACTCTTGTTGTGGACACTAGTGTCATTAATAATATTTACAAATATTATACGAAATTCTGCTAAAAATATTAGAGTTGAAACTCTTTTACTTTAATTAAAAGTGTTCCGAGATGCGTTTTTCTTCATTATTAATTTTTTAGCAATTATTAAGAGAGGGAGAGTTATTATTGCAATATTTTTAGTCAAAGTGCACTAAACTAAGATAATATATCACATTAATTTACTTCTGACATTTATTTCTATAGAAACAAGGTGTGACCAATATTTACCCCGAAGCAGGGAATGAGTTAAATTAAGCAAAGTGCATATTAATTATTGGTTAAATGAATATCACAATAGATCACATGCCAAATTTAGTAATATTATCTACTAAACTTATGGAGATGTTTAGATCTTGTTATTTTTTGACTAGGAATTAACCAATTTGACCTTATATACTAATTATTAATCTATTTTCAAATTAATAATTATATGATATCAAGGGGGAAAATTTTGTTTCGACAAATTGAGGTTTTCTAGGTGTCAAAGCTCGAGATATTGAGAGTATACTGTAATTTTTTTTATTTATCATATATATCATTGCATAAAATAATATTTTTTTAATTTCACAATAACTAAAATTCCTAGAAAATCGTAAGGGACCGTCCATAAATGATGTCACACTTTTTCCCTATATATTTGACCCTGTTCCCCCACCCCTTTGTCACATGTTCCATGTTCCATAAGCATGATGTCACTCTTCTTACTACCCCCTCCCCTCCCCTTGTCAAAATTTCACACCTTGTGTCAATTCGGAAAGGCCGGATATTGGGGCAAAGGGCCAAATACCAAATAGTGGCCGAATATTCGTTTCATCCCTAATAAAAACAAGGGTTATGCAATGCAGGTACGCTAGTTTTATTTATTTTCATATGTTGTTGTTTCTTATCCCCCTGATGTAAGAAAGCCTACACCAGATACAGAAGATCATGTCGCTGAATACTTATAATTAGCAGTGGTGCCCACAGTTTCACAGCATTCATGTACCCCCCCCCCCCCTAAGGAACTACGGTGCCCCTCAAAATCGACAACCCAACAAATTCGCCAAAAAGTCGACCAAGCCCCCTACCAAAAAAATCGCAACGGGGCAATCTGCACCATGATCTTCAAATATAATAGAAATGACAAATATTATACGACTATTATATGAATATATGACAAATATAATACGTTTTGAAATCAAATTATCATCAAAAAAAAAAAAAAAATCATTACAAGCAGTGTAACTGTTTGTACTGATTTTTTTTTTTTTACAAAACAGTGAGACGTTGATATTATTCGAGTAAAAAAGTTGGGAGACAATGAACGTCCTCTTTCGCCCCCCTAGACTTCACCTTAAAACAAGTAGCTTTCCTTTTGGTAATATCGAAAAACCTACAAGCATATTAAACATTTCCTTTCACAATCATTTGTTTTGTCGTCATCGCTTCAAGCCTTTTGCATATTCAAACTTGATGCATTACGCTTTTTGTTAAACAATTTCAAAACCAAATTAATGTAAAAAAATGTTTGGATTACAAATGATTATCTGTGAAAAAACCTGTTATGGCACGGCACAAAATTGCGGTGTAAATTCATTTTTAAATGTCTTTATCACTTTCAATTTATTCAGCTTTTTTTTTTTCTTTTTCGGTGATTATCAGGCCCGAAAATTCCCAAAAGTGCTTCAGGGTTTTTTTTTAATTTTGATTTTTTTCAAAGACAATTTTATATAAAACTAAAAAAAAATTATAGCCACATAAAAGGCCTATATTTTTACAGTCAGAAAAAAATTCAATAAGACTGGAATGAAGCAAAAGTAAACTGATTTTTCTCAGTCACACGCTTTTCCATTTATTTCCTATATTGTTAACAAACTTTGCTATTGCCAGCTAATTGAAACCATCTACATGGGGAGTGGGAACCGGCAGAATAGCTTTTCTCTGTCGTGACCCCACATGTTACACAGTTCATCAGGTAGTCGATACCCAGTTGAGCATTTTATGCTGTTTCCAAATTGCTGCTTGCCCTGGGCTACAAGGCTTCAATCACCCGACCAGAAACCATTTTGAGACAAATAAACCATGCTGTCCCTGTCCTACGGTCCCTTCAAGATAATTGTTTTCGTTCTTCGTGATCGTCGGTTTCGACCGAACCCCCTCCCCCAAGCCAAAAAAAAGAAAACAGATTCGTAGAAAAAGTCTGGAGATATGGGTCTGTTTAAATTGCTCTCGGAAACCAATAGCCAATACTGTCTACACCTGCTGAACGACATCACATGCTAACCAAATTTTAAAAGTGACTGACATAACGCCCAAAAATATAATCTGTCTGTCCTGGTAGTGGTACACTAATCTATGCATTGATCACTCGTTATAGATCGAACAAGCAATTTCTCAAAAAGCAGGTGGGAAAAGAAAGAATGAAAAGATTTTCGCAACAAAATCTGTTGGAAACATTTTTAACCCCTTCCAAACGCAGAAATACTAGTACGGAGTTAACTGAAATAAGAGATGAAACATCCAATCAAAGTGAATTGTAAGTACTTTTCTACGATTTATGCACTCATGTTTAATAGTTTTCGATTATGAAATTAAACTGAAATATAATTCATTTTCTTGTTGCTCCGAATTTTAATAAGATTGAGAAGTTTGAATTTTGGTTTGTGTTTTTTCAATTTGAATTTTCTTTCCTTCTTCTTGGCTCAGTCTTTTAATAAGTGAAACATCAAAGGCTGGAAAAATAAATTTGAAGATAGTTAAAATAAAAATAAATTTACTTTTTTTAGTTTTTGCATTGAAATATTGTATTTTAATTAAATGAAGTTTTTAAAATTTCTCAAACTCTTTCTCCTCGGCATGAAATAAATACACACACAAAGAAATATGGTGAAATTCAAGGCCGTATCCAGAGGGAAGGGGGGCAAGGCCCACGCCCCCCCCCTAACCCCAAAATCCCGAAATTTTTCGCAATGTAGCGTATCCCTGAAACTTTCTTCGACATAAGTGTTTCAAAGTCAGGGTCCCCCACCCCCGAAAAATATTTCTGGCTACGGCCTTGGTAAAAGTTAGCTCCTATTGCCCTTCTAGCAAATTTATAAGTAATGAACAGATCCAACGACACTACATTTGGTTGCCCTCGTTTGTTCGGCTCCTATTGATGTCTATGATGTTATGCAAATAAAATACACAAATTGATCTCTGATTTTCATTCAAAACAAAAATAATTTTTTTCTCCCCAATGCATCAGGTATCCTTATGTTACCCGAAAATAGTAAAAACCACTGAGAATAATTTTTTTAAGGTTACTCGGCACTAAAAATCAGTCAAAATATCGATTTTGGGATTTTTGCTCCAAATTATACTTTATACATTAGAGAACGTTTGTGCAAAGTTTCAAAGTCCTACGTACAGTCTAAGATGTTTTATTTTTGATTTTATATGAGCATTTTAACGCTTTTTTTACCTAACAAAAAACTTTAAATGGCTTTTTCTCAGCTTCGCTATTTTGCATACTATGTGATAGTTAAAATGCTAAGGCTTTTTCAAATATGCATCTATTCACTTGAAATTTTTATTACTTGTTCCAAATGTTCAACTAAATGTAACCTAGTATGGAATTTTTGATTAATTTATTAGAAATTATTTTAATGCAGTTTAACTTGGAAAAATCTTGCAATACCGAGATTTTTCTTAGATTTTCCAGTTTTACATTTTTCAAGGACTAATAAAGACATCAAAAATTCTATACTACAAAGTGAGAAGTATAGTTTGTTCTTTCTTGTAAAAAAAATCCAAGCAAAAATATCTCATTTTAAAAAAGGAGTAGCGTTTTAAATTTTAATTGTAATTTGATTTACCAAAAAAAGAATATTTTTGTGATTCAAGCTATTTTAAGACGATGGTTCCTTAAAGAGGCGATGATTTAGTTAGTCTGATAAACACATCTATGTATGCGTGAACAAGCATGGACATGTCTGTGCATGAAATTAACAAGTTCAAAATTTATTTGGGGGAAGGGGGGCAACAAATACATACACATTTGTGTCATACCATAGCTCCCTATTTTAAAATATTGTTTACAAATAATTCAATAATTATTTAAAAATGAACAAATTGACTTATTTTATGCATTAATAATAATTTTTTATGGACTTATTCTTTGTTTTCAGACATATTTTAATGATACATTAATGATATGAAGGGAAAAAAATTATTGAATTAAATTCATCTGAAATAGTGAGGGAGGGGCCCAGCTGGCTTGATTTTACTACTTTTGGTTGTTAGTCTTGATTTGCGCTTATTAGCATCCATTAGACAAAGCAAGACAAAAAAAAAACTATGTAGCTTACCCCCAAGGCCGCAGCCAGAATGTTTTTTTTTTTTTTTTTTGGGAGGCGGGAGGCCTGATTTTGAAACACTAGCGTTGAGGAATGTTTCAAGGAGGAATATATGCTACATTGCGAAAATTTTCGGGATTTCGGGAGGGGGGCGGGGCGGGGCTGGGCCTGCCGCCCCCCCCCCCTCTCTGGAAACATTTTGAAAGCAAATTGCTTCGGGTGACAAAGATATATGTTCGCATTTGAAAGCGTCCCCTACCTTTTTTTCCAGGACTACACCACTGTCTCCAAGGCATTTTTTTAGTCGACCTGGCGCCCGGGATTTGTCGGACCCTGCTCATAGACATATTGACCACAACACTTATGTTCTTGACTGTTCCCTCACTCAGTGGCGTAGCTAAGTGGAAGGCGGCCCGCCCCGAGTGCCGCCCGCTCAAGGGTGACACCCAGATACAACAAAAAAAAACCCCATAGAAGCTCCATTGAACAAAGCAAATACTTCAAACTGAATAGTTTTTTCTATCAATTTCTTTCTATTTTCAACTTTGAAAAGATTCCTTCCCTAAATATATTCGAAGTGTTTTTTAACTGCTAAACACGCCATATTGCCGTCAAGAAATACCGTATAAATATTATGACGCCAATGATAAGAATGACATTCCCCCTCCCCCTTTTTTTTTTCTGTTTCAAAGTTGTGATGATTTTTTTAAAATGTATTGTATCACAATGTGTAATTCACTCTTACATATTTTTTTTTGTTTAATCTTTTCCATGGCAAACATTCTTGCTATCTATGCCACTGCCCTCCCCCCTACACCCAAACCTTACCAAACGTGTCCCTGAAGCATATATGTCCTAAAGCATTCACAAATGTGGTTTTGCCTGAGAAATTCGTTAACTTCATGTTATTTCTCTTACTGTAAATTATTGGGCGGTGGGAATGTCGCAAAGAATATTTTTTGGTGGCATCAAGATGAAAGGGCACACCGGTGCCCTCCCAGTAGGCCAGTCAGCCCCTGCCGCTAATGCAACATATAGGAATGAAATATAAAGAGCATTTGATTGTAACATTTTACATTTCTTTTAACTGAAAAATTATGTTTGAAAAGGCTATCAGCATAACCCAAATCCCTTTTATTAAAAAAATTTGTTTTTTACTTAAGAAGCTAGCAATGTCAAGATTTCAGCCATTTAAGAAAAAAGTTCACCCACCCCTTCATAATAAAAATTTTTAATCTACTAATTTATATTCAACTTTTTAAAAAATTCACCCACACTTATTAAGCATCTGACAGTTTAAATGTCATTTCGACTAAAAGTGTTTACCATCTCCTCAAAAAAAAAATTATTATTTAACACTTTTCTATCGCAATACTAAGACCAAATGAATTAATAATATATTTTTATGCTGCTAAATTTTCTTTAAAGTATGATCTTTTTTATTTGTATTTATGGCACTCTACATAATCGATGTAAAATATTCTATTAGTTATAACTACCGTCCCTAACTGATTCAATGTAAACAAACAACGCTAAAAACTCTGCTGTCACACTACCATAGAGTGTGACAGCAGAGCACATCATCTATGCACTCTATGCAGAAAACGGCACGAGCATGCGTGATTGACTTTAACGCTTCAGTCTCAACTCTTTCTCTTCCTCTTTCCCCACCTCCAACGAAAATGGAACAATCCACTCTCGTAGGGATCGCTTTCCGATTGAACGGCTAGTGAGGAATCTTACGAACACCACCTGCTGATCACCTGTCAATCATTGGGGTGGGGAACGGAAGTGTTGGCGAAACGATAGAGACACCTCACAAGGTTGCTTAGAATATATATTAAGTACCGCACAAGTTATTTTTAAATGTGTTTTTTGATGTAAACTAATTGTGATAAACGAAGGAACTTTTCGATTACCCTCCCCCCCCCCAAATTTTCAACGGAAAAGATACCAGAATCCACTAGCTTTTCCTTTTTTCGACTTGATCAATTAAATCTACGCCATTTTGTGTCAGTCAACGAGGACGGTTAGCCACGAGGTGTCATGCCGATTGCGGACGGTCAGCTGCGGAAAATTGAGAGGGTGGGTAATTACTCCAGTCAATAGGTATAAAAAAAGGGTGCAAAAGGTGGGGTAGAAGATATATATTTTTTAAAATAGTATATATTGGTGCCAACATGAAAAAACTGATTAATCCAACATGAAAGACCCCGGGAGAACTTTTGGCGGCCAAAAACCACCAAAATTTAGGACTTTTTGCCGTTTTTTCGATATATCCCAGAAATGGTTGAATTTAGAGAGAAATTTTCAATATAAAATTTATAGAGCACAAAATTTCCTACAACTTTCATCCTTACAACTTTTTTGTAGTACAAAAAGTAAGTTGGCTACAGCCGTTTCAAAATGGACAACTTTTCACAACTTCGTAAGAGCATTAACTCCTTATAAATAATGCATGTGAAATATTAAAATTTGACTAGAATCTATATTTTCTGATAGTTTATCAACTTTCTATTTCCTTGAGACTCCTTTCGCACTCCCCCGCCACCCCCCGCGGCTTTGTACAGGCAATTCTGGCTCGTCGTCAGACTCCAATAACGGATGATATACAATATTGTGTAACTGGAATGATGCACATAATTTATTGACAGCATATAATTGATACATTCTACTGTTACGTTTTACTAACAAAAAAAAGCGACACAACTTTTTTGTAGCATGAATAGCAAAAGCGTTACAGCTTCTTAAAGTTCGGCATTTTTTTCCTAACTTACAAAAACAATTTAAAGAGATAGGTGTCTGAAAGCTTATTCAATAATGGAGAAAAAGTAGAGGCAAGTAGTCACTTGTCTGACCTTGAAAAACGATGCCGACTTCGTAGCTGATTAAGGGGAATAAACTGACCCCCACCCCCTCTTTTCAAAACAAATATCTCCCCCGGCGCAAATCGATTCCGCCGAAATTTTAATACCCCCTTCCCCTCCATTATCGTTTCCGCCGCAAAGGTTAACCCCCCTTTTCCCACACCTATCGATATCGCCGCGGACGCAAGTAAGTAGGGGAATTCATGATACATCACATTTGGCAGCTTATCACTTTGTTGGTGACAGTTGTCGCCACCGTCGCTATTCTCTACAAAATACATTTCATAATGGCACAGAATATTTTGCTGCTTCGTGGCACCGCTTATGCGCTTAAAATTGCTCCGGTCCTGTTTACATGTGACCGGCATTACTTTTTAAAAAGAAAAATAAATTGTTGACCCCTGCAGTTAACATGAAATTGTGGAACGCACTATTTGTGGATCAATGCAAAATTGATAAATTATTTCTAAAAACCAGGATTGAACTACAAATGCTAACGCTGCTTTATCTGTGCATCATTGTTTTGAAAATTCTGGATCTTTCTTTCAAATAAGTTGTACGATGATTTTATGCACTTTCCAATAGAAATCTAAAAGTTAGATAAATATTATGTGAAGAAATAAGCAAATTAAAAAATAAAAAAAAACGCCGAAAGAAAAAGAAAAGAGAATATTTTATATTTTTATATTCCAGGTAATAAAACTTTGATTCCTAGAAATCCTTCTAGAAAAACGAAGGCGTACAACGAAAACAACATAGAATGAATCTGAAACTTAATTTATTGTTCTGTATTAGAAAAGGCAAATTAAAAAAATAATGCTGCAAGAAAATATCGAACATTTCAATAAATGATCAAAATCTAGAAGCCTTCATAAAAAGCAAAAGCATTGAGTGAAAACAAGTGTTGAAATCTGAAAGTTAAAAAATTAAGTACAGTAATAACTAATAAGTAAAGTAAAGGAAAAAAGACGCAGGTATTCTAAAAAATGGAGCATCAAATTCCCGCAGTCTTATTCGTAAAATGGCAAACACCTAGGATGAAAAAATTAAATCGGCGACTTCGAATCGTTTCAAAACCATTCTGTTTACATTCATCCGTGGGATTTCTAAAAAAATCGTCACTTCAACTCCAGGAGTGTGGAGTAAAGAGAATGCTGGAGGATAAATATGTTAATTGTTGAATTTAATTGAATTTAGAGAATATTAGGACGAATTAAAGAAAAACAGCTTCGAAGTCCAAAGCATCAATATATGATAGAATTTTGTGCCAATTTTCGTAATCGTAAGTTGCGTAAATTATGCTGTAGAGCGTTTAGCCATAAGGGCATTGCCAACTTGAAAGTTCATCTAAATATACTAGCGGTACCCGCACGGCCATGCCCGTGTTAAAAAATGGAAAGACCATTCGGTTCTCCATTGTGTCTATAGTGGTAACTTTTTTATGTGTAAATTATGTTATTTTATTAAAAAGCATAGCATTCCACATAATTAAAAACTATCCACTCACGGCAATGAATCAGCGATCCTACACATTTAAGCAATTTGTTTTACAAACCACATACAATAAAAAGGAAAAAAAAAAAAAGAAAGAAACGAAACAAAACAAAAAATATATATATATTTAAGAGAAAACGCATTTTGTTGGTTTAGTTCAAGTACCCACACAGAAAGGACGAATATAATCCATTAGAATACTTTTAATTAATAAATTTTTAGTATAATTAGTTTTTAGCTATTATTCATTGACAGTAAAACAGAACGACAAAATTTTGTAGCTTGCAGAAAGTAACAGCAGTAAGCAAAGCCGTGAAAGAGCGGAAAAATCTTTCAGCCCAGCTTAAATAGGCAAATAACATTGTGCTAATTCACTCGAGAAAAAATAATAAAATAAATAAAAATATAAAGAATAATAATTAGTTGGAATAACAAAAATCGCAAAAAAGGATAGCATTCATTTAAAACCCCTGGGCGGTATGGAGAATGGTCCCGTAAAATGCATGTCAAAATAGTAAATAAAAAAAAAACAGCTATCGAACGAAAGTGAGCCGCAGGAATTAAATTTTAATTCGTTTTAAAGAAAAAGAATAATCAAAATCCAAAAAATAATAATAAATTAAATACCGATTGCTCCTCAAAATGCTAAAAACCGCAAGAAATAGATTTCAATTCGTTAAAAAAAGGATCATAAGCCAGTCGGCATGGTAACACACAATTCAAATGAAATTAAAGTTAATTACCGTGAAAAAATAATTTCGAACTACAGAGAAAACCGCTTATAACTTCTTTTCCAGTTAATTTAGAGGCTTTGAATTTTAGCACGAAGAACATAACTGTTTCTAGGACAGTTTTTTAAGCGCTTTTCAACTGTGTCAAGCGCGAAAGGATGCGATTATTCTTTTCCATAGAAAACGACTATTTTATGATATTTTCGGCTATAAATTGGAATAAAAAAAGAAATCCAAATTTCAGAAAAACTTCTCCGAAGTGCACACCCCCATGTTCCAAACTAATTTCGTGCCAAATTTCATGAAAATCTGCCGGACGTTCTGGTCCCTACGCGGGACACAGACAGAGACACACATACTTGCTGCTTTGTTAGTAGAGATAAATAAATAAATAAAGATAATATGAAAAATGTCGCCGAACCTCGCCAAATTCTTAATCCCTGAAACGGCGGAAAAGTAATGCTTTTTAAAAGGGGGGAAAGACATTCGGCGGAAACGATATGTAGCGGGAACTACTGATAAAATCTTCGGGGGGGCTCGTAATGCTCTGCGGCGGAATCGATGCTTGCCCATCTCCCCCGACGGGACAGGATAAAATTGCATTGCGGGAGTGGCCTTTCACAACACACCCCCTTTTCAGAGATAAAACTGTAATGTCTTTAAACAGTGGCAGGGACAGATGTCAACTGTCATTTGGCCTAAGAAGTTGGTATGGAAATGGTCACAAAACTGGTCAGTTACGGCAATTTTAACGATGTGACTTACAAAAGGAAACACAATAAGGTGGTAACCCTAGCATCTGTTGTAAATAGTTTTATAGTAGGAACTCTTAAAGTAACTGCTGTCGATCCATTTACACTTTTCCAAAGATTGTGCTTTTCGAAACAGTCTGATGAAGACTCGAAGGTGTTTTTATCATACGAACTTTCACCCTATCTGCTTATGTCGCTTTTCTCGGAAGAAGTTATGCGAAAGGGCAATAAGTCGTCTTAATACAAGGCTTTCATACCAAACCAGAGCAATGAAATTATAGGAGGGAAAACGCTAGTTGTTGTGGATGGGGGATATCTCGTACATAAAGTAATTTGGACTCAATGTTACCTTCGCTACCATATCACAGAGTTATTCTTTCTTTCTAAACAGGCAACATGGATCATAAGTTTTGGTTGTATTGGTTGAAAGATTTTTGGCAAATTATCAAAACTGCTTAAACTAAGCACACATTTTGAACACTGTGGCATTGAAGTCAAGCAGACCGAAAAAGATGCCGACTCAGTAATTGTTAACACTGCCCTTTCAAAAGCGAAGGTAATTGGAAAAGTTATTATAGTTGGAGAGGATATTGATCTCTTAGTGTTGATGACAGTGTTAGGACAGTCCTTCAGCAACTTGTTTTATTTAAAACCTGAAAGGGGGAGTGCTGGTGATTTGCTTTACTAGACTAAATCATATAAGTTCGACTCCAGCAGTGTTCTATTCCTCCATGCATTTAGTGGATGTGATACGACGTTGGCTATTTTTGGCCAAGGCAAGATTAAATTGTGCAACATTATAAACAAATTTCCTGAAATGAAAGGAGTCATTAACGTATTTATGGATCCACTCAGCCGTCACGATGACATAACAAATTCTGAAAACACTATACACAAGCGAAATTAATAATTCCTCCGAATCCTTGGAAGCTTTAAGATTTAATATTTTTGTAAAATCAGTGTTCAGCAGAAAAATTAGTCTTGCTCGACTACCTCCTACGTGCGACGCTGGGCGCTATCATTCCTATCGGTGCTACCACCAAATTCAAAGTTGGGTAGGCAACGACCTCAATCCGGGTTGGGAACACAGAAAGGATTGTCTAATGCCCCTGTTGAAACAAAAAGCGATTCAGCTCCTCAGACTCTTCTGAAGAACGTGTCTTGCACCTGTAATAAGAAACGTTGTAGTGGCGCCTGTTCTTGTCGAAAGGCAGGTTTGAAATGCTCTAGTACATAAGTGCAAAAACTTCAGCGGCACGAATTGTGAAAATGTTGCCAAAAGTTCATCTTTGGAAGACGCTGTAGAAGATGATGACTTGTTCCAAGGGAATCACCACAACACGGAGAGGAACAGATTGAGGACTACAAGCTTCCTTCTACCTCCTGTAAGTTCTGAACCTGATGAACCCGGGCCTTCTAAGCGGATTCGAAAAAGATAAAAATGATTTTATGTGTTGATGTAATTTTTATTAATTTGTTTCAAGGCTTAATTTCCCTGTAATTTACATATTTTCATGTTAAGTCATCATCAAAATAAATACTATAGTAATTATTGTTAAGTAATTAGTTGAATTGCAATATTTATACATTGATACAGTCAGTTTTTGTTTTTATTTACATTTATACTCAAATATCGCTTTTTTTGTTAGTAAAAAGTAGAATGTATCAATTATATGCTATAAATAAATTATGTGCATCATTCCAGTTACACAATATTGTATATCATCCGTTATTGGAGTCTCACGACGAGCAAGAATTGCCTGTACGTGGCCGCGGGGGATGGGGGTGGGGAGAGGGCGAAAGGGATCTCAAGAAAATAAAAAGTTGATAAACTATCAGAAAATATAGACTCTAGTCAAATTTTAATAGTATTTCATATGCATTATTTATAAGGAGTTAATGCTTTCTTATGAAAGTGTGAAAAATTGTCTATTTTGAAACGGCTGTAGCCAACTTACTTTTTGTACAACAAAAAAATTATAATGATGAAAGTTGTAGGAAATGTTGTGCTCTATAAATGTTACATTGAAAATTTCTCTCTAAATTCAACCATTTCTGAGACATATCGAAAAAACGACAAAAAGTCCTAAATTTTGGTAGTTTTTTACCCGCCAAAAGTTCTCCCGGGATCTTTCATGTTGGCACCAATATATACTATTTTTTAAAAAAATCTTCTACCCCACCTTTTGCAAGGTAAAATGTATATATTGACTGGACTAAATCAACAATGGGACAAGATTTGCACGAGTCAAGGGTTACATTCCCCTTGCAGATACGGGTGACCAAAAAGAGAAATTTATCAGGTCACTTAGGTTTTGTCTTCATTTTCCCGCTTTTCTCCTTTCGCTACCTAAAACTAACGAAATAGTAAAAGTTACATTTTTTGAAATTTCTAATTGCAATAATGTAGTAAAGTTGGAAGAAAGTGTGATAAAAGGGAAGTCCCAATTTAAAATTATTCTTCTGGATCCGTTTTAAGGTCTGTATAATGAGAAATTAGCCTAAGATAATACAAAATTTTACATTTTATGTAGTAAATTTTCATATTTTCGACTCCATATCGCGCATGCGAGAAAAAAAATGAGAAATATGGTAGGAGAAACATACGTCCTAAGATTTAAAATAAATCCAAATTTTTGATCCAAATTTTAGAAGTTAAGCAAGAGTAGAAATAAGTGCATTTCAAATTTTGCATGTATGCTCCCTCTGCTACTACTACTTTTCTGCACTATCTGGAAAACAGGATTTATTTTTTTAAAAAGCATTTTTGCACTCTTTCTTAATTAAGTATATAAATTTATTATTTCGTTTTTCCTTTTTCGTTAGCGATAAAAAATTCCGCCATTACAATAATATTTTCGCAAACCCTCCTTCTGCCTTGCGCGAAACCCTGGAGGTTCGCGAACCACCGGATGGGAAACTCTGGTTTATTGATACGATTTGTCAATGGATATTGAAACGTTACGTTAACACTTCTTCGCAGCGCTACATCACCGTTATTTACGCTATTTTTTTTTTTTTTTTTGGCCCGAAAATACACGATAATCTACTGGCCATCTGTGAGAACTTTTAATAGGGAAGTACAGTCCGAGTGGAAATTCCTATTTTGACAGCTAAATAAGAATAAGACAGTAAAAAACACTAAAATTCATCAAAGCCAAACTCAGAAAACCAGTTATTGATGTTTTTAATCCCACGCGCAAGTCACGTAGGGTTTACGATATTTGAAAAGTTGCTACACTCTCATGTTACACATCAAGCAAAATCGTTCAATAGGTTACATGCCACTTGCGGACAGGTCAGATGCGGACAGCGAGATCGAACAATGAACAGTGGGATTAAGGGAGATAAGCAGTCACTTCTATTTCACAGGGTTGCAATATTATAATGGATGACTATAAGGGGGAGGTAATCGCTTCATTTGCGGTCGAAAAGGGAGTTTTCACGTGTTATTGGTCAGCATTTGTCTATTCACGCACTTGTTATTTTATGGTACTCAGTACTACATGTGTACCATCTCTTCATTTGATGCTTGATTGTGGAGCAGTAAACAGATTGCCTTTCATTTCTGCTGATTTAAAGCATTATTGTTATGGAGTTTGTCTCAGTTGATTTAATATCAACTATGAAAAATAAACATTCTTTACTTGTAAACGGATGCCAGTAGAATGCATCGGAAGACCGAAAAATACATTTCCTGGGATTGCTCAAAAGATAAAAAAAAAGACAAATGTAAGCTAAATATGAAGACGAATTTTGAATATAATGTTCTACGCATCATATTCAATACGCTCATTCTTCTGCATCAAATGAAGCAAAAATCCAAGCCAAGAAACCGATGGCAATACGCAAAAAAAGAAAAAGAGTTTGGGAAGAAATATCATCACCTGCCCCTCGAATTTTTCACGAAAAAATTTCGAAAATTAATAATGAAAGCTTTGACTTTGTAGCTGAAACGCCGCAGTATGAAACCGTAAGATCAGTTTTATGTAGAGAAAGGAGAAAAGCGTAAGGGGAAATATGCAGCGGGAAAATGAAGACAAAACCTAAGTGGCGCGATAAATTTCCCTTTTTGGTCACCCGTATCTGTCTGTCCGCAAGTGGAATGCAACCCTTGACTCTTGCAAATATTGTCCCATTGTTGATAACCCACCCTCTCAATTTTCCGCGTCTGACCGTCCGCAATCGGCATGACACCGTTCAATAAAAGGTCATTTGAGCGAATCCAGCAAAACGTTGTAATGCAAAAACAATTTTTGGTTCAGCCCAATTCTCGCCTACGGAAAGTTTGCCTACAGCTATCACAGTGAATGAAACGGTGGGGTCGTTAACAATGTTACAATACATGTCCGGTTAGCTGAGTCAACACCCCCTGGACTAGAAAGCCTCTGGACTGCCTCTCGGAGAAGCGATTCCCTTCTCTCCGTAGGCCGAAATCGGAGGCCGAAATCTACTGCTTTTGCTGCGCTGGCGATCAACTCACATTATTAAGCAGCTTGTTTCTGCAATTGCAATCAAGCCATCAAATAACGTCCACTGAAGAGTCCACTTGTAGAGCACACATTTCAGAACAAATAAAATTAAGTTCAATACTAAAAATTGATAATGAAAAATCTTTGCTTTCCTATACTTTAAAGAACACTTTTATTAGAATAGGAAAATATTTTTGTGTTACTTATGATTTTTTTTTTCTGTTTTGTGTTCTCATTGACTTTACTTTGTGGCGAAAGACTTTATTTCGATGACTTTATTTCGATGCTGATAAAGGTTTAAATTAGCTTCTAGTTAAAGTTTAAATTTGAAAGAAAATCTTGGGCATTTACACTTTAAGACAACATAGCGCATTAATTTCTCCAAAATTCGAAAGATTAATGTTTTTAACATTATATATTAATTACTTTTTTTTCCCTTGTAAACCTTAATCTCATGTTATACAAATTAAGCACACACATAATTACTATTATTGTTATGCTCAGAAATGTCATTAAAAGTTCAGGATAACATTGGAGATGAGATCTATCACGTAGTACTTTGTTTCTGAACTAAATAAATATGCTTATGTAATACAGCGTGACATTTGACAAAGAAAGGCGGTACATTGAGGCGTGACATTTTGTGACAAATACATTGAAAAACCGTGACATCATTAATTAATAAAAGATTCCAGTATCATAGCTTTTTCAATGTTTGAGACTTCTTAGTTTTCGGGGAAAATTTATGAATTACACAAACGTAGCACGTACAAAAATCAAAGAAACAATGCATCTACTTTTCTTTAAAAAACTTCTCAGTTTAAAAAGTTTTAGGTTTATATCTGTTAATATTTCTCACGAGCGAAAAATATATTTCTATTGAGAATAATAACTTTAACTTTTTTTTTTTTTTAATTAGCCCGTGAGATTATACATTGTTTAAAGTATGAAGAGAATAGAAAATGAATTTTCGGGATCGTAGTGTGCTCTTATATTTGTAATGTATATTTGATATGTTTATTTTGTTTTATTAAATGTTATTTGTGTTTTTGATAACACGATTTGCCACTTTTTTCGATTCACGCATAATTATATCTTACAAGGAAATAAGGCAAAGACTCTGTACAGACCTTTTATTAATGGATTTAATTCTGTTCAATTTATTTTTGACTTCTTTTTTAGTTCTTTTCCAAAAAAAAATAGCTTAATAATGTAGTGTTGGAAATTATTTACCTCTGTGGTTCGCTTTTTGCTCCTTTGTAAATCATTAATTTTTGACTTGAACTTAGCATCAGAGTGATGAACGTAATTCCGATTTTCAATAGTTTAAAACATTTCTTTTACTCGCCACACATTTTTTTTTTTTTTTTGTAGCTTTCGCAGAAGGAAAGATCATGGCGTATCACAAAGATTCCCTTAAAATATCTTTTATTTTCCAGTAAAAGGGAATTTTCCTAATTTCTAGAATTCTGAGATGAGAGAGTCATAAAATTTCCACTGGACAAAAGCTTTAATTTTCAGTAGCTCCTTTCCAATGTCCAATCACACAGTCATAAAAGACCACCGGAATAGAAAACGTAATTGTGGGAACCTGATAAGAACACTATTCAGATACTTTTTATTCACTTTTGTTGGTTTCTTTTACGAATGTGGCGTACAAGACTATTTTCAAGTGGTCGTATAGCGTTGTTCAGAAGCAGTGGCGGATCCAGAAAAAAATTCTGGGGGGGGCACAATGTGGCTGATGTGCGTGGTTTCAGCTTAAAAGCAAAATAGAGGGGGGGGGGACACAACTCCAGAAACTGTGATCCGTTTTAATTTCCAAATATAATTTAATCAATTATTTAATTAAACTTAATTGATTTATTAAATTTAAATTATCAATAAAATTTTAATTTATTATTCCCTAATTAAATACAAAAAAACACATTTTTTTTTTAAACTGGACATATATAATAAAGGAATATATACTGTCAAAGCACTTATTTTCTTGAGCACTTTTTTTTAACTTTTGGTTTTGTTCATATATAATTCGCGAAATTTTCAGCTCGCAAAATCACCAATAACTTCTTTTTCGCGAAAATGTAGGGGGGGGGGGGGGTCAAATGGAGTCTTCTTCAAGTCTATTGAAGATTTAACGTGAGCATAAATCAACTGTCTAAGTGATTTTGCAGGTGTCTGCTTCTTTCTGTCTTAGCAATTACCCGGTTATCTCAGTTTGTCACATAGAATTGAAAGAATAGAAGTTACATAGAATAGAAGTTTTATCGCTCCATCTGCAAAATAGTTTCTTTTTCCTCGTTTTTAGCGTAAAGGAAGAAAAGAAAGTCAATTCTTTCTCTTCTTTCTAGTCCTTACATAAAGCGTCTGGAGGGGGCACGGGCCCCCGTGCCCCCCCCCCCCCTCTGGATCCGCCACTGTTCAGAAGTGACCAGGTTCCTAGGAAATAAGTTTTACATTAAAAATTTTAACTCTGCGGAAAACTTTCCGTTATTGCTTGCTTTTAAATATTTTGCCTCAATTTATTATTTCATTTCAATTTGATTTTTAAAGTTTTAGTATCTAAACAACCTTAGTCAACATTTGCATTTATCACACTAGTGTGACATTAATAACTTCATAAGTTTCAGGAATATTATATTAAAACTACATGAAAATTGATTTTTTTTCTTACATGGAAATGAACAAACAATCCTTCAATACATCTTGATAAGTATCTATGTATCAAAAATAACACATCCAAAATGTTTAAAATTGCAGTTCGATTGCAGCAAACATGTTTCGTGAAAAGTAGAGGTTAATTTTCTGAATGCAGTAACTTATTTTCGAAGTGGAAATATAAACTTTTTTTTCCATACTGATTAAGTATATAAATGTATTGAACTCATTCTGCAATTTCTGATGGCATCCTTTTGTTTTTATGCAAAGATTTTCTGCCGAAATCCAGTAATGTCCCAATTACGAATGCTATCGGCTGACGAGCGGGGTGAAAATCGGCCTATGGACGTTGCGCAATAGTTTCAGTCCGGAGGCTTTCTAGTTCAGGGGGTGTTGGCTGAGTTGACAACTGATGGCTTCCCTTCCGCCTACAGTGGCTAGAATAGATAGTGTGCCGTTCGCCATTGTCCTCAGCGTTTTTTCTGTACCCGAAAGTAAGCCTCCACTAGATGGCGCTTTATTCGACAGCGAGGTAAGTTCGGGCCCGCCGGAAGACGGCTTTGGGGCCAGCTGCTGCGATTAAAGGCTCTGTGTACCAAAAGTCTTTCATTCAGCCGATTGTCATTCAGAAAGTGACAAGTGACATTTTTTTTTTTTTTTTTTTTTTTTTTTTTTTTTTTTTTTTTTTTTTTTTTTTTTTTTTTTTTTTTTTTTTTTTTTTTTTTTTTTTTTTTTTTTTTTTTTTTTTTTTTTTTTTTTTTTTTTTTTTTTTTTTTTTTTTTTTTTTTTTTTTTTTTTTTTTTTTTTTTTTTTTTTTTTTTTTTTTTTTTTTTTTTTTTTTTTTTTTTTTTTTTTTTTTTTTTTTTTTTTTTTTTTTTTTTTTTTTTTTTTTTTTTTTTTTTTTTTTTTTTTTTTTTTTTTTTTTTTTTTTTTTTTTTTTTTTTTTTTTTTTTTTTTTTTTTTTTTTTTTTTTTTTTTTTTTTTTTTTTTTTTTTTTTTTTTTTTTTTTTTTTTTTTTTTTTTTTTTTTTTTTTTTTTTTTTTTTTCAATTTTATTAATTTCATCTAATTTTTATCTTCTTTTGAGGAAAGAAACTCTACAAAAATAAAATCAGAATTTGCGTTTTATTTTAAAAACGTACACGAAACGAAAAGCGGCCTTTAATCGCCAAAAATAGATTGTAGATTTTTTTCTTTTCCATCTCGCCAAGTCAGCGTTGCAACCCTTTTCGTAAAACGTAAAGCAACCCGAAATCCACTCACGAGGCACTAGGGACTTTATAGCAAGTACGAAAGGGATGCCTTATTATTTCATATGAATAGGCGGATATATTTGATTGAGCATTTCACACGCGATCTTGATTATAATGCGTCTTAAATCTTAAGATAGATCACGTTTTATAATTCCTGTAATAAGGCATTATACAGTTGCTGTCGGTTTATGGTTGAATTTGTCTTATGAAGGGTTTTCGCATTCTTGTTGCAAGATTCAGTGGCGTAGCTAAGGGATTGCTGGCGCCGGGTATCACTCGTTCAGGGGTGACACCGGGCCACGAAGGGCATAGGCGTAACTAGGGTTGGTGAAAGGGGGAGGTCACCCTAAAAATGTACGGACTAAACACCAATAATAAGAAGTGTAAAAGAGTCGAAAATTTACAAGTCATAAATACTTGTCTCTAAAGATATACTCCGTGTTTATTTCAGGCATCTCCCGGGGGGGGGGGAGCTACCCCCTTGGAGCAAGTCAACTTCTCCCCCCCTCCCCCGGCAAAAAAAAAATCAGACAAGTTTTAAAAAAAGAAAGAAAAGAGAAATTACGCTTTTAAGACAATTTACTTTCAGAAACACTTTCAGGGAAAGGACATTGAACACGAGCGACACCAAAAGTTACTTAAAAGATATGAGACTTTATTTTGAAAAATATTGCGGGGGGAGGGTAACCAAACTCCTTTCTGTTTCCTCCAACAACACCAAAGCATCCCGAAATTGCATTGCTAGGAAGATTTCAAAAAGTTTCCTGGGAGAGCCCTCGAACCCTTGCCTCCAGAGTTAGCCTAAGCATGATAGATGTAAGACTAGTTACAAAAATTTAAGTTGCAGAAGCCCCAAATACCCACTCCTCTAACTTCACCAAAGATCTAAACATACATCCACTATATATACATTAAAAAGCTATCATATATGTAAAAAAAAAAATATTTACATCATTTCTAGTCATATATATCTATATATATGTATATATAAAGGGTACGAAACGCTAACCACAGCCGTACCGTATATAGCATCTGGTCCTTCACGGATTACCCCCCAGTATGAGGGGGCACGACTGCGGCGCTATCCTCCTTGTCTTCCCACAAACTCTCTGACAAACTGACAACCAGCACCAGCCATAGGGGCTGGGCTGGCAGAGCTTTGCCGACCTGCTTTACCGACCCGGGGCCATAGTCATGCTACAAAGCAAGCCTTACGTCACCCGGATCGGATGATGCTATTTTTGTCGCCTCTTACGACATGCATAACTACATCAGCGCTATTCTATGCCCGCCATGATTTTGAAGCATACACCTTCCTAATTCTTAACATGCTCCCTCTGCTCCGGAGCCAAGGCAGTAACCAGAATCTTTTTTCGGGGGGGGGGGGGGGGGGCAGACTTCGACACACTTATGTTAAGCAAAGTTTCAGGGAGGAATATATGATACATTGCAAAAGATTTCTGGGGGGGGGGGGGCGTGGGTCCCGCTTCCCCTCTGGATACGGCCTTGATTCACAAAAACATTAAACATTCATTACTAGATACATTAGTTTATTTTTTAATTCAAACGCAATAGAAAATTCAATATTTAGCGCTAAGCAATCTTCTATGTCCAGGCATTCATAATATTAAAACTGAGAAATAGTTTAATTTTAGAGAAAAAAATACAAATTCCCCTACAAAAATGCTCATCCCCACAATAAATTTCTAACAATTTTGTTAAATTTGTAGCAAAACATACCTCAGAAGTGGAAGCGTCTTAATCAAATTTTCCTTTCTTTTTGGATGACGAACGTGTCCATCGCTGGAGTGCAAACATTATTATGTATCGAAAATAATTAAAAATTTAGCTAAAATATAAATGATACTTGATTGTAAATTTAAATGCAGCATTAAACCGTAGCAGTGAGATTGGAAACGTTGAACGGATGATTTCCAGAGTCGTAATGCAATCAGTGATGGACCATAATAAGAAAAAAAACATTAAAAATATAAGAGATGAGAGAACATCTGTAAATGAGAATGCAATGCAAATACAGTTCATCAGTTTTGCAATCGGCTCATCTACAAAAAAGATTTTACCAAAATGGGTGTTTGGACAGGAAGTCATAAATAAATACAAACTGCTCTTTAAGTTTCTTGATGAGCATCCCTTCCTGGCTTGAGGGTTTAACCCATTAGGACAATTGGTGGCTAGGGGTCCTTCATTTTCAGACCCCAGCTACAACACCAGTTTATCAGAAAACAAAACTCCATCACAGTAGAGAATATTTTCCACGAAACTTATTACTTGTGCCATTGTATTCCCGAATTGCTGCCATTGGGTAAAAAAGACATCAAGAAGGAAAGAAAACCCTCTGGAGTGATTGAAAGGATCTCTGTCTGTCTGTGTGTGGTACGGTGATTGAAGCCACCTTTCGCTGTACCCCCCCCCCCCCAAGGTGATAAGGGGGTTGATTATAACCAGATGAAAAGCCCTCTTTATTATGAGCTGCATGCTTTGGTCATGATCACAACCCTTTAGAGAAAGAGGAAGTAAAATCATATACAAATGTGTTTAATTTTTTTAGGGGAAAAAAAAATGTGCTTTGCAAGGCAATAGCCAGAAATTTTTTTGTGTGCCTAAATGTGCCTAAATAAGTAAATACCCAATGGGGGGTTTAACCCCCCCCCCTGGTTACGCCTATGACGAAGGGGGAAACAATAAACCTTTAAAAACTCCATATCATGATACAAATACCTTCAGCTGGATTTGTTTTCTATCATTTTCTTTTCTACTTTTAACTGAGCAAAGTGTTTACTTACAAAAATATTCAAATCGGTATTTTACTGCTAAACACACCACTGCCGTCAACAAATATTTTAAACATTATAACTCCCATGATACAAATGATAGTTTTCTTCTTTTTTTTTCTTTTTTTTTTTGCTGGACTTTCGTCTTTCTATGTATTTAATCTTCGTTTTTTTTTTTGGGGGGGGGGCGGGGCGGGGGGATGACACTATCGATAATCGCTTCGGGTGCCACCTATGCTAACTACGCCACTGGCAAGACTTATTTTGCGGCAATATATAATACATAGGGAGCATTCATAAATGATGTCACGCTTCGAGGGGGGGAGGGGGATTCGTGAAATTGTGACAAAAGTGTGACAAGGGGAGGGGAGGGGGTAACTAGAAGTGTGACATCATGCATTATGCAACATAGCGTGACATGTGACAAAGGGAGGGAGGGGGGTCCGCTGAAGTGTGACACAATATGACAAAGAGGGGGGGAGGGGGTCAAATATCTGGGAAAAACGCGTGACATCATTTATGATCTTACCGAAAGAATAAGAGAGGGTCACTTTTTAAAAAAGCATACATATACTCTGTCTCAGAGTAAAAAGTGATTGTACTCCAAATACGTTAATTTCAACTGACTAAATATTTTTTTAGAGGGTGCACTATACAACATATTCCTAATACAAAAAAATATCTTTTACACATATATACCGTAAATATACAGATTTTTGTATCTAGTAGATGAAAAAAATAGCTGTCCCTCTTCTGTATTTTCTAATTCAGTAACATGTTTTTTACTTTTGTTTTTCACTATAAAAGGGAAAAGGTAAGGCCTCATTTCATCAGGTAAGTCATAATTATTTTAAATTAATGTGATTATTAATGATTTTTTTTAGAAGTTCGGCAAAGCATTTTGTCAAGATACAGTTTCAGGAAAAAGGGTTGAAAATTTTACATACAGATATCAACACTTTTTCAATGAAAGCACCGACACTAGTTAAACATTTACCTGTCATATGTCTTTTTTACAGTTGAAAAACAAAGGTGTAGTGCTGTAAACCAAGGCCGTATCGAGAGGGGGGGTGACGCCTCACCCCCCCGAAAGAACCAAAATTTTTGCAATGTAGCATATATTCTCCCCTGAAATTTTCCCCTGCACTAGTGTTTCAAAGTCAGCCCCCCCCCCCCCCCCCCGAAAAAAATTTCTGGCTACGGCCTTGGTGTAAACAATATCATATAAGAAGAGTATTTTTATTCGATGTCAAATCTGTTACCTATTGTTATGTTAAAATTTGCTAGTTAATTTTTTATAGATTTTGCTTTGTTTCTTAGTGTAGATTTTGGAAGATATTTCGCTGTTAAATGTTAATGTCAAGTCCGTTACCATGTAACTACAAAACACAAAAGTTTGTACCTTTACTGTAAAAATATGTAACTGATACGTTTTTGTATTAGAAATATGTTATGTAATGTACCCTAAAGAAATGTAAGATTTAGTCAGTTGGAAAATAGGAAATTCTGAGTATAATTACTTTTTTCACTCTTTGACAGTACGTGTATGTTTTTTTTTTTTTTGAAAATGACCCAATAAAGTTTAAGTAATTTTCACTCATTTTTCTGTAATAGATGAATTGATTTTAAGAGATAACAAAAAGCATAAAAACTCTGTATTATGAACAGTTTTACAAGCGAGAACACCTCTTGATACTTTAGAGTCTAGACTCTAGAGCAAGGTTTCCCAAACGTTTTTGACCACGGGACCCTTACCGGTTCAGTTTTACTTTGAGGAACCCCCATTAATGTTCACATTGAAAATCAAATTTAACGAGCTGAACAGGGCTTAAAGGCTGCCCCCCCCCCCCCAGTGAGAAATAAGTTTAAAACTACTTGTTTTGAATTGAAGGTTTTAGTATTGTAAAATTCTAATTTGGAATGCTCCCTTTATGTTTGTCGTGTGCTCCCCTTACCCCCCCCCCCCCAAAAAAAAAGCCAAGTAATTCCCCTGGATTTCGAAGTCAACTAAAAAGTGGAAAATTGATAACCATTGGTTATCCTTCTGAAGAACCTTTGTAACTTATTTTTAAGTCATCATGCTGTCAAAGGAAAACACTTTTATAATTGAAAATAAAAATAAATTGCAATTTTTAAAAAAATTATTACACCTGTCACTGTATTGTTAGTAATGACTGTAAAGGTAGGTTTTATTTCAGATAGTTAAGTACATAGACATGGAGTAGCGTCCAATCTAGATCTGAATTTGTGTTTAATATGCAAACATTTTTGCATCGATATGTTACTGCAAAAGGGAGAAGGATTAATATAGCTTGCTCACTTAAATACTGGTTTTCATTTTTTTTTTTTTTTTGTCTTAACTTAAAACAAAAAATTGCGTGAAATATTTCATTACAATGAAAAGATTGCTTCAGATAATATGAACTCTAAACTTCTGCTAGGCTCTTCAGCTGTTTTGTATTTATGATTGTAACCACTTCCAGTTATAACACTGAATGTCAAAAGTTAATGCTCAATAACTTGTTAAGGGTGAATATTAGGAAAAGTGCCAAATTGAGTATGAAATATTTCAGTTTTTAAAGATTTTTTAAAACTGATATTTATAGTGTATTTTAATTATAAATTAGCTATAGTTTTTTTAAAAAATGAGGGGCAAGATCAAGAGGAAGAATTACCCCCCTTTTTGAAAGGTTCAATTTCTGTACTGTTACAGATCTGATGCCAATGTTACAGATCTGACAATTGTTACAGTTTCTGCCCTTAAGTTGTACAAAATATACTTCCCATATTATTTACATAAAATAATATAATATAGAACAAATAAATATGTATAATAATCATTTGTAAATGGTAATGTTGTTGAAACTTTTGCAAAAAATTAGGTATTTTATAAAAATGTTACATTGAAAATTTCGATTCAAAAAGATTTTCAGAAAGTGAAATTATTCTTATTTATAATAGGTCAAGTGTGTGGGTGGGTGAAGGGATAGTTCTTCAATGAAAACACTAAACGAATAAAGCACTCGTATCTTTAGGGAATATTGTTTATGTTACAAATTCAGGGCTTATGTACATAGGTTAAACTGGAACACGGTTAGTCGGCGTTCGCTTGCCCGCTGCTCTGCTGTACTTCAATTTGCTTGAAGTGTTATCTTGAAATTTCTTAAGGTAAATAGCGCGATCAAACAGTTATAATTACATTATGTCACACTTATGTTACAAAACAAAGTAAAGAATGTTTTAGTATTCTTTTCTTTGTAAAAGTAAAGAATATATTATAAAAATGACCTGAACATAGAATTTGAGCAATTTGAAACAAGGTGAACAGAAAGATTCACAATATCAAGAAATAATGTGCATCTGAATGGTACCAAGAAGAACTTAAGTACAAGCTAAATGTTTGACCCATTCCAAATTTAAAGCTAACGATGTTCTACTGTAAAGCATTTTGAATCAATATTTCTATTTAAAGAAAGAAAAAAAAGGATACTGTGCATAAGAACATAGCTTTTCTTAGCCATGAAATGTGAGCATACATCTCTCTGAAGGCAGCTGAAGCAGGAGAGGTCTTGAGTGGCTATTTGTTTCTTTTTTGAAGCATGCCAGATAATTTGATGTTTTTTCATTATACTTGCAATCTCTTAAAAAGTAAATTTTTCTTTATTTCTGGTGATACCTTTTTTCCCCAATTAGTTTACGAACTTTAGTAGCAGGGGATAATGAATTTTTCGATTTATTCTTGACTTTTAAACGATATATTTCTTTCCTTAACTTTTCAATTTTCATCTCTTGTTTACGAGATTTAGCAATCGTGGTTTTCAGCTCATACCTCATAGAGCTATAAGTACGTTTTGCTTTTTTTCTGCCAGACTTAATCCGTGGAGATTTTCTACTCTCAATAGGTGTTTCTTCCATTACAGGTGTTTCTTCAGCTTGTTTCAAAGACTTTCGCTTTCTGTAACTGCGGGAATCTTTCTTCCATTGCTTTCTTTTTAAACGCTGTTCTCTTTTGGAAAGGTTGCATACACTTTTAATTACACCCCTCTCCCTCATTTTCCTTTTACGTTCCCTGTCTTTTTCTCTATCCAGAGCTTTCTTCTCCTCTGACATGTTTTTCCTACATTTCCTGACATGATCAAGACAATTTTGTCGCCTTTCCTCTATTTCTTTGGATGTTTAGTTTTTTTTTTTAGCTTTTCCTGAGCTTTTCTTTAATTTATCCATGTTTTTGAAAATGTATAATAAACTAAAAGCAAAAAAGGGTAATTATTTATTTACACCAGTTTTTATGTTTAAAAGGAAACAATCATTATTTAGAATAGATAATTTTTTGCACAGCCTAGTATTAAAATATAAAGAACAAAATTAGTAACTTATGCTTACAGATAAAATAAGTATATTTCAAAAACATTACAGGTGAGTTTTAAAGAATGGAACTGATTTAGGATACCGTATTTTCGAGAGAAGTGCCACGGCAAATATGGGGAAAAAGTTAAAAAAATTGCTAATGCGGAGCTTCTACCGGGCAAAACAGCAGTAAAGACGCGTTTTAATAGCGGAACCACATCCTTTTCTTTAAATATCAAAAGGAATATCTTTACATTTTGTTGCTGTGGTAAGTTAAATAATAATAAAAGGGTATAATAAATTTTAATATTTAAAAAAACCGTTAAAACAAGTTATTTTATTTAATGTAATGTTTCTTTGGTAATTAATATTTAAATTTTGGGTGCGGTACGCACAACGAAAAAAGCTTTTCTTTAATACAAATTGCGAATGCGGCGCTTACTACTGAAAATACGATAATCACTTTTTTTAGGTGGGAGGGAGAGAAAGCACAAAATGGTTCACATATTTTTGAACGCAATGTTGTGTTTTCAGAAGCCTTGAAAATCAAAGTTCCGAAAATTTACAGAAAAAAGGTCTTATTTCTTTAGAAACTTATATTTTCGGAATTATTCAAATTTAAAAAGTAATTGAAAGTTTGGCTACGATAGTGATGCATTTAAGCTCATCTTATTCTGCAAAAAGCAACTTCTAAACACATAAAAAGAAAAACTAAGAATGAAAAGAAATAGAAAACGCAAGCATAAGTTCGGCAACAAAGAGCTGCTTCATTGTTACAGATCTGATTGTTACGGAACTGACAAATTTCCCTCATTATATTCGCTAAACATCCTTACTTAATAGATTGAAGCCAAAAAGTGCAACATTCTGTTCAAAACATTCAATTCCTTTTCTCATAGACAAACACAAATTAAAAAATCAATTAATTTGGGTTTTTACTTTCGTTACGGAACTGATCTTTCATTTGGTAGACACAGTAAAATAAAGATTGAAAAAATCTTACCTGTTATTCTGTTGTACTGAAGTTCAAACTTCCAACTGCTACTTGCACGTGGCAAGAATTGGCTCTAGCATACGTAGTTAGTTGGCGCCAAAAAAGTTTTTTTGAGCGGAAATAATACCTCAGAAGTCGGTGTTACGGATCTGATACGAAAACTTGGGACAAGGATAGATTTTGTTTTTTTTCTATGTATATTTACGTTTTCTAAAACATGAAAGTCAATTATTAAAAATGAACATAAAATACATTGTTTCCGCTGACAGTTGTTTTTCTCGCGATGTTATATAATGCACAGTTTATTTTTAAAGATCGCGATTCGTAACTGGGACACGTTACAGATCTGATTTTGGACATATAAAAAGCTTCTTTTGCCATAAAGTAAAGTAACAACTTGGAAATTTTGCCATGGATTGAATGTAAAACGAAGTTAACACTAGTAAAAAAAATATTTCTTTGGTATTTAATAGAAACTTTTTCAGAAATTTCTCTGGGACTCAAATTGGCAATTTTCCTAATATTCATCCTTAAATGAAAGTAATCCTAGTGACTCTATTACTTTAAATATTTTCATACACATTAAACACTGCAGTTTCAACAAAATATATGTTGAAATCTTTATTTTAAACTAATCGTTTTAAAAAGGGTGAAAAATACACGAGTCTGTTTCATCTATACTAACAATAAAATATTTTAACTTTAATGTTTCCATTACACTTAATAAAAATCTTTGAATTTTCTAATTAATGAATTAAAAATGAAATGATGTGTTCCACCGATAAAATCATATTTTGTAAACCATTTCTGAGCAGGGTCAAAATCGAGCATTACGCATGGCCAGTTTTATTTCAACAATTGACTTTTTACCATTTTGATAAAATTATTGTTTAAGAACACCCTGATCTTCTTTATATTGTTTACATCGGATTGAAAACGGGAAAATACAATTACAAATGCACTATTCGAGCAGTCTTTGAAGCGTTGATTTGAAAGTTGAGCGTTGAGTTGAATCATTGTACAGGAGAAAAATTAAATTTTTAAGTGTAAAAATCATGAACAGGAAACAAATGAGACATGATTGTGCACATAAACTGCAAACTTCTGTGAACCGTTAATACGCACAAGAGGCATTTGACTATAAAAACAAATTTTTTCCAATGCCATCATCAAAAAACTAGTTTGTTGTTTACTAAATGTAGCCGGTACGGTGACGTCGCGTAAGGCGCGGGGCTCGGACGCCCGAGATTATGGGTTCAAACCCAACCATATCGATAAAAATAATTTAACTTTGTGCAAGTAAACAATAATAATAAAATTACACGTTAATTTAAAGCACAAATGAGCAATAAAATGCAGACATATGTTTCGGGATTGCTTGGAATCCCTTTTTTTCAATGCGACAAGGAGCTTCTAGATGCAAAACATCCAAATGAAGACATCCCTTCATTTGGATGTTTTGCATCTAGAAGCTCCTTGTCGCATTGAAAAAAAGGGATTCCAAGCAATCCCGAAACATATGTCTGCATTTTATTGCTCATTTGTGCTTTAAATTAACGTGTAATTTTATTATTATTGCCAACCATATCGAGTAATTCTCAACATGCAGAAAATCGCCTACACAGAAAGGAACCTTGAGTATCTATGTTGCTTGGATACTCTTGGCTAAATTAAATTCCTAGTGCAGTTTCGCATTGTAAGTGCTTCACCTCCCAATGAGGAAACTAGACGTCAAAACTCTCAAGTGGCAATGGCATCCGCCGATTGTGGTGCAACTTGAAAGAATGGATTCCAGTTTCCGGAGAATACACAAGCAACGGTTAATGACCAACCCATGTAGAAAGAAGAAGAAATGTCTACTAAATCTTACTCTTCGACTCCTTTCGGGGGTCATGTCAGCTTTAAAGTACTAATTGAATCAAAAAATCCTTTCATGTACACTTTCTGCATCAGAAGTTCTTTTTGATGAGATAATAAGTCCCAAGCCAATAGGGCAATTGAATTGGTATTAATAAGGTATTCAAATTTCATCATAAAGCCCAATGGTGTTTCTCTTAACTGCTCGAAATCGAATAAAAAATTCTTCAAAGCTAAAAGTGAAGCATAAGAATGCTTCACTTTTAGCTTTTTTGCTGCTATTGACATAATGGTTCACCAAATTCATCAAAGGTTTGAGAGCGTGTCCTTAATTAACAGTATGTTCAATTTTTTAAGTCCCAAAGCATTAACAGAGTGCACAACTAAAGAATTTAGGGAGTTATGAACTAAATTTTTCGAGAAGTACCAAAATGATGTATGAATGTCAATTGCCTCACAAATTATTAGTTTGCGAAACATTTGCGCAAGTGAAATAAAAGAGAGAAACTTGACAAATATAGCTAAAGTTGCTCATCTAGTGAGGATCCAGAACAATGTTTTATCATCTTAGTCTCCCAGATGTATCTGTATGCAATGCCTTTTTGATCATTCTTACTTTGCCAGTAACATAAGCATAGATTTTGGTTTGCTTCATTTTCCAAACTGAAGCTAATCAAATCTTACCTTAGAAGGACGATGACAGAAGAAAGATTGAGTGGTCTTGCTGTTTTAAGCATGGAAAGCGCCAGGATTCACAATTTGCACCTAGACAAACTTGTTCAAAGATTTCTTAATTGTAAAAAACTAAGAACAGATTATTAACAACATATTAATGCAGCACTGATTTTCTTGTCCAATTAGTGTCTAATTTGAGCATGGATAGTGCCCCCTCTTGTATCATTATTATTATTTAATTCTATTTATAAATAAATAACAGAAACCCTTAACAAAATTCTGAATAAAATTACTTTTAGATAGTGTGTTATTTTCTCGTGTTAGTAAGATAAATATCATTCCAAGCTGGTAAATGCATGCAATGTTTCAAATCGTTACCTTTTTGAAAATCCGCCTTTTCATAATAAATACGATTTTAATTATCTTAAATTAAAATAAAATTAATGGTTATAAAACCCGAATGTATCATCACCACTGTGTTTTTGTTTTAATTGTTTGTGATAAGCCAAAGATAGGGCGCACTTATAAATCTTGCGGGGGGGGGGGGGACGCACCTAAGGCTACGTACGTCACTGCTTATACGCATAAAATACTTTACACATCGTGATATGTTCGGACAGCCCGCCATTTCTGGGGTCAGGAGACGGCAACTGAACTCCCTTGGCTTGAGAATTATAACGTATCGATGTGTTTGCGAATGTATTTTGCTGATTTTTAAAAGCTATATACCTTGGCTGGCTTCCTACCCTTATACCCCCCCCCCCCTGTAAAAATGTGGCACTTCGAAGCAAAGGAGTGTAAGTGACAAAATTGAAAATTTGGAGATAACCAGTGGAAATGATAGGGATAGCACTGTTCTGTATTGTGGCAAGAGTTATATAACAGTCATGTTAGTGATATTTCTAGCAGGCGCTCCGTAACAACCTGATTTAGAAAAAAATTAACATTAAAGGTCCCATAATATCTAACCTAAACCGTCTGCGCAACATGGGGAGGGATATAATTTGCTGTAATAAAAAGCAAGGCATTTTGTTATTACTATTTTCCATTTTAATTTTATAGCCTTTGAATGTGCATTCTTCATCACAAAACGAAAAGCTTTTAAAGCAGTAACTTTTTTTTTTTACAAGGGCTTTTTTTGCTGGTCGTCACTTTTGTATTTGTATTTGTATGTTTCTTAAGTAAAATACTAAAAAATATATTTAAAAAGAAAAGAAAAAAATCAGTGGATAGCAAAAGATGAAGCCCGTAAAGTTTTCCAGCTTTTCATAAGACATTTTTTTCTATCTCCTTAAAAAAATTTGTTTTTAAGAGTTGTTCCTTTTCGAAATAAACGATTGAAATATAGGCGTACCATAAAATGGATTTAAACCCCCGAAAAGTCCGACATCTAATAGAAGCCATTGTACACTGCATGCATTAGCATGAGAGGTATTGCTTTTATTCCTAAGCAATACCACTCCTCGAATCCAGAAATAACTACTAGATTTGCTACTGCCTCCTAGAGTTCCTTTATAAGACGTAGTCTTCAGAGTAACGACAGATCGGGGGAAAACTGCCTCCGGACGAAAAACAGGGTTGCCGCCGAGTGCAAGGTTGGCTTCATACTCGCTCAAGGATTTCCGCTAAACGATAATCGTTAACGGGAAATTTTGTCCACTTGATAGCAAAATTTCTGTTTGAATTAAAAGCTACTTTTTGCGTAAGCCACAAATGTTTTTTAAAAATATCTTTGGTCTCAACAAGTCCAGGATAGTTTAATCATTCGCAGCTTTAAATTACGTTATGTTAAATATGAGAACATGGAAATTGTTACTCTTTAATTGATTCAAAAATAAATAATGATATTTATAAATTTATTATTTTCAACATAATTTCTTGGATTTTTAATTCTGAAAGTTTTTTTTTTTTTTTGTGTTGATAATATTGCATTAATAAATCATTAAAAGATTACTCGTTTTTTTTTATTTCTTAGGGAAACTAAATTAAAATTTAAAGCAGTAATGCTAGAAATATATGAATGGTAAAATAATGAATTGGTAAAAAAAAAAATTGGAATTATTATTTAATCAGTGATATTTTTATACAAAACTCGTTATGTAAAAGTTATGTTAAAAAATTTTCTAAGAAGAAAGAATGTACTTAGAGACCGTTCATAAATTCCCCCCCCCCTTTTTTTTTTTGATATATTTGACCCCCTCCCCCCTTTGTCCCGCTATGTTGTATAAGCCTGATGTCACACTTCTTGTTACCCATCCCCCTCGAAGCGTGACATCATTTATGAATGATCCCCTTATGTGAAAAAATACATTTCCCCATGAAGGTATTCATTAAATTAAGAGCAAATACGGAAAACTTTCTCCGAGGCCGAATTCAGCTCCGCATATGCGGCCTCCCCCCTCGTAACTCCCTAACTTCAAGTAATTTAGTAGGAAAACGAAGATGACATTATATAACATTTTTGAAATTGATAATTGGTTTTGAAGGGCAGTAAAACTTGGCCTCCTACACAGCTAACTACCCTGCCTATTTAAAAATTCGGCAGAATAAGCCGCTTATATATAAGAAAATCCATTCGTAACAGACTGACAAGAATGTGTGGAAGCGGCCGATATGTTTACATTCCAATAGTCGCCAAGCATAAGCAAATCACGCCAAGTCGAAGATACAAAGTATTCGTTAAAATAACTTAATTTTACTAAATTTAAACACTTTCTTAATCTTGAAGCGATGTTTTTTAATTACTTTAGGATACTAGCTATTTATTTATTAGGGAAAATGACAATTAGGGCCAAAAATAGCGGGTCAACATGGAATATTAGCATTAAGAAAGCATGCACTTATTTAAACAAAGAAATAATTAAATAAATAGGAGCATATGGCCCAAAATAAAGCTACATTCCTATATTTTAAACATTTTAGAACAATAATAAAAGAATTTAAAAAATGTATTTGCCTTTAATTTTACGGATTCCCGTGTTTTTTCATGGCATTTAATCGTCTCCACGTTAAAGCTATGGGACGAAAGAAGGCACTGCCTCGGGCGGAGGGTTCAAACCTTCCACCAATAGGAAAATGATACCGCTTTGACGCTACTCTCGCTAAGATACAGGGACTCTACTGCCTCCAAATGCATCCTTAAGCATGGTGGGGAAGAGGGGGGGGGGGGGAAGCACAGAAAATGCAGCGAACATAAAATGTTTTCCTTTGGGACAGGTTAAAGAACTCAATATATAACAACGTAAAAATGCAACCGTAATACGAAATTTCACGGATATGAATGCTTTCTATTGGAAAAAAAAAACAATCATTTTTAAAAGCCTTTAAGGAAATCTTTGATTACATTAAAATAAATCCGAAATTTTACATGAAAATACAGTTACTTATCACTCGGTAATTATTATTTGCAAAAGTGTCAAAATAAAAAAAAAATTAACAAACTCTATTCATTCAAAGCAACAAACGGCAAGACATATCCGATTTGCTTTAACAGAAGATGACCCCCGTATAATCGCTTCGACTCTTTTGGTTCGCAGGCACCATAATTGGCTAAAATCATTGGCGGAGTAAAATAAATATCAACAAATCCACCAAGAAACAAGAACCGAGTGTCGAAGTTGCCAAGAGAGCTTTCGTCCTCGCCAAAACACATCGCAGAAAATCAAAAATTGATTATATATTGTTATATCAGGAATTCGCTAGAAAAATCGCTTGTTGAAACTTTTGGGAAACTGCAACAAACAGTTTATTTTCGGAGGGGGGCAACACCTTTTGACCCAAAAAATTCCCTTCATTTGACAGAAAAATAATAATTACTCTTTAGTTTAAATAAAATTTTCAGTTAAAGAGGTTCTGTAGTACAGAATTTGTTTTTCCTGAAAAACGTAAATTTTGAAAAATGATTAATTTTAGTACTGTATTCTGACTCGAATAAAAACATAGTTGTAAAATATGTTTATTGATTTGAGGAGAAATGAAAACAAAATGAAGTCAAAACATGATTTTTAAAATTTTCTTTGGGAATAAGAATTTGTTTAAAATACTGTAGCACATTTATGCAAATAACTCATAATATCAATGAAATCAGTGTCCTACAAAAGATGAGAGGACTTACATATGCCAATGAAACAAAATCAGAAAAAAACAAAAGATACTACCATAGATAAACTTTTCTTGCATCTGATTTTTCTTGTGAGCTGATAATTTTTATTCCTTGTATGTTACACTTGGTTTCTGAAATTCATCACTGGAAGATCTTGTTATAGAAATCTTCACCTCTAACAGGTAGGGGTCTGGTGGAGAAAAGTGTCCTGACTGGAACCATCAAAGTAAAGTTACTTGAACTTTTGCTTTGTTCACTTTACTTAATTCAAAGTTATATCAGGATGACAGATGAACTTTGAATAGGATATATTGGTGTTTGGGCACAGCTCTTCTTGCTCTATTTATTATTATTATTTTTTTGTTTGTAAAAATGAAGTCGCCAAGATTGAATATGAAAGACCTTCACAATGATCTTTTTTTGGTACTACTGTGATATAATCCCCCCCCCCCCTTGGCGACATTCGAGCTAGCGCGCCAATTTGTAATGATTTTCGGTTGGCGATAGTTTCAGTGGCAACCCAGCGCCATCGATGTTGGCTGACGTAATGTGTGGCAACACGGAAGGGCTTGTGTTGGTGTGATTGTTGAACTTTAAGAAATTTTTTTTTGCGAATAAGTAGCTATTTAATAGTTTATTTTATGTTTAAAGTTTGTGGAGATTTTTCCTGTTGCTAAAGGAAGAATGTAAAGTGTTATGGTGCATTAATTTGGTTCAATTGTTTTCTATTGTGGCCAGAGGAATGATTCTATATTACAATAGTTTGTTAAGGCGCCATGTTTTTGAATACGTTAAAATGGACGGAAACGTGATTTGGTGCTTTTGCAATCTGAAGTATGAAATTGTTTTGATTGATAAGTGCATAAGTTTGGTTAATTGTGACTAAAAACGATGAAAAATTAAGTGGTAATTTTCGGACCATTTCGTCATATTGGATAGCAAGTTTGTAGTGATTTGGGATTAATATTGAAAAGCCAACTGGTTTAAAGTGAGTTCTTTATTTTTCTAAATTTATTATTTTCTTATTTTATGTGTTTGTAAGGTTATAAAACAATGACTTTTCAATTGTTCTAAAATATTAGCTGTAGTAATTAGTGGCGTTGCTGGTTTTGATAAAGTGGGTTTCCGTTAGTTTAATGTAAAATGTACTTGAAGTTTTGCTTGGAATTGCGCGATATTTTTGCTATGTTTTTCGTTGAGTAATGCATATCATTTTATGTTATGATAATTAATTGCAATAGTCATTATTGTGCCTAAAATGCGTGTTTTTTCAGTGAATGGTTTTTATGGTATTTTTAATGGTAGGCTTCCAATAGTTTAATGCAAAATGTACTTGAAGTGATGACCGTTATTAATTTTGTTATCTAGGGTGGTATTTTAAAATTCGGATAGCGTTGATTTGCGCGATATTTTAATTATGTTTTTCATTAAATAATGCATATCATTGTATGCAATGATGAATCATTGCGGTAGTAATTATTGGGCATAAATTGCGTGTTCTTTTAACGAAGGGTTTTTATTTAAGTTTAAGTGATTTGGTAAAGCAAATAATTCTATTTTTCAAGTAATTATTAATCCGTTAATGTATTGAATTGTTGTTGAAAAATGCTGTACGTGCTTTACGTAGTAGCGTCGATATTGTGTGTAAGATATAATTTGCAATTTTTGGTATTTTATTGTTTTTTAGTGATTTTTCTTGACATGTTTGCTATGTTTATGATGTGACATTGTTGGCGATAAAATCATCGCCAAGAGTGTTGTATTCTATTTGAAGTTGGTGACATAAAAATCTTGTTGTTGGCGACGGTTTCTTGGCGCCAACGAAAAAATCGCCAAGGGGGGATTATATCACAGTAGTTCCCATGGCTCCAATCAACAATAAAATATTTACTGTTATATCGTTCTATAATTATGGAATTATACCAAAATTAAAAGAATGTATGAGATATAGCATAATTGATATTTTCTCATTATAATGAACGAATTTACATCGATTGCAGATGGTGAAGTAAAATGTACCACAGACAACATGAGGGTACGCATTTATATGATTCTAATATTTCTTTTAGATGAAGTAATAATTATTAAAAATCCTGATATATTGAATTTTTTATAGATGCAAGGAAATTTGCACTGAATAAGCGAGGTTAATTTAATAATTAACTAATTTAATAATATTCTGGTTTGTGCAATATCACACAGTTAAGTAAACATAGTTTTTATGTTATATGTAGTAACATAAATATTCGAAATTTTTATATTTATTAAAATATCATTGTATTATCCAAGGCTGCATACAATACACACCCCAAAAATTTTAAATTTTTAATAAATTATCACACGAATTCCTCGTACTAATCTTCCATATTTTCTGGCAGAACTTAATAGTTTGCGGTGGCCGGTGCGCCGTTCGAAGTAAAACGAAGTGGCTATTCAGCCTGGATTTTTAAGGCTGATTAGACCCCACATCTATTCAGCGTGGGAGGCCTCATAGCCAATCATCGGTCTTTCTTTATTCTTGCCCCCATTTTTCGCCCTTCCCCCAGCGTTTACAGCGGCTAGCCATTTTCAAAATATCTGTGATGAGAACGGTTGTCTGCTTTCGTGATCAAAATTTCTTCAGGTATGTTTATGTTCCTTACTTTTTAGTGAAATCTTATAAATGAAAGGAAAATGCTCTTTAGAGTTATTAACTAACGATATGGTAAAAACTGGAATCAAATCCAAGAAAATAGGCTACTTTAATTTAAAGAATTTCCAGCTAGCATTCTTGTCGTCACTTGAATATTGAGTAAGCAATTTTTTTATTTATAACTAAAAAGTTATGTGCTCTAATACTCAAGTTTTATTTTCTACATGTTTAAAAAACTAGAAGTTTAAGCAAAGTAAGTACTTCTTGTAAATTAATAGCTTCTTAGAGTTTCCAGGTACAATAGCGATCATGTACTAAATCGGCTTTAGTATGAACTAATCCGTTTTTATATAATATGATAATTGTGCAGGCTTTTATTGTATATAAATTTGAAGCATTTATTGTGATACTAGCTAATTTATTGTTACGGATAAAGTTTTCAGGTTGAATAGCATTCTCGGCATTTGATTACTGACTGTTCAATGCATTATTAGGCGATAAATTGTGTGTGCATTTATTTTAGTGAGCAAGTTTTTATGTTCTACAAGTTTAAATCATTTGGTATAATAGTTATTCATTTATTGAAAAGAATAAAATTTCCAGGTACAATAGTATTCTCATTATCATTTAAATACTAACCAATCTGGTGTATATTATACAATAAGTTGTGTGTGTGCTTTTATTTTAGTGAATAAGTTTTTATGTTCTGCAAGTTTAAAGCATTTCTTGCAATATTTATTAATATATTGTGGAACTACTGTGATATAACCCCCCCTTGGCGACTTTTTCGTTGGCGCCAAGAAAACGTCGCCAACAACAAGGTTTTTATGTCGCCAACTTCAAACACAATACAACACTCTTGGCGATAATTATATCGCCAACAATGTTACATCATACACATAGCAAACATGTCAAGAAAAATCACTAAAAAACAGTAAAATACCAAAAATTGCAAATTATATCTTAGACACAATATCAACGCTACTATGTAAAGCACGTACAGCATTTTTCAACAGCAATTCAATACATTAACGGATCGATAATTACTCGAAAAATAGAATTATTTACTTTACAAACACTCAAAGTTGAATAAAAACCCTTTCTTAAAAGAACACGCAATTTATGCCCAATAATAACTACTGCAATGATTCACTATTGAATAAAATGATATGCATCCTTTAATGAAAAACATAATTAAAATATCGCGCAATTCAACGCAGAACGAATGTTTATTAAAGCTGTGGGAATTTTAAAATAAGAGACTTCATTAGAAAATATATAACATTGATCAATTAAACCACATATTACATCAATCTATTGGAAGCCTACACTAAAACTAGCATAAAAACTAGACAAAATTAATAACGGTCATCACTTCAAGTACATTTTGTCTTAAACTATTCGAAACCAACATTAAAAATACCATAAAAACACTTCGTTGAAAGAACACGCATTTCATGCACAATAATGACTATTGCAATTAATTATCATTACATAAAATGACATGCATTATTCAACGAAAAACATAGTAAAAATATCGCGCAATTGCACGGAAAACTTCAAATACATTTTACATTAAACTAACGGAAACCCACCTTATCAAAACTAGCAACGCCCCTAATTACTACAGCTAATATTTTAGAACAATTGAAAATTCATTGTTTTATAACCTTACAAACACATAACATAAGCAGATAATAAACTAAAAAAAATAAAGAACTCACTTCAAACAAGTTGGCTTTTCAATGTTAATCCCAAATAGCATCAAACTTACAATCCAATACGACGAAATGGTCCGAAAATTACCACTTTATTTTTCTTTGCTTTTAGTCACAATTAACCAAACTTATGCACTTATCAACCAAAACAATTTCGTACTTCAGATAGCACGAACTACAAACCACGTTTCCGTCAGATTCGAAAAATGGCGCCTTAACAAACTAATATGAATTCATTTATCTCGCCATAATACAAAACAATTGAACTAAATTAATTCACTTTAACCCTTTACATTCTTCCTTTATCAACAGGAAATATCTCCACAAACTTTAACGATGAAATTAACTACTAAAAAGCTACCTATTAGTTAAAGAGAACTTTCTAAAGGTCCAACCATCACACTCTAAAAACACCCATTGCATAATCAGGGTTGCCACACATTACCTCAGCCAACATCGATGGCGCTGGGTAAACGAAAAGATATCGCCAACCGAAAATCATTACAAATTGGCGCGCTAGCTCGAATGTCGCCAAGGGGGGATTATATCACAGTAGTACCGAGCCATGCTTAAGATTAGAAAATGAACACTGAGGAAAAATGACTTTACACTAAGAGTTCATTCTTACAAAGTCAAGTTAAAAGAGAAAATCACTATTGTTGTCGATTTTCTGATTCTCAGTCTCATCTTATCCTGCTGTGTGCGATCTGAGAGAGCGAGCAATGCTCAATTCAAGTAGTTAGTTTATTTCTCAAAAATTGAAAATTGTTTGACTTTATTTTCACAAAGCTAAATAATTTACGTTTTTAAAATAAATTAAAATTGAAAACATAATTGTAATTTAAACATAGTATTTCATTTAGTATGCAAAATTTAACTAATTTAAAGCTTCCTTCCAAGGGGTCTATGAAACCACTTATAGTCGTTATGAAAAATATTTATCACAACTGTTAAGGGTTAAACTCTTTATAATAAAACGTTTCTCTTTCTTTTTTAAAATTTTGTTATGGTTTATTCATTTATTTATATACTTGCAATGTTCAAAATCATTCACGTTGGGCCGTTACTATTTGTTGAAACCTTTGCACTTTTAGCTTTTTTTTTTTTTGTGTGTGTGTGTGTGTATTTGATGCAACGTGTTAAGTTCAATGATTCAACGTTTTGCTGGAATCGTACAGCCTTTTTTTCGCATCTTCTTTCATTTCACAATATTTCTCGTTATTTTATTTATAATTCGCAATTTAAAGCCTATTGAACAAAAATACAAATTAATTTTTGAATATAAGTATGTTTTTAGGCTGAAATGTTGCGAGTGAAAGTTTGACTCACATCTTCCAAAAAAAAAAAAAAAAAAGAGTCAATTTTTTTCGAATAATATCGATAATATGTGTCAAAAGTCAAAAATTCAGCTTTCACTACATGTATGGTGATTGCAGTGGCGTAACGGGACTTGCTTACGCCCTCCATAGCATGAAGTATTGCACCCCCCAAATTATTTGTTTCCCCATAATTGTTATTATTGTCATCATTCGATCGAGCGTCCCTTAACTTTCTGCGCCACTGGTTGTTGGTGAAATTCTCAAAAATTCAGTCAGTCTGTCTTGCCATTGTTTCAGAACAGGAAAATTTTTTAATTGTGCAAACGTGGCAAAAAAGCACTGGTTTATCTTTCATAGCACTTGATGTCGATGCTTATATGAGGGTAGACAGTACACAGTCGAGGAATTATTTTAATAATTCATTACTCCGTATCTACTTCTACAGTTTTATTAATTAAAGATAGGTTGCAGTTGCATGGGCATATGCATTGACATGGTGCCCTGTGGTTATGTGTGAGCAGTATGATCACGATCGCATTAGTTATCGTCTGGCTACAACAGCTCCACTATCCAGTGCCTGATTACCGCAAAGGCCAATTAGTTTTAGGGGCCCCCAAATGGTAAGAAAGATTTCTCAAAATATCTCTTAAAAGATATTTTTTTTAATTTTTCGTACCCAATGTTGTGTCTTGGGCCCCTGACTGCCTTAATCGGGCCCTGCTGCTATCGCATTTCACCGAAGAGGAGCAACGAGGAGTAATCATATTTTTGTGGTCAGTATGGTGTGAATGATGCTGAAATTTACTTTTGAAAAAGGTCACAATACGGAAAAAGTGCTTTATCTCGTAAAAGTGTTTTTTTTCCAATCGAGAGATGGTTACAGCGCATGATCAAGTGCATTCTTTCTATTTAACCAATACATTAAAATTCGCCTTTGGTTTGGGCAGCAAGGATCTCATGTTCACATTTTAAAGTAAGATATTCCTTACATATTGATACATTTCAAATTACAAAATAACAAGCACCCAATCATCATGATTAACCAGGGTGACCATATTTCTGAGTGTCAATTTGGGGACATGTCCCCAAAATCCGAGAACAATTTGGGGACATAGCAAACCAATACATATACACCTCTATTATGATAAATTAATCTCATTAATATATTTCAAAGGGTATGCAAACATATTTTCTGCAAAATTTATGCATATTTTGTTAGTTCATTGTCTATTAGAAATTGAAATACTATGGCAATAACTTGATAATTGCCATAACATTAACTAAAATTTTGCAAAATACTATCTTAAAAGTGCAAAATTGCAAATCTAGAAGCAATTTGAAGACAAATAATAGAAAATTTTAAATTTGGGGACTGGCCCTGAATTTCGAGGACGTATGGTCACCCTATGATTTACAGACATAAACATTTGATTAATTGTTATTACTTAATTTAGAGTTAACGATTAGCTAGGGTAACCAAACCTAGAATTTTGGGGACAGTCCCCAAATTTGATTATTTTTAATGCTTTGTCCCCCAAAACACCTTAACTACTTGGGGGCGCAGAAACTCCCAAAATTAAAAAAAATTCTATTCTTTTTCTTCAAATTACTTCGAAATTTTCAATTTAAAAGTTTTATATAGTATTTTGTAAAATTTTATAAAATATTATGGGAATGATTAAATTATTACCTTAGTACATTACATCTTACCGGTAATGAGCTAAGATAATATACACACATTATGTAGAAAATGGGTCAGAATAACTTTTGAAATACCTTAACGAGAGTTAATTTTTGATAATAGCAGTTTACATGTTCTGTTTTTTTATATGCTCTGTTTTATTATTTCCCTAAAAGTTTTTTATAACGTCCCAAAATTTTTCTTCATGATTTTTGAACATGTTTCTAAAGTGTCGTTTACAAATAGAGTCACGCTACGATAAGCCTTTTGTAAAACTTTGAAAAATATCCATGGACTTAAGGCTGTTCTTGTGAAAATCGCGATAAATATGAGATGCTGGGAACCGATTTGTAAAAAATCTAACCATGATATTTTAATGAAATTTTGCGCTGTGTCACATGAATATGTAAAGAACAGCGTACATTGAATTAATTGAAGCTAAGTTGCATATTTTTAAGGAAAAATATTACTGAAAAGTACTTTTCATCAATAATGAAAAAAATATCTGGAACAGACACACGAGAAATGAGCTAAACGTAGAAACTCTAAACATATTTTTTCTGAAGCAGAATTTTTTTGTTGACGAATTGCAATTGAAATATTTAGTAAATAATAATAAAAACATTTTTTATATCAGTTTGTTCTGAAATTTCTACAGTTTGAGCGCTATTTCTTATATTTAGGCAAAATGTTGACAGATGGCGCTACAAGTGCGAGTAAAAGACGTAAAAGGTGTTTTATTTTAAATTACATATGTTTTTTCCTTATTTTTATGCTAAAAAACAATTTATACATACTATAAACTTATTGTGTTGAATTTTATTCCTTCAGATGCATTATAAAGCATTTAAGAACTTTTTTCCTCCAGAATCAGTTATTCACGGTCATGTGTGGTGCCGCCGGATAAATAGACTCTAGTTTTCGCGGGTGATGCAGAAGTTTTGTGCGAAATTTTTGTTTTCTTCTAGAGGGTTGCTAAAGTAAGCAAATACATATTATGCATGATTGCATGATACATATATAAATATATATATACAGAGAGAGAGAGAGAGAGACGCACACACATTACTAACTCTTCGTCAGAGCAGAATCTCAGAATATTCAGACTCGCCATATGAAAGTGTCCCATCCAAGGAGCGAATCCCGCCACCCCGCCACGTTACCACGATGTACACGGCACCGCCACTGGTCCATGTACCAAGTAAATAGTGTTCTTAATCAGTGTTGCAGCACTAATATTTTTCTTGCCGAAACACATCACTGAGGGAGAGAGGGGGAGGGGGGAGAATCATCAAGAAAAAAGAAAAAATGATTGAATCCGACACAATAAAATTGTGCAAAATCACTATATATTAGCATTACTTTAAAAATAAATTCATTTAAAGAATTTTGTAAAAGTAATGCAAATTAGATGTAGAGCAACCAATTTTTTTTTTTATTTTTAGTTGCTCTGCTCCAACTACTACTTGCTCTGGCTCCGTTTCGTGCTCCGAATAATTTTATTAAATTACATTAGTTTCTTTTAAGATTTTTTTTTATATGATAAAAATTTGAAAAAATAATCGGAGTATTAATTTCAATCTTACATCAAGCTTAAACGTTTTTATTTATTTAACTTTTCAAAAAAAAAAAAAAAAAACGAATTTGCAAGACTCACGCAAACTATTATGTTACGGCTATCCCCACATCCGAGTTTTTTAGAAAAAGGAACCTCCAATTTTACTTTAATAATGAAAACAGAAATACAATCTTCATTAATTTATTAATTAATATAAATTACAGAAAACTTTTTCAGTAAAGAAAATGCAATATTGAAATACGATACTAAGGAACCTCGGCGAATCTGCATTCTTGAGTTTACCTAACTATATGACACAGAAATGAGCATTTCGTCTGATTTAAAAAACAGAGAGTGAGAAATTTAAAATACTATTGTAATGAAAAGGGTTAACCATGAAAAGTTACACCAGCAGTTCTAAATATATGGAGGTGAAAAACTAGTAGGCGATGTTTGTTTGTTTGTCTGCACACGATGCCCAGAAGATCCTTTAGCTCATAGTCTTGAAATTTGATACAAAATTACTTTGGACCCTGGGGGTGTAGTTTGGTTAAGTTAGTATATTTTTTTTTCAATTAATTTTTGAACTAATTTTTTACTAAATAAAATAGGATTTTCCGACTTTAATTTAAAATTTATAAAAAGAATGTAGGGATGCAAGAGCAGCACACGTCTTCGAATTTCATCCTTTCCTTTAATGTCATCAAAGATTACCAAATCTCGAAATTTTTCGGTCAAGCATTTTTATGAGAGCAGCTCTTCCCCCATCCTTCTAACGTCATCAAAGATCGCCCAAAATTGCGTTTTTAAAACTTCGTCTTCGAAAAATTTCTGAGGAATAGCCGCCCCTCCCCGCCTAGTCAAACATCACCAGAGATAGCCTAATATGCGTTTTTAAGAATCTAAGAAAAAAAACCATCCCCGGAATAAGCCCCTTGTTGACCTCCCTATTTGCGTTCGAATATTATACTGTTCTTCCATCATCCAGAGCAAGCTGCCTAGCAGAAAGCCAAGAAGAATCCATTCATGTTCAAGGAGGAAACTGTTGGTATTGGGAATGTGCCGTTTTTGTTCTCATCCTTGTTCGTTCCAGTTTTTAACTTTCAACAAACAGAGAAGCAAACATTCTGACTAAATAAGCCCACCTGCAAAAATTCGAATGGATTCTTTGCCATGCGCAGGAAGCGTCAAACTGTCAAAAGTCCGTGGTTGAAATGCACTTATGACCATGCTTTTAGGGAGGAGTCAAAAACTTTTTAATCGGCAGCGGGAGGAAAAGGTCCAAATGAATGTGTGTAAAATTTTATTCAGTTTGGATAAAGTTAACATGCGCCCAATCCCACTAAAGGTTAAGGGGAATAGTACATTATGTAACTTTTTGCTCTTTTAAACGCTTATAATAAAAATTTTCACAACATATTTTTTGAAGCATAAAGTGTTTCAATATACCAACGGATTATATAAATTCAGTCAGACTCGTTTATAACGACGCCACGTTTAACGACATATCGGTTGCTACGTCAATAAATCGCGCTCCCAGTAAATTGAAAATAACATTAACCACCGTTTTTTTAACATGATAGTTAAAATGGAGACCTAAGTGTTAATAGCATTTTTTCCAGAGCGTTCATTTTTGGTTATATCGTTTTTTAAGTAAAAGTCTAAGACCTTAAGTTGAAAGAAAATGATTAACACTCTAGAATTTATACCCTTGTCCCAGCATCAATATTTTTATCTTGTCCTTAACCTTTTATCTGTACTACACCTTGTTCGTTTCCTTTACACCTCAAAAAATGTAAGTCCAGAAATCTTATTGTTCAGCAAGACATGTGTGCATGGGAAACTGAAGTCAGCATTTGGCAAATTAGTGAAGAAACAAGACTCTAGGACCAAATATTTAAAAAAATATACTGTCACGAAATCAGCAATGCACACGAAAACCCTGACAGCGTACTTACCAACCACTCAAAAGCTATGAAAAAGCTGAAACTGATTGAGCGCATTAAAATTCACGGAAGGAACACAAATGCAGGACTGTCGCACATAAAAGCAAATAATGAAAAGCATTTTAAGATTTTAACAATACTGTCATGTTTTTGTTATTACTGTAATTATTTTTTTATGGAATTAAAGCAAATACTAGGACTTAAATTTAAAAGGGAGACAAATAGACAATAACTGCTATACCTCAGTGTAACAGAGGCACATTACACATTTTTTTCCAAAATCAGGTACTATAGGTGCATTTTCATGCAACCTCTACAACTAGAGAATTTCGTTCAATACTGTAATTAGTTTTTTTTTCACGCAAACAATGAGTCTCTGGAATGATTGACAGCTTTCAGATGTGAAGGAACAAATATAAATACTGACACAAAGGACGGTGTAACATGTTTGTTTGGGGGGGATAGATGTTGGTTCTCAGTTCAGTAATTACTGGTAATTACTGCAGTAGTATATTTGCATGTTACATATTAATGAGTTATTACTGAGACACCTACATAATGATGGTAAACGTAACGCTCGAAAACACTACTACTTGATGGTAAAATGTAACGCTCAAAAGCACTAACAGATGAAGTTGGGGGAAAAGCATTCATAATGTGAAGAACTTCCCGTGGTACCCACGTAAAAAAAATTTCAGTGGAGTATTGATATTGGCAATATATATAAGGGACCGTCCATAAATGGTGTCACACTTTTTTCCGATAGATTTGACCCCCTCCCCCTTTGTCATATGTCACGCAATGTTGTATGAGCCTAATGTCACACTTCTTGTTACCCCCTTCCCTCCCTTTGTCGCAGTTTGTCACAATTTCACGAACCCCCCTTCCCCTCTCGAAGCGTGACATCATTTATAAATGATCTTTAATGAGTATATGCTCCAGAGTGATGCCTAATAAAACAAAATCCACATTGTGTGAGGGATAAAGGATCCCTGTTTTATTTTAAACTTCCAGGTCCAACTATATCCAGTATTAAGAAGAGATAAATTTTAAGCTCTCCAGAAAATATGGCTTTAATCCTGCTTTTTATGCTTACGTGTTTCAGAACACATGTCAAAAAAATAAATAAATAAATAAATAAAATAAAATAAAACTTTTAATAAGAGGACATGAAGTTGCAAATATTAGGAGTTTCAAGCTTCTTTCTCTAAACCTGGTTGCAGTAAAGCATATGGACATGTTAAATTAACAGGATAAATTATTTCACATCAAAAAGCATAAAAATACTTCACTTTAACCGAAGCAGTATATTGCCATCATTTCACTCAGAGTTGAATGATTCATTTCAAGTGGCTTGGGGAGCATCTTAATATTAATATATTGCATTGAAATTTTGCAGGTGTTCATTTGAACTACAAATGCAACTTTTCCGACCCCTGCCGATTCAAAATTCCCAAACTTTTTTTCCCAATAGCGTTCACTCCACCCTATGTTCATATTCTCATTATCCGTATATATAAAGTCATCCTTGCGGTTTGTTTGCTTATATTCTAATAATGAACCGCTTCTAAACAAGAAGATAGATCTGCTCGTATATACAATCAAAAAGCAATTGACCTTATTCATAACCTACCTCAGCGCGATTCTCGTCCCTCGCTACCGAACGATATCGAGCAGCGAAATCGAGGAGAAAAAGTTCGCTATCTCGCGGCACAAATCGACACAAGTCGGCAGCCACTATTCTTGTTTGGCGTCGTTCGACCTCGTACTCCTCCAGCGGAAGTGACGTGTTTTTGACCAATCAGAATGCGTTTCAGTGACAACTGCGGCTGAATCCGCCATTGCTTTAAGAATTCCACGTGTTTCTCCTTCTCGCACTCACTTTCGCTACGATAAGGCAGGCGTCAGATTTATTACTATTGTTTCGCTATCAGTTTTTGATTTTATTAAATTATTTTATTTTGGAATTTATTTTTATCATTTAATCCTTTTTTACTATTTATTATTATTATTAAAATATTTGTTTAAAGACTGTTAAGAATAAAATTCGTTTATTTCACTTTTTTTTCGTAATTAGCAAGTGTGTACTGAGGCCGGTACGGCGTTCCGGTATTTTGCCAGGCGGAAGGCCGTTCTGAAATTTAATTTCGAGTGATGCTTTTTATAATTGAAAATCTTCATTTTTCTCTAATCCAGATGCAATTTGACTCGGTTAGTAATCTGAATGCTGCTAAAAACGCACAAGTTTCAGCTTCTCTTCACATCACAATACATAATAAGTAACGTTGTTTTAAATTACGAAATCCAATATTGATCAACATGAAAATTCAGGAGCGTCATTTCAAAATTTTCCAGGGGAGAGGGCAAAAAGTTGCATATTATCGGTAAAAAAAAGCAAATTGCTTAACCATGTGTATAAATACATTGTATTTTTCAAAGTTAGGGAAGGGGCAATAACCCCTGTGGTAGTTGTAGTGGTATATTTGGAATTAGCACATAGGTACATTGCGTTGTGTAAGATCAGAATGTGTTAGAGCATATAGAATGAAAAAGATTAAGCAAAAAATTATGTAAATTAAAATATTTAAAAATACATACTAGAAATAACTACGAAATTATTAATCGTTGACTGTAAGGATTTATTGCATTATATAACACACTGCATATAAAAAAATGAAAGAGCTCTTTAAGAAAATTAAAAATTAAACTAGCATGTAAAACAACAGTACAACTCGTTATTTTAAGTAGTTTACACAGGAGAATTTTTACCGATCTCTAATGCAGTTGTGACAAAGCTGGCGTTAGAAATTGATGTAAAAGATTATATCACCTGATACTTGAAGATGACTACCTGATTATTGAAGAGTACAGAAGTTGATTGACCAATACGAAATTAATGAAGCGTACTATTGCTCCTTCATTTGGTGGCTGTTTATCAGTTCTTAATAATGTTCATTTTGGAGCGTTAGTTGTTCCGAGGACGGATTCCTCAATGCTGGTTATCTTGGTCATTGTAGTTACATAACGGTCAAAAAAGTCTTTTACAACTTTGTGTTGACAGGCAATCTTCAGATATATATATCAGTCAGCATCTCCAAAATATGGATTGCAGTTGTTAATTTCAATAAAACATTAGAATAATACAGTTCAACAAATTCTTGGCTGAATAATATCTGTTTAAAGTAAAAACGGCATCACCCGAAGGCTATCGATCAACTCAGATCGCTTCCAGCAATCTAATATGTACAAAATCGATTCAGCGAATAAAAACCATTTAGTAAATAATTTTTCATGATGCAACCAATGCAGTAGGAATAAAAGAGGTAGTAGTTAGCATTTTTCAAAACATAGCTTGCCCGACGAATAGGCAAAATTGCCCAGACGCCGGGCGCGTCTTGACCGTATTCGACTTTCAGTAGGAATGAGGGGAGAAAACACAGATTCAGTTCCGGAACAATTGGCAAAGGCACGAAAGAGGGGAGTATTACTCCGAGAGAGTACATAGTTCCCGTCGCATATTTAAAATAATTCAAATTTGTGATGTTGAAATGCGACGGAATTAAATTAAATTTAAAAAATGGTTGAAAAGTAAATACCCAGTGAAAAAGCTAATTGAAAAAATAATTTAAAATGTTGTTTCTAAAAAATAAAATGGTATAAAATTTTTGGCGGCGTAGGCAATTAAAAAGGAAGTGACAAGTGGTGGTTACGCCTATCGGTTAATCCGAAGGAACCGTGAGTAAAAATGCCAAGGCTTGTCACCAAGGACTAAGTAAATAACCAAAGTATTTGGTTAAAGTTATTATGATCGCAAGATGTAACAAGCATCTTGTTACATTATCCCCCCCCCCCGAAAGAAAAATTTGAAGTAACTAGGATACATTAATGTTTACCAATCATCCCGTGACTGATCACAGCCATATGTCATCCTGCAACATGGATGACATGTGAAACGTAAACAAACACATTTGAAAAAATGTAAACAAAAACATGAATGCTCAAACACATTATGAAAAACAAATTGTGACACTGTGTATTCATCACGGATAGCCCCTTACATACCCATACATGATATATTTGATAAGGAAAAAATGTTGTTTTGTGAAACACTTTCAACATATTGCAATCAGAACATGATACCAAAAATTTATCTCATTCAGATATTGTTAGTACCTTAATTGTTATTCATATTTGTACACAAAAACATTATGCCATGATTTAATGCAGAGTTGAGGAAGAAATCACAAAAAAATTGTGTCCAAAATGCTTTGAACATCATTTCATCATTGAATTTTACATTTCTGCCAGTTAAACGCGGAACCAGCCTGCCATAAAACTAGAATGTCATTTGGCCAAAACAACATATACAGAAAAAACAAAGATGACATTTTTTTTTTTTTTTTTTGAAAAGACTTCCCCAAATCACTGAAAGTTTCACGCATTATTTTAACTTTCATTACAAAAATTATTTAGACCCATTTCAAATTTTAATCTAAATTGAGATCAAGTTGTTGAAAAAGTTTGCTAGCATGTAATTTCATTGTTTTGTTATTGATCTCATCTTTAATTAAGTAGTTGTCATTCCTGAATTTTTTTATGAATTCATGAGGTCCATGATACTTTTGTTGCAATGAGTTGGGATGTTGAAAGGTGGTGACAAAAACTTTATCCCCAATTTCAAATTCTGGTTTCTTTCTCCCTTTTATATTTTTTTTTTTTTAGATTCAAAATATTGATCCTCGTGCTTATTAAAATTGTCCCTGGTTTCTTTGATTTCATTGGAAATCCTGTCTAAGTACTCCTTGTGATCCTCAACCAGTTTTGGATCATTATGCATGTTGATTGGTATGTTGAGTTCCCTGCCAAAGAATATCTTAGATGGTGAAAAACCTGTAGCTGAATGAATTGCATTATTATAATGGAGCTTGAAAATTAGCAATTTCTGAGACCATTCAAAAGTTTTGTTGCACATTGCAGCAATGCTTTCCTTCATGGTTCTATGAACTCTTTCAAGGAGTCCATTAGATTGAGGAAAATAAATTGAACTCTTCCTGTGCTCAATATTTAATTTTTTCAAAAATGCTGCAAATTCATGTGAACAAAAATTTGACCCGTTGTCAGAAATCAAAACTTTGGGAATCCCAAAAAGTGAAAAATATTTGTCTAGAGCTTTAATGATGGAATTGGTTTTTGTGTCAGTTAAAGGAATAGCTTCTAGGAATCGAGAATAATGATCAATAATCGACAAAATAAATTTTTTATTATCTAAAGAACGTGGAAGAGGCCCTACGATGTCAATCGCACAGTAATCAGAAGGGTGTAGGTTCTTTTTGGATATCAGATTGTAAGTTGTTGAAGTTTGTTTTGGTTTGTGCTGTAGACATTGACTGCAATTTTCACAAAATTTTTTTGTCATTTTGAACATGCCTTTCCAATAAAATCTCTTTTTTAAGAATTCATAAGTTTTTTGAGTACCAAAGTGAGGTGCATGAGACTCGGTTAAACAAATTTTGAACATAGAGCTAGGAACTAAAATTTTGTTTTCTAAACTTTTGGATCTGAATTTTTTGTTTTGATTGATCAATTTGATCATGACAAGGTCAGTATGTGAATCAATAAAATATTTAGATTTTGTCTTTTCTGAATTGTTCTCAATTTCTTGAATGATTTGTGAAATTTGTTTATCTTGTCTTTGGTGGATTTTTAAGTTGTTATTGTTTAGCTGATCAGAAACATTAAATGTTTGGAGGTTGTTTACAACATTATTTTCCTGAATTACTCTCGATAAAAAATCCGCTGGATTCTTCCAGCCTTCAATAAATGAAATTTTGTAGCTAAATTGTTGTAAATACAAAAGCCACCTGGCAACAATTTCAGGTTGTTTGTCCAAGTGAATGTGATAAGTAAGTGCTTTTGCATCACTCAAAATTTCGAAAGTCTTAGCATATAGTTTGTCATGAAAAAATTTTATGGAAGCAAAAATAGCTAACAATTCCCTTCTAATTGAAGGATATTTCTGCTCTGCAGGATTTAATTGTCTGGAAAAAAATTCAATTGGAAAAAAATTATCCCCTACTTTATTTAATAAAATACCACATATTGCAATTTTAGAGGCATCAGTCACCAAATATAAATTATCATCCGAGTTGAAGTTCTTTAAAGAAGGTTTGTTAAGCATAAGGTTCTGAATCTTTTCGAAAGCTTGTTTACATTTTTCACTCCAGATGAATGGTACATTTTTTTTTTGTGAGGTTGACAATAGGTTGAGTGATTTCAGCAAAATTGTAAATCATATGCCGAAAATAATTGATCATACCTAAGTAAGCTTGAACCTCTTTGACATTTTTAGGAGTAGGAAATTTTGTAACTTTTTTTATATTTTCATCAGATGGAGCAAAACTTTTTTTACTTAAGTTAAAACCCAAATAAACAATTTCCTGCTTACAGATTTGCATTTTTGCAGGGTCTAAGGTGAGATTAAATTTCTTTAGTCTATTGAAAACAGTTTGAAGGGTTTGTTTGATTTCAGAAATTGAATCAGCAGCAATAATTATGTCGTCCAGAAAAAATTGCATATTGCGCCCCCTTAGGTCGTTTAATGCCTTTATGATACACATAGTGAAAAAGGATGTTGAGTTTCGTGTACCAAAAGGTAAGACAGTTGGATGATAATTGCCAAATTCCGTGCAAAAGGCAAGTTTTTCTTTGTCAGATTCTTTAAGTTGAATTTGGAAAAAGGCAGATTTTAAGTCTAGAACACAATAATAAGATCTACCAGCAATGGCATGTAAAATTTCAGAAATTCTGGGCAAACAAATTTTTACGGATTCAGTTATGCTATTTAGTAATCTATAGTCTATTACCATCCTAAATTTCAGATTTTTTGGGTCATCCCCCTTCAAAGATTTTTTTTTAACAAAAATTACAGGAAAAGAATAAGATGATGAAGATGGCTCAATTAATTTTGCTTTAAGTAAATTGGCTATTTCTTGCTGAGCAAATTCTTTGGCTATTTTGGGTATGGGATATGGTTTAGTCTGGATAGGGAAATCATGGAGTAATTTAAACTCGGGCACTATTTCATTTGTAGAGCCTAAGGTCATATATGATTTTGAAAAAACTGCAGTATTACTCATTAAAATTTGTAGAATTTCTTTTTGTTGTTGTGGGTTTAAATGAGCAACATCAAAATCAGATTCTTTGATCTCTCCTTTTCGCAATTTTCTAACTTCAGCCAAATTGAGATTGTTAACTTGAAAATGCTGAGTTTTTGAGGGTTCGACACAGTCAGATTCCTGAAATTTTTCAATGTACCCGAAAATAGTTTTTTTTCTTAGGGTAATTGGTTTGTCAGTATTATTTTCTACAATAGTTTGAATGCAATTGTTAAAGGATATTTGGTGAATGGATTCAGTAACAGAAATATCCAATTTACCTTTTTTTGGAGTGAGTAAGACTTGTTCAAGATGTTGTAAATTTTGAGGAATTTTTAATGTTATTATTTCAGAGGATTTTGGCTGTATTGTGTAATTGCACAAAGTTCTAACAGTGTTAATAGTATTGAATTTATGTACATCATTTATGTTTTCCTGAGTTGGTTGATTGTTAATTTCATTAGTCAAATTGAAAGGTAGGTGACAATTTCCTACAATTAATTTCCTGTTTCCTGAGTCCAAGATGATTTTATTTCTCTGTATGAAATCATATCCTAAAATGATGTTAAAATCAGAATTCCACAGATTTTTGGTTACAAAAAATATATTGTTGAAAAAGGAAGTTTGTATTTTGAATTTGATACTGACTGCTGACCATATAGGGAATAGTGGATTTGTCAAGAGTGACAATTTTCACACTGCGGGAAACAAATTCTACCTTGCATTCCTGTTTAATTTTGTATATAATGTCAGGTTCAATTAGTGATAAGGAAGCACCGCTGTCCAAAAGAGCATTAACAGTTAAATTACCAAACCTAAGTTGGATTATTGGGAGATTGTTGTTGTTTTCATTATTGCATGACAAAACAAATTTTTCTACAGGATTAGTAATTGATTGACAATTGTTAGAGATCCCTTTTTTTTCTTGTTCTTTTTCTTTGTCATGATTTTTTTTTGGTTCTCTTTTACCCTGGGCACCTGTTCGAGAACTGGTTTTGGCAAATTTTGTTTTACAAGCACCCCCCTTTAGTTTAAATTTCTTCTGTTTGTAAAATTCCCCCTGCTTTTGTATGGGTGGTTACCCCTTGAACCAATATTTCGAAAATTTCTCCCTCTTACAAATTTGTTATTACCCCTTACAAAATTATTTGGACGAGGAAAATGCCAACAATCAGTTGTCAAATGCCTTTTGTGACAGATGTGGCATGAAACATTTTGGTCATTATGTGAGAAAGAATTTTGATTTCGAGCAACTAAGTTATTTACTTGATTTCTTTCATTTTGGAGCTCAGATAATTGGGAAGACAGATTTTGTATCATTTTATTGCTCTCTATTTGAGCTTGTAATAAGGTATTTATCTGTGATTCAAAAGAACTGTTTGAAGTGGATGTTGATGGCACATCACCCAAAGCCAATTCTATGTTTGTTGCATATTTTACAGCAGTTTGAAAATCTTGAGGACCATTCTTTTTGACATCAAGAGCAATGTCCTCCCTGACTACTTCTAAAAATTTTGATAACTTAACATTATCAGCTAATTTTATTAGTTCCTCACTGCTCGAGTCTTTGATGCCAACATATAGGGAAGCAAGTTTGGAAATTTCATCAGCAAGATATTTGACAGATTGCCCTGGTTTATGTCTTATTTTTGAAAATTGAGTTTGGATTTGATTAAATGACTTTGTTTTTTGAAATTTATTTCTCAATAATTTCTGAAGATCCTGGATGTTATCACATTTTGATGCAATTGGGTCATTTATGATAAATTCTAAAGCTTTATCCCCCAAGTTTAATTTCAAAACAATTAGTTGTTTTGTATCTGACCACTTTTCAAGGTGTGCAATGCTGTTAAATTGGTTTAGATAAAAATTAATATCCTCATTATCTTTACCATGAAAGAGAGGTAAGGCAGATGCCAAACTTTGACTGACTGATTTACTTGTCATATTTTTGATGTTGATTGAAAGCTTTTAAGATTTAAAATCAGATACAATCATCAATGATAAGCATAAATTGTAAAATCAATGCAACAAATAGAACATAAAATATAAGAAAAGAAAAATATTCAAAATAACACAAATAATCAATAAAATATATTGGAAAAAAGCATTCGATTGACTATTTCAAGATCTGTGTTTTATATACTGATATATAGAAAATATACCCTTCTGAAAATTAATACACATGTGAAAAAAAATTCATTATTTCATGTATTTAGGGAGTATCCGAGATGAATGTCACAGATCATAACCAAAGTTCTCAACCTAATAAAACATAATTAATTTCTTTCGTCGCGGCACCATTTTTATGTGGTAGTTGTAGTGGTATATTTGGAATTAGCACATAGGTACATTGCGTTGTGTAAGATCAGAATGTGTTAGAGCATATAGAATGAAAAAGATTAAGCAAAAAATTATGTAAATTAAAATATTTAAAAATACATACTAGAAATAACTACGAAATTATTAATCGTTGACTGTAAGGATTTATTGCATTATATAACACACTGCATATAAAAAAATGAAAGAGCTCTTTAAGAAAATTAAAAATTAAACTAGCATGTAAAACAACAGTACAACTCGTTATTTTAAGTAGTTTACACAGGAGAATTTTTACCGATCTCTAATGCAGTTGTGACAAAGCTGGCGTTAGAAATTGATGTAAAAGATTATATCACCTGATACTTGAAGATGACTACCTGATTATTGAAGAGTACAGAAGTTGATTGACCAATACGAAATTAATGAAGCGTACTATTGCTCCTTCATTTGGTGGCTGTTTATCAGTTCTTAATAATGTTCATTTTGGAGCGTTAGTTGTTCCGAGGACGGATTCCTCAATGCTGGTTATCTTGGTCATTGTAGTTACATAACGGTCAAAAAAGTCTTTTACAACTTTGTGTTGACAGGCAATCTTCAGATATATATATCAGTCAGCATCTCCAAAATATGGATTGCAGTTGTTAATTTCAATAAAACATTAGAATAATACAGTTCAACAAATTCTTGGCTGAATAATATCTGTTTAAAGTAAAAACGGCATCACCCGAAGGCTATCGATCAACTCAGATCGCTTCCAGCAATCTAATATGTACAAAATCGATTCAGCGAATAAAAACCATTTAGTAAATAATTTTTCATGATGCAACCAATGCAGTAGGAATAAAAGAGGTAGTAGTTAGCATTTTTCAAAACATAGCTTGCCCGACGAATAGGCAAAATTGCCCAGACGCCGGGCGCGTCTTGACCGTATTCGACTTTCAGTAGGAATGAGGGGAGAAAACACAGATTCAGTTCCGGAACAATTGGCAAAGGCACGAAAGAGGGGAGTATTACTCCGAGAGAGTACATAGTTCCCGTCGCATATTTAAAATAATTCAAATTTGTGATGTTGAAATGCGACGGAATTAAATTAAATTTAAAAAATGGTTGAAAAGTAAATACCCAGTGAAAAAGCTAATTGAAAAAATAATTTAAAATGTTGTTTCTAAAAAATAAAATGGTATAAAATTTTTGGCGGCGTAGGCAATTAAAAAGGAAGTGACAAGTGGTGGTTACGCCTATCGGTTAATCCGAAGGAACCGTGAGTAAAAATGCCAAGGCTTGTCACCAAGGACTAAGTAAATAACCAAAGTATTTGGTTAAAGTTATTATGATCGCAAGATGTAACAAGCATCTTGTTACAACCCCCCCCCCCCGAATTGCGCAAATGACGGGCCTTTGAAAACCCTAGCGTAGTGAAAGATTCTAATAAGAAAAGCAAATCCCTTTGTAAGATTGTCTTTTTTTTTTTTTTTTTTTGCAATTCTTATTGAATTCTGAGATTAATGTGCTGTAGTGGAACAGGGGGCAGAGTGAAATGGAAAAATATTTACCCTGTTTGCAGGTCCACCTTTAATAACTTTCAACTGTGTTATGTAATACTAGTTGATTCCAGTCAAAAAATGGTTAACTCTAGCTTCAAGCTATTCGTTAATACAAAGCCCTTTTCAAAATTTAATGTTCAAGTTGTAACATTTAGTGTTGAGTCAAAAATATTTTTTCTATTATACTCGTATAATGATAAAATTACTGTTACATTATTTACTGTACTATTAATTAAGACTTTCTAATGTCCAGTCTTAATTTATTTTATGTTTGGCTTATTTTGGTTTCAAATGTTTAGTACCTTTTGTCATGTGCATATGGGGCAAAGTGAGGTAGCCTTTTTTTTCACTTTGTCCCTACACTAGTCATCATATAACCAAATGTGTCCTTCATTTATACATTCATTCAATTTTTAATTCATTTATTTGTTCCATTTGTTAAGTAGATTTTTCATTCGTTCATTTAATTAATCATTTATTTTCTTGCATTCATCAATTCCTTTGCTCATAAACTCATTTTATCGATCATTCATTCGATTAGTTATTCATGTTCAATAAAAAGTATTCATAACTCTAGTAATTATGAATCATTACATGTTATTTGGACAACCATAGGGCAACGCGAATGAAAAGGTTTAATAATCCCATAGAAAACTATTTTATTAGGAAAATATTTTAATATTTCAATTTTTCCCATACATGGTGCAAAGACGATAATTTTTCACTCTTACTTTAGCTTACAAATTTACTGCTAATAAAGGGGAAAAAATAATATTTCAATGCAAGTTTTATTATAAAATTCACGGTTCTTTCTTTATGTGCTGTTGTTTTCAAAATGGATTTCCAATTTGTTCATTTTGAAAAATAAGTTATCTTAACTCCCCACATTACCCTACATATTTGAAGCAAATGTAAAGATTTATAAATATAAAGGATGAATAGCATCTTATGCTATAGTGTTACAGTTTTCAGTGATGTTACTACACCATAGATTGCACACTTATTACTGCAGTAAATAACATTTGCATTTTTTAAATTTTTTTAGCAGTAGAGTAGTCAATAAATAGCTCATTTTTTAAATGAATCTATTTTTAAAGTAATTAATGAGTATTTATTTTACATGCTTGTATTCTATGGGGGGGGGGGGGGGGTTCAATCTTTTTTCTAATACCCCTATATCGATTGATGCACAAAGCATGATGATAAAAAATAATAATTTAATTATTATATGCCGCACTCACTTCAGTTTTCTTCAGCTAGGAAAAAGAAGAAGTAGCAATAAAGGGCTGGTAATTATTTTTTAACTATGTTAAACGATGCAATTGTTTTTAAAAATTGGAAATGCGTTATATTTATTTGTTCCCCTTTGTAAAATACATCAAACCTTATTGTTTACATGCACTTCCGTTGCACATAAAAAACATTCAAAATATCTTTCAAATCATTCTTCTAAATTTCATGCATAAATTACTGTGTTAAAGTGTCCATAAATGTCAATTTTTCCACAAAAACCTTTTTTTTTATTTTTTCCCACTAATACTTCAAGGTGTTTAAGTACAAATTACTTGTTATTCCAAGTTATGTAATTTATTTAGAGTTGAAGATTTAAAAAAAAAGTGAGTTCATTGCTTGCAGTATATTAACAACTTCTCAGTAGATACAAATACGAATGCATATAAGCTCCAAACAGCTCCAAATTCAACAGAAACCTGCTCAAAAGAATCGAACAAAGCACATCGAGCGCGTTCTCGGCACCTACGGAGCAGTCGAGCTGAATCCGACTGTAAACATCGAACTCAAATCGATGTCGTGGTACGAGAATCCCTCTCTCCTCAATCCGACGTCGATTTCACCGCCAAACCGGTTGAAAACGACAGGAGAGCTCTATTCGAGGTGTACGAGAATCGCGCTGCTACCTCGAAACAGCTCTGGCAACTGATCGTTTACTCCATTTCCAATGCAGGAATTGGCGGAAAAAAACTGATCTTTCCATATGTTTACTGAATTTCGTTCAGTTTCGTGTATTTATTACTTTGTGTTAGAGAGGCCAAAAAAAAAAAAAGTGTTCACTTACATACAGACACACAGGGAGGCATTTTCCAAAAATGGTCAAAATGTGTCCAGCACCCCTAAAAACTTTTAAATCCGCCAAAGTTTTACATTTTACGCGAATCTATGTATACTTTATACATAGAGGATATAAAATATTGGTTTTCATGAATGAACTTCATGATGCCAGGTCGATATAATGCATCTAATTGGTTTTAGCATAAACCAGTGGTTCCCAACCTTTTTTCCCTTCCGAACCCTTGCATCGTTCGGAAGGGAAAAAAGTTCTAAAATCCGAAAGAACACCCTTCTGTAGTCGTTAATACCGGGTAATAACTACAAGAAAATGAATAGGGTCAGTTGGGGTAATTGTAAAAATGGGAGAAATATAAACAAACTAGGGGAGATTCTCAGTTAAAAAGAAATTTTCGGAACTTCAGGCAATATTTTTGGGTAACGTATGCGTCACGAATTTGAGACATTGATTCAATGATTAGTTGAACACCCCCCCCCCCCTCCACCCACGCACAGAGAACACTTTCGTATGTATATAAATAAACTCAAAAAAAAAAAAAAAAGAACAACAACAATAATAAATTGAAACTTTTTTCTTTTTTTTTCTCTTTAATTTTCTGAAAAGTTTCGGAGATTTTCGGATCAGAATCACCCATAAAACAAACTTCATAACTACACATGTGGTGGTTTTGAAAACTAAACTGTGGGTGTGTAATGACGGTTACGTGCCCATGGACGACCGGTGCCCTCAGCGACCCAAGTAAAATCGTAGTTAAGGCGACCCAGGAAACTGCACACCGTATGCTGAAGCGACCCATTGTTTGCTTGTTACGGACAAATCAATTATTTTCCCCTCAAGGGGCGGACAAGTACGATTCGCGCCATTATCACATCGTGCAAGATTAATACTCCCCCTTGTTAATCCGATTTTGTCATGCTCCACCAGTTTTCCCAACTTTTTTTTTTTTTTTACATATGAAAAATTGAATCAGAGTCAAAATGATTTTGCTCGTTTTACTGCTTATGAACAAACTAATAAACAAGGTTAACCAATAAACAATCCTTAAATTAAAAATAGTTTTGAAAGTTTTAAACATTTATGTAACTTTCTGTAATTTAAGAAGGAACATTATTTTTAGAAGAAGGTAATTCATATAAAGCATATATTCTGACAAAAAAATATATGTTTAGAAGCAATGCAGTTTTTGTTTCATTTCATTCCTAATAATGCTTAAAATTTCAATCCAATAAGCATCGAAATACCAATTTTATTTGGCTAAATACTTATTAAGTAAGGCTTACTTAACCCTCTGGAATAGCTTACTTAGTAAGCTATTCCAGAGGGTTAGAGAGTTCATTTGCAACCGAGTGCATCATTCAGAATTATACGCTTTTCCAAAAACGTATATATAAAAATTAAAAAAAATAAAACACTAACATATTGAGACAAAATTTCAAGTAAAAGTAAGTAGTAAAAATGTTAGTCGCTTATAAAAAATTATTTTAAAAGCTTTATGATCACACACACACAAGCGGACACGCGTGCGCGCAAAAGAAAAAAAAAGAAATCAATGCATAAAAATACTTTTGTATTATTATTATTCATCCCTCCCCTAAAAGAATTAAAAGTAAATAAATAAATAATGATAGGGAGAAGAAGAATTCTCTACCCGGAGAGCCATTGTATCCTTTCATGTTTCGAGTTTTTGCAATGAAGTTACAAATTAAACAATTTTAGTACTATCAGACCAGATTTTTCCGTGCGAACCTTAGAATGAAGATGCCCAATCAGGAACTTGAAAAATTTGGAACCCTCATGTTGCTAGTGGCTTTGCCGTCGGTACTCAGTATGCCTATAAAATGTAAACTGGCAAACACTCGAAAAATGGACTGAAGACACTCTGGCTCTTAGGCAGAGCAATAATTTAAAACGTTATCCTTGAACCTTTTTAATGTTGCGAACCCCTAGCAAATTGGTGTTGCGAATATATTCAATTTGTAAAATGTTAAGTTTTGTAACACTTGATAAAAAATATACTTTATATAATAACTACTTTTTTTGTCAGATTGCGACCGCCCTGGGTTGCAATTTTAAAAACACAGAAGAACGGTGGCATAGAAAAGCTTTCGACAGAAGTTGAAGGGACACTCGGTGAATTGTTAAGTATGCGGGGGAGGGGGCAAACAAGTCAAGTTAAACCACTGCTGAACACCGAACCTCTTCCTTCAAAAATTTTTAGCTGCACCACTGCAAAAGAATACAATCACACCCCGGATGAATGAGGGTCACACTACAAAAAACGTGAAATGGTAGAAATTTAGAATTATGTATGTTTTAACCGGAGCTCTTCGTGTTTTAACTGCATGTCTTTATTTACATTACTTTTTTAATTATTCGAACAACAGATATGCAATTGAAATCTAGGTCTGAATCTTTCATTAAGAAAACTGAAATGTAAGTTTTTACTTTAATCTCGTTTCCTTCCTTAAAGTCTTAATTAAAATAATTAGAAAATTATTGGCATCGTTCTTAATATAATTGCTGATCAATCAGTAAATTGTGCTCTTGAGTGTCATGGAACAAATAATAATCAATATAGTTTTTTCCTGCCCAATTATTTATTAAATATTAACGTTACGTACGATTTCAACGTAATTATGTAGTAATTATGCAATTTGGTTGCAAACATAACACTGAACATAAATTCACTGAAGATGGTTAAAATAAAACATAAAAACAATAAGTTCCGTCTAGAACTATACGAGCCTACTTTCCCGTATACACCGAATTCAAATTTATAATCTAGCTACCTCTCTCTCTGTTTTTCTCGTTTAGCTTCTTCTTAATTGCTTCAAATATACCTTTTTCAACGGTTAATACATATTCATTCAATCATTCATTTGTTAAGTCATTCATGTATTTATTCACTCATTTATTCATTCATTCTTTTGCTTATTCATTTAATCATTCATTAATTCAAAAATATTCTTCAAAATCCCGATCAAAAAATTTCATAGTAAAATAGGCTCGTTAGTTCTGGATGAACTTTCTATTTGTACATGTTCTCCGTCATAAGAGCTTTCCGATAAAGTTTGTTCCAAGCAAATCGGGCCGTTAGATCAGGAATTATATAGGATTGAAATTTCCCCGTAGGCGGTATGTTAAATTTTTTTGAACTGTTCAAAAATGAACAAAAATTGTTCAAACCAATATTTCACGCCAAGAGTACGACCCTTCAGTAAGCTTGTTCATTGGAACTTGGATCTTGTACCCAGAGTTTACATAATTTGCTTCATTTTCGCCCATAAGCGCTAATGTTAAAATTTTTTGAACTGTTCAAAATTGAAGAAAAAATTTTTCAAACCAAAAAGTAAAATATGGAAATGAGATGTCCTCGCCGAGATCTTTCGAATGCAAAAAGAATTTTTCGGATCGGACAATATGTTCAAAAGTTATTAGGGGGGGACAGACCGACAGACAGACAGACCGACAGACACACTTTTTCCCCATCTCAAAACCCTACTTTCAAATTTTTTATTTTTCAATCTTTATTTAATTACTTAACTTATTTTTGACTTTTCTTGATTTCTAACGATATTTTCTCGATACATTAAGCCTTCTTTCATGCTTTATTATTATTATTTTTTTACTTTTACGGGAAAGTAGGCTAAAAAACATGCTTTAATTCTTAAAGTATTATGTTGATTTCATGAATGAGTGGTTATTTCTCAAAAATCTGCAGTTTCCCTTCGATCTTTTACTCAGACTTGGGACTGATGATGTGTTTAATTTCTCATTTTCTATACTAAGTTCTTATATAAAAAAATAGGTCGGAAGACACATTAACCTGTTCATTTACCAACATTTCGAAAAATATTACTTGTAAAGCAAGCTTAAATTACGAACTTTAGCTTGCTTTATTCTTATATATAAATTAAGTGAAAGAAATCTATGATTGCATTCTGGGTGCACAGATCCAGTTTCCAGCCAAAGTTCGTTGATTTTAATGAGCTTGATTAAAAAAAAATAAAACTGATTTAAATCATTTTTTGAAATTGATCTTGATTTTGCAGTATTAGAAAGTGTTGTACAAAACTGAAATATGTTGCATTTACAACTTCTGTTTCAAACCAAACTAACTTCATAGGTCCATCTGTCTCTGTGTATGTGCATAAACATATTTCATAAGTTTAGAAATAATTTCTATTTTTAAATTTTACAGTACTCTTATTCTTCCGAAATTTTAACTGCAAAGCATAATTCATTCATCCATTAATTTTACAATTCATAGTAATCCCGAACCATTCTGTGTTCTTTTTAATTTCAAAAATAGTATTTTAGTTCAAGTTAGTGAACACAATTTTATTGCCACATCGTAAATAATGCAGAATGATAGTGTTTAAAACATCGAAGTTTAGAATTTAGAATACGTATCCTTAAAGTTTCATCCACGCCCCATAATAAGTATTTTTCCCAATTAAAATATTTTTTCATCAGAAGTTTTTAATAAACATGTTTGGTTAACACAAAAAGTGTCAGCTTTTAGTAATGGAGGGAATATATGATTTTACTAGATGGGTAAAAATATTTCAGGCTATTTCATTTATAAAATAAAAAATGATAAGAGGGCATTCAATGTAAAAATTAAGGTCACACAATTGTTTGATTTTTTTCAGCTTTCATCAGCAAAAGAATTCAGATTAAGTTTATTCAGTTTTTCTGTACTTATAAGTGTAGCATTATTCCTGGTAGGGTTAAGTTTCATTTGAGCATGCATTTGTAATAAAATTTGTTGATTATTATTTAAAAAAATCTATTTCTGTGAAAATAGCTTTAAAGTGTGTTTTTGCATATTGTTTAACATGCCGTATTCTTTCTATGAATGTAACACAATAAATATCCAAAACATTTAATCCTTACTAATGGGTCGCTTTAGCATACGGTGGGCAGTTTCCTGGGTCGCCTCAGTTACGATATTACTTGGGTCGCTGAGGGCACCGGTCGCCATGGGCACTACACCGTAATGGTTTTGGTAACATAGGGAAGACGTTGAAAGAGTTTCGTATGTTTCCAAAGAACTGTGGAGGCGTCACCATTGAAAAAAGGGAAATGGTAGGAGAAATATAGGTTTAAAATTTAAAATATTTCAATGAATACCTTCCGGTACCATCATGCAATCCATATTTCCGAAATCAGGTGTTTTCAAATTCTGTTCGTGGGCTTCATATGCCGGTTTCATTTGCCGGTGCACAACTTTTCCGTATTTTCGGGAAGACAATTTATAAAAAAAAAAGAATAAATAGTGCGTGGAGTCCCCCTCTGCGCGGAAGAAGTGAAACTTCGTAATGTGGAAATGAAAATAGGAAGGGGTAGAAATTGATTTTTAGTGAAATCATATTGTTTCTTTAAGACAAACTTTATTAACATTGCTTACAATTCAATGTATTTGTATTAATAATGTATGTGAATGCGTCATGATGTAATTTCAAAAGAGAAAACCTAACAATCAATTGATATTCACAAGAGACGTACCTTGACATAACCTTAAATCCGTCGCATTGTCCGTGGGATTGTTTTCACTCATTTTTTACAATTCTTATCCACTAAATTTGAAAATAAAAAATACTACCCTATTAAGTGTATCAAATCAAACTAAATTAATGTAAAATTAATGAACATATGCTCCCTTCATGAACAGCAATGTTGCATTTAACATGGATACGGACCCCGATGACGTAATTTAAAAATACAATCTTAATTAAAAAAAAAAAACAGCCAGCATTTCAACATTTAGCAAGGATACAGACCCCGATGACGTAATTTAAAAATACAATCTTAATATAAAAAACAACAGCTAGCAATTCAACATTTAGCAAGGATACGGACCCCGATGACGTAATTCAAATACAAAATTAATGTACAGATTCGCCCTTCATGAATAGCAGTGCTGCATTTAGCATGGGTACGGACCCCGATGACGTATCTTAAATATACAATCTAAATATATAGATGCGCCCTTCACTAACAGCCATCGTGTATTTAGCAAGGATACGGACCCCGATAGCGTTAAACGTTTAACACAACCTTGTTGGAAGTCGCATTAGAAGTTTCACTTCAAAAAAAAAAAAAAAAAAAATCCTTTTTACCACTTTGTCCTAATGTGTATGTTAAATCATTATTTCATTTAAGTTAACTAGTAAAAATTCCGCCATTGCAATATTATTTTCCCGAACTCCATTCAAACACCACGTTCGCGAACCACCGGTTGCGAAACGCTTGCGTAAACGAACGAGTTGTTTACAAAAATGATATGCGTGCATGCCCCCCCCCCCCCGAGCAATAGATAAAAAGTTTTTTCAGCAATTTAAATACCGTAATTATCTGTGTCTAGCCCGTTTTATCTACAAAAAAAATTAATTTTTTTACTAGATGCGGGCAATATATGAAATTAAAAAAAAAAAAAAAGCATTATTAAAAAAACAGCAACCGTTCAAAAATATCGAAATATCTTTTCCTGCAAAACAAAATTCAGAGAAATAAGTCGTAGCTTTCGAAACGACGCTCCAAAGCAGATTGGGGCTCGGGTGCTACAGGCGAATGAATTGTTTTCTAGGGGTGTATCCCATGTTTTCGTTTTGGGTGGGGGCTATACAAAGGTGCGGGTTATACACCGAACTTGATTTTTTTAGATTGAATTTTTCTTCCTGCGGACTATACAATGTTGCGGGCTATTTACCGATAATTACGGTATACGCGATAGAGTCGGTCGCTAACGGGGGGAGGGGGTGTCTCCCCCTCCCCTGCGACATCGTCCAATCGGCAAAATCAACTTGAGTCGACCCGTTAGTGCTTCGAAATTCTAAAGATTGAAACTAAAAATTAGAAAAAGGTCAACATACTTACACAAATTTTAATTTCTCCTTACTTTTTAAATGAACTTTAAAGGCTTCAATAACATGACAGTTTGCAGTCGTAGTTGATGATTTTGTTCAGTTGGTAAAGTCCGAAAAAATCGGCATTTTTGAATTTTTGAACTGATACCAAATTTTTAAAATCATTGGGTAAAAAAGATAATTAAGTCCATATAAAACACATACAGTTATATTTATGTGTGAGTACTCTACACACACACTAATATTGAAAGGAAACATTGAAAAGGAAAACGTTGAAAGGAAAAAAAGAAATCGTGAATATTTGTAGGCATGTCGATGCGTGATATGGCCGAAGCTCACTTCAACGGCAGCTCATTTTGCCGATCTGGTAATTCAGATAGAATCAGCATTTTGGATTTTTTCTATTCATTTGGGATGCAAAAATTTCAAGTACTAAATTTAGCTCATTTTGCAGACGCGCGTGTACATATTTCGATGCTTTTCTCTCTCTTTTCTTGAAATATATATATGTACCTCAGGTCAGAAGCACAAGGTAGTAAGCCCAAAATTATCAATTTTGAGATATTCAATTCATTTTGACAATTCAAAACAATGTTCTAAAATAAATAAAGAATTGAAGTTTCTATCAGTATAAATTTTATTAAAATTGATGACAATTTCACCATTTACGAGACTATTGGAAGTGAGATTCGAGAATTTTAACCTTTATTCAGCTTTCCCGAAAAATTACCTATTTGGACTTACCACCTTCTGCTTCTGAGGTACAGATATATGTGTGTTCTTTTGTCGGTAAAATGTTAAAAGTCATTTTGCAAAATCAACTCCAACATCCTCCCCCCCCCCCCCCCCAACCGAATAATTTGCGACGGCCCTATGTAAAAAAAAAATCTGATTTCTGAGATCTTCACACTTTTCGGTTTTTTGCGAAAAATACACAATTTCCCGAAATAACTGGCGTGCACTGCTATTGAAATTTTATTAATTTTTTTCAGCATCGTCATTATCGTCAATATTTCGTCTGAAAAACAAGAAATTCCGACTCTTGCGAAATGTAACCCCTACATTTTTCTGTTTATGCTGTGGACATAACATGAGAGAAGGAAGATCACATGTAAAAAAAATCTACAATTTGAATCGAAAACCACTTTTGGACGACCTCTATCATTCTCATTCCTGCTGGCTTGGGGAAAGTCAGGAGATTCTTGAGCGATGGGGTTTCAAACAATGAATGGCATTCCTAAAAAGGTTGGTCTTATTAAAGAGGCTCTAAGGAAAGAGATGACATTGGGTCCAGTTTGCTCTCGATAAAGAGGCTATAGGGAAAGACATGACATTGGGTCCAGTTTGCTCTCGAGGCGGTAAAAGAATTGCCTTTCGAGCATGGGGGAGTCGTTCTTCCGGGGAACGAGGCAAGTCCCTGTCATTAAGCTAATTATCCCGTCTAGTAACAAAAGGTTGCTGCAAAGGAGCTAGGACTCTGCGTTTAAAGTTTAATCACCGTTTCAGAACTTTTTTTTTAGTACTTGATTATTTTTGTTCTTACATGCTCGCAAATTATGCGTGCTATAAAAATTTTTTCTACCCTATAAAATGTATATTGCTTGTGAAAAATGAAATAACGTTTCTTCTTTGCACTAAATATATTGATGTAATATATATTTAGATAGACAGCTATCTTTATAGTCCCGAATTAAATTTTTTGATTTTATATATTTATATTTATTTTTTTTAATGTACAAATATTTTTCTTATATAATCAAATATTTCTTTCCAAAACTTTATTGTTTCGTATTTCACTGAAAAATCACCCCCTCCTTACTGGAGATCTACATTGACATGTTGACGGACAATTGTGTCAAAAATAAAATTGGTAATACAATTTTAAATTTTGCAAATTTTGACTTGTAACGACTTATTATGTAATATTTATTTGCGATGTAATTTTTTAATGATTTGATTAACGTTAAAATCACTCTTGAATCAAATATAAGACTGTTAACTTAATTCTTTGTCGGATTAATGCTAAACGACAAATACAAATGTTTTAATTAATATATGAAATAAAACAATTTCTGGGCACGGAAAAATGTTGTTCGGGCATGTATTTTTTAGACAAATATGCCCGACTGGGCATGTACAATTTTAAAGATTTTTTGAGCCCTGAAACAAATGCAATATGTATGTTTTGAATATGAGTTTTTGGGTTATGGTGCAATATGAGGTATTTTATATAATTCGTTCCGCTATCAAATTTAAACTTTTTATGTTTCTCAGAATCGTATGACAAAATTCGCCATGAATAAGAAACATATTTTGAAATGAATTTTGTAAGTACAGATCCTTAAAAAACAAACTTTTAAAGCAAATTTTACCTAGGATAAAAGAAGGTTATGATCTCAGCATGCACTTGATTTGAATGATATAACATTTAAAAACTACAAGTACTTTTAAACATCTTAATATGTATCAAGTTTGTATTTCAGTTCAGTACTATAAAAGACCTATTATAGCCAGCATTACGTAGAAAAGTTAATTTCTTTATTACTACCTCTATTGTTTTATTATTATTACTATTTCGTTATTTATTTATACATTATTCTTTTGGGTGACTAAAGATCTGCGTTTTAAAAATATGATTTCCCATAAAATGCAAGGAAAAATTCAAAAAAATAAAGATAATTTTTAAAATGTATAAGATACGTTAGGAATATTTCAAGGTTTTTCGTAAAGATTGAATGTAAGTTCAAGGCTATATTTATATTATATTGTTTTCATTTATTTAGAATTTTACTGAATTGAGATCAATGCAGTTTTTTGCTTTTATTATTTGTACCCAAGTTCATATTTCAATCTTTTGAAAATAGAGAAGGCTTGGACGTTCGTGATCGTGATATACATTAAGAAATTGATATGCAGATAAATATAATGACAAGTATCCAATCAACAAATTTACATTATTTAAAAATACTGGATAACGATGATATTGAGCATAAGGAAAGTCACAGTGATGGTGTTTTTTTTTATTCAGCAATTGACTTTCAATTGATTTTGATTCAGTAATACACTGACTAAACTAATGACCTGAAGTTATTTTCTCTAAATTAATATTCAATATTAAACATGACGTTAATCCCCTATACGAAAGTTTCCTACTATTTCTCTAGTTATTGTACATCAAAATCAGATGTACTTTGTTGGATAATTGATAGTTATTCATATCCAGCAAATATATATTAATTACATAAGATGCCGTTGCTAAAAAACTGTCTAAGACAACAGGACGGATACACATTAAATAAATGTGTATCCGTCCTGTCAAAAAAATCCTGTCTTTCTCCTGTCCTGTTTGTCTCAAAAAACATAATTTTCTGTTATGAATGAAAATTCCAGTGAGAAATTCCTTTTGTATTGACATATTTTATAAAAAACAAGTAGATTTGGAAAGACTAAATAAAGTTTAATTAATAATTAACTCATTTAATAACAATCTATACAATATCACACATTTACGCGAACATAATGCTTGACTAATTTGGATGAAAACGATTGTGATAGATATACATATCATGTCTTTCGTATTTTTTTAATTATGAATTCTTAAAACTGCGAATAGTGTCGAAAGGATAACTATTTAATAATAACGATTTATGTTTATTCAGCACAGTTTGCATGTTAATTTAAAAAAAAAAAAAACCTCAAAAATCATTCATCGGAGTGTTTGGACATTCACTCTCCGATAAATTATCTACAGCGCCAACTACTTCCGCCAAAAAACAGCCAAGGAACTTCTCTTTTTCTCCCATCAGAAGTTTGGAAGAAGATGGGAGATTCCGAAAACTAAAACATTAATTAATACAACTAATATGCGTTTTTGACACATAAAAATGGTATGAAATTGAAGCCTGTGTTTTCCTCCTTTGTAACATGGCACTAAAATTTTGCTAGAAAACTTTGCTTCCGTGAAATACGCGTTTTTGTAAACCCCCTCTTGTTTCTCCTGTGTTAAGTCTACGAGAAGTTCCCCAACAAGCCCCGAGGTGGTTAAAAGTCGGCTTTTCTTTATCCCTGCATAATGTCGCGTCTTTTAGAGACTTTTATTTTAATTATTATTTCTTGTGCGCTTAGTTGAATTTTTGTGTGGTTTATTATACATATTTATTTATTTAAAATATTCATATATATTTTAAGGCAAAATTTCTAAACTTTTGTTTTTTCCTAAAAATTGCCACCAAAAATTGTGCGAATCAGCCATTGCCCATTCGTAAATCCGCCACTGAAAGTGTGCAAGAATGGCCAAAATGCAGAATGTTCCACGTGTTTGGAGGAAAGAAACAATTTTTATGTGCTACACTGAACACTGCTTCAGAGAAAAGGATTCTAGGAAGAACACGTGCTCTGGTCATTGTGAAAGAAAGCTTGTTATTTCTAAAGCCCGTGATAAGGAATTTTCGTCCATGTCTAAGCATCGGGGGAGGGGAGGGGTTCAGGAGGTGATGTCCCATTTCAGTCGTTCCCAACTCAGTCGGTGGGGGAGTTAGCGATAGCTTTGTATTCCCATTTGAGTCGGTAGCTCTGACTTGGCGCAGTTTGTATAACTGGCGCCAGAACGGTGAGGGGGGGGGGGGGGGCATTGCAGAATGAGTTATTCCTCGTAGGCGTTCTATCGCACTTATTGAGTGAAAAGAAAATGGAATCGTTCAGATGGTCCGTGTGACACAAGTTACATTTTTATAGTTGTTTTTTAGGGGGAATTATTCTGTATAATAAAAGCGATGAACTAATAAAAGTAGATGTCATCACTATGCAGTTATGAGTCAAAGTCAAAGAACTGACATAACCGTAAACTACTGAAGCCATTTTACCTTTGCATGAAAAAACCGCAATCATTCATGAAAATAAAAAGAGACTCACACGATTAGTATGTGTGATTTCAGTTATAACCCCTCCCCCCTCCTCCCGATCTTCCAACATTTTAAATATTTCGCTTATGGCATTATTAAATTTCAGAAACTTTGAAACTTTATACTTTTAGCCTATTTTTTAATATTTCTTCGATGCCACGTGTTAGGCACAGTAATAGCTTTTTCTGCAATTGTGCAGCAACTTTTTTGCATCTATTTGCGGTTTACGTTTCATTAATAGTTTACAATCAAAAGCATATTGACTAAAAATGCAAATAAAATTTCAAGTGTAAATGTTTTTTTTTTTTTGGTTGAAATGTTTGGATTCAAAGTTTGACTCGCATTAAAGAAACATTTTTTATCAATATATTCATGTGTGTGTTACAAAGTTAAATAACACTGTGCTACACGAAAAATGTCCTTTGGATGAAAATGTCTGTTTCTTATGTACTTTCGGCTGAAAATTACGAATCTGCAATTATTTTTTGCCTATCACGTACCATTTTCCCAAAATTCCACATTTTAGTTTTTTACGTATTTTCTCGATAAATGTGCATATTTTCGCAATTTATCGACTTAATTTATCATAAATTATATCTTTCTCATTGACAGTGAGATCTTTGCCAGTCTAGAGACCCTATAACTTGGGTTACTTTAGCGACATTTTTGGCAACAAAAGTTACAACAACAGTCTACTTTCTCGAAGTTTCACGTCTTTTACAAGACGACAAAGGCATTTTGTGGACTATTTTGCGAAGAAAGACAAAATAGTATGTTGCTGTGATGTGAATGTACTATTTCAAGCATTAGGATATAAGCATAATTCTGCAGAGTGGTGCCTTGTTTATCAGTACTCCTCCATCTAAGTATATTTTTTTTTCCTATTCATTCCTGTAGCATATTCTGCAAACACAAAGGAAATTTTAAAATTATGAGTGGCAAAAACATATAAAATGAGCCACTTGTAAATCTACAATCCTCAAAACCTTGGCGCAATTAATGATGAGCATGGGGAAAGGTTTCATCAGGACATCTCTGTGTTTGAAAAGCGTTTCAGCGGTCGATAGAATGGAAGTATACGAATTGAATTGATTGGACGATTCCTAATCCGCTAGCTATATTTCGATGATCTTATCTTAGGTATACTTAATGTATATCTTTAATTGATACTTTTATTTTTCTTAAATCTATGGACAAAATTTGCAATTTGTGCAATAGTGCCATTTGCACTTAGTGTTCTACAATGACTCAAAACAACCAACAATTTCTAAAAAAAATAATTATATGCAATAGAAATTTTTTTTCGTGAATAGCTCAGAAATTTTGTTCGTCTTAGCCAAAATTTGTATTTTAGCCTTCGTAGTATGTGTGAGATATTTATTGTAATTGAATAGTAAACCAAACTTCATAAACAAATTGTTCGTTTTAGCCGTGATTTCGTATAAACCGTGTTCGTATTAAGAAAGTTTAACTGTACTGAGCAACTTTCTGAATATTCCTAGGAATGAAAAAAAAAATCTTTTAGATTTTTCATCATGTTTTATCATTTTTGAATCGATTTAGCAACCATTAACTTCATCACTACAGGAACATTTATCATGACTACATTGTATTTAAGTTTGTTTTTCTAAAGAAGAGTTTTCATGGCAAGTATGAGCGCTATATAGCCAATTCTGGTAACCTGAAAACGTACCGACTCAAATGGGAATACCCAAAACTCATTATAACCCTTACCGACTGAAATGGGACAATATCCCCCTACCGACTCCGTTGGGAACGACTGAGTCGGCACTAAACCTGTTCAGGACATGCTAAACAGATTTGTACTACCTTGTTTTCTTTCAAATCAGTAATGTCTATTATTGGATATTTTACAACATAAAGACAAACAAAATTGGAACAAAATGCCTTCAAATGTTTGGTATTGTTTGCGTTCCAAATAAGCCAGAAGCTACGTACTTGAATAGGCTTCATTTTAAAACTGTGTTTAACTAGCGTTTAACAAGGGTAATTACTATAGGAGATGCCAATTAAAGTAGTTGCCATGAAAATATGTAAAGCGGTTTTGTTTAAGCGCATACACATGTGTCTGAATATCATATTTTAGAAAGATATTAGGCATATTTCATTCATCATTACAACCTAAAGGTTTAAGTAATTTTAAAATGAAAATATTTGCACAATTAGTTTAATTATTTTAGTGTTGTGCCTAGCGCAGATTTCGAATTAAAAAAAAGTTTTTCACTTGCACAGATATCGATTAGAAAATCGGGAAATATTCTGAAAAGTTCTTCAACATAAGGAATAACTCTTATATGAAGTGAATTATTAAGTCACAGGGAATTTGTTATTGAAATTTTGATTTCTAGGCTAGGATACTAAAAATAAAAGTTTGAGTTAATCTGCGAGTCATTTTGTTATTGATATAACTCTAGTTATCAATAATTATGATGCATGTTTTTATTACTGATATTAATATTACTTTTTGAATTTTTTTAACCCACTTTTGTTAGCAAGGTACAAGATTTGTTGTAAAACTATTTCACAGCCTGAGTTTAAATCTAGTTATTTGTATAGAATTGCACGCAAGATTTCTATAACAGTAATTTGAAAATATAATTACATTTTCAGTAAAGCTATACTAAGGACATAAAAAATTTGTCTATGCACTTGGAGATTTTAGTTATTCCAATACGAAGTATATATAAATTTACGGCTGAATTTAGGTTTGTGTCGCCCATCGGCTGGCCTAAAAATCTGTAGCCACCTTCCCTTCAGAATCTGTTCCATTCACAGTGACAGTTTGCGGAGAGGGCGAGTTTTGGGCGACACGGTACTTATACATATCTAACTCAAATTTATAAAACAAAATACAATAAAAAGAAATTACTTTATTTTAATAATACTAAATAGAGTTAATTTTTATTTCAATTTGTTGAAAACATATTGCATGTGCGGCCCAGCTTTTTTTTTTTTTTTTGCAATATGGCCCTCAAACGGTCATATAGTTTTGAGTCAAACATATGAGTCAAAATATTAGCTTTAACTTGGAAATTAAAATTGTAACTATGCACCAAATTTTCACAAAATGTTCGTTTTGTACTTTGTACTAAAAAGAGAAATACACATGCAAAAGAAAAAGAAAAGCTTTCAGAAGCCATTTTCTTTTTTGGCCTTTATTTTATTAGATTGAAGAAAATACATCTCTTTCTGCATCGTCAAAAAACACATGGTCTCAGTAGAAAAATACAAGAAAACTCCTGAATTATTTGATTGACTAACCAACTCACCTCATTTGAGCAAGTCACCTTCAGAGAAACGTTTTCGGAACTTGGTGTTTGCCGCAAAACGTACTTTATGGCTTATTTGGCTTGAGGCAGCAGTTCTTTACTGCCATCGTGGTCATTAATGCGGACAGCTTGTCCTGCGTATTGAATTGTAAACTTTGAAGATTACTGAGGGGTGGGTATTGTTGGATTGATCTTAACGCTTGGATGAATTCATGGCTGATGGGCTTCGTGGCAAAAAGTGAGTAGCCACTTACTCTATACTACTAGTTTAGATTAGCGGCACTAACAAAGAGGAGAGTTAGAGAAATGGGGGATAGTATTTTGTTTATGATTTTTTTTTTTTTTTTTGTACAACTTACTACTTTTTATTCTCAAGGCATTTTAGAATAACTGTCATAAAGGTGGATTGCAAAATGGCAATTCATATTGTGAAAATCAGTCTATTCTTTTGTTTTACTTGTGTACTAAAATTTTTATTTCTAGTAAGAATTTCCCATTCATCAATTTTCTACATATTCTACATTTATAAAGCAAAATATTTTCATGACCTGTTTTTTTTCTTCTTTCTACCTAGCCAAAGGAGTCGAAGGCAGTTGAATGTGGAAAGAGAAGACAGACAGTTGAATGATATAAACTTAATTATGTAGATCCAAGTTGTTCTGGAACAGGATTCTAGGGAAAGAAAATTCAACTTACCTGTCTAACCATCTGAGCTTCATTGTTCCAGTCAATACACAGGAAGCCCTTTTATTCAGATTAACTGGCTCTGTGAGTTTGTCAGAATAACAGAAATTTAAACAGATAAAAGGAAATCAAAAAATAAATTTTACATTTCTTATGTACCAGTTGATTTGACTTGGAAGGAGGTACAATCGCGCAGAATACAAGCAGATTTCCGTTGCAACTCCAACCTCGATAACATTTTAAACAATGCACTTCATTTTAAAATTATAATAATAAACAATACTAAATTTTTCTTGGTTTCTGAAAAATTGGAAAAAAAATACCCTTACCAAACACAACAGCAATATTGTCAAATGCTTGGTTATTGAACAACTCTCAGGGTAACCAGATGTTTAAATAAGAGGGTTTCCACTGTATTTCGTCTTTAGATACAAAAGTATATTTATCTACTTACCGATCTAGTTTGGTATCTAATATTCAATTTTTAATGTTCATATAAGTACTATAAACCTTATACAATGTACTTCGAAAAGCTTTTTGAGCCAATGACTATATCTAAAAAGTAAAGTGTACATAAAAAATGGAACATTATGTATTATACAAAAAAATTGACAATGAGTAGTTTTATGAAAAATAAGTACAGTTGAAAGCACTGATCTAGAAGACACAATAGACAATTACAGCATCTCTTCAAATTTTAAATTTTCAGTGTCAACTTATTAAAACTTCTCTTCTGAATCCCAAAATCCGATCGTTTTTCCTCACAAAAATTTATTTAATAAGTTATTAAACGTTTTAATTGCCCAAAAATGGCCAGCAAGTGATGCAATCGCAAAACGAGCTCTGATTGGTGGTGACGTCACTAGTGCTTTACGGAAACACGCCCACTCCGTCTGCGGAGCGTATTTCAATGTTCTTTTACATGTCTTTCTAGTATCTTGTATAATCGTTCTTTGCATAGCATATTTTATTAATATTTTGAAGAAATATACTGTATATGAGAGTGCATGCATTACGAATGAAGGATTCCAAAAAGCTCAGACTGGTAATTTGCCCAAAATAACCGAAAAAATTATCAGGCATTTTTAGAGCGGATCAAGATTTCTTTTTGCCTGAAATCAAAGGTGTGAAAACTCAAATGTATGATTATTTATTTATTTATATACTAGAATCTCCAATACAGTCTTAAAACTTTCTCTGTATAGAATCAGAAATGGATGGGACAAGATACAATATACAAGATAGATATTAAGTACACAGCTGCAGCAACGCCATTGATTTAAGCATTCGGTACCACCGAATAACGCAAGTGCTTTCGAAATGAAAAATATATCTTCAAACTATATGCTGCTGCTTAAAATTCAGGTCGTGTAATTAAATATAGCTATAAAATTTCTGAAAATCGTTTTCTTTTCTTCAATTTGAAAAAAAAATAATAAATAGAAAAAATTAGTAACAGACGCATGCAAAAAGAAAGTAAATGCTGAAAAACATTTTTGTGTTGTATATTCTTTAAATGTTTAATAATCTTAAAAAATTTCAAATTTTAATGCTCATTAAATGCAATAGTAATATCTCTATATCCAACATTATATTATTATTTTTGAAAAGTAAGAATTTTGTTATTTCTAAAAACGAGTGTTAGATGCAAGTCCGTGCCCAGATGGGCGAATCTCTGCCCCCACCCGCCGAAAATTTTCGCATAAATTCGTCAACGAAACTTTCCGTGAAGTAGTGTATCGGCAGTTTGCCCCCTTCCCCCCTCTAGAAAATCTTAATCCCTTAATTTATAACATAGAAAATATAAAGTATGTTTTTTTGTTAATTTATTGGCTTATTTTTTCAGAGTATATAAATATCCCATTCTCTTAGTAAAAGAAAAAGTTTATTAAAAAAAAAAAAAAATTTAGACAAATTTGAAATGATAAAAAAATCATAAACAAATGAATGAAAATTAAAGTATATAAAACTTACGATATAAATATTATATAAGTATATAAAACTTAGGAGTGTCATGCATTGAAAGCCTATAAAAAAGATTATGAGCAAACTTGTATAATTTTTATATGAGGTACATTTTTTAATTACATTAACTAAAAAAATTTATAGGATAGATATCAATACTTCTTTACAGCAGATTAATGCAGCAAGAGAGTTATTAATCAATTTTCTGATACATTCAAAGTAATAGGAATCATTTTTTGCTTCTGTGAAAGTTCAATGTACACTAATTTTAAAACTATTTTTATAGAAAATAAAACATTGATTTCTGTGATTTTTGAGAGATTAAAAGTTTTAAAAGCAAAATGTTAAGAGGTTTTATTGTTAAAAATGATGTTTTTACAACAAATTAAATTTCTAAACAGTGAAAAATATTCAGTTAGGTTTACAGAAAGCATGGATCCTACCTCCATGACAGAAAGCGCGCGCGCAACGAAGAACGATGTTCAGCAGAAAATGAAACTAGTCGATTTTTAATTACAAATAACTTTTAAAATATCGCTCTGAAATAAGAAAAAAAAAATGTTTTCTGGTGTTATTAGGACAATCTGAGTGTATTAAAATTAAAAACAAAAATTGCTGTAATTGTCTATTCTCAATAAACCGCACAACCTTTTAGAAGTAAACAGTAAGTTGTGCAGTTAAAAAACCTTATATTCTACATTTCAAAATAACTGAAAATTCAACCAAATTAAATTTAAAAACAGTTTTCCATCCTTTTACCTTCCTTCAATACTTTTATACGAAACATTTCAATAAAAGTAGTACCAGATTGTCTTTGTAAATGCAATTATTTATGCAAATCACAAAGCAAAAGTGTAAGATAATGAACTTATGTTGGTTGTGAAGAATATTTTTGAATGATAATTAAATTGCATAATTTACACTTCAATTCTCAATTCAATTTGCAATATATTCTAATGTGCAAATATACCGACTTCTGAATATTATTTTACAAATTTGTGAAATGATTGCACAAAAAATTAACGCACAAACCATTATAACGCAAAACTTCTAGTCCCAAGGTATGCATTAAAATGGTCTTCTACTGTACTCTACTACACTATCTACGAAAAAGTATTTGGACACTTTGGATTTTAGACATTTTTAAAAAATTCTGGTGACATATTAAACTTGTTGTTCTGTATTTTGCACCATGGAAAGAACATACTTAAACTCACATTTAAGAAACAAAATTCAGGCTTAGGGTAATTTGGGGGCGGTCAAAAAATTAAATAAGGAAAAAAAACACTTTTGAACATCTTGTATCAAAAAATGATCGAAATGTCCTGTAACTTTTGCAAAACATTTTTTATTATATACGCAATGCTTACACCCGCTTTCGTCAGAATAACAGTAATATTCATGAAGATATGGGCATTTGTTTTAAATATTCGAAAATTTTCACAAGTGTTTTGCTTATAACTCGCTAAGTTCTATCTCAAATTACATGAAACTTGCAGACAACTTGACAAAATAAATAGTAAGTATGGTACCAAAACGTGGGGAAAATGTAATAAATAGTCGATGAGATTTGAGCAGTTTTATTAAAACAAGTGTGATTGCGCATGCGCGAAAGATATTGATTATTTTTTGAAATATTTTGGTAGTGAGATCTATGGAGCAACTTATGTAAAAGTTTCAGTTGACTATTGATATTTTTCAAAGAGATATACACCATACAGTGAGCCGTATTTAGCAAGCTCTCAAATTGGAGAAAAATGATAAGGGGTTTTCCACAAATTTTTATATTGCATGATAAATTGGAAAATCGACAGATGTTAAACTGAATTAAATTGCATTATTTGTGTTTATGGAGTCTGAATTTGAACGCTATTGTTTACTTTGCCAAAATTATCATGCAATATAAAAATTTGTGGAAAACCCCTTATCTTTTTTCTCCAATTTGAGAGCTTGCTAAATACGGCTCACTGTATGGTGTATATCTCTTTGAAAAATATCAATAACCAACTGAAACTTTTACATAAGTTGCTCCACAGATCTCACTACAAAAATATTAAAAAAAAATAATCAATATCTTTCGCGCATGCGCAATCACACTTGTTTTAATAAAACTGCTCAAATCTCATCGACTATTTATTACATTTTCCCCCCGTTTTGGTACCATACTTACTTTTTATTTTGTCAAGTTGTCTGCAAGTTTCATGTAATTTGAGATAGAACTTAGCGAGTTATAAGCAAAACACTTGCGAAAATTTTCGAATATTTAAAACAAATGCCCATATCTTCATGAATATTACTGCTATTCTGACGAAAGCGGATGTAAGCATTGCGTATATAATTAAAAATGTTTTGCGAAAGTTACAGGACATTTCGATGATTTTTTGATACAATATGTTCAAAAGTGTTTTTTTCCTTCTTTAATTTTTTGACCGCCCCCAAGTTGCCCTAAGCCTGAATTTTTTCTTAAATGTGAGTTTAAGTATGTTCTTTCCATGTTGCAAAATACAGAACAACAAGTTTAATATTTCTCCAGAATTTTTAAAAAATGTCTAAAATCCAAAGTGTCCAAATACTTTTTAGTAGATAGTGTACATAAGACCAAAGTATTATTTAGAATATAAACACCATAATAACCCCCTCCCCCGTTCAATTATGCAGTTATGAACTTCATACCCTTATTTTTATTTTTTATTTTTTTCATCGACAGGAGATTACTTTCTTGAAAAATGAGTACACAACACACAAAGAAATGAACCTATGTAAACGCCAAAAGAAAAAAAAAAAATTAGTTCCTGAAACAAATAAATAAATAAATAATAATAATAACAATAAGGAATATTATAATAACTTTAAAAAATGAGGGAATTTATCTAGTTATACAAAGGAGGAACACAAATGTAATATTTCATTCTCAACTTTTCCGTTACATATGTAAAGACAGCAATTTCAATAAAATATATTAATTGTCTATGTGGTCTGTGCATGTACATGTTATCAATAAGCAGAAGGCACACAATTTACAAGGTTCTGTCATTAGGGAAGCAGAAACAGTTGTTGATCTGTCACGACTTCAAGTCCAGTCAGCAGTGTAGCATAGTAAGTAACAAAGCTAACAGGATGCTTGGGTTTATCAATAAGGCTATTTCGAACAGGTCTAAGGAAGTTGTATTGCCATTATACAGAAGTTTGGTAAGATCTCATTTGGAGTATGCTGTTCAGTTTTGGTCTCCGTACCTAAAAAAGGATATTACCTTAGTCGAAAGGATTCAAAGGAGGGCTACAAGATTATAGTCTTGAGCAAAGGAGGGTCAGAGGGGACATGATTCAGTTGTTTAAATTCATTAAAACGGGAAATGTTGATGGACTACTGCTGTGTGCTGAAAGTAGAACCAGAGGTCATTGTTTTAAGCTTTTCAAATCTCAGGATAATCTTGAAATTAGAAAAAATTACTACTTCAATAGGGTTGTAGGCAGTTGGAATAGTTTACCGGAAGCGACTGTTAATTGCAATGGGGTAACAACTTTTAAGAAAGCTCTTGATGTTCATCGGGGACTGCTAAATTGACTAGGACTTTTCTACTTCACTCCTTTACCCTGTTAGCACGTGGCCTTAGGGCTGCCCTCCCCCGGGCACGGGTAAGTGAAGTTCGACGACAGCTCGTGACCGACCGGAGGTAGATTAGCTGGGCGTCAGCCCAGCCTTCCTACATTGCTGTGTGGACCTGGCCCTCCTTGATACTCCTATGCTTGAAGAGTATCATTGAAGGGTTGTGGTTCCCTAAATTGACTAGGACCAGCCTAGCTGGGCCCTGAGCCTGTTGCTGGTCGTCACTTTTGCCTTTGTATTTTCAATTTGGTTTACAGATTATTTAGGGGCCCAGAATCAATTTTTCTAGTGCAACCTTACACCAAAAAAAAAAAATGAAAAAGCAAAATGGTGAATTTTAGCTGCAACTAACATTTGGTGCTAAAGCTGAACCCAATTTCACATTAATGGTGAAACTACACAAATATAATGGTGCAAGTTAGTACCAAATGTTGGTTTTTCACCATTTCTCTGGTGAAAGGTTGAACTAGAATTTTTCATAGTGTAGTTTATCAATGGAGGATTTGTTAGTCGCTCTGAGTTTTAATCGAATACTATTCCATTAAAACTCAGTTGTTTTAATCGAGTTTTTTTAAAAGTTCATACTTATCAAGTTAATGACAAACTTGAAAATTTTGGGAGTCATACTATTAGTAGTTATAATTACATACATATAGTAGGGATGGTACTCCCCTCCCCAGTCAAACCATTGCTAATAGGAATAGGAAACCCAGTTATTCCACAGCAGAGACAAACAGATGGCTGTGAGAGGTAAAGAAGACCTTTGGACATGCATCCCTAGAGTAATTTTATAAATATCTGTACATATATCACTTTTAGGTAGCAATTGAAATACTGTAATAAGCAGAAATCTCCAATTACTCCCTCCCTACATATATGAGCCAGCAATTTGCAAGAAATGGGATTTTACATGTGTTTGTTTAGTTTCTTTGCGCATTTAGTAATTTCATGGCACAAAGACAGATGGGTATAGTAAAATCTTTAGTTAGGAAAGCTACAGTAATGAGGATTCATTGAGTACCAATGAAATGCCCTACTCAAAAGGTGAGTGGGAAAAAGGCCTCACAGCGACGTTTTCCCAAAATATAATAAAAAATATAGGAATTTGCTTCCCAAAATACAATACATTGCAGCTAAAATTATTGAAAGAATATTTTTGAAAAGAAATTTTATTGAAAAGAAATATAGTAAATGTACAAAAAAAATTTTAATAAATGAATAACGTATTATGTATTATGCTTAAACATAATGCAAAAATAAACCTGCATTTTCCGGTTGAAAATACAGCTATGTGTGAAGCTTAATACTTTGAAAATGAAAAACAAAAACCAAAAAAAAAAAAAAAACCAAGTTGAATGAATACGTGACTACTCTCTACTTTTTTTATTACGCAAATCTGAATATTGTGCGGCAATAAAATCTTTACAATCATAAAATCTCAAAAGTTGAAAACCAAACCGACAAATTCGAGATTTTTGGACAAAACTGTCAAAAGAAAAAATTGTTTGTAGTATTAATTAAGAATATCTACAGAAGATAAATAATACATATAAACTAGTTAAATATTAATATAAAGGAAGAATTAAAAATAACTAAACATGTCTTATAATATTCTAGTAGTAATAGATTGCATGGGAAATGAGGCACCGTCTTTTATTGAAGGAAGGATTTAATACTTAAGTTTAGCAGAAACCCCTGTAATTTAAATTAAACACAGAATCGAACCAAATTTGGCATACTCGCAACCAATGCTATGCCGTATTTCGGAATTTACCGATAATTCGAACACGAGCAAAAATGGAGAAATCCGATCAAAAACCTTGACTTTATGGAAGCATTAACGCTGAGTACACTAAATTTATTTATAAGCATATAAACCTTGAATATTGACAAATAAATAAAATAAAAAACACAAAAATGTCTCGTGCCATTTTTAAATTGCTTTTTTTTTTTGTAACGTGCAATTTTCGTTCTCGTATTTGAGAATGGGCGACTTCACGATGGCCAGTTTTATAATGAGACAGTGATATATATTTTTCTGATTATAGTTAAAATTCAATTTCTTGGATACAAACTTTGTTTAGCAATAAAGTGTAAGTATATTTAATTATTATTTTCTTGCCAGCCAATATGCCCTAAATGTGTGAAAACACCCTAAATACAAAAAACTTATCGAAAATCGTATTTCATTTCGGCACATTGACCTTAACAATAAGCAATTATGCAAAAAAGACAGAAGATGTTAACCAGTTGAAATAACACCGGAATTGAAATGCATTCCAAGGTTATATACAATGAGAACTAGTTGAAATCCTTAGAAACATTTGAAAAATTAATTTTTATAACAATAAATAGACAAATTCAAACAATGTTAGTGTATCTAATGATTATACTGGTCTGCTAACTCAAACAATAAATCCTCTTGTACATAATGGAAAAAACAGTGTTAGAAATAATTAAAATCTATTTTAAAAAATAATAAATAAATAATAAATAAAAATCTTCATTAAATGGAAACGCTAGACAAGCACAAGATATGTTACCAGTAATGAATGGAATCCGGTAACCTATGCGATGCCTACGCATTCTATAGAATGCCAGTGCCGATAACATAAAAAATCTGAAATATGCAGAAGAAAGGATTTACAAATGCAAAACTGATTGTATTTCAATGTCACTTTTTCAAATCTATTCAACGCGCAGCATCTCAACACTATAACTTAATTGTACTGTCTGGACTAAAACAGCGATGCCGCGGACGCGCTATAGCGCATCAAATAAGCAAAAATCGGAGGTGAGGATGCGAAAAAAAAAAATTCTTACGCGTCCCCCGGGACACGTGATTTTCATCGCTGGGAAAAAATAATTAAGTAAAATATATAAAAAATCGATGCTCAAGAATATTTTTTGATCGTCTTTGACCTGCATTTTCCTTTCAGCTTTTTATTATACGAAGAGAGAGTGGGGAAACGGCACCAGCTCGCATTGACGCCCGTTTCCTTTCTTGTACTTCACCGTTGCTGCGGCTTAGGTAGGGATAACAGGTGGCTCTGGACAGAACTGATTTCTTCTGAACAATTTGCAAATTAAATGCCCGAAGATTTCTTTAAGGGAATAATCATCCTGATGTTAAATAAGTTCGGAAATATGCAGGTTTTTTTTTAATCTGGTATAAAAAGGTTTCGTTTTCGCGATTACGATTTTTGCTTAGCTTTTCTTTTGAATTAAATTAATCAATAAAATTTTCCTATTTATATTGTTATAGCCCTATTGCATTCACAATTTTAAGAAAGAGTGCTACTATACATGTAATCGACATTACAGAAAATTCGCGAATTTGTCATCCGACCAAAAATTAATCCAACGGCGGATCTAAGGGGGGGGGGGTGGCGATGGGGCGATCGCCCCCCCCCCCCCCTTGGGCTGATTCAAGTGGATACTACAACGACACTCCTAAGTGAGTTTTTACTCTTTGTGCCCCGGGACCAGGGACCCTACCACGAAGGTCTCGGAATCCTGTCGGAAACAAAGTCGCTAGGCGAAAAACCAGTTTTTCTCCCCGCGTGACGTCACATTCCGGGATCCGCAAGTAAACACTACTACGAAGCTCACGGGAAGGGTCTGGCTGCCGACTAGTGCTCCCGAAAACTTGTCGCCTGGGTAGGAGCGGGTGAGTTCGCATTGTCGGCAGCGAGTAGTTTTGCTATTCACGCGATTTTTGAATTTTGCGGCGGAAAATTGAATCTTGAATGCCGCGGAAATACTGATTATTGCCTTATACAAGAACTGAAAGCGTAATATAGATCTACGTATCAAAATTTATTTACTAGTAAGAATTTTGTATTTTGAAATTAAAAGATTTATTTATATGCAACAACGAAAAAATGATTTTTGAATGAAGTTTTATTATTTTCGAACAACAAAACGTATTCATTAACGAGAATCAATGCATTAATTGAATTGAGTGCCGCAATGCTTATAAAGTTAAAAGATGAAAAGAAGCTGTGGTGTCTATTAAATGAGCTGTTTGATGGATCAGTCGATGATTTGATTTTAATATTTCCTATATTTTACAAAAAAAAAAAAACCTCGCATTCGCCGTACTGAAATTCATCAAAAATACCAAATTTGATTAGGTTCCAACATTTATATTCATTCACAAATTTATTTCTCTATCGTTTAAGGTGTTTTCTGCTGTAAGTAATACTTTTCGTTCAATTTTTAATAGAATCAAGTAGTATCGGTGTACGTGCTATGTTATGCAAAATCTTAATAGATAAATTGAATTTATAAAAATAAATTGGTAACTTTAAGATTATAAAAGACCTCCCTCTTTCCCACTTCGATATTAAAATCTTTGCTCAAACTAGCTTGGAACTTTTAAACTTTTTAATATTTTTATATTACAATAGAAGTGCATTTTCATAATCCCTTCCAAATGTTCTAGCACTTTATAAAGTTTTCAAATCACCCGCCGCACAATTTTAGGGGGGGGGGGGGGGTCGAGTACACGCCTTCATTTTAAAACTGCTTTTTCAGCTTCAATGTTAAACGATTTTGATTTTTTCTATATCGCATATAAAGTACATTTTTATGACCCATGTTATATGTTCTAATTTGAAAACTTTCTATTGTTTTCAAAATATGTGCTTTGCATCGGCGGAAGAAGGGGAGGGGGCGGTTATTCCTTTTTAGAAATTTAGTTCTCCCCGTATTTCTTCTATGAAAAAGAAACTGAAATAATGTCGAGTAATACAATTATAATGAAATATATAATTAAGATAGTTAAATACCTTTTTGTCGGATTAACAACATACCGAGTTGATAAGAGTTTTATGCTCCGTGCTAGCTCTAAAATTTTGAGTTTAAAAAGTCATAGCTAATTTATAGCATAAAATACTATTTTTAGAATCAGGAGCTGTCCCCCCCCCCCTCCCGGGCTATGTTCAGACTTGCTTATGGCAACTTTCGATCTTCAAATATCAAAATTATTTCCATGTTGCACTTACATTATTTTTTTATTATCTGCTGCAAATGTTCTAATTTAAAAATTTTCTATTGTTTCCAAATCATGAGTTTCCTCATGGGGGGATATCTCTTGAAATTCAGTTTTTCGATGCTCCTTCAAGGAAAAAAAATAATGACTCATGTAGTAAAGCACAGCAACATATTTAAATAAAATTATGAATAATATAATTATAATAAGCTTCTTGCATCACTAACAGCAGCTAGATGATGCGGTTTATTTAATGTGCGAATTAGAAATGAATTAGATCACAGCCGTTACAAACAATTTCCCAGATTAATTTTCCCTCCTTATTCGATACAAATTTAAATGTTTAATATCAATTTACTTTAGGCTGTTATGAATATTTCTGTAGTCAGATGGTAAAATGTGATCTGAGATTTTGCTAATTTTAGAGGCGAACAATTTCAAAGTTTTCTGCACGATGTAAAATCGGGTAATTTATTTACGTTATGGCTACCTTATAGTATATTATACCTTATATTATACCTCGCTACCTTATAAATTTCATTAAAATGTCCCCAAGACCCCAAGTACGTAATTATATCATTTGCTTTAAAAAAGTGAGTATTGCATTTTTGCCATCTAACTACAGATTGAACATAATTCTTTAACAAATTGTTCCTTCTGCTGCTTTTAGACCTTTTGTTACCTAATTTTGAGTCTTTTTACGCCTTTTTAATCGCCCGAAATTATAATTTTTCCGTGGTATTAAGACTTGATAAAAACATTTTTGCAATCTTTGACGCACTCTAATTGATAATTTATACAAATAAAATGCTATCTTTAGATATATCAGAGATCGTTCGCAGGCTTGCTCTCCATTTCATCTAAAATAATTAAAAATTAGTATTTTTTTCCTCGATATAAAAGCGGGGCAGCGAGCGAGAGCGTACGTACAAATATTTCCGGAAAGGCAAGCGAAAACACCGTTGACGGAGCTATCATTTGATTGGTCAACCGCTTTTCATTTCCGAGACGCGAGAGCAAGGGAGAAAATGGTCACTCGAGACCGTCGTGGTAGGGTCGAATGGGCTCAACCGACTACTTTCTCGGCGTGTCTCGGATTCCGTGAGGGAGAACTAGACGTCACGAGTAGTTGACGGGACCTTCGTGGTAGGGTCCCAGCCATTTTTTTATGTTCTTGGAATCCCAGCCTAAGAGCCCTTCAAGTTCTATGCTTTCCCCCTGTCCCTTTGTCCTTTAGTATTGCTGAGTTGCTAATCCTCGGAGTAATGGGAAAGAGATTCCCTGCTAGAAATTCTGCTAGAATTATCAGCAAATGCTCTTCTGTCTATGAACTTGATTTTTGGGAAGCTTATCACATTTGGAAAAATTCTCATTCTGTAGTAAATGATTTTTACAGCACTCCTTTTTTTCCTGACATTTGTAAACAATTTTTATAATTTTTATAATTTTTTTCTCCCTTTTTGGTTTTTTCCTGCAATTTACATATTCATTTCCCGCCTTTTCCTTCGGGATCTGTTCCCGCCTTGTTCCTGGCCTCTGATTGGTCAATCGCTAATCCGACACATTTGGTATAAATACCGGTGTCTCTCTGGTTTTTGCCTTGTTCACTCACAGCTTTCTTGCTTGTGTGTTGAGCGTTTCTTCTTTTATGCACTGATGAAGAGGCTCCATTTGTAGCTTCGAAATAGCTATTTGCGTTAATCTGAATTTGTGCTTTTTCACGTTGTTTTATCTTTGTACTTACATTTTTGCACAAAGTATTTTGATCATTTTGTCTTATGCTTATTATAGTGTCAGACGTAAGAAAAATGATAAATCATTCTTTTAACTTTAACAGTATAAATAAGCGATAATCATACAATGCGATTGGTCAAACGCAAAAAAAGCTGAAAGTTTTCTTTTTGCTTACATATTAGTTAAATGTATCTCTTTTATTGAGCTAGATGTCAACAATATGCTTCTTTGAAGTATTCCCCCCCCCCCTTAAATTAAAAAAAGTTTCAAAAGCAATATTTATCTGCTGATTACTTGTTAAGGGATGCTCCTACTTGCTTAATTGATAATTGTTTAGAATGTCGATGATTTAGTAACAATTTTCATGCAAAAAAAATATTTATTTACTTTGTAACTAAACTTAATAAATAGTATCGAATCCCAAATCCCAAAATTCGGCCCTTTTTCGAAAAGTCCCGATTTTTGTTTATTAATTAAATTTCTTCCTTAAAAGTAAGTTAACTCGAGTCCTTAAAAGTAAGTTTATCAAATTTTATTAATTTTTCTTTTCTCTTTTAAAAGCAAAATGAGTTAACTTGTGTAATTTCTTTTTCTGTGGTCTTAAATGGTGCCCAGCTACTGGGCACCATTGCATTTTGTACAAATGCTTGGTGTTTTGATTCGACTTCTCTATTAATATTTTAAATTTTTTTTTATAGATGTAGCTCGATTTTCTTTTTCATACAATTGCAAAAAATAGCAAATTGGGAGCTGCCATGTGGGTGGGTACAAGTTTATTTTAACTGAATTGGGTGTTGTTGTTTGAAGCATTTTATCAAAATCCATGTATATTTTTTTTTTTTTTGTAAAAATATATAACATCAATTTACTTATATCTTTTCAAAAAAAAAAAAAACAAGAGTTAAATATTTATCTACCACTTGATAAAGCATTGCAATTTGTAGTAAAAATGCGATGATGTTTATGTAAATCCGCCATTTTTGGTCCTGTCAATCCGCCGTTTTGGGTCTGTCCGAAAGCCGCGATTCTACCGGACCCGAGCAAACCAAATTTGAGGTTCGATTAAGTAGTTGAAATGAAAGAAGATTGATTCTTGTGAAGAATACAAAAGATAGCAGAACAAATAGAGCACATGGGTACCTTCTTATTTTAACAAAAAAAATGTAAGCATCTGGAATAAAAAATAAGGACAATTTAAGGACTTTTTAAGGCCTTAAAAATGAAAATGAACATTAAGGACTTTCTAAGGACCTTTAAGGACCGTACGAACCATGTCAATAGACAGATTAGACTCAAGGGCTTTTTCGCGGAAATTTTTCAAATTGAAAATCTAAACTCGCAATTTCGGGCGTCCATTGATGTTAGAGAGAGGGGAGTTTCGCGCGGCTCTTTTTCTTATTTTTTTGGAAATTCAAGTTATAAAACGCAGGCAACCTTTGGTGACGGTGAAAGAAAGTTGAAAAATTCTCAAAATGAAATTTTCAAATACAATATTGATAGTTTTCGAGGATGTGAAGGGGCATATAAGCTATGTTTGGTGACGTGAAAAAACGGATAGAGTGGCTCTCCGCGGAAACTTTTCGAGATTGAAATTCTAAGTTCGCTATTAGGGGCTTTCATTGATCATGCTAGAGAAAGGGTGGGTAGGGTAAAGGGGGGGGGGGAATCGTCGCTCTCTTTCTTTCTTTTTTTTAAATTTCACTCACAACACACACTAACTTAACGACGACTTTCACCAAGCTATGAAAAAAATTGTCCTTGTGTGCGTTCGTTGACTTTGAAATTAAATACGTCTAAAACTACTATTTGAATAAATAAATGTTGTACATCAGCGTGTTCGCCAGAAAGTTCTCTAAAGTTCATAAGATTTTCAGCATTTTTCATTGAATAGTTTCTGACTCAGAGAACTATTCAATGAAGTACGCAAGGCAGAATTTCTCTAATTTCAATGCGTCAGCGGTAGCAGCGTGATTTACTTTTTTTTTAGGTTTTTTTTTTTTTTTTTTTCTTCAGTCTTTTTATCTTACTGCTTTTTTGACACAGATTCACGCTCAGGTTAACTAGCCGGTCTTTTACGTCATTTTGAGTGTTTTTTTTTGGGGGAGGGGGGCGGGGGGTTCATAGTTAAAGTAATTCTCTTCCCATTTATAATATATCCCCTTGATGCACATATTCAATATTCCAACAATAAACGATTAAGCCAGTTACTGTAGTTTAAAGTTATGGTATTTTCCTACACTTTTGCCTAATTTTCATTGGGTGTTTTTTTTTTCTTTTAATGGTGGATCATAGAGAAAATTTTACACATTTAAACACAAAAGTGAAACCGGAAGATACTTACAAAGTTTTGCACGTATGTTTAGCACTGCACAAATTTTCGCTGCTATCAAAACAGTTCTAGAAAAACGTCTGAATTCTCGGCCCCTTATATGCATATGTGCAACATTATGGAAGCTGTTAGCAAAAATGATGCTAACGTCATGATTTGCCAACTTCAAAATATTTATACCTTATTCATAAAATGCTTTTTTTTTTCTTATTTATGCAGTATATTATAGTATATATTATTCAGGAATATAAAATTTATTTTGTAATAGAAATATAACATTTCAAAAATGAGAAAATTATAATTTATAAAAATTAAACGTGAATTTTGAATAAAATTAGGAAAGAAAAAATGAAAAAAAAAAAAAAAAAAGAAAGAAAGAATTAAAGAAATTAAAAAACTCAAATTCCTCGCAAAATTAATCCTTGGTACAAATACATAAATTTTGTGTTTTCGCCCTGCTTTGCATTACGCGAGCTTGCTCTGTTTCCATAATTTTTATACCAAGACTGGAAAAACAATTTTGGTTCTTTCAAGATGAGACAAAAATTCCTATAATGTTTGTACTCACCAATATATTACTATAATTAAAAATTTTATTTTGATATGACCAGGCTTTGAGTAATCGCGATTACGTAATCGTAAGCTGCTGTAATCGATTACATTTTAGCAAAATCGAATTCGTAATCTGACAATGGCATATTCTTACAATCATAATATGAAATTGCGTAATCCCATTTTCTCACGTAATCTAAAGGAAAAAATCTGTAATCGTGCAATCTTGACCTGCTGATAGCTGAAATTTTTAGTTTAACATTGAATAGGAAAGATGAGATTACAACAGTAACATAGAAAAAGGATTCAAGCTGTTTACTGATAGTGAATTATAATAATAAAATTACACGTTAATTTAAAGCACAAATGAGCAAAAAAATGCATTTTTTTGCTCATTTGTGCTTTAAATTAACGTGTAATTTTATTATTATTGTTTACTTGCACAAAGTTAAATTATTTTTATCTGATAGTGAATTGTTGTAATAAAATGGACCCCTATCTTAAGCCGCGTACAGACTAGAGCACAAGTCTGACACGGGCGAAAGTTTGTGTCCATATTATTTCTAATGCCCGTCTGAGATCCGTTTACATTTTGTATAATATACACCACTCCCCGCTCCCTAGTCACCTGAAATTGCAAAGAATAACTTAGACTATACTAGTTTTTCATAAAAAAATTCGTGCTTTAAGGGGTTAAAGAAAAATAAGTAGAATAGTTCTTGAATCATATTCTACTCCTTATCAAAGAATTGCAAATACTAGAAGGCGCTTCTTACTTTCAGCATTACTACCATATCAGTCTAGTTCCTCCTCTCCTAGTTTCTAGTTAGGATTCTTCTGGCTATGGAAGTATTCTTTCTAGATTATCTGGGTACAAATGATACGATCCCTAAACCATCGGTGATACATTCATAATTTGTCCGATCCAATAATTGTCATTGACACATTCTATAGATTTTCCTATTTGGAAATCATATATTAAGTTATATGAGGCCTGCGGTTGTGAAACTGCTTCCACTTAACATTTGATCGTACGTCCCATGTAAGCATTACTATTTTAGGATAGCCAAGAATGTTTTGATTGTATTCCTACAATAGATTTTACGTTTGCTGTTACATGATATTTTATGTAAAGCGTGTGAGTTTAACACTAGTATTTGGAATGCATTAAATCACGGCGGATAAACTTTGTGCAAGGTTCTAAGAAGTTCAGGTACAATTTAACTGCAGTGATTGTGCAAAAATATAGCATATTTCTTAATAAAAATTGATAAAATCTTAAATTAAAATGGTTAAATAAGAACAAGCTTGAATTTCTGGTTTTATGAGAAACGCACGAAACACCATTTTTGAAAAATCATATAAAATCACTCATGCAAAAATACACAATATGATTGACAGCAGCTTGTTAAGCACTTAAAGGACATCAAATGAGCAGATTTTCAGATATTTTAAAAATGGCTAATCACACTACAAAAACTGTAATTGTTGAAAATGTTCAAATTTCAAACTTTAAATTCTCAGGTGATATGCACATCAGACTTGCAATTAAAAATGGTATAGAACTTCCATAGTTGCACTTTAGATTGCCATCTGTTTTGTCAAAAATATTTTTTTTTCATAAGAAAAAAAATCATAAAGTCGGTAAAAATGCAATCTTTTCACGTCAAAAACACTTTTTTCCATTATCAATGAAGCCAATTAGAATTTAAAAAAAGGGTTTAAATAAAATACCATTCCTTAATTATCTATAGAAAAAAAAATATTTGAATCACTTAAAAATTTTTAAAACAGTGGCAATTTTAAAACTGACTGTTTTTCGTATTTTTCAAAACGGCAATTTTGTACTAAATTTTATAAGTCTGTAACTAAAGAAATATGTATATATATATTTTTTTTTTTTGCAAAATCCTTTTTATTGGATATTTTATGTGTCCCTTAGCTGTAAGTACTGTAATTTTTTAAAAAATATGTGAGGTAGGGTCATGTGACACGCTCTGCCTGATCTGAAATGGAATATGGCTCAGCCTGTCCTTGTGTAATCTACATTAACTCAAGGACAGAAATTTCGCCAATTTTCAATTTTTTTAGAATCCACTCACTGTTGATAGGAAGGAAGAAAGGGTTGACTGTCCAAAAGCAAAGCCACCCCAACCTAAAGAACCCCACGGACATACAACAATACTGGAAAACGCTAATCCTTTATAATCCCCTGATGACAGCTCGAAAGTTTGGCAAAACGGAAGCCACGAAGTTTTCTACTCCATCACCCTTCCCTGTTAACAGGTTCCCTGTTGCTAACAGGTTTCCTGTTAACAGTGTTAGCACGAGGCCTACGGGATTTATTAAGTTCAACTGACTAAGTTCACGCTCTCATTCTGCAGGGCTAAAGCACAAAAACTGCAGAATTTTTTCGATAATTTTCATATAAAACAAGAATATGTTTCACAGAAAAATTGTTGCTCAGTTAAAGTTACTCGGCAAGACAGGGCAGTTTTAGCTTTTGCCAATCCAAAACTTAAGGCATCAAATTTGGCACTTAGGTTTGGAACCCTAGGCGTCAAATTGTAATTTGTGGTCGCAAAATGCAAATAATGACCACTTATTTCTAACACAGGATACAAATGATAGTTTTACTGGTATGAATAGATGATAATTACGCATAAAGTGTTATAGCATCCAGCCTATTTCAGGTCATATGTAACTTTGGTTTTCCTTTATATTCAGTATTTTTAATAATCTACTTAAAAGGAGGGGATATTATCTGAAAAGTGTAAGCAGATAATGTAGCTAATGTTTAACTCTATTATTGCTTAATGGGTTAAAAATTAAATGTATCATAGAAATCTATTAAAATGTTTAAAAATTGCATTTAATATACAATTTCATTAATAAAATTGAAACAGGGTAACAGCAAGGGCGTAACCAGGGGGGGGTTTTGGGGGTTCAACCCCCCCCCCATTGGGTATTTAGTTATTTATTCATTTTTGTTCCTCGACTTGGTGGAAATTATGTCAAGTTAATCGGGTTGTGGGCTTGGAATTTTTTTTTTACTTCGTGTGAACAACATAGGAGACAAGCTGTAGAATTCCCCTCATCTCTTTCCTCGGACAAAATCGTGGAGATGGACGTTGAAGGAGAAGAACGGGCAAGACTCTCGGGGCCTGGAGCACGGTCCACCACTAGTTCACATTCGTGAGAAACTGAAACTGAACCGGAGAGTCACGTGATAAGGGGGGATGCATGTGATAAGGGGGGATGCATCTGTTAATCGTCATTTAGGGGCGAGTCTGCACTTGTAGCCAAAGTTGAACTGGAGTTTCTCGGAATTGGTGGAGGGGTTGCTGTTTCTTTTGGTTCTAAAATTCCGAGAGAACCGAGGGATGTAAACTTGTTGGGAAAGGGGGGGGGGGTTAAGACGCAACGTTATAGCCTTTTGTATCGTCTATAGCTTGAAAGAAAATCGCAAAATAGTTACAGATGTGCAATGTCTTTCTTTTCTTTTTTACCATTGTGCTGTGAGAGCCATGTGCTTCAGTTTCTGCAGTTGAAAAATTCAGATTCATGCATCACTCATTTAGTATCAAAATGCGTAGCATTTTCCTTCAATAACTTACCTTTTCAGTTTAATAACAGTAATATTAAAGGATTATAAACATAATTTTAAGTGACTTCTGCCATAGGCGTAACCAGGGGAGGGTTTTGGGGATTCAACCCCCCCCCCCCCCATTTTGTATTTAGTTATTTAGGCACACAAAAAAAATTCTGGCTTCGCCTTGCAAAGCACATATCTATTTTTTCCCTAAGAAGAATAAACACATATGCATATGATTTTATTTCCTCTTTCTGAAGGGTGATCATGACCAAAGTACGTAGCTCATATTACAGAGGACTTTTCATCTGGTTATAATCAACCCCCTTATCACCTTGGGGAGGGGGGGTTACAGCAAAAGGTGGCTTCAATCCCCGTACCACACACAGACAGCAGAGATCCTTTCAATCACTCCAGATGGTTTTCTTACCTTCTTGATGTCTTTTTTACCCAAAGGCAGCAATTTGGGAACACAGTCGCACCAGTTTCCTGGAAAATATTCTCCTCTTTGATGGAGGTTTGTTTTCTGATAAACTGGTGTTGTAGGCAAAGCCGTAAGCAAGGGGGAGGGCAATGGACCCGAGCCCCCCACCCCCGAAATACTTTCGAAATTTTTAACCTGTCTGAAAAAAAAAATTTAAGCAAAAAAAAATAATGATTAGATTTTGTTCTTTGAACCAACCTGTTTGGGAGCGGGAGGGGGGGTCCTCTGTTTTACAAATGGGGAAACGGCGAGACGGCGCTTCAAACATCTAGGGCCTACAAACCAGAACTTAAAAAAAAGACTCTTTTTTCTCTCAATTCTCCAGAGGATAGGTCCCGCGTGTCATCAACAGATAGCGGATTGATTCCTTGCCTAAGGACTGCATATGGTTCTAATCACCCGACCACACAAAAACAGGAAATATAGTGATCCTTTTTTCGCAAAATGCGAGCCTCATGGAACCACATCTGCCATAAATATATGTACAACAGTTTGGTGCTTTGTCCATCCTTGCCCGAAGGTTACATTCGTGGAAATGGCGACACTCTAACTACCCATATTGTGGAAGTAAGCTAATGCCTAATGGACCCCTGCTTCTACGATTGCGGGATATGGATGTTTGTGCTGTTATTGCTGGAACAAATCTTAGTTCTTTTATTTTCTTTTTTAAACTAGCAATTCGTAAAATCAAATCAACATAGAAACGCTTCCGACAAGGGGGGCGGGGGGGAGGGCTCTTGCCCCTTTGCGGATGCCTCTCCTCGAATCATATTCTCTTTTTTTTCCCAACCATTTTGCACAACAAAACAGAGACCTTGATTGACCTTGGCAGTTGGGAATTTAGTGGGTTCTTGTGGTCTTGCAAAAGTCTCCTTTGCTCGCCTGCGCACAAATTTTGATTATGAGTAAAAGAAAAGGTGAAAGTATTTTGTCCTATTTTGGGAAGAAACCCTGAAGCAGGAGAGGTATGGTTGTTTTTATGTAATTTTTTCGAAATAATAGTTTAGCTGCCCCCTCCTCTTTTTTTTTTTTGCAATTTTAGTTTCAACTTTTTATTTCTTCCTCCCATGCTGAGAAACTGCTTATTAATCCTCCTTTTTTCGTTTTTTAACTTCATAGGGGATGATGTCACACTACTTCGGGCGGCCGGGGGGGGGGGGGGTCGAGAGATTGTGACAAAGGGGGGATAACAAGAAGTGTGACATTACACATTTTGATTTCTATAAAAACGTGTAAAAAACCAGCAGATTAAACTTATTTTTGATAATTTTTTATTTTCATAATTTGATTTTAAAGTTTCATTGATTTCATTTTATATTGAAAATACGGATGCTTATTAAGGTTTGAAGTCACTTCTAGTTAAAATTTTAAAAGAAACTCTTCTTCGGTATTTACTTTTAAAATAAATAAGTGCGGGTCATTTTTCAGAAGTCAATTAATTATTTTTCACTATTATGCACTAATTATCTTTTTTCTATTTTAACCTTAAGCTAATTTTATGCTATTTAAGTCCACGTGTAATCATTATCATTTATTGTTATGCCCACAAATGTCGTTAAAAGTTAAAAAATAAAACTAAAAATGTGATTCTTTAACGTAAGTACTTTATTTCCTAACTGCAACACTGCAAGTAAGTTGCACACACTGCAAGTGTTCATGTAATATAGCGTGACACGTGGCAAAGGGGATAGGGGTGTGTTGGAGAGTGTGATTTTGTGACAAAGGGGGGGAGGGGGCTCAAATATATTGAAAGAAAGTGTGACACTGCTTATGAATGGTCCCATAGAGCGTTTATAATAACATTGCGAAGGTGAAAAATACCGCGACAAAATTACACTTTTACTTAGCCTAATCATAAATGTACATTGAACAAAAAAGATCTGAATTGATTGGTTCTCATGGGCTGCAATAGTGGCACAACTCAAAAAAACACGCGTTTCGGACCAAGAACAGATTGTAAACATGAAAATACATATTCTTTTCAGCAGCAATACTAGCACAACTCATAATTCAATATTAGGCCTTAAGATGTCTTAAAAGCGTAATTTCTCTTTTCTTTCTTTTTTTAAAAATTGTGATCTGATTTTTTTCGCCGATGGCGGGGGGGAGGGGAGTTGACTTGCTCCGAGGGGGTAGCCCCCCCCCCCGAGAGATGCCTGAAATAAACACGGAGTATACCTGTAATGACAAGTATTGATGACTAGTAAATTTTGAACTCTTGTGCAATGCTTATTGGTGTTTAGTCTACATTTTTAGGGTGACCCCCCCCTTTCTCCAACCCTAGTTACGCCTATGGGTAACAGGGAACATTTTGTGAAGTACTGTTTAAGTATTGTCAACCATGTTACTGTACAAAAAGGATTGATTAAGAAGTAATGCAGCCATGGCTGTCATTAATTTGTTCTATATTTTTTCAACTCTGTACTTCACAGCTACATCTGTCGTGCTATTTGCTTTTTGGCATACCAATGAAGATCTTTTCACTGGATTAAGTTGCATTTGCAATACAAACGCTTTTGGAAATTAAAAGAAAGAAATAAACTATTACATATAATCTCAATAGTAAATTATTTACAAACCATGAACACTACATATACAAAAAATAAATAAAACACACAATACGGCCTATTTAAATTTTAAAAGTGCAGTCACATCATTAAACACCAAATGAAAAAAAAACTAAAAAATGAAACTATTTACTTGGCCCATTTTATACAACTATTTTGCATCTGAAGAAAAAAGGCCACACCAAAAACTTCTTAGTTTGAATTTCAGAGATCTTATACTTTGGCAATTTTGCAAAGTACATGCAATAATCATAACTGTGTGTGGAGCTCAATTATAAAGGTTCCACTGTGCCTTTGTTTGGAAAAGTCACCAGAAAGGGAGGGGGGGGGGGTTGCTCTTCCAAAGAACATTTTAAAGATTTATGCACAAAAGCAGTTTTAAGTTATATGAGGTTCCAAAATACTCAACACAATATGCAGAATATTGAAAGTTTCATAATAGCTACCCTTTTTTAGGGAGTTGGGGGAAATAATGTTACCAGATTTAGGTTGGAGAATTCTCTTTCTTAAGTGAATATGAAAGTGTAAAAAAAATACACAAAATCCAGTTGCAGTAATATGGCATTACTTTCTGTTTTCACTAAATGCACAACTGCTGAAAGTAAAAATCTATAACTACAAAACACTATTTCCGAAATAAAAGAGGCAGTTCACTCCTCTCCTTCCATACGTATATAGGTGGATTCCGTGAACAGCAGATAGGAAAAGAGGGTTTCCCACCTTTTTATATTCTCTTATGTCATCATGTCACTAGTCAAGCAACCCAGTATGAGATTGTTATCAACACCAGGCTTGAATGGTAGCTTTTAAATAGCATCAACCCTTTTATTTGGGGAGAGTTGAAGGTTGCAAGATTTAAGTTCCGTCAAATTGTAGTCTGGTTTTTCAAGACTGATGTGAGAGTGGATAACGCAAAGTTGAAGAAGGAGCATTGTACATTGGATGAACGTAGCAATCAGGTACAAAAGAGCATTACAAAAAATTAAACGATTAAAAAAGTAACAAGAGGAATTATTTATCAATCAAATCCAACCAAAACCATTAACATTCAAAATGTAATGTCAGCCACTTAAAATAAAACCAACAAGTCTTGATTTTGTTTTAAAATAAATGTTGATTATTCATCACATTTAAATACTATTTACAAGTTTCCAAAATGCTTTGGGAGTATTACATATTTGAGAATATGTACAAAGCATCTTCTCTCGAGTATAAACACATTCAGTCTAGAAAGATTTTTTTACTCTTTGTGGCAGAATGCTTTCTTTGGCATAATTGAAAAATGACAAAAGCCCATACCGCTTGCTACGACGGGAGAAATAATTTGTGACGACATCACTTTCATCTGTAAAACAAAAAGAAAATAGGTTTAAGTAAACATCTAATGAGCCTATCACACAATCAAACTTTTGAGCCTCATGTCACTCAAACTACTTTTTTGACTCTTCATTGTCAACGAGGGAAGTGTTAGAATTAGAATGTGCAAAAACACACATACTGCAATAGAGAAAAAGTTGGTTGAGCGAATGTTGCATCAAAAGCTTTTTTCTGTGATAGATAATGGGAAGATAAGAAATAAAATCAATGTTTTTACAAATTTTGACAAAAGTAAAGAAATAGTTCAAATACCAGCATTCAGAGGTCTAGTTTCTGCTATAGTTGGTAATATATTTTCATTTGCAGAAAGAGAAACAAAAAAGGCAAAAGGTACCAGCCACAAACACAGTGTGAAATAGGCTAGAATCTGGAACAGAAAGTTTTCAACATAAGACTTTAATAACATTAAATGAAACAACAAAACATTTTGCATAAAGGTTTAGAATAAAAGATAGCATCAAACAATAAATAATCATTTAATCATACGTATTTTAAAATTATTCTCAGAACAGATACTTAGAAAAAGTACAAAAATTTCTTTGCAACTGACTGCAAAATGTATAGCTGAAATATGGTCATTTTTTATTCAAATACTTAAAAGTTTCAGTCAGAACTATGTTTTAAATAGTGGAAACATCCAGAGATTAAGGGGGGGGGGGGGAATAGGTGTAGAGGTCTCAAAAAATTAAAATTTTTTTTTTCATAAATCAATTTTATAACTGTTCAAAAACATACCCTGAAGATTTCAAAGCAAAATTACAAGCCGTTTATAAGTATTTGAGCAAGCATCCTTTAGGAGCATCCTTTCGAAGGTATTAGAGAGGCAGAAGAACGTTAGCAGATGTCCTTTTGTTTCTTTTAACAATTGAGACCTCAGATAGAAATTTCTATAGATATGTTCGCGTTTTGAAAATCAGTCTTAAATTGATTCATTACTGACTTAAATTTACCTTCACTACCACTCTTTCTTTCAAACGCGTTTCTCTCGAAACAACTTTTTTCGAATTTGCATACACTCTAGTTTGCAGAGCTCTTGATCAATCTTTATCAAATTTAGCACAAATGTTCTTTATGGAGCAAAAGTAATGACCCAGTTTTGAAGGGTTTTAAAAAACCTAATACAGTTTGAGACTTAAAACTTTTTATATTTTGATCTGTATCTAATACCATTTTTTTATATTTATTTTTGAATACCACTTCAGCAAGATGGCGGCCTTCAGCACCAATACACTGATGCAGTCAATTTCTGAAGTTTTGGGAAACTTTTCTGCACATTTCAAGGGGTATGGCAAATATTTCTTCGATAATTCGATCCTTCAGCTCCTCTAAAGTACGCGGGTGATGTTTCCAAACTTTCTCTTTCAATAACCCCACAAAAAACAAAACTTAGTAACCGTAACATTACGCGGGATATTGAAATGCACACAAAGAAGAAGTAATGACCTGGTTTTGACGGGGTATTAAAAAAAACTAATGCAATTTGAGACTTAAAACTTTTTTATTTTGATCTGCATATAATTCCATTTTTTTACATCAAGTTTAGAATACCACTTCAGCAAGATAGCGGCCTTCAGCACCAATACACTGGTGCAGTCCATTTCTGGAGTTTTGGGAAATTTTTCTGCACATTTCAAAGGGTATGGCGGATATTTCCTCGATATTTCGGTCCTTCAGCTCTTCTTAGGTATGGGGAACTTTCTCCTTCAAAAAACCCCACAAAAAAAAAAAAAAAAAAAAGCTTAGGGACCGTAACATTACGCGGGACATTAAAATGCACACAAAATGCAGTCTATTCTCTCTGCGTGAAAAAATAGACTGCATCAGTGTATTGCTGTAGAAAGTCGCCATCTTGCTGAAGTTGTATTCAAAACTCAATGTAAAAAAATGGTATTAGATACAGATCAAAATATAAAAAGTTTTAAGTCTCAAACTGTATTAGTTTTTTTAATGACCCTTCAAAACCGGGTCATTACGTTTGCCCCACCCTGTATATATACGCTCTATTTGAACTTCAATCATAAACAATATTATTATTTTTACTTTTTTTATGGCTTAAAAAAAAAAAAAAAAAAAAAAAGTACAAAATTTTCAGTCTAAAAAAAAAAAAAAAAAAAAAAATAGAAATTTCTCTTTTTTTTTGTGATAATTGTAGATCAAACACTTATAGAAAAAAAGAATTAAAAAAAAAAAAACTGATTTCAGATAAAAATTGTGACCTCCAGGATGTACGCAAACTGCCCATCAGGGTGGTGCAACAGCTAATATCTCCAGGATGTTTCAAGAAAAATGTTTGAAAATGTCAGCAGATGTTCTTCAATATATTTATAAAATAACCTCAAAATCTCAATAAAAATATTTTTATGCTTTATATGTTTAAAAAAATCATGAAAATTACTCTTAATACGCCGTCCTACACCTATTTCCTTCCTTAATCAACACCTCCAGAACTGAAGGCCTCACAGGCAAACCATGAATCAACATAGAGACCCTACTGTGTCAACTGCCGAAGACAGAAGAGAATATGCTATTTGAATGGCGTTACGTATGTTTAAAATGAAAAATAAAAAAAAAATATTTACTGACAATTGAAAAGAAGAGTGAAACCTCTCTAAAGAGATCACCCACCAGACCGTACAAAATCGGTCTTATAGAGAGGTGATCTCTGAATATAGGTAATCGCTAAAACAAAGCTTCATGCAATAATACAACAAAACACTATTCTAAAACTTGTTTTTATGACTGAACAGCCAGACCCGGAAGGCTCCCTCGGCCAGGTACTGAAAAGGTGCCCCCCTAGCGGGTGCGGGGGGTCAGTGGGACTTACCCGGAAATTTTTTTTTAAATTATGCTTCTGGAAACCGTATTTTGATCCTTTTTGGGTCTTATAAAGTAGTTAAACAAAAGCTACATTTTATATTAAAAACCAAAAAAAAAAAAAAAAAACAGTTTAAAAGTTTTGCATGACTGTTTAGAAAAACGAAATTTCATGTTATTTTTATTACATCTCAATTATGTAGAAACTGGAAAAATTATAGTAGTATAACCAGGGCTCGATTTACATTTTGAATCACTATAGGCACAACTCTCATGTTTGGGGGCCCCTCACTCAACAAAATTTTTTAAACATAACATTCAGTTTGTGTTTGTAAAACTTGCCAGTCACACCAAAATTAGGGGGCCCCCAAAGCGCAAAAACTAATTTGTTTTTCAAATGTCGAAGAGTCAGACTAACATTTGGGAGCCCCCAATGCGCAAAATCGATTTTATTTTTTAAATTTCAAATTTTCAGGACAAAATTTGGGGGGGCCCCAAAGTGAAAATTCCTTGTGGTTTTAAAATAATTTAATAATACAAATTTTCTGTGAAGCAACAGAACACTAAGAGTTTGTTTTTGAAAGATGCTATTTTTAAATATGTTTCTAAAAAAAAAAGAAAAATTTTAAATTACAAAAAAAAAAAAAAAAAATTAGGGGCCCCCCTCAAAGTGGGGGCCCTAGGCCCGGGCCTATTGGTAAATAAGGCCCTGAGTATAACTATAAAATACAACGAGAAACGAAACAGTCATTAAGTAAATCAAAATTACTTACTAAATAATAAACCTCTATTTATTAAATCAACAATGTTGAAGTTGGCTTATGTTTCAGTACCATATGAAATCGTTTAAATATATTTTCATTATATTCTGAACCGAAAAAACTGTCCTACTGAATGAATTGCAAGCTAAATGAAAAGTCAAAATTATGTATGTTAAGAATCATAAGTCGGCTTTGTCGGTCCGACAAAGGCAAAATAAATATCGGCCCCTTAAAATATTCATTAATGTGAGTGCTCAGCATTTGAATTGCTCATGTTTTCATCCAATTCCTATTCTGTACAATTTGCATGAAACATAATTTATTTCGAGGCCCTACCTGAATCTTTTTGTGGTCTACAGTATGGGGGGAGAGAAAGTTTGAAATAATGAAGGGGCCCCTTTTCAATTCGGGGCCCTTGGCGGCCGTCAGCCCCATCCATTGATCTTGAAAATTTCAAAGCTTGTAGGCCGTTATAAAATCATTTCACATTAGCAGTTGCAAGACGAGCAAGCAATAATATTTCATGTTGAAGTGCCCCATTTAACTAGTTTTGACTTTACAGCCGCGTTTACACGAAGCCAGTTGAAGAGACAATTATCGGGGCCAATTGTCTCTGGACAGTTGGGAGAATGTCATGGCGCCTACGTTCACACGGCGCCAACTGGCTCGACAACTATGATTCAGAGTGGTGGGGGCGTCACTGGGCCCAGTTCATTGTCCTCTGTCTATTCCTCGAGCCAACTGAATTTCATTACAACTGTCGAGGCAGTTGGCTCGCCAATTGGCCTGAATTGCTCACACGTAGCAAATAACTTTATGCCAATAAGCTGTCTCCAGACAATTGTCTCTTCAATTGGCATGGTGTAAACGCGGCATACAAGTTCGTACAAAGCAAGTCCAGGACCCTCGCGCGCGACCACTGCTACATCTAAAAGTCTTAAAACTTTTGTAAGATTGCGATGTGAAGCAAGGAAAAATGCATAATGAAGCTGATGCAAATAGATATAAAAAAATTAAAGATCTGTAAAAAAAAAATTCTGATCGAAATTTTTTTTCCTCACCGTTTGGGGGCCCCCTAGTCCGCGGGCCCTCGGCGATCGCCGACCTGTCCAGTCCGGGCCTGTGAACAGCTTTCAAAAAAGAATTAATCGAAGTTTGCTTTGATTTTAGAAATTTCTTATTAACAATAATTATCTCTAAGCTTTGATTTCCTGAAACAATTTATTCATTTTAGAGACATCTCTAGCAAGAATTGAATTTTCTGTTAATCTATTGATTCTATTGAATATTTCTTGATAGGAAATAGATGGCTGATTTACTTTAGAAAGCTCGACATCTGAAAGAGCTCCTAAATTTTTTTTTTAAATACTGAATGTAGTATCATTTAGTTTACAAGTGTAAGAGGGAAATGCCCTGTGAACTCTACAAACGTCCTTATCTCTCCAAGAAAGGTAACAGATGGAATGTCGAGCAATCCATTGCCATAAATGACTCTGTACTTCCAAGGGTACTGGTACTTCACACTTCACAGGGGGCTTCAAAGGACAAATGAACAATTAAACTCATCCAATTCCCCTGCCATAGGTGCTTGTCACCCACCCAATTCCAGAAACATGAACAATAAATTCCTCCATACTAGGTGGGTTCTGTCTTTCTCAGAGATAAGGGTATTTCAAAATTCCCCCAAGTAAATAATCCCTGTTCTTCTGAAAAAGTGGTCTTACTGGGCGAGAGACAGAAAATAAGTGGTCTTTTAATGGAGGGAAAGTTAATATTGGCCTATAACAGGAAGTTTTAGACCTTAAAAAAATGGTCTTTATGAGAAGTGGTCTCTTTATAGAGGTGGTCTTTATGAGAGGTTTCACAATTAATTTCGAAAATTTCATGTGTGTTGATATAAAACTACTGATAAGTAATTTTTTAAAATTTATTTTAAGTTTCACCAGGGTTCGGGATTTTTTTATTTTTAAAAAAATTTAAATAATCGGATTTTTTAAAACAGACCTTAACGACTTTGGATATTTATTATGTTACACTTATACAAATTCATTGCAGTAGATATTTTAAATTATAATAAAAATGAACAAATTTTAATATGAATGCACGATTCAAATGAAATTTAACCTTACCAGGAATTATAGTGAGTATACTCTAAGTAACGGAAAAAAGAGAACAAATTTTATTTGAATCCTTTTGCGGTTGAAAGCTGAAAAAAATCAAATAATTGTGTGCACTTTCTTCGTTTTTCTATTTTATAAATGTAATATCAACTTGAAACATTAATTAATCTACCCATTTAGTAAAATCATATGTTAATTCCGTCCATTACTAAAAATTGAAACTTTTTGTTTTAGTCAGATATCTATTATTGAAAATTTCTAAGGTGACAAAATATTTCACAAGGAAAAAGAACCTGAAGCTATTATGGAACATGGATGAAACTTTTTTAAGGATACATTAGCGGCACGCGCACAGAGTTGCCCGTGTTGAATTTTTAAAACGTCGCTGCCCTTCCTGAGAGTATAAAAAACGTTGCCAGTCGCCATGTCCTTGATAAGAATGAAAAAAACGTCACCTGACGCGCTGTTCTATCTAAGAATATAAAAAAAATTACATGCGGCGCTCTCCTCGCTAAGAATATAGAAAACATCGATTGCGGCATAAAGCCTGTAGCGTTAAAAAAACGTCGTCTGTCTATTTGTCAAAAACAAAAAAAAAAAAACATCGTCAATGCTTGAAAAAGTAATATAACATATAAAAGGATCAGTTTAGAAAACTTAGGAACAATTCCTGAGTCAGATTTGTCACCAAAGGGTAATTAAAACTGCCAAATTGTAGCACGGCTTCCTTTGTTGCGTTATTTTCCCTCTGGAATGACTCTTGGCGATGATCCTAGATTGATTGAAAAAATGTAATTGCAATATCATATTAATTTTATTTTCCGGTCATGTTGAACTGTTGTCTCGCTAACAGAAATAAGGAAATGAAGTTTCGCTAGCGGTAGCAGGGCCGTCTTCGAAGTCAACAATTTCTCCTTTTTCTTCCGGGCCTGCTTCAAGCATGCGAATCGCTAGCATGAGTCATTCAAGTGATCCTATGTTCCTTCCAAGTTCCTACTGCGCGAGGATGGTATACGAGCTAGCTGGTATGGTGTGTGGCCAGGGACGTAACTGGCGGGGGGGGGGGGGGGGGGGACCAGATGGGCCCTGTGCCCCGGGCGCCAGATTTTATGGGCAGCTAATTTTACTAAGTGTGTGTGCGTATGTATTTTTTTTTCAAACTAAAAACCGAAAAAAAAAATTATGTTTCAAATTGCTTAAAATAATTAAGGAAAAAAAGTGAAATGCTGAGTCAAATTTAGTATTGGTTTAACGCGAATAAAGAATAGATGGGATGGACGAAGAAAGAAAGAGGGGGTAGGAGGTTTCAGTAAGTAGTGCAAATGTATTTGTATTTCAGAAACCAATGTTAAATGTTTACATCTTATCTGAGAATCACCCTACTCGGAGAAGGATTCTGCGACCGAAGGCCCCTTGGAAGTAGCGATACAAAACAAGGCAAATGCGTCAGAATGCCCCTTTTCTGCAATAAAACCATAAAAATGTTACAATGTTACCTTTTAGCTGACAATGACGGGTGCTTGTCTAACTATTGGTCTTAAGGGTAGGGCCCTCATGGTCCCTGTTAGTCGTCCGAATTTTTAATTTGAGTAAATTCAATTACCGTAATTATCGGTAAATAGCCCGCATCGTTGTATGGTCCGCAGGAAGAAAAAATCATCCTAAAAAAATCAAGTTCGGTGTATAACCCGCATCGTAGTTTAACCCGCACCCAAAACAAAAACAAATACATGAACAAATCACTCTGTAAGGTACACTTTATAAGGAAACAATTTTTAATTACAGAACACTTAAGACTTAACATTTTGAATTATATTGTAAAAATTTTCATTTTACCATATTTTGTTTATAGATGGTTATTTTGTTAACACATTTTGTTTATACAGGGACATGTGCTCTGGTCCTACTATCCTATTGTGATTTAATTGGTATGGAAGCAAAATTTGTATGGGGAATTTAAGAGGGATGGGTGAAATTGGATCATCGTTTCGAAACCTATCATTTATTTCTTTCAATTTAACAATCAATTTAATTTTCTTTTTTAATAATAATTATTATTTTTTAAATTCCGTGTATTGCCCGCATCATTATATTGCCCGCAGATAGTAAAAAACGGAGTTTTTTCGTAGATAACCCGCGGGCCATAACACAGATAATTACGGTAATACTCGCCATTTTACAATTTAGTTGAAACTAAAAACAATTTTTTTCTGTTTCAATTTGCTCGCATTGAAGTTATGTTTGAATTTTTCGGATTGTTTGAATTACTACCTTACAATGTAAATTTTAAAATCATATATTTTTTAAAAATGTTAAAAATATATAAAAGTTCTGAAAAATTCTAAATTTTGTCATGTAGAACACTTTAAATCTCTAAAGAATTATTTTTAAAATTACTACTACAAAATTTAAGAATAAAATGAATTTTATATTTTGAAAATAAATGTATACTTATTTAATATAAATTTAGATCTTTTTTCATATTTATTTATAGTTTAAAAGAACACTTACAATGAAAACATCAATTACATATGAAGAAAATTGAAATGAAAGTTGATAATTATTTCCATAGCTATTTATTTATTGTTTTCCTAAGAATAATTTTTAAAAAGATGACTTCACTTAAAAGTATTGCCTTTTAACTTTTAAATTATTGATGCTTTACTGAATAATTACTGTTAAAAATGACTTCCAAAAATAAAAGCTACCAAGTACTGTAAGTTTTAACTGAAGTCCTATCAACAATCTAATAAGATTAAAACATTTTAGTATATTTTTCTGCTTTAAAAAACAAAATATATGTGTTTAATTTTCTGTTGTAAATGTACCAAAATGAAGTACAGGCAGCGAAAGTTTGAGAACTTTTGGTCGGTATGAAACAAAAAAAAAAATGCGATGTGAAACGATGAAGCGCTGCAGAAAGTGGGATCACTTGGATTGCGCAATCAAATCTTGAAGCAGGCCTGGGAGAAAGGGAGAAATTGCTGACTTCGAAGACGGCCCTGGCGGTACCCGCATGGTACGTGTGCTAAGCGTTTAGTAAAAGTCGTCGGCGGCGTAGCCTATGCAAGGAGTTTAAAAAACGTCGGCATTGCCGGTATTAAGAGATTAAAAAAGCGTCGTCAGCTTATAGTTAAATGATACTGTAAATCATAATTAAAAAACGTATGCACAATTTCGTTAATATGTTCCGATTTATCGCCAACGACTTATTAAAATAGTAGCATGCTGTCATTCGCCACGTTATCTGAAATCTAGAATAAACCATACGTATTTATTTTCCTGGCGGTATTTATTTAAATGCTATTGCTAAGTCGGGGAGACAACTTTTATCATGATGTTTAATCTCGAATTAAAAACCTATTCTAATTTGAGAAAAACGTCAAATCGAAGATATGTTTTATTATTGTTTTTTATCTGAAAACGAAACTGATGTCTCTCTTGTTGTTGTCGTGTCCTCGCTCGTGTCGAGGAAGAATGGGTACGCTGCTCCTGAGTCTAACGGGGCCCTTATAGGCAGGAGTCCGATTTCCGCCCCTTTGAAAGGTCTCTTAATTTTTGAACCAGCTCCCAGATGAGAGACCGTCACCTGGGATTGTCACCCCCAGAGGTATCGTTTCACTTGGAGGACATTGGAGCCACAACCTATTTAACGTGCACCAGCTCCCTTTAGCGTACACGGACACCACAGCAAGCAGCCACGAGAGGTTGTCACCCTCCCAAACACTGACCTAAGTCGATGTTGCTTCAATTTCGGTGTTCTGCGGGAACCGAGCTTCTACCGACTGGTCCACTGCGGGACTGATGTCTCTCTATTTTGAAAAGTAAGTTTTATATTGAAATGTCCGTAAACCCGATGTCAGAATTTATTTTATGTTGAAATGAAAAATGAACTTTTAACCGTATCTTACGAAGTATGGTATATTCGTTTTAAAATTTGGTCAACATGCGACGATATTAGCGCAGTTTTGGGGCAAATTTGTGGGTCTTACAAACTATGGAATTTTAGTTACTAAATCTTAAAATAATATTTTGAAGCTTATATTTTAAGAATAAGTATACCCTGAGCTTTAAGAAAGTAGTTTTGTTTTCTTTTTATTTTAAAAAATGAAGCTGATGCGAGAATAGATAGATAAAGAAAATCGCAAATATTTTCCCATATCTCTGCTTGCAAGATGTGGATGAGATCTGTCCGCAAGTGCGTTGGGGGGGGGGGGGGGGGGGGAGAGAGACTGAAATATAGGCGTAGCAAAAATCATTGAAAATTTTAAAAAATAATTAGGAAAAACTTATTGAGTAATTGGACGGAATCGTAAATCTAAACCATTCTCGAATCCACCTGAAGACACACAAAAAAATTCATTAAAATCGGTCCAGCCGTTTAGGAGGAGTTCAGTGACATACGCGCGCACAGAATTATATATATATATATATATATATATATATATATATATATATATAAAGAAATTCAAAATTCTGAAGCAACTTTGTTTTAACCATTTTAATCCTCAACTATTTATTGTGTGGTATTCATTAAGTAGAACTAAAATACTATTATTAACATTAAAAACGCATTAAGTGGATCATGATTACTCTGAATTGCAATTTGAATTGTTAAATGAGTTATGCTTTGACGTTAAGAGATCTGAAGCGTATGAATACTATTGTAAAATTTAAAAAAAAAAAGTTCTAAAGTTATGAAATATATAATACACACACGCACAGAAAGACGGATCAATGAAGCTTTGTTTGAAATAAAGTAAATGCAGCACATTTTATGCTTAAAACAAATTTTTTGTAACACTAAAATCAATTTTTAGATTTTTTTAAAATTATTTAAATCAATGATATTTTTTCAAAAAATCACCTGATTTAAATCAAGCTCATTTAAATCAACGAACCCTGAGTTTCACTAATTTATACACAATTAAACACTACCAATCATTAACATTTCTGTATCTTTACCTACAGTCACAGTCAGTACTGGATCTTGGAGTTTTTGGTGGAGGGGAAAACTTAAAAATGCCGCCCTGCCCTCCCCCCCCCATTCAATTATCGTTGAAATCTTCCTATAATAAAATTTTTCACTTGGGGGTAACTGATAAACCTATAAAATTTTCATTAATGTTTCCACGGCTGACCCTCTCAGCTCAACATTAGAGGGGTAGAGTCAAATGAAGGGTCCCCATTAACTGGAGAGAGGAAATTCTGACAGTTGAAGGGTGTCCGGGGGATTTTGAAAACTATATGCTAACTGGTGCCTTTTGAGGCTTTAAGAGATTCATTTGGGATTGCAAAAATATTAAGGGGAAAAAAAAGCAAACAAAACTTTTTTAAAATTTAAACCACTTTTACTCATAAAAATTCTCACAAAAATGGATTTTTTTTTTTTTAAATCCAGGGGGCTTGGACACTCGTCTGCCTGCTCAAAAGACAATTACAAGTTCCCTCTCACCTCTTCCCTAAAGGAAATTTGTAAAAGAAAAACTACTGTATTGTTTGAGTATAGAATGATTTATATTTCACTATTACAAGGGGGAAATACCTAGACTTTTTAAAATTTAAATTCTTAAATTTTGACATTGCGAAATTCGCCGTTTCCTAAAACTGCCTTCACATGAGCCCTTACCTGTCACAGGAACCGGTTGACTCATCAACGACGCAACATATTTAGAATTACATTAATTTTAGAGTTTCCAAAAGTTTATACAAATAAATAATTAATCGATATTAATCATTAGTAAAATAGTCGATCAACGAGCGCCGAACCGGGATTTTAATTCTCTCTTTCCAAAAGTTAAATTTTCTTAATTAAATTTTTTTTTTCTTTTCTTTCCTTCTTCTTTTTTGGTGCATCACAGTAATATAAATACAAATACAAAAGTGACGACCAGCAACAGGCTCAGGGCCAGCTAGGCTGGTCCTAGTCAATTTAGCAATCCCCAATGAACATCCAGAGCTTTCTTAAAAGTTTTTACTCCACTGCAATTAACAATCGCTTCCAGTAAACTATTCCAACTGCCTACAACCCTATTGAAGAAGTAATTTTTCCTAATTTCAAGATTAGCCTGAAATTTGAAAAGCTTAAAACAATGACCTCTAGTTCTACTTTCAGCACGTAGCTGTAGTCCATCAAATTTCAAATTTTAATGAATTTAAACAACTGACTCATGTCCCCTCTAACCGCCGTATTCATCGTCAACTCTAACCTCATGGTTTGACGCGAAACCGGTCTCCAACCTGGAGTTACCGCGGATTTCCCATTCACCATCAACTTTGACTACACGCAAACAGGTTCCCGAAACCACGCCAAGTCGAGTAACTCAACCAAGCTAAAGAGCAAAGTTAAGGTTTGAGCGCATGCGCAGTACATGTAAACATTAGCAATGGCGGACTGGATGTTGCGGAAATTGGAATATGTTGAGTTTTTAGAGCTTTCTTCGCCTTACACGATCTTGAATTTCTGAAGAGGCCTTACAAAAAATACAACTTTAGAGTTGTTAAAACTGATAGAAAATTCCATCGCGCATAAAACCTATTTGAACAATGCACTGACCCCAAGAGAACAGTTGCTTTTGACATTACGTTTTTTTGCTGTTTTGCGTCCGGATCATTTCAGATTGTTGTAGGGGATCTGTGTAATGTGAGCCAGCCTACAGTTTCTAGAACAGTTGGTGAGCATCAGTGATTAACAGATTCGTATTGATGCCTTATTAGACGGAAGAAGAATGTATAAAGGTCTTAAAGGTGAGTTATCATGATCTCCCTTGCTTAGTAATTGCATGTTATCAATCATTTAGCAAATATTCTGCAACAATATTATATAAATTAAGCACAACTTCAGTGCATAGTAAAGGAAGGATAGGGGGGGGGGGGGCTAAGAAATACTGATAAAACGACATGTATCGGCACATCTACGTCTATATATTTTGTTTTAATATCTCCGTAACCCTGTCCTGTTACTGAACACAAAATCCGGTATACTGGCCAGGCCCATCATATGGGCAATCTGGGGCATGAATTGCCCTTACCCCCCCCCCCCCCCGACTTTTAGAAATATATTGAATTTAAGCATGCTTTCATATACTTTTTTGTTTGTTACCTGCAGTAGGAATAGGTATTAAAAATATACCCCCTCCCCGGAAAATTTTGAAATGACGGGCCTGCATCTCTCAAATAAAATTTGTTTTTTACGTATAGAATTTACAGGTTTTGAACACCAGAGCTGTATATCCTGTACGAATAAGTCACACAAGAGACACCAAATATCTGGGAAATCAATATCCGGTTTATTCCTAATTTTAACCTTGCCCCTCCCAATAAGCAAAGTCCTATGCATATGCACAGTAAATGCTTTTTTTCACATCTTTGACGACCTTTTCATTCATTTCGTCTGTTTACACACGTTTTCCCTCTCGATTTGGACCGGGTTATCTGAGTTTTGGATTATATTCAAGGTATCTTCGTTACCTACCTACTATTCGAGAGCAGCTCAATGCACGCTGCATTTCAAACTGCACCACTGTGCAAATTCCATCTGGTGCATGATAGCGGTTATGCCTGAATTTCTACGTTAATGACACAAATCAATAGACCATCGTCATAGGCAGAAGTTAGGTATGTCATAGAACTGAATTACATTATACATAATACTATAAGCACCCATCAAACGTTTTTGTATATAAAAGTTTCAGTATATCCAGGATCATCATTTGGGCTCCCCGGGGCGGGGGGGGAGGACTTGTTTTCCCCCTGACTTAAATACAATGTATTTTTGCATGTGTTTATGTATTTTGTTGATTTTACCTATTGAGTGGTAGCCTTCCGTGGTACCATTCTACAGGTCCGGGGTTCTATTCCCAAGCTGGGCAGGGTTGACTCAGCCATCCCTTCAGTGGGGTCGATAAAATGAGGACCAAGCATGCTTGGGAACTAAACACTGGACATTCCGCGTCAGGTCTAGAAAACTGGGATTTGCACAGTAGGCCATGGCCCCCAAAAGGGCTGCTGCGCCACTGACTTTAGCATTTTTTAATTTGATTTTACCTATAATTTGCATTGAATATATACCCTTTAACCCCCTCCCCCCCCCAAAAATTTTGAACCGCCAAGGCTGCGTTGATCTCTCAAGGCAGGAAAAGTTTTGAGCTTTTGATGCTAAGCAGCTGCCAGTATAGATTAATTCACTGATATTCAAATTTTGTACTTTAATCATGTTAAGCTTTTCCAATTTTGGCTGCTTGGCACCAGTGGAAGAATTTAATTTTTCTCACGGCATCTTGGTCGTATAACACCTACTTATATTTGTAAACAGGGTAATGTCATATAAGGATAAATTGTCGAACGATTTTTTAAAAGTATTATTGTTCCCCCCAACCAGTGGCAAAAGCTAGCATAGGTGACACCCGAGGCAGTTATCAATGGTATGTCCCCACCCCCCTGAAAAAAAGAAAAGCAAAGAAAGAAGAAAGCCCAGCAAAAAAAAAAAAAAAAAGGAAAAATACCATTCGTATTCTGTGAGTTATAATATTTAATGTATTTGTTGACATCAATTGTGTGTGTTTAGCAGTAAAAAAACCGATTTGAATATTTTTGTAATTAAACCTTTTCTGAACTAAAAGTAGAAAAGAAAATGAAAGAAAAAAATATCCAGTTCAAGGTATTTGTTCCATTGTATGGAGCTGTTAAAGGTTTAAATTTTAAAGGTTTTTATGAAAAGAAATGTGCTGTAAATATTTTATATATTTTTCTAGCAGTTAGCATGAAATCTTAAGTATATTTTTAAATTTTTTTGCTCATTGCTTAGCCTTTTCAAACTCATTTTGAAATTGTTGTAAAAGAAAATAATACGTGTAACCATGAATAATTTCTTCAATTGAATTTCTTCTTCCATGAATAATTTCTGAATATTTTTCATCCTTTCAGAGTGTTTATTTTATGAATAAAAGCTGTTTTTTTCCTTGAAAGTTTTAATCACTTTTTCAACAAAATCACATGTACTTACTGCAAATAAAAAATCAGTGCTAATGCATTGTTATGGGCTCTAAATAAGTATTCATAAGTGCATTGCCCCTTTTTATACAAAGGCATGCCTGTGTTTTTTGACAATATTATGTTTAACCATGGGGGGAAAAAATCCAAAAATTATAATGTTAATTTGATTTATTTAAATATATATTCTTCAAATATTGTAAGCAAATAACTTTTCATTTCAGGTGATCCTGAGCCAGAATTAGATGAAGAGCTGCCGGGCCTCTTTGATGATGTTTCATCACAAATGGATGTATTAATTGCAAGTAACAGCAATGGTACATCTGGTGGCTTTGCAAAAAGAAATTTAATTGTACAAAATTTTTCTCATAAATGTTCAAAATTTTTTCTTAACTTAAATAATCGAAATTTAATTGTTCAAATTTTTTTTCTCTTAGTTCAAAAATTGTCCAGCAAAATATGTTTTATTCTACCCTTTTTGTCATAATATTCCAGATTTTTTATATTAATTTTATTTTCTTTCTCATCCAGAACATTTCCTTGTTACCCATTATTTTAGAAGTTGCAAGTTGTTTTAATTATGTAAACTTTACTAGGACTATTTGGAATACCGATTTGTATCCAAAACAAATATGTGATCTGACATAGCAAATTTTGCAGGTTACTTAGTACTTTTAATTAATCTTTTAAGTGTTCATAAATTGGATTGCCCGCCTTTTTAAATTTTATTAACTAGTATTGTTCAATGATTTCTTTGTCACTTTTGTGTGTTTCCGATAATGTTTTTCTCTCGGGAGCTATTACTTCATTAAAGATTTTGAAACTTTATCATGATTCCTAATTGAACAGAAATACCAAACAATGGGAGGGGAATATATCTTTAGTATTTTTTTTTAATTATTTATTTTTCTCTCTCCTTGTTGCTTTTTGATATAATTTTATTCTACTTTAAAGTGTACATGTATATATTAAACATTTAACATGCGTCCTGATTTTTCTTTGCCAAGGTTACTTCTGGGCCTGCAAAGTTCATGTGGAATATTTTGATTTATGTATGTCGAATAAAATAAACTTGTTGACCTTTACCATGTGTTTTATGTCATTGACCAATTTACATTTGCTTGTATATTCTTTTCTTTTTTTTTTTTTAATTTAACAAAGGTTTTGAATAGGTGAAAAGCTTCCTTAAAAAAAAAAAAAAGACATATGAAATGAATCCATAATGCTAATGGCAGTTTTGTGTTTAGGGTAAACTGCAAGGTTTTTGAAAAAGTCAAAATATTCGCCGTATGTATTTGTATTAATGAATTCATATTTGCATTAGAAAAAGGGTTCTTGTTAACCCCAAATCACATAATTTTGAATTGCCGTTTCATGCAGTTGTAAGACTTAAACCAAATTTTTACTGTACTTTGCCAATACGAAGTGATTGTAAGAATAAAATATTTACAATAGTTATAATTGAAATCAAATGCATTTTTTTAAATACTCTCATGAATTTAATGCAAGGCCATAGCCAGATTTTTTTTTTTTTTTTGGGGGGGGGGGGGGGCTTTTAAACAATTATGTTGAGGAAAGTTTTAGGGAGGCATATATGCTACACTGCGAAAATTTTCGGGGGGGGGGGGGGTCCGTGGGCATCCCTGGTTACAGCCTTGATTTAATGAAAGAATATTCAAATAAAAATTTAAAAGATACAATAATACACTACTACTTGGTTCATAATGATACATTTCTATATTATATATATATCGTTTGTGAATGGTACAATTTCTAATGTCAGAAAGAGATATATTACAATGATAAAATTAGTTATAATTTCCTCCTCGTTGAATATATATATTTTTTCATTTTCCGAGAGACATTTTATTGGATTCTTTACTTTTCAATATTTTTAAATTTTTTCCACGAGTGCTGAAGTAATTAATACCTTCTCAAACGGGCTAAAAACCCCTCGTGTTTTATTCATCGCTATATCGCAGAGAACGGGAATTTTAAAAAACGGGAAACGAAATGTACACTGCGCGGCGAAAAAGCAAGAACATCATGTGATAGTTTTGACCAATAACGGGCCTGCGTACGTTCCCACATGGCGTCGAGTTGACTAACTTCGTGGTTGGAAAACCCCAGGTTGATTTTCCTCCGTGAATACCGATTTTTAACTTCGCAGCGCTGAGCCCCAACTCCGAGTTAACGGATCTCGTGGTTTCACGCGTGGAGTTAGTTTGACGGTGAATATGGCGGTAACTCTCCTTTGCTCAAGACTATACATATTGAGCCTTTTAAGCCTAACCTCATAATCTAGGTCTGAAAGACCACTTGCCAACCTAGTAGCCCTCCTTTGAACCCTTTCCTAAATAGTAATATCCTGTTTTAGGTACGGAGACCAAAACTTAGTGTTCGGCAACTACTCCTCAAAAAGTAGTTAACTACCAACTACTAACTACTCTAAACAAAAGTAGTTGCAACTAGTAGTTAACTACTTTTTTCTGAGACTAGTTGTAATTAGTAGTTAATTGTTCTCCAAAAGTAGTTAACTACTTTTTAAGTATAAATTAATTTGAATTTCGATTTTTAGGCTTGTTCTTAAATATTTAAACCTAATAATTCAACTCAATATTATTTTTAATCATTAAAACAAATTTAAAGAAATTCCTGTAAAACATTCAAAAAATTGAATATTTCCAAATAATTCCACTGAACATAAATATTTCCACTGAACAATTAATATATAGAGAGAATATGAATAAATATAAAACCTTTTTCTCTAAATTTAAACTTTTATTTTAATATGTATTTGTTTAATAAAGTTAATAATTTATGTTTTTAAGAAATAACAATTTTTCAGCAGTTGTTGTAAAAGGAAGGGGTTTACCCTTAATATCAATTTAAAATTCTCCCTCTGCCCAACCCCCATTCATTAACAAAATATCTTTATAGCGCACATTCTTTGGAATTTAGATTATATTCTTTTAAATTGTGTTCAAGGCAGGGTTGGTGATTTTTTTATTTAAAATTTTTTTAAAAAATAGTAATTTTTTGATTTAAATCAAATTTTTTGGATTTTTTAAAAGCAAAATATGTTTGCGCACACAAATACAGTAACAAATTCAGTTGATTATTTATGTCCAAAGAATTTTGATATATTTCATTTGAAATAATTATTTATTACTAGTTCAAAATTAATTATTAATTTATTATATTTATAAAAAATGTATACTTAATAAACAGAGAACAACAAGAAACAGAAGAGAAAGCTTATATTTCTGGACTAAATGTATTATAATTTCTTGCATATATACAAATAAGTTAACTGGACTATTATAATTGTTTTAGTATATAGAAATTTCTTGAATATATAAACAGAGATGGCAAATATCACATAAAATGTTTACGGAAAATGAATTACCTCAGAAAATGGATAATAAACAGATGAGAAGTGCCAGAAAGCTAAATAGTGGTTGATCACAATGAACACTGAAATGAAAAGGAAACATCACATTCATTAGAGAAATTTGCATCTGGCTCATGTCATTGCAAAATAGAACTAGCTTTCTTCACATAGGAAAACTCATTAAACAAAATTTACAATTTACTCCATTTAACTTAAAACAGTGCACAATTTCATCAAAATCATTAAATATTGCTATAAACTAGAAAATAGTACAGGGTTTTATAAAGTCTCTAAACATTTTTGAGAAATATGTTCTAATTATATTCGCTTTACTTTTCGATCTGAAAGAATGAGGTGAGCAGAGTAAAACATGGCCGTTATTGTGCGTAATTATCTTAATGAAACTTTTTCTGATAGGTGGATTGGCTAACATGAGCCCCCCTCCCCCGCGTTCACACGGCACTCTTATAACCCGCTTGTACCCTGCTTATCCCCGCATTCCGGTTTTTTACCGGGTAAATGTGGATCTAGTTGCCTCCTGCCCAAGAGCAGGCACTCTCGATTCCCCATCAGTTAACTTTTGATTGACAGTTCGCGCGTTTCGTATGGTGTGCGCAACTTGAGGATAATAAATGAAATAGGCTAAAAGTATATAGCAATAAAAAATTTTTTACTTGTAATTTTGTCTATGCTTATTTTTCAATTTTGTGTATATCTTTTCTCATGTCTACATGTAATAAATATAAGAAAAATTAAGATGAAAAATCCTATGACCTTGTACGTTTCCATACATGTTAATACTAAAGTAGAAGAGTATTGTTACTTATGTTTTTTCATTTATTATTGAAAAAGTAATTTCTTATCTTCAAACGCAGAAATCATTTGTCATACTCATCAAAGTGCGACATCGGTTTGTGCATTTTTATTAGGTCACGTTCTTAAATGTTTTTAAAACTAAAGAGTAAGAAATGCATAAGAATTTAAAATTTTAAAAACGTATCTTTTATTTTTGGAAATGATACGTGCATACGATTATTATATACGCATGATTTTGTTGGCAGTGCCGTATCAGGGTTTTCTTACACAGCCCTCTGGTGTTTATAAATAAAGCTAAGGGGGTTAGAAATTACTGTTTAGAATTTTTTAAAAGGATAATTGCGATTTTAAAAACTACTTATGCATAAATAACGTACATTTAACCAAATAAAATAATTTTTGGAAAAAAAACAACCAACCTCAAATTATAAATTGCGCTAAAAAGTGAAAAATAAATTAATTTTTTAACAACATCGATACGATTTTTAAATATAATTTTTGAAGCCGCCGCACAATTATCTAATTATCATTACGCCATGTGTTACTTTACATTGAAACTGTTGCAAACTCTGGGCCATTTATATTTGGAAGTTATTCATGATTACAAAAGTAATCATGAATCAAAACCTATCATAATTTTGCCCAGACTTCAAAAATTATGTTTAAAAATCGTATCGATGTTGTTTAAAGAATTAAATTAGTTTTCATTTTTAGCGCAATTTATAATTTGAAATCGGTTCTATTTTTTTTCCGAAAGTTACTTTATTTCATTCTTTTTAGTGTAAATACATTTTTATACACAAATACTCTATTTTTAAAAAATTCATATCAAAAGGCAAATCTTCTTTGAGTGAATGGCACTAAAAACTAATCATTTGTTTGATAAATTCCGTTTTGAAATCGAGTTTAAAAAGTCATTAGAGTAACCACCCTCGATGGATTAAAAAAAATCAAAATCTTGAAAATCGGCTCATCCTGTGAGATGTTATGGGTGGACAAACAAACAAAACGACGTACGTAAGGTATGAATATATAACCTCCTCCTTTGTGAAGTCGGTTAAAAAAATTAGAATATAATAATTATCTGAATATTCGGTAATTTCTCCTAGGCCGAAGCCGAATATTAAAATTTCTAAAAAATCGTGGTAATAGAAAGTATTTTCCAAACTTAAAAGTATTCACCAAGTGAAACACCAATTTCACACATTAATCTATGATGTATGATTTAATTCTGTTTCAGAATCCAGAACTACCTAAAATTAATGTATTTTCTGTATTGTTTTGAATGCAATAAAACTGAGAATTTCTCCCACAAGTGGAATAGAAATGGCAGGTTTTAATGTAAGCATTAGCATTATTTTACTAATGTCTTAATTCAAATTAAATGAATACCTTGGTCCAAAGAATTTTATGAAGATAATTTTAAAAGCTAAAAATTAATATTTTTAGTTTATGGCTTTTTTACATTCCTATTTTTAAAAGATCTATTAAAATTTAATGCATTTAACCGGAATATATTTTTAATTTAAAAAAGCCCAATAACTTATGCTATCTTAATATTCAAGATATGTTACAGGCTTTTCCCATTTCACTCTTACCCAAAATTTACATTAAATCAGTTTACTCAAACAAAGTCTGACTTCCACTGTGTTAAAATACAAAATAAAAGTCTCATATACTCCATAATAATTAACTACTTCCAGCTTGAGAGCAAATGCAAAGTATAAAATACAGTATTGTAACTGTTTTTGTTCAGTCAAACCTAAAAACAATGCTTAGAAAAAGTAGTTTTTTTTATAAATTATTTTTATTTATTAAAATTATATACTAATGTGTTCTTTTGCAATAACTATAATATAATTTAAAATGTTTAAAATCTACGAATTTCTCTATTTTTGTACATTTCTACTGTAGAAGAACTATTCGGCCGAATTTGATTGTACCGAGTAATCGGCCAGACGAATATTTGGCTACATCACGAAATGACTATTTGGCCATGCCAAATACCGAATAGTGGCCGAATATTCGTTACATCTTTAATATATATATATATATATATATATATTTATATGTATATATAAATGAAAATGCAGAGCTTTGAACGGTCTCTCCCCCTTTATTTAAGATAACAATTCTCCATTCAATTCAGTTACACTACCTTAAATAAAAAACAAATATATAACGTTGCATTTTTGATTTAAATAAGAACACACATAGCTTGAATCTTGAATCATTTCTATTTTTCAAATCCATCATGAACGTGTTTGATTATATTTGTTGATAAGTCATTTAGGTATCATAATTAATTCTATATTTGTAATTAATGTTCAATTGTTTCATAAACCATATATAACCACCACCTGTACATAAAATAAAATGTCTTGATATTGATTGCTAAATGTAGCATATCTATGCAATTGGCAATATTCTGATAAATCAGGGCTCTCATTCCAAGTGAGCGCACATCGTTTCGATCGTAGTTCCCAAACATTCACTAGATGGCGCAAACGCAAAATTCACAGGACCGCAGGGAAACGAACGAAAGCTTTAATTCCATGTGGTTCGTATTGTTGCTTTGCGGCTTTCTTCATCGAAGCGCACTTCGACAGCTCTTGTGTAATCGAAGTCGTTCGGACTTTGGGGTATTGGTTCGTTGAGTCGCCGAAATATGAAAAGGAATATTTTACACGAATAGGGACGTTGTATTTGCCCTTCTTTGATGGTGTTTTTGATACATATTGAGAATTATTTTTGATCAATAAATTAATTTTGGTTTGCCCAAAAATATAAATATAATAAATACTTTTAAACATTAAGTTTTCTTTTTGTTTTTTTCATACATTAAAGTTACATATCAATATGTATCAATCAAAAGCTATTTAAGAAACTAATTCTTTTATGAATTTGTTATTACTAATTATGGTTTCAATGTATGCATATTTTTGGTGTTTTTTAATTTAGAAATATCTTTAAAGCCCCAGATCACTAAATTTCTATGTGTCAGATTTTTTAATCTAAAAAAGAAGTTGAAAAATTATATTAATGAATAACGTGAAGATATATTTACATATTCATACGGAAGAAAATTCCATAATTAAACGAAAAGTAGGTTGTTTTTAGAAAAGATAATCCTTTTTTAACGCATAATTTTTTATGTACATCCATAAATTATGCACTGTTGTTTAATCTTAGGTTATGAGTCAAAAAAGCAACTAACATCGTTAATTCCTTCCATGAATATTTTTTTCTAATTATAATTAAAGTCTAATCATACTCTAAATAAATTTTAAAATAGCCGTATAAATGTATGGCCAAATGCTAATGTTTTAACCTTAAAAATATTTTTTAAGAAATTATGTTAATGTGAGGGGAGTCCAACTATCCCCCCACTCTGAGAGGTAGCACATCCCCTAAAACTATGATCCCCTAAGTCGGTCGAGAAGTCGATCAAGGGCCCCAAAGCCCTTGAAACAAACCGCCCCCTTTCCAAATGTCAATGGTGCAGCCTGCGCGATGAACTCCTTCCTGGGGGCACACCTGCAGGGTGTGTACATATTTTCAAAGTGAAGTTTCGTGACATTTTCCGCACTTATTTGTGACCAATCGGTGACACGTTGGATATTGATTTTGCCGGAGATCGGATATTCCCGATGTTTGAAACTAGTAAATTCTATACACATGTATTCTATAGACATAAAGACTGTACAGAGTTTGTAATTTACAAAAAAAATTTCATGACAGGTTCATTAATTTTAATAATAAAATTATACAACCTGGATAACCGGATATTTCGTGTAGTGGACGGATTGGCTTCCGAATATTTAAAAATCTGTCGAATACCGGATATCCGATGCCTTCTGTGGGGATCGATACCTCTCGTTGGATGGAAAATTTTCGTGATCTATTCATAGATTTCGTGACCGATTTCCGAATTTGTGACTTGTTCGGGACTTATGCGCGTTCTATAGACATCCTGCCCTGTCAATGTATATTAAGCAAATTTGCGCCCTGTCAATGTATATCACTCGAATGCACTCCCTGTCAATGCATATCGCGCAAATGTGCGTCCTGTCAATCTGTCAATGCATATCATGCGGAAGCGAAATATTGTCTTCCCCCTATTTGCGTTAGTCCTTAATTAGGGTTTGCACGGAAGAATATTGCTTAGTTTAAATAATAAAAAAAATAACTTCCATTATACTTGTGGGAATGACAGATGCAAATGGAAATTTTTTTAACCTTTCATGAAACAAAATTGAAGTGGTATTTCAGTAAGTATATGAGATTAGTATATAAGAAGGGGGGGAGTAATAAATCAATTTTTGACGTGAATTAGGTGTGACTTAGACGTGGACATGTTAACGGAGGAAACCGGATGCCCCCCCCCCCCCTCCGAATTTGATGCGAGTTTTCGCAAAAAAAAAACCCCTCGCCTTTCCTCCCTAGTTTCTCTCCCTTCCTCCTGTTATTGGAAAATTGATATATTTTCCCCAAAAATTTTAGGAATTTTTGTTTTACTTTTCATTTTTACATAAAAATTATTATTTCTAATAAACTTTTTATTTTCTAATATTTTTTTAAATTTACTTATTCTTTATCTTTGTTAAGAATGCAAAAGTTTGTATGTGTATGTTTTGCATAAATAAACTGAAATTGGCGACCCTTATTTCCCAAAATTATGAGGTGTAAATCCCTCAAGAACGCGTAACAAAAAACTAAAAACAATACCGCACTGAGCATTCCAAAGAAACGCTTTGATTGGCTGCTACACTAGTTTGATACGAAATCCCTTTTTCCCCCTACGCTTCTGAACGAAGGAGGATTTGGAATCTACGCTTTCGAAGAGATGACGTCTAGGCCGGTTCTGTAGCGGCAATCTCTTCGAATCGACGCGTCGAAGTTTGGAATGAGCGCCCAGTTTGCCCTTAGCAACCCTGTTTGCTTTTAAGATATTATGAGCAAAATGTTTGTAAATATTCCTTAATCGTAAGAAAATGCAATGATCTTTCATGCTCTTAATTTACTTAGAATAAATCTTTCCGTTTTCTTTAGGAAAGATGCTTTTTTTATAATGCAAAATCTTAATTTTCAAAAAATAAGTCATTTCGTACACTACATTTCAGCTCTTAAAACACAGCATTAACAAAACAATGCAAACATGTTAAACAAAAGCAATTATATGTAATTTTTAAAGAATGAATGCATTTTTTTTTTTTTAATCAGGACTAAAACATCCTCAGCTGAGTATTTCCCTAGAATTTGTTTTAAACTGTAACATGCACAAAAGCGAAAGCGAGAAAACGGCGGTAGCATGCGTAAAAATTGTAAACAGTGAGCAAAGGATGATGGGTAAAACCGCTTTCCGAGACAAATCCTCTTTTCTCATGTGGACGGGGTTTTTTTCCAAACGGTTTTTTTTGGAATTGGAGAGGGGATTTGCGGGTTACAGGGGTTAAAAAGTGCCATGTGAACAGGGCTATGGCAACACCCCCTGAAGAAGAAAGCCGTACGACTGCTCTTCGAGCCTCCTGTGACGTCAGCAGTTGCAGGCCATGCCTGAGGAGCGGAGGTGAGCGATAGCCATTGCACCAGCGTTGCTTTCTTCGTTGTCTGGCCGGCGTGATACGCATCGAGTCGCTAATCCAACACCGCATGTGAAATTCATTAAAATGATTTAAAATTATTTGACAAAAGTGCTCAGTTTTCATGCTCTAGATTCACTATGTTCGTTTTTTCCTTTGAACCTTTCCATGATGGATGTTGATCGCTCGATTCACAAGAAGGTATTAAGCCTAATACAGTTTGGAGCACTTGTTCATGGTAAGTACTATTTTCTTTCCTCCGTTATGCAAAATTACACTAAAATATAAATAGTAGTTAAATTTTTGTTTAATTTTGATTCAAAAAAAAAATTGTTCGAGAAACTCAATGTCGAACTTCAGATTTTAGTTTGTGGCCTCATTTCCTTACCAAATAATGGTTTATTTTTCGGTTATTGTTCAGAATATGAATTGTAACATTAATAGAAATGAAACATTCGTTTGTCTTTCATTTCACCCCCTTAAAACATTTTCATCCAAATTCTATTGTTTTGTTTTAAAAGAACTAGCTCTATTGTTCTAACTGAACTCTAAGGATAATTGTTAGTAATTTTGAGTAAATCTATCTCCTATGTCCTATTTATGTTTTCCAAAAGAAAAAAAAACGGCAACAAAAATTTTAACTGCTGTATTTTGTATATCAAATGATATAAGTAGTCTCATAAATGTTTTTGTGGCCGGAAATATTCTGCCCATATTAATACTAACATAGTCATGACAATTTCTCATTTTCCTTTTCTTCATTTAAAAGTAGGCTTCATTTTCCCCCTAATGCTCTCAATAATGTTCAGCTTTATCAGTTTTGTTTTATGCAAAAGAGGTCGTTTTTTTTTTAATTATTTTAAAACAAATAGTTAGAATACACAAAGTTAATTATGGAATTAAGTTACTTGGATCACTAGTTGTAATATATTTATGCTTAAATCAATAAGCTGCAATGTAAAAGTTTAGCATTTTGTGTTTTTCATTATTAATTTTTATGTTATTTGCTCAAAAATTAGATACAATGGGATATAAATGCTGCGTCCCAAACTGCAGAAGCAACTACAAGACGCGTCCCAAGATACTTGTGTTTCGTTTTCCGAAGGAAGACTCCTTGGTAAAGAAGTGGTTGTCTGCAATGTTCAAATTTCCATTTAAATGTAGTACTATTAATGAAATAGAAACAATTTTAAATTTATTATATGAAGTGGATTATAGTAAACTGTCTAATGTGAAAGACATTTTAGAATCTGTAAAAAATGCTTTATCATCTCTTGTGGAAAAAATTGAGGAACCGAAAAAGAATACTTTGTATTGTATCATTGAACAACTAAATTTGATTTGCAAAGAAAAATATTCCTTTAAATATTCATCTGAATTTTTAATTTTAAGTACACTTTTGTACGCTATTTCTCTTCATGCCTATAGGTTTTTAAGAAGCAGCAAATATTTAATTTTACCACATCCCAATACTTTAACTTTGTGCTCAAACTTTAACTTTGATCCTAAAAAAGATGACACCATGAATTACATTAAGGACAAATTAATTCACTTAAAAGATAAGGATAAAAAAATTGTTTTAATGTTGGATGAAATTCATTTAAAGCCATGTTTAGATTTCAAAAGGTGGTACCATTATAGGCACGGCAGAAAATTCAGAAAATGTTGCAACAACTGCATTTGTGTTCATGATTCAAAGTTTAACTTCCAGCTATAAGGATGTTGTTTCTGTACTACCTGTGCAAAAAATTGATGCTGAGTTTCTGCATTCAGTTATAAAAAAATTGATTTGTAATTTAGAAATATTGGGGTTCACTTTACTTTGTATATCAAGTGACAATAATTCAATTAATAAACGTGCTATGTCTATATTTTCAAATCCGCCAAAGCAAACTTTTGTGTATATTCATCCAGCAGATTCATCTAGGCCATTATTTTATATAACGGATGCTGTCCATTTATTTAAATGTATCCGGAATAACTGTATAAACCAAAAAAATGTTGGAAAGTGTTTTTTTTCCCCCAGATTTTGATAAAATTAATGAAACTAACCCTTCAAAAATTAAAACAGCTTCATTTGGCACTTTGAAAAAAAATTATGAAATAGAAAAAAATCAATTAATAAAGCACTGCCATTCATTAACTCAAAAATGAATTGCCCCCTCTAATTTGGAAAGCCAAAATGTGAAACTAGTAACCCAGGTGATTAATACACATTTAGCTGAGGGATTACTGGAAGCAGGTCCAAAATATGAACTTCCTCAATTTGAGGACACTGCAAATTTTATCAAAATTATTGTAACCTGGTGGGAAATAATGAATGTCAAAACAATTTTTAAGGGTGTTCACAAAAGAAATGTTTTTCAAGAACCTCTGTCTTTCTCTGAAACAGATAAAAAGTATCAATTTTTAAATGGATTCCTTAATTGGCTAGAAATGTGGAAAAAATGCAATTTTGATACTGGCATTTTAAGTGCAGAAACTCACTCTGCTTTATACTAATCAACGCATGCAATATTAGAAATTTCTAGATACTGTAAAGAAGCTTTTCAGCTAGATTATATTTTAACAGGCAAGTTTCAGACGGATGCGCTTGAGAATCGTTTTGGCTAGTATCGTCAGCTTGCTGGGGGCCAATACCATATTTCTCTCATGCAATTAGTAGAGGTAGAAAAAAAACTTAGAATTCAAAGTGTCCTGCCTTTGGAGTTAAATTCAAGCATATTTGGCAAAGTTCCTGTTGAAGCTGGGGATATTAATGAACCTTTAGATCTCAGACTTCCAAAAGATCATATCGTATTTCTTTTACAAAAATTTAATTTTTTTCTCGAAGATGATGACATTCTTTCAGTAATTGATATTGAACAAGTAATTGTTTATGTTTCTGGATATTGCATACGTTCTTGCCTTAACAGGTTGAAATGTGATTTTTGTGAAGCAAACTTAACAAATTTTAAGGACAGTGGTTCAGCCTATAACCTTATTTATAGTTTAGATAGAAGTGGGCTTATCTATCCCAAGTTTGCTATAACTGAAATTGTTTCAACCCCGTACATAATCATAAATAAATTGTTGTCAAAAGAGTATGAGGCAGAATTCATTAAAAGTTCGAATCACCGAGCCGTTGCATTAACGTTAATAGAATATTATTTAAATTCTGAAGAAAAAGTCTAGATTTTGAAGATTGAAAAAGGGGACACTCGGCTATATTAGTCCAAAAGTATCATATTCAATCGTGCATAAATGTGCTTCTTAAGAAATATTGCAAAAATCTAAATAGCAATTTGCATGAAGCATCATGTAAAAAAAGGAAGCTGCACACCTTAGTTGAATGAAAGAGAAACAATACTAAAATTATCAAAAAAAAAAACAAATCCTGAACAGAAAGAAACTGAAGGTGTTTCGGATGAGTTTTAAAAAAATAACAACTTAAAAGATCCCTTAACCAACCAGAATAAAAAGATTAAAAAAAAAAAAAAAAAACATTCAATTAAGAGCTGTGCAAGCTCAAAAAAGAACAATGAATCACTTCCATTAAATTTAGTAATTAAGAAGAAACCAGGAAAGAAGTAGTATTTAATCTTGCTTAACAACCACAGACTAACTACTACCTTTATTATTCTAAGCTTTTCTTTATTATTTTATCTTCAAGCTACAAGAGCATCTCTTGTAGCTCAAAATAATTATTCTCCATCTCCTCTCCCCAAAGAATCAATACTGTTTATCTAATTGTGACATTAGGATATTGCTATTATGATTTCTTATAAATCAGTCTTTAGATAAATTTTTTTAAAACCTTTTCAAAATTGCAAATTTACTTACTGTTGATTATTATTACTATTTTTTTTTTAAAAACCAAAAAATTAGAATACTTGCTTTTACTTATGATATCTATGTTTCTATATTTATTTTCGTTGACAAGAAAATGATAGCTTTTGCTTCTGTAGCACAATTGAAAGTTGATTATTATTACTATTTTTTTAATCCAAAAAGTTAGAATACTTGCTTTTACTTATGATATCTATGTTTCTATAATTATTTTGGTTGACAAGAAAATGACAGCTTTTGTTTCTGTAGCACATGTTTGTTGTTTAACAATATATATGTTAATAAACATATTTTGTAAAGAATTTGCATTTTATTTCTTGAATTAATTATGTTTTTTCACCTTAGAAATTTTTTATAAAGATATCTGATTAAAACAAAAACTTTCAGTTTTTTAGTAATGGAGTGAACATATGATTTTACAAAATGAGTAAATTAAAAATATTTCAAGTTGTAATTTCATTTATAAAATATAAAAACGATTAAAGTGTACACATTTGTTTTTTTTTTTTTTTTTTTCAGCTTTCAACAACAAAAGAATTCAGATTAAATTTATTCATTTTTTTTAATATTTGGATTACTATTCCTGGTAGGGTTAAAATTTCATTCGTATTAAAAATTTGTTCATCTTTATCACTGTTAAAAAAATCTGCAGCGGAAATAGCTTAAAATGTGTTTTTGCATAATGTTTAACATGTCATTGTTTTTTAATAAGTGTAGCGTTATAAATATCCAAAGTTTTTAAGGTCTGTTTAAAAAAAATTCTATTTTACTCCAAAAAATCACGAACCCTGCTATTTAGTAACGAATAAAAACAAAAATCAAATCGACTGCGCGTAACACTAAAAGCGCTTGGCGAACTTCTTCGGTGAAGGCTTCGGCCTTCTGATCGTGACGTCAAAGAGGAATTGGACGGCCTTCTTCTTCAGGGGGTGTTGGCTATGGAGTCCAAAGCTCTCAAAAGCCTTTGGGCTCAACAATCACCAGACTATGCCAGCAGGGTGGAGTAGTGGTAAGGTGCAGGCCTCGTACACCAAAGTTTACAGGATCAAACCTGGTCCAAGTCTGAATTTTCAAGATGCAGAAAATCGACAGCGCACATGTTGTCTGATTATGCGGTATTATATATGCATTACAAATATGCACAACAAGATATAAAGAAATAACATTTTGCTTAACAATGTAAAATGTGTAATTTAAACATACCTACAGACCCAATGAAAGGTACAGATGTTAAATCAAAAAATGGAAAAGTTCTTAGAACTAACAAATGCATAACTTGACTAAAAATTCCACAAATTATCATTGATGCAGGGAAGTTTTCAAAAATGGACATTCCTCCATATATGGCCATAGTGATCTAAAATGACAGAAGCATAATATGAGAAGAAAGCTGCAATTTTTAATGTCCTTCTGCAATATAATTTTATCGTAAAAAAATTATGCTGTTTATTAAAATATATTCAACGACGTAGTAAATCATGTTTCATTCTAAATTTACATAAAGAATTTTTGTTCTAAAAATGAAATATTTTTCTCTACCAAAGCAGTAAAGGCTAAATTCTATGATTGCAACACAAAAGGCTGATCAGATTTTGTTGCTTTTTTGTTTTTTCTCTCATCCTTCTACAGTAGCACACCGTTATTAATGCATACCTGGGGACTAAAAGTTTTGTGTTTTATAGATTTTGGTATTAATTCGTCATTTCAATTAAGAAATAGTATTCATAAAATAACTATTAGAAGTAAAAGCTTAACTGCTAACTAAAACTTTTTTTTTGTATACTTTTGTAGTGGCAACAGCAATGTTGTTCTTGCCGTTACACGTTTGTTGTTGCTTGAAGTCAACGATTCAATTTTGATAAACTACTCTACATTTTTATTTCTAACATGTACTCTGTTGTTTTCTCTGATAATCACAAGCGGTTATGTGCCCAGCGACCTTTTACATGCGCCTTAGAGTAGTTTGAAATTTATGTTTTTATCGTAAGATGCGCTTTGCTGGAGTTTGAATTTGAACCGTTAGGCCTAGTCAGTTCCGAGTCATCTCAATAGAAATAGACAGCTTCCGAGATGGATAAAGGTCATTTTATCGAAAGATTGGAAGGAGAAAGGACCTGGATAAGTTGGAAACTCGACCTGGAACTTCAACTGACGGTACAAAAGGTAATGCCAGTCGTGCTAGGAACAGTTACAAAGCCGGAACCAATTGCGGCAACCGCCGATGAAGCGACAAAGAAAGCTTATGATACGGCAGTAAAACACTTTGAAGAACTGGATGCCATTGCAAGGTATGTCATTGGTTCCAGTGTGAGGCCAGATCTCAAGAATCACATTTTAACCTGTAAAACAAGCAAAGACATGTGGGATGCTCTTCATAGTGTCTACGAGCAACAAAATGAGCAGAGATTATATCTGCTGTATTCTCAGTTGTTCAATTATAAGAAGGACATTGTAGATGATATTGCTACTCATGTGTCAAAATTGCAACGAATTTGGCAAGACCTTCATGATGAACTTAAAAGTGAAAATGTTCAGCTTCCTAAATCAATGCTGCTAAATCGGATTCTGAATACTTTACCCACTGAATATTTAGAGTTCAAGAATGCGTGGGATGCGTGGGAATCAGTTCCTGTCAGTGAAAGGACTGTGATTAGTCTTACTGAAAGACTACGCTTGCATGAGCAAAGGCTGGAAGTCATGAAGCTTCCTCATGAAAGCAAAAGTGTGGCATTTGTGGCCAAGCCAAATAAGAACTTTGTAACGAATCCCACTGATTCAGTTCTGAAGGAAAAGATCAAGAAGATTAAGTGCAATTATTGTGGCCGCGCTGGTCACATGAAAAAGAACTGCTACAAATTTTAAAATGAAGGTTGTGAGAAAGGGAAAGATGAGTCGCGCAAACCAGGACAAGCCTTTATGACTGTTGCTGAAATGAGTCAAGATTATTGTCTTATTGATTCGGGTGCTTCACATCATGTTTCTTCAAGATTTGACTGGTTTGTCACCTACAAAATGTTTGATGCTCCGCTACCCTTACGCTTAGGTGATGGTCGATGCATGTATGCTGAAGGCATCGGAGACATACAGGTTGAGATGCTCGTAAACAAAAGGTGGCTTCCCAGCTCTCTCACCAATATATGGTACGTACCGGAAAGTGGACAAAATCTTTTTTCCTCTGGTGCTGCTTTAGATAAAGGTCTGAGTGAATATGCGGACAGTCAACAAAGAGGTTTTAAAAACAAGGAAGGTGATACTGTTGCTGTTGGAATAAGTTATAATGGTGTATATAAATTGTTAATGAGTGTAATAATGCCTGAATCAGCGTGTGCAGCAGTGAAAACTGACATCCTTCAGTTGTGGCATGAGAGAATGGGCCACCAAAACAAAAGATATGTTCAAAAGTTTTTAAAAGCCAAAGGAATTGATGTCAACTTAGACTGAATTTTGTGATGCCTGTATGTATGACAAGATGCATAGGCTTAGCTTTGGAAATCGGCAACATAGGCCGAATTCTCCTGGTCAGCTCGTCCATGCTAATGTCTGTGGCCCAATGCCGGAAAAATCTCTAGGAGGCAACAGGTATTTTGTAGCTTTTAAAGATGATTACTCTAAATATAGGACTGTCTATTTAATTAAGGAAAAATCTGAAGTTAAAAACATGTTGTCCAGATTTTTATCAGAGATGAAGAATGCTGGATATGTGTTAAAAGAACTTTTAACAGATGGTGGTGGTGAATTCAACAATTCGGAAGTTCACGAAATAATTCAAAAAGAAGGTTTAAATCACCGCAAATCAATGCCTTATACCCCAGAGCAAAATGGGGCTATCGAACGAGAAAACGGAATTCTAGTGGAAGCAGCTCGGTCTATGCTTCATGCCAAGGAGTTGCCACAGAAGTTGTGGGCTGAAGCTGTGAGCACAGCAGCATATGTCTTGAATAGGACAGGGCCCACTCCTGAAGCAGGAAAATCTCCCTATGAAATCTGGTTCAGAAGAAAACCTTCAGTAGATCATCTGAAAATCTTTGAAACTGAATGCTTCATTCACATTCCTAAGCAGAAAAGAAAAAAAATTGATAAGAAGGCCATCAAAGGCTACTTAGGCTATTGTGGAGAAAATAATGGTTTTCGCATTTGGGTACCAGATAAGAATGATGTTGTGCTCTCCAGAGATGTCGTTTTCAAAGATGAGATAACGTCTGAAAAAATATCCGTAAATCTTTTTCAAACGTCAACAGAAAAAGTCAGTAATCAAGAAGAAGATGTAAGCATTGTTGATGCAGGGGAAGAAACTCAAACGCAGAATATAGATGATGATAACATATCACTTGAAACAGATATGTATAATTTACGAAAAAGGTCACAATTGAAAAAGCCTTCAAAATATGACAACTATGTGATGGTAGCAGAATCGGTGGAACCAATAACATTTACAGAAGCACTACAGTCACCAGAAGCAGAGCATTGGCAAGCTGCCACGCAAGAAGAGATGCAGTCCTTAATAGATAACCAAACATGGAAATTAGTGGATTTTCCACCAGGTAGAAAAGCAATAGGAAGCAAATGAGTTTATCGAATGAAGAGAAATGCTGATGGGAAGATAGAGCGTTACAAGGCAAGATTAGTAGCGAAAGGCTATGCACAAAAACTTGGAGTGGATTTCATTGAAACCTTCAGTTCTGTTAAGCCTTGCAGCTGAGCAGAAGTTAAAAACAGCTCAGTTTGATGTAAAAACTGCCTTCTTCAATGAGGATTTAGATGAAGAAATCTTCATGGTTCAGCCTGAGGGATTTCAAAACAATACTAAACAGGTATGTAAGCTCTCCAAAAGCATTTATGGCTTGAAACAAGCCCCAAGATGCTGGAACGAGAAGTTTAGCAAGTTTCTAGAGGACTGTGGGCTAAAGCAATCAAATTATGACCCTTGTTTATTCTACAATATTGAAAAATCTTTCTTCTTGATTTTATATGTTGATGATGCTCTGGTGTTTACTAAAGATGATAACATGATTAACTGTTTTTTGAAACAACTTGAATCAGAATTTTCTATCACTGTGAGTAATGCTACTTATTTTCTTGGAATGCAAATAGAATATTTGGATGATCAATCAATTTTTATTCATCAAGAATCTTACTGCAAAAGAATAATAAATAGGTTCAACATGAATCCTGTTAGTACCCCGATTTAAAAGTGTTCACTATCCCTAGAAGGTAGTAATGTATCAGAAAACGTTCCATATAGAGAGGCAGTAGGCAGTTTGATATTTCTCGCTATGATTAGTAGAACAGATATTGCTTACACAGTTTTTTTGTTTCAAGTTTTGGATAACCCTTCCAGTGTTCATTGGAACATAGTCAAAAGAACTCTCAAGTATCTCAAAGGTACTACAAAGTGTGGAATTATGTATGTCTCTAGTGACAAATGTAACTCCTTAGAAGCATTTTGCGACTCAGATTATGCAGGGGATCTTGTGACGAGGAGGTCTACCAGTGGCAAGGTGTTAAAGTACAGTGGAGGAGCCGTAACATGGAAAAGCCAAAAGCAAAAATGCGTTTCACTCTCCACTACTGAAGCAGAGTTTGTAGCAGCAAGCCAAGCTGCAAAAGAAGTTGTATGGCTTAATAATTTGCTGAAAGAGATCAGTTTTTCTAGGGATATTCCCGTTCTACAAATTGACAACCAAACTGCTATTAAATTGATAAAAAATCCAGACTTTCATTGTCGTACGAAGCACATTGATGTGCATTATAAATTTGTGCGGGAACTTTACAATCAAAATTTGTTTAATGTGAAAAGCTGTTCGACTCATTAACAAGCCTCCGATATTTTTACCAAAGCACTTCCTGCTGCTAGATTCAATGTCCTGAAGAAAATGATTGGAATGCACAATTTTGAATAATGTTTTTTTTATACTGTAATTATTATTGAATATGTTTATATTTCTTATGTTTTTATAATATGTTTATATTCATTATGTTTTTTTTTTATTAATAACTTAGTATAACTTGCATTCCATTTTTTTTTTTTGTTTCAAGTTCAACTGAAGTAAGAAAAGTTTTTTTTTTCTCTCAGTTAGCGTTCAGTTTTAGGGAGAGTATTAAAAGTAAAAGCTTAACTGCTAACTGAACCTTTTTTTTTTTGTATACTTTTGTAGTGGCAAAAGCAATGTTGTTCTTGCCGTTCCACGTTTGTTGTTGCTTGAAGTCAACGATTCATTTTTAATACACTACTCTACATTTTTATTTCTAACATGTTCTCTGCTGTTTTTTCCGATAATCATAAGTATAACAATATCATTTTAAATATGCAATTTTTAACATGAAATGCATACACACACACACACGCACACAAATACATATATATATATACAGATGGAGTACAAAATAATATGAACACATGTGAAAAAATAAAGAGGAATGGTTGCTGGAGAGCGTTTGGGTGGAGCATCAGTTACGGAACCAGCAAACCTTTTGGGGTTTACAAGGAGAACGGTATCAGTTGTTACGAGAGCATACACAAAAGAGGGTAAGACGACGTATTCAAAGCACAAGTGGCTGAAAGTCAAAGTTTGCCGATAGGGATAGACGGGTCTTGAAGCGCATAGTAGCCAGAAAGCACAAGCAATCGTTATCCTAGAGAACATCCGAAAAGAACAGCTCCAGATCCCGTTTCAACAAATACTGTCGAAAGGGAACTTCCTGCTGCAAACATTTATGGCAGAGCAGCAATTTGTAAACCCTTGGTGACAGCAACTAATGCTTTCAAGCGACGCCAATGGTGCAGAGATCCCAAAGGCTGGTCCCCATAGCAGTGGCAACAGGTAATATGGTCAGATGAATCATCAATCACCTTATTTCAGACAACCGGACGAGTTTATGTCTGGAGAGCGCCAAGAGAAGTGTTTCATCCTGATTGCCTCTTACCAACTGTGAAGCATGGGGGTGGCTCATTATGGTATGGGGTTCTATATCTTGGCACCGTCTTGGGCCACTTGTTATTCTGCATGGGAGGATCAAATCCAGTCACTACCTAAGCATTCTAGGGGATCATGTCCATCCTTTTTTCCAGACTGTATTCCCTGCAGAGCGACCGCTTTTTCAAGACGACATCAATGCCCTATCCACTGCTAGGTGTGTTCAAGAATGGTTCAAAGAGCATAACGATGAAGTTGAACCTCTCGCCTGACCCCCTGATTCTCTGGACTTGAATATTATTGAATATTTATGGGCATATTTGGAGTCCAAACTTTTTCCCCCGATTTCCATCTGGACTTTCGGAATTAGAGACCGCTCTTGCAGGAGGAATGGCTTAATGTTCCTTTAAATATTGTTCATGACCTTTATGCATCTATTCCACGTCGCATTAAATCTGTACTTCAGTAAAAGGGTGGTCGGATACTATATTAAGGGGGTATTCTAGTGTAAAATTTAAAAAAGAAAATCGAAAAAAAATTTTTTTTTTCATATTTAAAAAGTTTAGACATTCAAGAATATGCCATTAAAAGGATTTTTCAAAATTTCTATTAGGGTCAGTTGGGGTAATTGTAAACGCTTTTTCAATGTTTTAACTTTTGATCCTTCCCTGCCTCTTGAATGAATTCAGAAATAAAATTGTGAGCATTGTAGCCACTACTGTACTTCTTGTGAGTAAATGTGTACAAAAATTTTGACTTTATGACTATTTGTTAGCGAATGAGCTCGTGTTTACAATTACCCCAGAGATCTGGGGTAATTGTAAACAGTGATTTATTTTCGAATAAGGTTGATGCAAATGGAAAATTGTTTCATACACAATCTACTTGAAGGCTTAAGAAGTTCCGGAGCAATAGTTCTCAATCTGCGGCCAACAGGCCGCATGTGGTCCGCTGAGTAATGTTATGAGTCGGCTAAGATCATTTAACGAGAAATATCTTGCAAAAAATCAAGTAATGCGACACATTTATGTAAAATTTGCCCCGCAGTGGATCAGTCGGTTAAGCTTGGATCCCACAGAACACCAAAAGTGAAGCACAACTGGCCATGGTCAACGTTTGGGAGGGTGACCACCTCCCGCGACTGATTACTCTGAGAACGGGTGCGCTAAAGGGAGCTGTGCACGTAAAATACGTCGTCGCAATAATTACAATGTTAGCAATAATTTCCGCTGAAGGACCACTCTAGGTGACGATCTCTCATCTGGGAGCTGGTTCAAAATCATTGAGCCCCTCTGAGAAAAGTGCACTTCATTCTAGCGGAGCTCATTAATAATCAGTAGGAGTTTTCTTAATTCGCGGCCATCCTGCAAGGGGGGCTTATATTTCCAAGTGCAATTAGCAACAACAACAACAGCTATGTAAAATAGACACAAAAGTGTAATTTACATCAAAATATAATGCTTATTGTCCCCCAAAATATTGGAAATAGGATAAATTTAAGTGTTTACAATTACCCCAGAGTACGAAATATATGGGGTAATTGTAAACACCTAACTTGCACATGAAAAATAACAGGGCGGATTAAATTCATAACTTAATGTTTATAGCAGCATTCCATATGACAAATAAAAATGGTTGAAACCGTTTACATCGCTTTTGTAGATGAGCTGGAGAGGAAAATGTAAGATCACTAAATTTTGTTAAACAACTTTTTTCACTGTGCCATTTTCAAACAATAGTGACGCCTCCAGAGTAGTTTCGAAACTTACGAAACTGTTTCAGTGTCTTCCCTAAGCTGCCAGTTTATCACTCACAAGCAGTTAAGTTTTCGAAGCCACCACAAGTGTAGTTATGAAGCCTGTTTACAATTACCCCAACTGACCCTATTTCATGAGTTATAGCCGTTTTAGTGACGTGGCATCGGTTCCGGTCCGACCGCTGCAAGGCAACAAAAGACGGTAGGCGTTCCAGAGTCCCTACGGTTGAATATCCCTTATAAAATCTTTATTGTATAGTATCCCTTTTAAATATATATTTAATTCAAGGACATAGAAACTGGTTTTGTTGCAATATTCTCCTTTTTTTTTTTATTTTAAGTCAGTTTTGAGCCAACCTTTGCAGTTAGTATTTTTAATGAAGGTTTAATACCCATATTAAAAATCTTAGATGTTATGGGAATCACGATTGGCCCAGAAGCTAATGCTTTTGCAGTGAGACGGGACGAAGCGCGTATCGAGCGCTCGGAACTCCGGACTTCAGAGGCGTCAAATGAGGGTGAACTGCTCGTCTTCACCTGAGAATATCGGTGAAGGATCATTTTGTAATAGAGGAAGGTTTCTTATATGGAGCAGGAATCGCCTATTAAAAATTTAAGTATTCTGTTACATTCTATAAGTAAAACTGCCGAAATCTTGTCTCAAAACTTTGAAAGCGTTTTTCTCGAAACTACTTTTTTCGAGCTGGCGGTAAGGATATCTCGAGTTCTAATTGAACAATATACTTCAAATTTGGAGATGATGTTCTTTATACATCCCTTTATCGCGTGGACCTTGTCCAAAACTAACAGTTCCTTTAGTATTTTTAAAAAATTCGTAATTGTTAAAAAAATATGCAATGCCAAATGTCATACGATAGCGGCATCTATAATAATTAAGAGTTGTCTGTTTTTTATTTTTCAGATCACCAGGAGGGTTGGAATAATGCACGCCAATCTTTTCAAAATTTGCAGTGAATTCTTTACCTTCAGTTGGATTTCAAGCGATGATATTTCACCCCATATTGCGAAAGTAGGTATAAAAGGCTGGTTCTGCAATGCTTGAGGAGCGAGGAGCCAATTTCCCTCAGCCCCGTACTCTCATAGATATACTTAAAATATTATAACCTAGAATAATTCAACATAAGCAGAAGAGGAGGAGTAAAAAACTCCACCTTCAACAGAAAAAAATATTAAATTTTAGTACTATAGTGTTTTTAAGAACATTTTAACACGTACACACCCGAAATTACATAAATAAAAAGTTATATTCAAGCTAAAACCGAAACATACAGCACGAAGTGCTTTTTTCTTACTAAGGATGAACCTAATGAACCATTTTTCTTACTAAGGAAAAAAAAATTTAAAAATATGAAATTTTATCGCTAAAAAAGACTTTAGACACCGTTTTCGACCAATCAGAAGGCATTTTAGGCTAAATCTTGGTCACATGATACTTTTCAGCCAATGTCATTAGTGGATGGAAAAGGAGAGTTCTAGGATAGCAGGCAGATTGCAGATTGGCCACGCCCCCTCCTCCAGTTGCTCCCCCTGCCACGCCCCCTTCACCTACTGCCAAGTGGTGTTGAGTAGTAGGGTTCCTGCTGCTGACGTCGTTGAGTAGAGTTGAGTTGTTTTCTCCGGAACTTAGTTTTTCCGAAGTGGCAACACGTAACCTTCTATGAGGTTTTTCCGAAATGGCAACGGTTTTGGTTGTTATGGTAACGAACTTGTAATCCTTTACAGACTTTTTGAATCGATAGTGCTACCACCTACTGAGAGAAATTAGAATTAAATTCGAACTTCGCCGTTTTTAGTTTTAAATTTACAATTTAGTGTTTCGTGAATGGCAACAAGTATTTTCGGGAGCGACACCATGCTTTTAGGTTTGTTTGATGGTAGAGCGATCATAGCGCCATCTATGAATGGAAATTAGAACTATTACTGACTTAATTCATTTTAACAGGAAAAGAAAATGTTTATGTTAGGATTTAGTAATACAGAGTATAATGAAGCAGAATTTCATAAACTGTAATTTAATAAAAGAGAATTCATTAGAAAAACGGAGTATAAGAACTTGAAGCAATAATATTAACTTTAGATTATTTTAACATGAATTTTTACAAGTAATAATACTACGAATTACAACAACATTATTAGCATTTAACTTCGGATTCAGAAATATACTAGCGCTAATAACTGTAAAATTTATAAACGTAGAAAATGTTACATTGGACTTTCAAACTTATGGCTTAACTATACCAAATTCAAGCTGTTCTGAACTTTCTCTACAGTACATTTGAAAACAAGTTTATGTTTAAGTTGATGGTCCCACCGCCATCATGATGCGAATAATCCGCACCCCATCAACCTTCAGCACGTTTGATAAATAAAATAATAAGAGTATATAAATTCAAACACTATAAATCAACGATAGAAGCAGATCACTTAGAGATATAGGAAGAATCTTCAAATTTCTTCAAATTTATGTAAATAGTTAATCATGAAATGTATAAGTACTACGTGAAACTTGGTATTCATAATCCTTTTAAAATCAAACACAAAAGAAATGTAAATTTATCAAAGCACTAAAAATTAAAATAAAATAAAAATAATAACGATAAAAACTTTTAAAATTTAAAAATAAAACATAAAATGAAAAAAAATTACAAAACCACTAAAACAAAAACAAAAAAATGAAAAAAAAAAGAAACAGTTCACTTGAGCATAAAAATAAAAAATAATACAAGTTACTGTAATCAAAAATTAAAGAGTAAAAAAAAAGTAAAACAATAAACCATGAAAAGAAAAAGCATAAAAATACTAAAATGAATATAATACTTTTGAACAAAGTACAAAAGTTAAAAAATAAAAAACACGAAACAAAAAATATGTATATCACAGTTCAAAAGTACATGTAAATTGTAAAAATAAAAGTATTATAACCAAAAAATTTCCAAAACAAATTCAAAATGTAGAATGTAAGAAGAAAAAAATACTAAAACACTAAAAAAATTTTTTTTTAAAAACTTAAAAAATTAAATTAAAACAAACTAAAATAAAATAAAATTTAAAAAAAAAAAAAAAAGTATTTTTACAGAAAAGTTTCCAAACAAATTCAGTCCAATGAATTCTTCAATAGGCTTTCCATTAGTTCCATCTTTGAAGCAACCAATTCATTTTTTATTTTTCTCACTGTACAAAATATGATTTTTTGGATAACCTGAGGTGTCGCATATTTCTAGATGCTGTTTCATATCTTGATAAACGTCTTCGCAAAATATTTCATACGTAAGCAAGTCAGTGTCCGTAGAAAGCAACTTTGCATTTTCACCGTTTTTTTTTTTTTTTTTAAATGGTTATAATGGAAATCATACATAAGATATTTGCTAAGTTCCAGTATTACAAAACCGGCATATATAGGTCTGTTTAAGGGTGAATATTAGGAAAATTGCCAATTTGAGTCCCAGAGAAATTTCTGAAAAAGTTTCTATTAAATACCAAAGAAATATTTTTTTTACTAGTGTTAACTTCGTTTTACATTCAATCCATGGCAAAATTTCCAAGTTGTTACTTTACTTTATGGCAAAAGAAGCTTTTTATATGTCCAAAATCAGATCTGTAACGTGTCCCAGTTACGAATCGCGATCTTTAAAAATAAACTGTGCATTATATAACATCGCGAGAAAAACAACTGTCAGCGGAAACAATGTATTTTATGTTCATTTTTAATAATTGACTTTCATGTTTTAGAAAACGTAAATATACATAGAAAAAAAACAAAATCTATCCTTGTCCCAAGTTTTCGTATCAGATCCGTAACACCGACTTCTGAGGTATTATTTCCGCTCAAAAAAACTTTTTTGGCGCCAACTAACTACGTATGCTAGAGCCAATTCTTGCCACGTGCAAGTAGCAGTTGGAAGTTTGAACTTCAGTACAACAGAATAACAGGTAAGATTTTTTCAATCTTTATTTTACTGTGTCTACCAAATGAAAGATCAGTTCCGTAACGAAAGTAAAAACCCAAATTAATTGATTTTTTAATTTGTGTTTGTCTATGAGAAAAGGAATTGAATGTTTTGAACAGAATGTTGCACTTTTTGGCTTCAATCTATTAAGTAAGGATGTTTAGCGAATATAATGAGGGAAATTTGTCAGTTCCGTAACAATCAGATCTGTAACAATGAAGCAGCTCTTTGTTGCCGAACTTATGCTTGCGTTTTCTATTTCTTTTCATTCTTAGTTTTTCTTTTTATGTGTTTAGAAGTTGCTTTTTGCAGAATAAGATGAGCTTAAATGCATCACTATCGTAGCCAAACTTTCAATTACTTTTTAAATTTGAATAATTCCGAAAATATAAGTTTCTAAAGAAATAAGACCTTTTTTCTGTAAATTTTCGGAACTTTGATTTTCAAGGCTTCTGAAAACACAACATTGCGTTCAAAAATATGTGAACCATTTTGTGCTTTCTCTCCCTCCCACCTAAAAAAAGTGATTATCGTATTTTCAGTAGTAAGCGCCGCATTCGCAATTTGTATTAAAGAAAAGCTTTTTTCGTTGTGCGTACCGCACCCAAAATTTAAATATTAATTACCAAAGAAACATTACATTAAATAAAATAACTTGTTTTAACGGTTTTTTTAAATATTAAAATTTATTATACCCTTTTATTATTATTTAACTTACCACAGCAACAAAATGTAAAGATATTCCTTTTGATATTTAAAGAAAAGGATGTGGTTCCGCTATTAAAACGCGTCTTTACTGCTGTTTTGCCCGGTAGAAGCTCCGCATTAGCAATTTTTTTAACTTTTTCCCCATATTTGCCGTGGCACTTCTCTCGAAAATACGGTATCCTAAATCAGTTCCATTCTTTAAAACTCACCTGTAATGTTTTTGAAATATACTTATTTTATCTGTAAGCATAAGTTACTAATTTTGTTCTTTATATTTTAATACTAGGCTGTGCAAAAAATTATCTATTCTAAATAATGATTGTTTCCTTTTAAACATAAAAACTGGTGTAAATAAATAATTACCCTTTTTTGCTTTTAGTTTATTATACATTTTCAAAAACATGGATAAATTAAAGAAAAGCTCAGGAAAAGCTAAAAAAAAAAACTAAACATCCAAAGAAATAGAGGAAAGGCGACAAAATTGTCTTGATCATGTCAGGAAATGTAGGAAAAACATGTCAGAGGAGAAGAAAGCTCTGGATAGAGAAAAAGACAGGGAACGTAAAAGGAAAATGAGGGAGAGGGGTGTAATTAAAAGTGTATGCAACCTTTCCAAAAGAGAACAGCGTTTAAAAAGAAAGCAATGGAAGAAAGATTCCCGCAGTTACAGAAAGCGAAAGTCTTTGAAACAAGCTGAAGAAACACCTGTAATGGAAGAAACACCTATTGAGAGTAGAAAATCTCCACGGATTAAGTCTGGCAGAAAAAAAGCAAAACGTACTTATAGCTCTATGAGGTATGAGCTGAAAACCACGATTGCTAAATCTCGTAAACAAGAGATGAAAATTGAAAAGTTAAGGAAAGAAATATATCGTTTAAAAGTCAAGAATAAATCGAAAAATTCATTATCCCCTGCTACTAAAGTTCGTAAACTAATTGGGGAAAAAAGGTATCACCAGAAATAAAGAAAAATTTACTTTTTAAGAGATTGCAAGTATAATGAAAAAACATCAAATTATCTGGCATGCTTCAAAAAAGAAACAAATAGCCACTCAAGACCTCTCCTGCTTCAGCTGCCTTCAGAGAGATGTATGCTCACATTTCATGGCTAAGAAAAGCTATGTTCTTATGCACAGTATCCTTTTTTTTCTTTCTTTAAATAGAAATATTGATTCAAAATGCTTTACAGTAGAACATCGTTAGCTTTAAATTTGGAATGGGTCAAACATTTAGCTTGTACTTAAGTTCTTCTTGGTACCATTCAGATGCACATTATTTCTTGATATTGTGAATCTTTCTGTTCACCTTGTTTCAAATTGCTCAAATTCTATGTTCAGGTCATTTTTATAATATATTCTTTACTTTTACAAAGAAAAGAATACTAAAACATTCTTTACTTTGTTTTGTAACATAAGTGTGACATAATGTAATTATAACTGTTTGATCGCGCTATTTACCTTAAGAAATTTCAAGATAACACTTCAAGCAAATTGAAGTACAGCAGAGCAGCGGGCAAGCGAACGCCGACTAACCGTGTTCCAGTTTAACCTATGTACATAAGCCCTGAATTTGTAACATAAACAATATTCCCTAAAGATACGAGTGCTTTATTCGTTTAGTGTTTTCATTGAAGAACTATCCCTTCACCCACCCACACACTTGACCTATTATAAATAAGAATAATTTCACTTTCTGAAAATCTTTTTGAATCGAAATTTTCAATGTAACATTTTTATAAAATACCTAATTTTTTGCAAAAGTTTCAACAACATTACCATTTACAAATGATTATTATACATATTTATTTGTTCTATATTATATTATTTTATGTAAATAATATGGGAAGTATATTTTGTACAACTTAAGGGCAGAAACTGTAACAATTGTCAGATCTGTAACATTGGCATCAGATCTGTAACAGTACAGAAATTGAACCTTTCAAAAAGGGGGGTAATTCTTCCTCTTGATCTTGCCCCTCATTTTTTAAAAAAACTATAGCTAATTTATAATTAAAATACACTATAAATATCAGTTTTAAAAAATCTTTAAAAACTGAAATATTTCATACTCAATTTGGCACTTTTCCTAATATTCACCCTTAAGCTGATACTGTTTTTTAAACGCTGGATAAAAACTGAGTTCGAATTAAATTTTTTAAACTTGGAAAAAGGGTGCAGCAACTAGTTTTTTACTCTTCTTTTCACTGTTTACGAGTTGAATATCAGTATGCTTTCGTACATTCTCCATCGTTTTTCCATAGACAGCATTGTTCATTAATTTGAAGAGGTCTTTTTCAAAAGTTGATTTGGAGTTTTTCCTTTGTTCTTTGTTAAATTCAATATAGGTTTTAAGCCAAGATAATTGACGGAATTTCATAATTTTGTGAACATTAAGAAGTTTAAGTCCCAAAGAGAGATATAACTGCAAATTTTTATAATAGACAACATAATTATACTTATTGTTTAAATTTGGTACTAGTTTAACACCCGGTGCAAACTTACTCCCACTTAACATGTTGATAGCATAAGATGAGAGTTTTTCAGGTTTAATTTTAAGCTTTTCAGGTGCTACTGGATATCTATTATGGAGGTTATGAACTTCCTTATTATATTCCATATCCACTTCTAAGATATACCCATATGCACTATCTGCTGTTGCTTGTAATATTTCCTGTACTATTTCTTCAGAAGGGGTAATCCATTGAAAATCACCATACGGCAATGGCTGCGACATCGCCCAACCATACAGGTTGTTTGCATCGAGGTACATAATATAGTTTGATGGTTCAGAAGGATTAAAAGTCTTTAGATATTTATTGTTAGCAATAGCATGGCGTTGGCTTATCATAGAGATTCCACCTCTTATACCACGCTCAATAAACAAGTGCATATCTACACCAGTTAAGTGTTCTAGGGTCTGCTGAGTCAGTTTCAGTGCAGCCTGCCAAGCTAACCCCGGTGAAGTTAGCAAATGCGCGCAGTCAAGACCACAATGGGCAAGACGTACTTTTCTAAAATTCTCAAACACATCGACTAATTGTATTACATCACGTTGAACGTATAAACCATGATATGCAACAAGATTTTTTAGTTTAAAAGATTTCCAAACATTTTGTGCGTGAGCATACTCATCATCTTTTATATATTCACCACTAAGTGTATTATAAAATTTACACTTTTCAGGCAATGACACTTCTTGCAAGATATTCTTTAAGAAATGTTCAACCGCATCAGGTCCTCTATAAATTTTAATCGGCTTCAGACTTTTATTATCGGGTCCTATTTTTATATAAGCATAACCGCATGCTCCATGATGATGCAATTTCTCAGTGAAGGATGTTGTCACATTACTCTTACAGCCATCCATTTTTTCGATCAATGATTCAAAATCAGCGTATATAACATACGGAACAGGATGTTGATATTGGAAATTACAAAAATTGATCATCTTCTCTTCCTCACTAGGCATCATAATTTTTTGAGGTGAATGCTCATTACATAAACGGCATGGTTTTTCAACAGTATTTCAGAAGAAAAGCGATGCAAACATCGTCAACAGTAAAAACATTTCTTATTATGTTTTGTCAAATCCCCTAACAACCTCGAAATATTTTTAATTAAACAGTAATTCTGTTTTTCATCATCGCTGATGAGTAATAAATTTACACAATCTTTATCACTACGTTGTGAAATTTGAAGAGGAAACATCATTTTCAAATCCAAAAACATTGATTCGAAAATTATTTGGTTTTTCAATAGTTTGAATTTTGGATAGAGGAACAGGACATGGAAAACTTCCAAGCTTAACTTCATCTTCGTGAGGTTTATAATTAATCACTCGATGAGGCTGCTTTTGGCTTTCTACATAGTACTTATGTGCCAAGTAAACACCAAACAAGACATTTATGATCGTTATTCTGCACATTGACGATTGCCTTTTTTACAGTAAGCTTCTTAGGAAGTGGAATATAACTACTAGTCGCTAAAGGTTGATATTTTGCCGAATTTAACTCCATTTTTTCAGTCTTCGGCCAAAACCCATTCAGACCCATTCTGAAGAAACTATTCAAATGATTTCAATATTTTTGCACTTGCTTCATCAAAATGAAATTCAATATTTAATCATTTGGTTTCGTCAACATCAAGTATGGGTGAAGCTCCTCTTGCTTAAGTCAAGTAATAAAACTATAGTTTCAATATAATATCTCTATTCTATTTTCAATGGTGCTAAAAGTGGGAGTTCAAACATGATGTTTCATGATGAAATATCTTGGAAGGATCAATTAGTAAGTATCATATACATAAGTTCTCATACTTGTGAGACGCTTATAATTACTGGTATTTTAATATTTTGTTGAAGTACTGAGATTTTGAGGGAATCATTAACTACTGGTATATTGTGTATAATATATATTAGATGTTACTTACAATTTCTAAGGTTGTTTTATTTTTAATATTTTGTAGAATTTATCCGAATCAATTTTTGTAATATTTTAAAATTAGTTATTGCGTTTTTTTTTTTTTTTTTTTGCAGATGTGCAATGTTTGTGAAAAATTCTCCGTAAAAAGGAACTTATTACGACATATGAAAAGACATTCCAGTTCTAAAACGTTTTCCTGCGAAGTGTGTGAGAAACATTTTCAAAGAACTGATAATTTGCGTAGGCATATGAAAACGCATACGACATTGACAACTAAAAAGAAGAAATTGATTGAGTGTCAACAATGTGATCAGAGTGTCAGCAAACTCCGGACTTCTTGCGTCATATAAGAGTGAAGCATAGTGACCCTTCTGATGTTGTTGTAGTTAAAAGCATCTGATGTTCTGCTTTCGAGTAAAAGAAATAAGAAGAATGATTCTGCATTAAATGTCTTTGATACGTTTACATTTAAGGGTGATGATGATGTTTGTAGCGATCTTGTTGTGTTTCTCAATTATCTAAAGAAACAAGTGATGAAAAAACTTCAAGAACAGATTCATGTGAAAAATTCAGTTAAATGGTATGCTGTTGTACAAATTCATCTCTCAGGTGTAGGACAAGATGGTGATGAAGAGCACATCACAACACATTTTCGCTCAAAGACTATTGTTGATTTGACGAGTGACTCTATTGAATTTCATTTTGATGAAGCAAGTGCGAAAATATTGAAATCATTTGAAGAGTTTCTTCAGAATGGGTCTGGATGGGTTTTGGCCGAAGATTGAAAAAATGGAGTTAAATTCGGCAAAATATCAACCTTTAGCGACTAGTAGTTATATTCCACTTCCTAAGAAGCTTACTGTAAAAAAGGCAATCGTCAATGTGCAGAATAACGATCATAAATGTCTTGTTTGGTGTTTACTTGGCACATAAGTACTATGTAGAAAGCCAAAAGCAGCCTCATCGAGTGATTAATTATAAACCTCACGAAGATGAAGTTAAGCTTGGAAGTATTCCATGTCCTGTTCCTCTATCCAAAATTCAAACTATTGAAAAACCAAATAATTCTCGAATCAATGTTTTTGGATTTGAAAATGATGTTTCCTCTTCAAATTTCACAACGTAGTGATAAAGATTGTGTAAATTTATTACTCATCAGCGATGATGAAAAACAGCATTACTGTTTAATTAAAAATATTTCGAGGTTGTTAGGGGATTTGACAAAACATAATAAGAAATGTTTTTACTGTTGCCGATGTTTACATCGCTTTTCTTCTGAAATACTGTTGAAAAACCATGCCGTTTATGAGCATTCACCTCAAAAAATTATGATGCCTAGTGAGGAAGAGAAGATGATAAATTTTTGTAATTTCCAATATCAACATCCTGTTCCGTATATTATATACGCTGATTTTGAATCATTGATCGAAAAAATGGATGGCTGTGAGAGTAATGTGACAACATTCTTCACTGAGAAATTGCATCATCATAGAGCATTTGGTTATGCTTATGTAATAATAGGACCCGATAATAAAAGTCTGAAGCCGATTAAAGTTTATAGAGGACTTGATGCGGTTGAACATTTCTTGAGGATTATCTTGCAAGAAGAAATGGAACTGGCGGTAAAGTTAACAACTATTTTACCTATTCTTATGAGTCTAAGCGATGAAGAAAGTTTTAAAAATTCAACACATTGCTATTTATGTAAAAAGGAATTGCATGATGAGCGTGTGAGAGAGATCATGATCATTTAACAGGTAAATATCGCAGTGCGTTACATAATTCATGCAACTTGAAATTTAGATTACAAAAGAAAATTCCTATTATTTTTCACAACTTGAAACACTATGACGAAAATTTAATTATGCAGGAATTCGGAAAATTAAAAGACCATAATTTCAGTGTAATAGCAAATAATATGGTGAAGTATATTTCATTCTCTGCAATGAGAACATATAATAATGTGAGAGTGTCGTTAAGTTTTATGGATAGCTTACAATTTTTAAATGCCTCTTTGGAGAAACTAGTTGCAAATCTGAATGAAGATCAATTTTCTATTTTAAAGGAAAAAAAGACAAATGTTGATATTTCGCTACTATTGTGCAAAGGTGTTTATCCATAGAAATATATAGATTCATTCAGAAAATTGGAAGAAGTGTCATTGCCTGAAAAGTGTAATTTTTATAGTACACTTACTGGTGAATATATAAAAATGACGAGTATGCTATGCACAAAATGTTTGGAAATCTTTTAAAATAAAAAATCTTGGTGCATATCAGGATTTATATGTTCAAAGTGATGTCTTACAACTAGCCGATGTGTTTGAGAATTTTAGAAAAGTATGTCTTGCCCATTATGGTCTTCACTGCGCACATTTGCTAACTTCACCGGGGTTAGATTGGCAGGCTGCACTGAAAATGACTCAGCAGACCCTAGAACTCTTAACTGATGTAGATATGCACTTGTTTATTGAGCGTGGTATAAGAGGTGGAATCTCTATGATAAGCCAACGCCATGCTATTGCTAACAATAAATATCCTTCTGAATCATCAAACTAAATTATGTACCTCGATGCAAACAACCTGTATGGTTGGGCGATGTCGCAGCCATTGCCGTATGGTGATTTTCAATGGATTACCCCTTCTGAAGAAATAGTACAGGAAATATTACAAGCAACAGCAGATAGTGCATATGGGTATATCTTAGAAGTGGATATGGAATATAATAACGAAGTTCATAACCTCCATAATGGATATCCAGCAGCACCTGAAAAGCTTAAAATAAAACCTGAAAAACTCTCATCTTATGCTATCAACATGTTAAATGGGAGTAAGTTTACACCGGGTGTTAAACTAGTACCAAATTTAAACAATAAGTATAATTATGTTGTCTATTATAAAAATCTGCAGTTATATCTCTCTTTGGGACTTAAACTTCTTAATGTTCACAAAATTGTGAAATTCCGTCAATCATCTTGGCTTAAAACGTATACTGAATTTAACACAGAATAAAGGAAAAACTATAAATCAACTTTTGAAAAAGACCTCTTCAAATTAATGAACAATGCTGTCTATGGAAAAACGATGGAGAATGTACGAAAGCATACTGATATTCAACTCGTAAACAGTGAAAAGAAGATTAAAAAACTAGTTGCTGCACCCTTTTTCCAAGTTTAAAAAATTTAATTCGAACTCAGTTTTTATCCAGCGTTTAAAAAACAGTATCAGCTTAAACAGACCTATATATGCCGGCTTTGTAATACTGGAACTTAGCAAATATCCTATGTATGATTTCCATTATAACCATTTAAAAAAAAAAAAAAAAAAAAAAAAAAAAAACGGTGAAAATGCAAAGTTGCTTTCTACGGACACTGACTTGCTTACGTATCAAATATTTTGCGAAGACGTTTATCAAGATATGAAACAGCATCTAGAAATATACGACACCTCAGATTATCCAAAAAATCATATTTTGTACAGTGAGAAAAATAAAAAAAAGAATTGGTTGCTTCAAAGATGAAACTAATGGAAAGCCTACACTGTAAGAAAATTCCGTAACGTAACGCGTAATTTCCAGCAACGTTCCGGGCTTTCACAGGTTTCCAGAACTTCCTGTTTAAAATAGGTTTCTTTGCGAAAAGGTTCCTGAATTCAGAACTGGCAACACCTCTGCTCTACGCTTTGTGTTTTGGCGGGTGCGCCATGACATTTTGAACGTTTTGAAGCCAGCACAGCACTAGTCGTACCGCATGTAAGTAGATTAATTTTCATTCTTGTAGTGATCTTTCATTTTGAGTTTTACCTAATGAACTGTCTGAAACGTTTTTATAACTCTTCTGCAACATTTTAACATTTGCTATTGCTGTTATAGCAGCATTGTTTTTCCGACAAGGAACACGCATAAATAATTTTTAACTAAGATCGTTTCGCTTGGAACAGTGGAAAGATATTTTAAAGCTATTATTGTAATTGGGACATATTTAACGGGAATTTTAAAATTATTGTGAATTTTAAAAGCCCTGTGTCGGAATGTAATTTTGCAAAACGTTGGGTACCCTGTTTATGTATTTGTTTTTGTATGTAATGTCTCGTTATAACTATAAATCCAAAAATCACTCATTTTTTTTTTTTTTATATATAGTATTACATTAGAAGGTAGTTTACGGAACCGCTGCATATTTAAGCATGTTATGTTTCTTTCAACAAGGCCAAATTTAAAATAAGATATTAAAATGTTGTTCTTATGCAGGTAAATATATTTGTCTGATGGTTTGAAAGTTGAATATTCATCTAGTTATATCTTGTTAATCTAGTTTTTAATTAGGTTTTCCAAGTTTTATTAGTAGCATCTGGCATTGTGATGATTAATTATAACCAAAAAAAAATCTTATGATGCATACTTTTGTGTTGTATGCTATTTTATAAAATTTTATGTAACTTAAATGTTGCACATTAAGCATACTTTTTGAAAAATTTGCAATGCATTGAGCTGTGAATTAATTATGTTTCAAATAGATTAAACTTTTGCGAGACATTTATTTAGACCAAATGTCACAATAATGCGTGGTGTGCGAATAAGAATTCAGAATTATTTTTTTAAATACAATTTTGGGACAGTAATAAATATTCAGCAGTAGTTAGTAAATACAATCTGTTTGTCTAGCTGTAAATCATCAAAAGCATTCAAAGTCACCTTCCTCATTAAAAACACTTAGGGATGTCTCGAGTAGCACTTTGGCCCAGTCGTAACGAGTACTCGACCCAGTACCGAATCTCGAGTAGTTGTGAATCAAAAAGAATATTGATGTGCCCATGAAGAATTTTGAATATATTAAAATGAAAACATACATTTTAACTACATATATATAAACTAATGACAGAAAATAAATGTAAGAGTTCGAAAACAGAATTCTTTAAACATTATAACTCTTTCTAAAAATCAGCTTCAAAAATGATTATTGGTTGTAGTAAAAATTCATTCAATAATGTAAAATGCCTCATAATCACCAAATCATCCGCCCCCCCCCCCCCAAGGAAAAAAGTCTATTCACACTGTATGTTTTTATTTATTTTCTTTTTATTTTTTAATTTTTTGTAATTAATAATAAAGTGATATTTCAGCGATTCGTTAAATCAAACATGTTGGGCGCTACTCGTGCAGCTTAAGATAGTACCAAACAAAATATAAAAAATGAAAAAAATAGTCGAATTTGCATATGAAGTTTACCAATATATAAGCTGCGTAAAAATATTTTATATACTTCAGTTTTTTTAGTTATTGCATATTACATACTTATGTTGCATATTATTGTACTAATCAGTTATAAACTTGTCTACTATTGGTAATCTTAAAGAAAATTATGACATTTTTACAACTACCCAGAAATGGCCGAGTACTTGGTACATTACTAAAAAAAATCCTACAGCAAGCAAAAGCTGTAAAGAATTCTCAGACTTTATTCAATTGGGGCAAAAAAACTAACTTATCTAATCAACAATAGAAAAATCCTATTAGATATTGGTGTTTCAGATTTGAGGGAAAACACCATTTCTAGAGATAAGTTGCTAGATACCGTAAACAATTCCGAAATCCACCATTTACGCTGGCGAATAGTCACCAGCTGTACCAGTAACCTGTAAGTTTTTCATTTAATCAAACTTAGTATGCATCAACCAATTTTTGTGATGTGAAGCTCATGCCTCCATATTATTTAAAAAAATACTAATTATTTGTAGAAATGGCAAGATTATTCCAGCTATGGATTTTAACGAAACGAAAAGCTGTGATGGCATCATCTGTAACCGTTTACATGGAAGACGGAACAGAAGTGGACGATTCTTTTCTTTAACCAGCCAGGACTCTGGTTTATCTCCTCTCTGAAAATGATATGCTAAATACATTTTTGAGCATTTTATTGTGTTTATTAGTATATTTTTCCTTTAACTATGATGTATAAAGCTTTCCAAAATGCTCTGATTACACTAAGCTTTTTCATTTGATGAAACTTCTTAAAGATATTTTGATTTGAAAGCTGAAACTTTTGTCAAAATATATTATATAAATTATATTATAATTTTAGCAGCAATAGCATTTTATAGTATGTTTTGTTCTTGAAAAGTGCATCATGTGTGTATATCATGTTTCCTATTGGTTAAAATCATTTGCCACTTGCTCTTTGAGGACTAAAGTTAAAATGTAGCCCTTTTAACAGCAATTAAAACTGCACATATTGTTAATATCATACAATTTTAATTGTCTTTATGTAGTTTTTACTCTCAGAGAAGGGGAATGAATAAGTGCATTGTGGCTTGCACAGTAAGACCATGAATAGTATATCCTTTTTTTCTTTTCTAGAGACCAAAAAAGGGTTACAATCTGAAATTATACTGAATTTCCAAATATTCCAACTGTGCCAGATGTTCTTACACCAGAAGGGGATAGCCAGAGGGATGCTGTTGCAAATTCTTCGATTTCCATCCAGTGTTGGCTGCATTATGTTCATGTCTGGCTTCAGTGGCGTACGCAAGGGGGGGGGGGGGTTAACCCCCCCCTCCTTGAGCCCTAAATAATAGTGCTTTATTACATAGTCGAATTTCTTTTAGTAGTTTCAGAACATTATGAACCCCCCCCCCCCCTCCCTTGAAAAAAATTCTGCGTACGCCACTGTTTGGCTTATATTACTGCTGTAGTGTAAAATATTTGTGAAACCTATTTTTAAAATACTTTAAAAATTGACTTATATTGGCATCTTCGAAATAATTATTTGATCAAAATGAATCTGTAAAAAGCAATCAAGCATAGCAAAAAACTTCCAATTATTTAAGTTTCTCAAAAAAAAAAAAAAAAAAACTAAAGCATTCTTGGTCTAACTATATACATTATTTAACTGTGATTAACTAGAAGTATGGTATGAACACAAATCACTAAATCTCATTTGAAACACAATTATTACAAATTGCTTGATGTTTTTTAAAAATTGCATAGTATAGGGGAGAGTGTTGTACCTTGGGACACTTTTCACATTTTAATTTTTAACTTCAAAAATTAAAATTAGATTTAAAGTCTAAAGACACTATTTAAATACACCAACATTCTTCTCTATAATATATTTTTTCAAATTCAAACAGTTTAAAAATAAAAAAATGCCAGCCATTTTAAGTAGTAACTGAAAACTGTCCCAAGGTACAACACCTTGTTGTACCTTGGGACATACTTCGTGATACATGCAAGTCATATACATAACCGAGTTTATACGAAAAATCAAAAACTTTATTTTGGTCATTATTTACATCAACATAACTAGCTTGGTTTCACAGTAAAATGATGTAGTCTGAAAGTGTTGATGAATACTACAACATTGACAAATTTGTAACATTATTGAACTAAAATATAGCATCATATTCTTACAATTCTTGTATTTGAAAGACTGCATTTGATTAGAATATCTCTCTTTATACTAAAATATATCCAAATTATTAAGAACCATGAGTATGTTGCACCTTGAGACATGTCCCAAGGTACAACACGGTTTACTGTCCCAAGGTATAATCATCGCATGGTTTAAATAAAATCAAAATGGTGGTCAATCAAAATGCAGTATCATCACTTTCTCATAACCAAAACATTTAAAAATCTTCTGTTCAATATCCAATTAAAATTCAGTAGAATAGTTTTACAAATGCTATTTCAGTAAATGAAATTAGCATGAGAAAGATATTTACTTTTGAGTGATGAAAATTTTTTTCTCTCACCGAGTCATCAATTCAGTGCTTCTGATGCTGCCTTTTACTGTGATGCTATCTGCTGGTTAAGGTCACAATTAGAAATAAAAAAAATGGTAATGTTGCCAATAAGTTTTTAGAAATTGCCAATGTCCCAAGGTACAAGCGTCCCAAGGTGCAACTCTCTCCCCTATACTTATTGCTCATGTAACTGTAATATTTTTCATTATTATTTTGTAATTTTAGTTTAAAGGTACAAATCTGGTACATGATTTTTGTTTGAAACAGTTAAAATAGTTTCATTACTCGCAATAATCTATGAATCTCTACACATGTACTTTCAAACATATTAAAATGTAAAGCAGTAACAATATTTTCAAGTTCTTTTATTGCATTTTGTTCTCATTTAGTATTTTGAGCATTCCTTGAAAATGAGGAATGCTTTTCTGCATCTTTTCATTTTTTAAATTCTTCTTTGAAAATCTCATTCAAGGGAGTTCTTGGGGAGGTTTGACTCTATCCTCTTACCAATGATAGTTAACAATGCACATAAGGAATATTGTTAATAATTTTCAGTCTTAAAATTTGATATAAAAGTCCATTTTTAATTAGTTTTCCTTGGGGACAAGCTTATGGTCTGCGGTCTGCTGTACGACGAGTGCTGGCTTCAATGTTCAACTGTCATGGCTAATAATATCTGTGCTTTTCTTTCTACATTGGGATGAGCAAAATATTTAATACTTTAACAAACAATACTGTTTCAGGGGAAAATGAGTTTGGAATTAATATTACAATGCTTTCATTAATTTAATTTTTATGCTTTATTTATTTATTTCAAGCTTATATATTGTTACATAAGGGTAGGTGTTCATCTAATTATATCATTTATATTTTTAAATTGGGGGGGGGGGGGGGGTTGAGAGGCATAAGTTTTCCGAAAATTTTGTGTTTAGAAAATGTTTTTGTACTGAGAATCAATTTATGTTCATACCATACTTCTAGTTAATCACAGTTAAATAATGTATATAGTTAGACCAAGATTGCTTTAGTTTTTTTTTTTTTTTGAGAAATTTAAATGATTGGAAGCTTTTTGCTATGCATGATTGCATGCAAGCTGAAAAACTGTTGGATGGCCTGTCACATTTTATACATATGCCTCTTTTTTATCATTATTTTGTCAAGCAGTTTCATATAAAAATCCCATTTTTATGTTTACTTATATGTAGGTGATGTGTGAACTTAGAGATTAAAAAATGTCATTTAAAAATGTTTGTATTTGTTGTTTATTTATTTTTTGTCTAAATTTGTTTTTTTTTTTTTTTTGGAGAACACTTTATACTAAGATATTATTCTTGATCTTAACAAATAACTTCGTTTTTTAATTTTTGTGCATTATATTAAACTATGGATATAAGGGTTATTTTATTTATAACATTTATGACTTGAGATTTCCTATGGTTGTACGAAATGTGGCAACAATTAAATATTCATTCAGTTGATTTAATTGGTAATTTCCTGAAAACTTTTTTAACAAAATACTCTTGGAAAAAATTGAACTTAAAGTGGTCACAATTTTTAAAAAAATATTTTAAATTCTAAACTTGATATGTGCTATTTGCAGCTACTAATTTACAAAACAAATGTTTTCATTATTTCAATTTTGTCTCGACTTATACTAATAACCATGGAAAATCTTATTTCTTTCATACTTCATAAATGAATATTTTCCCTTAGAAATGGCAGAGAAGTGAAAAACAATTGTTAATAAATCGCTTTTTAATTGTTGCAAGCTTTTTTCTTTTTTTTAATACCTAAGCGTCATAACATTTTATGTTTTAACATGATTGGTAATTATTCATATTGCTAACAATTAGAATAAAATTAAGTCCTATTATATTTACAAGGAAATTATGGACAAGTTTGATTTTAAAATTAGTATGTTTACAGGAAAATAATAAGTTCTTAAAACAGGTAATAAATAGGCTTCAAAAAGTTCAGATATGTACTCTATTCATTGCAAGGTAAGTATCTTGATTTTTTAAACTACAAAGGTATTTTGAAGAATTCAGACAAGTTTCTAGAAATCCAATACTTATATCTGGAAACTACTTATATACTTGAGGGATGCTTCTAAGGTATCAATATTATTTTTGATGATATAGCTGAAAATTAAATATCTTAAAACTTTTGCTAAGTAATTGTAAATTTCATGAATTTCAAAAGTTAACTTCACAGTGAGCTAACTTTTGAAATTCATGAAATGTACAAAATTTACTTAGCAAAACTATTGAGATATTAAAATTGTTAGTTATATCATCAAAAATTATTCTGGGAACGGTACTGGCTTCTAGTGGGAAATTTTAGATTTCAGAAAGGTTCCAGGTTAATTCGAGGAAAGTTACTGGTTTTCTGTAGAAAGTTTTCCCAGTTATTCAGAAAGGTTCCTGGTTAATTCCAGGAAAGTTACTGGCTTTCTGTGGGAAGTTTTCCCAGTTATTCAGAAAGGTTCCTGGTTAATTTCAGGAAAGTTACTGGCTTTCTGTGGGAAGTTTTCCCAGTTATTCAGAAAGGTTCCTGGTTAATTCCAGGAAAGTTACTGGCTTGTTGTAGGAAGTTTTCCCAATAATTAAAAAACTTTCCAGGTCAATCCCAGGGATGTTACTGGTAAAAATTAGGCACATGAGGTGCCTAAGGTTTTCCTAGTAACGTTCCTGATTTCTTTTTACAGTGTATTGAGGAATTGATTGGACTGCAGGCAAAGATGTATTCGATGAAAACAGATTCCGAAGAGAAAAAAACTGCAAAGGGTGTGGCTCGCTGTTTTTTAAAAAGAAAAATAAAGCACTCTCACTGTAAGAAATGCTTAGAAGAAGCCCAAGCTAGGAGAGATATTCAGTTTAGAATTCAAAGTCAAAACCATGACTTATATACTGTAGCAACTAACAAAGTTTCATTTTCAGCATTTGATGATAAAAGATATATTTTAGATGATGGGGGTGAACTCCTATGCGTATGGTCATTACTGTATTAACAAAAGTACATAGTGTATTTATGTTTCCATTGTATATATTTTATTGTACTGCAGTATGTATCGATTGACTATTTTTCATGTATTCATTACTTTATTTTGCATACTTTCATTGTATATTTTTCATATAATCATATCAATGTTTGTAAAAATAAAGGTTGATGGAGTACGTTCTAAGCGAGCTAGGTTGGTGGTGGTGGGACCATTTAACCGAAAAACGTATAAAGTTCGTTGATGGTTTTGTTTTATGTGTTCTCTTTGTATGTGAATTTGCAAATAAAGACTGAATGGAGTTACAACTTTTGATTATGTGTATTTGTTATCAACACACATTTTGTAGCTTCTTTCGGTACCTGTATAATTTTAACGTTGCATTTCTTCTGACAAGGGTAAGTTTCTTGTTATGCCTATGAATCTGTATTCTTTCTTTCACGTTTACCTCTTATGTTTAAAATGTTTATGCTGAATTTTAAGATTTTCTATTCGTATTTACTGTTTTACTTAGATTTATTTTCCCCTACATCTAGATTCAAGTTTTAATAACAAATTTAAGATGTCTCATACGTTTTCATGGTTTTTTCTTTTTAAGTCCGAAAAGTAGTTTTTCCATTTTATTATTTTTAATCCTTATACTTACATTTAGTTCCAAAGTTTTAGGATTTTTAATTTGACTTTTGTATTTTTTGGTTTTAGGTTTTGTATTTTTTATTAGAGTCTTGTACGTTTTCAACAATTTTATATTTCATTTTTTTTTATTTTCGTGGTTTTTTTTTTATGTTTAAAGTTTTTAATGATTAAAGTTTTTTCTTTTATTTCAATTTCAGTTTTAATTTTTATTATTATTTTTTTTTAAATTTTCTTTTTGTGTTTTAGTATTTTTTTTTTTTTTTGTTTTGTTTTACATTTTGAATTTGTTTTGAAACTTTTTTGTAAAAATACTTTTCATTTTTACAATTTATTTTATTTTAGTTTATTTTAGATTCAGTTTTGATTTAAATTTTTAAATTTTTCATAAATTTTGTTTTAGTGTTTTAGTATTTTTTCTGACGTTTTACATTTTGAATTTGATTTGAAAAATTTTTGGTAATGTATACTTTTTATTTTCATAATTTTTTTTCATTTTATTTTAGTTTCAGTTTTAATTTAATTTTTTTTATAAATTTTAACGTTTTAGTATTTTTTTTCTTCTTACGTTTTACATTTTGAATTTGTTTTGAAAATTTTTTGGTATTATACTTTTCATTTTTACAATTTTTTGTATTTTATTTTATTTAAGATTCAGTTTTAATTTAATTTTTTAAATTTTTTTTAGTGTTTTAGTATTTTTTTCTTCTTACGTTTTACATTTTGAATTTGTTTTGAAAATTTTTTTGGTAATAATACTTGTTATTTTTACAATTTACATGTACTTCTGAAGTTTTATATACATATTTTTTATTTCGTGTTTTTCATTTTTTAGCTTTTGTACTTTTTTCAAAAGTATAATATTCATTTTAGTATTTTTGTGCTTTTTCTTTTCATGGTTTATGTTTTTACTTTTTAATTTTTCATTACAGTAACTTGTATTATTTTTTATTTTAATGCTCAAGTGAACTGTTTCTTTTTCTTTTTTTAGTGTTTTTGTAAATTTTTTTCATTTTATGTTTTACTTTTAAATTTTAAAATTTCCATCGTTATTATTTTTATTTTATTTTAATTATTCTTTAACTTTTAGTACTTTGATAAATTTATTTCTTTTGTGTTTGATTTTAAAAGGATTATGAATACCAAGTTTCACGTAGTACTTATACATTTCATGATTAACTATTTACATAAATTTGAAGAAATTTGAAAGTTCTCCGTATATTTCTAAGTGATCTGCTTCTATCGTTGAGTTATACTGTTTGGATATATATACTTTTATTATTTTATTTATCAAACATGCTGAAGGTTGATGGGGTGCGGATAACTCGCATCGGGATGGCGGTGGGACCATCAACTTATACATAAACTTATTTTCAAATGTACTGTAGAGAAAGTTCAGAACAGCTTGAATTTGGTATAGTTAAGCCATAAGTTTGAAAGTCCAATGTGACATTTTCTACGTTTATAAGTTTTAGTTATTAGCGCTAGTATATTTCTGAATCTGAAGTTAAATGCTAATAATGTTGTTGTAATTCGTAGTATTATTACTTGTAAAAATTCATGTTAAAATAATCTAAAGTGGGTATTATTGCTTCAAGTTCATATACTCCGTTTTTCTAATGAATTCTTATTTTTTAAATTACAGTTTATGAAATTCTGCTTCATTATAATCTGTATTACTAGATCCTAACATAAACATTTTTCTTTTCCTGTTAAAATGAATTAAGTCGGTAATAGTTCTAATTTCCATTCATAGATGGCGCTATGATCGCTCTACCATCGAACAAACCTAAAAGCATGGTGTCGCTCCTAAAAATACTTGTTGCTATTCACGAAACACTAAATTGTAAATTTAAAACCGTAAAAACGGCGAAGTTCAAATTTAATTCTGATTTCTCTCACTAGGTGGTAGCACAATCGATTCAAAAAGTCTGTTAAAGATTACATGTTCGTTACCATAACAACCAAAACCGTTGCCATTGCGGAAAAACCTCATAGAAGGTTACGTGTTACCATTCCGGAAAAAATAAATTCCGGAGAAAACAACTCAACTCTGCTCAACGACGTCAGCAGCAGGAACCCTACTACTCACCCCCCTCGGCAGGAGGTGGAAGGGACTAATGACATTGGCTGAAAAGTATCATGTGACCTAGATTTAGCCTAAAATGCCTTCTAATTGGTCAAAAACGGTCTAAAGTCTTATTTAGCGATAAAATTTGATATTTTTTCGATTTTTTTTCCTTAGTAAGAGAATTGATTTCAAAGCAATTCGCGCGGTATGTTTCGATTTTTGATTGAATATATTATTTATGTAATTTCGGGTGTATACGTGGTTAAATGATCTGAAAAACACTATAGTACTAAAATTTGAGAGAGCGGGGCTGAGGGGAAATAGCTCCTCGCTCCTCAGTTGTTGCAGAACCAGCCTTTTATACCCACTTGCGAAGCTAAGCAGTTTGTGGACTGAATTCAACAACGGGCTTATAGCGAAAGGGGAAAATAAACTCCCAGAATTGTTATTGGTGTGTAAAGTTTTGAATATTTTGCCTAGTAACTTTAATTCAGGATGCACAAACTATGGCCCGCGGGCCAAAATTGGCCCGCCGAGCCTTTTGAATATGCCCGCTAATATAGTTGATAAAAAAGAATAATTATAATAAATTTTTAAAAAATACGAAAGAAAAAATAATTGTAAAAAAAAGCTTACGAAAAATCGTAGTAAAAAATATGATCGCAACGCCGCTACTGAATTTTGGTCGCAATTTTCGGAACTAATCGCCATATTTAATTTCATTTTGTTAGAACTACTTCAGAAACTAATCAAATCATGATAAAAGTGGTAGAATATTGCATTGCCATCTGGTTCTGAGCTACTCGTATATGTAAAGTATCAAAACAATAGCTTATCGGGAAATGGTCGAAAATTCGATTGCTGGATTTCTCGAATAGCCATTATGGTCGTTATTTCGTCTATAAAAGAATTTTGTCCCATTCCTGCTATGATTTCTTTAGTTAATTCAAAGCAACGATCATTAGACATAGCAGGCAAAATGTCATTATTTTCGTCTTCATCGCTATCTTGCTCTTTGTCATCGTTCGGTTGTAGCACCATTTGGATGCTTTCCGAATCGGGCATCTTGTTTATCAAATTATTAATTTCGTAAAATCTGATCATCAATCATTTTTACAGTAATAATTGATTTCAAAAAGGAGGAAAACGAAATGTAAGAAGCATGTTTACATGCAGAAACGCGCAAATTTCATACTTGTGTAAAATGACTTCGCTTTTGCGAACTCGATTTTAATAAAGAATTCATTTTCACAGTTGCAATTTTTGTTGCCTTAATATCAATTTTAAATTCTTATTACCTTATTTCAGCTCTTAAATAAATAAAAAAATATATAAAACAAAAATAAACGAGGTTTAATTTTCACACGAACAGCTATTGCGGAAAATTCGCGAATCTGCCGTATTAGAAATTTTCCGAACGTTTGTTAGTCCGACTTTTGTTGCAATTCGCCTTCGAATACTGACGAGACAATTAAATAAATGTATAACAATCTAATTACTTATTTCTTTCATGTTTAATTATTGAAATAAAATAGAGAAAAGGTCTGATTTTGCTCAAGTATCGTTGAAGATTTTTTTTCTACTTTTCATCTGCAAGTAAGTTGACGGCCCCTCCCCTAAAAAACATCGTTTTTAGACTAAATTGTTCGACTTATAAACACTGAATATGTTGCTTGTAACGGAAAAATGCGTATTTTTTAAGTAATTTAAAAAAAATCGTATTTTTACTAAATAGGCAAAAAAACGCGAACTTTTCAAAAATGGCGGGAAATTCACGAAAAAATTCCCGGTTTTCTGGTTCCTGGAGAAGAGGTTCTGTACTGTATTACTATGCCAATTTAACTAATAAGATTTTGTAAATGGTTAGTTAAAAAACAATTCTACTAGCCAAATTGACTAGCAGTAATGAATGAATAAAAATTTATAAATTAAACATTAATTTTTAGAATTAATAATATCAATATGAATAATTCTTTTACTTTATAAAGTAATTTATCATCAAAATATATAATTTTTTTGTTGATATATATTTAGGAAAATTTTATTGTTGATATGTATTTAGGAAATGAATAAATAAATAACGGTTTTTTACATTAATTCACAAAGATCAATTTCTAATCTGCAGGAAAACTACTGATTAAAGGATTAAAATTTAATTATATGCCATGGAACAAAATAATATGTTGATTTTTGATAAAGGAATCAGTTTAACTTTTTTTTATTGTCCATGTAGCAATGTATAAATTTAACATTACTATGCCAATTTAACTAATAAGATTTTGTAAATGGTTAGTTAAAAAACAATTCTACCAGCCAAATTGACTAGTAGTAATTCTGAATCGCAAGGGTTTAACGTGATGTACAGACTCACAGCCTTTGGATTTTGCTATTTGATAAATGTGTATTTATTTCTTCTGTATTTATATTCGCAATTTTAATTAATTTCTCATTTTAACTCTTAATATATATTTTAAATTTTACATCATAAAATGTCAAAGAAAAATTATCTAAATTATAAAAGAAGTTATAATTTAGAGAATAATGCTGTGTTTTTCTCCAGTTTAAAATACCTTTTTATTTTCCATTTGTTTCATTTTCATAATTTGCACACATTTTTGTAAAAATTTTTAGTATTCCTCTTTTTTGCCCTTTGACCAATCACTTCATTGATATATATATATAAATGTTGTGCAATTAATTGTTTAGAAATCTTATACCTCATTTTGGTTGAATTCATTTACATTAATTTTTTTAAACTTTTATTTAATAATCTGTTCCCCAGTACAGTAATTATTAATACATGTAATTTATACATATTACCTCTAAATAAAAACTGAAACACACCCTGTATTTTTATGAATAAAACATTACGTTACTTTGGCCCCCAACCTGATACTTTGTAATTTTTTGGAGCTTCACCCAAAAAAGTTTGTGCATCCCTGTTTAAGGCTGCTCTTCAGTCAGAGTTTCAAATCTTCGAAACCAATGTTAACCTACGGGAAAAGTAGGATTAAGTTTTAGAAAGTTCCTTTAAAGTTTTCGAGTCCGGAATTTTTTTGAGTATTTTTCAAGCCTATATCTCGGTCTTTTTGTTTTTCCTTTTTTTAAATATCACTTACCGTATTTTTAAAAAATCGTTAAAAAATGAATTTTGGAAAAAACGTGGTACTGCTAGACGTTTCGCTCTATAAAATATTTTCAAAGTATGTTACCGAAATTTGGAAAACCAGCAAGACCAGCAAAACATTTCCAGCTTTCTATTAAACCTTTGTTTGAAATAATACGAGCATTTTTAAAGACAAAAAAATCCGTTCAAAGTTTGAAAATATTTCCAAAAAAAGCTCGAAATTCCTATAAGCCACGCCTCCCACCGCTTCCCATGCAAGGGGGCATGATTTACGAGGTCGATTAGCTTAATGACTCTCACTCCGGGAAGCGTTGCTGCTGTTTCGGATTCAGACAATGGGGAAAGTGTGGTCCCCCTCTTCAGTGGGTTTAGAAGACACAGAAGACAGACCACATGTTTTTTTTCGAAAGGGAAGAAAATTCAGACAAGTCTGCTTTTCCAATGTTTGAGTTGGAGGAGCTATGATCACTTATATGTAATCCTTTTTAGGGGCAAATTCCTGTTCCCAAAGAACTATAAAAATATTTTTCATGAATTAAATTAGGGGGAGATTTTTTGTTTTTTACTGAAGGAATAAAGGAATGATAAACTTTAAATGTTTTCGTAAATTATAAAGAGATTTTTGAAAAAATGAATGTATTTTCAAAATTTTAAATTGGCCTCTTTGTGAATGTAATGTTTCAATATCTTGTGTTTTAGAACCGAAAACAAAATATTAAATATTGATTAAATCCATCAACATCTTCCGGTGAAGGGATCATTCATAAATGATGTCACGCTTCGAGGGGGATAGGGGGGTTCGTGAAATTGTGACAAAGTGTGACAAGGGGAGAGGAAGAGGTAACAGGAAGTGTGACATCATGCATTATGCAACATAGCGTGACGCGTGACAAAGGGGGGAGGGGGGTCCGCTGAAGTGTGACATATTGTGACAGAGGGGGAGAGGGGTCAAATATATGGGAAAAAAGGGTGACGTCATTTATGAACGGTCCCGAAGCTGGAATTTTGAAAAACAAAATTACAGATAAAGGTCGACTGATCGGGGGGGGGGGGGAAGAGGGGGGTTTACTAACAACTTCCTTGCTTTCTTTTTTTCTTGATTTTTTATGTCATTCGTAATATTTATTAACTTTTTCTTTCATAAGATTTTTCCACCTTTCGATATCTTTTACTTCTTTTTATCCTGCTTTTCCGTAAAAGTTAAAAAAAAAAAAAACAGAACGAAAGAAGGCTAATGTATCTATCACATCACAAGAATATCGTTAAAAATAGGAAAAAGTCATAAACAAGTTAAGTAAATAAATATAGATTGAAAAACAAAAAAAAATTGAAAGTTGGAGATGGGGAAATTGTGTCTGTCGGTGTGTCTCGCCCCCCCCCCCCCTAAATAACTTTTGAAGGAATTTTTCGATTCGAAAGATTTTTTTTTTTCCTGCACTCGAAAGATCTTGGCGAGGACATCTCATTTTCATATTTTAGTTTTTGATTTGAACAATTTTTCGTTCAATTTTGAATAGTTCAAAAATGCTGAACCTTAGCACCTTCGGGAAAAAATGAAGCACAAGTATGCAAATTCTAAGCATGAGATCCAAGTTCCTTTGAACAAGCGTATTGGTGTGAAATATTTTTTATCAACGCCGAATTTCATACAGCTCAGAAAAAAACTGACAGCGCCTACGGGAAATTTTCAATCGTATACAAATCCTGATCTAACAAACAGATTTACTTGAAATAAACTTTATCGGAAAGATGTTATGACGTAGAAGATATACAGTGGAACCCCGCCATTCGTCCTTGTCCCGCGATTCGTACGGGGCCAGGGGCCAGCTGGGTTGCCAGTTTGGCTTTTTTTAAGAAAAAAATCGTCAAAAAGTATTTCGTCAAATTTTAAAAGTATTGTTCACATTTTAATTTTTAAAGCATTAAATATAAAATTTACATGCAATTCGGGAGAATGAAACGGGAAAAGTTGGGTTGAAAACGGGTAAGTTCTAGAAAGTTCCTCTGAACTTTTCGAGTCCGGAAATTTTTTGAGTATTTATCAAGCCCATATCTCGGTCTTGTAGTTTTTACTTTTTTAAAATATCACTTACCGTATTTTTGAAAAATCGTTAAAAAATGAATTTTGGAAAAATACGAGGTACTGTTAGACGTTTCGCTCTATAACATATTTTCAAAGCATGCTACCAAAATTTTAAAAATAGCAATTTCCAGTTTTTTTTTTTTTTGAACCTATATTTGAAATAATACGAGCATTTTTAAAAACAAAAAAATCCGCCCAAAGTTTGAAAATATTTCCAAAAAAAGCTCAAAAATCCTTTTAGCCACGCCTCCCGTGGAATCGGAAGTACTAACAAGCTGGGGAACATGATTTACGATCTCAATTAGCGTAACTTAACAATAATCAGGGTAGAGGAGTAAAATATTAACTTTAAATACGGTTTTTATAATACGTAAGCAAATTTTTAAACTTTACCTTATTATTTACCCATAGTATGAAAAAAAAAGGTCATTGTTGACTGTAAACTTTTGGATTTTATATACACCATGTAAAACATGGTGTTTGACGAGACTAGTGCACAAATGGCAAGAAATGTTGTTGAGACAAATCGTAATTTTAGATCACTACAGCTGATTTTCAAACGTTTGGTGATCGTTATAAACGTTTGAAAATGCATTAATGACATAGGGTTTCAGTTGGGACCATTCGGAAGGTTTGTTACTAGCGGGGGATTGTTATATCCCGAATTCGCTATAGCAAGGTTCGACTGTATTAAGTTATTTGGGTTCGGCAAGCACCTTTTTCAAATCAGCTAGTGCTTATCCCACATAATTTAGCGCGCATGTCTCAAATTTTATTTATTTCAATCATAAACATGTATTGAAAATGACATTTTAACGCACAAAGATGCAAATTTTATATTCATAAATGTCTTTTTTTTAAACTTGTGCTATGTCATGAACCACAGAAAGCAACGAATAGCTACTGTTATGGAAAATCCTAAACAAAACAAAGAAAAAGAGAGATGAGAAACAAAATCATTTCAAAATAATATATTTCGTAGGTGATTGCATTAACAACGCAATCTAAAAATGTATGCCTGCAATTTCATATACACTATTTACAAATGAGCAACTGTTAAACATGCACTTCCACGTAGGAAGAGTTTTTCAAATGAATTTGGTAGATCATTTTTCATACCTACGTGTTCCGAAACCTGTTTCCGATATATTTTGCGCTCATTTTCTTGTACGTAAATTAAGGTCTTGGAAAAAGGAGTAGCGATTTTGTGTAGTACATTAGTTCTTTTGTGTATCGCAAGGCCGTAGCCAGAAATTTTTTTCGGGGGGGGGGGGGGCTGACTTTGAGACACTAGAGGAAAGTTTCAGGCAGTAATATATGCTACATTGCGAAAATTTTCAGGATTTCGGGGGGGGGGGGCGTCGCCCCCCCTCTGGATACGGCCTTGTGTGTATGGTATATTATTCCAGTCCAGTAATATGTATATAATATGTATTCCAGTCCAGTATGGCATATGTAATATGCCATAATACTGTGCTTTCATTTACTAAAAGTAAACATTTGCATCTGTAAGTCCGCATATGAAGAATCACCAAAAAAAAAACAGAAAAGAACAGCGGCAACGGCCTAACATTTGTTCACAGTTGTTTAATTTTGCTAATTGAATTTAGACTGAGCAATCCCTAAACCATATTCATGATTAAAAACATTACCTATAAAAATATCACAAATAAAAGTACTAATACGCAGGGATCTGGAGCAGCTACGTTTTTGCATTGCTCCGCTCCAACTTCTAAATACATGCTCCATCTCCGCTCCGTGATCCGAATAATTTCGATAAATTACATTATTTGTGTCTTTTTTTTTTTAAGTTCATCTTTTCTACAAAATTTAAAACGTTAAAAAAAAAATCGGAGCAGTGCAGGAAAACAAATCTTCATGCTCCGGCTCTAGTTTCGAGAAAAATCTCTTTGCTCCACTGCTCCTGCTCTTTCGTGTACGGATTGGATTCCGAATACTTTTAAAGCGGTTGGATTCTGGATACCCCCTTGTCGGTGTGCCCCATCAAATTGGCAGCACTGACCTCAACCGGCAACCATACAAATTTTATCTCGATTCAACAGGTCTTGGTAAAAAGCTGTCGCCCTGCGAGGGCTTCTATTGGTGTTTTTGTGCATTCAGTCATAAGAGAAAACCAGGAAAACTATCATCTGACTTCTCGATAAGTATTAAATAGAAATTATCACAGCAACCACCTCAGCTCGCTTATCGAAGCAACGTTTGCATTGCCAGGATAAGAAATTGGGACTTATGGTTCCGAGGCATATCACCGTCCCAGTAGTCAGGCTGTCATTTTGAAAGTTTCGAATACCTTTTGCGCAGGGAACTGGAGCAGAGTTATTATTATCATCATCATTATTATTATTATTATTTATGTTAATTTATTTTTTCGAGTTGGTATGCTACAGCTCCCCTCCGATTCTTATGTTATAGTTTAAAGTCCACTCTAGCTCCATTCACTGCTTTTAGTTTTTCATGGCAACTACAATATTTATCGCTTTCGTTTATTCAGTGTATTACGGCAAAAATTTAAAAGTCCTTTAAACCCTAATATTTCAATAAATATTTAATCTTTCGTACATAATGAAGAAAAAAAGTAATGAATAAATGCATTTAAAAAAAAGAAAGGCCACTGCTTCAAAACTCATTGCCAACCATTTGCTTTATTTTCTTTCTTTTTTTGGTGAATTTGTAATTGCCACATACTTTTGCAACAGCGAAAGTATGTTATGCACATCCCCAGTTTTAAATTCGTGATTTAAATTTGCTGAGTAATATATATTTTACAACGGCTAATATATCATCAAAATACATACGTAAATACACATAGGTGTGCGTACGGGGCATTAGAGATACCATTGTACCCTCATTAGCAAATAAAAATGAACGCTAATTACAAAACTGGCACGCTCTTTCGCGTCTGTATTCAATTGATATGCTTCTTTGAGTTTAATTTGTCATAAGTTTCCTTGGAGATGCATCTGGGGCCCCCATCTTATGGGTGTATTTTGGTACTCCCTTTAGCACAGTAGCAGCCCCCCCCCCCCCATTGCTAAAGCTCTGCGCACGCTTATATAAACATATATTACTTGACTACATATTGAAGTGCCAATGAAGTGGAACTAAACAGAAAGTAAAGAACCATTGAAAACGTATTTTTGTCAGAGAAAAAGAAAAACTGCGCCGGATATACCATTCGAAAAAAAAAAAAAACCAGGATGTTTTATTCGAAAAATGATTCAGGAATTTTATTTTAAATAACAGAAATACAAAAGAAAGAAATAAATAAATGTGGTGGTCTCATCATAGTGATCAAGTATTCAATATGCAATAATTAGCAAAACATAATTGAAGAAGTGTATAAAAATAAATAAAATAAAATGCAAAATAACTAAATAAATTATATAAAATAAAGAAAGAAACGCAAACATTCACATTTAGTTTCAGAAAAAAAAAAAAAAATAGAGTAGTGGAGCTTAACAAATCTTCATTTGCTACTCCTGTTTCGAGCAAATCTCGTTGCTTAGTTTACCTCTTTTCTTATTTATTCATTTAATTTTAATCATACTAACGCAAAAATTTCTGCTCTTAAATTAAGCTTTATACAAGAGACGAATTAGCGCTCTTTATGTAACAATAACTGAGAACAGCATTCAGCAAGTTTTCGCTAAATATATTTTTTTTTAAATTTTTTTTCTGAAAAATCAAGCGATTTATCGCAAATTTTGATTGATTAATTTGTACTAAATTAGGTCTAGAAGCAAGTTCTCAGAAAAACAAACCTTCGTTTTAAAAGTATCGTTTACATTTTCATTTTCAAAGCACTAAATATGCAATTTACAAACAATTCGGAAGAATGAAAGAAGGGTAACAATATTTTTTCTCTTCGTTTCAACTCTCAGGCAGAGAATTCTGGGAACCGGAAAAGGAGCAAAGTTTTGTAAGTAGTTGAGGACACGTGCAAGCCGCTGGCTGATTTCTTGGATTACACGGACAGCAGGGGGTCTTGCTGCCTGAAGTGACAGGTCAAATGTGGGGGACAGTAGACCCTTCTTCCATGAGCTATCGTACATTTCATTGGTAGTTGAAATGTCAATCACTTGAGGTTGATACACTCTCCTCATACTCTTGGAAGGCCATCTTAAGCCTAACCACGAAATCTTTTCTGACTGAAGAGCAGCCTTAAGTCATCCAATTAGAGTTGGAAGCTTCTAGCTAAAGATGAAGAAAAAACTTTTCAAGAATTGGCGACACAATTACGTATGTTTGAAAGAAATTTCGCCAAACACACTGATAAAAATGAAACAGCTGTTCAAGGCGCACTAGTGGTGGCTAAATCAGAAAAGGAAATACAGAATTGCAATAATAAGTCTAAAATAAAAAAAAGAGTAAAATAAGAAAAGAAGATCGTTGCAATTATTGTAAACGTAAAGGCCTGACAGAAGACCATCAAAAAATAAATCAAGTACTACACAGTCTAATGAATCAGCAAACACAGCACTCATGTCTGTTTCTGAAGAAGCTTATGCAACAGAGACTAGTCCACAAACGTTTTGGATTGACAATGGAGCAACTAAGCATGTTACAAACTGTTCCAGGTACTTTACAGATTTTGAGAAGTTCAAAGATCCTCGTGGAATTAGAGCTGCTGGAAATGAAACATTGGTTGCACTTGCAAAAGTCACTATTCAAGTTAGAGCAACAATTCGTGGAAAAGAAAAACACGTTTCTTTAAAAGACGTTTGGTATGTTCCCAAAATTAATAGAAATTTATTTTCAGTACGGGCTGCTCAAGACAGAAATAAAAACAGCAAATTTGTATCTACTCCCACGGAGTGCTGGTTAAAAGTTAACGGAAGTTCTTTTGCATGGTTATCGAAAAGTTTATGGTACGTTATTCAAGGCAGACATTCTCATTCAACCAATACCTCCTAAAGAAGTGATAGAAGTGCATACTGCTGTAGAACGACAGCTCCTTGCTACAGTTATATCATGACAGATGGGGGTCATCAAGATAAGCGCCATGTTAATAATATGCTGGAAAAAGAACTAGGCATCATCGTAAATTTAGACAAAGAATTGTGTGAACCATGCGTTTATGGAAAAACCCACCGGTTATCGTTCGGCACGAAAAAGAAAGCTTCTGAACCAGGAGAACTTATTTCAGCGGACGTCTGTGGACCATTCGATGAGTCTTTTCAGAAGAAACGGTATCTTGTCGTATTAAAGGACAGTTTTACCAAGTTTCGCTATGGTTACCTCGTTAAAGAAAAGTCAGAAGTTAAAAATGTGCTAGGCCACATGCTTGCACATGCCGAAGCAACAGGTCATTCAATAAAGGAATTTCTCAGTGATAACGGTGGCGAGTTTGATAATGAAAGCGTTCGTGCAATTCTACATGCAAAAGGAACTACGCAAAGGCTGACAGCTCCTTACATCCCAGAACAGAATGGAGGCTGTGAGCGTAAAATGTGCACAATAGTCGAAATGGCCAGAAATTTTAAATATGAAAATTCTGAAGCCAATTTCCCTGCATCATTATGGGCTGAATCAGTTAACTCTGCCATATACATAGTGAACAGAACAGGCAAGTCCTCAGTAGAAGATATGTCCATGCGAGCTTTTGGTTGAAAAAGAAGCCCCATATCAAACATCTACGTGTGACAGGTTCTACGTGTTATGCTCATATTCCATTTCAAAGAAGACTAAAAATGAACAAGAAAGCAGTCAAAAGCTATCTTGTAGGATATGATGGCGATGAGCGATACAGGATTTGGATAAAGAATGAGCGTCGCGTAATTCTTTCAAGAGATGTAATCTTTCAGGAAAGAACAAGAAAGTGTAATGACCGCACTGAAATATTATTACAAGATAATGCAGAAAAAGAAACAAATCAGGGAAAGTATCAAGAAGAGCAAATGGGAAGAGAAGGAAACTGAACAAGGTTGTGAAAGTAAAGAAGCTCTAACAAGTGACACTGAGACCGATAGTGAAGAAGACTATACAAAGCAAGCTTGGAGTCGATTACAAAGAAACGTAGTTAATTAAGATTACAAAGAGAGAAATTGAGAGAGTATGATTACGATTACGATTGTAATCCTTTGCCCAAAAGTAATCACGATTACGGCAGCGATTATAGTCGTTAAAAAATTTAATCTATTACGATTACGACATCCGATTACGGTTTTGATTACGATTAGATTAGCATAAAATTATCCGATATTATGCATACAACTCTCATTTTTGCAACAGTATCACAAATAAAAAAGTTATGATTTTTAATTAAATTTTTGATTGAATAAGAGATAACTGAAATGATGATGAATGCAATTATAATGAAACAATTTCAATATCACAGTTCTTGAATTATGACGACGTTTCAGAAATGACAAATTTGTAATAGAAAAATATATATATATAAAATCAGGAAAGGCACATTCAGAATTTTTTGAATATTTAAAACTCATGTGAGGGATAACTACATTGATCGTATTTTGTATATAAATAACAAAGACTATGCACTAAATGTATATATAATGCAGAAGTGATTTATCTGGTTCATTGTTATTTTGTGCATACAATCAAAATTTTATTTGGCCGCAATTTCTGAAAATCTAGTATATTTCTCCATTGTATTTATTTTCTAGTTTAAATTGTGCAAATATTTCACATAACACCAATTAATTTACTGAAAATAATAATTTTGTATGATTCTTTATGAAATCACTTATAAAATGTGTATGAATTGCACGAGATAACAAAATATTCAGATAGTATACGAGATAAATAATCCTTTGAAAATAAATGCTGCATTTTAGAATAATTTCAAAAAATTTGAACATGAACATTCAAATAATTCTTAACAAAATTAGTAATCGTTAAAAAGTAATATGAGGAATAATTATAATATCAATGACTATAATATTTTAATATGATTTCTTGTGGGTATTTTTAAAACATGTATGAGCATACAATTTTTTCCCCTGTTACTGTTTTAATAAAAAAATAAAGTGCAAGTAATTTTACAATACAAATTTAAGGTACAAGATTAAACTAAAATACAAAATTCTGCTGAGGTAATTCTAAGAAAAAGATAATTAACTGTTTAAAATAATTCCTAAATATTAATTCCTGCATGTAAAAAATAATTGGGAGAATGTCTGAACATAAATCGCTTTTTCTTTTACATACCTATTAATTAAAAAGAATATAGGCACTAAAATATAAATAAATTTAAGACTTAAATGTATGTATTTTTTAAATATTCGAAGAACATATTTAAAAAACGTAATGATAATCACACGTACCAGGGTTAAGATTTCATACATCATAAGCATAGAGCATCATGTAACTCCTGCTCCTAAATTGCTGAAGTGTAAATGTGCAATTCTTTAGAAAAATTCTTCACTTCCGCCATTAAAGAAAGAGGAGAAAAATGCCAAAAGGCATTTTGTGTCTCTTTATGTGTGTAGGTGATAGTAATCTTTCCACTAGATTTTCGGGGGGCAGTCTGCTTTGATTATTGAAAAGGAAAATAGGAGGCCCATTCTGATGTCGGCTCCATACTCTCGGCTATTTCCCAACCGTTTGAATATGTTTTGAAGGAGTAATTAAGGAAGCAAAATGCATTTGGTCCTTCTATAGACGCAGTGAGCTTCCCCTTTCTTATCTACCCCGAAATCTTTTTGATTTGCGGACAGATTACCGCTCTTTTACCGAAACTGGACGACGCGAGGAGGGGGTATTCAAGGGCATTTTTAGAATTTTATTAGCAAAATTTTGTTCTAATTCCAACAAACACTTGATGCACCCAACGCACCAAAGCCATCAAAGCACGAAGGGAAAGCATTCGTATCACCCGCAGAGCCAGGCACCCTAACCACAACCTACTGCCGGATTCACACCGTCACGGACGGACGAAAACCGACGGAAAAAAAGTGAGGCCACCCAGTTGCCGTAGTTACCGAACAGTAACGTCTCTTGTGCGTCGATATTAAATGTACGTATTTGATATTGTCCGTCACAGCCGTTTTCTTTAAAGAAACAATGCTACAATTTTTAAAACTGTCTGATTAATGTCAACAGTTATTGCTGTACTTCGCTGCATCATGAAGTATTAGAATACAAGCCCTACGATGAGCTTGTCCGCATATCTACGGATCCCAAGCGTTATAGCAATTTGTTTAAGAAAAAGTGAATTACTCACTCGAGAAATAATACCAATAGTAATTATTATTATCACAAAAACAAGGAAAAATACCAAGAATTAAAAAATGAGATTAGTAAAAAAAATAAATTTAAATATACTAAATATTCTGTTCATTTATTCATTTTATTATACTTGTTTCTCTTTGTTATTTTCGTTCTCTCCTGTGTGGAATTTATTTTTCTACCAATGCCTTGCTACACCAATTGGAATCAGAAAAAATGTTGATTAGCGAGCATTAACGAAAATAAGACTTACAGCAAAAATTAAGATTTTTCCCCTTTATCCTTCACTTATTTATTTACACAAGATTGGTTTATTTTACTCTTTGTTTATTTACTTTTCTTATTTTGAGAATATTTGGGATCTTTAAATATTTTATTTATTTGTTTATATCTATTTTATTTTTCTTTCCTTCTTTGGTCTTCTAGCATGAGGAACTCGGCTTTTTCCCCGTTATGCGTCGGAGAAGAAATTATTATCTTTCTTGAAAATGACTTTGGAAATTGTCTTTCTGTGATATTTCAATTTTTCCGTTCTCACATATATGCGTTTATTTTCTTCATGCATGTCTATAATAGTTGGGATCCGTGAAAATAAATCTCTAATAATCACTTGAGTGATGAATGATCAAATGCTACAAGAAATGTAAATTACACGATGATATTGTAATTGGAATCGTACTTCAAGCACTTTCCCCCGCAAATAGGAAGTCGATAGCAAGCAAATAAGTCCTTTCGGAACGACTGAACATTCATTTTTAAAAAGCGACCGATCAGACTTACGTCGGCGATCTTTATCACTACCGTCGATCCTACAGCAGTTAAAGCTCCGGCAGCTCATCTCCCCCTAGACAATTAGTCGGAATTGTAAATTTCGGGAAGAGAATACAAAATGTTTATGAGTCAAAAAATAAGTTTTGCTCATGAGGATCATGTGCATTCTGTTATAGTTTCCGTACGATAAGCCACTTTGTTTCGCGCCATTTTTTCGTATCCCTCTGGAAGTTTAGCGGATTCCAACCTTTATAGCAAAGCATGGTAAATAATAAAGTGTCATTGACGTTGTTTTAGCTAATCATTATATTTTTACTATTAATTCAATGCAGCTCACAATCATATGAAAAGTAGTTTGCTTTTTTCCAGTAAAATTAAGAGTATAAAAGTGATGACTTAGAAATATTCCAGTAAATAGTCCTTTAGCTTATTTCCTTTCTTGTTTACCAGATGGCGCAGCAAAACGACGCAGTAGGCTGTGGGTATTGGAGGGTATTTTTGCTTTAACTGGGGGGGTAAAAACTTCATTCCCAAACGGCAGCACTGATCCAGACTCTCTTTCTCGGGGTCTTCAGCTATTCCCCGTGGAGAGTGTGGAGCCGCGCCGCAGTTAAAAATTCTGAGAGACTGCAACAAGCAGAACAAGCGTCTATAGCAGGCTATATGGTCCTGCCATCAAGGCCCTACGACTGCACACAGAATCTTTTATTATGATCGCCCGTAGGTTACAAACCACTTAGGATTGGACCAACCACTTAGGACCCATTTCAGTAAATTTTAACTGGCGTAATATAATATAATGCGACCAGTGGATAGCCTATGTCAACAGTCAATTTTTCATAAATTTTAAATGTAATAAATTGAATTAAAATTATAAACATTTATTTATCTAATAAAGCTACCTAAATAACAGTAAACAAATTTATATATTTTCCCTATGTTAGGGTAAGTACAAAATGCACTCTGGTTTTCCGAGTAAGATAACTATTTTCACAGCAGTAAATATTTTCTAATAATAACATAGATATATTTTGATACAAATAATTGATTCAAATGAAGTTTAACCCTACACTCTACAGAAAAAAATGGATAAATTCAATCTGAATTTATTTGTTGCTGAAAGCAGAAAGAAATCAATCAGGTCTGTGCATTTCCTTTTTCATCGAGTGCACTTTAATCATTTTTCTCAGAGAAGAAAAGTACCGATTTTATTCGGTAATAGACAGAAGACAACTGAGAAAAAGATTGCTGTAGCCTTTGCTACATTTTACGCTGACAAACAAAAAAGAACTACAGAGATGAAGAGAGGTGAAGGAATTTAAAAAAGATTAATTGGTCGTATAAATTCAGTCGGTGAAGATATTTTTAGTAAGGATTTTTCTAAGAGCGAATTATGACTGAATTATGCTATTGAGAAGCAAAAAATCCGAAAAAGCCCTGGCCCTGATAGCACTCACGCGGAATTTGTTAAGCATTTGGGTACAGAGGCCTTAAATACCCTTCTGACCCTTTATAATTCTTCTTGGAATTCTCATATTCCGGCTTCCTGGCGAAAATTTATTGTTATCCCAATAGTTAAGAAAGATAAACAGCTCCATTGTCCAGACAGTTATAGACCAATATCTCTAAACTCCATCTTAGCTAAGATAATGGAGAGAATGGTCAATGAGGGACTGGTTTTCTATTTGGAACATTATAATATTTTAACAGACACTCAGAGCGGGTTTGGAATACACCAGTCTACAAGTCAACAAGTCATACGCCTTTCACAAGCAATCAAAGATAGTCTCGACCGAAGCGAAACTTTGGTGGTAGTTTTTGTTGACTTTAAAGCTGCATACGATCGTATTTTGAGAACTAAATTACTTTATAAGTTAAAAACACTTGGAATCGGTGACAAAATGTTCCAATGGATTAAAAATAATATCTCTCAAAGATTTTGCGCAGTTCGCTACGTTTCGGAAACCTCAAGTTACAAACAAACCCATTGTGGAGGCGTGATCAGGGTTCGTACTCTTTTGGCAAAACCAAAAATAAGGACTTTCTAAGGACTTTTTAAGAACCTACAAAAATTTTTAAGGACCTTAAATTTTTCGAAATATACAAACTGTTATGTTTATTTCAGAAGGAAGCATAATTGAAAGAGGAAAGTGCTTTAACATCTTATTTTTATTAGGAGCACAACACAAACACTTTTATGGAGGTCTCTGACTTGTTGCTTTCCTAATGACCAATGCAGTCAGGAAGTTAAATAATTAATGGAACTAGTAATAAGAAGCACACAACACAAGCATTAGTCATATATAAGCAAATTATCATGATATGAAAAATTATCAAAAATAGTTAGTGCTATAAAATACAAGTTAAAGCAAAAAGCAATTTAAATAAAAAAATTGTTAAAGAAAACGCTGTACTTTGTCCTGAGAATTTGTGTTTAATTTAGATTTTTTTTTTCATTTTACTTATGTTTCCAGCATTTCAATTTAGGCCTACTTAAATTTTTATCTCCGCCATAAATAATTTTAAAAAATTATTTATGGCGGAGAGAGCTTGCAAAAATTCAGAAAAAACTTTTTCAACTTCAGAAAAATATTTCATTTTGGAAACAACATACAAATAAAAATGGAGCTCATTAGCTTAAAACATTGCACATTATCCTCAAATAGTAACTGCCAAAATTTAGCTAAAATAAACTTTAAAAAAATTGAACAAATTTTTAAAATAAAAAATAAAACAAGAGGACTACAGGCTGCAAATACTAAGACACCTGTCAACGTTTTAAATAATTGATATATTTACAGGATACAAAAAGATAGAAATCTCAAAAGCTGCGTGCAATTTTCGAGAAAGGCACATGCTAGATTTTAGCAAGTTTTCCGAAAAATAGGTTTTTATATTTTCGCATTATAAGTTATGAATATTCATGTAAATTAATTATCAGCTAAAAAGCGATCGGGAGATTTGGCAACTCGGCGCTTATTATAGTCTGTAAGACGTAAGAAAAATAATAAAAATAAATCATTCTTTTGCCTTTAACAGTATAAATAAGCGATAATCATACACGTGATTTATCAACACAAAAAAGCTGAAAGCTTTTTTTGCCTACATATCAGTTAAATATATCTCTTTTATTGAGCTAGATGTCAACAATATGCTTCTTTTGAAGTATTAAAAATTAAAAAAAAAAAAAAAAAACAGATAGTTTTAAAAGCAATATTTATTTACTGATTACTTGTTAAGAGCTGTTCCTACTTGCTTTATTGATAATTGTTTAGACTGTAGATGATTTAGTAACAATTTTCATGAAAAATGTTTCATTTATTTACTTTATAACTGAACTTAATAAATAGTATCGAATCCCAAATTTGAAATCCCGTAATTCGGCCCTTTTTCGAAAATTCCAGATTTTTATTATTTTTATTTATTTATTATTTTGTTGTTGTAAAATCCGAAAAAATATTATTTTAAGAAACTGTTAAATCAATAAATACCAGTACGTTTTGTTCAAATAGAAACAACCATGTAGATATATTTCTTACATGAGCTAAACTCAGGAAACCAAGATAGAATAAGAATAAAAGTCCGTTTTTCAAATTTTATTCTTTTCTTTTTTAAGCAAAATGAGGGAACTTGTGTGATTTTTTTTTTCTGTGGTCTTAAATGCATTTTGTACAAATGCTTGGTGCTTTGATTCAACTTCTCTACTAATATTTAATTTTCTTTTGAACATTTTTTTTTAATATTAAAATTTTTTAGTTGTAGCTCGATTTTCTTTTTCATGCAATTGCAGGAGATAGCAAATTGGGGATTAAAAAAACAAGAGTTACTTATTTATCTAACAGTTGAGAAAGCATTGCAATTTGTAGTAAAAATGCGTTGATGTGTATGAAAATCCGCCGTTTTTGGGGTCTGTCCGAAAGCCGCGATAGTACCGGACCCGAGCAAACCAACTTTGAGGTTCGATTAAGTAGTTTAAATGAAAGAAGTTTGATTCTTGTGAAGAATGCAAAAGATTGCAAAACAAATAGAGTGCATGGGTACCTTCTTATTTTAACAAAAAAAAAAAAAAAATAAGCACCTGTAATGAAAAATAAGGGCTATTTAAGGACTTTTTAAGTCCTTAAAAATGAAAATGAACATTAAAGACTTTCTAAGGACCTTTAAGGACCGTACGAACCCTGGTGATAAGTACAAGTATTTTTAATGTATACATTAATGACCTTCCTGACGTAATTAAAGAAAAAGCGAGAGGTATTGAATGTGCTTTATATGCTGATGACTTGGTATTTTGGACTTCAGAACCTAAAAGGCATACTGAAGAAATTATATTTTTTAGGATTAATCCAGCTCTGGGAGCATTGCATGAGTGTTCAACGGAAAACCGAATGGAGGTAAACATCGACAAGACTATGTATCAAACTTTTACACTCAATAATCAACCAACTGAGATTGATTTAAAATACAATGGTAGTAGTAACAGATTAAGCTGTATACTTCGGTGTGAAATTTGATAAAAAGCACTTTTAGCAGAAACATATAGATAATGTGATTAATAGAGCTCGAAAAAGGCTAACAGTGATTAAGAGACTTGCTGGAGTAAAGTGGGGCTGTGGGAGAGAAACTTTAAAACTTATAACATATGTTAAACCATTAATAAGCTATTGCTGTGAGGCCTTGGTTACATGTAGTAATACATACATTTCAAAACTTGAAGTCTTTCAAAATGAAGCCCTGAGGCTAGTTACAGGAGCTGTTAAGGTGACAGACTACTTTCGGAAAATTTTTTTTTTTTTTTTTAATTCAATTTCTGCACATGTTTTATACTTTTTTGGTTAAATAATGATTTATGAACATAAAAATACTTTTAAAAAATCCACATGTACTGTAGTTTCTGAATGAATGGGTAAAATGAGGAAAATTTTAGTTAAATTTTATCAAAAGGGTTAACACTGTAAAAGAAAAAATATCGTTGCAATATTAATTATTTTCAGCCATTAGTTACAAATAACAATGATCTTCAAAATGAACTAAAATGAGAGAGAAATATTAAAATTTATGAAAATTACAAAGAAAAATGTATGCTAATGCATCTTTTTTCCGAATTTTTAACGTGCAATCCACATAAAAACCCTTGCAAATAAAAAAATGTTTTATTTACATTAAAAATTGTAGTTCATATGATAGCTGATACTATTTAAAACAAACACTAAAATTTTGTGAGAATACATTGATTGTGTTTTAAGATATCATGATAATGGTAAATGGGTTTTGCGAAAAAAATAACTTTCGAGAAAATTGCAGTTGAAAGTTACAGTTCATTCAAAAACAAGCTGGAATTACATGAGGCGTAGCAGACGATATGTTTTATAATAGCTATAACTTTTTTTCTAAAGCACATAGAAGAAAAAGGCAAACAGTTTTGGAAAGAGAAAAGTTCAAAGTATTAGAAACGAAAATAAAAAAATTTCAACCTTGAGGTCAAAAATCGATGTTTTTAGGGTAGTAGGTCACCTTAAGACAACGCCAATTAATAGAATGCTGGCCATAACGGACAATACACCAATATAAGTAATTATTCAGGAAAAAGCTTTAATACTTGGAAACTAATTAGATTACCTTCAAGAGAGTCATGGAGAAATTATGATATCACTAAATCTAGGAGATTGAAGACTTAGGATGGTTTTTGGCAGAATGTTTTTAAATTGAAAACTGACTATTCTTTTCAGAACTTTCCCATAGAAGAACTGTTGAAACCAATAAGACCTATTCTTTTGGGATATATAAGAAATAAATGTCGTTTCATGAATGCTATGACAAAGTAGTCAGCTGTAGATTGTGAACTAAGGACAGCTGCCATGGAGACAATTTATACCAGGTATATTAAAAATAATTGGATACACATATATACTGACGGATCGAAAATGCTGGACAGCGTTGGAGTGTATTCGGAACTCTTTGCGTTCTATTCCTCCCTCGGTCCATTCCGGATGAATTTCGATGGAGAATTGGAGGATAAAAGAATAGCAACAGAACAAATAAGTGTTAGAACTGTTAAGCTTAATAACATGGTTATTTTTTCAGATTCTCTATCCGCCATTCAGTCCATTGTAGCACATAATGTCCAAGAGTCAAAAATTATTAACTCCTGTAGAAGAATATTAATCTTTTGGCCTCTAGGGGGAAGAGTGTAGCTCTGCAGTGGATTCTCTCCCATGTAGGAATAGATGGTAACGAACTCGATGATACTTTAGCTAAAAAGGGAAATGAAATTTTACAGACAGGTAAAGGTAAAGTGCCGTTCTCATCAGTTAAAAGAAATCATAAAAAATGGTGAAACAGAACTATGTTATCAACTTATCAAAAGCAATCAAGAACAAGAAATGGAGAGACTCAATTAGTAAAATCCCTAACTCCCCAAGATCCATTGCGATAGCGGCCTCTCTTCTGATGACTGGACATGACTGCTTAGCTAAACATTTATACACCATTAGTAAATACAGCAGTCCTATGTGCACTTTGTACAATCAAAACTTTGAGATGGACAAAGATCATTTGCTGAGCTGTCCGTCATTGAACGAAGAAAACATATAGTCGATATTGGCAGGCTAGGAACTGATGCGATTGACTTCCAGCGACTGATTTTTCTTCATGTTTATATACAGTTCATTTTAATAATTTTTGTTACATTTATTGTCTTGTTCAGCTGTTCTATTTATGTCTTGTTTTAGCTCCAATCTCATACATGTTTGATGCATGGGAGCCAATGATGTACAATGAAATGCTCTTGCAAAAAACATTTTTTAAATAAAATTACTTGAAATATTTTTTAGCTTACCCATTTAATAAAATCATATGCTCAATTTATTACTAAAAAACTGGAACTAAGGATCTGTATTCTAAATTCTTAACAATGCTGTCTTTAAGCACTATCATTCTGGATTATTTATTGTGTGGCATTTATTAAATAGAGGTAAAATATTATTAGGTATTAAAATTAAAAACACATAAAATGGATCACAATCGAATCGCAAAATTGCAATATGAATGGTTGAATGAATTATGCTTTGATGTTAAGTTGTGTGAAGAATAAAAATATTAATGTAAAATTTAAAAAATAATAATTAGTTCTAAAAATATAAAATCGGTTCAAGGGCGTAGCCAGGATTCCCGTTGGAAGGGGGGAGCAACGTTACTCAACTGATGCGCAACTAACATCAGGCTGAAAATATGCATATTTTGAAGCAAAAAAATATAAGGGAGATGTATTTGTAAAAACGTATTTTGCCCAAGAAATGAAAGAAAAAAAAATAGTAAGCCCTTGATTCAGTTATACATACGAAAACACTTTTTAAAAATAAAATAAACGATAAAGAATATTCTAAACCACAAGGTAAGGCAGCAATATTTTCCCATAAAGGTTTCTTTTTAAAGTTAAATGGGCGATAGATAACCTAAGATTGATGAAATCATTGAACAATGTTGGAAAAACCATTCTTGTATGGCACGTTTTTACATTGAGGTCGAAATGGACAGAAATCTAAATTATTAAACGTCTGAAATGTTTTAAAATGGATAAGAAAAGTTGAAATGTAGACATTTTTAAAGTGTCACCCCTTTAGTATTACCATTTGGAATGAAGCTTCATGAATAAAATATAGCTTCAGTTACTTTAAAAGTCATGCACTTAAAAAAATCTGGCAAAAAAATCAGTAACATAAAAAGAGCGAACAAGTCCGTCAGCTTCCATAATAGTTAAATATAACCATGTGAGGGGGATTTTGTTTTATTATTCCCAGTACCTCAGTTGCTAAAAACTCATGACAGCAAACCATGCATAACACTCAATTAAGCATTGTTTGCTTACTTGTAACACTCCTTTTCTTTCTGTTAACGAAATAGTGCAGCGGAAAATTTGCATTCACAACGAATGCAAGATAACGAACTAAACTTCCCTGATCTGGGGAGGGGCAACTGCCTTTCCTAGATGCCCCTTGCCCTGATCTAGGGAGGGGCGTTTGCCCCTCTTTACCCCACATATTGGCTTGCTCTTGAATCTGTTATACACACACAGAAAGGACCTATAAAGTTTTACTTGAAATAGAGGTGGTAAATCCAACGTATTTTATGTTTACCCCCTCCCCCTAACACTTTAAAACACTAAAATCAATTTTTAAGAAAAAATTTCAAAAATGATTGAAATCAACATTTTTTTTATTTTTAAATCACTTGATTTAAATCAAGCTGATTTAAGTCCCATGAACCCTGATAAAAACATCAGCTTGTTTTAGGAAGCCAAGGATTTCTAGTAATGGTTTAATTGCATTTTAAACACTCTCACTCTTTTTTGTAAAAATCTTTACAAGAAATTTAAAAAAAAAAAAAAAAAAAACAATATGGTGTTTCCTAAATTTTGCCGCCCTGTGCTCAAGCACAAAATTGGCACCATTCCTGAATATGGCTCTGCCCCTAACACTCTTCTCTACTCAAGAAGTGCTTAGGTGTATTTAATTACCTTGTAGACCACATTTAAACCCTTCCTAATTAGGAAAAGTACAATACTGCAGGTATGTTGGGACAGGTGTCAACTACATTTTAAAAAATATTAAGAATGAAATAGAGTCGAAATATTTTACGAGGATCAATTATCAGACTCGCCATAAGATGATTCTGCATCCACCCAATTCAATAATATTATTATTGAGAAAAAATTCACACAAACATGCAGTAATTATGGTTCTAAAATATCATTACAGAATCAGAACACAAAAGAATTTTCAATTAAGAAATATGAGAATGAAAATATAAAAAGTAAAATTATTTTGTTAAAAATTTTCATACACATGACAAAATTTAATAGAATTAAAATTGTGAAGCTTTACCAAAATGAGAATCTTGATAATTCGGCAAGTAATAGCTGTATATTCTTCAATCAATTCAGCAATATAATAAAGTCCTGCAGCTGAAAAAAAATTTTAAATATTATTCCATTAAAACGTACGTATAAATCGTCAAACCTCGTTAACGCAAACTAGATGGGGACGTCGATAAATTTTCGCGTTAGCCTCTTTCCACGTTTACAAGTATTTTGACTCCTGGCCTCTCTCTTCCACCATAAGAAGTCAACTTCCACAACTTCATTTTTTCCGATTTGCATCCTCTAATTTCTTGCTGGTTCAAATTGGCTCGCATTCATAGCATAAGCCCCCCCCCCCCCCGGCTTCGATCTTATTCCGATTTTTAATTATCGTAAAGTGCTGCTGGCAATCCCATACTGTGCATCAATCTCCATCTTATTTAGTAATTTATCATCAACTTCATTCAAAATCTTTTGCTTTGTTTCTGACTGCAGTTTACGATTTATTATTGAAAGGATTTGAAAAAACCAACTGCACAGCACTAAGTTCCTTCAGCGTTTACTCTACAGGTGATGAAACTTGTTCTCTTTCAACTTCCGCACTGATTTCCAAGAAACAGAATGAAAATTTAGCGCAGTGCAAAACAATGAAATGACCACAAACAAAGAAAAGATATCTTCCTGATCCACACATTTTTGAAGGTCCTTTTGAAATTGCTCCCTATTGCTCTCAATAATGTGTGATAGCAATGTAAAAGCGTCCATTGCTTATCAATCTTGTCACAATTTATTCCTGTCACTGATCCTGGCCAACAAATAAGTTGGCCACAGCGTCCATTAGAAATATGTATGATTGGAATGAATGAACGGCAGGCATTTTCTGTGTTTCTCTATTTTCAGAATTCATAGAATCGAAGAGCATCCTTCCAACCTTCCAAAGTTAGAAGGACAAGTCAAAGAACTGTTACTTTTTTTTCCGCTTTATATTTTCTTTTTTTTGCGACATTAAAAACTTGTTTCTCGTCTTAAGCGGGATTTCATCCAAATCAACTTCGTCTTAAATGCACTAATTTTTAGTTTTATCTGACAGGCAATGGCATTTATTTCACGCTAAGCAAAGTTTTGCGTTTAGGGAGTTCGCGTTAACGGGGTTTGACTGTATGGGGAGACTGGGGCACAGAGGACCCCCGTCCAGTGGACCACTACCTTTAAATCTATTACTATCAAATTCCTTTTGTTCATATGAAGTCTCATAAACAGTGGCATGGTTATGGTTGTTTACAGCTAAAAATATCATTCGGGAAATACTTAGGTACCCGTTTTGCGCAGATTTTATGTTTTGCGCAGCTAAAAGTAATTTTTCCATCTTGACGATTTTAAAATTTTATCAGGACTGAAATAATTTTTATAAGTACTAAATAGTTTTTCTAGAAAGGTAAAATCATACTGTTTCTACGTTCATAAAAATTATTTGCATATTTATAGTTCATATATAATTTTAGTATCATTTGTTTCATTTAAATATTGTAAATCTAGGCTTGTAAATCTAATATATACATATTATACTTTATTATCTTATTTATTTTACTTTTATTTACATGTACACATGTAATGAAAAGAGTTAACATGAAAAACAATAAAAACATTAAATTTCTGAAAATAAAATAACTATTTAAATGATATGCAAACGTTAAAGTGTTTCGTGTTTGTTATGTAGTTTCAAAAAATCAAAAGGGGCAGAGTAGATATTTCAAAATACTGAGGAGATTGTGTTCACATAATATTTGCGCACAAAAAGTGAACTTGAAACCAATTTACTTTCAGAAACAGCAGTAGATGATGAATCCATTTTTGATGTAAAGGATGTCACATGACATTGTAGGATTGTCATGGTTCTTCTTGGACTAAATGTGTTCTCAGGAAATTCATGGATGTTTCTTCAAATATGTATCTCAATATTTCATCATTAAATTTTCAAATTCATTGTTTTCAACTCTTTTTTACACTTAACAAAATTTCTTAGTTTCATTGATTTCTTTTTTATATTGATTTTCTTTAAAATTTTGGTAATTGCAATTTATGTTAATTTAACCTAGACTGGTCCACTATGCCTGGGAAAGGGGCACACATGTACCACTTTGTTGAGTTCACACAACTTATTCTTTTTACTTTAATGCATAGCAAGTATAGTAAAAACATTAGGACATGACAACAAAGTTAAAATGTCTAATTTTCTTCAAGTATGTAGCTTATTTTTTCTTTTATTTAAAAAAAAATATAAAGTGCAAAAGTGGTCCACTGTGCCCCAGTCTCCTTAGTATTTACAGAAGATTATAAATATACATACACATTATTTATATACACATATATAAATTAGGGGTGAAGATTCCTGATCACCACTCGCCATTTGGTAATCTAGTTTGAAAAAGCGATCATTTAAAACATTTGTAATCATTGCTAGGGCTGCAAGTTTGTCGTATTAAAATGAGCCCGAAATTCACGGGACATTCGGGACAAATTTCGCGAAATATTCGTGAGAACAAATATGATAAAATATAGGATATCTGCAATTAAAGCTATTCTTCATTCTCGAACATAGGGATATTGTTAAAAATAGAAGAATTATCAAATTCGTTAAAAACATTTAAATATTTGTATTGGCTAGGATAAAAAAACTCTGCATTCTTTAAAAAAGTTTGAAGCTGGTTGGCGAAATCTGTGTTGAATGTTACTGCTTTCAAAAAAAAAAAAAGATTTTGAATTCTTTCTTGGCACAACTTTACAGCCTTTTTTGACTTTGGGTGCTCACAGATTTTACATTATTTACATTCTAAAATTTTTGAAAAATCAGACATTTCGCTAGTCAATAATTAAAAAAGAAAAAAAAATCACGGGTTTTAGGAAAAAGCTTTAAAAATCGCGAAAATCATCGCGGAATTTTGCGGCGCGACAAACATGCAACCCTAATCATTGCTAACTTACTTATCTATTAACAGGGTGTCTACAGATTTTCAAAAGTGAAATTTCGTGAATTTTTTGGGATGTTTTCGTGCCTTTTCAGTGATATATTGGATATTGATTTCGTCAGCTCTGATGTTTGAAACTCGCAAATTCTAAAGTTATTTTCGAAAATCTCACAACTTCGAAATACGCAGTAAGTTTGCGGTAGGGGAAGGTCGGGTAGTACCGGTCGCTTAAGCTTCTAGTACTACATTATAAAAAAATAAAAGAATAAATTAGACTTGACTTTGTTGAGTTTTGATTCAATCATCCACCTTAAATTTTGTCAAGGTCATGGGTGCAAGTCCTGGAAGTTGCCAGGACTGAACAAATTTTACGCTGCCTCATGAAAAATTTTTCATGGGGGCTTTGAGGGGTATTTATTATATATATGCAGGTTTTCAAGCCAGAGCAAATTCGAGTCCGCTTTAGGACCCTTAGCAAGATTCAAATCAATCAAAACGGACCCTTCATAAAATTCCAATCAGCCGAATTTTACTTTTTACACCATTATTTATTATAAAAGTGGCAAATTATAATAAAAAATTTCATCACTATATGTTTAAATTTTCAATTTTCACGAAATTGATTTTTCACAAAATCTCTTTAAAGTTCACAATAGAAGACCCTGTTAAAAAATGCTGAATCGACTTGATATAAGCAAAAAGATTATATACATATTTACATATGGTAAGTTTTACTACTTTTTTTTTGGGGGGGGGGGGGCTGATACTACTTACAAAATTCTTACAATTCTTTTCCTTTCAAATATACTTTATCAGTTAATTAAAACTTGAAATACACAGTATGGGACCTCAAATCCGGAACGCTCGGGGCCGTGATCTTTCCGGATTTTGGATCCTCATTCAAAAAATTTTGTAAGTAACATCAGAGTCCATATAATTTGCTCTTGAAGATTTTATTAGCATTTTGCTCATTTATAGCATTTTTTATTATCGTACAGACGTGCCAACCTGCCAGAATTGAAATGCAGGAGGTTTCTGATCAAGAATTCAGGAGAATTCAGGAGGGCAATAAAAAATTAAGATTTTACTTTTCATTGCAATTGTGGTTAATGTACTTAACTAATCTAAATTTCAAATGCATAATACATATATTTAAGGGTGATTTAAGGTAAGTTCATGAAAAGATGCCTGAACTTTTTTTTAAGAGTAAAATGGTGCCTTGAAATTTTCATTACTTTTATGAACAGGTGTTATATATTTCTTAGCCCTTAATACAGTCCTAAAAACCCTCTATCTTTTACGATAGCAGGGACAAAATTCCCAAATCTGATTTAGGTAATTTTGAAAAAAAAAAAAAGATCTATGCCGTTAAAAACTCAGGATTTTTAAATTAATGAAAATTGTGTATGCTATTAAATATGGGAAAGAATTTAATGGGCTGTAATAAGCAAGCAAATTTGATAATCTATACAATGAGAACTGATTCTAAGATTTAATATTCTTATTAATAAAGATGTACAGGTGTCAATCCAGGTTTTTTTTTTTTTTTAACAAGATCTTTTTTTTTGTAATTTGAAAACATTTTCGTGAAAATTCAAAATTTAAACATAAAGTGATAAAAAATTTTGTTATTGTTTGCTGCTTATTTAATAAATAATTTTGCAAAAAGTATGATTTGGTAGCATATATCTGCATTACAAAAGCTTAAATAAATGACAGAAAAAAAAGAAAAAACCATGAATTCAGCATTTAACTTTTTGATATGTGAGAGCTCCTAACAAGCACAGAATTTCGTTTCAAAAATTACAAATCACAATTTTACAGAAAATAAAAAGGAATTTCTTCCATTTGCCCTTTAATAAAGCTTAATAAACATCAATAGTGAAAAAAATTCAATTCTAACAGCAGATGCAAAAAGATTGCATTTTTTTGAAACGTAAGCATCAAATAAAAAGACGGAAAATAAAAGATTTGATTTTAGTAGAATAACTTCAAGATTTCATTTTAATAAGTCTATAATAATCAACGGTAATAACTACTGGCATTGTCGTCGGAAATTTGGAGTAAATTAAAAACAATAGCGGAAAAAAAAAATTCTCTGAATTTCAGTAATTTTAGCTAATTTTTGAAATTATGAAAATACCGATTTTCAAAATTTCTGGTATTAAAATGTAATTTATTTCCGGCATTAAAGTGCGATAAAATACTGGAATTCCAGTGTACAACAAGAACACAATCATCCTTGAATATTAATCAGGGCTCAGAGTTGTCTAAATGTTTGTTTTTTTTTTTTTTTTTTTTTGTTATACATCTGTAAACCGCAACGGTAAGTAAATGGTTGTTTTCTCGGCAACACCGAAACCGAAGTGTCCCATCTTCTTAAACCATCTTTGATAGCGGCATCTATAATAATTAAGACTATGGCTGTTTTTTATTTTTCAGATCACCAGGAGGGTCGGAATAATGCACGCCAGGACACATTCTTTTTTTTGGACCCCACTTCGACTGCTCATAACTTCGTCAATTTTAATTTTTATTTTTGGTTAAATTTTGTACGGTTTTGTATTTGTACGTTTGGTTAATTTTTGTAATAATAAAAGATCAATAAACAAATGATAGAAAAATTAATGATAAAAATATTTTTTGTTTCCGTTGTACAGTGCTTCAAAATCCGGGAGAAATTCATGCCTCTACACTAGAATCAGGGGTGCCACTCTTCAAAAATTTTTAGACTGAACTTTTCACCATGCACATCATGGCCAAATCACGTAATTTTTTAACAAATATGCGGATTTTTTTAAGATGCACACATATTTGAATTTACCAATATTTTCTTCAAAAAAGCCGAAAATTCTTGCTTTCTGATGCAAAAATATCATTCAATATATTTAAACAAACAGTTTCGCAGGGAGAGAAAAAAAAGCGCATAATATATTTTAATCTTTTGACAGTAATACCGCTAGACTTCGAAAACTGGAGCTATAAAAGTCCGACAGTTGAATTGGGTCCGGGGATTGTCCCCCGGGACAATTTTGAAAACTATATGCAAAATAGTGCATTTTGAGGCCTTTGGAGACACATTTGGGATTACAGAAGTATTAGGAAAAAAAAGAAGCGTAATAGAAACATTTTAAAAATGTAAACGCTTTTACTCATAAAAATGCAGTACAAAATTGGCATTTTTCTTTTATCCAGGGGGCAGGACCCCACATTTTTTCTAACACCTATATCGAAGAGCCCTGCGTCTGCCTTCTCGAACGACACTTATAAGCTCGCCCGTCTCTTCCCAAAAGGACGCTTTGAAAATTTGTAAAAGAAAAACTATTGGTACCATTTGAGCATAGCATACGGTATTTCATGATTACAAGGGGGGGAGGGACCTTGACTTCTTGAATTTTAAATGCCAAAATTTTGACATTGCGAAATTTTCGGCCCCTACTTAAAATTTTAGAGTTTCCAACAGTTAATACAACTAATAATTACATTCATTGGTTTCAATCGTTAGCAAAATAGCTGATCAATCATCAAATCGGAGCGCCGAACTAGGATTTTAATTTTCTTCCAAAAGTTAAATTCTCTTAATTAAGTATATTTCTTTTCTTTCTTTTTTCTTCTTCGCCTTTTTTTTTCTATTTTGTGCATCATAGCTGATTTTGCCGCCCGGGGCGCGGGCCCTGGCTTACCCCGCCTAGATCCGGCACTGCATATCATGGTTTTAAAGATATCAGGGGTGGTAGCAGTAAAGATTTGCATTTCCTGAACTTTCGAAAAAAAAAATTCCTGAACCTGGATTCTTTTTAATAGGTATTAAGGTACTATAATGTCAGATATATAAGGTGAAATGTGATTGTACTTTAAGGTTGTACTTTATGAAAAATACTGGGATCAAACAGAAATGGGTAAAACTACTTATTGTAACTAGAAGTCGCAATGGAAAATGTAGAAAATATAGGAGAAACAGAAAAATAGTTTTAAAAAATCGTGTACGATTTTAGTAAAATGTGTGGATTATTAATCGAAATAATGCAATAACATCTAAATAATCATCAGAATATTAAAGAAACGTTATTAAAATTATTTACATGCATTTAATACATCTATTTTGCCCATTGCAGTTCATTATTTCCTGTATCATTCACGGCTTTTTCTACTTCATTATCTTGCATAATTTTTTGTTTTAATACTGCTCGCAGTCTTTTGTGTCCATCTTCTAGGCAAAAAGTGCAGAAACGAAAAAAAATTGGATTCGCGAAATTTGCGTAATTGATCGAGTGGAGCTTGTTTTAACAAAAATAAATTAAATGTAATATTGCAAGAAATTAAAGCGCAGAAACTTATTTTTATTGATTCAGAATAAAAGCAACAATTAACAAGAGACATAACTGCAAAAACGAACCCTTTACAAAAATCGCAATCGCAAATTGAAACTATACATTTCCGATTGTCATTGCATTCCATTTCCATTCATTTTAAATAATTTGTGTCTAAAAATCCGCAGCAAAAACGTTCCCGATATTTCTCTGAAAGTATGGAGGTCGATTTGCACGAGGGTTTCCGTTTATTTGTCCGAAAGTTGGAGGTTCGGCTTACATGCGAATCTACTTATACGCAAGTATAAACGGTAAAATTTTGATAAAAATAAGAACATTTTTTATTTGTTTACTTCTTAATTAAACCTACAAAATAAGTGAAATGAAAAAAATGCGATTTCCGTAAAGGATGCAGAAAGATTACGCAAAAAGGAACGCATGCGGTTCTTTGCTTCCACATGGAAATTAGGCTTACGTAATTTTTAAAGTATTTCTCCAGTTAACCAAGAAATACATATTGTTGCAATTGAAAGGGGAAAAAAAATGAAATGAGGGTAAACAATTTAGGGAGATTCAGCAAAAATATTTCTGGTATTTGTGGAACTCTACCATTCCTGAGATATAAACGAAAAATAAACTTTTTATGACAAGAATTTTTTTTCCGATGCAATTAGCAATTGATTCAATTTTCAATAACAATTCAACCAAGAATCAAAACAAAAATCCCATATTTAAAAGCTAAAAATCAAGTCATTGACTTTTAGACGAATACCAGATTCGCGAATTTTCCTCATTGTAGATTACATGAACTGTGTAGCATTCTGTTTCTAAATAGTGAGTGCAATAAGGCAGAAATTAAATAGGAAAATTTTGTTTATTATTTTAATTCAAAATAAAAGCTCAGCAAAAATCGTAATGGCGAAAACGAAACCTTTTTATACCAGCAGGTTAAGAAAAAAAAACGCATATTTCCGAACTTATTAAACATCAGGCTGATTATATGCTTAAAGAAATCTTTGGGCGTTGATTGAATCTCCGAATTGTTCACCTGTTTCCCTTACCTAAGCCGTGACAGCGCAAGCTAGCGCCGTTTTCCCACCTTCTCTTCATAGAAAAAAAGCTGCAAGAAAAATGCGGGTCAAAGACGAGCAAAAAATAATTTTTGCGTATCGATTTTTTATATATTTTACTCGATTAATTATTTTTTCTCTCGATGAAAATCGCGCGTCCCGAGGGAAGCGTTATTTTTATTTATTTATTTTTATCGTATCCCCGTCTCCGATTTTTGCGTATTTGACGCGCTATAGCGCATCCGCGGCATCGCTGCTTCGTCCACTTTCCTTGTTTTTTTTTTTTCCCAAGACACATGATTTTTTTTATGTTTTATTCCTTTTATGTGAATTAATAAATGCTTCTGTTCCAATTATCAATAGTAATCGGCATCGTCGAAAATATGGAGTAAATTAAAAACAATTTTTAAAAAATTGCCGATATCGGTAATTTTTAAAATTTTGATAATGCCGAATTTCCGGTATTACAATACGGAAAAACACCGGAGTTCTGGTGTATAACTGGAATACAATCACCTCTGGTTCATTGTTTTATAATTTTGATAACAATCCAAGTTGAGGGGTTTGTGCTAGCATTCAATTTTTCGATCGAGATTTTTTTTAAAGGGTTCGTTTTTTCAAAAGCGATTTTTGTTGATTGTTTGCTTTCGTTCCTTCTTTCTAATTTCAATAACAATTCAAGTTGACGGGGGTGAATATTCAGTACTTTTTCAAGCCAATAATTTGCGAGACGGAAAGTTCCGTTTGGATCACCGTAAAAAGGCGGATTTCTGATAGGAAATGTTATTTTTTTTAAATTCTCACCACTTAATTCAAAAGTAAAAATTAATTTTGGTAACTTACTAATTTATTTGGTCAAGCCTTTAACATTGTAGACAGTAAAAGTCAGCTAAGTTGCGACGTACCTCCCGACTCGCAAATCTTTCTCAAACTGATTAGTTGGCTAAATCCGCCACTTGGGGGCGTTGCCTGTTTTCCCGATCGAGAATTTTCTCGAATGCACATCACGTGTCATCGACGCATGTGCGTACACGTGCTTAGCGGGATACGCAAATCACCCTCCGGTATTTAAGCGTAGTGCTCGCTTGCTTCTCTCTCTCTTAATCCTTTTAGAACTTCTCTTGAGACGTTCGCTCAGAGAGCGAGCGGGAAGTTGACGTTTTTACCCGGTGAGATGGACCATGTGCCTTAGAATACTTTCTTAGGGATAGTCGTTTCTCGAGCTGCATCGACTTTGTGTGAAATGCCCGATAGTTAAATTTTATTCATAAAAATCTAGTCAACTTTATTTTTTTTACGAATGGCTTTAGGTAATATTTTTAATGTTGTATTGTAAAGTTATTGAAATATTTTTCATAAATAAATCTCTGCTATTCTTTTAAGAATTGTATTAGCTTCGAATTATTTCTTAGCAAAAATAATGGGTCCTTTAGAAGGGATAATGGCCCATCAAGGGTTATGGGCCCAGATGCCCTTCCCTGTACATTGTTGACTAGTACATGTATGAAAGTAAAAAAATCGGTGCTTCGAGTCGGGGAGGCCAGCAAAGAAACTTTTTTTTTGGAATAAGTAAAAGGAGGATCTGTCTTTGGGTAAAGCGTCAACACGTTGTGTGTTTATAATTGTGTATTTTTTTTTTTAAGTCAAATTTTAAAATTCTTCTCGAGCAACTTCGTCATGGCAAGTCCGTCATTCCCAATTGAAAAGTTGAATAGCACAAATTATACAGAATGGAGCACAAATATGAAATTTCTTCTAATGGAGAAGGACTGCTGGGAAATCGTCGAGGGCACGGAAAAACTTCCGGTAGTGAGCAAAGAAGCCGAAATTACCAAAAGGGATGTGAAAGAATTTGTTTCCAGAAAGCGAATGGCTTTATCCTTAATTTTTCTAAATATCGAGCAGGACTTAAGAAAAATAGTTGAAAATATAGAAAACCCTTCAGAATCCTGGAAAAAGTTAAAAGAGCATTTTTATCCCGACAATCGGTGCATTCGTATGCAACTTTACGCAGAGTTAAATAATTGTAAATTGGAATCTGGCGAAAAGTTGAACTTATATGCAGCCCGCCTCAGGCGTATTTTTGAAAAAATAAAAATCGCTCATAAGGATTTTCCCGAAGATTTTATTATATACCAGCTATTACGTAGTCTTCCTGAAGAGTTTGATAATGTCGTACAAGGAATATTGTTGCGACCAGATGAAACTTTTAGATTCGATAAAATTATCGTTGATCTGATAGTCGAAGAAAATCGCCTTGAACTACGCGATAGTAACCGGTGTAAAGTTGAAGTCTCGCATACCAAAAGGGAAAGAAATATAAAGTGCTATAAATGCCATAAAGGTGGTCATATAAAAAGGAACTGCCCACTCTGGAAGGATTCTTCCCATCAACGGACAACGAGGAGCCCGGAGTCTACTGACGAGAGATACAGAGGCCGACGTGGGAGTCCACAGCGAAATCCAAGTTTCTCCAAGGAGCGAGCCCGTTCCCCATCCAGTACACGATGTGAGTACCATGACTTTTTTATCTCCGAATCCAATATTAGTGAGGTAAATGAAAAACCCTCAAAGTGGATCTTTGATACTGCAGCTTCACACCATTTTTGTGCTAATCGAGATTGGTTCCGAACTTTTACCCCTGTTAAAAATGTAAAAATTGCGGTCGCAATTAAAGACCAATGTTTTCCAATTGAGGGAAAGGGGGAGATAAAAGTTAGATTTGGCAATCGATCTGTTGTTTTACAAGATGTCCTGTACTCTCCACGCTTGAGAAGAAACATATTATCAGGTGCAAAATTTGACCAGGGTGGTGCAAAATTTTGGGGTGAAGGAGGTTTCGTGAGAGTTTCCGACAAAAATGACGAGTTGATTTTAAAAGCTATTTTAAAAGACGGTGTTTATATTACAGATTCTATTAAGTCTAGTCAGCTCCCTTTAAATTGTAGTCAAGTTGTTATAAATTCTAGTCATATAAATAATGAAACTCCAGTGAGAAATAATCAAATGGATGATTTGAAACTTTGGCACAAACGCCTGGCTCACGTTAACGTTAAAAGTATTAAGAAAACTAGTGATCTAGGAAGCGTTAACGGCTTGCCTAAATTTAAAAATTCAAATATATTTTGTGACGACTGTAAAATATCAAAATTTAAAAGAGTCAGTTTCAAATCATTACACGGTATAAGATCAAAGTACCCGCTCCAACTTCTTCATGCAGACGTTTGGGGTCCTTGCAACATTGAAGGAAAGAACGGGGAAAAATATTATTTATCTATAATAGATGATTTTTCACGGATATGTTCATTATACCCGTTTAAAAATAAAAGCCAAGTCTCTGAGATCTTTAAGCAACATATTTTACGATCGGAGAGGTTTCTTGGCAGAAAAGTAAAATGTATTAGAACTGACAACGGGACAGAATTTGTAAATAGAGATTTTGATAATTTTTGTAATAATCATGGGATAAAACATGAATTAACGAATGTATATTCTCCTGAGATGAACGGAGTTGCCGAAAATCTTAATCGCACCGTTGCTGATTGTATCAGAGTTCTAATAGAAGAAAGCGGTTTACCAAAGAAATTTTGGCCAGACGCCGTATTGTATTTTGCTTATACATGGAATCGGGTCTGCCATAGTAACTTGGATAAAACCCCATTTGAATTATATGGAGGCAATAAACCGTCAGTAAAACATCTGAGACCTTTCGGTACTATAGTTTTTGCAGGAATTCCCCGCCAACGTAGATATAAGTTAGATGCTAAAGCACAAAAAGGCGTTTTGGTGGGATACGCATTTAAGACAAAAGGCTATCGTATCTGGATACCAGAAACGGGAAAAATTTTGGAAACTATCAATGTTTCATTTAAAGAAAATTATTTTTATAAGGATGATTTCAATAGTATACCCGATAGTAATGTTATAAATTGGTCTCTAACAACCCCCAATAATTCTGAGCAGGAAAGTGATTCGGATTACGAAGAAGCGAGGGAGAATCAGAAATCTGAAACTTCGGACGATTCTTGTAAGGAATCGACTTCTGAGATAGAATCAAATTCAGAGGGGGAATCTTCTGATGAAGATAATAGTTTTAAGACTAAAAGGGATGCTATATGGTTTAGAAAGGTAGTTCCAAGACCGGATGGATCACGTAACGATATCTATTATTTTGAAAAAGGTCACACCATCCGTTTAAGAAGCCTAAATGATGTAGAACGATACTGTAAAAATAAGAATATATCCTATGATCCTCAAATTTTTTCTTTTAGTGGACGGGATACTTTTCAAGGGGAAATTCCAAGTAATTCTGTTAGTTCAAGTGTTAGCGAGTCCTGACTAGACCGCGAAATTAAAGTGCCTAACTCTTATAAACAATCCTTAAAATCTACAGAACGGGAGGAATGGCGTAAAGCAATGGAATCAGAGATTGCAATTATGCAGGAAAGGAATGTTTGGACTTTAGCCAAATTACCGGCAAATGCTAATCCAGTAGGATGTCGGTGGGTTTATACATTAAAGAAAAACGAAAAAGGGGAAATTGTCAGATTTAAAGCTAGACTTTGTGCTCAAGGGTTCTCTCAAGTAAAAGGATTAAATTTTGAGGAGACCTTCAGCCCTGTTGTAAATTTCAGTGTTATTCGTTTTTTCTTTTCATTATTAGTTGTGTGTCATAAATGGTTAAATGTTCAATGTGACGTTAAAAATGCTTACCTGTATGCTCCTATAGATGATCAAATATTTATGTGCCAACCCCCAGGTTTTATAGAAAAAGGAAAAGAGAAATTATATTGTAAATTAAATAAGGCAATTTATGGCTTACATCAAAGTGGCCGCTTGTGGTTTTATGAAATTAACAGTGTATTAATTCAGTTAGGTTTTAAAAAGTTTTCAAGTTGCAATTGTGTTTATTTTAATTCGAACGTAATTTTATTGTTATATGTTGATGACATTGTAATTTTTGGAAGAAAGGATTCGGACATTAGTAATGCTTTAAAATTATTGAATGAACAATTTGACTTAAAAGTATTGGGAAAGACGCAAAAATTACTTGGCGTAGAATTCGGCGAGGACGAAAAGGGCCTACACTTGCATCAGACTTCTTACATAGAAGAAGTATGTGAGAGATATAAAAATTTTCGTATTCCCAATGCATCTTTACCTATTAGTAAGGGAATTGTTTATTCTAAATTAAATTGTCCGAAAACCGATGAAGAAATTAAAGAAATGTCAAACATACCGTATAGAAATTTGTTAGGATGTTTAACTTTTATTGCAAATCGAACCAGACCTGACATATCATATGCAGTTAACATCTTTAGTCAATTCCAGAGCAATCCAGGACTTGTTCATTGGAATGGACTGTTAAAATTATTAGGCTACGTTCATCAAAGTAAAGATTTAAAACTTTTTCTAAATTGCAATAAAGTTCAAATTATCGCGTTCACTGATTCCGATTACGCGGCAAATCGTGATGACCGAACTTCAATCGGAGGTCAGCTAATTTTGCTTGATAATTCACCCATTGAGTGGCGAACCTTTAAAGAAAAGAGTGTAAGTTTGTCCACCATGGAAGCCGAATTTATCGCAATGACTGAAGCCGTGAAGGAGTTAATATGGTTCGACAGAATTTTGGACGAATGTTTTGAAAATAAAATGATAAATAGATCGAAAGCTAAATCTTTACTTTTTGCTGATAATCAAGCTTCAATTGAATTTATAAAGTCGCCATTAGAAAACCACCGAAGCAAGCATATTGATGTTAAACTTTTTTTCATTAGAGATTTAGTGTATAAAAATATTTTTAATATTAGACATGTTTCTAGTAAAGATAATTTGTCGGATATTTTCACGAAACCGCCGACCCAAGCCGAATTAGAGAAATTTGTTGAAAATTTTTTAAAATAAGTGCAATATAATATCAATTTTTGTATGAATGTTCTAAGTACTTGTTTTTACATCAGTCAGTTTATTTTACTTTTATACAAGATTTAATATAAATTGTTATGAGAAATTTTTATGATTGAATTAAAAAGTAAAATTGTTATTATAAACGTAAAAGTATATTAAGTGTAAATAACTGATGTATAAATTTTTTTTTAAATGGAATTGTGTATAATATGCTGATTTGAACTGTTACTTGTAGTATTTATTATTGTATTGCAGATTAAATGTGATTATCTACATTCATTCCCTGGGACTTTATGGACTTGAAATTAGTGACTCTAATTCGATATTTGGACTTGGAAGTGCTACTGATGTGATCATGTTGCTGTTTGTGATCTTCAAGCGCTCATGTTTTTCAATATATTAGAAATGTTAATGGGTGTTTCTGTATTTTACCCATTGAAAGAAAAATACTGGTGTTAATATTAACAAGTTTCACTTTTTTGTAAAAGGAATTTAACACATATGTTAAAGCCTAAAGCCATGTGATATTTTTTATAGTAATAGTGTTTTTACTTTTCATTAAGATGATGAGAAGGGGAGGCATTGATAGGAAATGTTATTTTTTTTAAATTCTCACCACTTAATTCAAAAGTAAAAATTAATTTTGATAACTTACTAATTTATTTGGTCAAGCCTTTAACATTGTAGACAGTAAAAGTCAGCTAAGTTGCGACGTACCTCCCGACTCGCAAATCTTTCTCAAACTGATTAGTTGGCTAAATCCGCCACTTGGGGGCGTTGCCTGTTTTCCCGATCGAGAATTTTCTCGAATGCACATCACGTGTCATCGACGCATGTGCGTACACGTGCTTAGCGGGATACGCAAATCACCCTCCGGTATTTAAGCGTAGTGCTCGCTTGCTTCTCTCTCTCTTAATCCTTTTAGAACTTCTCTTGAGACGTTCGCTCAGAGAGCGAGCGGGAAGTTGACGTTTTTACCCGGTGAGATGGACCATGTGCCTTAGAATACTTTCTTAGGGATAGTCGTTTCTCGAGCTGCATCGACTTTGTGTGAAATGCCCGATAGTTAAATTTTATTCATAAATATCTAGTCAACTTTATTTTTTTTACGAATGGCTTTAGGTAATATTTTTAATGTTGTATTGTAAAGTTATTGAAATATTTTTCATAAATAAATCTCTGCTATTCTTTTAAGAATTGTATTAGCTTCGAATTATTTCTTAGCAAAAATAATGGGTCCTTTAGAATGGATAATGGCCCATCAATTTCCGTCTCCAGGACGGAAGAGTGGCAGCCCTGACTAGTATACCCCCTTAATGAAAAAACTATAATAAAAATTTTAAAAAAATGAAACTTATTGAAATTCATTCTTCATTTTTCTTCAACAATGGGAGGAAATCATTAGATAAAATATAAACAAATAGAAACTAAAATGAAGAGTTACAGAACTTGTGTAATACACTTAATCTATTATAATTACAGGTGAATTTTTAAAATAAAATATGGTCAGAAAACAAATTATTACAAAAATTGCTCCGGGGCAAGAGAAAACTAGTTCCGGAAAAAAGGAAAAAACGAAATGAGGGGAAAATGTGCCATGTGTACGCGGCTCATGAAGTAAAAAATGGTCCTCTCACATACAATTCTGCAAATTAAAGTTTTTATTTCGATATTTTTTATTTTTCTTGTTTTTTGTCTGTCACGATGAACAGTGACATTATAGAATTCTTACAAATAATTATTCATTTGTGACATTTCCAAAAAGTGCATTCATCAAGTACACAAAATGTGCATCTTTTAAGTGACATTGAGATGACCTTGGCCGCCCTTGTGACAGTCCCCTCATCGTAAATTGTCAACTACTCCTCCCCTTTTCTTCTCCTGTGTTGCCACGCAATGCATTATTGCGAAGACGTAACCACTAGTCCTCAACAATTGGGATTGTGATGTTTCTTGCGCAGGAATTTTGCTGAACTTTTGTAAAATACTGCAACCGTTGCAAGCGGCTTATAAAAGGATCCCCCTAGCGGGGGGGGGGGGGGGGGATTGACACTCACTCTCGCCGACATACACGCTGACTTTCGCTCTCGGAGACGGACTTGCTGAAGACTCTCCTTACTTGCGTGGTGATGACGCAAACATCCCGGCACGGGAGTCCACTTACCGGACTTGCATTTGGAATAGACCTCCCTCTGTGAAGTGCCCGGCGACGCAACTTCGATCGGTCCCGAGAATGCGGACCTTTTTCTGTGCGGGCCCAAAAATATCTCAACCTAACCGGGGAACCAAATACGAACTCTCGTCGCAACACCTAATCAAAAGTGCAGTAATATATATATATAGTGAGAGTACTATTATTGTAAAAGATATAACGGATGTTTAAATGATGAAACAAAAATAAGATATATGTTCAAATAAATCATCGTGCAGCACATCGCAGATGTTGGTGAGTCATTTTTTTTATTGGTTCTTTTATATTGTTTTCTTAAAATTCCCTCCTGGTGTTTTGCAAGTAACCTTTGTACTACCACTAACGTTCAGGCCCTTATTTATTCAAAATTACATTTCCTAAAGTTATCCTTTGGTGTTTCCCGACCATAAAGATTTATTTTAACGGGAAATTTTTCGGCATATATCATTAAATAATTCTTAAGCAATGCATCTGTTTTCAAATGTTTATTCCCTTGGATCACTTGCAAAATTCCTTTAGGGCATAATTAATTTATTTATATTTATTTTTTTACACGCGAGTAAAATAATAAGGAGGGGGTCACCACGACAACATGGTGCCGTTAATTTAATTTTGCTGACCAATGGGATGGAAGACTTTTTATAATTTCTGCAACATTTTTCTCTTATATTATGTTGAAATACAACAGCATGAGTAGATAGAAAAGGAGAGTTTTGGTGCAGCAGGCGGATTGCGGATCGGCCACGCCCCCTCCTCCGCCTGCCGAGTGGGGTTGAGTAGTAGGGTTCCTGCTGCTATCCTCGTAATATTTTACGAGGGTTTCTGAGTGGAGTTGAGTTGTTTTTCTTACTTGTTACTCTCCGTCTGAAGTTTCGTTTTTCGGAATGGCAACGGTGATATAGCGGTTGTCATGACAACACTTACCAACTAAAATTGCTCATGGCGCCACCTAGTGAGAGAAATTTTTTTTTGAACTCTGAGGTTATACACATGGCGCCATCTAGCGAGAGAAACATTAACTCATTCATTTAATTATTTTTGGACTTGGAATTATTTTATTTAATTCGAATTTTCTCTTTCCTAGATCGGGAATCGAACCCGCATCGTCAAAAGATCTTCATGGCAGTCAAATTGTAAACGCGCAAATTGACTATGCCATGAAGACCTGATAGCTACAGCGCTAAATTGAATGTTAATATAATACTTTTTCCAGTTGTTTTGGAAAGAGTGATCATATGCTGCCATCTAGCGAGAGAAAAATTATTATTATTTTTTTTTTTTTTGGACTTTATCGTTTTCCGATGTTATTTTTAATTTCCAACTTTGGTTTTTCGCGAGTGGTAACATTAATTTGTTTTTTAATTGGTAGCATGTTTTTACTTTTAATTTCAAAAGTTGAAATGCTGATGCTATCATCCAGTGAGAGAAATTATTTTTAGACATAGAATATTTTACTCAATTACTTCCTGAAAGTGAAAATTAATTTAATTTTTAAGTTGATGATCCCACCACCATCACGACTTACATCACACACCCCAACAACTATTTTGTACATGTTTATTTAATTTAATCATTTCAGAACAATTGTAAATATTCAAGCAATTATACATAACGGTAAAAAAAAAAAAAAAATTGACCCTAGAAGTGGAAAAAATATAAGTATCATGCAGTGAGACTTCACTTCTACAGTCAATTGTTTTTAGGATACTTAAACATAAATATACTCACAAATCGATACCACTTCTTCTACATTCCTGAAACGACATCTCTAACAGAGCACAAAATTTTAAATGAATCAATTACTTAAAAATAGAACATTGGCCATACTAAATGTATTTTTTTTTCCAGAATATATCAAGATTTAACTGTCGTGTTAAAGCGATAATAATTATTTCCATCAGAATTAAATTTCACAATTTTTAATCAACTCCTAACATTAATTTAATTTTAAAATCATCTCAATAATAGGGTAATAAACAACTATCTTTTAATTGTAAGCATATTTCATTTTTCATTTGTAATTTTTTCCCCTAAAATATCAAACACAGAATTAATTGTGAACCAATCAAATAGCTTCTTGAGGAAGACTTAATGTAAACCAATCAAATCAATCCTCGGAATTTACAAAATTTAAGTCAAAGTTAATTTTGAAATGTTTAAGACTTAGAAATTTTTTTAAAAACTTTTTTCCTAAAGTATCAAAGACAGAATTAAATGAGAACCAAACAATTAGCTTCTTGAAAAGGTAAAGACTTAATAAAAATCAATCCAATCGATCCTCGTAATTTACTAAATTCAAATCAATTAAAGGGTTTATTGAAATATTTGGAACTTAGAAAATGAACAACAATAGGTTTATACATGCTAATTTAACAATAATTTTACAAAAAAGCGATGATTTCTTCTATGCTTAAACAGGTTTACACTCATTTTTACTGTTTTCCATGAATACAAATCAATGTTTTTATATTAACTAAGAATATATTTACATTAGATAATCATCCTTTAATCAATATTATACCGCTAGATTTTTTCCAAGTTTAAGAGTTTGCATGAAATAAGAGAAGTTAGAGTATGTTCGGCAACTTGATTTTACATAGAATAATAAGCGAAGGTTTTATGTATTTCAATATTATTTTTTGTTTGTTTTCAATTTAGATTTTTTTTTATACATTTTAACGTTTCAAACGAATACAATCTCAGAAATTATTGTAGTCATATACATCATGATTAAAGAAACTTTAAAAATAGTCAAGAGAATATTGCTAAATTTGTAACTGCGAAGCAACTCAACAACCCGATTGACGTACAATACAATACATTTAACGAACATTTCACCTATTCAAAAGAGTTTCAAAACTCTGTCTTTAACACAGTTTTTATAATTTACACAGAATAATACAACCGAGAAAAATGTTTAACCTAACTATTTACAACACGATTTTCACACACTGAAAAAGTTTATTACTTAAGCACGAAGAAACTTTAAAACTGTTCACACCGCAAATTTCACGCATTGAAAAAGTCTATTACTTATATACAAACTTAGAATCTTTGAAACTAAGATCACATGAATACAACTTAATTTAAATACGGTATTGCTTAAAATCATAGCTACAGAAAAATAAAAAAAAAGTTTGAAATATTATACTCAAAGACATAAAAAAAACACACACACAAGACATACCATCTGCAGAAACTACTATCATTAAAAATAATTAATAACATCCATTATCTGAACTTGGAAGAATGAATGCTAAAAAAGCCTCTTAGAAATAAAGGACAATTTTAGCAGTTCCTCCACCGAGTTCCTACTAACCAAAGCAATCGTTGCGAATTTTCAGTTATCCTATACACGAACACAAAAGCAACTAGGCAAAATCTAGCAATACAGTTAGTGAATGAACACAGAGAGAATGCACTTAAAATAATATCATTCACACGTTGAAAATCGAAGAATTTTTTCATGCAATATAGCTATAGTTCAATTATTCAAACTTACATGAAACTAATTTTAACAGACTGCAATCTAAGAAATACTTTAAAGTCGAAATACAAATTATATAAAACATCATGTACTCACAGAGAAGAGAGAGCGTTAATGTTTCCCCTCCAAACCACAACGTAGAAATGTCTCTTCAAACTCTTATCAGCTGACGAAGATAAGGTAGCAATACCTCGTTGGCCGCCCCAATCGAAGAATGACACATGCAAACATGATGCTACAAGCTGAGTAACACTATCGATAAACCAATTTGACTTCAATTGAAGTTTAACATGAATGTAACAGTAAGTCTTAATTAAAAAATATTTCATACATGCAAACATATACATACATATAAATTTAATAATTTTACGAAGACCTATGTATTTAACTCACCATACTCAGACAGTTTTCCTTAAACACACATTTTTTCCTAGATATAACCCTTTAATTCATTACTTCCGAGTGAAGAATTTCTTACCTTCAGTATTATAATCAACCCATACAATACATTTAACAAACGTTTCATTTATTCAAAGACTTTCAAAACTTACTCTTAAACATTTAACGAACGTTTCATCTATTCAAAGAGTTATTTATTTTCAAAACTCAATCTTTAACATATTTTTTTACGACTCACACAGAACTTATAATTTACAAAGATTTTATGATATACAACCGAGAAAAATATTTAACAAAACTATTTCCAACACGAGTTTCATACATTGTAAAGGTTTATTATCAAAGTTCGAAGAAAACTTAAATGCTATTTACGCTGCAAATTTCATGCTTTGAAAAAGTCTATTACTAACATACAAATTTGGAATCTTTACGTTATTCACACCTTTAATATTATAATCAAGCATATAACACATTAAGCGGACATTTCATCTATTCAAAGACTTTCAAAACTTACTCTTAAACATTTAACGAACGTTTCATCTATTCAATGAGTTATTTATTTTCAAAACTCAGTGTTTAACACAATTTTTAAGATTTTCACAGAGTAATACAACCGATAAAAATATTTAACAAAACTATTTCCAATACAAGTTTCATACATTGAAAAGGTTTATTAGCAAAGTTCGAAGATAACTTTCAAGCTATTTTCGCTGCAAATTTCATGTTTTGAAAAAGTCTATTACTAACATACAAACTTGAAATCTTTACTTTATTCACACCTTTAATATTATAATCAAGCACATAACACATTAAACGAACATTTTATCTATTCAAAGACTTTCAAAACTTACTCTTTAACATTTAACGAACATTTCATTTATTCAAGAAGTTATTTATTTACAAAACTCAATCTTTAACACAATTTTTATAATTTACATAAGGTTTATGATATACAACCGAGAAAAATATTTATCAAAACTATTTGCAAACGCGTCTTTCACACATTGAAAAGGTTTATTACTAAAGTACAAAGAAAACTTTCAAGCTATTTACGTTACAAATTTCGTGTTTTGAAAAAGTCTATTACTTACATACAAAATTGAAATCTTTACTTTGAAACTAAGATTGCAAACAACTTTAAACAGAGTTCAAGTTAAATATAGAATTGGTTAAAATCGTAGCAACATAAAGTACAGAATATAAAATAACTTAGAAACGTTATACTCAAAGACTTGCATTACTACCTGAAATAAAGAAACATAGCTTTCAACTACTACTACCAATGCAAAACTTATATTAATCTGCTAAAAACTCCATAAGAAAAGTCAAAATACTGCGCGCAAAACATCAAAACTTAGAGTCACCTAGTAAAACTTAGAACGAATAATGTAAAACTACGAAAATTTTCAAAAATAAAAGTGTTATGCACTTGCAAAATGTAAAAAGTACTGTGTACGAATGTTAAAACTTTAACTAAAACATGAAACGAAGATGTAAAAATATTAATTATAATATCTTAAAGCAACACTAAAATGTAAAAATACAATGTACAAAACATCAAAACTTAGATTCAACTAGTAAAACTTAGTATAAAAATGTAAAAGTACTAAGGACAGAACCTCAAATATACATTAATTTGATAAAAGCAAAACGAAAATGTTAAAGTGCAAAAGACAAAACATCAAACATAGATTAAGATATTAAAGAATGTATCATAAAAATTAAAAAAAAAAAAAAGAAAAAGAAAAAATACTACATACAAACGGTCAAAACTTAGAACTAAAATTTTTGATAAACCGTATAATTTCAAATTCATCTAGAAAAACTTAGAGCGGAAATGTAAAATTACTGAAGTTTACAAAACAAAAGTGTTAAGCATTCGCAAGTTATTAAAACTTCAAAACGTAAAAAATGATTTATCTACAAAAACATGGAATGAAGTCGTAAAATTACTAAGTACAAACTGTTAAAACATCATAAAAATGTCAAAATGACAAGTATAAAGCAACAAAACATAGATTTGGCTCCTGAAATATTAATCAAAAATGTAAAAATTCTAACAACAAACTCCTAAAACTCTGAAAAATTAAAAACACGCAGTACAAAACAACAAAACATGTAAAAATGCCAAGTATAAAGCTGCAAAACTCAAATTCACCCAGAAAAACTCAAAACAAAGATGTAAAAGTAAGGAACTTTTCAAAAGAAAAGTGTTATACACTTGCAAAATGTTAAAACTTAATGCAAAAATGTAAAAATTACTACGTATAAAATGTTAAAACTCTGATTTATCTACTAAAACTTAGAATGACCATATAATTGAACCAAATGTACTAAGTATGAAATATTAAAGCAACATGAAAATGTAAAAATTCTAAGTATATAACGTATTCATCAAGTGAAACTTTGTACGAAAATGTAAAAGTTTAAGTACGAAACTTAAAAAATTTAGATAGATGTACAAAAATTCAAACTAAAATCGTAAAAAATATGAGTACAAAACATTCAAACATTCTATAAATGTAAAAATTTAAGAGTACAAAATACAAAACGTAAAAAAAGCTAGTTATCTTCTAAAACTTAGAATGAAGTCGAGTGAAATTACTAAGTACGAAATGTTAAAACATCATAAAAATGTCTAAATAACAAGTATAAAGTATCAAAACATAGATTTGCACATTGAAATGCACTTGGGAAATCTAAAAAGTACTGTATGCAAATGTTAAAACTTTAACTAAAACATGGAATGAAGATGTAAAAATATTAATTATAATATATTAAAGCAACACTAAAATGTAAAAGTACTACGTACAAAACATCAAAACTTAGATTCATCTAGCAAAACTTAGTATAGAAAATGTAAAAGTACTAAACACAGAACGTCAAAAAAACATTTATTTAGTAAAAACATAACGAAAATATTAAAGTACTATGAAGATATAAAAATACTAAGTATAATATACTGAAGCAACACAAACTGTAAAAGTACAAATTACTAAACATAAAAAAATTCAAAGTTATCTACTAAAACTCCAAAACATAGATTCAACATCAAAACATATAATTTCTCTACAGAAATCTTAATCAAAGTTGTATAATTTCGAAGAACAAAATGCTAAAACTGAAAAAGTAAAGAAACACAGTAAAAAAAAAAAAAAAAAAAAAAAACAATAAAGCATGAAAGAGGACCAATTATACAACTATAAAGCTTCAAAACCTAATTTCAGCCGGAAAAACTTAGAACAAAAATGTAAAACTACGAAAATTTTCAAAATAAAAGTGTTATGCACTTGCAAAACTCCAAAAAACGTATTTTCATCTACTAAAAATTGGATTAGAAAAGTAAAAATACTAAGTACAAAACACCAAAACTTAAATTGATCCAGAAAAACTTAGAACAAAAAACGTAAAATTTCGAATATTTTAAAAATACATGTATTATACATTAGCAAAATGTTAAAACGGAAGGTAAAAAAGTGTAGAATGAAGACGTTAAAATACTAAGTATAATATACTAAAGCAACACATAAAATGTAAAAGTATAAAATAAAAGAACATAAAAAATTTGGAGTTATCAAATAAAACCTGAAAACATAGATTCACCATCAAAACGTAGATTTGTTTAGAGCAATCTTAATCAGAAAAATGTAAAAGTTCGAAGAACAAAATGCTAATACTGTGAAATATTAAAAAATACACAATACAAAGCAATAATGCATGAAAGAGTGCTAACTTCAAACTTAAATGACAAATTGACTTCAACGACAAAATTTAAATGCATTCAGAGAAACTTAGAACGAAAAAATAATAATACGGAAATTTGCAAAGTAAAAGTGTTATGCACTTTTCAAAATGTTAACACTTAACTTTATCTACTAAGACCTGCAATGAAGATGTAAAAATACTAAGTATAATATATTAAAGCAACACAAAAATATCAAAATATTAAATACAAAACGTAAAAAAAATTAGATCTGTCGACTAAAACTTAGACCGAACTCATAAAATTATTGAGCACGAAATGTTAAAACACCATAAAAATGAATAAATAACAAGTATAAAGTATCAAAACCATAGATTCATCAACTAAAATCTTGATTAAAAATGTTAAAGTTCTGCGAACAAAAATGCTAAAACTGTGAAAAACTAAATATATGTAGTGCAACACAACAAAGCATGTAAAAGAAAAAAGTTCAAAATTAAAACTGCTTTAATCTTAAAGTTACAACTGGAGATATTCTTCTCGCGAACAAAGAAGTGCCAGCTAACCGACGATGAAGGGAGCCCTAACCAAGCACTGGCTCCCCATCTATACTATATATTTTTCTATGTCGAGGAAAATCTATAGTTTTCTTTTACATGCTTTGTTGTGTTGCACTACATATATTTAGTTTTTCACAGTTTTAGCATTTTTGTTCGCAGAACTTTAACATTTTTAATCAAGATTTTAGTTGATGAATCTATGGTTTTGATACTTTATACTTGTTATTTATTCATTTTTATGGTGTTTTAACATTTCGTGCTCAATAATTTTATGAGTTCGGTCTAAGTTTTAGTCGACAGATCAAATTTTTTTTTTACGTTTTGTATTTAATATTTTGATATTTTTGTGTTGCTTTAATATATTATACTTAGTATTTTTACATCTTCATTGCAGGTCTTAGTAGATAAAGTTAAGTTTTAACATTTTGAAAAGTGCATAACACTTTTACTTTGCAAATTTCCGTATTATTATTTTTTCGTTCTAAGTTTCTCTGAATGCATTTAAATTTTGTCGTTGAAGTCAATTTGTCATTTAAGTTTGAAGTTAGCACTCTTTCATGCATTATTGCTTTGTATTGTGTATTTTTTAATATTTCACAGTATTAGCATTTTGTTCTTCGAACTTTTACATTTTTCTGATTAAGATTGCTCTAAACAAATCTACGTTTTGATGGTGAATCTATGTTTTCAAGTTTTATTTGATAACTCCAAATTTTTTATGTTTTTTTATTTTATACTTTTACATTTTATGTGTTGCTTTAGTATATTATACTTAGTGTTTTTACGTCTTCATTCTACACTTTTTTACCTTCCGTTTTAACATTTTGCTAATGTATAATACATGTATTTTTAAAATATTCGAAATTTTACTTTTTTTGTTCTAAGTTTTTCTGGATCAATTTAGGTTTTGGTGTTTTGTACTTAGTATTTTTACTTTTCTAATCCAATTTTTAGTAGATGAAATTACGTTTTTTGGAGTTTTGCAAGTGCATACCACTTTTATTTTGAAAATTTTCGTAGTTTTACATTTTTGTTCTAAGTTTTTCCGGCTGAAATTAGGTTTTGAAGCTTTATAGTTGTATAATTGGTCCTCTTTCATGCTTTATTGTTTTTTTTTTACTGTGTTTCTTTACTTTTTCAGTTTTAGCATTTTTTTCTTCGAAATTATACAACTTTGATAAAGATTTCTGTAGAGAAATTATATGTTTTGATGTTGAATCTATGTTTTGGAGTTTTAGTAGATAACTTTGAATTTTTTTATGTTTAGTAATTTGTACTTTTACAATTTGTGTTGCTTCAGTATATTATACTTAGTATTTTTATATCTTCATAGTACTTTAATATTTTCGTTATGTTTTTACTAAATAAATGTTTTTTTGACGTTCTGTGTTTAGTACTTTTACATTTTCTATACTAAGTTTTGCTAGATGAATCTAAGTTTTGATGTTTTGTACGTAGTACTTTTACATTTTAGTGTTGCTTTAATATATTATAATTAATATTTTTACATCTTCATTCCATGTTTTTGGTTAAAGTTTTAACATTTGCATACAGTACTTTTTAGATTTCCCAAGTGCATTTCAATGTGCAAATCTATGTTTTGATACTTTATACTTGTTATTTAGACATTTTTATGATGTTTTAACATTTCGTACTTAGTAATTTCACTCGACTTCATTCTAAGTTTTAGAAGATAACTAACTTTTTTTACGTTTTGTATTTTGTACTCTTAAATTTTTACATTTATAGAATGTTTGAATGTTTTGTACTCATACTTTTTACGATTTTAGTTTGAATTTTTGTACATCTATCTAAATTTTTTAAGTTTCGTACTTAAACTTTTACATTTTCGTACAAAGTTTCACTTGATGAATACGTTATATACTTAGAATTTTTATATTTTCATGTTGCTTTAATATTTCATACTTAGTACATTTGGTTTAATTATATGGTCATTCTAAGTTTTAGTAGATAAATCAGAGTTTTAACATTTTGTACGTAGTAATTTTTACATTTTTGCATTAAGTTTTAACATTTTGCAAGTGTATAACACTTTTCTTTTGAAAAGTTCCTTACTTTTACATCTTTGTTTTGAGTTTTTCTGGGTGAATTTGAGTTTTGCAGCTTTATACTTGGCATTTTTACATGTTTTGTTGTTTTGTACTGCGTGTTTTTAATTTTTCAGAGTTTTAGGAGTTTGTTGTTAGAATTTTTACATTTTTGATTAATATTTCAGGAGCCAAATCTATGTTTTGTTGCTTTATACTTGTCATTTTGACATTTTTATGATGTTTTAACAGTTTGTACTTAGTAATTTTACGACTTCATTCCATGTTTTTGTAGATAAATCATTTTTTACGTTTTGAAGTTTTAATAACTTGCGAATGCTTAACACTTTTGTTTTGTAAACTTCAGTAATTTTACATTTCCGCTCTAAGTTTTTCTAGATGAATTTGAAATTATACGGTTTATCAAAAATTTTAGTTCTAAGTTTTGACCGTTTGTATGTAGTATTTTTTCTTTTTCTTTTTTTTTTTTTTTAATTTTTATGATACATTCTTTAATATCTTAATCTATGTTTGATGTTTTGTCTTTTGCACTTTAACATTTTCGTTTTGCTTTTATCAAATTAATGTATATTTGAGGTTCTGTCCTTAGTACTTTTACATTTTTATACTAAGTTTTACTAGTTGAATCTAAGTTTTGATGTTTTGTACATTGTATTTTTACATTTTAGTGTTGCTTTAAGATATTATAATTAATATTTTTACATCTTCGTTTCATGTTTTAGTTAAAGTTTTAACATTCGTACACAGTACTTTTTACATTTTGCAAGTGCATAACACTTTTATTTTTGAAAATTTTCGTAGTTTTACATTATTCGTTCTAAGTTTTACTAGGTGACTCTAAGTTTTGATGTTTTGCGCGCAGTATTTTGACTTTTCTTATGGAGTTTTTAGCAGATTAATATAAGTTTTGCATTGGTAGTAGTAGTTGAAAGCTATGTTTCTTTATTTCAGGTAGTAATGCAAGTCTTTGAGTATAACGTTTCTAAGTTATTTTATATTCTGTACTTTATGTTGCTACGATTTTAACCAATTCTATATTTAACTTGAACTCTGTTTAAAGTTGTTTGCAATCTTAGTTTCAAAGTAAAGATTTCAATTTTGTATGTAAGTAATAGACTTTTTCAAAACACGAAATTTGTAACGTAAATAGCTTGAAAGTTTTCTTTGTACTTTAGTAATAAACCTTTTCAATGTGTGAAAGACGCGTTTGCAAATAGTTTTGATAAATATTTTTCTCGGTTGTATATCATAAACCTTATGTAAATTATAAAAATTGTGTTAAAGATTGAGTTTTGTAAATAAATAACTTCTTGAATAAATGAAATGTTCGTTAAATGTTAAAGAGTAAGTTTTGAAAGTCTTTGAATAGATAAAATGTTCGTTTAATGTGTTATGTGCTTGATTATAATATTAAAGGTGTGAATAAAGTAAAGATTTCAAGTTTGTATGTTAGTAATAGACTTTTTCAAAACATGAAATTTGCAGCGAAAATAGCTTGAAAGTTATCTTCGAACTTTGCTAATAAACCTTTTCAATGTATGAAACTTGTATTGGAAATAGTTTTGTTAAATATTTTTATCGGTTGTATTACTCTGTGAAAATCTTAAAAATTGTGTTAAACACTGAGTTTTGAAAATAAATAACTCATTGAATAGATGAAACGTTCGTTAAATGTTTAAGAGTAAGTTTTGAAAGTCTTTGAATAGATGAAATGTCCGCTTAATGTGTTATATGCTTGATTATAATATTAAAGGTGTGAATAACGTAAAGATTCCAAATTTGTACGTTAGTAATAGACTTTTTCAAAGCATGAAATTTGCAGCGTAAATAGCATTTAAGTTTTCTTCGAACTTTGATAATAAACCTTTACAATGTATGAAACTCGTGTTGGAAATAGTTTTGTTAAATATTTTTCTCGGTTGTATATCATAAAATCTTTGTAAATTATAAGTTCTGTGTGAGTCGTAAAAAAATATGTTAAAGATTGAGTTTTGAAAATAAATAACTCTTTGAATAGATGAAACGTTCGTTAAATGTTTAAGAGTAAGTTTTGAAAGTCTTTGAAGAAATGAAACGTTTGTTAAATGTATTGTATGGGTTGATTATAATACTGAAGGTAAGAAATTCTTCACTCGGAAGTAATGAATTAAAGGGTTATATCTAGGAAAAAATGTGTGTTTAAGGAAAACTGTCTGAGTATGGTGAGTTAAATACATAGGTCTTCGTAAAATTATTAAATTTATATGTATGTATATGTTTGCATGTATGAAATATTTTTTAATTAAGACTTACTGTTACATTCATGTTAAACTTCAATTGAAGTCAAATTGGTTTATCGATAGTGTTACTCAGCTTGTAGCATCATGTTTGCATGTGTCATTCTTCGATTGGGGCGGCCAACGAGGTATTGCTACCTTATCTTCGTCAGCTGATAAGAGTTTGAAGAGACATTTCTACGTTGTGGTTTGGAGGGGAAACATTAACGCTCTCTCTTCTCTGTGAGTACATGATGTTTTATATAATTTGTATTTCGACTTTAAAGTATTTCTTAGATTGCAGTCTGTTAAAATTAGTTTCATGTAAGTTTGAATAATTGAACTATAGCTATATTGCATGAAAAAATTCTTCGATTTTCAACGTGTGAATGATATTATTTTAAGTGCATTCTCTCTGTGTTCATTCACTAACTGTATTGCTAGATTTTGCCTAGTTGCTTTTGTGTTCGTGTATAGGATAACTGAAAATTCGCAACGATTGCTTTGGTTAGTAGGAACTCGGTGGAGGAACTGCTAAAATTGTCCTTTATTTCTAAGAGGCTTTTTTAGCATTCATTCTTCCAAGTTCAGATAATGGATGTTATTAATTATTTTTAATGGTTGAAGTTTCAACAGATGTTACATATTGTGTGTGTTTTTTATGTCTTTGAGTATAATATTTCTAACTTTCTTTTTTATTTTCTGTAGCTATGATTTTAAGCATTACCGTAATTAAGTTAAATTGTACTTCTGCGATTTTAGTTTCAAAGATTCTAAGTTTGTATGTAAGTAATAGACTTTTTCAATGCATGAAATTTGCGGTGTGAACAGTTTTAAAGTTTCTTCGTGCTTAAGTAATAAACTTTTTCAGTGTGTGAAAATCGTGTTGTAAATAGTTATGATAAATATTTTTCTCGGTTGTATTATTCTGTGTAAATCGTAAAAATATGTTAAAGACAGAGTTTTGAAAATAAATAACTCTTTGAAAAAATGAAAAATTCGTTAAATGTTAAAGACAAAGTTTTAAAACTCTTTTGCATAGCTGAAATGTTCGTTAAATGTATTGCATTGTACAACAATCAGGTTATTGAATTGCTTCGCAGTTACAAATTTAGCAATATGCTCTTGACTATTTTTAAAGTTTCTTTAATCATGATGTATATGACCACAATAATTTCTCAGATTGTACTCGTTTGAAACGTTAAAATGTGTAAAAAAAATAATTAAAAACAAAATAAATAAATATTGAAATGCACGAAAAATTCGCTTATTATTCTATGTAAAATCAAGTTGCCGAACATACTGTAACTTCTCTTATTTCATGCAAACTCTTAAACTTGAAAAAAAAATCTAGCGGTATAATATTGATTAAAGGATGGTTACTTATAATACAAATATAGTCTTAGTTGATATAAATTCGTTGATTTGTATTGATAGAAAACAGTAAAATGGATGTAAACCCCTGTTTAAGTATAGAAGAAATCACCGCTTTTTGTAAAAGTATTGCTATATTGGCATGTATAAACCTACTGATGGTCATTTTCTAAGTTCCAAATATTTCAATAAAACTTTTAATTGACTAAAATTTAGTAAATTGTGTGGATTGATTTGATTGGTGCATATTAAGTCCGCACTTTTTCAAGAAACTATTTGATAAGTTCTCATTTAATTCTGTCTTTCATACTTTAGGAAAAAAGATTTTAAAAAAATTTCTAAGTCTTAAACATTTCTATAATTAACTTTGACTTAAATTTTGTAAATTTCGAGGATTGATTTGTTTGATTCACATTAAATATAAACTTTCTCAAGAAGCTATTTGATTGGATCGCAATTAATCCTGGGTTTAATATTTTAGGGGAAAAATTACAAGTGTAAAATTAAAATATGTTCAAAATTAAGAGATAGTTGCTACTTATACATTATTAAGATTAAAATAGTGCTATGAGTTGATTAAAAATTGTTAAATTTAATTCTGATGGAAGTAATTATTATCGCTTTAACACGACAGTTAAATCTTGATATATTCTGGAAAAAAAAATACATTTAGTATGGCCAATGATCTACTTTTAAATAATTGATTCATTTAAAATTTTGTGCTTTGTTAGAGATTTCGTTTCAGGAATGTAGAAGAAGTGGTATCGATTTGTGAGTATATTTATGTTTAAGTATCCTAAAACAATTTACTGTAGAAGTGAAGTCTCACTGCATGATACTTATATTGTTTCCACTTCTAGGGTCAATTTGTTTACCGTTATGTATAATTGCTTGAATATTTACAATTGTTTTGAAAAGAATTATATTAACACTCAATTTAACGCTGTAGCTATCAGGTCGTCATGGCATAGTCAATTTGCGCGTTTACAATTTGACTGCCATGAAGATCTTTTGACGATGCGGGTTCGATTCCCGATATAGGAAAGAGAAAATTCGAATTAAATAAAATAATTCCAAGTCCAAAAATAATTAAATGAATGAATTAATGTTTATCTCACTAGATGGCGCCATGTGTATAACCTCAGAGTTCAAAAAATAATTTCTCTCACTAGGTGGCGCCATGAGCAATTTTAGTTGGTAACTGTTGTCATGACAACCGCTATATCACCGTTGCCATCCCCAAAAAGCTAAACTTCAAACGCAGTATAACAAGTAAGAAAAACAACTCAACTCCGCTCAGAAACCCTCGTCATCTTCTACGGCGTCATCATCAGGAACCCTACTACTCAACCTCACTCGGCAGGCGGAGGAGCAGGAGGTGGTGGGGGCCGGGCAGGGGGAGCAGGCGGAGGAGGGGGCGTGGCCGATCCGCAATCCGCCTGCTGGCGTAGAACTCTCCTTTTCCATCTACTTTCAGTGAAAGTGCTTTCTGTGTTTCAAAAGTTTCTGATAAAAGTTTTAAAGAAAGAAGGTGAAAAGTCGGCGCGGACTTCGAACAACAATACATAATTGCATTAGATAAACCGCCGACTTTATTTCTTCTCAAAAAAAAAACTGCCTATGAAATTTTTGCAACACAAATGCACTTTTCACTCAAAAAATAACTGAGGCTATATCAACTCGATCATCAGTTAGCCCCCAATATCTTAATCATATTTTCGGGAAGGGATTTTTTTAAAATTAATTCTTTTATCACGGGATATTATAAATTTATTTCATCTTCTAACAAATTATCTTGTGTGTATGAAACTTACACACAATCAGAATTATAGAGATGAAACTTTATTAGATAATACATTATTCTTGACAGGGACACGGAGCTGGAGCTAGAGAGCCATGTTTTCCTTGAAGTTGGGAGTCGGAGCAGGAGCCCTAAAATTTCCCGGGCTCCGGGGGTTCCTTTAGTTTTTCAATAGTCTTTTTTTCTTTCAATCTTTTAAATTGTTCATGTTTAAAGTAAAAGAATGAAACTTTATAAGGCTTTTAATGCATGCCGATGCAACAAACAAATAACGTGTCTGGCTCATTAATTTTAATTAGTATTGTTTTTAATTGGGTAACGCAGTATTATTTTCATTCTAATATCTAATTATGAATAAAGGTTTCATAATTAGATATTAGAATGAAAAATTTTAAGCTTTTAATGTTCTGATGATGTATCCTACAGAAATTCAAGAACCTGTCGCATTCTAACAGCATTGCCGTTAGCCAATTTGCTGCAAAAGACTATTCTCAGAATTAGATTCAATTCTTTTCTTAAAAATGAACAAATTACACACAGTCACGTAGTGTGATGAAAATGAAATGAAATGACGATTACGTTATTTTTTAATGTTCCATTTCATAATTAAAATTGTAAATTAAAATCTGAAACTAATACATGCATTAATGTGTACTAAAATCCTATCAGCACGTTTTGACTACATAAAACTTCATTATAACAAATGGAGATGAAAAATGGCCGAAGTGTAACTAGCACATGTTGTTGTGAATGAGAAAAAGCTACACACTCCTCCTCTAACAAATAGGACAAATCCCTTTGAATTTGACAATCACTTTCCACAAGGGGCGTAAACTATCCATCAACATTGACACGAGTCTCTGGAGAGAAATGCAAGTAATCTTGTGAACCATTCCACAAGAGAGTGTTTATCGCCTATTTGGCATGCCCGCAATAATTGCTCTCATCGTGGTCATTAATGGCGGACAACTGGTCCTGCATTTTGAATTTCGAGCTTGGAAGCTTACTCGACGGGGTGCCTATTATAAAGGATTAGCGTTTTCCAGTATTGTTGACTGTCCCTGGGGGTCATTAGGTTGGGGGCGAATTCGGTTTTGGAAAGTCAAGTCTTTCTTCCTTCGTATCAACAGTGAGTGGATTGTAAAAAAGGGAAAATTGGCGAAATTTCTTTTCTTGAGTTAATGTAGATTACACAGGGTTACCTTCCAATTTCAAACTGGAGCACGTGTTAAAATGGCCGCTGAGCCATTCCATTTCAGATCAGGCAGAGCGTCTCACATGACCCTCACAGATTTAAAAAAAAAAATTTTAGTAGTTGCAGCTAAGGGACACATAAATTATCTCAAAAGAATTTTGCAAAAAAAAAATAAATATTTCTTTAGTTACAGACACATAAAATTTAATACAAAATTGGCCATTTTCAGAAAATCAACAAAACTGTTTTAAAACCGCCACTGTTTCAAAGGTTTTTAACTGATTCGAATAATTTTTTTCTATAAATAATTAAGGGATGGTATTTTATTTAAACCCTATTTTATAAAATCTGGTTGGCTTTAGTAATAAAGAAAAACATTGTTTTTGACGGGAAAACATTGCATTTTTACTGACTTTATGATTTTTTTTCTTATGAAAAAACTATATATTTGACAAAACGGAGATGGCACTCTAAAGTGGGACTAGGGAAGTTTTATACCATATTTAATTGCAAGTCTGAGATGCATATCCCCTGAGAATTTTAAGTTTGAAATTTGAACATTTTCAAAAATTACAATTTTTGAAGTGTGATTACTCAAAAAAGCCATTTTTAAAAATCTGAAAATCTGCTCATTTGATGTTCTTTAAGTGCTTAACAAGCTGCTGCTATCAATCATATTGTGTATTTTTGCCTCAGTGATTTTATATGATTTTTCAAAAATAGCGTTTCTTATAAAATCAGAAATTCAAGCTTATTCTTATTTACCCATTTTAATTTAAGATTTAATCAATTTTTATTAAGAAATATACTATATTGTTGCATAAATGCTGCAGTTTTGAATATTACTGCTATTCTGACGAAAGCGGGTGTAAGCATTGTGTATATAAGAAAAAATGTTTATGCGAAAGTTACAGGACATTTCGATCATTTTCTGATACAAGATGTTCAAAAGTGTTTTTTTTTCTTCTTCTTTAATTTTTTGACCGCCCCCTAATTGCCCCTAAGCCTGAATTTTGTTTCTTAAATGTGAGTTTAAGTATGTTATTTCCATGGTACAAAATACAGAACAGCAAGTTTAATATTTCTTCAGAATTTTTAAAAAATGTCTAAAATCCAAAGTGTCCAAATACTTTTTGGTAGATAGTGTATATATGTATACATATAGGATGAACATTCCCTTTAATAGCGATGGTGCGTACCCAGAATTTTTTTTCGTTGGGAGGGGGTCCCTGTCTTCGATCCACTTATGTTAAAGAAAATTCCGGGCGGAGGGGAGGAACCGTGGGCTACCCTCTAGATACGGACTTTGCGGTGCACTCCAGCAAAGTTAAAGATTTCAACATTTTTGTCCTGAAATTTGCTTCTGTATTTGCAATTTAGAAACTTTTGATAAGGGACCGTTCATAAATGATGTCACGCTTTTTTCCCATATATTTGACCCCCTCCCCCCCCCCCCGTCTTCACAATATGTCACACTTCAGCGGACCCCCTCCCCCTTTGTCACATGTCACGCTATGTTGCATAATGCAGGCTATCACACTTCTTGTTACCCCCCCCCCCCCTCTAATCAATATTAGGGATCCCTCAAATCCCTAATATTTGGTCAACAAGAAAAATATTTGAAACTACTTATTATTTCATGGAACTAAAACTAGAACTTCTTTAAGCGATTAGAAACATGTTTCTATTTGTTTTATATGTTTCTATGTAACATAAATGCGTTTTGCAATTTAGTACTTTATTGTTATTTGGACACCAATCCTCATTCGGTTCCAAATCACACCACCAAGGCAAATATTGACGCAAGATTCCGGTTAAATCAAAAACTCGAGTACATGGAATGGAAGATTGCGTTACAATGTTACGTGCATATTAAGGCATATTTCCGTTTATTTTTCGTTAGTCTCCCACCTCCCACCCCCTTACACGATTTTTTTAAAATAAGATTTATGGACTTTCCCCCCTTCTTTTACCTATTTAGACTTGTGTTTATGATACACTAAATTTTAAGTTCTTCAAGATGACCAATCTGACTTGCTTTAACTTGAGCAACATTAGGATCGATTTTAGATACTTTCTTTTAAATGCTTTTATTTCATAAAAATATTTGAAGGAAATTAATAAAAAGAAAAGGAAGGAGAGGGGGGAGGGGAGCATATCAGAAACATTCTTATGTACACGGTCGAACTTGTTTGTAATGAGACCGTTTTGAAAGACACATCGGTTATAACGTCCAATGGCGAATCGATAGGAGGAGACAAACTGAACCGGTGACTTCTCAGAAGGGCTTAGTACTCTGTTATACATTATTTCAAATTATAATAATAAAGGTTATTAAACATCCGTTGTAAAATAAGAATATTCTACAAAAACTAATAGCACAGACACGGTGACTCGTATTTATGAGAAGGTGTCTGGTGATGTATGAGCAGCGATAGGGAACAGCCCAACACAACATTTTATTATATCATTCCTATAAATATAACACATTAAAAAATCGATTCTTGATATTATACTAGGGCGATCCTATTTCTAAATATCAAACCTAAATATAGAAAATCAGAGTTTGTTTCCTTGTTTGTGTTAACTTGTTGCACACGGGCGCACAACACCTTAAATACGAGCCTGTATTTATATATAGATGTATGTACATCAGTGGCGTACGCAGAATATTTTCAAGGGGGGGGGGGGTCATGATTTTCTGAAACTACTAAAAGAAATTCGGGTATGTAATAAAGCACGGTTGTTCCCCTAATTTAGACAGCTATCTGAGCTCAAGAGGGGGGAAGGGGGGGTAACCCCTAACCCCCCTTGCGGACGCCTCTGATGTACATATATCTATATATAAATATATTCTTTAATGTCCATTCGCACACATTTCGAAAGTCATGTCTTTTACACTTGTATATTGCTCACTATCCTGCTATTTTTTGTAAATTTCAGCCCCCTGCACGTTTTAAAGTCTAGAATGAACTCTTCATGAAACATCACAGATATAGAACATAACTTTGCGGAACCTGGCACTTTTCCAACTACGAAACTCGACGAAAACGAACCAATTTTGTTATAAATCAGCAGTTTTAAAATGAATTGGCCAAAAAGTTGTAGTCAAAGAGTTTTTAATGTTTCAAGTGCACTGCGTACTTAGCTATGTATTCTTAAAAACTATTTTCTCATTTTTTTTTTTTTTTTTTTTTCCCCATGGTTATAGTTGTATTTAAATTTATAAAACCTTCAAGATACATTCATACCCCCTTGTGACAGTGAAATATAGATCATGCTATACTCAAACAATACTATAGTTTTTCTTTTACAAATTTCCAAAGCATCCTTTTGGGCTTTACCCCTCCCCCTCAATGTTGAGCTGAAAATGCCATGCAGTGGGAACATTAAGGAAAGTTTATTGAGTTTATCAATGCCCCCCAAGTGAAAAATCCTTAAAAAAAAAAAAAAAAAAAATGGCCAGCGTATAAAATGTGATGTGAAATTATGAACAATCATTGGATGGAGGGAAGGGGGCGGCATTTTACCGTTATACCCCGACACGGAAAACTCCGAGATCCGGTACTGCTTCCTTCATTTCAATTTTTTATTTCACAACAACCCTGAAATAAAAAATTGTCATAAAAAATTCTTTATAAAAAAACTACAATATTAAGTCTCCTAAAAAATGTCGTTTTACTTATCAAAATTTTTTCCCTGTACCACATTAGTTATGCTTCAGTTGTATTATATCACAGCTAACTCCTTAGTGAATAAGAAGCATAACCGCATAGTTATTTCAATATTTTTGTGATCGAGAGTTTTAATAGGGTTACGTGCCCCTGGCGACCCGTGCCCTCAGCGACCCAAGTAAAATCGTAGATGAGGCGACCCAGGAAACTGCACACCGTATGCTGAAGCGACCTATTGTTTGCTTGTTACGGACAAATCAATTCTTTTCCCGTCAAGGGGCGGACAAGTACGATTCGCCATCATCACATCGTGCAAGATGAATATTCCCCTTTGTTAATCCCATTTTGTCATGCTCCACTAGTTTTCCAAATTTTTTTTTATATATATGTAAAATTGAATCAGAGTCAAAATGATTTTGCTCGTTTTACTGCTTATGAACAAACTAATAAACAAGGTTAACCAATAAACCAATTCTTAAATTAAAAATAGTTTTGAAAGTTTTAAACATTTATGTAACTTTCTGTAACTTAAGAATGAACCTTATTTTTAGAAGAAGGTAATTCATATAAAGCATATACATTCTGACACAAAAAAAAATATATGTTTAGAAGCAATGCACAGTTTTTGTTTCATTTCATTCCTAATAATGCTTAAAATTTCAATCCAATAAGCATCGAAATACCAATTTTATTTGGTTAAATACTTATTAAGTAAGCTATTATAGAGGGTTAGAGAGTTCATTTGCAACGATTAATCTTTGCAACTGAGTGCATCATGCAGAATTATACGCTTTTCAAAAAACGTATATATAAAAATTAAATAAAAAAAACACTAACATAGAGACAAAATTTCAAGTAAAAGTAAGTAATAAAAATGTTAGTCGCTTATAAAAAAATTATTTTAAAAGCTTTATGATCACACACACACAAGCTGACACGCGTGCGCGCAAAAGAAAAAAAAAAGAAATCAATGCATAAAAATACTTTTGTATTATTATTATTCACCCCTCCCCTAAAATAATTAAAAGTAAATAAATAAATAATAATAGGGGGAAGAAGAATTCTCTACCCGGAGAGCCATTGTATCCTTTCATGTTTCGAATTTTCGCAATGAAGTTACAAATTAAACAATTTTAGTACTATAAGACTAGATTTTTCCGTCCGACCCTTAGAATGAAGATGCCCAATTGGGAGCTTGAAAAATTTGGAACCCTCATGTTGCTAGTGGCTTTGCCGTCGGTTCTCAGTATGCCATAACCATGCCTATAAAATATAAATTGGCAAACCCTCGAAAAATGGACTGAAGATACTCTGGCTCTTAGGCATAGCAATAATTTAAAACGTTATTCTTGAACCTGTTCAATGTGGCGAACCCCTGGCAAATTGGTGTTGCGAATATTTTAATTGTAAAATGTTAAGTTTTGTAACACTTGATAAAAAATACATTTTATATAATAACTACTTTTTTTGTCAGATTGCGACCGCCCTGGGTTGCAATTTTAAAAAACACAGAAGAACGGTGGCGTAAACTACTGCTGAACACCGAACCCCTTCCTTCAAAACTTTTTTGAAGGAAATTTGATGGATTGCTGCGCCGCCTGCAAAAGAATACAATCACACCCCGGATGAATGAGGTACAAAAAATGCACTACAAAAAAAGTGAAATGGTAGAAAATTTAGAATTATGTATGCATTAACCGGAGCTCTTCGTGTTTTAACTGCATGTCTTTATTTACTTTACGTTTTTAATTATTCGAAGTAACAACAATAATAGCTGGAACTGAATTATGAAATTATTGGAAAAAATTTACCATGTGCTTATAAACAATGATGTCCAGTTGCCTATATGAAAATTCAACAGTCTAAAGAACGTTATTTCATATATATATATATATATATATATATATATATATATATATATATATATACACACATTAAGGTGTAACACAGCTTTTGTAATTTAATCCTTTAATCCCAGTGATGCCATTTGGTATTATTCTATTCTTTTTCTTTTTTTAGACCTCTAGCGCTGATTTTGATATCAAATGAACATCAATAAATTTACCTCAATCATCGTATCCATTATTTTTTGTCTAGCCTGTATAGCTGCATCTGATACCAAATGAACCTTATCAAACTTAACATAGCTTTAAAATAACCTGGAACTGAAATATGGAATTGTGTATAACTCTGCAGATATGGCATCAAAATTGATGATTTTATTTTACATTTCGCTTATAGAAATGAACAGTGTCATACTGCAAAATGGACATTTTTCAAGAGAGGCGTTTGAACATTTTGCAATGTGTTTTATTTAATTGCCTTATTTGTGTCAAAGATTATTATAATAGATTTTGTTCAGAAAATAGGGATTTTTCTAGTTTTCTCTCACATGATGGATGTTAATGATGTCAAAAAATTAAAATAATGATATATAAATAACTAATAATCAATATAGTTTTTTTTTCTGCCCAATTATTTATTAAATATTAACTTAACGTTACGTTCGATTTCTACGTAATTATGTATGAATTATGTAATTCGGTTGCAAACATAACAATGAACATAAATTCACTGAAGATGGTTTAGATAAAACGATAAAAAAAACATGCTTTAATTTTTAATGTATTATGTTGATTTCATGAGTGAGTGGTTATTTCTCAAAAATCTACAATTTCCCTTCAATCTTTTACTCAGACTTGGGACTGATGATGTGTTTAATTTCTCATTTTCGATACTAAGTTCTTATATAAAAAAAAATAGGCAGGAAGACACATTAACCTGTTCATTTACCAACATTTCGAAAAAATATTACTTGTAAAGCAAGCTGAAATTACGAACTTTATCTTGCTTTATTCTTACATATAAATTAAGTGGAAGAAATCTATGTTTGCATTCTGGGTGCACAGATCCAGTTTCCAGCCAGCGTTCGTTGATTTTAATGAGCTTGATTTTAAAAAAAAAGAGTGATTTAAATCATTTTTTGAAATTGATCTTGATTTTGCAGTGTTAGAAAGTGTTGTACAAAACTGAAATATGTAGCATTTACAACCTCTGTTTCAAACCAAAGTAACTTCATAGGTCCATCTGTCTCTGTGTATGTGCATAAACATATTTCATAAGTTTAGAAATAATTTCTATCTTTAGATTTTACAGTACTCTTATTCTTCCGAAACTTTAACTGCAAAGCGTAATTCATTCATCCATTAATTTTACAATTCATAGTAATCCCGAACCATTCTGTGTTTTTTTATTTTAAAAATAGTATTTTAGTTCAATTTAGTGAACACAATTTTATTGCCACATCGTAAATAATTATTTAGAATGATAGTGTTTAAAACATCGAAGTTTAGAATACGTATCCTTCAAGTTTTCATCCACTCCCGATAATAAGTTTTTTTCCCATGTAAAATTTTTTTTCATCAGAAGTTTTTAATAAACATGTTTGATTAACACAAAAAGTGACAGTTTTTAGTAATGGAGGGAATATATGATTTTACTAGATGGGTAAAAATATTTCAGGCTATTTCATTTATAAATAAAAACAAATGATCAGAGTGCATTCAATGTAAAAATTAAGATCATACAATTTGAATCATACAATTGAAATTGATCTTGATTTTGCAGTGTTAGAAAGTGTTGTACAAAACTGAAATATGTAGCATTTACAACCTCTGTTTCAAACCAAAGTAGCTTCATAGGTCCATCTGTCTCTGTGTATGTGCATAAACATATTTCATAAGTTTAGAAATAATTTCTATCTTTAGATTTTACAGTACTCTTATTCTTCCGAAACTTTAACTGCAAAGCGTAATTCATTCATCCATTAATTTTACAATTCATAGTAATCCCGAACCATTCTGTGTTTTTTTATTTTAAAAATAGTATTTTAGTTCAATTTAGTGAACACAATTTTATTGCCACATCGTAAATAATTATTTAGAATGATAGTGTTTAAAACATCGAAGTTTAGAATTTAGAATACGTATCCTTCAAGTTTTCATCCACTCCCGATAATAAGTTTTTTTCCCCATGTAAAATTTTTTTTCATCAGAAGTTTTTAATAAACATGTTTGATTAACACAAAAAGTGACAGTTTTTAGTAATGGAGGGAATATATGATTTTACTAGATGGGTAAAAATATTTCAGGCTATTTCATTTATAAAATAAAAACAAATGATCAGAGTGTATTCAATGTAAAAATTAAGATCATACAATTGTTTGATTTTTTTTCAGCTTTCAACAGCAAAAGAATTCAGATTAAGTTTATTCAGTTTTTCTGTACTTAGAAGTGTAGCATTATTCCTGATAGGGTTAAGTTTCATTTGAGGCATGCATTTGTATTGAAATTTGTTTATCATTATTATTATTAAACAAAATTTATTTCTGTGAAAATAGCTTTAAATTGTGTTTTTGCATATTGTTTAACATGCCGTATTCTTTCTATGAATGTAACACAATAAATATCCAAAACATTTAAGGTCTGATTTAAAAAAATTAGATTTAAATTTTTTAAAAAATTAAATTTTTTTATTTAAAAAAAAAATCACGAACCCTGGTTTTTTACACATCGGAATATCGCCATGAATATCAAAATACAAAAAGCGCTTAGAAAAGGAAAAGCATACTCAAATAACGAACATTACTGTTTAATAAGCTCTATGATAACAATTACGAATTGCAGTACTACAAGGAGAGCTGAAATGGGAAATCTCACCCACCCAATCCCCATTTTCAAGTGTGAGGAGTGACAACAAAAGAAGGGATTAAGAAAAGAGAAGACAGGTGCTACGTCAATCACGCTCATGATAAGCCACTTGTCCGTCCCTTGAGGGGAAAAGAATTGATTTGTATATAACAAGCAAACAATAGGTCGCTTCAGCATACGGTGGACTGTTTCCTGGGTCGCTTCATCTACGATTTTACTTGGGTCGCTGAGGGCACGGTCGCCCAGGGCACTACACCTTTAATAGTGTTTCGGCAACTAGTTTGTCAACATCAGTGGTGCTCCCTCCTCTGAAATTTTTAAATTGAATGCTTTTTCAGTTACACTATGATTTGACTCTAAAAAAATCGGGGGAGGGGAGATGAAAACAAATAGCTTGTTGAAAAGAGATAAATAGAGATCAACAATCTTACAACTATTGTATTATAATAAACTATAGTACTGTAACTTATAATCAAATTCTTATTTAAATGTATATCATTCTAAATTAAGCGTCCATTTTGCAAATTTGGAAGTTTACAAAAATTCGAATGTATACAGATACAATAAATAAATATCACACTTCGTTGTCACACGTAACAAGTAAAAAATACGAAGATCATAAAATTAAAGATCATCTTTTTCTGAAAATAACAAAATGTTCATAAACAGAACAAAAAAAAATCACAATTTATTTTTAAATATTCATTGAAAGTACATTCATTGGATGTACTCCATGTAATCACAATTGTACTGAGCAATTTTCTTTTCTTCAAGTTTTCAGTGCATTCCTTAAAATTGACCTTTATCGCCTGTTTGGCGAACGAAATAATTTTTTCTACGCTTGTGGTCACTAATGGCGGACACTGGTCTTGCTTTTGTTAATTCCAGCTTCTAAGATTCTCTTATCCCACGTCCCTAGGGGGTTCTTGATTGATGAGGGTAGGATTAAGGCCTCCTCCGCAATTACAGACCCGACCAAGACCAGCCCAATGTCCCCCACTTCATTAGGGTTGTGATTGATGATCCCCGACGGGCTATACGCGTATAGTGAGTCGGTGCAGAGAGCGTTCTTCAAGCACAAGGCACTGTAGCCGCACTAGAACCGACCAGACCCGACCAGTTAGCAATGTCTAATAAAGATATGTTATTATTTGATACCGAAAATGTTGTTCTTGCGGTGAAAGAGCATAGCTGTCTTTGGGACCTCTCCACTGCGGATTATTCCGACCGCAATAAAAAAAATCCAGGCCCCATCTTGAGTTTTTCATGGTTTAACTAGAATCAATTTCCTATCAGTCCTTTTACCATTAACAACTGCAATCAGGGGAATTATTGGCAATTCATACTTCATGTGTTTCTGAATTAATGTCTAACTGAATGGGCTGTTTTTTAAGTATATCATCCACTTTGAATTCATTCGGAAAGTTCCCCATTCCTCAAATTATCAATACCAATTTAATTTCACTGGTTTGCCGCAACAGATTGAATAATAAAAAGAAAAAATGCCATGGATATTAGCAGTAGCGTCACTGCGGGGGGGGGGGGGGGATTACACCCAAATTAAATTTAAGAGTTCTTTAAAAATACATACACTTGCATTTTTCGATTTTACTAGTACCGTTTCAACGTCTCTTTGCTGCTTAGAAATGTAGTTTAATGCGAGTTGCGCCAAATAAATAAAATATAAAATTTCTTGAGTTTTTTTTTTTTTTTTTTGCACTGCTGTAAATATAAACTACAACACTACAAATTTGTACAACACAGCTGAGTTTTTTTTTTTTTTGGAAGGGGGAGGATAGCACAAATTTCCGCATTGCTCACGCCCATGCTAGGAACGCCAATGATATTAGTTTTACTTTTTAGAGTTTTCAATAAGAATTAAAAACAAGTAAATTAAAAATATCTAGTGTGCTGAATCTAAACGTTTGTAACTTAACCAAAGCATGTGATGTCTGATGTCACGCTCCCTCTCTCTACCCCCCCCCCCCTTTTTTTGCCACAAACTGTCACCATTGCCTGAAATCCCCCCCTCGAAGTGAGAATTTCCCCGTTCCGAATTTACAAAGCATTGGATGTCAATTTCGAAATAAATTTTCGGAAACAAATAATTCTTAAGTGTTAATTATGTGCAGCGAAAAAATGTAATAAATTAAAAAATAAACAAGGTAATAATAATAAGTAGGAACAAAATTATAGATGTGAAATAAGAAAAACAGATATTTCTGCGTTCATCGAAATGCAGAAATATTTGTTCTCTGTTTATAAAACTGCGATTGGAATAATTACGTGAGAATGTGAAAAAGCTTTTATTAATTATTTTATTTATTGCATAATATAAACACTGAAATTTTATGTTCGCCTGTTTGATGTCAATTTTTGTAGTTTTATTTGCGCGTCCAATGTAAAATCAGTACAATATGTTTTGTTCTCTTAAAAATGTTTTTAAAAAAATCATTTTATTAATATAAATAGTTATTAGTTTTTCCCGTGATTTGATAAGTGAGCTTTTATTACACTACAGTACACATTTAATGTGCAATTATTTATTTTTAAGAATTACTTTTTCGCCCCCCCCCCCCTTTTCCACTCTCTCTTTTTTTTTTTTTTTTTGGAATAGGTTGGTAAACAGTTAAATAAGGCAAAAAAAAAAACAGAAAATACTGCAACAAATGTATGCATTTGAAAAATTCATGGCATTTAAATAAACCATGGCCAGCAACCAACTTGCTCGCCTTTCATGTCTACCGCAAAAGTCGTCCCTTTGCAAAATACCTCTTCACATTGGAGTTTCTCTTAATAGCCCATCAATCAAAGCCCTAATGAGGTGGGGGACACTGGTCGTGTCTTGGTCGAGTCTGTAAGGCCTCCTCCGCACTTACAGACCCGACCAAGACCAGACCAATGTCCCCCACCTCATTAGGGTTGTGATTGATGATCCCCGACGGGCTATACGCGAATATGTGTTGAGCTCTCCGCACTTGCTTTTTCTTCTGTTGCACGACCGTGGTCAGACTTTCGGTCGGGGCAAAATCGGATCTGTATAGTGAGTCGGTGCAGAGAGCGTTCTTCAAGCACAAGGCACTGTAGCCGCACTAGAACCGACCAGACCCGACCAGTTAGCAATGTCTAATAAAGATATGTTATTATTTGATACCGAAAAATTTGTTCTTGCGGTGAAAGAGCATAGCTGTCTTTGGGATCTCTCCACTGCGGATTATTCCGACCGCGATAAAAAAAATCCTGGCCCCATCTTGAGGTTTTCATGGTTTAACTAGAATCAATTTCCTATCAGTCCTTTTACCATTAACAACTGCAATCAGGGGAATTATTGGCAATTCATACTTCATGTGTTTCTGAATTAATGTCTAACTGAATGGGCTGTTTTTTAAGTATATCATCCACTTTGAATTCATTCGGAAAGTTCCCCATTCCTCAAATTATCAATACCAATTTAATTTCACTGGTTTGCCGCAACAGATTGAATAATAAAAAGAAAAAATGCCATGATATTAGCAGTAGCGTCAGTGCGGGGGGGGGGGGGGGAATTACACCCAAATTAAATTTAAGAGTTCTTTAAAAATACATACACTTGCATTTTTCGATTTTACTAGTACCGTTTCAACGTCTCTTTGCTGCTTAGAAATGTAGTTTAATGCGAGTTGCACCAAATAAATAAAATATAAAATTTCTTGAGTTTTTTTTTTTTTTTTTTTTTTCACTGCTGTAAATATAAACTACAACACTACAAATTTGTACAACACAGCTGAGTTTTTTTTTTTGGAAGGGGGAGGATAGCACAAATTTCCGCATTGCTCACGCCCATGCTAGGAACGCCAATGATATTAGTTTTACTTTTTAGAGTTTTCAATAAGAATTAAAAACAAGTAAATTAAAAATATCTAGTGTGCTGAATCTAAACGTTTGTAACTTAACCAAAGCATGTGATGTCTGATGTCACGCTCCCTCTCTCTACCCCCCCCCCCTTTTTTTGCCACAAACTGTCACCATTGCCTGAAATCCCCCCCTCGAAGTGAGAATTTCCCCGTTCCGAATTTACAAAGCATTGGATGTCAATTTCGAAATAAATTTTCGGAAACAAATAATTCTTAAGTGTTAATTATGTGCAACGAAAAAATGTAATAAATTAAAAAATAAACAAGGTAATAATAATAAGTAGGAACAAAATTATAGATGTGAAATAAGAAAAACAGATATTTCTGCGTTCATCGAAATGCAGAAATATTTGTTCTCTGTTTATAAAACTGCGATTGGAATAATTACGTGAGAATGTGAAAAAGCTTTTATTAATTATTTTATTTATTGCATAATATAAACACTGAAATTTTATGTTCGCCTGTTTGATGTCAATTTTTGTAGTTTTATTTGCGCGTCCAATGTAAAATCAGTACAATATGTTTTGTTCTCTTAAAAATGTTTTTAAAAAAATCATTTTATTAATATAAATAGTTATTAGTTTTTCCCGTGATTTGATAAGTGAGCTTTTATTACACTACAGTACACATTTAATGTGCAATTATTTATTTTTAAGAATTACTTTTTCGCCCCCCCCCCCCTTTTCCAGTCTCTTTTTTTTTTTTTTTGGAATAGGTTGGTAAACAGTTAAATAAGGCAAAAAAAAACAGAAAATACTGCAACAAATGTATGCATTTGAAAAATTCATGGCATTTAAATAAACCATGGCCAGCAACCAACTTGCTCGCCTTTCATGTCTACCGCAAAAGTCGTCCCTTTGCAAAATACCTCTTCACATTGGAGTTTCTCTTAATAGCCCATCAATCAAAGCCCTAATGAGGTGGGGGACACTGGTCGTGTCTTGGTCGAGTCTGTAAGGCCTCCTCCGCACTTACAGACCCGACCAAGACCAGACCAATGTCCCCCACCTCATTAGGGTTGTGATTGATGATCCTCGACGGGCTATACGCGAATATGTGTTGAGCTCTCCGCACTTGCTTTTTCTTCTGTTGCACGACCGTGGTCAGACTTTCGGTCGGGGCAAAATCGGATCTGTATAGTGAGTCGGTGCAGAGAGCGTTCTTCAAGCACAAGGCACTGTAGCCGCACTAGAACCGACCAGACCCGACCAGTTAGCAATGTCTAATAAAGATATGTTATTATTTGATACCGAAAAATTTGTTCTTCCGGTGAAAGAGCATAGCTGTCTTTGGGATCTCTCCACTGCGGATTATTCCGACCGCGATAAAAAAAATCCTGGCCCCATCTTGAGGTTTTCATGGTTTAACTAGAATCAATTTCCTATCAGTCCTTTTACCATTAACAACTGCAATCAGGGGAATTATTGGCAATTCATACTTCATGTGTTTCTGAATTAATGTCTAACTGAATGGGCTGTTTTTTAAGTATATCATCCACTTTGAATTCATTCGGAAAGTCCCCCATTCCTCAAATTATCAATACCAATTTAATTTCACTGGTTTGCCGCAACAGATTGAATAATAAAAAGAAAAAATGCCATGATATTAGCAGTAGCGTCACTGCGGGGGGGGGGGGGGGGGAATTACACCCAAATTAAATTTAAGAGTTCTTTAAAAATACATACACTTGCATTTTTCGATTTTACTGGTACCGTTTCAACATCTCTTTGCTGATTAGAAATGTAGTTTAATGCGAGTTGCACCAAATAAATAAAATATAAAATTTCTTGAGATTTTTTTTTTTTTTTTGCACTGCTGTGAATATAAACTACAACACTACAAATTTGTACAACACAGCTGAGTTTTTTTTTGGAGGGGGGGAGGATAGCACAAATTTCCGCATTGCTCACGCCCATGCTAGGAACGCCAATGATATTAGTTTTACTTTTTAGAGTTTTCAATAAGAATAAAAAACAAGTAAATTAAAAATATCTAGTGTGCTGAATCTAAACGTTTGCAACTTAACCAAAATATGTGATGTCTGATGTCACGCTCCCTCTCTCTACCCCCCCCCCCTTTTTTGCCACAAACTGTCACCATTGCCTGAAATTCCCCCCTCGAAGTGAGAATTTCCCCGTTCCGAATTTACAAAGCATTGGATGTCAATTTCGAAATAAATTTTCGGAAACAAATAATTCTTAAGTGTTAATTATGTGCAGCGAAAAAATGTAATAAATTAAAAAATAAACAAGGTAATAATAATAAGTAGGAATAAAATTATAGATGTGAAATAAGAAAAACAGATATTTCTGCGTTCATCGAAATGCAGAAATATTTGTTCTCTGTTTATAAAACTGCGATTGGAATAAATACGTGAGAATGAAAAAGCTTTTATTAATTATTTTATTTATTGCATAATATAAACACTGAAATTTTATGTTCGCCTGTTTGATGTCAATTTTTGTAGTTTTATTTGCGCGTCCAATGTAAAATCAGTATAATATGTTTTGTTCTCTTAAAAATGTTTTAAAAAAATCATTTTATTAATATAAATAGTTATTAGTTTTTCCCGTGATTTGATAAGTGAGCTTTTATTACACTACAGTACACATTTAATGTGCAATTATTTATTTTTAAGAATTACTTTTTCGCCCCCCCCCCCTTTCCACCCTCTTTTTTTTTTTGAAATAGGTTGGTAAACAGTTAAATAAGGCAAAAAAAAAAAAAAAAAATCAGAAAATACTGCAACAAATGTATGCATTTGAAAAATTCATGGCATTTAAATAAACCATGGCCAGCAACCAACTTGCTCGCCTTTCATGTCTACCGCAAAAGTCGTCCCTTTGCAAAATACCTCTTCACATTGGAGTTTCTCTTAATAGCCCATCAATCAAAGCCCTAATGAGGTGGGGGACACTGGTCGTGTCTTGGTCGAGTCTGTAAGTGCGGAGGAGCCCTAAGGGAAAACGGAAGCACCCTCTTTACTCGAGGCAGTAAAGGAATTAATGCCTTTCGAGCATGGGGAGTCGTTCTTCCGGGGGTTTCGGCAAGTCCCTGCCATTAAGCTAATTATCCCCTCTAGTAACAAAAGGTTGCTGGACAGGAGCCAGGACTCAGCGTATAAGGCTGTGGGCCTACCCTAATTTGCTCAACTGCAACTTCAATTTTAGTCAATAGATGGCGCAGAATTTCCCACCTTTCAGGGTGGGTTGGAACAAGATCGGTTCTTCCGAACCCCTTTTTCACACTAGGGGGTAATTAGGGGCTAATAGCGGTCCCGTCAATATCAATGGCCACCGCGGATCTCCGGTTTACCTTCAAGGCAGAGGCATCCATGCAGCTGGCTTGCTTTTGTAAATCCAACTTCCAAGAAAAGAACCTCTGGATACTTTCTACCCAATTCTTGTTCCACGCTCTTCCAAAAAAAATGTCTTTCAACTTTTCAGAAATTATCTCTAATCATATATATATATATATATAAAACCAAATCAAATATTTGGTTTTAAAGTTTCAAAATCAGATTAATATGTTTTTTTTTTTTTATCTGCATAAAATAAAATTATTCATGAAAATATATTTGCGCTATTATTTAGGGGCACTTTTTTTCGATATATTTTTGGCTCGCCTCCTCCTTTTGTCACAAAATGTCAAACTTCATTATAACCCCTACCCCCTTTATCACATGTCACGCTATAATACATAAGCAAATATAGTTGCAGTTCACAAAGAAAGCACTACGCTATAGATAACATTTCTAATTTTATTTTTGAACTTTCAATGACGTTTGTGAGCATAATAATAATTATGATTATTACATGTGTACTTAATTTGTATAAAGCGAGCTTAGGTTTACAACAAAAAGATAATATGTTTTACTGTTCTACCCTAATTAATTGTTTGAATTCTGAAAAAATAACCGACGCAATTTTACCCTAAAAGTGTAAATGACTAATAAAATTTCCTTTTAAGCTTTTAACAAGAAATAAATTTACATCTTAATCAGCATGGGTGTTTGTGATACAAAACGATCAATAAAACTATGTAATCAAATTATGGAAATAACAAAACTTTGAAAATAAATTTAATTTATTGAGGTGCGAGAATTACCCGTATTTGCGTATTTATCAATTTTTTTTATCATACTTAAGTGCTTGAAAATTACATTCTTTTGAAAAGTATATGGTTTAAGCTGTAGATAGAATACTTTTGTGTACAAAACATTTTGAGATCCAAAAAGAAAGAAAAAAATATGAATTTTTTACCGAACAATCAAAATAACTTTGAACTCGCTAACTGCAACTTTGAACTAATTTTTCTTCATTATTCATGAAATAGCAAAAATAATGGACTAATACGAAATTACGAACAAATAAACACAGAAACACCACGCGGAAAACATATCGAATTCACAAGGAATTTTATTCACTTCCATAAGTCATAAGTTTTTCTGCTGAATTCATATTTATTTTTCTGCTAAAACCTATAAATTAGCTTTTGCACTTAAATGTTATCCTTAAGTTATGATTTATTTCATGTCAGACTAGTCGCATTATGTGAACGTGCAATTAAAAAAAAATGTTGGTAGTATTTTTGCAGCAAGCACAAATGAATAAAAAATGACGAATACATTGGACTCTCCTTTCAAAAAGAATCATCCCCTTTTATTAAGTTACCCCCCCCCCCCCCTCCCCGTCAAGTCATCTCGTCTAAATTCCAAACCAGTTCTTCGATACTATTTCAGTTAACGATTAAACGTCATTAACGGATGCTTCTTGATTTAAAACTACATTTTAATTCATATTAATTTACAAAAAAATAATAATAATAATCTTAAGTTACATTAGAAGCAACTTATGTTTCGTGTTTGTCGTGTTCGTCGTATGTTTTTAAACGTGACAACAGTTACTTTCGAATTTTAGATGTTCGTGAGTAGAAAAAAAGTTTTAAATACTAGGTAAAGAAAAATATACTATAAAATGGCATTACTGTAAATTCTGTATTGAAAATTTTAATGTATTTTTTTTATACAAAATCAGGGATCTGAAGCGGAACGGTATTATATACAGTATCCATTTTAAAAGTGAGTGTTCTGCTGATTTTCTGAAAACGGCCAACTTTGTCCCAAATTTTGAACGTCTGTAACTAGAGAAATAATTTTTTTTTTTGCAAAATCCTTTTGGAATATTTTATATGTCCCTTAGTTGTAAGTACTGTAATTTTTTCAAAAAAATCTGTGAGGGTCATGTGACAAGTTTCAGACCTGCCTGCCTGATTTGAAATGGAATGACTCTGCCCATAACTTTTTTCTAATTATCGAATATGGTCAAACGAAGGTATGGGACCTATGGGAAACCACCCTCGATCGATTAAAAAAAGAATCATGAAAATCGGTTAAGTTATCCGGTGAGAAGTTATGAGTGGACAAACAAACAAAAAAAAAACGACATACATACAGTATGAATGTATAACCTCCTTCCTTTCTGAAGTCGGTTAATAATATTGAGTTGAATTATTAGGATTAAATATATTTAAGAACAAGCTTAGAAATGGAAATTCAAATGAATTATACTTAAAAGTAGTTAACTAGTAGTTAACTACTTTTGGAGAACAGTTAACTACTAGTTGCAACTGGTTTTGTTTAGAGTAGTTAGTAGTTGGTAGTTAACTACTTTTTGACGAGTAGTTGCCGAACACTAGTGTGTATATATATGACATTTATTTTTTGGGGCCCCAAAAAGGGTATTAATTTTTTTTTCAAAAGTCAGGTTTGGGGGGTTATATCCCCCAACCCCCCTTTGGGTGCACCACTGATAAGTAGTAAGTACCTTAATTGATAAAATACAACAATATTTTTAAGTACATATTTACAATACTACTATAAAGAAAAGGCCTATAGTATAATTCTTAATATGCAAAATGAACATTGATATAAGAATGTGAAAGATATAAAGATTTGATTTCATTTGTTTACTTTAAAGGAAAAGCTTAATTTTTAATTAAAAAAATTTCCAAATAAAAAAGTTCTGAAATTTAGCATTAGAATACTAATTGTATTACTATTAAGTATAAATGCTAAGGTTAGTTAAAATTGCTAGTTAAAAAATTGCTTGCATATTACATTTACAAATTAACCCTAAATTCTAAAATTTTATTTTAAATTTATAGATATCTACTATAATAATTTCTAAATAGATTATTCTGTGATTTACTTTTTGATCATATCAGTTGATTATTATAAACATCAACTTAATTGCAGAATATACTTTTAATAATTTACTAAAAAATATGACATGGTTCAAGTTAACCCCCAACTCACAAGTTCAAAGTTATCCTGAATGAATATTTCTTTACAATGGAAATACCAATATGACGTAAAAATAGCTTTTTCAGAATTTTTCAATGGAGCAATCATTACGGATAACACATAAAGTTGGAAGTTAGAATAGATTTGTTACAATGGCAACCCATGGTATAGCTAGAAATTCCTTCAAAAATGTTTGAAAACAAAGCAACATTGAATAAACAAAAATATATTGATGTATCTATTACATCAAATGTTTAGATTATTCAAAATTCCTTTCTATGTGGGATTACGAAAGCACATATTTTCGTTTTAAATTTTTGCAGTGTAAAGTGGGGGTTGTATTTTATCTCCCAGTGAATATAGAAGAAAGAGAAAAAAATGATGTATTAAAAAACTGTTTAGTTCAAAGTTTTTTTTTTTTTTGCTCTAATTTTTGTTAAAAAAATGAATCTATTAAAAAAATAGCGAAGTAAATCGAGTTTTTAAAACCAATGATATTAAGACTAATTTTATTTTTACATATATCCCTATTCTTTTTTTTTTCTTTAAAGAAGAAAAGAAATTTCGCAAAAAAAATATTTTCAACAAATGTTAAATAAATAAACTCTCCATCCAAATATTTCCACGTAAAGCAATAAGCTATGTAAATTTCGTGAATAACAAGGCCAGTATTAAATTTACGCAGAATTCTGCGCAGCAGTTGGTTACATTTTTCGCGAATCCACTCCATTTTTTCGCGAAATATTCCCTTCATCGTCCATGATAGTTGATTCCCTCAAGGCTTTACACCGAAGTACGTCATTTATATCAAGTTTCTTTTTCTGTTAATATATTCAAACTGATAATTCAGTTTACCACGACGCTTTAAAAAATCGGTTCCATTCTACCATGGCATTGTTCTAGCATCCATTCTATCGGTTCCATCTACCCACTTGTTTGCAAACACCAGAGAAAGGTTGCTGGAATCTTAGATCGCACCTCACAGGGTCTACCGCGGCCAGGAATGCGCCAAATATCTTTATCGCCAACGGGTGCCGAATGGGAGATGGTTTCATAAGGTGCTTCCGGGGCACAGGCCCTGTCTGTTCCCCCTTAGATACGTCCCAGTACGCCCTGTTGTCCTTACGAGTGCACCTGTTAATTCGATGCGCCCTCCAGCTACTTTAAGAACACACCCAAACCGTTTTAAACTCCAAAAAGGTCCCCCTTTGGGACTAAAAGGGGGGTACATCAAAAAAAGGTTGTGGGGCGCAATAGAAAGAGAAACAGGGCGTTGCTTCTTGCTGGCAACTAGTAAAGTGTGGGTTTTTTTATAAAATAAGGAACTGTTCCGTTTTTTATTCATTTTAGTTTACACCAGAAATTCCATAAAAACAACTGAATTAATGTTTTAAAAAATTACAGGCACTCTTAAAAATTGTATTCAAATATTTATAAAACTACACTACCACCGGTGCAAAGCAGCCGAATTTTGTTTCATGTCTACCGCCACCGCTTTTTCCCTCCACCCTCTCCTCTCCCCAAAGCTTCCTTCCTAATCCTTTTCCCCCCGCTCTCCACACGATTCCGGGTGAGCAATTAGCGGTTCCTGAGGGTTGATGGCTTTTGAGATCACTAGTCAAGCTTCTTTAGTCAAGTCTAATCAAGTCAAAACACCTGTTCAATGTACTCAGTCACAAGCGAGAGATCACACAGGGACTTCAGGCGACCGCTAGATTTTGACCCTCAAACAGCCTTCTATTTCGCAGAAGTGACGTTGTTTGGAAAGAAGGCTGGTGGCAGCAAGATGATCTTCGATCCTCAACGATTCATACTATTGCAATTTTCTATTTAGGAATTCAAAGGAGTTGAAAGGGAAAAATCGTCAGCTGAAAATAAAAGGTTACACATCTTTTGTACGAAGCATTATTAAAAAATGGAAAGAAAAAAAAATTTGGGAGGGGCGAGGGCGCATCGGCCATGCGGCCGGTGGATCAGTCCGGCCCTGGTTATAATGAATGAACTACCAGAAGGTGAGATAAAGCTAAGTTAAAAATACCCAAAGAAATAGAAAAGATTTGCTATTATCTTGTTAATTTGTAAGCAGGAATAGGACAGATGTATGTTTTGCTTTACTTATTATAAATATTTTGACTTTTTAATAAAAGAGTTACCTTGGTTTTTACCAATATAGTAAAAATTTGAATATTTTAATGATATTTCTATTAAAATTTATCTGATTATATTATTTCCACCATGGACTTTTTTTGGGTGTTTTCACTGATGAACAGTGCCACAAACATTATAAAAGTGTGCCCAAGAAAGTTTGGTTAAAATAAATGAATTTTCAGAGGAAGATCAGGTGTTGCTCAGACTTAGAATATGTAATGAAATAGAAGATGTTTGTTATTATCCACAGATATAACTATTTTGTCAAATTTCACCATACTTTTTGGGAAAAAAATGTTGCGATCCATTACATTCCCAAAAAGCTGTAAAAAATGGATTGAGAGAAATTCTTATACAGCATTTGACTAAACCAACAACTATACCTGTTGAGTTAATCCTAAGTAAGTCCTTATGCCCCAATTGTGCCACTAAATTATTTGTGCACAAAATTTCTGAAGAAGTAAAGATGATGATAGTGAATTTAATATTAATTCATATAAATTAATAGACAGTAAAATTTTAAATAAAGTTGAAACAGTATGTGAATCTTTAGACTTATCTCCTGTGCATAAAATTGTACAAGGAAAGAAGACATATAGCATTAATAAAAAAAACAGAAAAGATTTCTAGCACTGTCAAACTAAAGTTAGAAGATGGTTTCAGTGAAGATTTGGCAGAGAATCAGGGTTCGTGATTTTTTTGATTTTTTTTTTTTTTTAATTTAAAAAAAATCGGATTTTTTTTTAATTTAAATCAGATTTTTTTTATTTAAATCGGATTTTTTTGATTTTTTAAAAAAGACCTTAAATATTTTGAATATTTATTATGTTACATTCATATAAACAATATGGCATATTAATCAATATGCAAAAATACAATTTAAGCTATTTTTACAGCAATAAATATTTTTTAATAATAATTATAAAACCAATTTTAATACAAACCCATGACTCAAATAAAGCTTACCCCTACCAAGAATAATAATACACCCACAAGTACAGTGTGAATCAGTGTGAATTATTTTGCTCTTGAAAGCTGAAAAAAACAACAATTGTGTGTAAATAATTTTTACATTGGGTGTACTTTATTCATTTTTCGATTTAAAAATGAAAAAGCCTGAAATATTTTTACCCATTTAGTAAAATGCTCATATGCTCACACCATTGCTAAAAACTGAAACTTTTTGTTTTAATTAATATCTTTATTGAAAACTTCTATGATAAAAAAATATTTTAGAAGGAAACAACCTTGAACTAATAGTGCACATGGATGAAACTTTAAGGATACATATTCTAAATTTAAACAACTGTTGTTTTAAACGCTATCATCCTGAATTATTTATTGTGTGGCATTCATTAAATAGATCTAAAATACTATTTTAAGATAAAAAACACAATGGTTAATTATTATTATGAATTATAATTTAAATGATTGAATTGATTTTATGCTTTGCTGTTAAGTGCTTGAAGAATAAGAGAAATATTGTATTTAAAAAATAGTAATAGTAATAGTATAGTAACTTATAAAATGTGTTATGCACACAGACAGATGGACCTAGGAAGTTTTGTTTGAAACAGTGGTTGTAATTGCAACATATTTCATTTTTACAACACTTTCTAACATTGTAAAATCAATGATTTTTTGGAAAAAAAATCACTTGATTTAAATCAATGATTTTTTTTAAAAAATCACTTGATTTAAATCGCGATTTAAATCATGATTTAAATCAAGCTGATTTAAATCAACGAACCCTGCAGAGAACCTGGCCCTTTTTGTTCATCTGACAATGAATATGAGAAATTTATAAGCTAACTAAAAGAAAAATGTAAAGCAGACAATAAGAAGGAACAGGGGAAAATTATCAGTCTGTTACCAGATTGTTGGTCTAGAAAAAAAATAAGCAAGGAATTTAATGTGTATGAACATCTTGTGTAGCAGACAAGAGAACTTGGTAAAGACTCAAGGTATTTTGCCAAAATTACCTAAAAGAGTAGGCCACATGCTAAATGAGCAAGTTAACTGTATAACTGATTTTTATCAAGATACACAGTAGGTTATGTATTGGGAAAAAGGATTATGTTTCAATGGGGAAAATAGGAGGTGAAAGAGTCCAAAAAAAATAGAGACTTATTTAATATTCTTTAAATGAATTATATGTCATGTTTAGAGAAAAATAACCAACAATGAAAATTGGGAGATCCATGTTTTGTTCCTTGTGTCCTAAATGGTGTGTGCTTCCTGGAGCTTCTGGAATGTGTTTGTGTTTGACTTATAAAAATTTCTGGCTTGTAACATAAACAATGAGAGTTGCATGTTTAATAAGTGCTCTAAGTGTCCTGGGCTAGAGATGAGCCCGGGCCCGACACTGGCTCGAGCTCTGCATTTTCAAGTTACTCTCGGGTTCGGGCGGGCTCGCGCTCATGGTAAAATATTCATAAATCAACCTACAGGCAAAGTAAACGACCATTGGGGCAAATTCCATTTAAGTTAGAACTAGTCGACTCGTGCAGATTTCCGCACTAATTTGGGAGAAAGGACATTATGAAGAATAGATGGCAACAAAAAGCCTACATTTAATCGATGTAGCACCACATCTATTAACAACACTTTATAAACTCATTTCGGGCTCGGTCTTTGACACAGAACAGTATCACTCGTCAGTGGTAGCCCTGAAGAACAGTTGGGGGGATGCTGATACATAAGAAAATAAACAATTGAAATCAAAAGTAGGGGGACGCTTATGTTAAAATGCAAAAGGTTTCGGGGGACACTTGTGCTAAAATAAAAAGGTAGGGGAACGCCGTCCCCCTGCGACTACACCGTCATTCGGGCTCGGGCCTGCAAAAGTGAGCCCAAACTAGTCTCTATCTTGAGTCAGAGGCATTATTTGATTTTTTTAAAAATGAAACTGATAAAATGCCAGTTGAAATATGCTTCAAAGATTGGGTTAACACAGATAAGGCAGAACTAGTAACTCAAATAAAGGTTGCAGATGAATTCTTAGAATCTTTAGTCGGAAAGTTATTAAAAAAGCACAGTCTCACAACATTGTCAAGAATTAAAGGAAAATTTATCTTCTGAAGAATGTGTGGTTCTTGCTGATTTTGCAGAAAACTACACATTCACAATTCAGGATGAAATCCAGAATTATCACTGGACTAATCAATAAGCCACACTGCACTCATTTGTTTACTATTACAAAAATAAAGAAAAATGTCTCAGAAGTATATGCATAATAAGCGACTACTTGGTACATGAATAGGCCCGCTTCCAGCTCTCTGAACGCCCGCGTACAAAACCTAACATGCCGCCCCTTCGATGAGAAGGTGAGGGGTGCCTTCATCATCATTATTACTATTATCTTATATAGATAAGAATGTATTTTGTTGGAGACAAAAGAAAATAGAATTTAAATATAATTTAAATGCTCTGCATTTATACCTTTCCAGTATCTGCTTTTTTTTCCGATTGGTGGCACGTACCTACTCTGGCGTAAATCAAGCATTGAACGTATCGCACCTCCAATGTACTACACAAGAAAACACAGCTTAAAATCAACTATTTTGACGCTCTCAGAACAGAACTTAGAAAATTTTGACCTTAAGTTTAAATATGGGAACTGATGTGATATAATCCCCCCCTCCCCTTGGCAACTTTTTGTTGGCGCCAAGAAACCATTGTCAACAACAAGGTATTTATGTCGCCAACTTCAAATAGAATACAACACTCTTGGCGATGATTTTATCGCCAACAATGTCACATCATACACATAGCAAACATGTCAAGAAAGTTCACTAAAAAACAGTAAATTATCAAAAATTGCTCATTATATCTTACACACAGTTATCCACACTACTACGTAAAGCACGTATAGCATTTTTCAACAGCAATTCAATACATTAATGCACTGCAAATTACTGGAAAATTAGAATTATTTATTTTACAAACACTCAAACTAGAATAAAACCCCTTTGTTAAAAACATGCATTTTATGCACAATACCTATTGCAATAATTTATCATTGCACAAAATGATATGCATTATTTAATGAAAAGCAAAATTAAAATATCGCGCAATTCAACGCAAAACCAATGTTCAATAAAGCTGTCGGAATTTTAAAATAAGAGACTCCATTACAAAATTTATAGCATTGATCAATTAAAGCACGTATTACATCAATCTATTGGAAGCCTACACTAAAACTAGCATAAAAACTCTTTCTTAAAAGAACACATTTTAGGCACAATAACAGTGGTGTAGTCCTGGAAAAAAAGGTGGGGGGACGGTTTCAAATGTGAACATATATCTTTGTCACCTGAAGCAATTTGCTTCCAAAATGTTTCCAGAGAGGGGGGGGGGGGGGCAACGGGCCCAGGCCTCCTCCGAAATCCCGAAAATTTTCGCAATGTAGCATATATTCCTCCCTGAAACTTTCCTCAATGCTAGTGTTTCAAAGTCAGCCCCCCCCCCCCCCGAAAAAAATTTCTGGATGCGGCCTTGGGGGTAAGCTACATAGTTTTTTTTTTTGTCTTGCTTTGTCCAATGGATGCTAATAAGCGCAAATCAAGACTAACAACTAAAAGTTGTAAAATCAAGTCGGTTGTGCCCTCCCTCACTATTTCAGATGAATTTAATTCAATACTTTTTCCCCTTCATATCATTAATATATCATTAAAATATGTCTGAAAACAAAGAATAAGTCAGAAAAAAAATTATTATTAATGCATAAAATAAGTCAATTCGTTCATTTTTAAATAATTATTGAATTATTTGTAAACAATATTTTAAAATAGGGAGCTATGATATGACACAAATGTGTATGTATTTGTTGCCCCCCTCCCCCCAAATAAATTTTGAACTTGTTAATTTCATGCACAGACATGTCTATGCTTGTTCACGCATACATAGATGTGTTTAGCAGACTAACTGAATCATCGCCTTTAAGGAACCATTGTCTTAAAATAGCTTGAATCACAAAAATGTTCATTTTTTGGTAAATTAAATTACATTTAAAAGGTTGAAAAAAGATGATCCCATTGAGATCCCAAGTTGAAATTTTGCATAATCGATGATAAAATAGACAGAAATATGTGAGAATATTTTGAAAATTTTCCATTATACGTTTTTCGAGAAATTTAAAATTTAAATTTTAAGGTCATTTTTTTAAATTTAAAATTTTTATAAAATTAGCCATGATGCATATCATATGAAACGGCATTCATCATTCATTATGCTTTTTACTAGAACTTTTTATTTCTATTTGTTGATGAGCCTGTTTTGTGTTGAAGCATACCATGTAAAAATGAGAGTTTTTTACAAAATCAAAGTTTGATAACTAAGAAACAAAACAGGATAAAAATATAAAAATTTGGATTTTTAATTTTCTTGTGAGGTACAGATGATAAGCCAAATTTGAAGAAAATAAAAAAAGGTGAGTTACATTTTTTCTGAGATTTTGGATCACTTGCATGGAATGACCCCTAAGTCACTTCCATTTTTTCCCCTGTTATTTCTCCTATGCCGATAATGCATTGGAGAAATAACGGAAAAAATAGAAGCTACTTATATGAGTTTTGGGAAGGGAAATGTTAAAAAAAAAAAAAGCGCGTCGTTTACGTTAACGCTGATTTAACAGGCGCAGCATTTGATCAATCAGGAGTGGGGGGCCAATCGCCCTTGACTTTTAGAAACGCATAGTATTTATACGTGTGATTATGTATTTTGTTGTTTTTTCCTATAATATGCATTGAATATATACCCCCGGAAAATTTTGGAATGACTGGCCATTCAGTCTAGGTTTGTCTTTTGGTGGCAAAAAGGGTGACAGTTCTTAGTTAAAACAACAATCCAGGCAGTGCTCCCCACTGAAGAATGAATTTTACATGTATCTTGTAAAAATAAAATACTTATATTTACAAAATTTCAATTTTTTTAGTTATTGAAGTGCTTAAAAACAATGTATTAAAACACCATATGTTATGATATTTCTATCTTGATTAATTGAAATAATAATTTTTAAAAAATAACTTCACATTTCTTTTGTTTCGCATATGCATAACTGTGTAACTTTTTTTAACCCTTTAATAGGGCGGTGGTTAAAGTTACTTCACACAAAATTCACCAACTTAAAAATTTATAGTAAACTATTTTAGCGGGTGGGGAGGTAAAACGCATTGCAATTTTTAATGACCAATATGAATTTTATTTTTTGATCTATATTTTAAAAAATATATTGATCTACCATTACTAAAAGGAAACCAGAAATTTTGGTCCAGCCTTATAAAGAGTTAAGACGTGATTTTTAGGAAGATAGCAAGTTACACATTACAACCCTAATAGTTATTAAGTGACTCATAATAAACTATTTTCTATGTGTAATTATTTTTATTCTTTTCATTATACAGGGTGGTAAAAAATTCTGAGCACAAATCATGTTTGAAAAAAAAAAAAGGAAAGAGAGAGACAACACAATGGGAGGTAGCATGGTATCAAATGATTATGTTTCATTCGATTAACTTGCGCAACACAATTCAAACATGAAAACTTTTCCTCATATTCTTTATTTTGTTCCTTTTTTTACAAACATGTAATGTGCCCAATAATTTTGGACCACCCTTCACCCTGTACATAAAAATACCGAAGCGCAAAATTACAAATATAATATATAACACGGTGTGAAAAAAAAAGCATATAATATATATTTTGTTTTGTAAGCAATAATTTAGCTTTAATAAAATACTCAATTTCAGAGGTTAAAACTGTTAAACTGAAAAAAAACGTCAAAAACTTTTATTGTTGAAATTTGAAGAACTATACAGTTCGTCAACAAACAATGTTAATAATTATATTAAAAACATAAAAGAAATCTTATACAAATTATTCTCAGTGGTTTTTACTATTTTCGGGTAACATAAGGATACCTGATGCATTGGGGAGGAAAAAATTATTTTTGTTTTGAATTAAAATCAGACATCAATTTGTGTATTTTGTTTGCATAACATCATAGATATCAATAGGCGCCGAACATACGAGGGCAACCAAATGTAATGTCGTTGGATCTCTTCATTCCTTAAGAAGCTAGGGAAGGCCAATAGGAGCTAACTTTTACCAAGGCCGTAGCCAGAATTTTTTTTCGGGGGGTAGGGGGGAACCTTACTTTGAAACACTTATGTTGAGGAAAGTTTCAGGAATATGCTACATTGCGAAAAATTTCGGGATTTCGGGGGTGGGGGGGGGGGCGTGGGCCGTCCCTTCCCCCCTCTGGATACGGCCTTCACCACATTTCTATGTGTGTGTATTTATTTCATGCCGTGGAGAAAGAGTTTGAGAAATTTTTAAAACCTCATTTAATTAAAATACAATATTTCAATGCAAACACTTTAAAAAAAGTAAATTTATTTTTATTTTAACTAACTTCAAGTTTATTTTTTCAGCTTTTCATGTTTCTCTTAATTAAAGACTTAGCCAAGAAGAAGGAAAGAAACTACTCAAATTCAAACTACTCAATCTTATTAAAATTTGAAGCGAGAAGAAAATGAATTATATTTCAGTTTAATTTTATAATCGAAAACTATTAAACATGAGTGCATAAAGTACTTACAATTCACTTTGATTGGATGTTTCATCTCTTATTTTAGTTGATAACTCCATACTAGTATTTTTGCGTTTGGAAGGGGTTAAAAATGTTCCCAACAGATTTTGTTGCCTAAATCTTTTTATTGTTTCTTTTCCCCCCTGCTTTTTGAGAAATTGCTTGTTCGATCTATAACGAGTGATCAATGCATCAATGGATAGAGTAGCGTACCACTAGGACAGACAGATTATATTTTTGTGCGTTATGTCAGTCACTTTTAGAATTTAGTTTGCATGTTTGAAATGTGATGTCGTTCAGCAGGTGTAGACAGTATTGGTTTCCGAGAGCAATTTAAACAGACCCATATCTCCAGACTTTTTCTACGAATCTGTTCTTTTTTTGGCTTGGGGGAGGGGGTTCGGTCGAAACCAACGATCATGAAGAACGAAAACAATTATCTTGAAGGGACCGTAGGACAGCATATGGTTTATTTGTGTCAAAGGGGTTTCTGGTCGGGTGATTGAAGCCTTATAGCCCTGGGCAAGCAGCAATTTGGAAACATCATAAAATACTCAACTGGGTATCGGCTACCTGATGAACTGTGGCAACATGTGGGGTCACGACAGAGAAAAGCTATTCGGCCGGTTCCCACTCCCCCCATGTAGATGGTTTCAGTTAGCTGGCAATAGCAAAGTTTGTTAACAATAATAGGAAATAAATGAAAAAGCGTGGGACTGAGAAAAATCAGTTTGCTTTTGCTTCATTCCAGTCTTATTGAATTTCTTTCTGACTGTGAAAATATAGGCCTTTTATGTAGTTATAATTTTTTTTAAAATTTATATAAAATTGTCTTTGAAAAAAATCAAAATTTAAAAATAATCCTGAAGTACTTTTTGGATATTTCGGGCCTGATAATCACCGAAAAAGAAATAAAAAGCTGAATAAATTGAAAGTGATAAAGGCATTTTAAAATGAATTTACACCGCAATTTTGTACTGTGCCATAACAGGTTTTTGCACAGATAATCACTTGTAATCCAAACATTTTTTTACATTAATTTGGTTTTGAAATTGTTTCACAAAAAGCGTAATGCATACAGTTTGAATATGCAAAAGTCTTGAAGCGATGACGAGAAAACAAATGATTGTGAAAGAAAATGTTTAATATGCTTCTAGGTTTTTCGATATTGCATACCAAAAGGAAAGCTACTTTTTTTAAGGTGAAGTCTAGGGGGGACGAAAGAGGACGTTCATTGTCCCCCAACTTTTTTACTCTAATAATATCAACATCTCACCGTTTTGTAAAAAAAAATAAAAAAAAAACAGTACAGTGTAAATATTCTGATTTCAAAACTTATGATGATATTTGAAACCCCCCCCCCCCCCCCCCCCGCAAACCTATTTCCCAGGCAGGCCAGCACAGCTGAAACTAATTCTCTGAATTTATGTAGTTCCCGTTTACTCATATTTTAACGCGCTTATTTTAGTACAATAGACCTGAGGTCGCAGTGCTAGTGCTCCTTAGAGCCACCCCCTAAACAATTCAATTCAATTCAACGCGCTTATTTTGACGAATAATATTAACCTGCGATTGTTAATTGTTGTTTGAGAGAATCAGGGAATCCCCCCTTTTTTTTCATGAATTTAAAGTAGAAGTAGCAAGCAGCCTTTATGTATAGTTTTAAAAGCTTCTGTCTTATTTCATAAAGCTGTTAATTTACTAGTGAGTGCCTATTTTAAATATTAAATAAGTTAGGAAGCTCAGCGTCCCCTCGCGTCCTCCCTGGAAATTAAAGGTGAGGGGACGCTTGAGTGAAAATAAAGAGGTGGGGGGACGCCGTCCCCCTCGACTACACCACTGCACAATAATGATTATTGCAATTAATTTCATTGTATAAAATGATATGCATTATTTAACGAAAAAAATAGTAAAAATATCACGCAGTTCGATGCAAAACTTCAAGTATATTTTAAATTAAACTAATGGAAACCTACTTTAACAAAATTAGCAATGCCACTAATTACTGCAGCAAATATTTTAGAACAATAGAAAAATCATGTTTTTTTAACCTCACAAACACATAAAATAAGCAGATAATAAATTTACAAAAATAAAGAACTCACTTTAAACTGATTGGGTCTTCAATATTAATCCCAAATCACTGCAAACTTATTTGTTTCTAACACAACACATTCTAAACATGTTTCCAAAAAATGGCGCCTTAGCAAACTTAATGGATTCGTTGAACTGGACACAATTGCAAACAATTGAACCAAATTAATGCCCATCTTAACACTTTGTACTCTTCCTTTAGCAACAGGAAAGATCTCCACAAACTTAAAAAAAAAAAACAAAGCTGCTTATTAATAAAAAAAAAAATTTCTAAAAGTACAACCATCACACCAACACCGCAACACCTATCCCATCATCCACTGAGGGTTGCCACACATTATGTCAGCCAACACCGTAAGAATGAAAACAATGAAACGAAAGCAGCAACGAAAAGGATATTTCCAACCAAAAATCGTCACACATTGGCGCGCCAGCTCGAATGTCGCCAAGGGGATTATATCACAGCACAGCCAATGGTAATTCTGATATACTCGTATTCTATGGCTCAGTGAAAGCTCTTAAAAGCAGCCTTTCCCGCCTTTGCAAGAAAGCCGATTTAAAAAGTTTCTTTGTATATTGTTTTCATTCAATCATTAAAATTAGAATTCATAATAATCATGAACCATTCTGTGTTTTTTATCTTAAAAATTGTACTTTAGATCAATTTAATAAATGCCATACAGTAAATAATTCAGAATGATAGTGCTTAAAACAACAATTGTTAGAATTTAAATTATGTATCCTTAAAGTTTCATCCAGGCTTAAGGTTTTTCCTTCTAAAATATTTTTTTATCATAGAAGTTTTTAATAAAGATATTTGATTAAAACAAAAAGTTTCAGTTTTCAGTAATTGTGTGAGCATATGATTTTACTAAATGGGTAAAAATATTTCAGGCTTTTTCATTTATAAAATAGAAAAATGATTTTCTGTACACTCAATGTAAAAATTAAATACACACAATTGTTACTTTTTCTCTGCTTTCAACAGCAAAATAATTAAGATTAAATTTGTTCATTTTCTCTACTTATGTATGAGTGTACTATTATTCCTTGTAGGGTTAATTTTCATTTGCGTCATGCATTTTTATTAAAATTTGTATATCATTATTATTATTAAAAAATATTTATTGCTGTGAAAATAGCTTCAAGTGTGTGTTTTGCATTTTGATTAACACGCCATATTATTTCTATGAATTTAACATAATCAATATCCAAAATATTAGGTCTTTTTTAAAAAAGAAAAAAATCCGATTTAAATCAAAAAGATCCAATTTAAATAAAAAATATCCTTTTTTTTTTTTTTTTTTTTAATTTAAAAAAATCACAAAACTCAATTTTTACTACACAATACAAAATAATAAAACTTTAAAGCTATTTATAGTTTAATTTCTTTTACTATATTTTTTAGAAAATACTTTGTCAAATCAACTCTAATATTAGAAACAATACTAAATATATATTACTATTTACTATAACTGTTAAAAAAAAAACTGTGGAGGGAGAAAATGTGAACAATCATTTTTCAAAGGTGACTAATTGTTTACATTTAACTCAAACAAATGCTTCAATCATTTGTGGACAAATGTCTTCTTTCCATTTTGGTTGTTGCTTCATTGATTTTTTTTTTCAGATAATATGTGCGGCAGTGGGAGTTCTGGGACCCACACAACTCAAAACTTGATCGATCAAAACTGATAAAATGTCTTTTTGTTGTGGGTAAACAAATACAGATATGGAAAAAATTATAAGGACAAGTTAAAAGTCACCAATTCTAGGAGTTGCTTGGCTAGAAAAGTATGCAAAAATTTTTGTGCTAAAAATACGTAAAAAAAGACATTTTAAAGCAAAATTTACTCCGAAAATTTTGAAAATTATTAAAATATACATGGATTTTTCAGATTTTAATAGTTTGCTACTTATTATAAGGACTAGAGATGGGAACGGTCGGGAAAAAAACGGAAATTTTGGGGAAAAAACCAGTTTTTTTCGGTTTTTTTCCGAAGGGGTTTATTTTCACCCGGAAAAATTGAAAATTTTGATATTTCTAGTATAAAATAATACATTCAGAAATTTATAATATTAACATTCCAATTTTTTTTCTTTAAATATTATATATATTTTAATATTACATAACACAAAGTTTCCCTTTTGTACGAGAAAAAAGGAAAGAGATATTTAATTTCAAAGCTTGGAATTCTTTCTCATTTTCTCGGACTTAATTAAGGGGTCGGTTAAAAAATCCGAATGCAGTACTCATTGAACAATGAATAGAATGAATACTTCATTGAAAATTTTTAACCAACCCCTTAATGCAGGCCAAAAAATCGTAAAAAAATCCCAAACATTGAAACTAAATATCTCTATTTATTTTTGTCATACAGAAGGGAAACATTTTGTGTTATGTTCGTTAGGATGGGCGGGCGTCAACTTTTACTAAAATATGACTATAAATACTGGGGGACTGTATAAAAAAATTAGTTTCTGTATTTTTCCCAAAATTGATTTCTTTTAAATTTAGAAATGCTATTATCATAAATGCTTACAATTTTTAGACATTTTTATAACTGGAAGTATATGTTTGGGACCCACGGTTGCTGAGACAAAAGCCTCCTAAGGACTTTAATTTGCACCCTGTATATATACATACATATAAATGCATGTAACAAACTTTGGGGGGGAAAAACTAAGCAACTTTGTAAAAAAAATTATTTGATAATTTACAAAAGTTACATATGCTAAAATCTACTTGCTTTATAATCATTACTTCTGTTCTGAGTTAATTACTTTTGCATTAAAAATAATGATATCAATAATAAAATGTTGCTTTAAAATTTATGATTAACTTTGGATTCAAATTTAATTATATTTTTGTGATTAACTTTAATCCGAATCAGTATCTGAATTTATTGAAGCAATGCTGCTAGAAGAAGAAAAAAAAAATTCCATTGCAATATTGGACTTGGACTCTTCATTAAAAAATCCTAAATTCCAGCAAATAGCAACCAATTTTATGTGAACTAAACACTATTTTAAGTTTTGCTTCAGCTTTAGAATTTTAAACGTAAACCAATACAAATACAGTTTTGGTTAGGGTTTAGATCAGAAAGCTTAACAGAAACTAATGTAGTTCTGGTTTGTATTTAGACTGGAAAATAAATTAAAACTAAATAAAATCTTTTTAGACAAAAAAATTATATTGCAAGAATTTTTTTTTTACAAAACAAACTTTTAAACCATGAAAGATTTGATAAAGACAATATTTATGATGACAGCAATATTTTCTTTCTTTGAATTGGCAGCATTTATCTAGTTAAAAGGAATGATGGTGTAAATGGATTATGGAATGAATATTACAATTAAATATTTCTTTCAAACTATAGTAATATTGTTACTTTTCTTTTTTTGAAGAAAAAAAAAAAGCTTTAATGGCAGATTAAAATAGAAAATGTTATTGTAATGATTATACAAAAGGTCAGGATAAGTAAGGTTACAAAGATATAATGAAAAAAAACATTTACACATTTTTTTTTTCAATAGAAACATCCCCGATCCGAAAAACTATTTAAGAGAATTCACTTTCACTTGTAAAAAATCAATTTTTCCATTTTTTCCAGATAAAAACTGGTTTTTTTCCACCACCTCAGAATTTCCGGAAATTTTACATCCTTAATAAGGACATACATTTCTTTTGAAATAGAAAGCAAAAATTTGCATATTTAGTCGTATCATATGATTGTTTACAATAACCCAAAACTGTAACGCAGTAAAATTTTTCACTTTATCTCATTCTTTATCACGCCGTGCAGCACACAACTCTCTGAATGTGAAGAGGGACACATTACTGCATACAGAAAATGTGGAATGAGTGGACGTGAAATTTCAAGGAAGATAAACAGATCTAAAACAGTAATTTATAATTTTTTGAAGAATCCAAAGGAGTATGGAAAGGAAAAGTGTACAGGTAGGCCTCCCACTCTTACTATGTGCCAGAAACGTTCGCTTGTCCGTCGGGCTTGCTTAAAAAAACAGGGTTCTACTCAAATTAAAACAGAAATGAATTTACCATGCACTAGCCGAACAGTGTGTAATGTTCTGCAAAAGAATTTCAATGTTAGATATGCTAAACTACGGTCACGTCCGCCACTTACAAAACTTCACAAAAAGCGTAGATTGGAATTCGCTAAGAAATACGTTTCTTTTGGGCCTAGATGGAAAGACGCCTTATTTTCTGATGAAAAAAAATTTTAATTTGGACGACCAGATGGTTTTTGCCATTTCTGGTATGATTTGCGAAAAGACAGACCATTTTTTTCCAAACGACAATTCGGAGGCGGTTCTGCAATGGTGTGGGCAGGTTTTGCAGCCAATGGAACAACACCAATAGTGTCCATTCGAGGTCACTTGAATTCAGAATCATATGTTAACATGTTAGCTGAAAATTTATTACCTGAAGCACCCCTTATCACAAGTGGTGATTTTTTGTTTCAACAAGGCAATGCAAGTTGCCATGTGTCTCGTGCATCATGTTCATGGTTCGAGGCCAATTCAGTGAAACTTTTGGACTGGCCGGCAAGAAGCCCTGATTTAAACCCCATAGGAAATCTGTGGGGTATTTTAGTAACAGAAATGAATAAAAATGGGACACAATATGGAAATAAAGACGAACTGATATCATCCATTAATTTGGCGTAGAAAACATTTCTAAACAAACTTTAACTAAAGTTTCTGGACGATTAATAAAGGTAATTGAGAAAAAAGGTGATTTTGTAGAATACTAATTTATTTCGAGACATATGTGTTAATGTCCCTATATTTTTTCCAAATTTCATATAATACATTTGTATTAATTTGTGAGTTAATAATTTTATTGTAATTTAATTTCATATTAACAAGTTTCTAATAATAATAATAAAATTACACGTTAATTTAAAGCACAAATGAGCAATAAAATGCAGACATATGTTTCGGGATTGCTTGGAATCCCTTTTTCAATGCGACAAGGAGCTTCTAGATGCAAAACATCCAAAAAAAAAAAAAAAAAAATTTTTTTTTGGATGTTTTGCATCTAGAAGCTCCTTGTCGCATTGAAAAAGGGATTCCAAGCAATCCCGAAACATATGTCTGCATTTTATTGCTCATTTGTGCTTTAAATTAACGTGTAATTTTATTATTATTGTTTACTTGCACAAAGTTAAATTATTTTTGTAAGTTTCTAATGTTTACTTATTACAAGTAATTAATTAAATTTGATTTTGTTTGCAGTTGATGATTATTTTAATATATAATACTTATTTTTCAACGTGTACTTATAATTTTTTCCACGGCTGTAAGGATGCTTTTTCTGAAGGATGTAAGAAATTAAGAGTAAGACTTTTTTCATCATATTCACATGTAATATACCCCTTCAGGTTTGTCAAACATTTGAACTTTCTTCAAAGATTGTGTTTTTGAAGTTATTACTATGTGAATGGAACACAGCTGTGAAACTTCTGTGTTCTTTCGACTGGTAGTACTCTTAAAAATCTATTCTTTTAATCTCTTTCTTCTGAATATTCCTGAACAGTTACATAAAAAACTGAATTGAAGGAACGTTCAAAACACTCCAATTGAAAAGTTGAATTGGTGTCAGGAATTGATCTGAATGCAGTTTTTGAAGTCAGCAAGACGTTTCACTGTCCCCCCCAGCCATCACATACTCCTTTTTCATGAGCTGTAGCATAGAAATGCCATTCTACATGCATGCTGAGATCTTTTTGGTGAAGGCAAATATTACAGAAATTCTTTCAATTTTTATGTTGGGATGCTGAGCCATCATAGAAATAGAAATTTTTTTTCCAAAGATGGCAGTACATTCTCTTTGGAAAATTAAACGAGTTTCTTTTGAAGGGGATCCAGTGATCCTCTGGGCAGAGATATACGAATACAGAGCTTTCAAATTTTTAAACAGCATGACCATTTGTCTGATCAATTGGTCTTAGTGGCACCATTAATAACCCCTCTAATATTGTCATCAAGGGCAAGGAGCCATCCACCCTCTGAGGAAGAAAAGGGAAGTATCACAAACACCTTTGTATAGTTGCGATTGTCAGTTTAGTTGGTCCTTTATGGAAATGCTTGAGGTTGCAAAACAAATTCTTTAGAGCGGCTTTAAGTGAAAACACATGTTACTGCACTTAAAAACAGAAGGAAAGGGAAAGATATTGAGTATAGGATTCTGGTGGACAAATTTTACTTTTGAGGGTTGGACTTCCTAAAACTGTTAGATTAAAAAGAGAACATACTTTTTTCGAATTTTAATTTCTGGATTTTTGGGGGCCCCTCAGGCAGTTGTCTATTTTGCTTATCTGGTAATCCAGCTCTACTGATTTATACTTAAATACTTTTGAATTTATCTCAGGAACTGAAAAATTTTAACATTTACTTAAAAAGTAAATGCAAAAATTTTTCATTTCTGTCAAAGCAAAATTTTATCTATCCCGAATTATTCAAAACTAATATGGGAGATAATTTTGTGTCATACTTATAACATACTAGCGTTTTTGCAGCTTTATCAAGATTAATTAGGCCCTGGTTGTGCACGTGACTGCATGTTTTAAAACTGACAGCACTTTATTCAATGAAATATTTTAGCATCAAACTCACACAGTCATTTCAGTACTGAAAAAAGTAATACCTACATTTTTTGGATAATTTTTGAAAGGGCACATTTTGAAAATATTAAATTTTAATAGAAATAAAATTTTCTCACTCCTAATTGTGTTACATATGATAGATTAGTAAAGGTACAAATAAAAAACGTACAAATGAGCTAAAAATTTCATAATTGAGCAATTAAAAGTCTAAAAGCTTACCGACAGATAAAACAACAAAACTAAGCTGGACAATGATTCCTAGCCAGCTAAGGATGTATAAAAACCACATGTTGCAATGACGGATGTCAATAAGATTTAAAAATAAGTCATTCCGGATTGAAAAACTTATGAATCTATTCTAATCCTAAAAGAAATACTATTGAAAGGCTATCAATGGGCAGGAACAATCCTGACAGATAAATGAAAAACAACCCTATAGTTTGGCGAGAAATGATACCAGTCGGAGACTTGGCGATTAAACCAAGGATTCTTCCTGTCCTTCGCTTATTATTAGCATACCGTTTCTAGCGTGGATTCAGAAGGATTATAAAATAAAACTAGGAAATGTTTTCTAAAACAAAGATTTTTTAAACTTTTGTAAAGGTTAATCGTAAGTAAAACATTTACTTATTTATTTCTGTACATAATTTAAACTATATAGTTCTTTTTGCTCAATTGAAAGAGGAAAGAACATATGTGGATCGCTGCTTGCTTAGACAAAAATCATCGAAGTCTGGATTGCTTTTCTCTTTTTCGAAAAATTAACGGCATGCTGAATTCATTGCTTTACTTAATCGATCAGTTATCATCCTCTTTAATTAAGATAATGAAATTTTCGTAGTACAATTATAGAGCTTATGACGTACAGATTTATTTTTCGCTTTAAAACTACGTTCAATCCAATATTTGTTTTGTATATTATATGTATTACCTTCACTTCCAAGCCATTTTTAAACTAATTTTCTTCCAAATAAAGATTTCTATTAGACATCTCTTAACTTGAAATAATGACTTCTTTCACCGTACATGAATGTGTCTCATGTACGTACACGAGAAGCATTTATCGTATGCAAAGTTTTTCTCATTTTTTTCATCTTAAATAAGTGTCAGACTCACTTTCCATTTTTATTGTTTGGCCTTGTCAATATAGTTCAGTAGTGTCATTTTGTAAGATAATTAACAATTACTTCGCTGTGATAAATGCTAGCTCCTCCATTCATTTTATTAATTTAAATTGCATCTATGATATCCCCATACAGCACAAGATGGTCCTCAGGATGTCCTGAGTACTCTTGTCAAGTCCTGAGGGGTGGTCCCAAGGATGTCCTTAAATCCCAATTCGAGAACCTCAGGACGACATTTGACCTGAAAAATGTCCCGCCTAGTGACCGCCCTGATAACGTCCTCAGAGCGACCTGAGGCATTAAACGCACGGCAACTCGAGGACGAACGGGATTTTGGGGACATAGTTAGGACTTGAAGAACTTTATGAGGATAGTCACAGGACTTCTAGGACATCCTAAGAATAATGACAGGATTCTTTGTCGTCCCCAGTCGATCCCAAGAACATCGTCAGAACTAAAATATTCCCCACCTAATCCTAACGCGCGACCACTCGGGACAACTTGGGATTTTTAGGACAAAGTTAGGACTTGGAGTACTTTATGAGCATAGTCAGAGGACTTCTAGGACATCCCATGAACAATGACAGGATTCTTTGTCGTCCCCAGTCGATCCCAAGAACATCGTCAGAACTAAAATATTCCCCACCTAATCCTAACGCGCGACCACTCGGGACAACTTGGGATTTTTAGGACAAAGTTAGGACTTGGAGTACTTTATGAGCATAGTCAGAGGACTTCTAGGACATCCCATGAACAATGACAGGATTCTTTGTCGTCCCCAGTCGATCCCAAGAACATCGTCAGAACTAAAATATTACCCACCTAATCCTAACGCGCGACCACTCGGGACAACTTGGGATTTTTAGGACAAAGTTAGGACTTGGAGAACTTTATGAGGATAGTCAGAGGACTTCTAGGACGTCCTATGAACAATGACAGGATCCTTCGATGTTCCCAATCCATCCTGAGAACACTGTCACAATCAATACTTAGCACCTAATACTGTCTTGAGTTCATCCTCAGGAGATCATCACTAAGACTCGTAGCACCCTGCCAGGACATACTTTGAACAATGACAGGATGAATGCCGTACCCAGCTCATTGCAATGCATTATTGAAATTTATATAAACCAGAAAACCAGCTGACACAAGTAAAATACAACCAATTGACAGGCATGACTGGTCAGTCCCATTGTTAGTTAAGAGCCTCAGCTTCTTTACAAATAAAGGATGCAAATAAGCAAACACTAAGCACTTGCTTTCCACGTAAGTGCAACAATGGAACAAGGAGTCATGACATAAATTTTTGTTTTATACTTGTGACAGCATTTTTTCTTGTTTATCTGAAAAAATTTCAAAACCATAGTCATTATATTCAAATTTCCACAAAATACTTCATGCAATATGTACTTAAATTGACGTTTGGGGGGGGGGGGGCATTTTACCAATTTACTCTCCCTGCCCCCTTTTTTTATTGTTAAAGGAATTACTTGACCTTCATGTTAGTATTAAAAAAATAAATGTTAGTTTTTATTATTTCTGATAGTGAATAACAGATTTTACATTATTTTGTTGTGGTCAATTGAGATTTGTATCAAATATTTATGCAACTTAAGAATTTTCATTTAAATGAAATAGAATTTTACAAAAGATTTTAACTTGAATGAAATAAAATTTTAGAAAAAAAAACAATATTAATAATAAAATAAATAAAACAAATATTCAAATTAAAAAAGTACATTTAGATATGTTCCGAGTTAAAACATAAAATGTTTGAATGACAATAAAAAAAAATCAGCATTTGAAATTAGACTTTCAATATTACAGTTAATATTAATAAATCTTAAAACATACTTTTAATAAGACCATTCAAAACAAATGCAAATGGTTTATGAAAAAAATTTATTTGAAAATATAACAAAAAATACATTGCAAGTCATACATAAATTTAATCTCTTTCTTTGTTTCAAGCAGTACTTTCAGTAACCATCATTTTAACATTTCCTAAAAAGAAAGAAGTTATATTATGAATAAAACTTAATTTACAAGAACATTGGTTTTTTTTTCGCTGTGCACCAATGTGGATAAAGGTTTACATAAATGAAACTTACATCAAAGAGAAGCATGATTTATGCATTATTTTTGAATAATAATAAATAAAATAGTAAATACAGTGGCACAAACTTTTTCTTTTTTATGGAGGATTGTTCCTAAATTTCTTCCTTGAAAAACACAAGCAATAAAAAGTACAATTACATAATTTGCATGTTGTGCATTGAAACCGTCCCCCCCCCCCTTTAAATTTTTTTTTTACTATAGGTGTTACAGCACAACGGTAACCATTTCATTCCAAAACAATATTTTTCAAGCAGCGTTACTGATAAATACCAAACAAGAGCCCGTGATCGAATATGCGCCCCTCCCCTCTTTTCCCGCAAATTTCCTTTACGTAAAAATACCGATTAATCGTGCTGCCCGCCCTTCAAACTTGGATTGTCATTGAAATTATAAAGGAGAAATAAAAGAAATAATTCCAAAAATAGCGAAAACGATTCTTTTGCAAAAAACGCTATTGCAAAAACTGGCCATTCCCGAATATGAGTAGGTAAATTGCTCATTAACGATCTTAAATGCAATCACAAAATATTGTTTGCATTGTATTAATTACAGCTTTCATGCTGTGTTTTAAAACTATATTTTCCAAATGTCGCGAAACATAGTCATTGGGATGCGTATAGACGTGCAAGAATGTTCAATTTCACAAGTTACAATAACAATATCCAATCTGAAATAAAGACGAAAAAAAAAGTTAAAAACATTCTTAGTAGGAAATTTAAGTACACCAAAAAATGAAGGATGAGGCCAGGGAAGGGGAATAAATCACCGGAACAAATCTTTTGCACCTGTCTTTCTAGCTTCTGCTGATATCTTTCCTTGCTATTGTTTATATTTATGATTATTTAATTTATTATTATGGAGGAAAACATGTGAACAGAGGTTAAAAGCAAAGCTATGCATTTAGTGTAATCAAAATTTGTTTGCCACTTTTTTTTTTACGATCGATTGGAACGAATTTTAATTACATGATCATGAATGAGTAATAGACAAACCTTTACCTTGTTTTACCTACTTTCCATTAAATTGGGGGGGGGGGGGGATGAGGCATAAAATTGAAACATTTTTTCACTTGTATCGTTTGCGCGCCCCCTCCCGTATTTTCGCAAATTTCGGCAAAATTTAGGAGGGCGATAATTTGGTATTTCACTACAGAGATTTTTATTTTAAGAGAGTTCAAGTATTCAAAACCAGCACTTTCAAACTATTCAGGATTTCAGTAAATTGTTTTTTGAATAAAAAAATTATTAAAACACATACATACACATATATATGAACAGTTGTTCTTGTTATAAGGACATTGTTTATAGTGGCAACTGTTATAACATCAAGGAACCCCCTCCCGTTTAAGTCTCTTCAAACACTCATAAACAGTGATAATCACTTATACTGTCACTTCGCTATAGCAGCAAAAAATTATACGTCATAATTCTCGTTCCACAATCCAAGTTGAATGCACACTTGCTTTGTGGTAGGGATATGAAAATTAATAAACAAAGAGCAAAATAAAGCATGCATTTATCATCCCATTTAAGGTATTTTCACAGCTATTTAATTTATTGCAAAAGAATAACAAGAACTAAGAACTAAGGAACAAACTAGTTTTTCTTTTTCTGCGATTGCTTTATTAAAATGAATTTTAACATTTGGAATTAATAGAATTGAATCTAAAGATTTATACATTTCCCAGTTTTTTCAGTAGGCGACACTGACTTTCAGCTTCTTTTTTACCAGATGCATGCCATCCCCCCACCAGATATTTTCATAACTTTAAGAAAAAAACTCAAAATTCGCCACTAATATGTATACTTGCAAAGCTACAAGCATTGGTAGGGTAAGAGAAACAGAATAATCCATATAAATATGGTCATTTCATTCATTAATATACCCGCAATTTTGTGATACATGTACTTGCATTTCTTTACTTGAAAAATTCTATTATTGCAAATTGCTTTGTAAGCAAATTGGTTGCTCAAAAATTAGCCCCTACCCTCTCCCAGGGAAAAAAAAGAACAGTTGTTAAGTTATGCCAGTTGGTATTTTATTATAAGTAGAAGTAAAAGGAATGTGTTGCAAGCTATATATTTGAGAAAGCCGACACTTCACTAGAGATGGGAACGGTTGGAAAAAAAAACCCGGAAATTTTGGGGAAAAAACAGGTTTTTGTTCAGTTTTTTTTAGGAAAGGATTTATTTCCACCCGGAAAAATTGAAAATTTTGAAATTTCTAGTATAAAATAATACATTCAGAAATTTATAATAGTCACATTCCAATGTTTTTTCTTTGAATATTTTATATTTTTAATTATTTTCCTTTAAATATTTTATATATTTAAATATAACATAACACAAAGTTTCCCTTTTGTACAAGAAAAAATGACAGAGATATTTAATTTCAAAGCTTGGAATTCTTTCACATTTTCTCGGACTTTATTAAGGGGTCGGTTAAAAAATCTGAATGAAATATTCATTGAATAATGCATAGAATGAATACTTCATTGAAATTTTTATACCAACCCCGTAATGCAGACCAAAAAATCGTGAAAAAATGTCAAACATTGAAACTAAATATCTGTTTATTTTTGTCATACAGAAGGGAAACATTTTGTGTTATGTTCCTTAGGATGGGCGTCAACTTTTACTTAATATGACTATAAAGACTGGGGACTGTATAAAAAGTTAGTTTCTGTAATTTCACAAAATTGATTTTTTAAATTAAAAAATGCTATTATCATAAATGCTTACAATTTTTAAACATTTTTATAACGGTGCGTATATATTTGAGAACCAACGGTTGCAGAGATAAAAGCCTCCTAAGGACTTTGCTTTGCACCCTGTATATATACATACACATATAAATGTATGTAACAAACTTTGGAGAGAAAAAACTAAGCAACTTTCTGTAAAAAAAAATTAGTTGATAATTTACAAAAGTTACATATGCTAAAATCTACTTGCTATATATACTAATATTTTAATTATAGAAGTTGTAATAAATAAAATATTATAAAGAAAAATTATTGATAATTTTATGATTTACAAAGTCAAACTTACAGTTACAAAGATATAATGAAAAAACATTTACATTTTTTTTCAATAGAAACACCCCCGATCCTGAAAACTATTTTTAAAAAATCTACTTTCACTTGTAAAAAATCAATTTTTCCATTTTTTTTTAGAAAAAAAACTTTTTTTTCCACCACCTCAAAATTTCCTGGGAAATTTTACATCCCTACACTTCACTGAAATTAACTGAAAGCTCTGGCTTGCAGAATTAGAACAATTTATTTCCATATTTCTACTGCCTATTTAAAACTGATAAGGCGATTATTTTTTATTAGTTCTGTTTGAACACATATATTTCTCGGTCAGAATCATGAAAGTGAGTAACGTTTTATTACATTTTTAATGTAACCTAAGTTAATGGGGTAAAAAAAAGTCCAGCTTGGTTTGTTTTCACAATTATTGTTATTTTTATTATTTTTTTTTAGTGCGTTATTGCAGCAGGATAGTTTGTTTGCCTCATGAGTGCTACTGTAACTAAAACTTAGAATTGTATTAATATATTTGTTAGCTAATAATAAAAGAAACGGTTCCCTAATTAAACCTTCCCCATTATTTCTTATACCTGCAGTGGCGACATTTAACTTCTAAGAAAAAACATTTTTATTTAAAGTTATATCCTTTATTTAAGAAACAACACTCCCGAGATAAACAGCTATTCAAATACTTTAAAAAATACATAAATATTAATAGCACTATCGCTTATTACAGAGCATTTAAGATAAATTATACATGATTTATTAAATTTATTATTGATAAGGATTAATTTACAGAATGTTTAATGATGGTACCACCCATGAGGAAAACTATCACTTGTTAAGACACTTTTTGAAATATCTAAAATATTAATAAATTCATTTGAGAATAATTACCTGTTCACAATGCAGTAAATTATAAGGAATTCATATCTAGACAAGTTTTTATGTTTGATTCAGCAAAAATGTTTTAGATTGTGTAATACCAATCTATCAATAAATTAGAAAATCACCCATAACAAGAAATAGCAAAAACAATAATGTTTCTGCTGCAATTGATAGGTGAGAGAAAAAATAATAATAAAAGTAAATATAGTTGCTCAATTAATACCTGCATTTCTGTGAGAAATCCATGCATCACTTCATTATAGATGTAGGCAGCGCAAAAGGCTTTTAAAATGTCAGCTGAAAGAATATATATATATATATATTTTACAAATAAGAAAATTCAAACAGAGATGACACCTTGCTTAAAGTTATACAGGTGCAACAAGTTTAGAAATATAAATATATGCACTGAAAACATGCTTCGAATAAACCCCTCTTCTTTTCTCGCTACATGCCCAACTTTACTCATACAACTTCAAAACATATCATTTTAATTTAAGATAAATTTAACATCCCCCCCCCCCATAAAGAGCATATTTTCCCAACAATCACTACTTAATGAAATACATAAAACATGTTTACCTCCTTTTTGATAAGAATCTTCAAACATGTTAAAACTGGAGCTACGTCAATCTTCATCTTAATTCCAGCTTAAAAGAGAAAAACTAATGTTAGATGCAATAACTTATCAAATAATTTACATAAAAAAATAGCATATTACTCAGAGTTCAGTTTTGCCTGGGAAATGTCATAATTGCAAGTAACAAATTGCAAACACTATTAATAAATTTTAATTTAAAGCAACATGTTCAGTTCTTATGTAAAAGCTATTCTACAATATTTAAGCTTCTAAAATTAAATGGCTATAAAAAAATTATCAAAGAAATGCTGTCAAATCTCTCCAGATTTAATTTATCAGATGAAAAGATGAGCTAGATGCTAGATGAAAAAAATATCTTACACCAAAAAAAAAAAAAATAATAATAAAATACTTCAGTGTATCAATATTTGTGATTAAAAATTTATGTAAACAAATGCTTACAAAATAATAACGCTGACAATCTATTTTAGTGTTAGTAATTTCACATTTCAGTTTCATCAGAAGAAATAAATATATAAATAAAATAAAATGAATGTGTGGCAGCTTGTTCAATTTAATTTTCAGCTACTAGAAACGTTTTATAAAAATGGTTTGAAAATTACCATAAAGAAATAAGGGTAGTTAACAGTGACTAAGCAAAAATTAAATTTCCAGAAAATTGCAGAAGCAATCAGTATTGCTTGTAACAAGAAAAATCAAACATGTTCGTTATATAGCAAAAAAAGGGGGGGGGGGACACAAGAGTTTAACTTAAAATCAGTATGAGAACAATCTAAACAAACCCTGAAATTTCAACAAATTTTGATGCTTTGCGTAACAATTAATCAATCATAATGGCTTGGTATAACTAAATTATCGTAGCCTTATTTCATTTCACATAATTTAACTTTAAAAAGCTTTGAGATAGATCTCATAGACTATAAAGGAGAGATATTCGCATCAACAAGAATTACACAAAATACACTTACCGTTACCATTCGTAAAAAGACATAAGCAAACCATGGAGGTCAGACGGTATTACGATGATACACTTGACGCCATTAACAAGAGCTTCCATCTCATCACCAACACCGTTCCCGCCTTTCTATTATTGCCTCAGGCAATCGTCTTTCTTCTGTTGGGGAGGGAGGAGGGAAGAATTCTACGCAAAGTGCGCTCGGAGTCTCTGTCGTTTTGCTTCTTTCTTTATTTCTTCTAGACTTTCTTTTTAAAATTTCGGTGGTTTTTTCTTTCTTTTTTTCCAGGAAATTATTATTTTTTTCCTGTTGCATTTTATCGTCGATTTCCACATGAGTAGTTTCAAGCCTATTTTATATTTTTCTGTGCAATTAAGATTCATATGTTTTTAAAACTAGAGAAAATCTTTTTTATGATTGATAATGCTTTTGGCATGATAGTAACTTTAAGAAGTCATACGAGGAAGCCCAGACTCCTTATTTCCCAAACAAAGGTTTAATGTCTCGAAAAACGAGACGTCCTGGACGAGGACATCCTGAGAATATTGGATTAGAACATTCCGTGGATTGTCATTTCATAACAACCTGGGGATATCCTAGCTCAGTCCTGATGATCCTGAGGATCTAGCAGGACCCTCAGGATCAAATTAGGACGTCCGGAGGTCGTCGTGTGCTGTATGGGTCTATACTTTCTCGGCGGAACAAATTCTATTCTAATTGCTTAACAAAATTGGAATCTTCAAAAAAAGTGGTGGCCGAAATATAGATTTTTGCTTTTGGCTTGCATAAGATGTGTTTGTCTGATAAATGGAGCTTTTATGTATCACAAATAACGCATTTGTTAATTTTCTTCTCCTTGAATAATAAAAACTCTATTTAGCTGTTTATTTGCGTTCATAAACAGATTTAGAGTCGGATAATATGACATGTATGAATGTGTCAGACATAATTCATTACTTTTTGTTGTTTTAATGAGTTTCATCCAGTAGTTATTGCAGGAGTCACACCTGCAATAACTACACTAACTATTAATTTTGCACTTAATGAATTGTCTACAGTTTGTAAAAACATACCATTCTAATGCTTGATGTGGTGCTTAAGGCTGCTCTTCAGTCAGAAAAAATTTCGTCGTCAGGCTTAAGATGACTTTCCAATTCTATGAGGGGAGTGTGTCAACCTCAAGTGATTGACATTTCAACTACCAATGAAATGTACGATAGCTCATGGAAGAAGGGTCTACTGTCCCCCACATTTGACCTGTCACTTCAGGCAGCAAGACCCCCTGCTGTCCGTGTAATCCAAGAAATCAGCCAGCGGCTTGCACGTGTCCTCAACTACTTACAAAACGTTGCTCCTTTTCCGGTTCCAAGAATTCTCTGGCTGAGAGTTGAAACGAAGAGAAAAAATATTGTTACCCTTCTTTCATTCTTCCGAATTGTTTGTAAATTGCATATTTAGTGCTTTGAAAATGAAAATGTAAACGATACTTTTAAAACGAAGGTTTGTCTTTCTGAGAACTTGCTTCTAGACCTAATTTAGTACAAATTAATCAATCAAAATTTGCGATAAATCGCTTGATTTTCAGAAAAAAAAAATATTTAGCGAAAACTTGCTGAATGCTGTTCTCAGTTATCTTATATATAAGCGGCTTATTTTGTCTGTCTGTCCGCTATAAAATCCCACACCGTTTTACCGATCGGGAACACATTTGGTACGGTTAATGTTTACGACCCGAGAAACTCATCGCAGCAAAAATGAAAGTTGCACTCATTTAGTTTTTTTTTTTTTAATTAATTTTTTTAAATTTTTCAATGATTTTTTTGACCAGTTTTATTTTATTTTTGTATTGTTGCCGTCGTTTCCAACAGTATAATTACAGTTGCCGTGTGAACAAATAAAACAATGCAGTTGCCATTGTTATTGTATAACAAATATGCTAATAATAATCGAAACATTTCTCTTGCATAATGAGTGAGGCTTCGCTGTATTTAAATTGTATTTTATCGTTAAAAATTAATGTATACGTGAATTTAATTTAATCCTTTCTTTCTTTTTAATTTATTTATTTATCTTCTGCGCCTTTAATATTTTTCTTATTAGAGTGGCAGCACTCTTTTTGCCCAGTTTCGTTCAAACTTTTGTTTTGAAAAGCATAATAAAATTTTCAACAAGTTATTTCGATGATAAATCTATATTTTTAACAATCAATTTGATTATATAGTAAGTAAATATATAGTATTGTGGGGCAGTAAGCAAAGGGGCGTCCTCGCCGCCTGACCTGGGTAATTCAGTTTGAATTAGCAAACCTTTGCACAAATCATTGTAATACATATTTATAATCTCTAGAACAGTGGTCATTCCGTATGACTGCCGGGTTTACTTGTTGTTACATAAAGAGCGCTAATTCGTCTTGTAGAAAGCTTAATTTAAGAGCAGAAAATTTTGCGTTAGTATAATTAAAATTAAATTAATAAATAAAAAAAGAGCAACGAGATTTTGCTAAACAGGAGTAGCAAATGAAGATTTGTTAAGCTCCACTACTCTATTTTTTTTTTCTAAAACTAAATGAGAATGTTTGCGTTTCTTTCTTTATTTTATATAATTTATCTAGTTATTCTACGTTTTATTTTATTTATTTATATACACTTCTTCAATTGTGTTTTTCTAATTATTGCATATTGAATACTTGATCAGTATGATGAGACCACCACATTTATTTATTTATTTCCTTTGTATTTCTGTTATTTAAAATAAAATTCCTGAATCATTTTTCGAATAAAACATCCTGGTTTTCTTTTTTCGAATGGTATATCCGGCGCAGTTTTTCTTTTTCTCTGACAAAAAACGTTTTCAATGGTTCTTTTCTTTCTGTTTAGTTCCACTTCATTGGCACTTCAATATGTAGTCAAGTAATATATGTTTATATAAGCGTGCGCAGAGCTTTAGCAATGGGGGGGGGGGGGGAAGCTCCTACAGTGCTAAAGGGAGTACCAAAATGCACCCATAAGATGGGGGTCCCAGATGCATCTCCAAGGAACTTATGACAAATTAAACGCAAAGAAGCATATCAATTGAATACAGACGCGAAAGAGCTTGCCAGTTTTGTAATTAGCGTTCATTTTTATTTGCTAATGAGGGTACAATGGTATCTCTAATGCCCCGTACGTACACCTATGTGTATTTACGTATGTATTTTGATGATATATTAGCTGTTGTAAAATATATATTACTCAGCAAATTTAAATCACGAACATAAAACTGGGGATGTGCATAACATACTTTCGCTGTTGCAAAAGTATGTGGCAATTACAAATTCACCAAAAAAAAAGAAGAAGGAAGGGACGAAAGGAAAAAAAATTAAAAAAAAAAAGAAAGAAAATAAAGCAAATGGTTGGCAATGAGTTTTGAAGCAGTGGCCTTTCTTTTTTTTAAATGCATTTATTCATTACTTTTTTTCTTCATTATGTACGAAATATTAAATATTTATTGAAATATTAGGGTTTAAAGGACTTTTAAATTTTTGCCGTAATACACTGAATAAACGAAAGCGATAAATATTGTAGTTGCCATGAAAAACTAAAAGCAGTGAATGGAGCTAGAGTGGACTTTAAACTATAACATAAGAATCGGAGGGGAGCTGTAGCATACCAACTCGAAAAAATAAATTAACATAAATAATAATAATAATAATGATGATGATAATAATAACTCTGCTCCAGTTCCCTGCGCAAAAGGTATTCGAAACTTTCAAAATGACAGCCTGACTACTGGGACGGTGATATGCCTCGGAACCATAAGTCCCAATTTCTTATCCTGGCAATGCAAACGTTGCTTCGATAAGCGAGCTGAGGTGGTTGCTGTGATAATTTCTATTTAATACTTATCGAGAAGTCAGATGATAGTTTTCCTGGTTTTCTCTTATGACTGAATGCACAAAAACACCAATAGAAGCCCTCGCAGGGCGACAGCTTTTTACCAAGACCTGTTGAATCGAGATAAAATTTGTATGGTTGCCGGTTGAGGTCAGTGCTGCCAATTTGATGGGGCACACCGACAAGGGGGTATCCAGAATCCAACCGCTTTAAAAGTATTCGGAATCCAATCCGTACACGAAAGAGCAGGAGCAGTGGAGCAAAGAGATTTTTCTCGAAACTAGAGCCGGAGCATGAAGATTTGTTTTCCTGCACTGCTCCGATTTTTTTTAACGTTTTAAATTTTGTAGAAAAGATGAACTTAAAAAAAAAAAGACACAAATAATGTAATTTATCGAAATTATTCGGATCACGGAGCGGAGATGGAGCATGTATTTAGAAGTTGGAGCGGAGCAATGCAAAAACGTAGCTGCTCCAGATCCCTGCGTATTAGTACTTTTATTTGTGATATTTTTATAGGTAATATTTTTAATCATGAATATGGTTTAGGGATTGCTCAGTCTAAATTCAATTAGCAAAATCAAACAACTGTGAACAAATGTTAGGCCGTTGCCGCTGTTCTTTTCTGTTTTTTTTTTTTTTTTTTTTTTGGTGATTCTTCATATGCGGACTTACAGATGCAAATGTTTACTTTTAGTAAATGAAAGCACAGTATTATGGCATATTACATATGTGACTGGACTGGAATAATATACCATACACACAAGGCCGTATCCAGAGGGGGGGGCGACGCCCCCCCCCCCCGAAATCCCGAAAATTTTCGCAATGTAGCATATATTACTGCCTGAAACTTTCCTCTAGTGTCTCAAAGTCAGCCCCCCCCCCCGAAAAAAATTTCTGGCTACGGCCTTGCGATACACAAAAGAACTAATGTACTACACAAAATCGCTACTCCTTTTTCCAAGACCTTAATTTACGTACAAGAAAATGAGCGCAAAATATATCGGAAACAGGTTTCGGAACACGTAGGTATGAAAAATGATCTACCAAATTCATTTGAAAAACTCTTCCTACGTGGAAGTGCATGTTTAACAGTTGCTCATTTGTAAATAGTGTATATGAAATTGCAGGCATACATTTTTAGAATGCGTTGTTAATGCAATCACCTACGAAATATATTATTTTGAAATGATTTTGTTTCTCATCTCTCTTTTTCTTTGTTTTGTTTAGGATTTTCCATAACAGTAGCTATTCGTTGCTTTCTGTGGTTCATGACATAGCACAAGTTTTAAAAAAAGACATTTATGAATATAAAATTTGCATCTTTGTGCGTTAAAATGTCATTTTCAATACATGTTTATGATTGAAATAAATAAAATTTGAGACATGCGCGCTAAATTATGTGGGATAAGCACTAGCTGATTTGAAAAAGGTGCTTGCCGAACCCAAATAACTTAATACAGTCGAACCTTGCTATAGCGAATTCGGGATATAACAATCCCCCGCTAGTAACAAACCTTCCGAATGGTCCCAACTGAAACCCTATGTCATTAATGCATTTTCAAACGTTTATAACGATCACCAAACGTTTGAAAATCAGCTGTAGTGATCTAAAATTACGATTTGTCTCAACAACATTTCTTGCCATTTGTGCACTAGTCTCGTCAAACACCATGTTTTACATGGTGTATATAAAATCCAAAAGTTTACAGTCAACAATGACCTTTTTTTTCCATACTATGGGTAAATAATAAGGTAAAGTTTAAAAATTTGCTTACCTATTATAAAAACCGTATTTAAAGTTAATATTTTACTCCTCTACATTGATTATTGTTAGGTTACGCTAATTGAGATCGTAAATCATGTTCCCCTGCTTGTTAGTACTTTCGATTCCACGGGAGGCGTGGCTAAAAGGATTTTTGAGATTTTTTTGGAAATATTTTCACACTTTGGGCGGATTTTTTTGTTTTTAAAAATGCTCGTAATATTTCAAACATAGGTTCAAAAAAAAAACTGGAAATTGCTATTTTTAAAATTTTGGTAGCATGCGTCTAACAGCACCACGTATTTTTCCAAAATTCATTTTTTAACGATTTTTCAAAAAAACGGTAAGTGATATTTTAAAAAAGTAAAAACTACAAGACCGAGATATAGGCTTGATAAATACTCAAAAAAATTCCGGAATCCGAAAACTTCAAAGGAACTTTCTAAAACTTAGTCCAACTTTTCCCGTTTCATTCTCCCGAATTGCATGTAAATTGTATATTTAGTGCTTTAAAAATTAAAATGTAAACAATACTTTTAAAACGAAGGTTTTACTTTCTGGAAGGTTTGTCTTTCTGGGAACTTGCTTCTAGACCTAATTTAGTACAAATTGATCAATCAAAATTTGCGATAAATTGCTTGATTGCTTGAGCACGGAACGGAGCTGGAGTGGAATTGAAACTATAACATGAGTCGTCTAGAGTAAAAACCAGATACATCCACTTCCTTTTGATTTAAACTTTTTTACACTTTCTAATAGTTTAAAGTAATCTTCATATGGTGTAAATTTTTAAAGTTTCTAAAGCAGCCATATCGGGATACAAAGTGTGAAAGATTTGAAATGTTTCGGGCAGTTACAAAACCAGATTCCACCCACATCGACCATGCTTGTCAGCACATTTTTCCCTCCAAATATCTTCTAAGGATAAACTATTTTTGTGTTAAAATTTCAGCGTTAAAAGTCTATCCCAATGCTCTTAGCTAGAAATTCGAATTTCTTTGATATTAGTTTCTCGCCCGCCGTGAAATATTTCATTTTTTGGATGTAGCTGGTTTTGAAACTAGACGACTCAAATAAAAATCGGAGGGGAGTTGTAGCGTAGAAACTCAAAAAAATAAATTAATAATAATACTACTAATAATAATGAGTCTGCTCCAGTTTCTTGCCCAAAATATATTCAAAACTTTCAAAATATTGGCCTGACTCCGGGGCCGCCGATTGTCTCGGATTCGGAACCAGCATTCCCAATTTCTTATCGCAGCAATGCGTTGCTTTGATAAGCGAGCTGAGGTAATCGTTATGACAATTTATATCTAATATCGAGTAGTCAGATGAGAGTTTTCCTGGTTTCCTCCTATTATTGAATGCACAAGTGCATGAGAAAATGAAAGGGTTGGAAGAGGAGTCCCCTTTCTTTACAAACATCAGGTAACCTCCCTTCAGGTGGTTTCTCCCTTTCTGCAGTCCTTTCTTTTTGCACCAGAAGAATCTTGGGGTTTCTTTCCCTAAAAACATGTCCAATGTTGTTTGCCTTTGACGATTTTTTTCTTAAAAAAAGCCAAACTGGCAACCCAGCTGGCCCCTGGCGCCGTACGAATCGCGGGACAAGGACGAATGGCGGGGTTCCACTGTATATCTTCTACGTCATAACATCTTTTCCGATAAAGTTTATTTCAAGTAAATCTGTTTGTTAGATCAGGATTTGTATACGATTGAAAATTTCCCGTAGGCGCTGTCAGTTTTTTTCTGAACTGTATGAAATTCGGCATTGATAAAAAATATGTCACACCAATACGCTTGTTCAAAGGAACTTGGATCTTATGCTTAGAATTTGCATACTTGTGCTTCATTTTTTCCCGAAGGCGCTAATGTTCAGCATTTTTGAACTGTTCAAAATTGAACGAAAAATTGTTCGTTCAATATGTAAAATATGAAAATGAGATGTCCTCGCCAAGATCTTTCGAATGCAGGAAAAAAATTCTTTCGATTCGGAAAATTCTTTTAAAAGTTATTGGGGGGGGGGGGGGGCGAGACACACCGACAGACACAATTTCCCCATCTCAAACTTCCAATCTTTTTTTATTTTTCAATCTATATTTATTTACTTAACTTGTTTATGACTTTTTCCTATTTTTTACGATATTCTTGTGATGTGATACATACATTAGCCTTCTTTCGTTCTGTTTTTTTTTTAAATTTTTACGGAAAAGTAGGATAAAAAGAAGTAAAAGATATCGAAAGGTGGAAAAAATCTTATGAGAGAAAAAGTTAATAAATATTACGAATGGCATAAAAAATTATTAGAAAAAGAAAAAAAGAAAGCAAGGAGGTTGTTAGTAAACCCCACTCCCCCCCCCCCCCCCCCATCAGTCGACCTTTATCTGTAATTTTGTTTTTCAAAATTCCAGCTTTACCGGAAAATGTTGATGGATTTAAACAATATTTAATATTTTGTTTTCGGTTCTAAAACACAAGATATTGAAACATTACTTTCAGAAAGAGGCCAATTTAAAATTTTGAAAATACATTCATTTTTTCAAAAATCTCTTTATAATTTACGAAAACATTTAAAGTTTATCATTCCTTTATTCCTTCAGTAGAAAACGAAAAATCTCCCCCTAATTTAATTCATGAAAAATATTTTTATAGTTCTTTGGGAACAGGAATTTGCCCCTATAATAAAGGATTACATATAAGTGATCATAGCTTCTCCAAATCAAATCATGGAAAAAGCAGACTTGTCTGAATTTTCTTCCCTTTCGAAAAAAAAAAACATGTGGTCTGTCTTCTGTGTCTTCTAAACCCACTGAAGAGGGGGACCACACTTTCCCCATTGTCCGAATCCGAAACAGCAGCAACGCTTCCCGGAGTGAGAGTCATTAAGCTAATCGACCTCGTAAATCATGCCCCCTTGCATGGGAACCGGTGGGAGGCGTGGCTTATAGGAATTTCGAGCTTTTTTTGGAAATATTTTCAAACTTGGAACGGATTTTTTTGTCTTTAAAAATGCTCGTATTATTTCAAACAAAGGTTCAAAAGAAAGCTGGAAATGTTTTGCTGGTCTTGCTGGTTTTCCAAATTTCGGTAAGATACTTTAAAAATATTTTATAGAGCGAAACGTATAGCAGTACCACGTTTTTTCCAAAATTAATTTTTTAACGATTTTTTAAAAATACGGTAAGTGATATTTAAAAAAAGTAAAAACTAAAAGACCGAGATAATACTTATACGACCTTGAAAAATACTTTAAAAAATTCCGGACTCGAAAACTTCAAAGGAACTTTCTAAAACTTAGTCCAACGTTTCCCGTAGGTTAACATTGGTTTCGAAGATTTGAAACTCTGACTGAAGAGCAGCCTTAAAGCAGATTATTCCTCTTACATATTGTCAAAGCTATTGCAGGAACAATCCTTACTGAATTTTGTACCTAATTAATTGTCTACATAACATTATTCCATTCTAATGCTTGCTGTGGTGCATGAAGCACGGGTTATTCCTCCTAAATATTGTCAGAGCTACTGCATGAACAATCCTTTCTGAATTTTGTACCTATTGAATTGTCTACATTTTTGGAAAAACATTATTCTATTCTAATGCTTGATGTGGTGCATGAAGCACGGGTTATTTCGCCTAAATATTGTCAGGGCTATTGCAGGAACAATCCTTACTGAATTTTGCATCTAGTGAATTGTCTACAGTTTGGAAAAACATTCCATTCTAATGCTTGATGTGGTGCTTGAAGCTCAGATTATTCCTGCTAAATATTGTCAAAGCTATTGCAGGAAAAATCCTTTCTAAATTTTGTACCTAATGAATTGTCTACATTTTGGAAAGAATTATTCCTCCTAATTAGGCAGCTTTGAATAAAAAGGAATCTTCCAACAAAAGAATTTTGAGTTTAGTTCTAAATGCATTTGTATGTGAGCAAAGCTTTTACTTGTTAAACTAATTACTTTCGATTGGTTAACATAATCAATGAAATATATGTACCATAATTTAAAACAATGTAAATATAGTATAGTGTCAGACCTTCCCCCAGGATTGAAAAAGGGCAGGGTGCTACTGTAAAAAAAGGGCACTTTTCCAAATTTAGGGCATCTTACTGAAATAAAGGGCACATGTAATTTGAAGTAGGGACCGTTCATAAATGATGTCACACTTTTTTCCATGTTGGACCGCCCTCCCCCATTGTCACATGTTACGCTATGTTGCACAAGCAGAATGTCACACTTCCTGTTACCCCTGCCCTCCCCTTGTCTCAATTTCACGAACCCCTTTTCCCGCTAGAAGCGTGACATCATTTATGAATCCTCCCGTAGTAATACTACTTTATTACTGCCATAATTTAACATTTCAGTCAACCATCAACATCATCACAGTGAAACTGAACATTGAAAAATATATATATAAACTAATTTGACAATATTCATTTTTAAGATCGTTTTCAATATTTGAAGTAAAGCATGAAAAAATTTTGCTTGTATAGGCAACATCAACCAATAATGATTTCAAATTCAATAAAATATCTAGCAAGGATTTTCTGAGTTATACATTTTTACTAATTTATGAGAGTGTTTCTTTTCATTCCAGTACTTTTGAAGATCTGATCACCTCTAAGGAATAGTAAGAAAATAAGAATATATTTTTTCTTAATACAATAAAGCTTCAGTAATAATAATTAGAGCCCCGATTTTGATGACCTAAACGATCACTGAAAATGCCCTTTAAAATTTTTAACATGTCCTAAAAACAGCAAAATTGCAAAAAATGCCATTATAATTAATCAAGAATACCAATTGAAAGCAAGGGTTTAGCTTAAAATGACAATAGTACTTTTTAAAAAAATTAAAAAGAAGCAAAATTAATACAATACATTTTCATTAAAGATTGAAATAAATGTTTATGAAAATAAGGAGAGAAAAAGGAAATGTCTAATATATGGATTCCTCACACGTTGTCATCTTTTTTTCCCGCAAATGTATTACATTTAAAAACTTTTTTTTCTTGAAATAACTAGAAAGCACCATTAGATTGGGATTATTAAATTCTTTTTCATATTTTGAATAGTAAATAGTTTGAACGAGCATTTTTACATTTTAGTTAGTTTTCTCAAAGATGTAATAAATGCATATTTAAACCCAAAGACCCAAATGGGTGGGTCCCTTACAAAGATGAAAAAAAGAATTTTCTTATTAGTCTTTGGAAACCTACTGTTCTAAATTTTATGAGATAGAGAGTTTTTAAGAGTTGCAATATAATCAAGCACAGAATCATTGGAAGAGTTTCAGGCAACATACAAAAAATTACCCAAAGCCAAAAAAGAGAAATAAAATGATGTGAAGAAAAGAATCCTTAAAATCTCAAAAAGTGCCCGAAAAATTTCGCAACTGTCGGCCCTAAAAGAGATCATTATTAATTTTGTAAAATGTTTAAACTAAAAAAAAATTCCTTATCTATTTTATGATTTGTGTTTGTGATAATACTACTTCTTTTCATTATGTGATAATACTACTTCTTTTCAATTCTTTGTTTATTTAGCAAACAGTTTTCAATAATTGTTTATTGTTTTTTAAAGAAGTTAGATCCAGGTAAATTAACAATTTTCTCTAAAAATTTATTTATTCACAGTTTAGTATTTTCTAAAAAGTAAATAGCTGTCAATACTAAAATCAAATTTGAAGTAAATAAATAAATGAAACAATAAGTGATTTAATAATGGTGAATTATTAGTGATAAGCGCAATTTTCGACTAGCACGTGTTCAATATCGGCACAGTTCAAAAAAAAAAAAAAAAGCCAGAAACTATTAAAATAAAATGCAAAATAAGCAGATTTAGGATAGCATGTGTGAAAAATATCTTCTAATTTAGAAAATAATTGAAATTTGTACCCGATGCAAAAGGATTAAAATCTCTATTTCTAGTAGAATCCAATTTTCGGCGAAGCACGTGCACGATTTTGGCTGTTTCTATCTTTATACTTTTTTTTTTCTTTTTTAATTGTTAAAATGAAACGACAAATAAGCAGATTTAAGGTAGTGCATGCAAAAAATATCTTACAACTTTCAAGATAATTGAAATAATTCCATGATGGAAAATATTGAACTTTCAAAACACGGTAAGCAATTTCCGGTAAAAATCGGAGGAAAAACTAGTTTCTGTATGGCCCAACAATTAACTCCTATTTCTTTCTTCTTTATTTATTTTTTAGTGGACAAGAGAATTTGGGAAAAGGTCACGGTCTGGGCCTCAGTTACTGAGCGGTCAAATCGACTGGCTCCGGTGCCTCCCTGTGCAGAGAGAAAGAGGCGTGGGTTCGATTCCCACCTTTGCCCTGGGTGTATTTCCTTCTTTGTATATTAAAATCTGTTGTGCTGTCTTGTTCTATCTGTCATATTAGACGAGAGTTTGAGGCATATCCTTGAGAATAGCAAATAAACTCGAATATTTATGTGACCTGAAATGGTTGTAAAGAAAGAAAGAAAGGTCACGGTCACGTGTCAAAATAAAAGTTCGAGAAAGGGTTTTAGCATTAGCAAATGGTAGCCACATTGGCGACTTCAATGAAAACAATGGCCGCCAAAACGTGAAAATCGGTCGCCTTTGGCGACTGGCGATCGCGAGCTTTGAGCTCTACAAGAAGGGCGCAATTTCACTACCAAAAGGGCGAGATGGGCGCTTTCCCGAATCCAAGGGCGGGCAGGGCGCGGCGCCCTCCCGCCCCTTGAAATTACACATTCTGTATGTATACTGTTAAAAAAAAATTGAGTTTGTATTTTTGAGTTTTGAAATTTTTACATAATTAATTTAACATCAATAGCACCATGGTTTTTCAAAATTTATAATGTTTCACTTTGTTCCTCTGCCACCAAAGCTATCCTTCCTTTCGACTTTATAAGGATGAATTTTAAATCAACATGGTAAATGTTTATGCTCTTAATTTTGTGGTTTAAAAATATATAAAGCTACTATGAAACACTGCTGTAATTCACGCTCCTGGTTTATTTGCAATGGTGTAATCAAATAATGTTATAAGCATTCAACTGTAGAGTTCATAGATAAAAGTAAGACAACTTTCTTGACATTATAACTGTTGACGACTCTGCAAGAAGTCACAGTGGTCAAATTTATTTAAAATTTCTCTAGATCACTAAAATTACAATTGGTATTGTAGGTAAATGAAGAATGATGACTTTATTCATTTGTTTATTTATTTACTTTCAGGACAAATTCCATTTCCCGAGATCTGAACTATTTGGGATGGTTGGTTATCTGAATAAGGGAGGAAAATGGTTGGATAACTGCATGAAAACTTAAAGCATACTAGTTGAACTTTGACATTGCATGTCAGGTTAATACACTTACCTGCTGTAAAGTCCGAGTTTTGCTGGTAATAATGCTTTAAAAGGAAATTCAAGTGTATTCTTTATTAATGACGTAATAAAACATTTACAGGGTTCCCACCAAGTCACTTTTTGTTGCAAATTGTCACCTAAAATCACCTTTTTTTTTGGGGGGGGGGGGGTATCTCATAAAGTGATATATAACCACCAAACTTTTCCTGTTTTTCATGCTTATAATTGATTTTATTTGCTTCTTTAGTTGTCAGTCAAAAGATTTTTATTTTTTACTTGCTCTAAAATATGTAATTCGACATAAATATAAATAATATTCAAATTAACTTTATTTCTGTAGTAATCCCAATGCAAGCAAATTTTGAAATATTAATCTGTTTTTTTCTCTTTTGAGCCTTCCACTAGCATGCATTTGAAGTACAGTAAAACCTGTGAAGTTCACCACCTTTGTAAGTTGACCACCTGTTTAAGTTGACCACTTTTTTCAGAAACGGAATCAGCCCTTCAACCTCTACCTCACCCTCTGTAAGTTGACCACTAAAGTGCTGCACCGCACCGAACTTACACAGGTTTCACTGTACTTATTTTTGGTGTTTTAATGTTGGCATCAAAGAATATTCTGAATTATTTTTTTTAATAAAGAATAATAATATTCCTTGTATATTATAATATACAAGGAATATTATAATCCTTTAATATTCCTTATCCGGTTTGAAACAATTAGATAAACCTTTAAGTTATCTAATTGTTTCAAACATGCTCCTCTGATATTCTAAATGTTTTTATTACCTGTAATTAATTTTTGTGATCAAACATTTTAAATAATTTTTCTTGTTTCACACATTAAAAAATAAAGTTGATTCTGTAAATTGCTAGCATAATCGGTCACCCCTGGCATATATATGTATGGCTGCTTTCTTACTGTGTCTGATGAAAAACCATTGGTTTTTTAAGAATGATTTTTTTATTTGAGATGATAGTGATGTTTATTTATGGAAGATTAGTTAAGGATTGAACTTTCTGCTGTTATTAGCCTACTTTCCCAAAAAATAAATAAAGTGTGAAGGAAGTCTTAATGTATCGTAAAAATATCATTAAAAATAAAGAAAAGTCAAAGAAGCAATTAAATAAGGAATGAAAAATTTGAAAGTAGGGTTTTGAGATGGGCAAAATGTGTGTGTCGGTCCCCCCCCCCCCCAAAAAAAAAAAACTTTTGAGGAAATTGGCCGATTCAAAAGATCTTGGCGAGGACATCTCATTTCCATATTTTACTTTTTCATTTGAACAATTTTTCGTTTAATTTTGAACAGTTCAAAAAATCTTAACATTAGCTCCTATGGGCAAAAATAAAGCACATTACGTAAACACTAGGCATATGATAAAAGCAGGGGCGGACTGGCCCACCGGGACATGTCCCGGTGCGCCCTTTCATCTAGACGCCTCCAAAAAAAAAAAAAAAAAAATCTTTGCGACATTTTTCCCCTAATAATTTACAGTAAGAGAAATAAAATGAAATAATCTGCTTTTAGTAATGATTAAACTTTGTGCAAAGTAATAGAAATAAAATTTCACGTTAAATTAAAGCACAAATGAGCATTAAAACGCAGACATATGTTTCGGGATCGCTTGGAATCCCTTTTTCAATGCGACAGGGAGCTTCTAGATGCAAAACATCCAAATGAATCCATTTGGATGTTTTGCATCTAGAAGCTCCCTGTCGCATTGAAAAAGGGATTCCCTTCCCTAAGGGGCCGTTCATAAATGATGTCACGCTTTTCCCCCATATATTTGACCCCCCTCCCCCCATTGTCACAATATGTCACACTTCTTGTTACCCCTCTCCTCCCCTTGTCACACTTTGTCGCAATTTCACGAACCCCCCTCCCCCCTCGAAGCGTGACATCATTTATGAATGATCCCTAAGTAAAAGTTTGACTAGTCACATGGGTGCCAATTTGTTGGGTTGTTGATTTTGAGGGTCTCCGTTGTTTTCTAATGGGGGGGGGGGGGGTTACACGATAGCTCTGAAAGGGTGGGCACCTCTACTAATCATAAGTAACATATAAAAATAAATAAAACTAATGTAGTTGCATTGCATAGCCCTTGTTTTTATCATAGGGCACTGCGGAGTATTGCTAAAGCTTCATAATGAACAAACTTCTAATTATTTTCGAAGTTTGTTGCAAAATTTCGTGGCGCCATGTGAAGATTTCTCAGATCTTCGGCGAACAGTTTGGGAATCATTGCTTGTAAGTAACATTGAAAAACGTGAATGAAATTTTGTTGACCCCATTTCCTGCCTTATAACATGTTTTATTTTGTGATGTTGGGCGGAGGCGGGGGCCAGGGCTAGGAAGGGGAGCACGTACACAGTGTAGACAGACATGAACATAAGAGCTATGTTCAAATTTAAAAAGGCATATGGGCGATGTTCAGTTAAAATAAAACACGGGGATGCAGTTACTACAGTAGAAAAAAATTCATTTATTTTTCTAAAAGTTATGTCCTGAATTTCATTAAACAAGTGACTCGTCTCTTCATTGGTAATAACTAATAAAAAAATATTTAATGTAGGGAGATTTAAATCCATAAGGGATACAGTGGGGTCGATAAGGCATTTCTACGCTTTTCTAGTAGGTAGAACTCTGCTCCTGTACTTTATTTTGAGTTTTATTTGTTTTTATTTTATTTCAAATTTTGGATTTCGCTCCAAACCAGACTAATTTGACTCAGTTCAAATCTGATTTTAGCTTATTTTTATTTTAAGATTCTGTATCTAATTTTAATTTAATTTAACTATTGCTTTGATTTTTATTTATTTATATTGATAACAAAAAACAAACAAAAAAAACACATATCTTTTTATCGCAACTATCTTAAAAGTAACGTTAATATATATATTTATAGTATATTAATTTTATACATTTGGAATTACAGGGTTCGGGGATTTAAATCGAGTGTTTGATTTATTAACACATATTTTTTAACGTGTCATTTACGTAACTAATATGCTAAACATTTATAAGACAACTGATCAAAATGCTTTGTGCTAAAATGCAAGTACAAAGATAAAACAACGTAAAAAAACACAAATTCAGAATAAAAAGTAACGCAAATAGCTATTTCGAAGTTACAATGAAGCCTCTTCATCAGTGCAAAAAAGAAATGCTCAACACGCAGCTAGAAAGCTGAGAGTGAACAGGCAAGAACCAGAGAGACAACCGGTATTTATACCAAATGTGTCGGATTAGCGATTGACCAATCAGAGGCCAGGAACAAGGCGGGAGCAGAGCCCCCAAAGGAAAAGGCGGGAAACGAACTGGAAAAGGCGGGAAACGAACATGGAAAAGGCGGGAAAGAACAGGAAAGGAAAGAAAAATTATAAAAATTGTTTCCAAATGTCAGGAAAGTAAGGAGTGCTGGAAAAATCATTTACTAAAGAATTAGAATTTTTCCAAATGTGATAAGCTTCCCAAAAATCAAGTTCATAGACCGAAGAGCATTTACTGATAATTCTAGCAGAAGAAAATTCAAAACAATGATCTAAAGTCCAACAATGCTGGGCAATAGAAGAACGTGCAAGTTCTTTACGCTTAACATAATTTTCATGTTCTTTCAGACGGTGCTTTAAGGCACGTTTAGTCTGACCTATGTAAGAAAGACCACATTTACAAGAAATACTATAAATACCCCAGTTGCTGTGCAAATCAATGGGATACTTCAAATTTGTAAATTTTATTTTATTCACAGGGGAAAATGCAGTATCAAACCCAAATTTCTTCAATATTTTAGCAATTTGCTGACTGATTTTTGGATAAAAAGGTAAAATAATAGTATAAGCAAGCTTGCACTTAGAAAGATTGCATGAAGGTGAAGGCTTAATTAACTTGTTATAAATAGAATCAACGACCTTAGGAGAATAACCACGATCCAAAGCCACAGCTTTAATGTAAGAAAGCTCAGCATACAAAAAGTTAGAAGAGGAACATATATTCAAAGCACGGAAAACAAGAGCCTTGAAAGAGGCTAACTTTTGGTTTGGAGGGTGAGAAGAACATTTGTGAGGAGGAAGTGTAACAGCAAAGGGCTTACGAAACACTGAAGTCATAAAATCGTCATTACTTTTAGTAATTAAAACGCCCAAGAATGAAAGAGAACTATCAACTTCTATTTCAATAGTGAATTGAATGCAAGGATCAATGGAATTAAGCTTATCAAGTAAATGATCAATATCCACTTGCTTCTGATCAAGCAATACAAAACAATCATCAACATAACGGACATAATGTGGTCCATGGTTTCGAAAAGTTTAGTCTCAAAATAGTGCATATAAATGTCACTTAAAATAGGGCTTAAAGGATTTCCCATAGCTAAACCTTCAGTCATACGAAAGTACACACCATCAAATACAAACGTATTTTGCTCAAGAAAAACACGAGTAAGAGAAATAAGTTCTTCAATCTCAAAACTAAAGAAATGATATTCCTGAAGTCTCAATTTAAGACAATCCAATGCGCCATTAACCGGTACATTGGTGAAAAGCTAGTTTACATCAAAAGAAGCCATAGTTAAACCAAAAGGTTTGAAATCACGAAGCTTATGAACGAAGTCAACGGAATTTTTAACAGTGAAAGAATGGCCGTTCAAAAGAGGAGAAAAGATGGAGACCGAGTGTTTAGCAAGCTTATAAGAAGCAGTACCAATATTGGAGACAATAGGACGGAGAGGTATACTAGGTTTGTGGACCTTAGGAAGAGCATAAAATCTGGCACAGTGTGCGACTGAAGGAATCAAAGACCTTTTTGAAGAATCGCAAATGACAGGAGAAGACTTTACAGTCTTACTAATCAAATTTATCTCAATAGTGCTGGGGTCTTTGCGAAACATTGCTAAACATTTGTTTATTCATTAATAAAACTGTCTTTGGTTAGTTGGTCCACCGCCCTTTTAGGGGTCACAGTCCGTCCCTGGATAAAAGTTCGTATGAACAAGCTAATTGGAAGAAGCTCTCGGTGTGAAATATTTTTTTAGATTTGAAAGATTTTTGTTCGCTTTTGAACAGTTCATAAAAATTAACATTAGCGCCTACGGGGAAATTTCAATCCTATATAAATCCTGATCTAGCTGACGGATTCGCTTGGAACAAACTTTATCGGAAAGATGTTAGGCCAAAGATTATGTACAGATACGAAGTTCAACCTGAACTAAACGGGCCTATTTTTTTATGAAATTTTTTGACCGGGATTTTTAAGGATATTTCTGAAGGAATGAATGAATAACTGAATGAGTGAAAGAATGAATCAGTGAAAAAATAAATAAGTTTACAAATTCATGAACGAGTAAATTAATTAATGAGTGAATGAATATGTATTAACCATTGAAAACGGTACATTTGAAGTAATCAAGAACTAAAGCTAAATGAGAATTTAGAGAGAGAGACAGCAAGAGTATAGATCTGTATTTGGAATGCACGAAAGTAAGCTCGTATAGTTCTAGATGGAACTTTTGCATGTGAAGAAAATAAATGTAATGGTATATTTTTCTATGCTTAAACACCTATAAATCTTTTTTTCTACATGTGTTTTAGTGGTAATGCAAAGCTTATTCTCATTTGGTCACTTTTTTTTTTAATTGATCACTTCTTTGGTCACTTTTTTCACTTGTTTTGTATCATATTCTTGGTGGGATCCCTGCATTTATGAGGAAAACTTACATGAAGGGATAAGTGTTAAATAAAACTTATAACTTCACACCAGCTGATATGCATTGTGTTTATTTGTATTTAATTTTCAAGTGGTTTGGATAGAAGCCTGTTTCTCTCTCTCTTTCTCTTATGAGCTAAGAAAGTTCATTTTCTGTCATGGTAAATAATATTTCTTAGCCTGACTGATTAATTGTTAATAATTTCCTTAGTAAAAATTAAATAAAAACATTTTTATTTGAGTACTATTCCATATTCCTTTAAACAATTGATCTTTTGATCTTTTCTTTTCACCATAAACAATAGTTGCATGTGTTCTAGAATATTAGGTCTAGCCAATTCTTTCAAAAATGAATGGATAAGCCCACAAGAGAAATGATATTTAGATAGATATTTTGTGTATTAACACCTTTTTGATGTCTTATTTTATCTCCTTTTTTTTTTTTGCTTGCAATAGGAGCCTCAGACAATTTTTTTTCCTTTTATCTATTTTTCAGTGTTTTGATGCATCACTGCTATAAACATGTAAATAAATTGATTTTTATATACTCTACTTACTTTCTAGCAAGTAATTTCGACTTTTTTAGCATACAAATAATTGTTCCTACATGTATGTGGGAACATTCTCGAAGATTTATTTGCATGTAATTAAAAAAAGGAAAGAATAAGTACTTGACAAATTGCGCCCCATAGTCAAAGCAATGTTTTCCCAAGGTGCCTTGAATGGAGTACATTGAGATATTTTAAAGCAATTTCTGCTTATTTATTTTTAGCATTGAAAGTTATTATAGTGCAGATTAAATAGTTGTGAGATCAGATCATCAATACTCTAACATCTAATATAAAATAAAACTTTAATTCACAAAAAAAAAAAAAAAAAGCGCTTTGTAAACATTATTATCCCAATCTGCCTTCTTATCCCCTATTCCCCTATGGGGTAAATGGGTAAAATAAAAGCTTCTATCGCATTTTTCCTGTTCAAGAGATCAGTTTATGGAGAAGGGGTGAGAAACTTGAGAAACAGAGGTGTGGAACATTCTTTGGTTTTGGCGGGAGCTAGCCAGAGCCCAAGGGCTCGTTTGAGGCTTAGACCATATAGTATCTAGACGAGCCCTTCTATTCACTCGCCATTGTTAGTTCCTAAGCAGGAATAGTGGGGACCAGTTTGACTGACAGGGGTCGGAGATCAAAGCTTTTCGCCGTCCTATACCACGTGGGTGAGTCTTCTCAATTTCTGAACTTGCTTCTGATCTGTAAAAGAGCTGAGATTGCTTTCAGGCAAACGATCAAGACCCATTCTGTGCACAAAAGCACTAACCTGATTTATTAAACATAATAGCAATATTAACAATGAAAAGCGTAAATTTTAATTTTATTTTTAAATTTTTGGAGTATCATATTCTTGATTATGAAGAACAAGAAAGTCATATATATAAATTCACTAAAGCAATTGTTGAGAAATACTTTAAAATATGACTACACCATTTCTAAAATAATATCAAAGAATACCAAAAATGCGTAACAAATACACAAAATTAATTTTATTTAAAAATCAAGAGCAATTTTCAATAGAAATTAAACTATTTTTTCCAGTAGTTAAATTCCATTCTGCTTTATTAATAATGCCCGCCCCCTAAATAATAAATGCAACGTTGAAATTAACATTTCAATAATATTAAATCTTAAAAGACATGAACGATGCTTGAAATATACTCGCAGAAAGGCCGAACGTTCGTTGCATCACCAAGTATACATATGTCTGTGTTCGCTCCAGTTTATTTTTTATTCTCTACTTTTAATAATGTAACTAAAATTGTTAAATTTTCAGAATTATGTTTAAAATGCATTTCATGCTTCCCCCTTACCAATATATTACATATATATTGTATTTCTGACTGTATTGCACAACACTTAGATAATAAATTAATTTATTCCGTTTGTTTGCAATCTTAGAACAAACTTCATCTTCTGTAAGTCATTAAAAAAACAATCGCATTTTAATTAACGGTACAATGGGACCGTCCATAAATGATGTCACGCTTTTTTCCCAGTTATTTGACTCCCTCCCCCCCTTGTCACAAAGTGTCACACTTCAACATACCCCCTCCCCACCCCTTGTCACAATTTCACGAACCCCCCTCCCCCTCGAAGCGTGACATCATTTATGAATGATCCCAATCCGATGTTTTCAGTCCTACAGGCTAATGTCACATGACTATTAATTTTAGATTTACGAACTGTACCGGAGCAACATTAAAGTTTTAACTGACAATTTTCTAAAGAAAATAATTTTTTGAACTTAAAAAATTTAAAAAACTATTTTCAAAACTAAAATTTTTTCTTCATGCTGTTGCTTTCTTTAAATTTATTTCAGATTTTGAAAAGAAAAACAGCTTAAACGCTTTTGTTTTTCCTTCCTTATTTTTCAATGAACTGAAAAAGAAAAGAATAGGTATATTTGATGTTTGGCTTATTAACGTAATATTACAAATGTTTTTACTTTTCGCATTGATATCTCAAGGGCAAGACATAATGAGGTTGAAGTCAGTTAAAAACCTTGTAAAAGCAATACGAATTGTATTCATTGCAAAGAGCTTTACTGTATGACATTAAGTTTCACAAAAGGGGGCAAGAAACTAACTCCTACTCTCAATGAGCTCAATATATAAGATCATTTTCAAATCACTATTACTAATTAATTATTGATAATACCAATAAAAAAACACTTGTCCATTAATCTATGAACTGTTTCCTTGCGTGTGATAGAAAATAATTGTGCTAAAATGTGTCTGTCATACAATAAGAAATTAAAATAAATCACTCTTCAAATCTCTACGAGAATTAACATGGCACGACGAAGCCCTCTCTCACCGAAGGACTCCGTCACCTGTTTTCCGGGGAAAGACTCCTGCTTACCGACCACGCCCCCAGACCTTGTCTATCTAGTTTATGGTCTAAGGTTTGAGGGAAAGGGGGGCCTGGCGAAAAGGAGAAAAGAGTTGGAGGCTTGATTGGCTGGCTGGACAGCTTCAAGGCAGATTGACAGTTGCTGAATCACAGAGTAGAGAATATTCTCTACTTCTGTGTGCTGAATGCACTCCCAACCTCAAAATAAAGGAAACGTGCATTTCCCCAGAACTACCTGTTTATTGCATTCAACATCAATGATATTTTTCCCACACTGACTGCAGATCATCTGTTACTTGTTAGCATTATCTAAAAATATCCTACTTTTTCAATACTGAATTAAAAGAGATGAATCTCGACTTTATAGAACGTATTTTCGCATATTTTCTATTTTTCATCTTGTAAAATAATGACCAAAAATTGATTTCTTTAATCTTTTGCAGAATATTCTTTTTATATATATTTTTTTTATAACTTTTCTTCCCCCTATAGTATATTTTTCTTTCTTCTTTGCTGCCATTTTATTCACTAATTGCTGTGCAAGAAGTACACATCTCAGCTGCGCAATCAGTCAAGAGAATCAAGTCAGGGCGATTGCACCCGATTTTGAAATCAAGCTATATGTTCTACGCTGAAAGAGAGAAAAGGCAGGGAAAAGGTGTACATCACGCCTATCACAATAGGGCTTTATCCTGTTAGTGTGTCTGGTAGGGGGGATGTGTGCTCTTTGGCTAGAATATTTGTGTGCTCCAGCTGGCTTTATTTACAATGGTAAATAAGGAATCACCTTTAAATGTCAATGATAAAGTGCGGTTTAAACGTTGGGGAGCATGATAGACACCGCGCTATATCCGATTCCGCGGTATAACGAAGTTTTACTGTATTATTATTTTGAATTTGTAAGGAGTAAATATTTAGATTTTGATGAGGAGGCGAGACTCTCTTCTAAGCTTTATGTCGAGAGGAGATCACAAATTTTTAGGAGGGAGAAAACCGCAATATTTCAGTAATTCCAACTCTTCCTATTCTAAAATTTTACATTTGATGTTTAGCCTATCTTCTACAACCCTATCCAAGTTCCTAACGAGTCTACTTTTATTTCACTAAAATTATATAAATATTCTAAAATGTAACAAATGTTTTAAGTCCTCATGCACCCATTAACAAATCTGCGGGCGTGAGACTACCACCCAACTTCTTTCAACGGAGGGGATTTACGAAATTATAGCGGGAATTTTGCCCTGAAGTGGCTATATAATAAAAGGTTATGGGTATATAACTACAAAAAACACTATTTAAAAAATTGCATAGTTACTAATTAAATCCTCTCAATATTTATTCTTAAATATTTAGAAAGAAAGAAGAAGAAGAAAAACATTAAAACCTCCTAAATGTCACCTGTTTTTTTTTTTTTTTTTTAAGTTCTAGGAACTCGATTCGTATAGCATTGCACTGGTTGCCGTTAATTTACGTATTTTAGACCAGGGTTCGTGATTTTTTTTTAAATAATAAAAAAAGTGGATTTTTGTATTTAATCCTTGTGGGTTCATCCCTTTTTGATTGCACAAAAGAGCCTTGGGGTCTTTTGACCCCAGCGTACCTGAAGTTACTTCATTATCATATTGCATATATTTTTCAAATTTACACACAACTGTCGATTCCAGCATATTTTATTCGATTATGCGGGGAAATTTTCTTTACCTTACAGAAACTGATAATATTGCTTCGAAACGTAATAATAAATTAGTATATCTAATTAAAAAAAGTTATTAATGTTAGTGTTTAAAAGTTTTTTAAAATAAAATAAACAAAAAACAAAATAAATAATTAAATACATTATTATATATTTTTAAGCGTAAAATAAAATGATGAAAAGTAAGGTGCTGCTAAAAGATCAACTTGAAAATTCAAAAATTGTTCTTATTTACTTATTTATTTTTGAAATTCAATCAATTTTTTTATCAAAAATTCAAAAGCAGACCAGTATTATTGGATTATATGGGAAATTATTCGATTAAACGGGGATCTTTAACATTGCGTCTATAGGGAAATGTTCGGTTCCGGAAGGATTTATTCTTATAAGCGGGGTATTCCTTTATCTGTTACCGATTGAGCGGGGCTGACAGTATTTAATGAGAAAAAAGAAAACCAATAAAGACACAATCTAAGTAAAATTTTGCTTTTGTATTAAAAATATGATATTTTTCAAAGAGAGCATAAAATAACTGAAGAGGTATTTTCAATTGTTATAGAGCTGAAACGAATGGGTTTTGCAAGTGTATTTGTAAAACTCATAAATTTTTTCATTACATTTCCTATACAGTTATCTTAGACAAAATTGCAATATCCTCTCTTTTTTCGCTGACTTTAAAGGTCTCGTGTGTAGAAAACTCAAGGTTAAATTAGAATAAAAACAAATTCAAAGCATTATTTTACATAAAAAAATCAAACGAATAGAAGTTGAAACATGCCATTAAACACAAATGGTTCGTTAACAAGATATATAAAACTGAAATCGCGTTGGGATCATATATGACGCCAAGGAACTCAGGAGGGTTAAATCAGTTTTTTTTAATTTAAATCTGATTTTTTTTGTTGAACAGACTTGAAATGTTGTGGATATTTATTATGCTACAATTATAAAAATAATATAACATGTTAAACAACATATATAAAGCGATTTTCACGACAATAGCTATTTTTTAATAATAATATAGATTTTTAAAAAATGCAATACAAATGCATGTCTGATTCAAATCAAATTTAACCTTAACCTTAAGTACACTCTAAACACAAAGGAAAAAAAAAACACACAAATTTAACACGATTAAAAAAAAATTAAAAGATGAAATATATTTTTTTTTTTTTTTTTTTTTTTTTTTTTTTTTTTTTTTTTTTTTTTTTTTTTTTTTTTTTTTTTTTTTTTTTTTTTTTTTTTTTTTTTTTTTTTTTTTTTTTTTTTTTTTTTTTTTTTTTTTTTTTTTTTTTTTTTTTTTTTTTTTTTTTTTTTTTTTTTTTTTTTTTTTTTTTTTTTTTTTTTTTTTTTTTTTTTTTTTTTTTTTTTTTTTTTTTTTTTTTTTTTTTTTTTTTTTTTTTTTTTTTTTTTTTTTTTTTTTTTTTTTTTTTTTTTTTTTTTTTTTTTTTTTTTTTTTTTTTTTTTTTTTTTTTTTTTTTTTTTTTTTTTTTTTTTTTTTTTTTTTTTTTTTTTTTTTTTTTTTTTTTTTTTTTTTTTTTTTTTTTTTTTTTTTTTTTTTTTTTTTTTTTTTTTTTTTTTTTTTTTTTTTTTTTTTTTTTTTTTTTTTTTTCTTAAAGCTAGTGTTTCAGAGTCAAGCCCCCCCCCCCGAAAAACATTTCTGGCTACGGCCTTGGGGTATGCTTGTCTAATGGATGCTAATAAGTGAAAATCAAGACTAACAACTAAAAGTTGTAAAATCAAGCCGGTTGTGCCCTCCCTCACTATTTCAGATGAATTTAATTCAATACTTTTTTCCCTTCATATCATTAATATATCATTAAAATATGTCTGAAAACAAAGAATAAGTCAGAAAAAAATTATTGTTAATGCATAAAATAAGTCAATTTGTTCATTTTTAAATAATTATTGAGTAATTTGTAAACAATATTTTAAAATCGGGAGCTATGGTATGACAAAAATGTGTATGTATTTGTTGCTGCCCTCCCCCAAATAAATTTTGAACTTGTTAATTTCATGCACAGACATGTTCATGCTTGCTAACGCATACATAGATGTGTTTAGCAGACTAACTAAATCATCGCCTTTAAGGAACCATCGTCTTAAAATAGCTTGAATCACAAAAATGTTCATTTTTTAGTAAATCAAAATACATTTAAAAGGTTGAAAAAATATGATCCCATTGAGATTCCAAGTTGAAATTTTGCATAAACGATGATAAAATAGACAGAAATATTTGAGAATATTTTGAAAATTTTCCATTATACGTTTTTCGAGAAATTTAAAATTTAAATTTTAAGGTCATTTTTTTTTTAATTTAAAATTTTTATAAAATTAGTCATGATGCATATCATATGAAACCGCATTCATTATGCTTTTTACAAGAACATTTTATTTCTATTTGTTGAGGAGCCTGTTTTGTGTTGAAGCATACCATGTAAAAATGTGAGTTTTTTACAAAATAAAAGTCTGATAACTAAAAACGAAACAGGATAAAAATCTAAAAATTTGGATTTTTAATTTTCTTGAGAGGTGCAGATGATAAGCCAGATTTGAAGAAAATAAAAAAAAGGTGAGTAAAATTTTTTTCTCAGATTTTGGATCACTTGCATGGAATGGGAAAATTTTGGAATGACTAACCATTCAGTCTAGGTTTGTCTTTCGTTGGCAAAAAGGGCGACAGTTCTTAGTAAAAACAGCAATCCAGGCACTGCTTCTCACTGAAGAATGAACTCTACATGTATATTGTAAAAATAAAATACTTATATTTACAAAATTTAAATTTTTTTAGTTATTGAAGTGCTTAAAAACAATGTATTAAAATACCATATGTTATGATATTTCTACCTTGATTAATTGAAATAAAATTTTTTAGATAATAACCAATAATAACTTAAAAACAACTTCACATATTCATAAATATAGAACTTTTTTTACCCTTTAATAGGGCGGTGGTATAAAGTATACTTCACACAAAATTTACCAACTTAAAAATTTATGCAGTCGAACCTGTTTATCTCGACTGTCCGTCTCGAAAACCTCCCTATCTCGAAATTTTATATTTACCCTGCATTTCCACCCTAAATTCAATGTATTTTCCATGTTTATCTCGAAAATCCCCCCCCCCCCCCAAAACCTCTATATCTCGAATTCTGGTTTTGCTGCCATTTTCGAATTCGAAGTCGAGTGAGCTTTCAGCAGCAAACAAAAATGATGCGGAAATCGTAGCAAACGTAAAAGGTGATTCGGAAGAAGAGGAAATTGAGGAAAATACAAATGTCGCGAATGTCACTGCAAATAGGCGCCAAACCCACGAGAACAACCAAATGTACTGTCGTTAGATCTTCTGTTCATTCCTTAGAAATTAGCTAGGAGGCCAATAGGAACTAACTTTTACCAAGGCCGTAGCCAAAATTTTTTTTTTTTTTTTGGGGGGGGGGGGGACCCTGACTTTGAAACACTTATGTCGAGGAAAGTTTCAGGGATATGCTACACTGCGAAAAATTTCGGGATTCCAGGGGGGAGCCGTGTTTCCCCCCCCCCCCTTCTGGATGCGGCTTTGACTTTCAGAATATTTCTATGTGTGTATTTATTTCATGCCAAGGAGAAAGAGTTTGAGAAATTTTAAAAACTTCATTTAATTAAAATACAATATTTCAATGTAAAAACTTTAAAAAAAGTAAATTTATTTTTATTTTAACTAACTTCAAATTTATTTTTTCAGCTTTTCATTTTTCACTTATTTAAAGACTTAGCCAAAAAGAAGGAAAAAATACTTCAAATTGAAAAAACACAAGCCAAAATTCAAACTACTCAATCTTATTAAAATTCGGAGCGAGAAGTAAATGAATTATACTTCAGTTTAATTTTATAATCGAAAACTATTAAACATGAGCGCATAAATCATAAAAAAGTACTTACGATTCACTTTGATTGGATGTTTCGCGTATATCAGTTGATAACTCCGTACTAGTATTTCTGCGTTTGAAAGGGATTAAAAATGTTTCCAACAGAATTTGTTGCCTAAATCTTTTCATTCTTTCTTTTCCCCCTGCTTTTTGAGAAATTACTTGTTCGATCTATTACGAGTGATCAATGGATAGAGTAGCGTATCATTGCCAGGACAGACAGATTATATTTTTGTGCGTTATGTCAGTCACTTTTAGAATTTAGTTTGCATGTGATGTCGTTCAGCAGGTGTAGATGTATGAGCAAAAAAGCGGATAAGTGGCTGGGGATCAATTGCACCCCATCAAAGCGTTTGCCCCCCACAGTTAACTACTTGTATCATCCAGGAAGTATAATAATACCTCATGTGATGACACAGCAATAACCCTAAAGAGCCGACAGTCATTGTCGTCTTGACCCTTGTAGACACAGACAGTATTGGTTTCCGAGAACAATTAAACAGACCCATAGCTCCCAGGGCCCCTGCATATCTCCAGACTTTTTCTACGAATCTGTTTTATTTTTTTATTATTATTATTATTATTATTATTTTTTTTTTTTTGGCTTGGGGAGGAGGTTCGGTCGAAACCGATGATCACGAAGAACGAAAACAATTATCTTGAAGGGACCGGGGGATTGAAGCCTTGTAACCCTGGGCAAGCAGCAATTTGGAAACAGCATAAAATACTCAACTGGGTATGGTACTGGCTACCTGATGAACTGTGGCAACATGTGGGGTCACGACAGAGAAAAGCTATTCGGCCGGTTCCCCCTCCCCATATAGATGGTTTCAATTAGCAGGCAATAGCAAAGTTTTTTAACAATAGGAAATGAATGGAAAAGCGTGGGACTGAGAAAAATCAGTTTACTTTTGCTTCGTCCCAGTCTTATCTTATGACTATTGAATTTCTTTTTTGACTGTGAAAATATAGGCCTTTTATGTGATTATAATTTTTTTTAAATTTTATATAAAATTCTCTTTCAAAAAACAAAATTAAAAAAAACCCTGAAGTACTTTTTGGATTTTTCGGGCCTGATAATCACTGAAAAAGAAAAAGAAAAAAAGCTGAATAGATTGAAAGTGATAAAGGCATTTTAAAATGAATTTACACCGCAATTTCGTGCCGTGCCATAACAGGTTTTTGCACAGATAATCATTTGTAATCCAAACTTTTTTTACATTAATTTGGTTTTGAAATTGTTTAACAAAGAGCGTAATGCATAAAGTTTGAATATGCAAAAGGCTTGAAGCGATGACGAGAAAACAAATGATTGTGAAAGAAAATTTATAATGTGGTTGTAGGTTTTTCGATATTGCATACCGAAAGGAAAGCTACTTTTTTAAGGTGAAGTCTAGGGGGGACGAAATAGGACGTTCATTGTTCCCCAACTTTTTTACTCTAATAATATCAACGTCTCACTGTTTTGTAAAAAAACAAAATCAGTACAAGCAGTGTCAATTATTTTGGTTTCAATAACTTATGATGATATTTGAAACCTGTCCCCCCCCACAACTATTTCCTAGGCAGGCCAGCATAGCTGAAACTAATTCTCTGAAGATAACGTTTACTCATATTTTAACGCGCTTATTTTGGCGAGTAATATTTACCTGCGATTGTTAATTGTAGTTTGAGAGAATCAAGGAATCACCTTTTTTTCACGAATTTAAAGTAGAAGTAGCAAGCAGCCCATATGTATAGTTTTAAAAGCTTCTGTCTTATTTCATAAAGCTGTTAATTTACTAATTACTTATTTTTTATTATTATATTATTATATTTTATTATATTTAATTTACTTATTTTGAATATTAAATAAGTTAGAAAGCTCAGCGTCCCCTCGCGTCCTCCCTTGAAATTAAAGGTAAGGGGACGCATGAGTGAAAATAAAGAGGTGGGGGACACCGTCCCCCCGCGTCCCCCCTCGACTACACCACTGGCAGCAAACACACTTACGGAACAGATTTTGTGTTAGTTTGGAAATGAATTACAAGTTTTGCCTTTAAAATCCCTTCTCTCTCTTTAGAAGAATCTCTATTCTCTATAAAACTATGCTTCTCTGCACTCTTTCAGATAAAATTGTTCTTTCGCTACTGCTCCCTCAATATTTTTTAAGGTGCAAGTCAGTCGATTAGAGATTAATAGTAAGTTTTCCTTGGAGTCTAACAAAAAACATCCTTTCTCTCCCCTCCCCCCTCCATAAACTAACAAAATGAACGAGCGGAGCGACTTCCTCCTGCCTCTGATGATCCCCGATGGGCATCGAGTCGACCACAACCAGTTACCCCTCCTCTCCCCATCTGCTACATGAAGCGGGAAATCGCACTTATGTCCCATTCCACGAAAGGATGACATGCTTCGAGGCAACTGGTGCTGAAACTTAAATCCTTCCCTTAGAACTACCAAACAAACCCAATTAAAAGCATGAGGCATTGAAAGAAATAACAGTTTTATTTTTCAAATTTTAATGTGTTGAAATTTATTTAACTTTCCCGGCGAAGCGAGGAATTTAATCCCAACAAATCGTTTTCAAATTTACCAAAAGGTCAGAGGGTCAGACATGAATTGCCAAAAAAGGAAGATATTTGGGTAACCTCCTATGAGAGTAAAAAAAATATACATATTTCAAGCGCCTGAGTAAAAAATATATACATATTCGAAATTCAAAAAATATTTTCGTACAATCCGTGAATATAAGTTTTTTCATTTTTAGGTTTTCTTTTTTCAATTTTCTTTCTTTTTTTTTTTGTTTTATCTATGTATTTATTCATTGTTAATATTTCCAATATTATTACTTTTTTTTTTCAAACAAAAAACAAATACAACTTTTGTTAGTATTCTTATAATTTGAAACAAAACATTTTTTTTTTATTTAAAATTGCCAAAACGTATTAATTGTAGATTTGCTTCAAAGGTACAACGGTGCAATATCTACATCGGTTTGGTCTTTTTATAAGCAATCACCCAGACAACCACTGATATCTCTGAGACATCCAAAAAGATCCAAAAAACATCCTGGATATCTGCTGGATATGTTGGATATCTCACAGATATCCAAATAGCAACACGTTTTGGATATAGATATTGGGACATCCTGTGGATATCCAAAAACATCCAAGTCATGGATTTGGATTTCTGGATATCGCTGAGATATCCAGAATGTGACATGTTTGGGATATAGACATTTGGACATCCTATGGGTATCCAGACTGTTACTGTATAAGATATAGATATTTGGATATCCTGTGGATGACTGTGAGATATCCTCCATGAACATCTCAGGTATGTCCAATTCATATCCCTGAGATGTTATTTGACTTTTGGATACTGTTAGGCTTATTTATATTCACTCTGCTGCTCAAAATTGTTATATTTAGAAATTTCGTGGTTAATTAAAGTAAATAGTTTTTCTTAATTTTTTCTATTAAAACTGTGTGCTGAACTGAGAAAGTTAACTGTAATTTTCATCAGCTCACCTTCCGTGATCCGTGGTTTTTGGTGCATAGCTCAAATAATATTGCTGCAATGCAGTCGCATCGCTAGTGAGCAGTGTAGTCGGATCAGATTTTGTTGTTTGTATTAATATATTTTATATATTTTTGTGTTATATTTTGCTTATGATTATTAAAAGTAGTTCAGTTTTTTAATGATTATTATTTAATTACTTGATTTAATTGCTTTGTCGTAATTCCAGGGACATAATATTTCCCTATTTTTACTTGCAGGGATATATAATTCATCAGTATTTTTAATCTCACGCGTGTAATTAATCAGTATTTTTAATTTCACCCGTGTAGCTTTTATCATTTTAATTTCAGGGATATAATTTGTCTGTATTTTTAATTTCTGGTATATAATTTATCCGTATTTTAAATTTCAGGTGTATAATTTTTTTTAACTTCAGGTATATAATTGCTCTGTATTTTTAATTTCAGGAATATGTAATTTTTAACAGTATTTTTCATTTGTCATGTAAATTATTTCTACTGAATTCAGTAAGATTTGTTGGATAAAGCAATTTTCATGTCTTAAATTTGTCGTTTGGGTGAGGCAAGCAATTTTATTCTTTACAATTGGGATACAATTTATAAGTTCATTCTTATTGGGTCTATTGTGTGAATATTGTTATTTGTCATTAGTTTGTGGGAAAATCATGCCTAAAACTAAAGTAAACAAGCGATTGCATTGGAGAACTTATAAGAAAGTTAATGAATCTGTAAATGATGTGTCTATTATTGATAAGCCATCAACATCTAGTAATTTGACTGAGCAATATCATGATTGTAGTTCTAATGAGGCGTCAGGTTTTCCTTCTGATAGCTCGTATGAAAGTTCTAATAGGGAACTTGCTTAGTGTCTGACTCTGTGTGTGAGGAAAGTTCTCGAAACCGTGTGTGTGAACAAAATCTAAATTTGCTGAAAGACTCGTCTACCTGGTCAGTTGAGAATAACATATCTCATACTGCAATTAATGGTTTATTAAAAACACTTAAGAAAAATCCATTTGGGTCTGATTTACCAAGCGATGCACGAGGACGAGCAAACCCCTAGGATTGTAGCAATTAAAAATGTATCGTCTGGTATTTATCACCACTTTGGTATTGAAAACGGAATAAAAAATATCATTCAAAATATTAAAGGTACAGTTCTAACACAATCAACAATTCAATTACTGGTAAATGTTGATGGACTTCCTATAGCTAAAAGTTCCAATAGTCAGTTACGGCCAATTTTAGGTTCGTTAAGCCATACTGTGAATTTTCCTTGTATGTTCCCCATTGGTGTATTAAATTCCTATGAAAAACCCAAAAATCCTAATGAGGTTTTAAGTGATTTTGTGTATGAAATGAAACATCTAATCGAAAATGGTATATCTATTGATGGTAAAATGTGTAACATAAGTCTTAAAGGAATAATTTGTGATGCACCTGCTAGAGCTTTTGTATTATGCATTAAAAGCCATTCTGGGTATTCGAGTTGTAACAAATGTTTTGAAACTGGTATATTTTATAAAAATAGAATTTGCTTTCCTAATGTTAATTTCACTGAGAGAACTGATGTTGATTTTAGAAATAGGGATCCTGATGATGAACATCATAAATATGATTCTATACTGTTGGAGATAGATACTTTTTGCCTTGTTTCACATGTTCCATATGAGTATATGCATTTGATATGTTTAGGGGTCATGAAAAAGTTAATTAAGCTGTGGTTGAAAGATGATTTAAAATTTAGACTTGCTAATAAGCAGATAGAAAGTGTGTCAAAACAACTAGTAGAACTTAAAAACTGTTTCCCTAATGATTTCGCCCGAAAACCTCGTTCTTTAAAAGAATTTGAACGTTGGATAGCAACAGAGTTTCTTCAGTTTTTGTTATACACTGGGCCAGTGGTTTTGTCAAATGTTTTACGTAAAGATCTGTATGAGCATTTTCTGCTTATGCATTGTGCAGTTAAAGTATTAGTAACTGAGCCTAACAAAGAGATGGTATCATATGATCAGGCTTGGTTAAAGTGTTTTGTCCAAAGTTTTATACCCCTATATCCCACTCAGCATTTCGCGTCTCACAGACGACGGGAAGACGTCAGTTGCTGACGATTGAAGTGTCGCGGGGACGTTCGGACGAAACGTCCATGAGCACCCGAATGTCCGGAATGTGCTGACGTCCCCGAAGGTCCGTCATGGCGACGGACTGATGCGACTCTTTAGAGACGTCGTGGGAACGTCTCACGACGTAAATCTTGCACGTTGAGGCGACTGTTTAGGACTCTTTAGAGCTGGTATAGATACGTCGTGGGAACGTCTCTCGACGGAATCCTCGGAGGTTGAGACGACGCTTTATACGAGACGTCGCAGGACGGTCATTACGATAAAAGGACGCTTAATACTTTCTGTTTGTTTCATCCGATTTTTCAAAAAAAAAAAAATCATTTTGATAAAAATTTTAAAAACTTACAAATATTCAAACTTACATTGCCACATAAAGTAAATTAAATAAACAAATAATCTCAAAGTAAACTACTAGTCTTCATTCTTTAAATATAAATATATTAAACTAAAAATACATTATGAACCTCAATGATCTTGCAAATTCCATAATATATGTTCAGGCAATTAAATAAAAGTTTCACATATATATGAAACCATTTATTGCTCAACAGACAAATGCAATTTGAACATTTGCATTCTATAACTTCCAAACTCTTCAAAATTAAAATGTTTAAAGCTTGGGAAGTACAAATATAAATATTGTCATAGAATTATAATTACCCTTTCCTTTTCTCTATCATTGTATTAACTTCTTTTTTACCAACAGTTTAACATTAATTTCTCATTTGTTTGCCTATGAATTGGTGATCGAGGGTGACCAATTTTTTTTATAAAATAGTAGAACTATAACACAAAAATAAGACTACACATGAAAATACACTCAATTTTAGGGTTACTAACCTCGACTCTGCATCAACGAGAATTTCTGCCCTCATTAAAACAGCACCATTATAGTCAAGATATGTGTAATTAAAAACAACAAACCTTCATTATGTTGTTTAAACCTAAATATGCATTTCCTTACAGTTGAAAGCAAATGCATATTTAGGTTGAAGGGTTAGGTTTAAGTTGAAATATGAAATTAAAGTTAGTATACTGTTGTACAAAATTAATAGCAGTAAAATAATAAACATAAGTAATGGACGTCTGCAGGAAAAAAAGTATTTGAAGAATAAATAACTTAAAAACAGCAATTTACATTTTATTATCTTTTGGGGTACTGGATAAATACATCTTTTTCAATGCATCTATCTTCAGTAAGGATGGAAAATAACAATCAAAAATTTGGAAGCTAATTTAATGTAGGAATGATTGAATTGATGAAAGAAAAATTCATGCACATTTTATCCAACTCGTTTAAAGAAATAATATATGAAATGAATTTAACTTATATTTTACAATAAAATCAAATGAAACAATGAAATGTTAATTGCACATAAAAATTGAAACTATGTGAAATGAAAAAAGTCTTAAATTACAAAATTACAAAGCTTTGCAATAAGTAAAATTTATTTTCTAATTCCAGTTCTAAATTTTTATTACAATAATAGGCAAATCAAAAACACAAAGTATCTTTCTGAAGAAATTGTCATATTATTTGTCTTTCTTTAAGCTAGTTTTCAAATTCACACCTGAAAAGTAAAACAAAAAAAAATTAAGTTTTGCATTCCCAAAACATATTATTGTGTTCAAGAAATGTACATATAATAATAATACGCAGACAATTACATGAGTTACAATATGAAACTTTTAACCACTTTCCTCTTGCTTCTTCAAAATCAGACTGGACTGATCAAAAGTAGTGCACCAAAATGTTAAGAAAAATCTATTCCTCATTCCCGGAAAATTATTTATTTCTTGTTTTACTTACTAGATGATAGTACCAAACTATAATTGGGATCACACTTTTAAAATGTATTTCTCAGGGGGAAAAATAGGACTTTTGGCGTTGCTTTCTTGAAAATTATACAACCGTTAGAAGTTAAACACAGAAAAAAATTGTTATAACATCATTCAATGGCCCAAAATATTCATGAGTTTATCCAAATGATGTTATAAACAACCACGGAGTTAATACTATAAAGGAGGTCACTAAACTACTCAAGAGTCTGGTCAGTGAAAATTTTGGTCCATACAAACCCTCAAAAAAAGATGAATACAGACACGGCAGAAAATTTCAATTTGCAAAAACCTCGATGATCCAAATTCAAATTGGAAACCTTTGACAAAATTATTTATCAACAAAGCGAAACATAAATAAGAATCATAATGTTTTTAAATTGCTTGTTAAGTCAAGCTATGTACATATGATTGATACATTGCTATATTTTTCGATTTTGTAATTTTACAAAAACAGGACTTTTCAAAATTTTTATATGGACCCTTGTCAAATTCAACTTGACATGTTTTGTCATTGAAACCAAATGACAATAATAATAATAAAAAGGAAGAAAGAAACACCTAAATATTTATTATTAAAAACAATTTCTCAGTTAGTACAGCTCTTTTTCAATTTTTGACGAAATGTAAGAATCACACACAAAGTATTTCTGTTTGACTATTTGTATTAAGGTGCCAAAAAATAAAATTAATATGAATTATTTAACACTACCAAGTTTTACAACATTTAGAATATAATTTAAGCAAGATTTCACTACAATACACCTCGTACATCCATTTCAACATGTAACTAACACATCATTTAGAGGGTCAAGGGGCAGTGATATTCCACTAGTGTCACCCAGTGCAGCAAGCTGTGGACAATCTTGCTTTAAAAGTTTTTTGAAAAGCCCCTAATGCTGGTTTATAAGCATGTAGTTTACACAATTTTTAACAGTGAGGGAAAGAAATCCTCCTTAACTACATTTTAAATATAATGTTGTCACTAATACAGTTTAGTGAGAATATCAATGATATGCTGTTTAATGATTTTTACATTTGCCAATGCGCACACACACAATACCGGATCTTGAAGTTTTCCGTGGCAGGGTAAAACTTAAAAATGTGCCCCCCCCCCCCCCATTGAATTATTCTGGATATTTTTTAAGCATTTTTCACTTGGAGTCCAGTTATAAACATATGAAACTTTCATTAATTTTCCCATGGCATGGGCCTTTCAGCTCAACATTAGGAAGGTAGAGCTATATAAAAGACAACTGAACTGGAGATATGAAATTCTGACACTTGAAGGTGTTCCAGGTTTTTCTTTCCTGGAAAAATTTTGAAAACGATATGCAAACTGGTGAATTTTGAGGCTTTAAGATACGCATTTGGAACTGCAAAAATATTAGAGGAAAAAAAGCAAACAAAAACATTTTAAAATGTAAACTCTTTTACTCATAAAAATATAGAGCAAAATTAGCAATTTTTTTTTAATTGAAGGAGAGAGCCATTTTTTAAAAGAGCCAGTCACTAGTCTGCCTTCTCAAATGGCACTTACAAGCAGTACCGGATCTTCGATTTTTGCGAGGCGGGGCAAAGCAGAAAAATGCCGCCCCCCTCCAATCCTCCCTTTAAATTTCTCTATCAAGTCACACGCGTATTTTTTAATATAAACACTGAAGTAGGAAGGATAGGGTTTAAAGACAAAATATATCTATATATATATATATACATGCTGAAAAATCCTGAATGTACACTTTTGGTCAAACAGTAAAATTACGTACCAAAAGTTGCAATTAAAACCCCCTCCCCCTTAAGGAGGAATACATAAACAATGCTCTCTCGCGCGTGAAGGAAAATAATTGATTCACTGAGATTCCCTTTCCGCTTTAATTTTTTGCCTTAAGGCTGAACTCAAGCTTAGTACAGAATACAGTCTAGTTTTATTAATACAGAAAATAAATGAGCTTTATTAATACAACTTTTCAACTTTTTAAAAGATTAATGGTTGAAGTTGGACTTACAGAATTATTAACTGCAAAATGAAAAAAAAAATAAAGAAACAAATTAATCAATTAATTAATAAAATAAAATAAATAAGTAATAACGATAATTTAGCTTAGTTTAACTTAGTATAACTTAACGTCGAAAATACAATTAAAAATACAAATTTAGAGTTTCAAAATTTAATGATATCCCAACGAAAACAATAATGTGAAAAAGGGAAAAGTTCGATAGAACAAACGGCCTGCGGAGTAGTCGGTGTCAGCGATAAAAGAATTGATAGCAAACTGGTGCCAAGTTCCATAGCAAATCTTTTAACCATAGCTTTAAGAGTGCACAATGTTCTCTAATTTATTTTTAAAAAATTAATTTCTTTTAAACGGATTTCTAACTTGAGAAGTTTTAGTTAAGATAAATTCGTTCTTGAAGACGATATAAGAAGACAATTAGAAATTAACTCTTAAGCTTGCCACATGATTTTACTAACTATTAAAAACTTCTAATTGGATGAGTTAAATTTTTGAATGTAAGTTACCTTAATTAAAAATTGCCAAGTTAAAAATCCGAAGTAAAAAAAAACATTGTTTTTAAATAAATTAGAGAACATAGTACATTCTTACAGCTATGATTAAAGGATCTGCTATGGAACTTGGCACCCATTAGATATCAATTCTTTTATCTCTGACACTGACTAATCCGAAGGTTGTTTGTTCTATCGAACTCGGCCCTTTTTTTTACATTTATGTTTTTGATGAGATTAAAAAATTTACAAGTACACTTTTACAAATTATAATATTATTAAATACTGTAGTTAAAATTTCACTCTGCGTGCTTTTTTTTCTGCAAATGCATCTATTGCCTCATCATAATGGATTTGATGAGCGGTTTGGTTTTCTATTGCCAAAATCGCGAGATTTGATAAACGTTCCTGGCTCATCGATGACCGCAGATAATTTTTTATGAGTTTCAATTTGCTGAAACTTCGTTCACAACTTGCGGATGTGGTTGGAAGAGTACAATAAATCCGCAATGCAATACAAATATTGTTAAACGCATCCTGCAAATCATATGTGCATATTTGTTGCAAGAGTTGTAGCGGGCCAGCCTTTTTTATATCTCCAAATAATACTGGAGCTTGAACTTGAAAAACAGCGAGTTCCTCACAGAACTCGACTGCATTGAGATCCTGTTTATACTTCAGTGCAAGATCCGCTCCTGCCTTTTGCAGTTCTGTAGTCGAGGCATTTAATATTGAATAACCATTGAGGAAGGAAAAGTTTGAATTTAAAGCGGTTGCGCTTTTCATCCTCGTTTTAATTTCGGATAAAATTCTATCAAATACTGTTTTTATCGATACAGACACTAATTGAAGAGATTGAAGTGTTCGTACTTCGTCCTCGCACAATTCGTCGAACTGTTTTTTCCGCTTTACTATGCGTTTTCTTGAAAAAACAGGCTCAACTCCAGATTTTTCGGCAACTGGTTTAGCTTCTTTTATCCAGTGTTCCATTGAGTGTTCTCTCATTTTTTGCAATATTTCAGCCAAACTTTCCATTAATCTGATGGAACGCGCAAGAGTAATGTCAACCTTTTGGATTTCAACATTTACTCTATTTATTTCCTGCAGAATATTAGACCAAATTGTTAAATGAAAAATAAAATCAAAATTTTGCAAGGCAGGAATCAGAAGTCCGGCCTCGTACTTCGATTCCGCAGTAAGTGAAGTATTTTGAATTTCTTTCAAGGATTTTATTACTTCAGGTAAATTATTATAAAGTGCTTTCACTGCGACATATTTTTCCGACCATCTTGTCTGGCTACTTCCTTTCAAGCTTGTTTTCATAACTTTTTTCATACTATCCCATCTATTGGTGGATCCAACATAAAAACAATACACTTTTTGAATGATGCCAAATAAATTTGCTGCTTCCGGGCACGAACTGGCAGAATGCACACCGACAAGATTTAATGAGTGAGCTAAATACGGTACAAACTCGGCCAGCTCATTTTTTTCTGTGATCCTGGCTTGTACCCCCTTGTAAGTAAGCGCCATATTAGAGCCTTAAAGTCTCTTTTAAATTTTGTTGTTTTTTCAATGAAGTTCTTGAATGTTATGAAGAGAAATCCTGCAAGTTTCATGGAACCCTTTAGGGATCTCTGCGGGATCCTACAATTTAAGAAACTCTGCCTTATAATCTCTATCTAATAATATAGATAGATAGATAAACAGATGTTTTGATATTAATCAAGCCCAATTAGCCTAAGACATCTAACTGCCATCGTATTAATGACGTATCCAGGATTTTTGTTTTTGTTTCTGGTAGGAAGGGGTGTTTTGAAACCGTTTTTTATGCCTGTTTAAATGGCTTCTATTAAATATCGGAATTTTGAAACAATATATCGACGTATTCTGAACTCCCCTCCCCCTCTTTGGATGCGCCCATGGTAAATTTTAATAAATTAGATTTTTAATTAATGAAGAGAAATTTTACCATTTTTATGTACATTATGGAGAAAAGCTTATTTGATTATTTTCAAAAGTCTTAAAAAAACCTGAGTAAACACATACGATATTTCTTATTTGTTAAGGATTGACTGACAGGCCTTAAAATTAGCCCATTTAGATTTTTTAAAATGGGGGAGGGGGGTTTGATTATCCTCATGTAAAAATTGTAATTTTCGGAAATTTGAAAAAAATTCAATTCATTAATTAAGGTTTTATGCATTTTAGGCTTTTAATAAAAAATGGTGTAAAACTTTTTCAAAAGATGTTAGATTGCCACACTGTGAAAAAATTTTGCCCGAAAATACACGAGAATCTCCTGGAAATCATTTATAACGTTAGTCTAACGTTAAATTACAGAAACTTAAAAACAAGAAACTACAAAATCTTTAAAAAAGGAATTACAGAGAAGAGAAAGTAGAGAACATTCTGTAAATTGATTGTAAGAGATAATGTGCTGCAGTAGTGGCGACATCTGCGAATACACTGAATTACTATTTCTGGTACACAAAGTCGATCTAATTTGTGGTTGTGATTCCTGTGCCTTAAGCCGGCGAAAAAGCCCTCCGAAGTCGAGAAGGCTAGCCACCGGGGGCCAGCAGGCCATTTACTAAAACGGCAGTTAAATATTGCACGCCAAAAAATATATGATGCATTTTTGACAAATTTTAACTGGAAGACACAGATTTCAAGTTTTCAAGTATTCAATATTACTAACTAATAACTAAACAAATCTTTCTTTGTAGTTTTACAAACTACTATTAAGAAACTTGATTATTCAATTTAAAACAAATTCTTTGTAAATTTTAAAAAACATTCAGTTTCCCTTCTATACTTTACAAAAAAAAAAAATTATAGTGCATCTCCGTTTAGTTATTTACTTATTTCATAGGGAAAAAATCATAAAATCATGAAAAATATATTTTTTTCAATATTAATAGTCAACTACATTTTCTAATATGAAATCTAAATTATATACAGCTTCTTAATAATTTTTTGAAAATAATGATAATAATCCAATTGGTAAATACTTTTGAAACTGTGACCATTTAAAAATGAGTGTTTTGCTGGTTTTCTGAAAACAGCCAAGTTTTGGACTGAATTTTAAAAGTCTGTAATTGTGTGTGTGTGTGAGCGGGAGGGGGACGGATAATTGAGTCAAAATATCATTTTCATATCATATGAAAGAGATGCATCATACTCATACGTATATTAGAAGTAATGTGTTGTTGCCCCATATTAGGGATGTAACGAATATTCGGCCACTATTCGGTATTCGGTCTATTCGGCCTGACCGAATAGGCATCTCATGACCTAGCCGAATAGTTGGTAAGATCGAATTCGGCCTGGCCGAATATTGATGCACTATTCGGCCGAATAAATCTACTGTAGTAGAAATATAAAAAAATAAAGAAATTAGTAGATTTTAAACATTAAAATTGTATTATAGTTATTGCAAAACAATACATTAGTATATTGTTTTAATAAACAAAAATAATTTAGAAAAAACCCTACTTTTTTTAAACATTGTTTTTAGGTTTGACTGTACAAAAAGATGTTTTAAAGTTATATTATAATTTATACTTAGCATTTGCTCCCAAATACTCTCAACTGTTAATAAGGATAGAGAATATGAAACTTTTATTTTGTTTTTATTAACAAAGTGGGGGAAGTCAGACTTTGTTTGGGTAGACTGATTTATTGTAAATATTGGGCAAGAGAGAAATGGGAAAAACCAAGAATATATCATGAATATTAAGATAGCATAAGTTATTGGGGTTTTTGAAAATAAAAATATATTCCAGGTAAATGCATTAAATTTTAATAGATGTTTTAAAAATAGGTATGTAAAAAAACTCCATAAAATAAAAATATTAACTTTTATAACTTTTAAAATATCCTCATAAAAATTTTGTAAAAGTTTATTAAGAAATAGTATTTTTTTTTAATTTGAATTAAGTAAAATTATTAGTAAAATAATGCTAATGCCTACATTAAAACCTGTCACTTTTCTTCCCCTGGTGGGTGAAATTCTCAGTTTTATTGCATTCAAAACAATGCAGAAAATACATTAATTTTAGATAGTTTAAAATTCTTAACAAACAAGAAGTAAATCATACATCATGGATTAATGTGCAGAATTGGTATTTCACTTTGTGAATACTTTTAAATTTGAGAAAGAATTTCCTTTACAACGATTTTCTGGAAATTTTAATATTCGGCCTAAGATGTCCGAATAGTCGGCTTCGGCCTGGAAGACATGGCCGAATATTCGGTATTCGAGGCTATTCGGCTAAATCCCTATTGGTTTCATCCCTACCCCAAATGTCTGTCTGATCTGAAATGAAGATAGTTTTCTTCTGTCGGTAATGAACATTACAAACATGAAAAGAAAAATAACAGCAATGTTGTAAACAAGTATTATATCGCTAAAATGGAAAATAATAATGTATAAGATAAGACAAACTTACCGAACCAAACAAACCCAATTCTCTTCTCGAAGGCTAGGTGAAAGTCAGTAAAAATCATTTTCATTGATGAAACTACTGCTTTTTACGAAAGAAAGAGAAGACAGAATGAGATGTTAAAATTTTTGTTCGTTTGTATTTTACATCACTCTTATAGTTATTAACAAAGTGTAAATTGAGCAAAACTTACCGATAAGGAAGCACTTCCTATATTGTGATGAATCAAATAACTCTTTTCGCCTGTCTGCCAGGTCACATTAGGAAGATAAATATGAAGTGGACCCCTTCGAAATTCAGAATTTAGACATGTTTCAGAGGTAGAAAGCGTGAATCTATGTAATGATATATATTATATATGTATATATTCGATTGGTCAGGACCTCTTGGCGGTCCTGCAATTAGTTAGTTACCTGTCACAGATATGAGCGCACATACCATCTGGCATTCCCATTTGCTAATTACGAAAGTGCCATAGTGTTTTCTGAACACACCTTCCAGTTTTGCGGCATGCAGCATGTACAAAAAAGCGTGTAAAATTTACTTTTGAAAGAGCGCAATCACACAAAAGTCAAAGTTTCGTTTAGTTCCAGGACCATATAATTACAAGGGCTGGTGTGTAGGACGTTTTCTCCCGTCCACGGTGCAAAGCTATCGTGACGTCACCAAGTTGACAAAGCGCTTGTTCCCACTACTGCAAAACGAACTCCGAAGCCAGTAAAACGGAAGTTTTTTTCTTGATTTTAACGTTGTAAATGAAAAAATAAAAGGGGAGGGGCACAAACACAAAAATGAATATTTATTATTATTTTTTGTTAGGAATCATTTTTTTAAAATTAATTATCGCAGTTTAAATCTTGGAATAATTATGGGGTGATTCACAATGATCTCGCACTTCGAGGGAGGTGGGAGATTATAGAAATTGTAAGTTGATGACAAGGGGAGGGGAGGAATCAGAAGATAAAATTTTTTACATAATTTATTTCATTTATTTATTTGTATTTACATTTTGGTTTTATTTTGAATCGTAAACATCAACGCTGATTAAGTTTCAATGAACTTTTATTAGAAAGTTCACATTTAAAAAAGAATTTTCTTGGACATTTACAATTTTAAGACAAAATAGAGCGGTTATTTTTACAGGATTAGAAAAATTAATATTATCTACTAATTATGGTTACTGTCTTATATATTAATTATGGTTTTTGTTGTAAGCCTAAATTTCATTTTGTACAAATTAAGTACAAATATAATTATTAATGTTATTACGCTCAAAAATGTCATTCAAAAATAAAATAAAAAATGATCTATAGAATAGTGCTTTGTTTCGAAAATGCAAGTACATACGCTTATGTATTATAGCGTGTCAACTGACAAGGAAGGGGGGTACATTGAAATTTGACATTTTGTAACAAAGGGGTCGACATTGAGTCAAATATATTGAAAAAAATTGACGTTTATGGGTGGAATCTACACGCTCTTATTAATATATAATATAGATATATAATGTAATGAATGAAAGAAAATAAATAAATAAATATAGCCAACCGTTTTAACATATTACGCAGAGAAACCTGAATTTTAGAGAGTTTTCTTTTGCTAATAATAATTATCCGATCTTTCTAATTTTTGATTCCGAAAGCTTTTTTTTTTAATGTTGGCTCTGAAACGATCAGTTTAAAAAAAAAATGTGTTTGCAAAAAAAAAAATAAAAATAAATAAATAAAATAATAATAATAATTATCTCCTATTTTTTAAATTAAGTTCTGAAAAGGGTTTCTTTTCTTTTAGGCTCTGAAAAAGAACCTTTTGTTTGTCCTTTTTTCCTGTTCTAAGAAGAACCATTTTTTAATTTTTATGTGTTTTTTTTTTTTTTTTTGCTTGCATTTCGTCTCTTAGAGCAGAGTCTCTTTAGGCAGATTATCTAATAGAGCATTATCTGCATTATCATCTACTAAATGCATGCTACAGATATCTTCAGCACGCTTTTTAGGACTGGTCATTTTTAACCTATGTTTTGCCTCTTCCAGAGTAGTTCTTTTCATTTTTCTTGCAGTTCTCTCAGCCTCAGTTGTTCCTTTGGGATTTTTATTGCCAAGTGAAAGTTTCAAAGTCGGCACTGCCCCATCTTTCAGAACTTTATTGCAATCAGAATTTTTAAGCAATCTTTTTTTCTTATCATCCTCGGAATCGTAGACTGTAAAATATTCGCTACAAATTCTAGCGTTCTTTTCATGCACTGGATCTTTCCATTTACATTTTTGCAACCATATCTTCTTTAAATCCAAATCCTTTGAAAATACGTGGTAAACAATATCGCTATCCTTTGTTTCTCGATAATAATTACAGCAACGCAGAGGATCAGAATGCACCGAGCTCCCGTTTTGTCAACCCAGTGACGTCAAAACAGGTTTCCCCCCTTTCGAAACTGGTCGAAAGTCGGCACTCATTTTTACAAAGGAGTGGACCAGCCCTGGTTTAGTTCCATGTTCCATTCATAAGCCAGACTTGTTGTCTGCTTCTATCAATTATTCGTACGTCTTTCTGAAACCGAAAATCTTGTGGGAATAGGTTAACTCTTTTTTAAGAAATCTATTATATGAAGCCGCCCGGTTGGCGGCTTCATATAATAGTAAAACGAACAATGTTAAAGTAACTAGCTTCTGTATGCTGTATGGAACAAAAGAGTTTTTAAGCTGATGTCTGGTCTGGTGTCCTTATGGGGTTATCAGGCAGTAGGCCAGAAGTACTGCAAAAAGTCCGACCGGACGCCGAAAATCAAAAGCCTCAGTGCCGTGAGACAGCCCTTGGGGGAAAATGCTCGCATGGCTCTCCCCAACTGAACTTTTCAACTCAGGACCATACTTTCAACTATTGATAGATAAAAACAGGACCATATTTTACTAAGGGGGTCCTGGATAAAAAGGGGTTCCAAGAAACACCTCTGAATGCAGACATGCGACGCACAGGCATAGATTTTTTACCGCCAAAAGAAAGCGACGGTCATCTGTTCGTTGAAGGTCATTTACGTAGTTTCATAGCAGACAGCCGGGTAATTCTGAGGACGGGGCAAGATTTGTTTTCAGCAGAGCTTAGAGCTTTGAAGTGTTATATAATGGTAGGAAGATAATGCAGCAGAAAATAGTGAAAAATCAGGAATACATTTCAATTTCACTCAGAGTTTCACTTCAAGTTTTTTTTTCACTTCAGTTGAATTTGCCGCCCCCCAAGAGGTGCCGCCCGGGGCAAGGGCCCCGGCTTTCCCCCCCCTAGATCCGGCACTGCTTACAAGCGCCCCCCCCCCTTCCCAAAATGATCTACTTTGAAAATTTGTAATAGAAAAACTATTGTATTGTTTGAGCATAGCATAATTTATATTTCACTATCACCAGGGGGGAAACTTTGACTTTTTTAAATTAAAATTTTGACATTGCAAAATTCCCCCCCCCCCCCTAAAGGGAAATTTTGCAAGGACCACATGCTAACCACAGGATCCAGCCGACTGATCAATGGCGCAGTATATTCAGATCAATATATTCAGTATACTTCAATTTTAGTTTCCGAGAGTTTATACATATAAATAATTCTATTAATTGGTTTTAATGGTTAGCAAAATAGCCGATCAAGGACCAGATCGGAGAGTCAAACTAAGATTGTAATTCTCTCTCTCCAAAAGTTAAATTTTCTTAATTAAACATTTTTAAATTTTAACTTTTTCTTTCTTTTGTGCATCACAGTTAAATTTGCCCTCTCCGAGAAGTCCGGCTCGGGGCTGGGCACTCTGCTTGCCCCCCCCCCCCCCAGGCACGACACTACACACATTTATAAGAGAGTATTACAATCAAATTAATCTTTTCGAACTGATATTGCAGTACAGCTAGAAGTTTTGATTGATCTTAAGCGTAGGTCTTTAATTTAATATAGATTACGTTATGCTGGACATTTTGTATCCCTTTCCCCGCTTCAAATGAAAGAAAAGAAAAGTTTGGTACAAAAGGGAAAAGGCTCCACAAATTAACAGAAAAGAAATCATGCAAGTGCGAGACGCTGATTTTTGGTATTTCAACTCCATTGAAAAGTATGCAGTTTATTCCGAATGATAATTGTAATCACAAAAATGAATGCAAAATTGATTTTTTAAGCAGAAATTCGATGAACGTACTAATAGATTTCATGTACTGTACTTGAAAACACAATACAAAAAAATTGCGCAATTGATATACAAGCATTAAAAGCTAATAAGTTTTTAATCCATTTTGAGTGTGAATCCCAAAAGGGCATGACCTGGGGCGAACTGCACCAGATAGTGATGCCAATGCAGTGCAGAAGGTCAATTGTCCCCCCAACTTGAGAAATATAATGCATTTTTATGTGTGTTCGCAATATCTATTGAGGTTATACCCTTTGCCCCACACCTTCGGGAATCTTTTGAAATGACAGGCAAAACCTGAAGTCTTAATTTGCCTCTGACTACATAAATATTTACATTTGGTTGAAAAAATATAAAATTTTATACACAAAGAAAACTTACCTTTTTCACAGTTGGACAGTTAAGTGTGTACCATTCGGCTCCCTCGTTTATGTTTTACATTTTCTTCCTTAACAAAAAGCGAAAAAATACATATAAATTCTTAAAATATTGGAATATTGCATATGAACACACACTAATAACAAATTTAAGAACTACAGTGGACATCAGTTAATGTGGTCACACCTGAATGAAATAGAATCTATATACAGTAGAGCGCCGATTATCCGAACTCCAATTATCCGAACAGCTTATTTCTCTATTTATTTTTATATATCCGAACTTCCAATTATCCGAACAGCCTATTTCTCCCCGACCTAAGGAAAAAAAAATTCCTAACCGAACTTCTAATTATCCAAACACCCTATTTTTTTCAATCCCCCTTCCCCCTGTTCAGATTTATTATGTGAAATCGAGTCCCAGATAAGTGTTTCGTTGGGAGCAGTAACAAGAGAATAAAAGGCTTGGTGAAAGGGGGTATAATCAAAATCAAAGCACAAAATTCCTGTTCATATCACCTCCCATTCGCAGTGACCATTTCATTGTAGTTCTTTCTACACCGCAATAGCCCTGTATAGCCGTATGCCTTGAAGTGTGAAGGTTTTTCTATTGTCACAATATCCCTTAAATTGTCTGTCCAATTATCCGAACTTTTGCTTATCCGAACTAGGGTCTGTCGCGAAGTGTTCGGATAATCAGCGCTCTACTGTAACAATACCCGAGGGAATATAATAAATGATGAAAGATTAATACTAGAAAAATTTATTTTTTGATAAGTTAATAATTTCTCAATGTATAAATTTTCATTTCATTGATAAATCATGCTTTATCTTATTGCTCATAACTTTCTTTTTGAGCAATGAGCTGTCTGTTTCATTCTCATTAATAACAGTATTTTTTAAAGAGACAATAGTTTAATAGCTAAGATCAGTATTTCCCCAACTTTCAACATCGTGTAACTGTATTATTATTTTTGTAATGCTGAATACCCCTCAAGAAAAAAAAAGTAAATATTTATACATACATACATATATATAAATAGTTTTATAATAGTCAAAATGCATTTTTTCATTTTTAGTGCACAAATCACAAACATAATATATATATAAAAAAAGTATTTCATAATAAAATAAGCAAAATGAATAACGCATAACATTTACTGCAATAAGTAATTAATGAGAAGTATTATGTATGGTCATAAATATATCATTATAATATATAATTGCAACAAGACTTCTTTGTTAGATACTCATGCTCAATTTAAAACCAGAATGATATTAAAGTTACACAGATTATGCTGATATTTCAAGAATTCACCTGAAACTAATTCCAACTCTTCTTTGCCAGCCAAATAAATTATTTCCAGACGAGTTCAAAAAGAGCATAATTTTTCGATTTTGTTCTTAAAAATTAGCCAAATTAGCAGCCCTAGTCCCTGGCGCCATTCGAATCGCAGAACAAGCATACGCATAACGAGTTGAGTTTTACTTGAACAAGTTGTACGAGTAGAGAGGCAGACGAATAGTGGGGTTCCACTGTATAATCAGCAGGAAGGGAAAGCAGTGGTGTAGTCCTGTGAAAAATGGTGGGGGATGCTTACATATACTAGCATCAAAAAGTGGGGGAACGCTTATGCTAAAATTCAAAACAAGTGGGGGGACGCTTGTGTTAAAATAAAATAGTAGAGGGACGCCGTCCCGTTGCAACTACACTGAGGGAAAGGAATCAACAACTCCATTACCAACTATCTTTTGCTACAAATTTAATTTTGTCAAAGTTGCATGCCCTTTAAGTAAAACAATTGAGTTTCTTTGCATTAAACATTAAGTTCAGTTTAAAACAGATGTTTAACCGATGTTCTGAGCCCAGTGCACCGCATATTCTTCCCTCTAAGCTCTTTGCGTATCACTGGGGCGGGGGGGGGGGGGGGTATGCGTACTACACTTTCGGAAATATTGGCTTAGATAAATATAGGGAGATTTCACTGTATATACTCTTGCGGATACAATGTTGTCAATTAATATTGATATCAGCACACAATCTTAACTTATATGTTACAGAAATAAAATGAATATACCTATGGGGAAAGAAAATAAAAATAATAGTAATGAGAAAATGTAGTAAGAATATGAAATTGTATCAATTATTGCCTATCTGCGTTTTCACCAAGCAAGACATTCATATAATATTCATAATAATAATACTGCTCCTGAAACTGGCATTCATTTCTTACTGCACATTTGGGTATATAAGAAGTGCTTCTCTCATGTGACGGCATGAAACCTCTCGGAACAGATTTCCGAAAACAATTTGCAACCCGTTTAAATATATAATATTTTTTCAGATTTAAGCAAAATAATTTTTGTAAATTGCTACCAATAAACAAAATTTTGAGCACACACACAGTCTACATAAATTATAATTAATGAAATAAATTATTTCATAATGTGTTTATATGTACAAACTAATGAGACAAGTTGATTTAGGTAATGTTAAAAGATTGATAACATCAACCATGATAACGTATATCAATGTATAATATATAGTACCTATAGCTTTGGTTCAATACCCCTGCAACGTACAACAAATGAAATGATAATGGAACTTCTTGAAAAATTTAAACAGAATAATGAACAAAAATTTATTCATAATAAAATTTCAATTTGTAAAAATAAAAATATTGTAAGAAAAATATGACTTGCACAAGAATAAAAAATTATTCGTTTGACAGATCAGCAGCCAACCTTTATTCAAGAAATTTTGCATTCAAAAAATAAAGCGGGAATTTTTTTAAATGCATTTTACTGAAGATCAGAAATGGAATGTTTAATTTTGCTATTTATTGCAGTATTGTTTTATTTTATTCAAGAATATAGCTTTTATACCATAAGTGTTTCTTCGCAAAAACTGTGAGACCATTAATGCATAAGATATTCCCAGATAGCAATTTTCATTTGCAACAAAATTGCAGCAACCTTGCTTTGCAAGATTGGAAACTTGCAGCAAGTTCATAATGCAAGCCTGAAAGTTCATAGCAAGACTGTAACAAGTTTACGCAAGTGCCGAAGTCACCACACTTCGCACTTGCAGTGAACTTGTCATGCAAGTCACGTCAAATTCACTGCAAGTTTGAGACAAACTGGTACAAAAGCTAGCTCTGCTATATTAAATTTTCAGCAAGTTCCTTGTGAATTTACCATTGACGTGCAAATTTGCTGCAAATTATTTGCAAGTTTACCAAGTTTCCTGCAACTTTGTGGCAAGATAGTTCGAACGCAAGCTTTGTCATATCAAATTGATCAATTTCTTGTATCAAATTTGCTGCAAATACCCTTGGCAAGTTCACTTTTTTCCTATCAAGTTTGATGCAAATTTGTGGCATTTAAGCTAATTTCTCTTAGATGCATTATTCCAAAATATTCACATTTACCACTTTTAAGAAAAAGAAGCAGTTTACATATGAATGTCTAGATTGTCAAATTTGACATCATTTCTTGTTGTCATGTTTAATCCTAAAATAAGATTCTTTGCACTACATTAATCAAAAACATACAACTTTGATTCAGGCTTAGTCTATATAGATTAATGCACTTCAATTTGCATGGAGTTTAATTTACTAGTTATTTTAGGCATATTATATTCATTTTTAATGTACGATCATGCATTTAACAAATTTTATATAAATAAAATCATTAAAATAGGTACAAAACATAAATAAAACAAGACTAAAATTGCTTATTAATATACAAGCTTTATTTTCACTATTTTTAGAACACTTAATGTTACATGAATAAGAACGCTTAATTTATATATACAATATAAGACCAAAATTAAGAAGTAGGAGCAGCACTCTTAAAAAATCACAAGACTGAAAATATTTAATGTAGCTGACTACATACCGTAGCATCAATATTATCAGCTATGAATTACCACTATTGCTTTCAGAAGATATAAAACTTGTATGTACACACAGCGTATATACATATATTTACAAAAATTGGAAGTGAATGAAATTTGCAAAATACATTTAGATGATCAAACGAAATTTAGTTCATATAATCCAAAAAAAAAAAAAATTCTGTTTATGAATGATTAATAGGATAGAACAATAAAGTAATACTAAGTCACACACAGTAGTGCAACTACTGGAATCTTGCTTGAGAGCAGTTTAGACACAGGAATTCATCACATATAAACAAGTTTACTTGTTTGTGTGTGCGTGTTTAAAAAGAAAAAAAAAATATTTTTCAAAGAGAGGTTTTCTTTTTTTATGTATCGTAAACTTTTCACATTGAAAAATGTATATGTAAGCAAATGGATTTTTATCTCCGAAACATCTGTGATACATATAGAATCTTTGTTTGTTCTAATTGTTATCTATATACTTTACTGCTTGATTTGTATTCATTTATGATCTCAAAAAATGCGCTTAACAGAAATTATAATTTAAAAATAAAAAGAGATGTTTAATTTGCATCCCTATTTTTAAATTCCTTATTCATTACTCATAAATATATAATCACTAAGACAATTTTTTATCAAAAATTCCTTTTTTTAGTTTTTTTTTTTCATTTAAAAATTTTTTCAAAAGTGTTTCATCTAAAAAATAAAATGAAAGATCAAGTAAGTAAATGCTTGATACTTTAAGATTGGTAGTGACCCTTTACCCAGAAAAGAGAAATTATAAATTTTTAATTATTAAATTAAGTTTACAAGCAATAAAGAAAGAAAAGGAAAAAAAGTAAACTACTGAAATAAAATTTTAAATAAGCCATTCTAAACCATCTTATATTAAAATAACTTCCAAAATAACTGAATGATGCAAAAGTATCGAAACCTCCGTCCCACAAGAGACGACTTTCGGCAAAGCACGTGTTCATCATTTATATGTTTGCAAAAAAAAATAATAAATTTCTAGCTGAAAAAAATACAAATTACAAACATTTAATTAAAATATTTAAAACATTACTGGAAAATTCTTTTTTTTAAAATCAATCTAAAAAAATATATGTTGCTAAAAGGCGGAATTTTGTCCCCCAGCACAGAGTAGCAACCCTGAAGGTATCCTGCAAACTGTCTCCTGTCTTCTTTTCTTGTCTTTCCATCCTACAACAGAAAAAAACATGCTTTTATAAATACTATAAGTTACCAAAGAATTAAAACATAAATCAAATGTATTTCAGATAATCAAGGGAGGTTGCTATGCAACAGTCACTTTCACAACACTAATTAAAGGACTGACACTTAGTTCTTCTCTCTAAGTTTTTGAACATTAGGTTGTATAGCTGTGACAAAGTATATCTCAGGTTATTACCACATCCACCTTTGCTGAATATTTGATCGTGTATGCCAGTGATTCTCAACCTTTTTTTTTCCGTCATACTATGAACGTTTTCAACAGTTGGCGGCACACAAAAAAAAAGATAAGTTTAAAAGTTGTTTACTTACCTCTAATACAATGTGTAAAATAGTTTATTATAAACATTTTAAGTTAAAAATATGGTATTTTAACTGTACAAACAAGCTTTCTTCTACAGTGTGCTTTTCTTTTATTTAAACCAACTTTACTTGTAATAAAAAAAACATTATAATTTTTATTATATACATTTCTGAAATTTGGGGGTACACTAAAGTGCCACTTCACAGTGGTTGAGAATCACTGATGTATGCTAATGCTGAAAATCTGTATTCATAGAAATGTGTATGAAAACTGCACTAAGAACATCAAAACTTCTAAAGAAACTTGTCTGAAAACAGGAATCATTTACAATAGTAGTAGATTGTTGAATCTACAAAAAAATGCTGTATTGTTAAAAAGACATCATAGTTTACATTGTAACCGCCAAATAGAGTGAACTAGTTAGTTTTACTCTCTCGAAATTCTTCGCCTTCCCAAGGGGTGTGCCCTCATGTTGAGAACTGTTGTTATACGGCAATTCATTCACATGAAAACACCAGCTGGATAAGAAATCAATAAAAGAAACAAATCAATTTTGCTAGGCAATAAGCCATAGACAGCAAATCAGACTTTAGAATAAGGATTCCATTAACTTTCACAGTGACAAAGATAGCCTCTAGCTTAATTTGGTATAGCCTTTTTCAGATAATAAAAAGAATATTACCCTTGGAGTTTTCTGACTTTAACCAATCGCCTCTTGGTTTAACCAATCGCCTACAGCCTCTTTCATTTTCGACTCTGTTGCATCTTTATATACCCTCTGGCAAGTATCTATAAAAAAAATAATAAACTATGAGAAATGCAACAGAAGCTTGTAAGTTTAACAAGGCCTTGAAATAGAAAAATTAATCAGCCAAAACCTGTTTCAAAAGCCATTATTAAAAAATTGTTTTTTGAAAAAAAAAAAGTTGAATTTTAACCATAGAAAAAGTTTTAAAAAATGTCAATATTTAAATAAGAAAAGTTACAACTAATGTAAGTTACAGTTAAGTTCTATATTTCTGTACATATATACATATGTATTTGTTTACAGTGGCAAGGTAAATTATTCACAATATCTTAAGAAAATCAAAGGTTTAATTTACCAGCGTATTGGAGTTTTCTTTTTGCTGCATCAGTACATTTTTAAGCCCAAAATTTAACAGATTTTATTATTTATTAAAGTTTAAAGGCAAAAAAAAAAAAAAAAAAGGCAACTAAAATGCTAAACCAAACTGAAATAAGTTTCTCAAAACAATTAATAACAATAATACACAAGTCAATGAGGATGAATAAATTTCAAGTAGAAACTGTAAATAATAAATTATGCTTCAAGAGAAACATTTAAAAAGAATGCATCAAATTGGTTCAGAGGTACTCAAAAATAGAAGAGGGAAAAACAAAGTAGCATGCACAATGCGGACACTCTCTTCTGTAAATGCCTTAATTAACTGTCTAAAAAGACAGTTAATTAATATGCCAGACAAAGATACAAAATTCTTCAGGTTCTTCCTTGAATGGCGCGAGAAACTGACACATCATTTACACTGCATTCCAACAGTTAAACCTATCCATATTCCTATATTTTTAAAATTCATATTTTATTTAAATGTTTTTACAAGGAAAAGCATACTTACAAAAAATCAAATTTGAAAATTTCTGTTGCTAGGAAGAACCTCATGCATTTCATTTGCTCCATCTCCCCTTGACAGGAAAACTTTTTTTCAACATCTCGGTTAAAAAAAAGAAGAAAATTTCAATGTACCCCTTAATATTAATTGTATTAAAAAACGGATTATTATAATATATATGATTTAACTGCTTTTTATTTAAAATTGAACTTTTATTTACATTTGAGACTAATTTTATAGCTATCAATTTTAAAATAACATTCATTAAATTATTTAAATTAATGGTTCAGGTAGTGGACAGTTTTAAATCTGGAAGGTGTTGCTGGTGAACCACATGGTCGTTATAAAGTTTTTGGCAAGAAATCTACCCTCTCTCAGAGACAACTTTATCAAATGATAATAATTTTTTTTTTTTTTTTTCAAATTCATAACTCAATCCACAGGCGATTTGTAATATTTCAGTCGCACAACAAATTAAATATATATAGCATAGAAGATTACCCCTTTAGATTAAAAGAAAATTTTGTTTTACATTCTTACAGCTCTTTCGCCATCACATATTTTCTTTATTTTGCTTAATTTATTTTTTAACAATTAGGTTAGAATTTTTAAAAAGCATTATTGAGTTTTCTTCTTCGTCACAAACTGTACTTGTGTTTTCATGTAACGAAAAAACAATAACAATGTAAATTAAAGTGGTGAAAGTAAGGAATGTTCTGGATACGGAAGATAATTAATAGTCATCTTTAATAATAAGAATTTATGAAGATATTTTATATTGATTAAGTATAGGATCCAGTTTGGTTTTATGATATCCTGAGCAACTTTTTTTTTTTAAAGAAAGGACTTTCTAATTTTATTTAACTATAAACAAAATAGTTGATAAAGAAGTAAAATCTGCCTTAATATTTGGAGATTTCCAACTTTTGTTAATGTCATAAAACTTTCTCTTTTTTTTTTAAGAAAAAAGTTTGCTCCTCAGAACCAAAAAAAAATTTTTTTTCATTAAAAAAACAGGTTAACAAAAAACTCAATAGAATTCAGCGTGTTCAAGAATATATTTATAGGCTTGTAAAATAAGGTAGCTAGACTATTGATTTGAATTCAACAGGTAATAGAAAAAGGGAAGATCAAAATAAAGCCACAAAGTAGCTAATATGAGGAATGAACAAAAACAAATTATGCATTAGTTTCAGCTGTGTTAGCCACATACTAGCCTTCAAGGCCAAATTGAAATATACAAACATTTTACACCAAAATCAATTGAAATATCAATAGATAAAATTCAAGAAGGCCTAATAGCAACAAACAAAATTTAATGATAAATACCTTAAAAACTAAATACATATCAATAAATATTCAAGAGAGTACCACAGCACCAAAATTAAATATGATACTAAATATCAGAAAAATGATAATGAATTTTTAAAAAAACCTAATTAAATTACTGTTAGAGCAAAATTAATGATTTTTCTTAGAATCTTAAAAATTAAAAATCTTAGGGATCTTAAGGATCTTAGTACGAGAACGAAAGGAAATCTAAAATCATCAAAATAAAAAAAAGTAATTTTAACACTCAAATTAAATACATATCAATATATAAAATTCAAGAAAAGTACGCGAAGCATCAAACAATGCATCTTAATTTCACAAAAATGATATAATATTAAAAATTAGAAACCGAATTTAAATAGAGAAACCAAATACAGAGTGAATCGATCTAGTTTCAAAATTAATTTAACAAACTAAATTACTATTCAAGAGAGAAAATAATTAAAAAAAAAAAAACACTAACAAACAGAAAATTAAAAATGCAACCTCTATAATTAGCTGAATATTTTGCAAAACGAATAAATTAAATAAACAAAGAAAACTTAATTAAATAAATGAAACAGACAAAATTTGAAAACTAAAAAAAAAAAAAAAAAAAGACTAAAAGAGAAAATTAAAAATGCAACCATAAGTACGAGATAATGAAATCTAAAATCATCAGAATATTTTAAAAAATAAAAAATCCGTGGTTAAGGAAAAATCAAACATCTAGTGGAATTACACGTTAATAAACTACTTGGGGATCGTTCATAAATGATGTCACGCTTTTTCCCCACATTTGACCCCCCTCTCCTTTTGTCACAAAATGTCACACTTCAACGGATCTCCCTCCCCTCCCCTTTGTCACATGTCACACTTCTTGATACACCCTCCCTTCCCCTTGTCACAATTTCACGAACCCCCCTCCCCCCTCGAAGCGTGACATCATTTATGAATGATCCCTTTACATGGAATAAATAGCTCTATCACTAATAATACTGTACATACTAGAGTTAACCCTAAATCTAGCAAAGCCAGCATTTTAGAAGTACAAAAAGAATCTTTCTTGAAATATTACATGCTAAAATTAAATCTCAACAAATTGAGTACCAAACAAATAAGAAAACATACTCACATCCTAATGCGATCAGGAAATAAAACTCCGAACTTTGAAGAATTGTCTAGAATTCGATGCGCGACCACGATTAGCACGCCAGCTTCTTTCTTTCGCACGTGGGTAGTGAGCATTTGCATTCTTATCGCCAAACTTCCACTCCATGGACAGCGCATGCGTTGGATGACAAACTTGCCACACTTTTGCAGCAAAATTGCGATGCAAGGGAGTGTTTGCTCAAATCGTCAACCTTGCAATAATTTTGCCGCAAATTTGTTGCGTCTAATTTGTCGTAACAAAAGCTTATCAAGGAAAAGTCAAACTTGTTGCAAGTATCCATGCTCTCTGAGTTTTGTTTAACGACACATCCATTTGTATTTAGCAATAAACGCTTCACTTTATTTCAACAGAAAAACAAACTTTTAAATACCGTTAAATGTAGCATTGATGAATTGCACTCGAGAAACGCCAAGTAAACAGTTTACATCAGTGGCGTACGCAGAATTTTTTCAAGGGGGGCAACTATTATAATTGTTATATTATGCATAGTAAGATAAATGGAACATGTGGTGTAAAAACATTGGTTTTTCTAGCAAAATTATATTATGTGCTTTTTTATGAATACTGCTTACTTTTAAGAGCAAATACCCACTATGATGGACAGAGTATGGTACTTTCCAGTGGCGTACGCAGAACTTTTTCAAAGGGGGGGGGGGTTCATAATTTTCTGAAACTACTAAAAAAAATTCGAGTATGTAATAAAGCACTATTATTTAGGCCTCAAGGGGGGGTTAAAACCCTAACACCTCCTCCCTTGCGTACGCCACTGGTTTACACTTAATAATCGTACACAACAGTCACACGTGGATTCATTATTTACACACAAAAGGAACAAATTACCGACAAACTTTCGTACAAGGAAGTATAAATAGAAACTTACATAATAAATTTCTTCTACGCGTGTATTACTTTTTAGATTCACAGAAAATAATAACATTTAAAACAAAAGCACCACGAAACAATTATTATACAAATATCGCAAATAAGCACCCATCGCACGCATGTGAAGAATTTGCTAAAAAGAAGTTATACGTTTCAGCTGAAGCTAATACATCAATGGGGATCTTAAAAACTTGTATGTAGACTACAAATAAGAAACATGTAAGATTAATCAAACATTTCTACGCATGATGTAAAAGAAAAATAATAAACTTAACTTACACCATACGCCTAACGCATAAGCAAGGCGAAGCGGAGCTAAAGAGTTGACCATGTGACCATGGCGGATGAATATCACGAAATCGAAATGCAAACAAAATCATCGATGATTTACTTTTTAATTACTACCGCATTAACTAATATTAGTGTTTAAAAAATAGGAATTAGGTTTTAAATCGATCAACAATCTCTTTTTTCCCTTTATTCTAGGAAATATATCTTTAGGCGGAAATATCCTTTTTCATGCGTAAAAAGGCTGCAAGTAGCGTCGTGTAAGCGAAACTTGATGACGTCGTCGAGACTGAGGCTGCTGACGAATATCTGACCAACGGCAAAAATGAGATTTTAATTGAAAAGAAAGCTATCCAAAAGCAAAAAATGTGTTTTTCATTTGCTTTCAACAATTCTGTCATATTTTGACTCCTTTATTTCTTAATATTTTACTGCAAATTTAGAAAAAAACGTCAGGAGGACGTCACATACAACCGCCCTCAGGAGGTTACACGGCGACCATTACAGAACGTCCTTCGGTCCGACTTTGCTGAGTGGGATGGTAAACAACATGTATCTCACAATGTTCATGGGTTATTGCATCTTTGTAAAGATGTGGAACATTTTGGTGCTCTAGACAATTTTAGTGCGCTTCAGTTTGAAAATTTTATGAAAGAGTTCATATGACTTGAACTCTCGAGTTTATTCTTTTAGCAACAAACAACTTTGCCCCTATCGCCGAAACATTCGGTGATGGATGGGGATGTTTTACCGGTTAAGTTACCAGTAAAATATATAGAGGAACTGCAATGCTTAGAAGGTGCGCTTTTGAAGCCAGAGATTTTCAATTATTTGGTATGCATTAGTTGTTTCTTTTAAACCAAGGCTTTCAGTGTATCTTGAATTAATTTTTCTGTGAATTTTTATAGATTAACTTTACGTCAAACTGTGGGGGCGTAACTGTACTCCACTGTAAAGCGGATCATGAGAAAACTCCTGACAGACGTAGTGGCACAGGAGTTCAGCTGGATGGGAGCGAAAGGAAAGGGTGTATTTTATAAGCTGCAGCTGACAAGAGTGATATTTGGTACTAATTTATATGTATAAAAGAATATAAATAATTTTATGCATTAAAAGTGAATACATAACTGTTGGATATACAATTATCATTAAAGTATTTTGAGCTTTATCTGTAGTGCTCTGATTTGTTTTCAAGTTTTTGTGAATGTAGCCGATAGTCAAGGATTGTTTGAAGAATTTTCCTTGAAGTATGAACTAATGAAGTCATGATTTTATTGTGAAAACCTTGTAGCAGCTACACATGTTCTGAAAGGAGAGGGGTGTGAAAATACATGTTCATTGTTTGGCTTTCTTGATTATCAAACAAAGTTTTTGATTTTGTTTACCAAATTTCTTGTTGAGTAAATTCACAGTAATTTTTCACCTGTTATTGCTATTGAAATGTAGTTTGCTATTTTATTTTTCTTATTTATTTAAATTCTGCCTTGCTACAGGTGTTTTTTTTTTCTGGGTAAAAATCAACATTTTGTATTTAAATAAGTTTTATTTAAATGCAAAATCCATGTGCATGTGTATATTTTTTGCGTAAATTGGACAAATGAGAAAATTCCTTTTACATTGTTATGAAGAGAAATTTGTTCTATGTGTAAAAATTCATTCTTGAAAACAAATTTTTTAGATGCAACTAGACGGAATGAAACAGTAAGAAATGCTGCAACGGATGCAGCAGTAGAAACTGCAATAAAAAATTGGCTTCGCCATGCGAAAGCACGCCATATGAGAGTGGCTGCAGAAAATTCTGCCAACTCCCCATCCCTTTTGGGCAATACTATTGTGTAAATAAATCTGTTATGTGTAAATAAATCTATTTTGTATAAAATAATCTATTTTGTAATATCTTATGTATATAATTTTTATGCCTTTTTAAAATAAAAGAAAAAAAAAACGACTTGTTTGTTCAGTTTATTTTTTTGTCTCGGAGAACAGCAGCCTACTCTTAATCATCTTTAAGTCGAAAGTAATACATTTTTGAGAAAAAATAATCCTCGTATTGCTCATTGAGTACCACTTGTTTCTAATGAAATGTCCAGAGTTACATCAGTAAATTCAATCATAATTATATCTGAATTATACTGTACACAATTAAAAAGGAGTAAAGTTTAAATTAGTATGAAAATCGTGAATGTATGAAAATTGTGAGTAATTTTAAGTACTCGAAATTAATGCTCTAAATGGATGTAAAATTTTAAAAACTTGTCTCATCTTTCAGAAGTAGTTTTATGAAGGAATATTTTAAATTTTTTTAAAGTACTCTGTTTTTTTTTATAAGCTATTTAATACGGGTTCACAGAAAAAGATAAAAATGTTTTGTCAATACTATATAATTTTTGTTACATTTCTTGCTTATATATGTAAAACATTGAAATGTGCTAAAGATTTATTGCATATGCATGAAGTGTATTGACCTGTAGCCTAATATATATCTCTGGCATTGAATATTCATTAAAAATTTTAATTGCTTAGTCATATTTCCCTAAAGTGAAGATTTGAAAATTATAAATATTTTCAAAAGTAGTTATAGGTAAATAATGGCTAAGTTAGGTTTCTTAGCTGTATTTCTTTATTTACATTTATTCACTTCGCTGCCTATTTACATATTATTTACAGTGGTTCAATTTCCACATCATTGAGTTCTTAGATGTTTCAAAGCTACGGGCACAAGCTCTCCCGTTACGTCTACAGTTCCATGGTATTTCTTACGGGCACAAGCTCTCCCGTTACGTTACGTCTGGATGGGCGCAACTCCTCCCTGTCCAGCATTCGAAGATCTCCTGCTCATCCGACCGCAACCTCGTAGGCAAGCGAAAGTCGATCTTCTCGCCCCCGCTTTTGAGAGCAGCTTATATAGGGGGTGCCTGACCTTAGGCCGACATTGAGGGCAAGGGGACACACGTGCACCATTTCCTGTCGTGTGGACCCCTTCGTCTTGTCACGTAGGCCCCGTAGGTTTGCCGGCCTAGGCCTAACCTGACACCCCCCGCCCAAAACTGACTACTGGGCTAACAGCTGTGTAGGCAGTCCAGCAGATGTACAGTGGGAGTCCAGTAAACCATCTCCCTCCGAGAGCATACCTTGGATGTCACCATCCCTCTCTTCATCATTTAAAAATAACCTGGAAAGCGCATCGGCATTCTGATGCGCTGCCCCCTTACTATGAGTAATTTTTAACTTGTAATTTTGTAACGTGAGGACCCATCTCTGTAACTTCGGACTTGGAGATGCATTCTGTGATATAAAAGTTAGGGGATTATGATCTGTAATTAACTCAACCTCAGCCCCAAAGGTCCAGATCTCAAATTACTTTAATGCCCATACCGCTGCATAGGCTTCCCTTTCCGCCACTGCCCAGCGCCTGACTAAATTTGACACTGGCGAAAGCAATCGGATGTGGTTTTCCATCCTCCCCTTTCTGAGCTAAACATGCACCGGCCCCGAAATCACTAGCGTCCGCGTACACGATGAACGGGCGACCCACCTCCGGCGTACACAACGCTACTGCCTTACACAGCAGTTCCTTCAGCTGTAGGAACGCTTTCTCCTCTATCTCTGTCCACGGAATTATATTCGGTACTCTGCGCTTGGTCAACTCAGTCAGTGGCAACGCCACTTCAGCAAATTTAGGAACATAGTCCCTGTAATATTTGAATAAACCTAACGCACTTTTCAATTCTTTTTTCGTAGTTGGGGACTTTAAGTTTTGAATTGTTTTGTTATAGTACCTTGCCATATTATTTTGATTTTCATCAGCGGTTAATCGAGCTGCGTCTGCCGCTTCCTCTAGATTTTTCCTCAGTTCTAGCAGTTATCCTGCCGCACTTTTACTCTCTAATTTTGGCACCCATTCTTCCCCTGTGAAACTTTGTTTTAGAATTGACAAAGGCCCCGTCGGATCCCTCCCGTACAATAACTTAAACGGTGCTACTCCCGTTGTAGCATTCGGGACTTCCCTGTACGCCCACAATAAAAACGGAACTTGTTTATCCCAGTTTTTAGGGTCATTTTTCATGACGTGGTATAGCATACTCCTCAGTACACCGTTCCACCTCTCTACTAAACCATTCGATTCCTTATGCCCCGGCGTCGAGAACCTTGGAGTCGTTCCCAAAATTTTTAGAAATTCCTTCGTAAATTCTGAAGTAAAATTGGTCCCTCTATCAGTGCATATCATTTGCGGAATCCCAGTTCTCGAAAATATCGTTAACAACCCTACACATGTTTCCTTAGCAGTTAACCCCTTCAATGTTACACACTCAGGCCATCTTGTATGCTGATCTATCATCGTCAATGCATATCTATGACCCCTCCCTGATTTAATGTCCAGTGGCCCCAGAATATCACAATTAACGACCGAAAACGGAATCTCCGGTCTTACAACAGGCGTGATAGGTATTCTATCCGCTGTCCTTAATTTCCCTCTAAACTGACAATCGACACACCCGTCAACAAATTCCCTAATATCCTTATTCATGGCTGGCCACGCAAAAGAATATTTTATCCTTTCTGCAGTTTTACGAAACCCTAAATGTCCTCCGAACACTGACTCATGAGCTAGTTTTAAAACTGTATTTCTTTTTTCTAACGGCAATACTAATTGCTCTACCTTGCTTCCACCTACCGCCCCCTTACTGTATAGAATTCTATCTATTAACATGCAATTTCCCTTTCCTTTCTTAATTTCATCCCAAATGAATTTTAACGGCTCACAATTTCGCTGCTGAAATTTAAATTTTTCTCTTTCCGACCGTGCTCCTAATTCAGCCTCTGCACTCCGCAGGGGTTCCTCTTTCCCTTTCCCTGGTGGCACTTCATCACAGTCAACCGCGAACACCCCTTTTTCACTCTCCCCTCTGTGCTTTCTTCATTTACCGGACAAAGACTCTCGGCTTGGGCCTTAAGTGCTTCATGATCCCCAGGGGTCAGCAACAAAGTTCCGTTTAATTTTGGTGTGCTCGCTACCGTTACATAAATTTCTGGTTTTAATTGTTTGAAATATTCATTTTCTAAACTCAACGGAATATTTATAATATCAGCTTCTATATGCTCACCAAATGCCGGCTCTAATAATATTTTACCCCTTGGTTTTATATCCCTTTTCTGCAATAAACTCTGATTTATTACGGAAATTTGGGCTCCACTGTCAATGATCCCTTCTATTCCTTTATTTCTATAGTTAACCTTTACTTTCATACGATCCGCCACAATCCTTTCTTTTCCCTTTAAACTATCCCCCAAAAATCCTCGATTTATTTTGGCTATTACCTTGTCTTGGTTCTGCCTTAGTTTCCCTATTTCTGGATTTTTATTCATTATTTTCACTCTTTGTACCCTTATTTTATCCCTATTTTCTTTACAGTTCTTCGCGATATGACCTTCCATTTTACATTTATAACAAATTACTTTCTCTATCGCATCGTATCTTTCAACTTTAAATTTATTTCTATCCTTTGGTTCCGAATTGTATCTATTTTTAACTGAATAGGAATTTTCCATAGTTTTTTCATGGATTTCCGCTAAGTAGGCCGCTTCACTAAGTTTAAAAACCTGATCCTTCTCCTGAAGCCCTACATAGCGTTTAGTTTCTAGCGGCATCTCTGCTTTTAGCCTGTCTCCTACTATTATGTTATTAATTTCTTCTGCCGTTTCCGCATTTTTACTTTTAATGTAAAACGCCCATAAGGAATTAATTCTGTCCGCGAATTGCGTCCATGACTCATTCGGTCTCTTTTTTGCCTGATCAAACCTCCTTTTATATTCATCAGGAGTTAACCTATTACGCTTTAGAATTTCCTCTTTAATTCTCGCATACTGATTTAATTCCTCTGCTTTCAAGTTCACAAATAACGGCCTCACTAAGTGACCTAGCAATGCCACAATCAATCTCCCCTGTACTTCCTCTGGAACCTTTTGCGAAGCAAAAACCCCTTCTACTGTTTCAAAAAACAAGGGTAGATCTCCAACGTCCGAAGGTACAGGTGGGATTAAAGATTTCAAAACCTTATGGAATCTTTCCACATTATCCATAATTGGATTTTCTCTTTCTCTCTGTCTAAAATGTCCATTATTTTCTTGCTCTAATTCTAGTTTTCTAATTTCTAACTCCTTCTCCCTTAAAGCAATTTCTTTCTCCCTAATTTCTAGTTCTTTCAATTTTAATTCTAATTCACTAGTACTAGCCCCATCCATTTTGCTATTCTTACTTTGACTTCTCAGTACAGGTGACATGCAAAGCAAACCCCCAAAACGGAAACAGTTTAAATGTGGAGACTTACCCTAAACAGCAATCTCTGGATCTCCGCACGTTGACCACGGTGGTTGGTTTCACTTTCACTACGCGCTCCTCTGCTCCAGGCTTTACTTCCGGTGTCCGTCAGTCTGCAGGGTCTCTCAGCGTCATAGTAACTTTCCCTCGGGTAATGTCCGGCACTTTTTCTGAGAATATTCAGCTCACCAGCAATCCTCTTGCTATTCTTCAATTTCTCCGATGAGGTCCCTTCATTAAGTGATAATTCATATCTTTTTATCACTTATAGTTTCTTTCTCAGGTTGGGTCGGATCCTACCGTGGTGCGCCAGTTAGGTTTCTTAGCTGTATTTCTTTGTTTACATTTATTCACTTCGCTGCCTATTTACAGTGGTTCAATTTCCACATCATTGAGTTCTTAGATGTTTCAAAGCTACGGGCACAAGCTCTCCCGTTACGTCTACAGTTCCTTGGTATTTCTTACGGGCACAAGCTCTCCCGTTACGTTACGTCTGGATGGGCGCAACTCCTCCCTGTCCAGCATTCGAAGATCTCCTGCTCATCCGACCGCAACCTCGTAGGCAAGCGAAAGTTGATCTTCTCGCCCCCGCTTTTGAGAGCGGCTTATATAGGGGGTGCCTGACCTTAGGCCGACATTGAGGGCAAGGGGACACACGTGCACCATTTCCTGTCGTGTGGACCCCTTCGTCTTGTCACGTAGGCCCCGTAGGTTTGCCGGCCTAGGCCTAACCTGACAGGCTATGTAATTATAATTTGTAATGGAGTAATTTACATTACTCAAATGTATGTTATGCTTTAGGCTTTGTACTCTTTTTGCATATGTAATAAATCTGTAGCATATTCTGATGTTTTATAAATATCTATAAACCATTCATTTGAGACCTCCTATGGATATCCAAGCTATATCCCAATATCCAAGAGATGGATATCTCTTGGATATCCTAGAGATAACCTTATGACGTTAAGATGTCTAAGGGATATATGTTGGATGTTTTCAGGATATCTATGAGATATCCTGGATATCCATGGGATATCTAATACACGTCGCGATATCGCGACGTCTCAGGGTATTCCAATAGCTGCAACCTTTTTGACGTTCTGTGGATATTGCTGAATATCCACATATGTGGATGTCTCAGGGATATCTCATGGATTTGGTTATATCTACTGATCTTATCCAAGAGATATCCTATGGATGTAATTTGGAGATTCATGGCTGTCTGGGCATCTCTTTGAAAATGGCAAATTTATTAAATGAAAATTTTTGCTACAGATACACTTAAAAGAATTTCTTTATATTTCAATTCCATCAGGGCCTTATTATATTTACCATTAGGCCCGGGCTCCCTAATTTTGGCTATTATTATTATTATATATATATATTTTTTTTTGCAATTTAAAATATTTTTAGAAAAATATTTAAAAATAGCATCTTTCAAAAACAAACTGTTAGTGTTATGTTGCTTCACAGAAATTTGTATTATTAAATTATTTTAAAACCACAAGGAATTTTCATTTTGGGGGCCCCCAAATTTTGGTCTGACTCTTTGACATTTGAAAAACAAATTACTTTTTACGCTTTGGGGGCCCCCAAATTTTGGTGTGACTGGCATATTTTACAAACACATACTGAATGTTATGTTTAAAAAAAATTTGTTGCGGAGGGGCCCCCAAACATGAGTTGTGCCTATAGTTATTCAAAATGTAAATCGGGCCCTGAATTCCATAACTCCTTATCATAGCTCTCCCAAAGCTCCTGACTTTTACTATTTTGAGAAAAAATTATAAATTTCATAAACGTAGTTTACATAAAAACAAAAGAAAAAAAATACAGAATTAAGACTTCCTTGTGTTTAATATTTCATAGGTTTATACCTTTCAACCAAAATGAGAATAAAGAATCCTTATTACATGAACACATACCCAGACAGCCATGAATCTCCAAATTACATCCATAGGATATCTCTTGGATAAGATGAGTAGATATCACGACATCCATGAGATATCCCTGAGACATCCACATATCTGCTGAATATCCACAGACCGTCAAAAAGGTTGCAGCTATTGGACCTCCCTGAGACGTCGCGATATCGCGACGTGTATTAGATATCCCATGGATATCCAAGATATCCCATAGATATCCTGAAAACATCCAACAGATATCCCATAGACATCTTAACGTCCTAAGGTTATCTCTAGGATATCCAAGAGACATCCATCTCTTGGATATTGGGATATAGCTTGGATATCCATAGGAGGTCTCAAATGAATGGTTTATAGGTATTTATAAAACATCAGAATATGCTACAGATTTATTACATATGCAAAAAGAGTACAAAGCCTATAGCATAACATATATTTGAGCAATGTAAATTACTCCATTACAAATTATAATTTCATAGCGATTATTTTCCTATAACTACTTTTGAAAATATTTATAATTTCTTTTCAAATCTTCATTTTAGGAAAATATGACTAAGCAATTAAAATTTTTAATGAATATTCAATACTAGAGATATATATTAGGCTACAGGTCAATACACTTCATGCATATGCAATAAATCTTTAGCACACTTTGATATTTTACATATATAAGCAAGAAATGTAACAAAAATTATATAGTATTGACAAAACATTTTTATCTTTTTCTGTGAACCCGTATTAAATAGCTCATAAAAAAAACAGAGTACTTAAAAAATATAAAAAATATTCCTTCATAAAACTACTTCTGAAAGATGAGACAAGTTTTTAAAATTTTACATCCATTTAGAGCATTAATTTCGAGTACTTAAAATTACTCGCAATTTTCATACATTTACGATTTTCATACTAATTTAAACTTTACTCCTTTTTAATTGTGTACAGTATAATTCAGATATAATTATGATTGAATTTACTGATGTAACTCTGGACATTTCATTAGAAACAAGTGGTATTCAATAAGCAATAAGAGGATTATTTTTTCTTAAAAATGTATTACTTTTGACTTAAAGATGATTAAGAGTAGGTGGCTGTTCTCCGAGACAAAAAAATAAACTGAACAAATAAGTTGTTTTTTTTGTTTTATTTTAAAAAGGCACAAAAATTATATACAGAAGATATTACAAAATAGATTATTTTATACAAAATAGATTTATTTACACATAACAGATTTATTTACACAATAGTATTGCCCAAAAGGGATGGGGAGTTGGCAGAATTTTCTGCAGCCACTCTCATATGGCGTGCTTTCGCATGGCGAAGCCAATTTTTTATTGCAGTTTCCACTGCTGCATCCATTGCAGCATTTCTTACTGTTTCATTCCGTCTAGTTGCATCTAAAAAATTAATTTTCAAGAATGAATTTTTACACATAGAACAAATTTCTCTTCATAACAATGTAAAAGGAATTTTCTCATTTGTCCAATTTACGCACAAAATATACACCTGCACATGGATAAAGAAAAAAAAACTTATTTAAATACAAAATGTTGATTGTTAACCAGAAAAAAAAAAAAAACACCTGTAGCAAGGCAGAATTTAAATAAATAAGAAAAATAAAATAGCAAACTACATTTCAATAGCAATGTAATTAACAAGTGAAAAATTACTGAGAATTTACTCAACAAGAAATTTGGTAAACAAAATCAAAAACTTTGTTTGATAATCAAGAAAGCCAAACAATGAACATGTATTTTCACACCCCTCTCCTTCCAGAACATGTGTAGCTGTTACAAGGTTTTCACAATAAAATCATGACTTCATTAGTTCATACTTCAAGGAAAATTCTTCAAACAATCCTTGACTATCGGCTACATTCACAAAAACTTGAAAACAAATCAGAGCACTACAGATAAAGCTCAAAATACTTTAATGATAATTGTATATCCAACAGTTATGTATTCATTTTTAATGTATATAAATTATTTATATTATTTGATACATATAAATTAGTACCAAATATCACTCTTGTCAGCTGCAGCTTATAAAATACACCCTTTCCTTTCGCTCCCATCCAGCTGAACTCCTGTGCCACTACATCTGTCAGGAGTTTTCTCATGATCCGCTTTACAGTGGAGTACAGTTACGCCCCCACAGTTTGACGTAAAGTTAATCTATAAAAATTCATAGAAAAATTAATTCAAGATACACTGAAAGCCTTGGTTTAAAAGAAACTAATGCATACCAAATAATTGAAAATCTCTGGCTTCAAAAGCGCACCTTCTAAGCATTGCAGTTCCTCTATATTTTTTACTGGTAACTTAACCGGTAAAACATCCCCATCACCAGTGGTGTAGTCGAGGGGGACGGCGTCCCCCTACATTTTTATTTTAATACAAGCGTCCCCCCAAACATTTTACATTTTAACATAAGCGTCTCCCACTTTTTTATTTCAATTGCTTATCTTCGTATGTATGAGCTTCCCCCCAACATTTTTTGTTCAGGACTACACCACTGCCCATCACCAAATGTTTCGGCGATAGGGGCAAAGTTGTTTGTTGCTAAAAGAATAAACTCGAGAGTTCAAGTCATATGAACTCTTTCATAAAATTTTCAAGCTGAAACGCACTAAAATTGTCTAGAGCGCCAAAATGTTCCACATCTTTACAAAGATGCAATAACCCATGAACATTGTGAGATACATGTTGTTTACCATATAGGAGTATAAAACTTTGGACAAAACACTTTAACCAAGCCTGAGCATATGATACCATCTCTCTGTTAGGCTCAGTAACTAATATTTTAACTGCACAATGCATAAGCAGAAAATGCTCATACAGATCTTTACGTAAAACATTTGACAAAACTACTGGCCCAGTGTATAACAAAAACAGACGAAACTCTGTTCCTTTCCAACGTTCAAATTCTTTTAAAGAACGAGGTTTTCGGGCGAAATCATTAGGGAAATAAGTTTTTAAGTTCTACTAGTTGTTTTGACACACTTTATACCTGATTATTAGCAAGTCTAAATTTTAAATCATCTTTCAACCACAGCTTAATTAACTTTTTCATGACCCCTAAACATATCAAATGCATATACTCATATGGAACATGTGAAACAAGGCAAAAAGTATCTATCTCCAACAGTATAGAATCATATTTATGATGTTCATCATCAGGATCCCTATTTCTAAAATCAACATCAGTTCTTTCAGTGAAATTAACATTAGGAAAGCAAATTCTATTTTTATAAAATATACCAGTTTCAAAACATTTGTTACAACTCAAATACCCAGAATGGCTTTTAATGCATAATACACAAGCTCGAGCAGGTGCATCACAAATTATTCCTTTAAGATGTATGTTACACATTTTACCATCAATAGATATACTATTTTCGATTAGATGTTTCATTTCACACACAAAATCACTTAAAAACTCATTACGATTTTTGAGTTTTTCATAGGAATGGAATACACCCCAGACAACCACTGATATCTCTGAGACATCCAAAAAGATCCAAAAAACATCCTGGATATCTGCTGGATATGTTGGATATCTCACAGACATCCACATATCTCAAAATCCTGGATTTGGATCTCGTGATATCCCTGAGATATCCAGATAGTAACGTGTTTTGGATATAGATATTGGGACATCCTGTGGATATCCAAAAACATCCAAGTCATGGATTTGGATTTCTGGATATCCCTGAGATATCCAGAATGTGACATGTTTGGGATATAGACATTTGGACATCCTATGGATATCCAGACTGTTACATGTATAAGATATACATATTTGGATATCCTGTGGATGACTGTGAGATATCCTCCATGGATATCTCAGGTATGTCCAATTCATATCCCTGAGATGTTATTTGACTTTTGGATACTGTTAGGCTTATTTATATTCACTCTGCTGCTCAAAATTGTTATATTTAGAGATTTCGTGGTTAATTAAGGTAAATAGTTTTTCTTAATTTTTTCTATTAAAACTGTGTGCTGAACTGAAAAAATTAACTGTAATTTTGATCAACTCACTTTCCGTGGTTTTTGGTGCATAGCTCAAAAGATCAAATAATATTGCTGCAATGCAATCGCATCGCTGGTGAGCGGTGTAGTCGGATCAGATTTTGTTGTTTGTATTAATATATTTTATATATTTTTGTGTTATATTATGCTTTTGATTATTGAAAGTAGTTCAGTTTTTTAATGATTATTATTTAATTACTTGATTTAATTGCTTTGTCGTAATTCCAGGGACATAATATTTCCCTATTTTTACTTGCAGGGATATATAATTCATCAGTATTTTTAATCTCACGCGTGTAATTAATCCGTATTTTTAATTTCACCCATGTAGCTTTTATCATTTTAATTTCAGGGATATAATTTGTTTGTATTTTTAATTTCTGGTATATAATTTATCTGTATTTTAAATTTCAGGTGTATAATTTATCTGTATTTTTAACTTCTGGTATATAATTGCTCTGTTTTTTTAATTTCAGGCATATGTAGTTTTTAACAGTGTTTTTCATTTCATGTAAATTATTTCTACTGAATTCAGTAAGATTTGCTGGATAAAGCAATTTTCATGTCTTAAACTTGTCGTTTGGGTGAGGCAAGCAATTTTATTCTTTACAATTGGGATACAATTTAGAAGTTCATTCTTATTGGGTCTATTGTGTGATTATTGCTATTTGTCATTAGTTTGTGGGAAAATCATGCCTAAAACTAAAGTAAACAAGTGATTGCATTGGATAACTTATAAGAAAGTTAATGAATCTGTAAATGATGTGTCTATTATTGATTAGCAATCAACATCTAGTAATTTGACTGAGCAATATCATGATTGTAGTTCTAATGAAGCGTCAGGTTTTCCTTCTGATAGCTCGTATGAAAGTTCTGATAGGGAACTTTGCTTAGTGTCTGACTTTGTGTGAGGAAAGTTCTCGAAACCGTGTGTGTGAACAAAATCTAAATTTGCTGCAAGACTCGTCTAACTGGTCAGTTGAGAATAACATATCTCATACTGCAATTAATGGTTTATTAAAAACACTTAAGAAATATCTATTTGGGTCTGATCTACCAAGCGATGCACGGGGACTATTGCAAACCGCTAGGTCTGTAGCAATTAAAAGTGTCTCGTCTGGTATTTATCGCCACTTTGGTATTGAAAACGGAATAAAAAATATCATTCAAAATATTAAAGGTACAGTTGTAACACAATCAACAATTGAATTACTGGTAAATGTTGATGTATTTCCTATAGTTAAAAGTTCCAACAGTCGGTTATGGCCAATTTTAGGTCCGTTAAGCTATACTGTGAATTTTCCTTGTGTGTTCTAAATTGGTGTATTCCATTCCTATGAAAAACTCGAAAATCGTAATGAGTTTTTAAGTGATTTTGTGTGTGAAATGAAACATCTAATCGAAAATGGTATATCAATTGATGGTAAAATGTGTAACATACATCTTAAAGGAATAATTTGTGATGCACCTGCTCGAGCTTTTGTATTATGCATTAAAAGCCATTCTGGGTATTCGAGTTGTAACAAATGTTTTGAAACTCGTATATTTTATAAAAATAGAATTTGCTTTCCTAATGTTAATTTCACTGAAAGAACTGATGTTGATTTTAGAAATAGGGATCCTGATGATGAACATCATAAATATGATTCTATACTGTTGGAGATAGATACTTTTTGCCTTGTTTCACATGTTCCATATGAGTATATGCATTTGATATGTTTAGGGGTCATGAAAAAGTTAATTAAGCTGTGGTTGAAAGATGATTTAAAATTTAGACTTGCTAATAATCAGGTAGAAAGTGTGTCAAAACAACTAGTAGAACTTAAAAACTTATTTCCCTAATGATTTCGCCCGAAAACCTCGTTCTTTAAAAGAATTTGAACGTTGGAAAGGAACAGAGTTTCGTCTGTTTTTGTTATACACTGGGCCAGTAGTTTTGTCAAATGTTTTACGTAAAGATCTGTATGAGCATTTTCTGCTTATGCATTGTACAGTTAAAGTATTAGTTACTGAGCCTAACAGAGAGATGGTATCATATGCTCAGGCTTGGTTAAAGTGTCCAAAGTTTTATACTCCTATATGGTAAACAACATGTATCTCGCAATGTTCATGGGTTATTGCATCTTTGTAAAGATGTGGAACATTTTGGCGCTCTAGACAATTTTAGTGCGTTTCAGCTTGAAAATTTTATGAAAGAGTTCATATGACTTGAACTCTCGAGTTTATTCTTTTAGCAACAAACAACTTTGCCCCTATCGCCGAAACATTTGGTGATGGGCAGAGGTGTAGTCCTGAACAAAAAATGTTGGGGGGACGCTCATACATACGAAGATAAGCAATTGAAATAAAAAAGTGGGAGACGCTTATGTTAAAATGTAAAATGTTTGGGGGGACGCTTGTATTAAAATAAAAAGGTAGGGGGACGCCGTCCCCCCTCGACTACACCACTGGTGATGGGGATGTTTTACCGGTTAAGTTACCAGTAAAAAATATAGAGGAACTGCAATGCTTAAAAGGTGCGCTTTTGAAGCCAGAGATTTTCAATTATTTGGTATGCATTAGTTTCTTTTAAACCAAGGCTTTCAGTGTATCTTGAATTAATTTTTCTATGAATTTTTATAGATTAACTTTACGTCAAACTGTGGGGGCGTAACTGTAGACTCCACTGTAAAGCGGATCATGAGAAAACTCCTGACAGATGTAGTGGCACAGGAGTTCAGCTGGATGGGAGCGAAAGGAAAGGGTGTATTTTATAAGCTGCAGCTGACAAGAGTGATATTTGGTACTAATTTATATGTATAAAATAATATAAATAATTTATATACATTAAAAATGAATACATAACTGTTGGATATACAATTATCATTAAAGTATTTTGAGCTTTATCTGTAGTGCTCTGATTGGTTTTCAAGTTTTTGTGAATGTAGCCGTCAAGGATTGTTTGAAGAATTTTCCTTGAAGTATGAACTAATGAAGTCATGATTTTATTGTGAAAACCTTGTAACAGCTACACATGTTCTGGAAGGAGAGGGGTGTGAAAATACATGTTCATTGTTTGGCTTTCTTGATTATCAAACAAAGTTTTTGATTTTGTTTACCAAATTTCTTGTTGAGTAAATTCACAGTAATTTTTCACTTGTTAATTAAATTGCTATTGAAATGTAGTTTGCTATTTTATTTTTCTTATTTATTTAAATTCTGCCTTGCTACAGGTGTTTTTTTTTATTCTGGGTAACAATCAACATTTTGTATTTAAATAAGTTTTTTTTTTCTTTATCCATGTGCAGGTGTATATTTTGTGCGTAAATTGGACAAGTGAGAAAATTCCTTTTACATTGTTATGAAGAGAAATTTGTTCTATGTATAAAAATTCATTCTTGAAAATTAATTTTTTAGATGCAACTAGACGGACTGAAACAGTAAGAAATGCTGCAATGGATGCAGCAGTGGAAACTGCAATAAAAAATTGGCTTCGCCATGCGAAAGCACGCCATATGAGAGTGGCTGCAGAAAATTCTGCCAACTCCCCATCCCTTTTGGGCAATACTATTGTGTAAATAAATCTGTTATGTGTAAATAAATCTATTTTGTATAAAATAATCTATTTTGTAATATCTTCTGTATATAATTTTTGTGCCTTTTTAAAATAAAACAAAAAAACAACTTATTTGTTCAGTTTATTTTTTTGTCTCGGAGAACAGCAGCCTACTCTTAATCATCTTTAAGTCAAAAGTAATTTATTTTTAAGAAAAAATAATCCTCTTATTGCTTATTGAATACCACTTGTTTCTAATGAAATGTCCAGAGTTACATCAGTAAATTCAATCATAATTATATCTGAATTATACTGTACACAATTAAAAAGGAGTAAAGTTTAAATTAGTATGAAAATCGTGAATGTATGAAAATTGTGAGTAATTTTAAGTACTCGAAATTAATGCTCTAAATGGATGTAAAATTTTAAAAACTTGTCTCATCTTTCAGAAGTAGTTTTATGAAGGAATATTTTTTAAGTACTCTGTTTTTTTTTTTATGAGCTATTTAATACGGGTTCACAGAAAAAGATAAAAATGTTTTTTCAATACTATATAATTTTTGTTACATTTCTTGCTTATATATGTAAAATATCAAAATGTGCTAAAGATTTATTGCATATGCATGAAGTGTATTGACCTGTAGCCTAATATATATCTTTAGTATTGAATATTCATTAAAAATTTTAATTGCTTAGTCATATTTTCCTAAAATGAAGATTTGAAAAGAAATTATAAATATTCTCAAAAGTAGTTATAGGAAAATAATGGCTATGTAATTATAATTTGTAATGGAGTAATTTACATTGCTCAAATATATGTTATGCTATAGGCTTTGTACTCTTTTTGCATATGTAATAAATCTGTAGCATATTCTGATGTTTTATAAATACCTATAAACCATTCATTTGAGACCTCCTATGGATATCCAAGCTATATCCCAATATCCAAGAGATGGATGTCTCTTGGATATCCTAGAGATAACCTTAGGACGTTAAGATGTCTATGGGATATCTGTTGGATGTTTTCAGGATATCTATGGGATATCCTGGATATCCATGGGATATCTAATACACGTCGCGATATCGCGACGTCTCAGGGAGATCCAATAGCTGCAACCTTTTTGACGTTCTGTGGATATTCAGCAGATATGTGGATGTCTCAGGGATATCTCATGGATGTGGTTATATCTACTCATCTTATCCAAGAGATATCCTATGGATGTAATTTGGAGATTCATGGCTGTCTGGGTTGCATCTAGAAAGGGATCCTAATTATAATTTCCTTAAAAAAATAATAGTGATCGTATAGGCTAAAAATATGCACAAGCAAGAGTTGTTTTTGTTTAATTTTTATACATTGCTCATTAATTAATATACTATATTACTTACTTCCTAATATGAAAAGAAATGAGTTAATGTTAAAATCCTGAAAGTACTTTTTTCTTAAAGTTGGCATGAATACAAGCTTTTTAACAAAAAAATTGAAAAGAAAAATTGAATGTTCTCAAATTAGAAACTGGAAAAAAAGTTAGATAGATGTTACAATACATCATGTTTATGCGTACAAAACAAACATCTAGAAGAGATTACATTAAAAATTTGCTGTCACAAAAAAAAAAAAAAAAAGTCCATCAAAAGTTGTACAGAAAATTATTTTAACATTGAAAACTCAAAATTCATAGAGCTATTTGCTCTTTCATATTTTTCCTTTCTTTATTAATATGATTTAAATATTCAATATAAACTTTTAAAACTTAAGTAATCTTAGTGAACATCTGTTATGCCTATAAGTAAAACATTCAATAAATTTAAAGCATATTATTCAAAACTATAAACTATAAGATAAAGGATTATTTTCCTTGCAATGGAAACTGAAATACTGTCATTTAAAAAATACTAAGTAAAATAAATATAATAATTCAGTATATCTTAGTTATGTATCAAAAATATCACCAACAAAGTGTGTTTAAAAGTGCGGTTGATAACTTTTCTTCGCATAGTAAGAATCAACGTAACATTAGGCACAAATTTTGCAATAATTGCAAAATTTGTGCCTATTGTTACGCTATCTTTAATTCTTACTTTGTAGCACAAAGGTTTACATTTTATTTTCTTTGCATATAAATAAACAAATGTGTTGAATTCCATTTGTAATTTCCGGTGGAGTTCTTTTATTTTATGGGAAAGATTCCTTGCCGAGATCCAAAAAAAGTGATCTGCTAATAAACGCGTTTCAAAGATATGAAAGCCTTCAAGTTTGAACGAAAATGAGTCAACAATAGTTTCAATCCGGAAACTCTCCTCAGGGGGTGTTGATTTTCCCGCCAAACAATATTTTTGATGGCTGTCGTAAAAGAAAGCGCAATAAAAGCGATGAAAATGCCAATAAGGTAACCTAGAACCTAGGATTGTTCCTGCATTGACCGATACGTAATACTATTTGTCAGACCAAAGCCTGTTATGAACAGCAAATCATCTTAATGATCATGTGATTCTAAAGATCAATCAGAGTGAGCCATTCTCCTCTAACGCAAAAGTTGGCCTCCGATTATAATATTTCGTGAGCTGCATTTAAACCAGCATTATAAAGGGAAAAATGAAAATGAATAATTTACTGCTGGAACAAGAAATTCCGTTCATCACCTCTTACACATGTTGAAAAAACACAAGGAAAAGAAAGTATGAGTATATACATTTGTTATGGCTGGAAATGAGTCAGGGTCACGCCAAGTTAATACTGCAGGGGATACAGCAGGTCCGCGGTTACCCGAGCCCCAACTAATAACCGAGTTCCAGTTTAACCGACTAACCGAGGTATATTAATCTTTTTTAAAAAACGCCTTTAGATTAGGCCATTTTTTTTCCTCTTTTTTTTTTGACGATGGCGCCGACACTGACTAAGGTTAGTTGCTTTTCATTTTGCTAGTGAACAGTTCGTTTACGGTTTGTTCCACTTCGTTAGTACCGTACTGTATTGGTTACATGATGAGTGCTAAACGCAAACGAAATGCTGTGGCTTTAGAGTAAATTACAAGCCATCAACAGACGCGATAAAAGAGAGACAATTAAGAAAGTGGCTTCAAAGTAGGTGTGGAAGAATCATCATTTCATAATATGTACAGCAAATGCCTTTTTTTAATATCTTTGACGACCTTTTCATTCATTTTACCCATTTACCCACGTTTCCCGCTCGATTTAGACAGAGTCCGTGTTATCCGAGTTTTCAAATCGAGGCTCTACGCGCATGCGCGTGGAATTCCTTCAAATTGAAATTGAAAAAGAAATGTGGTGATGGTTATGGCTCTCGAGAAGGTGTTGATGCCTTCTGATGTGTACTTTGTTTGTGTAAATCATGCACTATCAACGGAAGGTGAAGAAATCGTAGGACTCTTTGTTGGAGAGGTAATATCTCATTTCACAACATTGCTTCTCTTCACTCAGCGTTTAGAAAGTGCTCAAAATCTTAAAATAAATATTCCAACAACAATACATGGCAGCGAGCCAAAAAGCTTCCGACCGTTGCACAGTAGGAAAACATGATGGACAGGTGTGGATTCCCTGCTTCGCGCTTTCACATGGACTTTTTTTTTTCACCACACCTATGTGTGATGATATGACTGAATAAACAGTTCTCTCTGTAGAGAACTCATTTCCAATTTTCCCAGGGCAAAGGGTATATTCTTCTTGCAGGGGAGAGTCAAATATGTCCCTGTGAATTCTAATGAAATTTCATTTTATAGTTAAAGATCATAGGGTAACACTGAGAGCAACCATTTTGGACAAGGAAACAAATCAATGCAGGATAATTTTTGTTTATTTTCAAGAAGTCCAGCCAGTGGTGTAGCCCTGGAAAAAAAAGGTGGGGGGACACTTATGTAAAAATTCAAAACAAGTGTAGGGATGCTTGTATTAAAACAAAAAGGTAGGGGGATGCCATCCTCCCACGACTACACCACTGAGTTCAGCCCCAGCACATTGCAGATGTTCAAGAATGCAGAATGCTTAGTACGTAGTTTTCAAAGTGTAAACACTAATGTTAACGCACGTTAATTTTTTTTTTTTTACAAAAAAATGTATTTTTATAAACAGGTTTAAGATTTAAAACCAATTGTAAGGGTAAACTATTCTTCAATCGACATAAATAAAAATTAGTAAATAAATTCAAATATTTGTATTTGAACGTTTTATTTTACCGTACTGTGTAAGAACTTTTATTTAGAAAATTATCTTGCAAAATTTATGGAAATTTTTCACACTAGCCCCCTTTCCCCTTTACTACATTAATAAAACGACTAAATGCATGCTAATTCATCAAAATGCATTATATTCTCAAAGCTAGGAGATGGCTGCTTTCTGTCTTAAATGATGGGCCAGGTTGGTCCCCCAAGGAAACCCTATAATATCCAATCAAAGATATTAGCGGGCTCTGATCTAGGTAAAAATGTAATATGTTGCAGTTCATCGCCAAAATGGTTTTTCGAGGGTTGCTACCTCTTATGATGACCACTCTTAAGTTGACTGTTTTTAGGGCTGAGATCAATATGTTTGGAGCTGAAATTAAATAAGGCAGGTTTTTGACATCTGGCTTTTGAATCTTCCAGTCGCAAAAAAGGATTTTTAAAAAAATGTCTGGAAATTGGTTGTGAGGTGTATGTAGAGTAGATCAGGCCCGTAGCCAGGGGGGGGGGGGGGGTAGGTCGGGCGATGCCCGACCTGGAAAATGTTTTGCCCGTCCTAGCGTGATTAATTGGACCCTAATAATCTATGGTATTTCTGTTTTTAAGTTTTTGATTTGTTTAAACCCAAAGTCATATCTAAAAAATACTGTTCCCATGCACCTTTATCTCTTAATTCAAATTTTAGAAAAAATAAAAAAACATGAACTTTTTCCTTTATTCAGCTCATTTTTTTTCCTGTTTTAAATCTAAACCAGGTACTAATGAAAGGATCATGGGCAGTCCAGTTTTTTACTGTAACATACCGATACATGTTTTATGCTTTAATTTCTTACTTTGAATGATTGTTCACACTAAAATTATCTTTAAAAAGTGTTCACTTTTTTATGTTATTTCATATATTTTATTAATTTACAAAAGACATTCTTAGAATAAGTTTTAAAAATTCAATTCTGCCTTTTGTAAGTTTTAATCAAGTATTTCTTTTAAGATCAAATAATTTCAGCATTCAATTAATTTAATATTAATTAATTGTTTAATTAATCAATTAATAAATTAAATAATTGCATTAATTATTAAATAAATTATTAATTTAAATTTTAAGAAAACACCCAAAATGGAGCATAAATTCTCTAACATGTTAGAAAAAAAATTGAAAAACTAATCTGCCCCCCTTGTCCAAAAGTTTGCCCCCCTGGAGTCAGAGTCTGGCTACAGGCCTGGAGTAGATGAAGATTGGCACAGTATTTACCGCTTGGCGGTTTTATCAGTTATGGGGGGAAGGCTTTTTATTGCTATTTTTCATTCGCTCTATTTCTCTGAACTTCTTTCTTTTTTTTAATGTGTAAGTTTAAGGCTCAGTTATAAAAATGAACACTGTTCATAAATTTTTTTATTGAAATAAGATTCTTAACGGCAGTAATAATTCATTCCAAGCTACATCTTAAGTTACAACGGGCCAAAAGTGAAAAAAAGTAGTAGTTTTGGGCTTCATGGGGATGAAATGCAAATTTTAATGGTAATTGATTTAGCTTATTTTTATATGATATGATCATTTTAAGTCCTGTGGGGAAGATATTTCAGAACAGTGAAAAGTCCCCTGCTCCCAATATTTCAGTATTTAGTTAAAACACTGAATGCAGATGTAGGGTGTAATACAGAACTCTTTCATTGTAAAAAGAAATTTTATCAGAATTTTACCCAAGACTAGAAACTTGAACCTACTGCTAAAGACACAGCAGTCTGTGCAAGTCATCTTTTTTTGGTCACTTTTTTAAGAAATAGGTCATTATTTGCACTTTGTTTGAAATTTTGACACTGATAAAAGCACAATAACGGAAGAAAACATTGTACTTTGCAACTAAAAAATGCTTGTGGATTATTTCCTGCTTATTTCTTAACATTCTTTGAGCAACTCAATGATTGTTTGTATGATTGCCGTGTTCTTTGCTGTGCAAAATCTTTCTGCCTCATTTACAAAAATTGGATTTCTTACATTTCAACTGTTTATTACATTTCTCTGCAAGATAAATTGGTAAAATTATTTTTATTTTCATTAGATCATACAACATAGCTTGGAAATATAAATGCAACTCCTAGATCATTTAAAGGGGTCTATCAAATGTTAGAAAAATAAGTACTGAATCAGTTTTTTCTTTTCTCTTTATAAAGTTTTATGTTTCATTACACAGTAATTACAATCAATTTCAAAAGCATTTAGCATAAAATCAAAAATGGGAATTTAGAAATTATCAATAAGTTTGAAAACCAAACGATGGAACTTTTTTTCATCATAAGAGTTACTACTTAACCATAGCCCCCCTTAACTAGATGCCTAGCGATTTGCTGGGAAAGTTAGCTGCGGATTTTAGTTATCTTCTCTCCCACCAGGAACACTACTTATTTGCTAAAACAAACCGTGCTCTTTCTATTAGTTTGAAGGGTAGAAGATTGGTTTTCATTGCTATTTCTTTTTTTCCTAATAATTTGATGTCAATGTAGAAAAAGTAGATTCGCAGGTAGTAGTGCTACAGCCAAATGGATCTACAGCAGCAAAAAGGAACACTGGAAAGAGAAATGTAGATTATTGATTCTGGTATTGATAAAGTAAGGGTGGAGGGACAATCTGAAGTATTCGGCTATTTTCCTGATATTTAGGTTCAGGGGCAAGTGATTTTTTAAATATTTGTGGCTTAAAGAGTTAAAAAGGTTTGCGTTAACATCGAAGTTGCAGTTCGTTTAAAAAGTCATTGGATCTATCATTCAGAGACGAGTAACTCCGCATGAGAGATGATTCACTGATATGACAAAAGAACTTGCATGTCTGCAATCAATTTGATGGGCTGACGATCATACAGAAGAAAAAGGTATTTCACCTCTTTCTATAGGAGCATGCTCATTGTTAAGAAGTAAAGGGAAAACTTACAAAGTAAGTGACCTTGTTGACTGCTCATGATCCTTTCATTAGTGCCTGGTTTAGATTGAAAACAGGAAAAAAATAAGCTTAATAAAGGAAAAAGTTCATGTTTTTTTTTTTTTATATAAAATTTGAATTAGGAGATAAAGGTGCATGGAAACAGGATTTTTGAATATGACTTTGCGTTTAAACAAATCAAGAAGTTAAAAACTGAAATACCATAGATTATTAATGTCCAATTACTTAATCACGCCTGGGCAAAACATTTTCCAGGTCGGGCATTGCCCGTCCTGCCCCCCCCCCCCTCCTGCTATGGGCCTGCCTTTCTGTACCTCCCCTTTGATTCTAAAGTTGTAAAACACCGGTAGAAAAAACCCAGTTCTGGGAATATTCCATTTGCAGCATAAAGCAAAAATCTATTTTCATTGATTTTCTTGGAACTGTTAATTGGTTAGCGGGGACTATTTTCGGGGGGCTATTTCCGGTCGTTCAAACGTTTCTGTTTATGCTTATTATGATAAATGATGTATCAAACATTGGTATAGTCGAGGGGAGATTCAGAGAGACGGCGTCTCCCCACTTTGTAATTTTTACACTAGCACCCCCCCCCTTTTTTAAATTAAAAAATAATTGTATCCTTACTTTTACATTTCAACAACTTATGCTCGTATCTGTAAGCGTCACTCAACCATTTTTTCAGGAATACACAACTAACTAAAGGGAAATGACCATTTTTCAGAATCATTAGTAATAAATATTTAACTAGAATGTAGAATGAAATCTATTTCAAAGATGAATAGGAATAAAAATTTTATTTTCCTAGAGTGTGAGCAGTGGATAAATTATTCTGCTAGTACATGCAATTTGAAATTTTCTTCTATTTTGCACACAGAAGAAAATTTAATGTTAAAAAATTGTTCAATCTATATAAATAAAAATGTAAGGGTTTGTTTGTTCGTAACCTCAAATCTCCGAAAGTACTTCACGGATTTTAATGCGGTTTTCATCAATAGACAGTGATTTAAGGGGAAGGTTTATAGACCCGTAAGAAAAAAATCCAGCAGGTAGTTCCCGACCTTTTTTTATTCCAATCTTACGCAAATTTCCTCATAAATTCCCCAATATGGGAGTGAAAAAACCTTGCACATATTAATATAATATATCGATCGAAAGTGCTGATTTTTCTGTACAAGATGGAATTTGTTCGAAGTTTCTAAGTCGATAAGAGCGCCAGTTATAAGCTTTTTAGTTCGATTTCTTAAGGCTTACCTTGATCAAAAAATAATAATTAGCAGTTTCCTCAACTCTGGATAATATAAGCTATATAAATAAAAATGTAAGTGTTCGTTTGTTTATACAAGGCTGAACTTTATCCAGTTTACGGTTACGATCAAGTTCAGCCTTGGTTCCTACCCTCAAATCTTCATAAGTACTTCGCCGATTGCTTTGAAATTTTATCAGAACATGTGTTTTTATATATCACTTTTAATTTATTTCAACTTTGATTTAATTATTTCGTTTTTTAATGTTTTATTAAGGGGAATGAGCCACTGCCACTATTGGCAGGGTACAACTGTTTTCATTTTGATTTAATATTTTTTTCTGTTTGTATTGAAGTATTTTTGCACTCGAAGATTAAGGGGAACTTTAAAACAAAGATTGCTTATTTTGAATGGCAACAATTTAATTTAGCTATTTTCATTTTGATTTAAAAATGTTGTGTAGAAAAAACACAACATTTTTAAATCAAAATGAAAATAGCTAAATTAAATTGTTGCCATCGTTAAATTGTTTGTATTGAAGTATTTGTTAGTATTTTTGCACGTGAAGATTAAATGGAACTTTAAAACAAGGATTACTTATTTTGAATGTTAACAGTTTCATTTAGCTATTTTCATTCTGATGTTAAAATTTTGTGTTTTTTCTGTTTGCATTGAAGTATTTTTTAAATATTTTTGAACTTAACGATTAAGGGAACTTTAAAACACAGTAGATTATTTATTTTAAACGGCAATTTTTTAATTTATAATTTTTGTGTTTGTGTTTCTTCTATTTGGATAAGGCTTATGTTGGAATTTTTCAATGTGCCAAGCCAGACAATATCAAAATCTTCACAGTCAATGGAACAAAAAAAAATTGCCCTCAAGCATTGTGAAAAAACATAAAGCTCAAGACCAATCAATCAAATTGAGCAGTTTAGATCTTCTCATGTGTAGAATTATATATTGCGTGTTCTAGAATAGGTAAACCAGACGATCTATATTTTCAGACAATGAAACAACAAGCATTGTCAAATGAAACATATTAGAAATATGTGCTTTTTCTTGCTTTTCCATCGAACCAGACTGAGCCATAGCAACGCGTGGCCGGGTACAGCTAGTCCTAAATAAAAATGCATTTTTACATTTATTACAAGTTTTATGATAATGAAAGGCAGATTTAAAATTTATTCTGAAATACGGTAGTATATATTAGTAGATTACGTTCAAAGTGCATGCATTTAACAGCGGCCCGAGGGGAGATGGTCAAGACACAGATTGTGTCAGTGAGATTTTGTGCGAGGGGGGATGGGGGTAATTTTTGGGGTCTTTGAGGGAGGGCTTGATCGACTGTTTGGCCGATCTGGAGGGTCCATAGTTCTTTAAAGGGGGTACGGCATCGCTCTGAGAGGAGTTGACGTCCCTAAATTTAATATGCTAAAATCAGTGTGACTAAGATCACTGCGCTTTGCATGTATAGCTTTACTGTTAATCCATCATGGAAGCTATACATTACATCTTCTCAAAAATTTTATAAATGCTCCAAATGAATCTTTAATTATTTTACCTATAGCCCCAGGAGCAGAATTATATTCAGTGTTCTGCAACATGACCTCAAACAGTTCCAAATGTTCTGCAGGCATGTCGTCCAAATTTGATGGACCACAGTACAACACAAAATACAGTAGAACCTCCATAAGTTGACCACCTAAGGGACTGCAACTAAATGGTCAACATACGGAGGTGGTCAACTTAGAGAATTTTTAGAAACTATTTTGTACAATATTAGAGGATTTTTTAAACTTTTTTAGTATTTTTTTAAGGAAAAATTTAGCATTTACTGATTTTCATTTTTACTGAAGGTACAACAAATTTAAAAAAATTTTTAAGGAATGATTCAGTTTTGTTTGAGTCCTTATCTTGTTCATTAGATAACTGTACTTTACAACTGTACATTAGATAACTGCAAAGCACTTTCACAGTTTGCAAGTCCATTAAGCTTGCTTGGACATTTTTCTGCAGCAAAATCTGTAAGTTGCTCAAAAGCGAGAAAAAAGAACGGAATGTGCAAGCGATACACGTTGTTTTCCAATTCTACGCACATCTTCCGCTCTCCTGAATTTTTTCCCGATTTCAGCAATTACAGGCAATGTATGCAGTCTAAGAAATGAAAACATTCAAAGGGCTAGAATATCTTTTCTCCTTAACAAAAGGCGGGGCACAATCTCCGTAATTTCCCTGTCATTGTATGATGCTGGAAAGTTAATGATGAATTTAGCACCACAAGGGTGAATGACTAATCAAGAAATTTCCGGAAACCAGATGGAAAACAAACGGGGGAAAAAGCAAATTCAAGAAAACATCGGTGGTTAAGTTACGGAGAGTAAATTATACATATTTATTTCAAATAATCAACTAAAAGTAGTCAACATACAACTTATGGAGGTGGTCAACATAGAGAGGAAAATCTCCATTGAAAATGCATTGTGACCATTCAAACTATAGAATTTCGGTCAACATAGAGAGGTGGTCAATGTAGGGAGGTGGTCAACTTTGGAGGTTTTACTGTAGATATAAGAATATCAATTAACTAGTAGAATATTTATTACTCATTTTTGACAAAACATATTAAATTATTTATTTAAAACCAAGGCATACATTCAGAATTTACAATTCTGTCAATAACTTTTGAAGTCTGATACTGCGACATCGCGAGGCCCCGATAAAGGGCACTTCGCTTTGATTGTTCTGCAGAATATATAGTTTTTTAAAAATTCTTTTGCGTTTGTGCTTGCATTTTTTTCTTTCTTTTTAAGGATGAAATGTTCTGCAGAGACCGCGTTTGTTCTGAGACGTACGTCGCACTTTTAAGCACTTTCTGCTCCCAAGCCTATAGCATTATTCTCAAAGAAATATTAAAATTAAAAGTTTTAATCAAGAACTGGATTTTTATTTGTTTTCTTACATAGGTAAAACTGCTCAATTGAAATTATATGTATTATATTCTTTACGTATGAATCAATGCTGTATACAGAGGGAAGCCCACAGACCCCCCCCCCCCCCCCGAAAAAAATTCTAGCAACGGCCTTGGAATGAATTGCATAAATAATTATTCTGTTTTTTTCACTGCGTTTTTATTTATTTATTTTTATAAGCCTTCTATAATGTACTAGTTTAAATGTTTTGATCAACTACATAATTCAGTTGCGCAATAGTGCCTTCAATTGTAACAAAATTGAAATTTTGTGAGTTCGATTTCAATTTAAAATATGAAAGTACTTCATAATCGAAATTTGGTGTATTGTCTGTGGTACATCATGTTAGCTGAGTACACGAGTATTCTCAACTTTTAGAATAGTTAAGGTCTTATAAAAAATATTGCCAATTTTTTTTAAAAATGGAAATGCTTAACATTTCTTCTTTTAAAACTTCTTTTTAACTTATTCACATATATATTCTATTAAACTCGAAAATAATAATTATAATAAAATTAAAAATAAGTGATGACATGCAATTATAATCTTAAGTACATTTATAGATTACAGAAATAATGTTTTATTTTTTCATAGTTGAATGAAAGTGATACAGATTTTTATTACATAGCTATTAAAGGATGTTGCTGCACAGCACGTTTGCAAATTGGAAAAAATACATAATTGTTTCTTAAGTGAAATTTCATTTTACAGACTAAATGAATTAAATCATTACTTTAATGAAAATTCCGTTCATTTGTGTACAGGGTTCCCACGGGTGCTTAGAAGTGCTTAATTTGACCTTTCGTTTCTAAAAGCCCTTAGAAGTACTTATTTTCAATCAAAGGTGCTTAGAAGTGCTTTTTTTTAATACGAAAGTCAATTTTTAAATTTCCGTATTTTTTAATGCAATTTCTGATTAGTTTTTTATGATTTTTTAAACTAAGATTCAGAAAGTGAAAAATTATGGAGGGTTATAAGAATTTTGTTGATTTTTATCACACGATCCAGTGACTGTAGAGCATGGCTTTCTTTCATATAATTGCAGATTTTTTTTTAAACCTTGGATCAAAAAGTTAAAAGTTCATGGGTAATTCCACTGACATTAAAATTTAATTATGTTTCTAACTTTTAAAATTGCCTTTTTTTTCTGAAATTGATTGAAATTATTACAATGGAGTTTTAATAATGGTACCCCACTTCTTTTTTGGCATAAGATTTTATGTGTGAAATTAAGGGGATTTAAAAAGCTTACTGGTGACTGGCAAAAGTAACATCAGTCACATTTTTTAATTCTCCCCCCCCCCCCCTAAGCTTCTAATGCGGTAGTGTTATTTTACTTTATTATTATAATAATTTAGATCCATTTCAGAAAAAAATGACAATAAGATGGTCTCCAAGGAATGACTCTCATGCAAATATTTGTTCTGTTTCTTAAATATTTTTTGATAATTAAAAAACCAAAAAAAAAAAAAAAAAAAAACAGGAGTACAAACAGAATAAGTCTTGCATTCAAGTAACATCATTAAGTATTAAGTTAAGATTTTTTAGTGTTTAAACCTTGAAGGTTGTGGTAAGTTTCCATTTTTCTTGATATCTCTATTCTAATATTTCTTTACATATTACTTATGTATACTAGGGTCGTGCTAATTTTTCGAAGTTTTGAATTTTCAACCTCTTACCCTCTAAATTTGTTCCATTATACCAAAAAATGATTATGATAAAATTTTGTCACCAGCAAACAATATTTAGAGGTAGCTCAAAGTGGGTAAAGTTTCATAAATTGTACCAGATTTTGCGATTTTTTGAATTTTTAAGCAAGAAAAAAAATACGACTTGCAATTATGTTTAATTTATTTAATAAAATTAAAAAGTAATTTCTCTATGAATCAGTAAAAATTAAACATTTGTAAATTGTGTAGCTATAATGAAATAGTTTTCTTAATTAAAAATACAGTATTCCAGTGTACCTCATAGCTGGCAACAACTGTCTAAACCAGTGATCGCCAAACTTATGGAGCCACTGAGCAACTGTACCTTTTCCACATTTTACTATGAAATATTCCTGTCCCTTTCCCCTCCCCAATAGAAAAGAAAGAAAAACAGGACAAAAAAGTTATAAACTTTTCAATTCTCAGTTATTTACATATGCGAGTAGAGGGCTACATTTTTCATGTACTTTTTATTTATGCCAGTAAAATATTCTTTATTTTCTGCCTGAGCCATGAACTATCAATGCGAATATTAACAAAATATGGAAAGTCAACAGCTGTTGGTGTAATTATGTGCAAATAAACCACATGAGTACCACTGCTATCTACTAAAGAATTCCTTGCGAGTTATTTGTAGCTAGCATTTTATGGTTTGAGGACTACTTTTCTCTTCTTTTCTCTACCAGAGCCCTACCTGTTAGCTGAGGCCTTAGGATTGCTTGTGCACGGGCGAGGTAGTGGGGTCCACTGATTTTACATGCATGTATCCCCAAGTGTACATGGTGGGTCTTCAGCGGGTATCGAACGTGCGACCTTCCAGGTGGAACTCCGTTGTTCTGACCACTAGGCTGCCACGACTTGCCGTTTAATGAATACTGGTCTAAACCATGGGTGGGGAACCATTTGCCTTTCAGAGGAGACATATTAAATTTACTGCTTGGGGTTAGCTGGTATCATATGTGTAACATACACAGGCTAGCAGCAAACCCCTAGCATATATTAGGGGGCATGCCATTACCAGATAATATTAGTACTAAAAAGAGCACAAATGAATTGAAGGTTATTTTTTTCCCTTAGCTTCATCAATTTTTATTTGTATTGTTACTGCTGCCCTCAAAAGAAGTGGCTCAGAGATTCAGATTTACCCAATTCATCAAACTCGAAACTTTTAATGCCTTACTTATCTTTTAAATTACATTGAAACTATCTAGCATGCACTACCTCGAAATCAAGCAGCATCTATATTATAAAAACTGCATGATAGTCATATAAATATTTTGTTTGGTCTAAATCAGATATAATGCAGTTGGGATTCAGTAGTGTTATTGAAACAATATTTAGTTTCTTTTTTTTTTCCATGTCTAATGCTCTCAAATTTTATTTGTGTGACCTTTTCACCACACCTGCCAAGTTAACTGTGTCATTTCAGAGCAAAATTGTTTCTTACTTGTAGTTTAGACCAGTCGTTGCCAAACCGTAAATCGCCAGCTACCACTAATTCACGAGGAAATCTTTGGTAGATCGTGGTCATACTCAGGTGGTTAATCTGCACATAATTACACCAACTTATTAGTGGATTTTCTATATTTCGTCAATTTTTGCATTGAAAGTTTATGGTTCAGAAGGAAAATGGAGAATATTTTTTTGCCATAAATCCACGAAAAAGCAGAAACTGCCACTATAGTAGCCCTCTCGTTTTGTTCTGGCATATATAAATAACTGAGAATTGAAAAGTTTCTTACTTTTTTGACCTGTCTTCAGGGCTGCAAAAAAGCCGGCTCTTTTTTAAAATGGCCAGACCGGCCGACTTTTATTTTAAGGCTGGTCTTTTTAAAAAAGGGCCGGTCTTTATTGGCCTTTTTCAATTACACACAATACTATTTACACTTATACAGGGTTCACACTGGGGAAAAGTACAAGGTGGGATTTTCCACCTTGACCAAAATTTTAAGTGGGATTTTTAAAATTTTAGCCCAAACAAAATTTTTTTTGAGTAGGATTTCAAAAAATATGGCGGGAAATGCGCGACGACCCTGCCTATACTAGCGGGAACCCTGCCTATACTATGTCAATTTATGTTGCTACTGTTAATCTATATAAAATGAAGCTCAAATCTTTTTTTTTTAAAAGAAGTTTATTTAAAAATAGATTCAGAATTATTTTGTTACACAACCTGAATGCATTTTATAAAACTGATTACCATTTGCGTGTTTGTGAGCTTAATTTCAATACTCTCATTAAGCCCCTGCCTAATATTATAGCTATACGGAATCTATTTCTTTCAACACAAAAGAAGGAAATTAAATTCAGGTTGGGAGAGGAATCAAATTCTGCTATAGTTGAGCACAATACCTTACCTTAATACATATGAGAAGCTATCCTATTAGATTCAAGTACATACTTCTCACTTAAAGTTGATATTTTAATGTTAAGAATTTAATTACTTTAATTCAGAATATGGAAACTTGCAATAAAGAACTATGTTCATTAATTTTTTCCTATCATATATTTTACACTACAAACAAAAGTCTTTTGCTCAAAGTGAGAAAAGTAGGAAAGACTAATTTGGAGTATTTCCTTTTCTTTAACAAAATACTTACATACATAATCCTATTTAACTAAACTAGTGTTTACCTACAGCACTACTCATGGCAAAAAGTTTAAAGAAGTCATCCGTGGTGAGTAGTTGGCTCACTTTTATATAAGGAAACTTTTTTTTGTATGCATAACATTAAAATTTTTTAAAGATGAATATCTTTCTAGTACAATTTAACATTAACCAGCTGGTCTGCTTCAAGATGGGCTTTTTTTATTTTATGCAATTTATTTGACTAGTAGCTTTTATTTTTATTTGGATCAGAGAACTAGTTAATGTTCTGAAAAAAGTAAACAAAAATAAAGGTGCTTTAGAAATATACAAAAGATTATTAGATAAAGAATAAGGCAAATGGTTGGTAATATTTAGTTCATATAGTAGTGTCAATTGAACTTTTGAATTCTTAGTAAAAATCTTTGAAAATTAATCGTTTAAATTGCATTGAATCTAAATAAATTTCTAATAAGGAGCACCTTCTCTTTGCTATTTCTGTAGTGTATCATTCTATTAAATAATTTGCATTCTTATTTCAAGTATTTTGCTATCGCAGTAATAATTTAATTGTATAAATGATTTAAATATAATTTTTTATATAATACTTTTTTGGAAAAATTTTTTTAAAATAAAAGCCGGCCTTTTTTAAGCGGGGCCAAAAAAATCCGGCCGACTTTATTTGGCTCGGCTAAAATTCGGCAGCCCTGCCTGTCTTTCTTTACTATGGGGAGGAGGGGGGAGAAGAATACCTTATAGTAAAATTTGGAAAAGGTATTACTGCACATTGGCTCCATAAGTTTGGATCACTCATTTAAAGTTATTGCCACCTATGAGGTAGACTTGAATACTGTATATTTTATCAAGAGAGCTACTTTATTATAGCTATGCAATTTAAAAATCTTTAATTTTTACTTACTCATACAGAAGTTGCTTTTTAATATAATTATATAAACTAAACATAATTACAGATCATAATTTTTATCTTGCTTAAAAGTTCAGAAAATCTCGTTCAATTATGAAACTTTTCCCTCTTTGAGCTACCTCTAAATATTGTTTGCTGGTAATAAAATTTTATCATAATCATTTTTTGATATAGTGGAACAAATTTAGAGGGTAAGAGGTTGAAAATTCAAAGCTTCGAAAAATAAGCACCACCCTAATGTATACACAATATGCATACTTGTAAAAGTGAGATTGGGTTTATGTTTTTATATATAATTTTTGGGAAGATACACTTATATGTTAGAATTTTAAGTTTAACTTATCTGTAAGAACAGGGGTCTCCAAACTACGGCCCGCGGGCCACATCCGGCCCGCGGACAGATTTTGTCCGGCCCGCGGAGAGCTAGCTAATGGCATCTGGCAAAAAAGTAATCATATTTTACACCACTAGTGGACCGATTCAACTTTTTACCACCGGCAACAATTAATGATAATATGGTTTTGGCCCTTGGAATTTACTGGAGTAATCAATATGGCCCTAAGGCTGGAAAGTTTGGAGACCCCTGTGTAAGAACATTCAACTTGATCGAAACGGATTTTCATCCATTAAATTGTATTGTGTGTGCTCCACAATAATTTATTCAAAGTCTTAGAAAATGACTTTGAAAAGTCTTAGAAAGTCTTAGAAAGTGCTTATTTTTAGTTATACAAAAAGAGTGGGAACCCTGTGTGTAACAACATTTTTCGTTTAAAAAAACTTAGTTAGGAGAAAAAGGTCATTCCATATGAAAACAACCAATGAGTGTTGCTCCATAGTAACAGATTTTTTTAAAAAAAAATTACCTCTAAAACGTATGGTGGTGAAACCCATATTTATCAATCTGTAAAACATGTTTTCCATTATTGTCCGAGATATGGACATATAAAAAACGGTCATTTTTACCAAATTTCGGCCATCTTGGATTTGGCACTACTGTGAAAAATAGCAATAACTTGAGAAATAATTGTTCAAATTCAACAATTCTGGTACCAATTTGAAGCTATTTATATGAGGAATATAAATCCAGTGTTTAAATAAAATTAAATATATTTTTACATGGAAAATGAAAAAACTCATCTTCAGAATTTAGTAAAATGTAATGAATGGGCTGTAAAAAAAAAGGCCCATCATATTTTTTTCTGAAACTTGGTAGAAACACTAATCAATATATATGTTCTTTAAGTATAAAGAAAATTAGGAAGATAATATTTCTTAACAACTAAAAAAAAATTTTTTTTTTAATCCAGGATTTTGAGGTATAAAACTCCTTGTTGCTGGAATATGCTAGTCAAAAGGTTTCTAAAATGTAAAGTTTTCCTTCTTATATTTCATTATCTTAATTTTAAATATTAATAAAGCATTTACTCTACTCAAAAAATAGATTTATATCTATAATTTCAAAAAATGCATCTTCTAAAACCAGCTCATCTAACTGATGCAATTCTTGAAATGATTGCTTGTATTGCATCATCTGCTTTTTTGACCACAGCATGATGCAATATTACATCATCTTAGACACTTAGCTCCTCCCTTTCAGATCTTTAACTGTTCAGTTACTTTCAAAGAGCTCATAGTGAAGTTGTGTTTTATGCAGTAGAGATGGAATGTTTTGTATGCAAAAAATTTCGTGTATCATTAAGTAATGATACTATTTCTGTGCTCAATCTGTCTTCAACAGATTTGGAATTATTAAAATGGAGATTAAGTAATCTAATTATAGATGACAGTTTATGATGTTGGAAGTATCTGCAAAGTCCACAAGGATAAATATTTAAAGTGGTACCATTTAAGGCAGAGAACTTGTTGTGATCCATTTAATAAACATCCCAATAAAATCAGAGCAAAGTTACTAAAATCAATTTCCCTAAAATTGTCTATGAAAAATCCGATACTCAGTCCAGGGAAAAAACTATGTTTCTTGCATAGCCCCCTTAACTAGATGCCTAGCGATTTGCGGGGAAAGTTGGCCGCGGATTTTAGTTACCTTTTCTCCCACCAGGAACGCTACTTATCCGCTATAACAAACCGCACTCTTTCCACTAGTTTGAAGGGTAGAAAATTGGTTTTCTATTGCTATTTCTTCTTTTTTTCCCTAATAATTTGATTCTTTGGGTTAAAAACGGTCCTTTTCAGGACCAATGTAACTTAAAGAAAGATGGTTTACTGTGTTGTTCCATTTTGCACATCAAATTCAGTAAAAGAAAAAAATAGTTTCAATCGGACATTAGTTTGCGTGAAAAATGGATCTCTGCTATATCAAGACAAGGGAATTATTATTATTATTTTTATGTGTGTCTTTCATAATGCCTATTTGGCAAAAAATTTAAAACAAATTAATTAATAAGAATAATATAGTGCAAAACTATTTTTATATAAATATACATTATTTATTATGTTGTCCAATCTTTACTGTAGCTTGTCCTTGGAATACGGTTGATTATATATTATGATACATTTTATATTATGCAAATATTAATTAAATTGAATTTATTGATTATTATTGATGATTTTTTATTAAAAAAATTTAACTAGTTATACGAAGACATGTATGAATCAATAAGAAATAATGAAAGTTAGTAAGGAAAAAAATACAAATTATTATTCATGCATAGAATCGAATTCTAATCATATTTCAAGAACTTATTTAATTCTATGGATGAATTAATGAGAATAATTTGGAAGTAATATTTGTCCTATTCTTCATGCCTAAATATCATTTCAGTACAATGCATAATAAATTGTAATTATTCACATATTTAACCATTTTTATTTTATTTATGTATAATTTTTATTTATTTATTGAAACCAAAAGGACTGGTTTTTTCTTTCGAGTGGTGGGGGGGGGGGGGGGGGGGGGATAGAGCAGATTCTATGATAAGATTAAATTTGATTCTATTATAAGAATAAAAACTTGACTTTTATGCAAAATTTTTATAACTTGCGTAAATGAAGAATTTGGTTCCAAGTCTCCCAATTTAACGTCCTCATCGTTCTGCTCGTTTTTTGAAGCAATGATTTCTTGGAAAATATTAGATTGCGAGAAAATATATCTGATACTCTAAGTACACATAAAAGCATTTCAAAATTTTGAACATCTTTTCAGAGCCTTTGCAAAAGTCTTGACTTTTAAAATTCAGGGGAAAAATTTTAATTTTCAAGAGAACTATAAGTAAATAATAATAATAATAAGGCATTCTTCTCTTCTAAAACAAATGAGTCCATATAGCTATCTACTCAAATATATATCACATGTATAGCTTTGTTGTTAATCGATCTTGGAAGTGATACATTACATCTTCGCAAAAATTTTCAAAATGCTCCAAATAAATCTTTAATTATTTTAACCATAGCATCGTTCTGAAACAAATATTAAAATTAAAAGTTTTAGTCGAGAGCTGGATTTTTATTTGTTTCCTTACATCAGTAAAAAAGCCAGTTGAAATTATGTGTATTATCTTCTTTACGTATGAATTGCATAAATAATTCTCTTTTTTCGCTGCTTTATTTATTTATTTTTTCTAAACATTTTTTAATGTTTGCAATAGAACCTTCGATTGTAACAAAATTAATATTTCGTAAGTTCGATTTTGATTTAAAATATGAAAGTATTTGAAATAGTATTTCGTAATCGAAATTTGACGTATTGTCTGTGGTACAGGTTGGTTGAGTACACGAGGGTTCTCAACTTTTGGAACTGGTACTATAAAAAAATATAATTTTTTAAAGGAAATGCTTAAAATTTCTTTATTTAACCACTTCTTTATATATATATATTCCATTAAACTCGAAAATAATAATAATAACAAAGTTAAAAATAAGTGATGACATGCAATTATAATTTTAAGTGCATTTATAGATTACAGAAACAATGTTATATTTTTTTCGGCAGTTGAATGAAAGTGATACAGATTTTTATTACATAGCTATTAAAGGATGTTGCTGCACAGTAAGTTTGCAAATTAAAAAAAAAAAAAAAATTGTTTCAATTGTTCAAATACCTACAATTAGAAAAAAACTACTTTAATAAAATAAAAGTTTTAAGTTGATGGTCCGTTAAAATGCTCCTACACTAACGAGATATCAAAAATTAATAATATCACTTAATTTCCCACTGTTTTACTGCATCATAAAGTAAGAGCGAAAAAAATGTAATTATTGAGTCATATGGTTAAATATGAAAGAAAAATCAAATGATTTTTTAAAAAGAACAATTTTTACCGCTTTTTATCGAAATTTACCAAGCGTTTACAAGTAAAACACCGTTTTCCAATAGCAAATAGGTAGTGCCCTCTAGCAGTGATTTCCTTGTCAGCGGGAGAAAATCGTTGCCGGTAGGGTAATGGGTTTCCCTCCATTTCGGAAGGCATCTAGTTAAGGGGGCTATGGTTTCTTGTTATTCTTCATTGCTTTAACTAGTCAGTGAGGCAGAGTCACAGATTTCTACTCCTGAAAAGGAAATTGACAGTGATGAAGATTATTGTGAATCTACAGTAGGGTGGTGCTTATTTTTCGAAGTTTTAAATTTCCAACCTCTTACCCTCTAAATTTGTTCCATTATACCAAAAAATGATTATGATAAAATTTTGTCACCAGCAAACAATATTTAGAGGTAGCTCAAAGAGGGTAAAGTTTCATAATTGAACAAGATTTTGTGATTTTTTTGCATTTTTAAGCAAGATAAAAAATATGATTTGCAATTATGTTTAATTTATTTAATAATATTAAAAAGTATCTTCTCTATGAATCAGTAAAAATTAAACATTTGTAACTTGCATAGCTGTAATAAAATAGTTTTCTTAATAAAAAATACAGTATTAAAGTGTACCTCATAGCTGGAAATAACTGTCTAAACCAGTGATCGCCAAACTTATGAAGCCATTGAGCAACTGTACCTTTTCCACGTTTTATCATAAGATATTCCTACTCCTTTCCCCTCCCCCCCCCCAAAAAAAAAGTAGAAAAGAAAGAAAGAAAAAAAAACAGGACAAAAAAGTTATAAACTTTTTAATTCTCAGTTATTTAATATGCAAGTGGACAGCTACATTTTTCATGTACTATATCTTTATGCCAGCAAAATATTCTTTATTTTTTGCCTGAGCCATGAACTATCAATGCGGATATTATTAATATCCGCATTGATAGTATTTTGTTAATAATTAACAAAATATGGAAAATCGACAGCCGTTCATGTAATTATGTGCAAATTAACCGCATGAGTACCACTGCTATCTACTAAAGATTTCCTTCGAGTTACTTGTAGTTAGCATTTTATGGTTTGATGACTACTGGTCTAAACCATGAGTGGGGAACCATTTGGCTTTGAAAGGAGACACATTAAATTTGCTGCTTGGGGTTAGATGATATCATATGTGTAACATACACAAGCAAGCAACAAACCCCTAGCATATATTAGGCGGCAACCCATTACCAGCTAATATTAGTACTAAAAAGAACACACAAATGACTTGAATGTTACTTTTTCCCTTAGCTTCATCAATTTTTATTTTTATTGTTACCGCTGCCCTCAAAAGAAGCGGCTCAGAGATTCAGATTTACCCCATTCACCAAACGCAAAACTCCTTACTTATCCTTTAGAAATTACATTGAAGCTATCTAACATGCTCAATGCACTGCCTTGAAATCAAGTAGTATCTATATTATAAAAACTGCATAATAGTCATATAAATATTTTGTTTGGTCTAATTCAATTAGATATAATGCAGTTGAGAATCAATAGTGTTATTGAAGCAATATTTACAGTTTTTTTTTCACCACCTGCCAAGTTCACTGTGTCATTTCAGAGCAAAATTGTTCCTTACTTGTAGTTTAAACCAGTAGTTACCAAACTGTAAATTGCCAGCTACCATTAACTCACGAGGAAATCTTTGGTAGATCGCTGTCATACTCAGGTGGTTAATCTGCACATAATTACACCAACAACTGTTAGTGGATTTTCCATATTTCATCTATATTTGCATTGAAAAATTATGGTTCAGAAGGAAAATTTAGAATATTTTTTTGGCATAAATCCATGAAAAAGCAGTAACTGCCAATATAGTAGCCCTCTCGTCCCGTTCTGGCATATATAAATAAATAACTGCAAATTGAAAAGTTTCCTTCTTTCTTGACCCATCTTTCTTTATTATGGGGAGGAGAATAACTCATAGTAAAATTTGGAAAAGGTATTATTGCACAGTGGCTCCATAAGTTTGGATCACTCATTTAAATAGTTGTTGCTACCTATGCGGTAGATTTGAATAGTTATTAAGAGAGCTAAGTTATTATAGCTATGAAATTTACAAATGTTTAATTTTTACATATTCATATAGAAGTTGCTTTTTAATATAATTACATAAATTAAACATAATTACAAATCAATTTTTATCTTGCTTAAAAGTTCAAAAAATCGCAAAATCTTGTTCAATTATGAAACTTTAACCTCTTTGAGCTACCTCTAAATATTGTTTGCTGGTGATAAAATTTTATCATAATCATTTTTTGGTATAAAGGAACAAATTTAGAGGGTAAAAGGATGAAAATTTAAAACTTCGAAAAATAAGCACCACCCTAATCTACAGTAGTGATTGATCAATTAAATAAAAGCTGTGAAGTTTTGGATGAATCACCAAAAAAGGTCAGTAAATTTAGTTCTAAGAGAAAACTTGATTACATGCAAACTAAAGTTGTGAAAATAAGTAAGTGTGTTGCTATTAAAGCAGCTGTAATAGTAGGTATTGATAACATCAGTAACTCATCAAAAACAAAAGACATGACTTGTCCAGATTGTATATCTATGATGCAAAAGTTATTAAATAAATTTACAAATGCTTCATTGAAAGAAAAGATCCAAATCCTAACGTTAGTTCCAGATTCATGGACAATTCAGAAAACAAGAATTTATTTCAAAAGTAACAGAAGGGGCCGAGTTGGTATTTTTGCCGGCAAAGAGGTATTTTTGCCAGGACAGTGGCAAAAACTGGAAAAAGCCAGGGTAAAAATGGAAAAAAAATGGCAAATACTTATTGTTCTTAAATAATATGTAGTAAGATCTTTATTTTAATAAGGGTTATAATGTCCTAAATAATTAATTTAATTTTTGTGCGTTATTTAATATCTTTATTTTGCTAATTAATAAATATAATTAAAACAAATATTTAATGAAATGTCTTAAGTTACAAATAAAGAATTAGTTAAAATTAACTCAAAATTATGTATTGAAAAAATCTTTTCTGTTAAGTCTTATGAGGCAACTAGATTTATTTTCTCCCTTTTGCTTTTAGAAAAAAAGAACAAAGAGTTACTTTTATCACTTTCAGTAATTTTATTTTTCTGTATTTTTACTATTCAAATACTGAAATTCACCAATGCAATCCATTGTCCCCCAAGTATTGCATCCCACTTTGAAATTGGTCAGCAGTAGAAACTAGAGTCCCTGTATCAAGCCGAGAAGATGAACCGATTTTGACGATTTTTTCTTTAATCGATAGAGGGTCGTCTAACTCAAATGTCGTACATCAATCTGACTACATTTGTGACCATTTACAATTTACAGCCTGCACAGTCCTATTCTGAGCATTTCTTGTGTGAATATAATTAATAATTATGATATAAACAAAATTAACAGTTCATTTAATTTTCTATTTACTATAAAATTTGTTCATTTTTTTCTTCTAGTTTCATTTCTAATTTTGTTATAAAATTGAGTATTTTTTCATAAAATGCATATTTCTAATATTATAATGCATATACAGTCAACTCTCCAAAATCCGCACTGCTTGGGACCAAGGGTTGTGCGGATTTTAGAATTTTGCGGATTTCGGGTCATTGATATGTGTACGCATTTTGCGAGGTTATAATGTTGCATTAACCTTTTTACTTATTACTTAAAAAATGTTTTGATAAACCACTAATTGTACAGGCATGAATATATAAAAGAGTGATGGAAAACAAAGAAAATTTATAAAAAATAGATACAATGTATATATATATATGAACTTTAAATGATTTTTTTTACATACAACTACTTTGTAAAAGTGCAGATTGGTGGTCGCCACTCGTCTACTGGCTATCAAAAAAGTTTAAATTGTGACCAAATTTTTCATTGCCGATCGTCACGTTAGCGACCAAAATTGTCTTCATTAACTAGGTCAAGGCGGGAGAACATTTGCCCCATAAAATCAATGCAAATATAAAATTTATTCTTCAAAATAGCTTAATATTTTTGTTGAATACAATTTGAATTGTGTACTAATGAAAATAATAAGAAATATCGCAAGCCGAAAACCGATGCAAAAAGATTGATGTCCAATTATAGCAAAACGCTATTATCGCGCATGACACGTGGCAATCAAAATAAGCTAAAAATACATTGTTTTCAATGTATAAAAGGCAGATGTGAGTTATTGTGAACATTTCAAGTTAAAAAATGCTATTAGGTTTGAAAATATAAGAAATTTCTATTTTTTTCACTAAGTTTTTAAATTGATTTTTTAAACTAAGTTTCAGTTTACATGGGAAATCTTACGCGGATTTTAGAAGTTCGCGGATTTTGGGTCCGCGGATTTGAGAGAGTTGACTGTATTATACTTATTTAACTTGGTGCTCAAATAAAGTATGAATAACATTGATTTTTAACTAATTTCTTTTATCTGATGTTTTAGTTTACTTTTTACTTAGAAAGAAATTAAATGGTCACAGTGAATCCTATTTTTGGCATTTTTTCCACTTTTGGTGGCAAAACCTATTTTTGCCGGGGTGGTTTTCACCAGGTTTTTTCCACCTATGGCAAAAACTTGCCAACCCTGAGAAGGTGTGTTATCAATTCCATGTGATAAAAAAGGTGCTACATTAAGTTCTGAAACTGTAGAGAAGTTTATTACATTTTATTGTAATGTTGATAATAGTCGTGTTTGTCCAGGAAAAAAAGATTGCATATCTGTTGCTAGTGAAAATGGGAGCGTATTAAGACAAAAGAGATTGATTTTGTATAATTTAAAAGAATTATATTTTGCATTTAAAGAACAACATAAAGATTTAAAAATTGGACTATCTAAATTTTGCTCATTACGCCTGACAGAATGTGTGACTGCTAGAAGTAAAGGTATGCATTCTGTGTGTGTTTGCATATATCATCAAAATATTAAACTCATGCTTCATGCTCTTCATATTTGTGACTATATATCACTGTTAAGAAAACTAGTTTGTTCCACTGAATCCGAAAAGTGCATGGTCCACAGATGTGATAACTGTCCATCTGTGGAAATTCTGAAGGAGGAATTAGTGCTTTCCAATGAATTAGAAATGATTAATGAAATTTCTTACAAACAATGGGTGAAAACTGATGGTGCAGAACTGAAAACAATTATTACATCAGTTGATGAATTTGTTGAAAATTTAGTTGCAAAACTATCTGCATTATGCACCCATCACTTCTTCACAAAAGCTCAGAGTAAGTACTTTAGCAAATTAAAGGATGAATTAAGTGAAGGCACTGATATTATTCTAGCTGACTTTTCTGAAAACTATACTTGTATCATGTAGGATGCTATCCAAAGTGTCCATTGGAAGAAAGAGCAGGTGACAATTCATCCTTTCCTAACATATGTAAAGGACACTACTAATGATAAATTGAAACCTATTCCTATGTGTGTAATTAGTGACCATTTGGTCCATGACACAACAACATTTTTGACTTTCAAAAAGGTAATTGTTCAGAATTTAATTAAAGAAGTGCCACAAATTAAATACATAAAGTATTTCAGTGATGGATCATCAGCTCAGTATAAAAATTTAAAAAACTTATAAATCTCTGTCATCATGAAAATGATCATGGTTGTGAAAGCTGAATAGCATTTTTTTGCATCTTGCCATGGAAAAGGAGCTTGTGATGGCATAGGTGGTACCATAAAATGCATGGCAACCAAAGCAAGCCTTCAGCGACCATATAAAGAACAAATATTAAATGCATCTGATTTGTATAAATTTAAGAAGGATTCTATTAAAGGAATAAAAACTTTTTTTGCAGAAAAATCTGAAATTGAGATTTCCCACTGTAAATTAGCAGTGAGGTATCAAATCGCAGATACAATTAAAGGAACAAGGTCACCTCACAGCTTTGTTCCTATAAACAAAACACAATTATTGGTTTCCAAGGTATCAGATTCTACCATAGCATTTATTTCTACTTTAGGAAGCAAGACCATACCACTGACTAACCAGAATGAACAATATTGTCACGCAGAAACTCAAAGGAACCAGACGTATTTTATTGGACAACATTCAATATCGTTTGATTCACTGGATCGTACACAAGTGAACTTTCCAACCGGAGAGCAGCAACTTATCTATACAAATAGAACATTCTAGAACTATTCAAATCAATTAAATTTATATAAATTGGAACATTTTGGAAACTGTTAGAAAGAGAATTAAATTAAATTAAATAAAGAAATGCAGCCCACGACCAGTGGGAGTAGAAGCAGGGACTTACGGCTCCGAAGGCAGCGTCGCTACCTCACTGCCACCGGTTCACATGCTGGTAATTGAAAATGCGGCACTGCCCCTCCTTTAAAAAAAAACATAGTCTCGATATTAAACAAAAGTTTCATTAACTCCGCATTCTGGATCTCGTTATAGGACCTTTGTAAGACATAGTCTCTCCAGCAGAAGAGTCGGGAGTAGCGGCTCTATTATGTATTCTAGGATCGTAAGCAATAGCTGATGTAGCTTCATTTTGTCGTATTGTGGAGTTGTCAGTTAGAACTTGTTCTTGTTCTGCTGGGTCATGGTACTTTTTCATACGGAGGACATGGACAACTTGTCTCGTTTTTCGTCTTCGTGGTGATGGTTCTACTTCCTCAACTTCATATGTCTTGTCAGACAGTTGTTTCACAACTCGGTATGGGCCAAAATAACGTTTTAGCAGCTTCTCTGATAGACCAAATTTTCTTGCTGGGGTGAAAATCGAAACAAGGTCTCCAAGATCATATGATACATCCCGATGTGTAGAATCATATCGTGTTTTGTCCCTCTGTTGTGCCTTGCATTTTCGGACTCATGACTAGCGTACGGAAACTCGGTGTCGAGTGTCGTCTCAGCTTCTCGACCATGAAGAAGGTAGAAAGATGTGAAGCCAGTGGTTTCCTGCTTAGCGGTGTTATAAGCGAAAGTTACAAAAGAAAGAATCTCATCCCAGTTTTTCTGTTCTACACCGACGTACATTGAAAGCATGCTCGCTAACGTTTTATTAAATCTCTCTGTTAATCTGTTTGTTTGGGGGTGGTATCCTGTTGTCATCCTGTGCATAGAATTACATAAATGATTTAGTTCAGTCACCAGCTTGGACTGGAACACTTTGCGGTTCGATCGATACACTCAATATCGTTCGATCCACTGGATCGTACACAACTGAACTTTCCAACCGGAGAGCAGCAACTTATATATACAAACAGAACATTCTAGAACTATTCAAATCAATTAAATTTACATAAATTGGAACATTCTGGAAACTGTTAGAAAGATAATTAAATTAAATAAAGAAACGCAGCCTGCGACCAGGGGGAAGAGAACTAGTGACCTAAGGCATCGAAGGCAGCGTCGTTACCTCACTATGCTGGTAATTGAAAATGCGGCAATATGTTGCCTGCACATATGGAATTAACTGGTGGATTGGAAAAATTGGAGTGCTGTGATGAATATAATGGCTATAAAATTATGTTTATGCATCCTCGTGGTCCAAGTGCATTGTATATGTGGCCTAAACCTTTGGATGTGTGTTGGATTCCATATGAACACATAATGAAAATTGGGTCTGCTCCATCAACTAACACAGGAAGAACATATAAAATATCACCGTAGGAAAATAACTCTATTGAACTATTATACAAAAATTTCAAAGTGAATTAAATTCATTTATTTTTCCGAATGTTAAAAATAGTATGTATAGATTTAATTTTTATGTTTTTAATTAATATTGTTGCATTATGTCCATTTATAGTTATATATATTTGAAGAAATATTTACCAGTTCCTATATTTGTTTATTTAAAACATTCAAATTATTATTCCTTATAAACTTAAAAGAACTATTTGTCAATTTCTTCATTAAAGTTGGCGATAATCTGAAGGTTTGTTTTACACTTCTCATGTAATAAAAATATTAAAATAATGTTTTTTTTAATTTGAATGAAATATGCTTTTCTGTTAAGATGCTTGAAGAATAAGGGTAATATTGTAAAATTGAAAAAAATAGTAATTAGTTTTAAACTTCTGAAATATGTTATGCACACAGAGAGATGGACCAAGGAAGTTTTGTTTGAAACTGGTTGCAATTGCAACATATTACATTTTTACAATACTTTCTAACATTGTAAAATCAATGTTTTTCTTTGAAAAAAATCACTTGATTTAAATCAAGCTCATTTAAATCAACAAACCCTGGTTATTAGTTATATCTGCAAAGAAAACATTTAACTTTTAATGAAATACATTTTTATGGAAAGTTATACCCTTTATTTAAGAAACAAAGTGTCACTTCCGAAATAAACAGCTATTAAAATAGTAAAAAAAAAAAAAAAAAATTAAATTAAATATTAATACCATTTTAACTTATTACAAATTATATTTAAGATAACTTAAACAAGATTTATTGGATAAATTAACAGTAACACTCATAAGGAAATCAATTCCTTGTCAAGGCGAAATACCTAAAAAATAAATAAACTTGAAAATATTCACAGTAAATTATAAGAAACTCTAAGCAAGTTTTTTTTTGTTTAATACAACAAAAATATTCAGATTGTGTCAAACCCAATGAGTCAATTAATTTGAAAATCAGCCTTTGTTTGCTTTTAGGAAGAAATCTCAAAAGTCGAAAAAGTTTAGTACATCCAAAAAGTGATGCAAATAGCATCCTGATTCCAGTACTCTCGGCAGCAAGCAAATATCAGTATTGTCAAATGTCTTGTTGCTTTGCTTAGTTCGGCAAAAAACGTCTTGTAAAATAGAGCATAATATTTATCAGTATGAAATAGCATGATATGATTTATTTTTTTGTCATTCTTTCCAGATAAACCCAGAAAAAGTGGCTCATATTTCGGCTGTTTTAATCCTCCGTCGTTCAGATAAGAGAAAAGATAGAGTTGAAATCTCACCAGAACAGCTCTCTAATGCATCCACCGAGGCTGAAGTAATTTCTATACTTTTTATCTCTTTCGATAGATACCCTTCTGTTTTATTTTCAATAAATGAAACTAATGAAGTATAACTAGAAAATGAGTTACTAAATTTCTTAAGTTTGATCTTATTGTAAATATAAATTCAGAAACAGATTTTGTAACCTTGTAGGGAAGCAAAACTTACTAGGCCCCTGGGCCACTTATATCATTTTTTGTGTTATAAATCCATGTAATGCATATTTATAATTATAGAATTAATTTAGCAAATCGCAGTAGAATCCCGATCATCCGAAAAGCACAGGACAATAACGTTTTTGGTTAATCGAGGTACCATAGAAATTTTCCGACAAGCGAGAATTATAGGCAAAAGCCATGTTTATAACCAACATGTTCCTCCCTACGCACAGAACTTCTTCCAACTGCAGAATACAATGGATTGCCAAGCATATTAACCAGTTCTGAACTTGAATGTAACATAGATGTTGCAATAAATTCTATACAATATATTACCATTTTACATTTATGTCATTTAGTATTATACATTTTATCATGTACTGACAATATTTTTGATAGATATGGAAAAAAATGGGCCATTTGCCCTTTATGAAAAAAGAATTTAGGAGCATTTGCCCGTTATGGAAAAAACCCCCAACCCATTTGTCCTTTTGGTTAAGCTGATTTTCAGATAACCGGGGTTCTACTGTATTTAGGGTAAATAGTATATACTTTTCTCGAATACTTTTATCTATTTTACTGAAAAACTGCAAGTTGTTAGTCAAATGAGAACTAGCACCGGAATCTATATACCAGTCTGTTACCGATTGTGAATACAAAGCCATGAATGAGATGTGTTCTTCCAATTCTTCTCTCATTGTCAACTTTATTAATTTATAATCTTGTTTTTCATTTTTCTTCTGATGAGGATTTTGCTTCTGTAACCATGCTTTATATTTTCTGCAGTCAACTTCATCATGACCAGGCTTTTTACAAAAATAACAAGTTCTTTTCTTCACAGGAAACTTTTGAGATGCATCAAGATTTGTTTCATATGCTTCTCTTGATTTTTATAATTAAAATTCTTTATTTCATTTCTTCCTATATCCTCTTCAATAAGTTTGTTCTTTACCAATTCTTAAGTGCAATCTTCCTCTGGTCTTGTTTCCAATGCTGTAATCAAAAAGGAATAACTTTCAGGTAGACTGCTCTGAAATGAAGTTTCAGTCTCTTTGTCAACGGTACTGGAGGCAAGGATTTGAGTGCTTTCCACAGGAAACTTTTTGAAATCTTCCTAGCAATGCAATTTCAAGATTCTTTATTGATGTTAGAGGAAGCAGAAAGGACTTTGGTTACTCTTTCCCCCAAAATTTTTCAAAATAAATTCTTATCTTTTAGGTTACTTATGGTGTTGCTAGTGACAGTGTTCGATGACTTTTCCCCAAAAGTGTTTCTGAAACTAAAGTTTTAAAAGTGTAATCTCTCTTTTCTTTCGTTTTTTTAAAATTCAGGAACTTAGAAGCAAGGGGTGTAAGTGACCAAAATGAAAATTTTGAGATAGCTAGTGCAAATGATAAATTAAACACCCTTCTGTTTTGTGGGAAAGAGATTTTAGTTGTAGCTTCGACAGATACTGAAAAAAAGCACGGTTTAAAAAAATTACTAAATAAAAGCTGCATTTCGTTTGGTGGCAAAGGGATGCAAGTGTACTTACATCCGTTTGCCTATAAATAAAATTATTTGATTTTTCAGTTAGTTTAAATACGCGATGCAGACGATCTATTTACGAAACTTAAAGCTTAGAAGAAGAGAAAAAATAGGAAAATAATTCCGAATTGTTGAATAATAATAATAAAAACAAGGGTTAAATTGTCTGCAGATTTTATTTTTGTCATGTTTTGTTTACGGCAATTTGTCTAATGGCAATGATTTTTAGTTTGTTGATAAATATAATTATTCGAAATTTATATTATGCAGTTTTTAATGGAGTTTATATCACTAACAAATGATCTTTATTATTGCATAAATTAGCCAAATAAACAAGACACCTTTTTCATTTAGTGGCAAAGGGGTGTAAGTTAACTAGTTGGAAGCAAAGGGGTGTAAGCGAAAATAACCTATTTTTAAAAAAAATCCTATGCCGAATCTAATCATCAGAAACACTTCAAACTTCATACTTAAACTAACACGTACATATAGGACTCGAAAATAAAAAAAAATATTTACACAAAGAACCTCTAGAATTTAGTATAGGAATTAAACTTTAAACGAGTTTTACTCAAAATTATACCTTTACATCCCTTTGCTTCTCACCGTCTCAATTGTAATCTGAATTTTTCCCCGCGGGGGGGGGGGGGGGGGGGGGGCAGTTGCCTTGCTCCGAGGGGCAGTGCCCCTGGAGAGATGCCTGAAAGAAACAGACTCTGCACAATCTATCATACTATCTGACATGAAAGGGGTGCCAAGTGGGGGAGGTTGGGGACTTATGTTAATGAGGGTTGATTTTTTTTTTCTCTTAATGATTGGGTCAATCCATACCACTTCATCCAGGGTATGAAACCCATGGTCTCAGATTCTTATGATTTTCCTATCACAATTACCCCTGTAAATTTTTTTGTTGCTACCTTTAATACTTTTTGAGATATGATTTTTTTTTAATGTGTTGTAAGAGAGGTCTTCGCTTTATGGACAGATTTTGTTCTAGCGACATAGTTAAAGCAAAAATTTCATAACTTTGCCAATTTTCATGATATCACAAAATTTTTTTTCACTAAAATGTTCAGAATAACTTACAGAATAAGGCAAAAATGCATTTAAATAAATACCTATTAAGTGATGCAGTTAGTATTAGCTAAAAATTGGATTTCATAAATATTTTGAAAAAAATAAACATGAAATTTTAAAACGGCAATAAAACTAAAAGGCACTTCAGTAACCAAAATATTTTTTTTTTAAATCATCCTCTAAGTATAAACTAAAAGGTTCTAAAGTAAAATTGGTGTTTTTTTTACTGCCAATATATTTAATTTTACAGTAAACAATTTAAAAATTGTACAAAATAGCTTTCACAACATTACAAGTTCTGGCTTCTTATTATAAAATACTAACTGCTTTAAAATCACAAAATACAGACTATGTAATTCAAAATAAGTTTATTTTTACAAGAAGTGAGTCTATAATTTAACGTTTAGATAGTTTAAAAAATATATATAAAATTGTGAAAGAAAAAGAAGTCGCTGAATCATGATATTTTACAAAGTATCGAAGTATAATGCAGGTTAATTTCCTATTTACACCTGTGACATACACAAATGCCCAAAAGCAACTTTTATTTTTAAAATAAAACTATTTAAAAAAAAATTGTGTGTGACAATACCTTTTTTTATTGTATTCGAGTCTGTTTAAAAAATTTTTTGCACTGGAGATCAATTGAAATGATGTTCTGCTGCAGAAAGTAATACATACTACTTGATGCTTTTGTAATTGGAGGATTGACACAAGAAATCACATTGCTTATGGGAATACAGCAAACATCTTTTGTGGGCCAGTGAAAAGATGGAGCTGGTCCATGGGGATGCATGAATGAAACTTTAACCTAACCTTCATCTTCCCATTAGTTGTCACAAATACAGGTAATGCAGTTGTGTACACCAATATCAAACATTTTCATTTTCACCCATAAATTTTTCTGTGTAACTAAAGTATTATTTTTTCTAGTAATCCTTAGAGTATAAATTAATAGGCAAAAAAATAAAATTTGTACTTTTTTGACTCATTTTATGTTTTAAAAATAAAAAAAAATGGAAGAAAAACTACTAGTAAAGATTCCCTGCTGCTGCAGAAAAAGATGTGGATGTCCATAATCTATGTAAAATAAACAAAAAAAATCATAATCTTTGATTTTCTTAATGTTTTGAAGCTTAAATAAAAGCTCCCATGAAGATGTGGAGTAAGGGGAGAGACAGCCAGGAACGGAATGAAAAAGAAAACGGTCATATGGAACCAGAAACACCTGCTCTTTAAGAGTTGTTTATATAATTTCAGACAAAAACACCATCTCGGATAATATAGTTTTGAAAGGTTTCAAACCAATCAGAAAAGGAATTCTGGAAAGTTCCAGGACAATCAGGAAGAATATCAGTAGTATTCAGTATTTAAAAGAGCCTCAGAAGATTCTTCTCTTTCTATTATTTTTTACATTTCATTTGACTACTTGTGATGCTTTACAATTGTGAACCCTCATTTTTGGTTCTTTACAGTGGTAACTAAAAGATGTTTTATTGTAGTATACTCTAGAGTAATGTCAGATACTAAAGATAAAGTAAGTGTTTCAAAAAATGTATACCTGCAAAAAGTGTTGCGACTTGGAAATTTAAATGAGCTGTATTCTGCTTTCAAGTTAGATCACCCGGGTATTAAAATTGGGTTGTCCAAGTTCTGCATGCACAGACCTAAAGGGTGTGTATTAGCAGGTACAGATGGGACACATTTTGTTTATGTTTGTACCAGCCATGAAAATGTTTCGCTGTTGTTGCATGCTTGTTCAAGCGGAAAACTACAATGAAATGGAGAAGTTAGTATTCTCAAAAGAAAGAAGAGGATGTATGTTACGGTGATGTTCAATATTCAATTTGCCCTTCATGTGACAATCTTCCCAGACAGCATAACTTCGTCCTTCGGACGTCCAAATGATGTCATTTCAGGACTTCTTCCAAAAAACAGGTCGACCGAGGGACGTGTTTTTTTGATCGTGCAAAGTACAAAGTACATCCCAGGGAAGAACTAATGTCCACGGATTGTCTGTCCTCAATTGGTCCTAAGGACATACGATTATTCATGTTTAGGCTATATTTTGGACAAGCCCTCAATACGGTCACCAGGACGTTAAAAGGACAACATATCAAAACGTCCTAGACATTCCAGGGAGGTCCCTAGGATATCCAAATGATATCATTTCAGGACTTCTTCGTAAAAACAGGTCGTCCGAGGGACGTGTTTTTTTTTATCCTGTGATGTACAAAGTACATCCCAGGGAAGAACTAATGTCCACTAATTGTCTGTCCTTAATTGGTCCTAAGGACGTCGATCATTCATATTTAGGCTTTATTTTGGAATACTTCTAAATGGCCTAAAGACATTCCAGTGAGATCCCTAGGACATATGTGACTGTTCCGGTTCTCTTTTGGAGATACAGATCATTGCTCCCCAGAACATTAAAACGACAACATATTTAAATGCCCACAGGTCGCTGCCCGCGTTAGAATGATATCCCAAGTATGTCAATGAATTATTTGTTTAGCCTCCCGTGTCTTTGAGACTATTTTAGAATATTCCCATCACTTCTTTTAGATATTATTCGTTGTTTATACCCACAAGATGTAATTTTAATTCATCAATTCAACAGTAATTTGACATAATTTTTACATGCATATAATTCTTCGGATTAAATGGTCTAAAACAGTTATCTTATAAATAAATTTGTAGCTTGCAGCAGGAAATACACTGGTGTAAGAAATTAAGAGAGTTTTCATATTTGATCTACGATCTCCAGAACTACAGCACAGATTTTGATTAAATTTGGTGTGGACATAGGTTGATATAATACAGACAAAATAAACATTCAACAGTTATAATAGACACACATGTTTGTGCGTAACACTCATGGGAGTCTGAAGGTCTGAAACAGCGGTTGCAGAATACACAAAAGAAATGGGTTAATAGGGGTGTGGTCCCCTTTTACAGCTATACACGCCTTGCAGAGTGATGTCATACTGGAAATAAGGCAGTTTATCAGTGCTTGTGGCAATGGGTCCCACTCATTTACCAACACTGTGTTCAGTTCCTGGATGGTTCTCGGAGTTGGGTTGCGAGTTGCAATTGCCCTCCCCAGAGCGTCCCAGACATGCTCTATAGGATTGAGGTCTGGAGACCTAGCTGGCCAATCCATTCGGCGAATATCCTCACTTACGAGAAATTCGTCGACAAGAAGAGCTCTATGTGGCCTTGCGTTATTGTCCATCAGCTGAACTCTGTGCCCACTGCACCCCGGAAAAGGCAAACAAAGGACTCCAGGACCTCATCCCTATACCTCACACCAGTCACACAGCCTCTGATAAAGAAATGGGATATCCTTTGAGTGAAGTCCCTAGGACATCCGAAAAGAAAGTCCGTGGTACGACCTGAAAGGATGTGGATCACTTTTGAACGTCCATAGGTCAAACAAAGTGGTAGTTACACGGACGTCCTGTCTGACCAGTACGCGGGATATCCTTTGAGTGCAGTCCCTCCGACATCCGAAAATAAAGTCCGTGGTACGACCTGAAAGGATGCGGATCACTTTTGGACGTTCGTAAGTAAAACAAGTGGTAGTTTCAGGGACGTCCTGTCTGACCCATCTAAGGATGTCCAAATTTTATCGGTTTTGACTTCAGACCAGATTTGGACGTTCTGGACATAAAATGGACATCCAAAGGACGTTTTGTGCTGTCTGGGTTGAACCTTTTACCATGAAGAAATTTGAACAGTGGGATCCTGGTGATGAAGTAACTTATTCTGCTTAGATTTCCACTGACTGTACTCAACAGGTACCGTTCACCATTACCTTTGCAGAATATTTGGAAATTCTAATTGAAAGTCGAAAAAAACTAATGCCTCACTCCTTTATAGCTAAATCTCAAGCTACATAGTCAAAAAAAAAAATCAATGGTAATATCAAATTTGATGAAGCCATTGTCCTGATGGATTTTAGTGAAAATTATTCTTTTGCCTCGCAAAATGAAGCCTAAAGATACCATTAGACAAATGATAGCTGCCCTCTTCATCCAGTAATAATATATACACGTAAAGAAAACAATGATGTACAGTCAACTCTCCAAAATCCGCACTGCTTGGGACCAAGGGTTGTGCGGATTTTAGAATTTTGCTGATTTCGGGTCATTGATATGTGTACGCATTTTGCAAGGTTATAATGTTCCATTAACCTTTTTACTTATTACTTAAAAAATGTTTTGATAAACCACTAATTGTACAGGCATGAATATATAAAAGAGTGATGGAAAAGAAAGAAAATTTATAAAAATTAGATACAATGTATATATATGTGAACTTTAAATGATTTTTTTAACATACAACTACTTTATAAAAGTGCAGATTGGTGGTCGCCACTCGCCTACTGGCTATCAAAAAATTTTAAATGGTGACCAAATTTTTCATTGCCGATCGTCACGTTAGCGACCAAAATTGTCTTCATTAACTAGGTCAAGGCGGGAGAACATTTGCACCATAAAGTCAATGCAAATATAAAATTTATCCTTCAAAATAGCTTAATATTTTTGTTGAATACAATTTGAATTGTGTACTAATGAAAAAATAAGAAATATCGCAAATCGAAAACCAATGCAAAAAGATTCATGTCCAATTACAGATAAACGCTATTATCGCGCATGACACGTGGCAATCAAAATAAGCTAAAATACATTGTTTTCAATGTATAAAAGACAGATGTGAGTTATTGTGAACATTTCAAGTTAAAAAATGCTATTAGGTTTGAAAAGATAAGAAATTTCTAATTTTTTCACTAAGTTTTAAAATTAGTTTTTTTTAACTAAGTTTCACTGTTTACATCGGAAATCTTACGCGGATTTTAGACGTTCGCGGGTTTTGGGTTCGCGGATTTGAGAGAGTTGACTGTAACAGTTTCTAGTTTATGTAGTGTCTGATGACTTGGAACATGATGTAGCATTTGTTCATGAAACACAAAAAATTGTCGGGGAACACTTAAAAAATAATTTTCCAGCGGTGAGAAGTGCAGGGGTGATTTTATTCCGGGTGTACCCCAGAAATCCGGGTTTTTCATATCCACCTTCCATGCTTTAAAAATCGAAGTTTGTAGTCTTTAAAATTGAAAATTTAGCGGATGGGAACCAAAAAATACGCCGAAAAGCGATAAACATTCGCTTTGTAGCAACCCCTTACGCAGCAAGGGTTGTAACGACGCCAACCATCTTGTTCCGAACACGAACGATACCACGGCCCACGTGCTTTTGTTTACAGTGGCTAGAATACCTAGTGTGCCGTTCGGCGCGAAAATGTTGAAAACGAAACTAAGCCACCAGTAGGTGGCGCTAGCATCGACAGCGAGGTAACTGATTAGCAGAGCAAACGTTAAAGAATCATTTACTCGCCTTAGTCTTCGCACTTTTTTCAGTACTAAAAAAAGAAGGTGCAAAAAATATGTGATTTTTTTAAAAATATTCAATCATCTGTTATAGAAAAGAATTTGGAGCAATAAATAGATGGCTGTCGTTTAGGTGAACACAAGCATGAAAAATGTTTTTATTTAGTTTTCGGAAGCAGTCATAAATGAAAACCATGTATTTGTTAAGAGAATATTGTTATACATTTTAAAGAGGAGGGTTTTTAACCGCCTTCACAAAGGAAGGAGGTTATACATTCATATTGTATGTGTGTCGTTTTTTTTTTGTTTGTTTGTCCACTCAGAACTTCTCACCAGATGAATCGATTTTCATGATTTTTTTTTCATTCGATCGGGGGTGGTTTCCCCATAGGTCCCGTACCTTCGTTTGATCCTGTTCAATAATTAGAAAAAAAGTTATGGGCAGAAAGATAGTCATTTCTCTGGTTTTTCATCCATAACTTTTGTCTGAATGAATCGATTTTGATGATTTTTTCTTTAATCGATAGAGGGTCATCTAACTCAAATATCGCACATCAATTTGACTACATTTGTTTTTTAGAAAAAACGTTACGGGTGAAAAATAAGTATTTTTTATTTTAATTAGAAAGGCTTGGCTTGATTTTTCTTTGTTGGGAAAACTATTAATAAATATAACAGTCATTGTTAAAAAAGTGTTTGTTGCCCTTGTGCCATAATATTAAAAGTAATTACAGCAAGAGTGTGACTAAAGGCTTTTCTGAGGCAAAAATTAAATCCAATCAGTTTGTTTGCAAAATCGACTTCAAAGCCAAATTTTTCATACAAATGATTAGTTTTTAGTGCCGTTCAGTCAAAGAAGGTTTGCCCTTTGACATAGATTTTTTAAAAATAGAGTATTTATATAAAAAATTTATTTACGCTAAAAAGAATAAAATAAAATATTTTTTATAAAAAAATAGAACCGACTTCAAATTATAAATTGCGCTAAAAAGTGAAAAATAAATTAATTCTTTAAACAACATCGATGTTACTTTTAAACATAGTTTTAGAAGTCAGTGCAAAATTTGAGTCTAATTACCACTACACCATTTGCTACTTCATATTTTAACTCTTGCCAATTCTGCTAAAATATATATATTTGTAATTGATTCATGATTACAAAAGATTTTATCTATCCTGATTTTGCACCGACTTCTAAAACTATGTTTAAAAGTCACATCGATGTTGTTTAAAGAATTAATTTATTTTTCACTTTTTAGCGCAATTTATAATTTGAAGTCGGTTCTATTTTTTTATAAAAAATATTTTATTTAGCCCAAAGTATAGTGTGAATGAGCTGTTAAAAATAATTGCATTATTATGCTCATATTACCTAAAAAAATAAAGGCTATATGTCTGTGTACTATATTTTAACATAAATAAATAAATAAAAATTAGCAGTAATTACTATCACATAAGTTTTTTAAAAAGCACATTGCAAACTGATGTATATTTTTAAAAAATAAACACTTGCAATGTCATTTTTTAAATGAACTGCATGCTTAAAATTTTGTTAGATTTTTTTTTTTAAATATAGATTTAATTTTTTTTTTTTTTTTAAATTTACATTTATTTAAAAACACATTATGATGCACAAAGTTTTAGTCAAGATTCAATTACATACAAAACTAAAATAGAAACATAATAAAAAAAATCTTGAACCAAAGCAAAAAAGCTTAGCTTTAAATTTATATTGTTGTTATGACAAGCATAATTTCATTTTAATATAACATTTCTTCTTCATTAACGTCAATATTGTTTCATATATAAGATTTAGTTCTTGAGTCACATCTTTTACAACCTGTTGTAGTTCCAGCCAAAATGTAGAACTTTATTCAAAAACTGAAAAACAGCCCTAAGCTCCCCCCTCACCCCCTCTGGTGGGTACCTTTATCAGAGGAACTTTAAGCCAAACTACCATATTATTTTAATATATTATTATAATGACATTCCAACAAGCCTCTACTTAATTTTCTTGACTGGTTATAATTCACAGTTTATTCTACACAAAATTTGAACATATTATCCCATATAATCAATAACCCATATAATTAATCCCATATTTAACCCTTCCTTTAAAGTTTAGTAAGTTCAAACCCACATTTAGTTCACCAATATGAGAGCCAAAAAAAAAAAGCGATACTTTCGAAAGCAAATAATTCTGTTCGAATGCAGATTTAAAAAACCACAGACATTTATTATAGCATTGTGAGACTTTGCCCTTTAGAAATTCTTGTTTTCCTTGAGGTGGTCAGAATTAAACCGATGTATCACACATAAGTTTACAAAAACCAAAAATGGACATTTGTTACAAAATCCTTTTCATTTATTTATTTTATAGAATAAAAAAAATGAAAGTTGTTCGTATTTCAAAGTTTGAATGAGTGAGATATTTATTTCATTTCCTGCTTCCTTATGGAAAAAACTAATCTGAAAGTAGTTAACAGCAATCAATTCATGTTAGTGCATCAGTGTCACTTGTCACTTTCTGAATGACAATCGGCTGAACGAAAGACTTTTGGTTCACAGGGCCTTTAATCGCAGCAGCTGGCCCCAAAGCCGTCTTCCTGCGGGCTCGAACTTACCTCGCTGTCGAATAGAGCGCCATCTAGTGGAGGCTTACTTTCGGGTACAGAAAAAGTGCTGGAGGACAATGGCGAACCGCACACTATCTATTCTAGCCACTGTACTTTCGTTGTTACAGATAACTGGCTATGCATTGCCGCCATTTGGGAATTTTTTTTCAGCGCCAAACTCTGGGGGGGTTGGCGATGTTTACATTCCCGATATAAACATCGCCAAAAGTGGTAATTTTTTTTTCGGAGTTTTATTTTTGTTTTTTAAAAAACGGTTAAAAAAAAAAAAAAACTTGGAGTTTTTTTTTTTTTTTTTGGTTTTAGTTGTTTTTCCGATAAATATCGCAAAAAGTTGAACTAATTTTCCGAACTTCATTCTTTTTTTTTGCATAATAACGCATTTTTACGTCCTTTTCCTGAAATCGGAGCTGGACTTCGAGTTATTTTCTCAACTTTTATTTTAAAAGTTGCAGATATTTGACCAATAAATAAAAAAATAATAACTCCAAATAGAAAAAGTATTTCACTGCAAAAATTTACTAAATATATAGTTATGGGAAATCCCTATTCATTATGTGTCACTATAAATTAAAATTTATTTGCAAAAAAATTCATAAATTACATTTTTCTTATTAGTTAGAAAATATAAATTTTAATTTCAAAAGTTATTTTAAACGTGCCGTCGAACTATCTGTGTATAAAAGTTGTCGTATAATTTATGGTGCATAAAAGGTGATACCGACTTTTTGCATAAAATATTTTCAGGGTTTTTTAACTTTGTGTCGCAATCACCCCTGGAAGTGTGACGTGCTATAGCGATGAGTGTGTTGCACAATACAAAAATTGCAAAAATTTTCTCAATGTGTGTCTTTATGATTGTGATTTTAAACTAAAAGCACAATGGTGTTTTTCTGTCACCAGCCATGGGAAGTCTTGTGATGGTATTAGTGGCACCATCAAACATACTGTAACAAAAGCAAGTCTCCAAATGACTCCTGGTAATGCTATTAATGCACAAAAATTCTTCAAGTTTTGCTTGACAAAAATTGAAATCATAAATTTCATACTGGTAAAAAAAGAAACACTTATAGGAATCAGTAAAAAACTGGAGACTTGTTTCTCCAAGGCCAAAACTTTCTGGAACATGTAGTTTTCACCATTTTCTGCCTATATCTGAAGACTTTAATTGCAACAAAATGTGTAAGTTTTGACCAACACTTTTGCGCTATCTTCAATTTTTCAGGACAAAATTCATCAATCAAAATGTTTGATTATTGGTGTACACAATTACATTGCCAGCATTTATGACAACCGATGGGTTTTTTTATTAGTTATAGGGTGATTTTCAAATTTGAGGCGTTTTTGATGTCCGACAAAAGACTAATTTTTATATTAAAATTAAATAACTTGTTGGGTTAAGTGTTTATTTTTTCTAAAAGTACATACTATTAAGAGTAATCAAGTGTAATATTATAAGAATATGTCTTAAACTTTTTTAATATGAATTTTTAATAATGAGCGACCCTATGAAAACAGACTGTCCGAAAGACAAAGTGAAATTTCTCTTCTACGTTTTACCATAAAACGGGGTGAATAGAAACACTTTTGAACTTTGGTTTTAAATTTTTCATATTTGTTTTGTGCTAAAAAATAAAAGTTATTACCCAAACTCAGGTCTCTATAGGGGCTATCTGTTCATGGTATTATTGTTTTAATATTTTATTTCCATGAAATAAAAAAACAAAAAAACATGGTGTTTCTAATCACCCCGCAGGTAGGGGTGAATAGAAACAGCTTTTTAATAGCATGTTTGTTTCTTTTGAAATTAAATAAGGGTGAATAGAAACAGTAAAATATATGTTTTGCTAATAGGAAATGAATAAACATTAAATTACTTCCCAAGATAGTTGTTTAATAGTTGTTTATTAACACAAAAAAAAAGTAAAATAATTAAGAATATCGATGTCACAGGGTTATTGCAATATAACTAAACATGAAATAATGTGACACAACTCTTTACCGTCTTCCTGGTATCATCAATAAACTGTTAAATCAGAAAGATCATCGTTGAAACATAACATGTCGTTGAAACGTGCACTTGAACAGAGAACTGGTGATGAGAGTTTCTGGACGTCTTTCCTGGAGACAAAAGTCTGCAGGAATAAATCTGTTATAGCGAACTTGTTGGTTCCAGGCATAGATCTTTAAAATAGAATAAATGAGCCTTTTCGCCGTTTTCCCCCCGAAAGGGAATAGGAAAGAAGCATTTGAACGTTACATATTGAGTAAAAAAGGCAACATAAAAAAAGCTTCAAACGTTAAACAAATCGCTAAAATATTAACAGTTAAGCATTATATTCGCTTTTAACTGAAGCATTTTGAAAATTTTAAATTAATAACAACAACTGAATCAAAACATTACTATTTAATTATCATATATAAATACGTATTTACAGTACATGTGTTAAAAAGCGGCACATTTGAATTCCATTAGATCAAACTTAAAGGCATTTAAGAGCTATTAGTTTAACTACTAGTTTTTGAAATAATTTGTTTTATCCCTTAAAAAACGTTGATCACTCCTGGTACTTTGAAATGATTGATTGGATGTGGTTTAGCCAGAGTAACATTTAACAAAATAGCTTTTTTTGAACTTCTTGTAGCTGGAATTTTTCGTTTGTAACCGCGATTTCTAAAAGGATGTTTTGATTCTTTCATAACTTTTCATTGGACGTACCAAATTAAGTATCCGCATATATTTTCTCTTGATAGGTACAGTGTGATAAAACTCAGGTCCCGTACCTTCGTGTAACCATGTTAATTTGTTAGAAGAAATTATGGGAGAAAAATCTTTTATTTTGATGTAAACTTACAGGGCTTCCTTTTATTTCACAGATTGCAATTCTCGAGATTGAATAAATAATTAATGCATGTACATTTTTAAAAATAGTTGCCATAGTGCAGTAATAATAATCTATACAATAAGAGTTGTAAGGATTATTCAAAATAGCATCCAGTAAATTATAAGGGGGTAGATTTGGGGTAACCCCCCCTCCTGAAATGATAAAGATAGAACAAAATTTGACTAATTTTCCTTGTAAAACAATGAAATTAGCTCACTTCTCCAGAAGAACCCCAAATCTAGGTCTAGCTACGCCACTGAAGCATGTACTACTGAAAATAAAAGTAGATATTTTAGATCTTCAATCATACTTAATCATGAAGTTTGGCCAACGATTCTCAGTGATTATAGTATTTGTTTGCAAATCTAAAATTCTCAAATAATTCGATAAAACGGATTCGTTTTTTATCCCTTTAAATGGATAGAGGATTTAAGAGTTAAAAAGAAAAAATTCCGAACTTCACACAATTAAAAATTATTCACTTTTTCAGAAAAAGTGAATAATTAGGTCATTCCCCTCTCCTACAATACATTTATACGTATAAAAAAAAGCCAAGTGATTAATTGAAAGTTTTGTAATATTAATACGGGAAGTTATTTTCTCTAGAAAGATTATTGTAAGCTTTTGAAGTACTAAAAAGCAAAGAACAGATATTATTTTTCAAAAAAATATAAAAATTAATAAATAAAAAAAAAAATTCAGAAAACTGATTTTTTTTTTTTTTTTTGAATTTTTGGAAAAGGTTTACTAAAATTTTCGGAGAATTCCAGGTTTGAATCCCCCATAAAAGCATTGCGCCGTAAAGGTTTTGCATTATATCACCTGCCTATGCTTCTTTTTAAAAAATGCACTAAAAATAATTAATACAATTTTTTATTAATAAATCAAAATATACATTAAAAAAACCCGGTTTCACACCAAAATTGAAGGGAAAAACTCAAAGTAAAATTTATATAATTGAAAATTCTTCGGTAAAGTAAAACAAAAATTCAATACATAGACAGAGTAATTCAAATAACATTTTTGAAGTCTGTATACACAAACTACGCGTGAAACCACATGTAACAATAAATCAATTAGTTATAGAAATTCATTTAGGTGCTGAGAGTGAAAGATTTTTTAATTAAATAATTTTCGTATATGTTACATTACTAAAGGGGTGTATGACGATAATTCTGCTTTGTTTATGGTTTTGTGCAGACTTTAAACTATTACATTTAAAAGCAGCACTGATGTTTTTCAGAGAATGAAGTTCGTTGTTACTTTTCAACATTACTTTTCAATTATATGTGTAATGAGTGGTATTTTGACTGTCCCCTCAGTTTTGATTTAAAGTTTTGTGTGTGTGTGTATACCCCCCCCCCCCCCCCGCACAGAATATGTTAATTATTACAATTTAAATTTAAGAGTGACTAAAAGTAATGGTTATCGAACCCCGATTAATATTAATTCTGTTAAACTTGTATGTACTATTTTTTGTGAATTAATTTCATTGTATAAATGGACTTCGTGGCATTCTAATATTTAAATATTTTTCAATGATTAATTTTATTAACATGAATACCTATCGCTACAGTATAAGACCATATGCGTTTTTAAATATATAAAGCCGTAGTTCGAAAATAATTTTATTATTCTTGAGGTAATGTTTTATTCCCAAAATTTTTTCATATTCGCGAAACACACCTTCGGATGTTCTGTTAAAAATATTACATCTTTCGATAACTATAATACGCCATGTCATGAATTTGACTTAAACTTTTAAATTTCCGTTATATTTATTCCCGTTTTTTTGTTATATGACACATCGGTTTAATTTGGTTCAATAATCTCAGAAACAATGCCTTCAATTACTTAGATTTGCGTATATAAATCAGTAATTGCATTAATTACATCCTTCATACATATGTAGATATTTCATACGAATAAAATGAAAATATTTACACGAATCCAAGCAGTGAATCGAAGTTATGCATTGTCACAGTCCGAGACGAGTCCCATGATCACGTGGTCCGTGGTAGGGACATGTTGACCCCACTTTCTTTGGGCGAAAAAGACAGCTCTGCGGAAGAAAGGCCTATCTATTCATTATAAGATCTATGGTTCCAGGTTGACTCCAGGTTCTCTTTTTAAAAATGTGACAGAAAAACCATCATCTTCAAGGTAAGCAATTTGCAAACATAGAATCTAAAACACGTTCTTGTTTTGCCATATACTTTGACTACCATGTGGCCATCTTTATTGACGGAGATACTTTTGTTTTCGTTAACCTTACCAATAACTTCGTCTAGTTTAAAAGATTCTGAAGTGGACAAAATCAGTTCTTCATCGCTATCCTGCACTGAATAGGCACCATAAATAGGCACCTCTGATGATGATTCGATAAGTTTTCAGTTTTCCTTGGCTTCCTTTTCCCTTGGGTTCACTTGTTTAGAGCAACATGGGTTTTGGTCTTCAATAAGTGAAGTTGGGGGTCTAAATCACCATCAACGTTTTTAAAATCCTCAACGCCTGCACTTTTATCAGGTGTGACATTTATTTTGGTCCCCCTTTTTAATGGCTTTAGAGCCTGATCTTGTCGCATACTTTGGAGAAGATGTGTAAAGCTAATGCCAATAGCATTAGCGGATTCATTCAAGTTGGTGGTATCCTGGTCTTTGTCTACACCAGTATTGATACCTGGAAGCATTGAAAAAACCTTTTTCAGATCTAGAGGTGCAATACCACATTTTAAAAACTAGAAGCGTGCTGTTTCTATTCATCCCGCAAAATTTCAATAACTGACCTATGAAATGTAAAATTTTTTAGAAAACATTTGGTTAACAGTAGAACCAAGAACAACTATTACAATTTTATATTGATGTTCAACTTAGTCTTTACACTTATATAGGCATATATTTAAAGCATGTGTTTTTACTTACCAGGAAAGTTCAAAGTAGACAAAAAATCTTCAGAAAAGTACTTCTTCAAAATCATTCTATCAAAATCAACAAACAGTGTGGCCAACCAAACACAACATAATTTCGCTGTTGCCTTTGAGTGTTGCTTTGAGTGCTAACTCGAAACCAGTATCAGTTATAAATAATTTGCAGTCATTATATGTATATTTAGAGTAATATATATGCAAGAAGTTTTGTTTCTATTCACCCCATTTTACGGTACCTATTTCAGAGATATAAAATCACTAAAAAGAACATATGTACCTTTGAAATATATTTATGATAACTCTAGTTATTATCTTTGAAATTAGAAAAAAAATTATTGGTTGTAATTAATTGTTTTGTGTTGTCCGAGGGAAATGTCAGGTCTGTTACCAGGGTTAATCCATTTTAAAATTACTCAGTAGATTGCTCCACCATATTTTTATATTGTTCTTCCAATTCAATGTATGGAACAAACTATTTTGGATGATCACCTTGCCTTCAAAGGATATATTGAAGACTTTTTGAGCTTTCATAAGGTGAGTATTTTTTTATGTTGTCAGGTCTGTTACCATATTTTAAAATTTACTTACTGTAGCCTTATTAACTGCTTGTCACAAACAAAGTAGCTCTGTAAGGTGTATTTGAGCAATGATTGCTTAAGCCTAAAATGTTAACACATGGTAGTTAAAAAAATCAAAAAGGTTAAAATGTCAGGTCTGTTACCTGGTCAAGTAACAGACCTGACATGATTTTTAAAAAATAATGTAAAACTTTCAAAATTTGTACATAAACTCCTAAAATGTCACATGTACAATATGTAGTTGCTGGAAACACACAATAATAATAATAAAGAATAGCATTATGTTATCATAAAAAAGTTTTAATATTATCTATATTCCTTAAACTATTGATTTTCTTTTTAAAAATTTACTTATAAACAAATCATCCTTTTGTAATTCAAAATTTTAATTTATTTCTATATAAACAGTCATTGACTATCTCTATATGATACTTATATACATATTTCAGTTTTATAAAGCACAAACGCCGAAGTTTTATAATGTATTATATTGCATGTTTTGGTGCAAAATGCTAATTATCTTTGGATATTTTGGAAGCCCATGTATAACTTTTCAGAAGAAATATTTCGTATACATATAACATCTGCTTTACCAAATCATGTCAGGTCTGTTACCTTGCAAAAGATATTTTTTCAAAAAGAAGTATTTGACTTAAAATTTGAAAGGAGGATGCAAATAATAGATATAAAACCTATTTATGAATAATCTTTGCATATATACAGCAAAGAATTATTTTAAAACATTTTAGAGAAAAGTTAAATTGCTAATATGGAGTTCAAGCAACAGACGTAGCATGAAATAATATAAATTAAATATTAAATATTTTCCTTTTGCAAAAGTGTAAAATAAATTTCTGTTTTAGACTAATTACCTGCATAGAAACTAGTTTACTAATTAAAAAAATTGTAATCTCATACAAAAACCATCAAATTTTTGTCCGGTAACAGACCTGACATTTTTTAAGTTCGTGGTGACTTATAAAAGACCCATGGGTTTCAACTTCAATTTAAACTTACAGCTGACAGTGAAAACATGTACAAGACATATGTGCAAACTAATGTAAACTACCCAAAATGGTTGATTTAAAATTTATTTTTAAAATCATTTCAACTTAAAAAATGCCTAAAATTTGAAAATCACCCTATATTAAAACATGAAGATGAAGGTGACAATAACGTTTCATTTATGCTTCCCCATGAACCAGCCCGATCTTATCACTGGCCCACAAAAGATGCTTGCTGTATTCCCATAAGCAATGTGATTTCTTGTGTCAATAATCCAATTACCAAAGCATCAGGTAGAATGTATTACTTTCTGCAGAAGGACATTACTTCAATTGATCTCAGTGCACAAACATTTTAAAACAGACTTGAGGACAATAAAAAAGGTATTGTCACACACAAATTTTTATTTAAAATAGTTTCATTTTAAAAATAAAAGTTACTTTTGGTCATTTGGGTATGTCATTTGGGTTAGGTGTAAATAGGAAATGAACCTGCATTATACTTCAATACTTTGTAAAAAATCATGATTCAGTGACTTCTTTTTCTTTCACAATTTTATGTTTTTTTTAACTATCTAAACATTAAATTATAGACTCACTTCTCGTAAAAATCAATTTATTTTGAATTCTATAGTCTGTAAGTACAAAGATAAAACAACGTGAAAAAGCACAAATTCAGATTAAAATTAACGCAAATAGCTATTTCGAAGCTACAAATGGAGCCTCTTCATCAGTGCATAAAAGAAGAAGAAACGCTCAACACACAAGCAAGAAAGCTGTGAGTGAACAAAGCAATAACCAGAGAGACACCGGTATTTATACCAAATGTGTCGGATTAGCGATTGACCAATCAGAGGCCAGGAACAAGGCGGGAACAGAGCCCGAAGGAAAAGGCGGGAAACGAATATGTAAATTGCAGGAGAAAACCAAAAATGGAGAGAAAAATTATAAAAATTGTTTCCAAATGTCAGGAAAATATGGAGTGCTGGAAAAATCATTTACTACAGAATGAGAATTTTTCCAAATGTGATAAGCTTCCCAAAAATCAAGTTCATGGACAGAAGAGCATTTGCTGATAATTCTAGCAGAAGAAAATTCAAAACAATGATCTAAAGTCCAACAATGCTGGGCAATGGAAGAACGTGCAAGTTCTTTACGCTTAACATAATTTTCATGTTCTTTCAGACGGTGCTTTAAGGCACGTTTAGTCTGACCTATGTAAAACAGACGACATTTGCAAGAAATACTATAAATACCCCAGTTGTTGTGCAAACCAATGGGATACTTCAAATTTGTAAATTTTATTTTATTCACAGGGGAAAATGCAGTATCAAACCCAAACTTCTTCAATATTTTAGCAATTTGCTGACTGATTTTTGGATAAAAAGGTAAAATAATAGTATAAGCAGGCTTGCACTTAGAAACATTGCCAGAAATTGAAGGCTTAATTAACCTGTTATAAATAGAATCAACGACCTTAGGAGAATAACCACGATCCAAAGCCACAGCCTTAATGTACGAAAGCTCAGCATCCAAAGAGTTAGAAGAGGAACATATATTCAAAGCACGGAAAACAAGAGCCTTGAAAGAGGCCAACTTTTGGTTTGGGGGGTGAGAAGAACATTTGTGAGGAGGTAGTGTAACAGCAAAGGGCTTGCGAAACACTGAAGTCATAAAATCGTCATTACTTTTAGTAATTAAAACGTCCAAGAATGAAAGAGAACCATCCACTTCCATTTCAATAGTGAATTGAATGCAAGGATCAATGGAATTAAGCTTATCAAGTAAATGATCAATACCCACTTGCTTCTGATCAAGCAATACAAAACAATCATCAACATAACGGACATAAAAAGAAAACTTTATGGTTTCGAAAAGTTTAGTCTCAAAATAGTGCATATAAATGTCACTTAAAATAGGGCTTAAAGGATTACCCATAGCTAAACCTTCAGTCATACGAAAGTACACACCATCAAATACAAACGTATTTTGCTCAAGACAAACACGAGTGAGAGAAATAAGTTCTTCAATCTCAAAACTAGAGAAATGATATTCCTGAAGTCTCAGTTTAAGACAATCCAATGCGCCATTAACCGGCACATTGGTGAAAAGCGAGTTTACATCAAAAGAAGCCATAGTTAATCCAAAAGGTTTGAAATCACGAAGCTTATGAACAAAGTCGACGGAATTTTTAACAGTGAAAGAATTACCATTCAAAAGAGGAGAAAAGATGGAGACCAAGTGTTTAGCAAGTTTATAAGAAGCAGTATTAATATTGGAGACAATAGGACGGAGAGGTATACCAGGTTTGTGGACCTTAGGAAGAGCGTAAAATCTGGCACAGTGTGCGACTGAAGGAATCAAGGACCTTTTTGAAGAATCGCAAATGACAGGAGAAGACTTTACAGCCTTACTAATCAAATTTATCTCCATAGTGCTGGGGTCTTTGCGAAGTGTAACATAAGGACCAACCTTAAGTAAATCATTACATTTATCTAAGTAAGAGCTTTTATCTATAACAACAATTTGACCACCCTTATCAGCCTTAGTGATAACCAAATCAGGATCAGAGCACAAGTTTTTGACGTAACTATTAGCATGCTTGCTGAAAGTATTTGAAGATAACTTCGAGTTAAAATCCACAGTATTCGCAATGAGATGCCTAATCGAATCCTTTTGAGAAGCAGTGAGAGCACTAAATCTAAAGGCTTTCTCAATTGGAGCAACCAACTTAGGAAAAGAAGGTTTTGAAGAACAAGCAAAATTGTTATTCAGTTTGAGAGCATTGAGCTGATCAGAATTTAGAGGTTTTGAAGAAAGATTAACAACAGCGTTCAACAGCTCTGATTTGTCAATCGCTAATCCGACACATTTGGTATAAATACCGGTGTCTCTCTGGTTATTGCTTTGTTCACTCACAGCTTTCTTGCTTGTGTGTTGAGCGTTTCTTCTTCTTTTAAGCACTGATGAAGAGGCTCCATTTGTAGCTTCGAAATAGCTATTTGCGTTAATTTTAATCTGAATTTGTGCTTTTTCACGTTGTTTTATCTTTGTACTTACATTTTTGCACAAAGTATTTTGATCATTTGTCTTATACTTTTGGCTTAAACGGGCCTTTTGATCATTTATCTTCCTTCCTGTGTTCATTTTATTATGTCTGAAATTAACAGGTTTTGCAGTCTTAGACTCAAGAAGTTTAGGTTTTTGGATCATTTGTCCTTTCTCTGCAGATGCAAACGTATGAGAATCATTCCTAAATTTATTTCTTTAAATTGTAATCTTTCGTTTTCTCCTAAAATCAACAATGTGCTTTTTCGTTCCAAATTGGCTCTTTTAAGAGCTCTGATTCGGGAAACTCGTAAAAAAGTTGCTGTCATTGAAAAAGAATTGTTTGCTTTGCATATCAAACTTTCGAATTTGGTCTTTGACTTTGACTCAATCGATAGAAAAAGTTGGAATAGGGTTCTTCAGTCTACTTTTAAACATAGATCTACTCTTCAGAAAAAGTTTGAATCTCTTTGCATTAATAATGTTGCTGATACTCTTGATGGTTTGCCGAAGGTGAATCTGAACGCTGTTGTTAATCTTTCTTCAAAACCTCTAAATTCTGATCAGCTCAATGCTCTCAAACTGAATAACAATTTTGCTTGTTCTTCAAAACCTTCTTTTCCTAAGTTGGTTGCTCCAATTGAGAAAGCCTTTAGATTTAGTGCTCTCACTGCTTCTCAAAAGGATTCGATTAGGCATCTCATTGCGAATACTGTGGATTTTAACTCGAAGTTATCTTCAAATACTTTCAGCAAGCATGCTAATAGTTACGTCAAAAACTTGTGCTCTGATCCTGATTTGGTTATCACTAAGGCTGATAAGGGTGGTCAAATTGTTGTTATAGATAAAAGCTCTTACTTAGATAAATGTAATGATTTACTTAAGGTTGGTCCTTATGTTACACTTCGCAAAGACCCCAGCACTATGGAGATAAATTTGATTAGTAAGGCTGTAAAGTCTTCTCCTGTCATTTGCGATTCTTCAAAAAGGTCCTTGATTCCTTCAGTCGCACACTGTGCCAGATTTTACGCTCTTCCTAAGGTCCACAAACCTGGTATACCTCTCCGTCCTATTGTCTCCAATATTAATACTGCTTCTTATAAACTTGCTAAACACTTGGTCTCCATCTTTTCTCCTCTTTTGAATGGTAATTCTTTCACTGTTAAAAATTCCGTCGACTTTGTTCATAAGCTTCGTGATTTCAAACCTTTTGGATTAACTATGGCTTCTTTTGATGTAAACTCGCTTTTCACCAATGTGCCGGTTAATGGCGCATTGGATTGTCTTAAATTGAGACTTCAGGAATATCATTTCTCTAGTTTTGAGATTGAAGAACTTATTTCTCTCACTCGTGTTTGTCTTGAGCAAAATACGTTTGTATTTGATGGTGTGTACTTTCGTATGACTGAAGGTTTAGCTATGGGTAATCCTTTAAGCCCTATTTTAAGTGACATTTATATGCACTATTTTGAGACTAAACTTTTCGAAACCATAAAGTTTTCTTTTTATGTCCGTTATGTTGATGATTGTTTTGTATTGCTTGATCAGAAGCAAGTGGGTATTGATCATTTACTTGATAAGCTTAATTCCATTGATCCTTGCATTCAATTCACTATTGAAATGGAAGTGGATGGTTCTCTTTCATTCTTGGACGTTTTAATTACTAAAAGTAATGACGATTTTATGACTTCAGTGTTTCGCAAGCCCTTTGCTGTTACACTACCTCCTCACAAATGTTCTTCTCACCCCCCAAACCAAAAGTTGGCCTCTTTCAAGGCTCTTGTTTTCCGTGCTTTGAATATATGTTCCTCTTCTAACTCTTTGGATGCTGAGCTTTCGTACATTAAGGCTATGGCTTTGGATCGTGGTTATTCTCCTAAGGTCGTTGATTCTATTTATAACAGGTTAATTAAGCCTTCAATTTCTGGCAATGTTTCTAAGTGCAAGCCTGCTTATACTATTATTTTACCTTTTTATCCAAAAATCAGTCAGCAAATTGCTAAAATATTGAAGAAGTTTGGGTTTGATACTGCATTTTCCCCTGTGAATAAAATAAAATTTACAAATTTGAAGTATCCCATTGGTTTGCACAACAACTGGGGTATTTATAGTATTTCTTGCAAATGTCGTCTGTTTTACATAGGTCAGACTAAACGTGCCTTAAAGCACCGTCTGAAAGAACATGAAAATTATGTTAAGCGTAAAGAACTTGCACGTTCTTCCATTGCCCAGCATTGTTGGACTTTAGATCATTGTTTTGAATTTTCTTCTGCTAGAATTATCAGCAAATGCTCTTCTGTCCATGAACTTGATTTTTGGGAAGCTTATCACATTTGGAAAAATTCTCATTCTGTAGTAAATGATTTTTCCAGCACTCCATATTTTCCTGACATTTGGAAACAATTTTTATAATTTTTCTCTCCATTTTTGGTTTTCTCCTGCAATTTACATATTCGTTTCCCGCCTTTTCCTTCGGGCTCTGTTCCCGCCTTGTTCCTGGCCTCTGATTGGTCAATCGCTAATCCGACACATTTGGTATAAATACCGGTGTCTCTCTGGTTATTGCTTTGTTCACTCACAGCTTTCTTGCTTGTGTGTTGAGCGTTTCTTCTTCTTTTATGCACTGATGAAGAGGCTCCATTTGTAGCTTCGAAATAGCTATTTGCGTTAATTTTAATCTGAATTTGTGCTTTTTCACGTTGTTTTATCTTTGTACTTACATTTTTGCACAAAGTATTTTGATCATTTGTCTTATATCTATAGTCTGTATTTTGTGATTTTAAAGCAATTAGGCAGTATTTTATAATAAGAAGCCAAAACTTGTAATGTTGTAAAAGCTATTTTGTACATACTTTTTAATTGTTTACTGTGAAATTAAATATATTGGCAGTAAAAAAAAAACACCAATTTTATTTCAAACCTTTTAGCATATAAATAGAGGATTATTAAAAAAAAAAAAAAATTGGTTACTGCGGTGCCTTTTAGTTTTATTGCTGTTTTTAAAATTTAATGTTTTTTTCTTCAAAATATTTATGAAGTCCAAGTTTGGGCTAATACTAACTGCACCATTTAATAGATATTTGTTTAAATGCATTTTTGTCTTATTCTGTAAGTTATTCCGAACATTTTAGTGAAAAAAACTTTGTGATATGAAAATTGGCAAAGTTATGAATTTTTTGCTTGAACTATGTCGCTAAAACAAAATTTGTCCTTAAAGCGAAGACGTTTCTTACAATGCATTTAAAAAAATTTATATCTCAAAAAGTATTGAAGACAGCAAAAAAAAAATCTACAGGGGTAATCGTGATAGTGAAATGAACAAATAAAAAAAAAAATCGTAAGAATCTGAGACCATGGGTTTCATTTTCATTTCTGGCTGGATGATTTGATATGGAATTACCCGATTCACACTTTTCACAGGTCCAGAATTTACTGCTCTCCTCTAAAAAAATACCCCTCCCCTTAAATTGTAAGTAATTACCTTTGCTCTGATGCTCAGTTATTAAATCTATAGTACTTCATAAATTTTAAATATCAAAGAGCTTTAAGAATTATTAAAAACCCTTAACAATAATTAGAGCAAAACTTCTTTAGATAACAACTTACTTTTACAAGCTGTCGTGCAAAGCACGAGTGCTGCTTTCAAGATTTGAATGTAGTACAATATTTCTTGTTATTTTTCAAGATGTTAGCTTCTGAGAAAATCACTGGTACATTTTTAATCAGTTATTTTTGAAATGAATTGAGCACAGTGAAATAGACTGCGTTTTTTTCGCTGCCATTGGAGCATTTTATTTTTTATTTGTATTTATTTATCTTTTTCATTAATTAATTAATTGTCTATTTTTTATTGATTTTTATTTATTTATCCTTTTATTATTTTATTTATTTCTTAATTTTTTTAGTATGAAAACGTTATACAGAAATAACCTTCCATTTTTGGAATTAAAACAAAAATCAACTATCATACATCATAATTTACAAGACTGAGAAGAGGTACAAGTATTTTTGAAAGAAAAGAAAAAATATACTTGTAATTCTATAAAATTTTTGAACGAACTTTACACTCTCTGATACATCTGGACAAAAATCAAGCCTTTCCTACGATTCATCAAAATTTGCGCCTCTCTAGTTGAATGTAACCAGTAGTTTAGAATCCCACAGGGTTCCCACTACTTTAAAAAGTCCCTAAAAAGGCCTTAAATTTGGAAATTGATTTAGGGGCCCCTAAAAGGCCTTATTTTCTTCCAAAAACTCTCAAAAGGGCCTAATTTTTATTCTTGAGGCCTTAAATTTATTTCCCCTCTTCCTTTTCCAACTCGGAAGTCATAGTCATGGAACACTGATGATTCATTCATGACATGGATTTTTCAATACTGGTAAATGGGATGAAAATCTACATGTATTGATGTATATATGTATATTTTTACATCTGCACAGTGGCAAACTTGTATGGATTTTCTATTCCAAGTGAATTTTTATTCGATGTTACGAGCGTTCTGGAACTTTGCAAATTATCTCAGAAGCTAAGTGGTCACAGAGAAATCAAGGATACCATGAAATTGCTTGAGAAATCTTATGTTATGGGGAAAATAAAAAAGAATGTGTAGAAACGTACCTACAGTCAGCCTTTTCATCCTTATCTTTAACTTAACCCAAACTTTTGACAATCATGTTGATAATTATTAGTATTCATTATTGTAGCCTTATTAAAATGCAATGCTTAAATTATTTTTTAAATAATTTGCCTTCAGAAAGAACATTGATTCAAGACATTGCTATTGCTTGCTTTATAATGGTTTAAAAGCTTGTTTTTATGAGGAAAAAGACACATTTATTTTAAGTCATACTTCTGAACAGATAAAGTTTAAATTAAGGCAATAAACAGATACATCTTCAGTTGGATGCTTTTACCTAGAAGTGCACTTCTTCTGCATTGGAAAAGGGGTTCGTTGCAGCCTCAAAATCTTTTGAAAAATTTGCGTAATATATGTTGTTTTTACTCTTTCAAAATTTTTAGTTGCATGGATTTACATGTATAAAAGGCATAATCATAAGACATATCATATTATTTGGATAATACACTGCGGCACTGCAGATTATGTGCTGAGAAATGTTGTTGGAGGCAAAATAAAATCTGAAAAGTTAGCTAAGCATAATATTTCTAACTCTGTAGGAAATATAACTATTAAAGGAATAAATCTTTAAATTTAAGATAAAATTTGAAAAAGTTGACTTATGTAAAAGATTTAATTCAGTGAGATGTTCATGTTACTGCTTCATCATCATTCTGTGGAAAAATGTCGTGTTTTAATGTCATTTCCAGATTTGTTGAAGTTAATTTCAGTGTTGAACATTTGACTATATTCACACGACATACGATTTCATTCTTATTTCTTCAAAGAAAAGTCATTCTAAATGTAATGGGGCCCTAGAAAAGTTACACGTGACCTTGAAATGGCCCTAAAAAGGCCTGAAATTTGACTTAGAGATGAGAGTGGGAGCCCTGTCCCAGTTAAAACAATCCATTCAATTCTGAGGAAAACGACAGAACAGCAAAGGAGGAGAGTGACATTTTCGATTCAGCATTTTCTACCACACATGTGGCAGTACACCTGTCTATCAGAGTTTATCAGGTAATTGATTGATACTTCAAAATTATTGCTCACCTTAAGAGTACAGAGCTCCAGTTTCCTCATTTACCAAACAGCACCAGACCCCTTCAACAAAAGCAAAGCCATCCGCCGGTGACATGTGTTAAGCTTTGGTTTTGCCGATTCCCCTTCAGGACACTAGAGCTTTCATTTCAAAGAGGAGAAGAGAAGGCCAACGCTGGACAAAGATAAAAACTATCAACCAAATTCAGAGAACTATTTTAGCCCTTGGCTCTGTATGTTTGACCCGGCCCTCATCCTCGATGTTGAAAGGTGATGAGAACGAAATCCTTATCAAAAAGGGTATTCTTCCCCTAGAAAGCAGTCATACTCGCTAATATTTTAGAAAGAAAATTGAAATTTTTTGGTGGGAATTCTTAATCTTTCTTTATTGTAGTTAGAGTAATTGCCACATATACCTGGAATAAAACATATTTTAAACAAAATTTGTTTTACATGGGGTGTATAGTCTTTTGTTTTCTTATTTTTAAAATTAAATTAAGAGTCATTTTTAAATTTACTGGAGGCAAAGGGCAAATGCCCACATGAGGAAATTCAGCGGAGCCGCTATTTCCATTGCCATGTTTATACAGGTATATCCGCAAACTACGCAAGCAAAGCCAGCTTTCAGAGTTTCGGGGCTCCCATCCCGAATTGCTGCAATTTTGTTACGCCCCTCCTTTTCTTGGTCGAACCGAAATGCCATCAAGACCTAAAATTTCCTTTGTTGAGGTTATAATTTTGTAGTGGAATATGAAGAAATCAAAATGTGCACTCTAAAGGACATGTATTTTTGTAAATGAAAACATATTTTGAGGTGCTCATACACACGCCTTGAAACCTTGTTAAACTTACATAGGTTTTTAATTTTTATGTTTAATTTTTTTTTTTTTTTCGCCTTGAAAAATTTAAGCACGGGGCCTCTTATTGGGAGCAATCAATCCAATCGGCCCTGTAACACAGCGAGTGGAAATGAGATTTTTATTCCTATTTTAAAAACATTTACCCACAGCCAATAGAATCAAGGAGGGGAAAATGGGTAAAAAGATGATTATATTTGTTTGCATAGATAAAAAGACGTGTATGACAAGGAGTAGAAAATGTGTGCGTGGAAGGGGTGCACAAAAAATATAAATGTGAAAACTGGAGAGAGGGGGGGGGGGGGGGGGGGTTTCCAAAGATGGATCATGGAAAGAATGATAGGGATTGGGCAAGTGCAACTCCTACATTTAACTTTATCAGTTAAGTGAAAGAGAAAAAGGCAAAATGAAATGAAAGATGAAAAGGCAAAATTATTATTCGCAGGGGATATTAACTGACCTCCAAACCCCCGGAAACCATCCATAGGGTCCCCACATTAAAGCCTATGAGGATAACCTATTTGGGTCGGGTTAGTTTATTTAGGTTAAGCCCACATGTCTATCAAACAAGAAAACACGGAGGAAATTCTTTCGGTCCAAACGTCGTCTTTTGGTTATACTGATGGGATAAATAAAGTTTGTGCTGTTGATATTGAAATTTGGTGAATATTATACATACATGGTGGGCTGTGGTATTTAAATGCATATGTATGTATACATATACATATATATACACATTTGTTTTTAGGGGGAAAAAGGGTATTAATTTTTTTTTTCAAAAGTCAGGTTTGAGAAAACTGGACTGGTTAGTTTATTTAGGTTAAGCCCACATCTCTATCAAACAAGAAAACACGGAGGAAATTCTTTCAGTCCAAACATCGTCTTTTGGCTATACTGATAGGATAAATAAAGTTTGTGTCGTTGATATTGAAATTTGGTGAATATTATACTTACATGGTGGCTGTGGTATTTAAATGCATATGTATGTATACATATATATACAGATTTATTTTCAGGAGGAAAAAGGGTATTAATTTTTTTTTCAAAAGTCAGGTTTGAGGGGGTTTAACCCCCAACCCCTCTTAGGTATGCCACTGTTTGGCTCAGCAGGCTTGGCTTCGGTTACTACATTCCGCAAGGCTTCTTTAATTTTAGTAGTTCCACTTTATACTTCCATACTTGATAATTTGAAATTATTTAGTTTTGGTATCGTAACCTTTAATTCTGCCATTACTTTTATTCTACTATTTATGATATGGAGCAATTATTTTCAATTTAGCACAAATTGCAAAAATTAGACAAAAACAAAACTTTTGTTTTCAAATATGCTTGTCTCATAATCTGTAGAAAATAATGTTCCCTCAGTAGGCAGTAAAGTGCTTCAAGCAAATCATTCTTCTTATATGAACAAAAGCATTTAATAGACAGAACAACACATATACAAAATACCCAGAAACATACAACTTTCAAAACATCTTTATAGAACAACAACTGAACTATGACAGTTACAGTTAACACTTAATTGCAACACAGTTACAGTGAACACTTATTATACTTAAATAAAGCAAAACATTGCAATATAAAATCAGCATTGCAGATGGGACACTTTGGTTTTATTAGTTAAAACTAGGATTTTATTCATTGCAAGTATTTTTAGCAGATGGATATACTTTTTGACTATCAATTTAACTGATTAGAGTGTTTCATGTCACCCTTAAGTATAAATTCAATTAATTTTCATCAGTTCATTTCTGTAACACTCAGTCAAGTTCTTAGTTCTTTCAAACTAGACAATATATACATTGTGATTCAGAAGTTAAGCCTCTTTGTGGTGCAGGAGCATATTTACAAGTTTGTGAGCCCCAGGTGGTAAAACATGGGGCCCTGTTAAAGTAGTCTTGAAAATGATTTCATCATTTATCGTGATGAAACATCATTTAACATGAGGCTCACCTAGAATCCATGCATTCTACAATATGGGAAAAAAGGACATTTGAAACAACAAAGGGGCCCCTGGCAGCCATCCACTGCTTAAACTGCCCCTGGGTGGATGTTTTACCAAATTATGTGTGTACTTAAATCATCTTTGAAGAAATGATTGTTCAGATAACAAATATTTGATCTGAAAAAAGCTCACCCAACTGTTCTCTCCTTAGATAAGATAGAAAAAATTTTGCTTTATTACTTGCCTGAAAAAAATAAAACTCTGGCATCTACTTTGTCAATGAAATTAATTTGATCAACTTAACGGCTGTTAAATAATCTAGGTTTTGTTGAATTAATTTCAACAATTCAACTGTTGCTCCTTTCATCTGATTTTGGATTTGTTTTATTTGGGTTGAAGGTGTTCTTGATTCATGTCTCCTTTTTTGACAGAAACTCATATAGAGCATTACAGCAGTTCTTTTAGAGGTAGTTTATTTCTCTTTAACAGAAATTTAAATACCTAAGCTCTTCTTTCTTTCTCTTTATGTGTTGAATGTGGAAGTTAACATTACCGTCATCCAGCATTCTTTTGTTCTTCCTGTCACTGTTGTTGGCACATATCACAGAAAATTCATCAAAAATATTTAATGGTTTCAAGAAATTAAGACAAATTCCTGAACTTTAGACACTTTAGAAGCAAAGTAAAAATTATGTAGACAGAGTAGTTTGAAAATGAAAAAATGCGAAACAGTTTTTCAAACATTGTTATGTAGTCAAAGACATGGGTTCAGAAATGTAAAAGGAAGGGGAACCTACATTTCATTAGTGGCACCTAGGGCCAACATTATCATCTTATACTTGTAAAAGAATTTTTTTATGTTTCAGTATGAATAATGAATATTAAATGCAATAAATACAGAAATAGTTGTCTCCTCGCAACAAAAATGTCTCCTCCAGAATGTTTTTTTTTTGCATTATTAAACCTTCAAATTGTTGATTTTTTCATAAAAGTAGAATGTATTTATTTGATTACATTTATATTTGATACACATAAGGTCAAATGTCTCAAACTGTACTCACACTGAAATTTTTTAAAAAATGTCTTTAAAAACATTCTGGTGGGTAACGTGAATTTGAATTTTTTGCCCTCTATTTAAGATCTAAAATGTTTAAGCGTCACAAAAATGTGCGACTGTAGCCCTGTTTAAAAAATAATGTGGAGTGGCATTTCTCCTTTGAATTAAAGTTTTTAATTTGTCCCCTCCTCAACACGTTTTTAGTCAAAATGTAACTTTATTTCTAGATTGAGGCTATTTAAAACTAAAGTAATAATTTTTGTTCACATTTTACAATGACTTTTCTAAAAAATCTAAATATAAAATTTTTTCATCTTAGAAGCATATTTATTTTTTAATGGCTTTGGAGTGGTTACCTTGGTTTTGTACACATATGTATTGTGTTTGGGGAGAAATGATTTGAAGTGGCCACTGCCCAGTAAACCCAAAAAAGTTGATGGCCACTTTGAACCATGTTTCAAACTAATCTCTCCTCCCCAACCTGGTCCTCATTTTGCTTACAGGGTCATTCCACAGTATTTAAGACAAAATGTGTCCGTAACGAAATTTATGAAAACTAAAAAATAATTACATATATTGAAAGAGCATTCTCTGGAGGACATATTTATGACATCTGTTTGCTTATTTACTTTATAGTTTTCGTGTAATTGTACTCTAAACTTGAAGAAACCTGCTTTATCTGTTACGGACTCTACATTACCTTTTTGTCCCTGTATGAATTAAAATTACTTTTATAACCCAACTTTTTTTTCAGACACAAAAATAAAGACATCTTTATATTACTAACAGCAATTTTTGCTGAAAATATATTTTCTGATATGATTTATTGACTGTGAAAAGTTATATTTGTAGACTCCGTAACAAAACAGGTTGAAAAGTTTTGTTTTTGTTTTTCAATATGTACTTATATTTGCCAAAATGATTTTTTTATATCTCCATGCATGGTTTAATAAAAATCTTCAGTAATAATCATGTATCATACTGCCACCTAATTTTTATGGAATTATGAATTTCTGTTTCGTACTCTACAAAATGTTTCGGACTCTACATCCGGCAAGACTTCTTTCAAGATGGCTGCCATGATTGGTATGCTATTATAAGCTTTTATAGATACACCTCATTCTTTTTATAAATTTCAGTTAATTAGCTGGAAAGAAGTCTGTATTATGGTAAGCAATGTTTTATTTATTAACAAAACATCAATATATAAATTAGCTTAATAATAGGTTTTGTTTTTTTTTTTCTTAAATTTTATAACTTGAAACATAACTAGTTTTTTGTTGCAGAATATAGAATTGCATTTTTTAAAAATTGGTTTAATAGTTTTGATTAAATTTTACCTGTAAACAGCTGTAAAATTCAGGCTGGAAGAAAGGTGGACAACGTCAAAATTCAATACCTGACATGCGAATGATGCACTATTTCTATGTTTCAGATGGTGAAGTTTTTGAAGAAGTAAATTCTTATTAATAAGACTCGGGGATCCATTAGCATTAATGCAAACATTTTAGAATCTAAATGTATTACTGAAAAGGCTCTTTTGTGCCTAGTTTAAGAGAAGGAACTTGGATTTCAGTTCTTTTTAATAATGATTGGTGGCCAGGACAAATAAAGTTATGTTAAAAGAAATAAAATTACAAGTAAAGTTTTCATTTAAACCTGTTGCAAGAAATAAATTCAAAGCAGTGGAGAAAATAGTTTGAGGAAATTGCCCTTGGCACTCATTTGGCTGTTCTACTAGGAGAACCAAATCCAATTGATTTTTCTGCATGTTTCATTGCTTATGATCAAGACACCAAAGTTGCATCAAAGATAGCAACTATTGAACAACAATAATAAGTTATTGTTATTTACTATTATTTTTACAAGATGCCAGGGACATAGAAGTTTAAAAACTAGTAGGAGAAAACATGATTAGGTGTTCCACACCTAAGTAACTAAAATAATTACTAATTATAATAATAAATTTAATGTAATTATGTATGTAATAGTTTGTAATAAATATTTTTTAATTTATGTATATGTGTTATTGTAAATATTCACTACAAACCTACTTTAGCGTGGGTGACATATGCAAGGACAAATCTGTAGAGTCCGAAACACTCCCAACATTTGCCACTTGATCGACAAATAGTTGATTTTAAAAAACATTGTTGTTCTTTTTAATTAATATTTTTGTGTTTAAGTATTCTATATGGATTAATATGTGATAGACAGAGTCCAATAACTATGAATGTTTGTAAAATTCAGAAGAAATTTAAGCTGAATTTCCTCTAAAATTTTCATGTCCATTGCTTGCAGAGTCCGAAACAGGTAATATATTTCATTATATTGTGGCAAATTAAAAAAATAAATACCAATTTTTTGTATCTCATAATGCATCATACATAAAAGCACCAAAATACATCAATTTTGATTTGATTATTTATACTAAGTGGCAAATGGTTAAGGAAATAAGTTTGTAAAGTGTAGAGTACGAAACAACCAAATACTGTTAAATGCCCCTACAAGCATGTACATACATATACGTTAAACTACACTTCATCCCAAAATACCAAGTCTCATTTTAAAAATAATAATAAATTATATACCTTTCGTAAAAAAATAAATTTTTCAATTTCGTTGTTCACTAGTTTGAAAATTGTCTTCTAATATTAAAAAATAAGAATAAATTTCAAGAAGTATTGTCAATTCTCAACCTTTTTTTGGCTTAGTTAATATTTCTGAACATTTCTGATTTCCACATTAGTTGGCTACTCTATGTATACTTATATTGGGTAGTTGAATAAGTGCTTGCTGTTTCCAACAAATGGCGTTACCGAAATTTATTTCGTCGGTTTATGATGGTGACACATCTGTTTACAAGTTTTATAAGCAAGGTTGAAATTAATTCAGTGTCGGTCATTTCGCGGAAGTGCAAAAAACTTTGGGTCAATCCATACCACTTCATCCAGGATATGAAACCCATGGTATCAGACTTTTATGATTGTTTTATTTGTTCATTTTACTATCACGATTACCCCTGTAAATTTTTTTGTTGCTATCTTTAGTATTTTTTTAAATATTAATTTTCTAAAATGTGTTTAAAGAGACGTCTTCGCTTTACGGACAAATTTTGTGCTAGCGATGTAGTTCAAGCAAAATATTCACAACTTTGCCAATTTTCATAATATCACAAAATGTATTTAAACAAATATCTATTAAATGGTACAGTTAGTATTAGCCCAAACTTGGATTTCATGAATATTTTGAAGAACAAAACATGAAATTTAAAAACAGCAATAAAACTAAAAGGCACTGCAGTAACCAAAATGTTTTTTTAAAAATAATCCTCTAGTGATTTCTATATGCATTATTTTGAGGAAAAACTATTCCAGAAATTGCAATTTCAATTTTATGTTCATTATTTGGATGATTGTTTTGTCCTAACGGACAGTAACTTGTTAGGTATTAATGATGCTCTTTCTATTATGAACTCCATTGATCCTAATATCCAGTTTTCTTCTGAGAAAGAACTTAATAGTTGCCTCGCGTTTCTTGATGTTTTGATTTCTAGGAGTGAGTCTGGTTTCACTACTTCTGTCTATCGTAAACCTTTCGCTGTTTCTTTACCTCCTCACAGACTGTCGTCTCATCCTCCCAACCAAAAATATTCTGCTATTAATGCTCTTGTCCATCGTGCGATTAATATTTGCTCTTCCCCTGAGCTTCTCAAGATTGAACTCAACTATCTGAAAACTGTAGCTGTTGATAGAGGATTTTCTCACTTTTTTAATTGATTCTATTCATAACAAACTTCCTGCAAAAACTTCTGGTCCCAATCATGTGGTTTCTAGAAAGAATTTGGTTGTGTTACCATTCTTTCATTCTGTCAGTTCTCGTATTGCTAAAATCCTAAAAAGGTTTCAATTTCAAGTCGTTTTTGCTCCTAGCAACAAACTTTCCTTCTCTTCTCTTAAAGATCCTGTCGATCAACTTAACACTTGGGGTATTTACCAAATTAGTTGCCGTTGCGGCCTTTCTTACATTGGACAGACAACACATGCTCTGAAAATTCGGTTAAATGAGCATAAAGGTTATGTACAAAAGCAAGAGTTAAATAAGTCTAGCATTGCTCATCATTGTTGGAATTCCAACCACTCTTTTGATTTCAATTCTGGTAAAATTATTCAAAAATGTTCTTCCCCTTTAGAGCTTGACTTTTGGGAAGCTTATCATATTAACAGGAATAGTTCTAATTTGGTTAATGATTCTTCCTCAACTCCTTATTTTTCACAGGTTTGGCATAAATTTCCTTAATTTGTTGTTCTTTCTTGGTTTTCTTGTTGTTTTCCTTTTTTGTGTCTATTTTTCTCCTTCTCCCCTCCCCTCCCCCTCTTTTACATGTGTACTTTGTTTTGCATTTTGTTTTGGTAGTTTCTGTACTTATTTTTATTTCAATTTTATTCTTTGTATTTTATTTTATTATTTTTGCAATTTTCATGTAGTCTCACATTTTTATGCATGCTGCCGTCTTTTTTGCTTTATTTTTATTGATATTCCTTTTTACTTCCTGTACTTTCAACTGGATTTGTTTATTGCTCTCTTATTGGTGTCTTCCTGCTACTTCCACTTCACGTTGCCTTTATTCTCATTGGTTTACAGATAGTTCTTAGGCTATATAAGCTTTGTTTTTGTTGTTTTGTCTGCTTCATTTGGATGTTTTGCATCTAGAAGCTCCCTGTCGCATTGAAAAAGGGATTCCAAGCAATTCCGAAACATATGTCTGCGTTTTAATGCTCATTTGTGCTTTAAATTAACGTGAAATTATATTTCTAATACTGTTTACCAGCACAAAGTTAAATTATTATCAATCCTCTATGTATAAACTAAAAGGTTTGAAATAAAATTGGTGTTTTTTTTACTGCCAATATAGTTAATTTCACAGTAAAGAGTAAACAATTAAAAAGTATGTACAAAATAGCTTTTGCAACATTACAAGTTTTCGCTTCTTATTTTAAAATAATAAATTCTTTAAAATCATAAAATACAGACAATATAATGCGAAATAAGATTATTTTTACAAGAAATAAGTTCATAATTTAATGTTTATAAAGTTTAAAAAAAAAAACATAAAATTGAGAAAGAAAAAGAGGTCATGGAATCATGATTTTTTACAAAGTATCTAAACATAATGCAGGCTCATTTCCTATTTACACCTGTGACATACTCAGTGGCGTACGCAGAATTTTTTCAAGGGGGGTTCACAAGTTTCTAAAACTACTAAGAGAAATTCGAGTATGTAATAAAGCACTATTATTTAGGGCTCAAGGGGGAGGGTTAAGCCTCTAACCCCCCCCCCCCTTGCGTGCGCCACTGGACATACCAAATGACCAAAAGTAACTTTTATTTTTTAAATAAAATGATTTTAAATAAAAATTTGTGTGTGACAATACCTTTTTTTATTGTCCTTGAGTCCGTTTTAAAATGTTTTTGCACTGGAGATTGATTGAAGTAATCTCCTTCTGTGGAAAATAATATTCTACCTGATGCTTTTGAAATTGGAGGATTGACACAAGGAAATCACATTGCTTATGGTAATACAGCAAACATCTTCTGGAACTACTGTGATATAACCCCCCCTTGGCGACTTTTTCGTTGGCGCCAAGAAACAGTCGCCAACAACAAGATCTTTATGTCGCCAACTTCAAACACAATACAACACTCTTGGCGATGATTATATCGCCAACAATGTTACATCATACACAGAGCAAACATGTCAAGAAAAATCACTAAAAAACAGTAAAATACCAAAAATTGCAAATTATATCTTAGACACAATATCAACGCTACTATGTAAAGCACGTACAGCATTTTTCAACAGCAATTCAATACATTAACGGATCGATAATTACTCGAAAAATAGAATTATTTACTTTACAAACATTCAAAGTTGAATAAAAACCCTTTCTTTAAAGAACACGCAATTTATGCCCAATAATAACTACTGCAATGATTCATTATTGAATAAAATGATATGCACTCTTTAATGAAAAACATAATTAAAATATCGCGCAATTCAACGCAAAACGAATGTTTATTAAAGCTGTGGGAATTTTAAAATAAGAGACTCCATTAGAAAATATATAACATTGATCAATTAAAGCACATATTACATCAATCTATTGGAAGCCTACACTAAAACTAGCATAAAAACTAGACAACAAAATTAATAACGGTCATCACTTCAAGTACATTTTGTCTTAAACTATTGGAAACCAACATTAAAAATACCATAAAAACACTTCGTTGAAAGAACACGCATTTCATGCACAATAATGACTATTGCAATTAATTATCATTACATAAAATGACATGCATTATTCAACGAAAAACATAGTAAAAATATCGCGCAATTGCACGGAAAACTTCAAATACATTTTACATTAAACTAACAGAAACCCACTTTATCAAAACTAGCAACGCCCTTAATTACTACAGCTAATATTTTAGAACAATTGAAAATTCATTGTTTTATAACCTTACAAACACATAACATAAGCAGATAATAAACTAACAAAAATAAAGAACTCACTTTAAACCAGTTGGCTTTTCAATGTTAATCCCAAATAGCATCAAACTTACAATCCAATACGACGAAATGGTCCGAAAATTACCACTTTATTTTTCTTTGCTTTTAGTCACAATTAACCAAACTTATGCACTTATCAACCAAAACAATTTCGTACTTCAGATAGCACAAACTGCAAACCACGTTTCCGTCAGATTCGAAAAATGGTGCCTTAACAAACTAATATGAATTCATTTATCTCGCCATAATACAAAACAATTGAACCAAATTAATTCACTTTAACACTTTACATTCTTCCTTTATCAACAGGAAATATCTCCACAAACTTTAACGATGAAATTAACTACTAAAAAGCTACCTATTAGTTAAAGAGAACTTTCTAAAGGTCCAACCATCACACTCTAAAAACACCCATTGCATAATCAGGGTTGCCACACATTACCTCAGCCAACATCGATGGCGCTGGGTAAACGAAAAGATATCGCCAACCGAAAATCATTACAAATTGGCGCGCTAGCTCGAATGTCGCCAAGGGGGGATTATATCACAGTAGTACCCATCTTCTTTTGTGGGCCATTGAAAAGATGGAGCTGGTCCATTGAGATGCATGAATGAAACTTTAACGGTCACCTTCATCTTCGTGTTTACATATAACTAATCCAAAAAAGCATTTGTTGTCATAAATGCAGGCAATATAATTATGTACACCAATATCAAACATTTTCACTGATGAATTTTGTCCTGAAAAATTAAAGACTGTGCAAAAGTGTTGGTCAAAACTTATATGTTTTGTTGCAATTGAGTCTTCAGATATAGGCTGAAAATGGTGAAAACTGTGTTCCAGGAACTGTTTTGGCTTTGGAGAAATGAGTCTCTAGTTCTTTACGTGCTTCTATAAGTGTTTCTTTTTTTTACCAGTGTGAAATTTGTTTTCCTTTTTGTCGAGCAAAAATCGAAGAATTTTTCTACATTGTTCATAGAATTACCAGGAGTTATTTGGAGACTGGCTTTTGTTACAGTACATTTACAATTTTTTGTGTTTCATGAACAAATGCTACATCATGTTCCAAGTCATCAGACACTATACACAAACTAGAAACTATTACATCATTATTGTTTTCTTTACGTGTCTATATTATTATTAGATGAAGAGAGCAGCTACCATTTGTCCAATGGTATCCTTGGGCTTCATTTTGTAAGACAATAGAGTAATTTTCACTAAAATCCATTAGAACAATGACTTCATCCAATTTGATATTACCTTTGATTTTTTAAAAATATCTAGCTTGAGATTTAGCTATAAAAGAGTGAGGCATTAGTTTTTCTAGACATTCAATTAGAATTTCCAAATATTCTGCCAAGGTAATGGTGAACTGCACCTGTTGAGTTCTGTGAGTGGAAATCCAAGCAGAATGAGTTACTTCATCATCAGGATCCCACTGTTCAAATTTCTTCACAATAACAGATCAGATTTACGATTGTGACATGAATGGCAGATTGAACATTGCCGTAACATACAATATCTTCTTTCTTTTGAGCAAACTAACTTCTCCATGAGTTCATTGTTGAATGATACAAACACAAACAAAAGGTGTCTCAGCTGTACCTGTTAATATACACCCTTTAGGTCTAAGCATGCAGAACTTGGACAACCCAATTTTAATATCCGGGTGATCTAACTTGAAAGCAGAATACAGCTCATTTAGATTTCCAAGCTGTAACACTTTTTGCCTGTTTACATTTTTTGAAACACTTACTTTATTTTTAATATCTGGCATGACTATAGAATATTCTTTATTTTGGTAAAAGTTTTTCATAAGTATAATTATGTTTTCAGAAAGTGGATGGCCTTTTCTCGGATCAGGCAGTGCAATTATGCCTTTATCTTTTTAGGAGGTCTTTTGCTTTTCGGGCAGTGTATTCACCCTGCCCTCCCCTGACTACGTCTTTGACCGAGTTTAACTGTAATTGTATTATAACATGCATGTAATGAGCTCCTGCATCCAATTACAGTACAAGGGCATTTTAATGCCAATCTTCTCTAGGATACTAATATTACTGTAGATGTGGATAACTTTCCACTGTAATAATACAAGGGGAAGTCAATACCTACACTTTTTGTTCTACACTTTTAGTAATTAAAGGTGGGTGGTGGCTACATGGTCATGCGTTGACATGGTGACTAGGGTGGTGCTTATTTTTCGAAGTTTTAAATTTTCAACTTCTTACCCTTTAAATTTGTTCCACTATACCAAAAAATGATTGATAAAATTTTATCATCAGCAAACAATATTTAGAAGTAGCTCAAAGAAGGTGAAGTTTCATAATTGAACGAGATTTTGCAATTTTTTGAATTTTTAAGCAAAATAAAAATTATGATTTGCAAATTATGTTTAGTTTATTTAATTATATTAAAATGTAACTTCCCTATGAATCAGTAACGGATTTAGGTTTGAGGGCGCCATAGCCCCGAGACGATGTGGAGCCCTTTTTCTTTCTTAACAGTATATATATATAAACATATATATACAAATATGTGTGTGTGTATAAAATAATGAAAATAATAATAATAATAAGAAATCTAATTCAGGTATAAATTAAAGATATGCTAGCATTAAAAAAAAAGTTTTTAAAAATCTTTTTGTTAGATATTTCAGATTTTAGTACTAGCCTGATTAATCATTTTAACAGAAATTCTACCCTCAAAATGGTCTCCGTGCGGTGGCTGATGTAGCTATGCATGTCGTAAGAGGCGACTAAAATAGCACTATCCAATTCGGGTGACGTAAGGCTTGCTTTGTAGCATGACTATGGCTCCGGATCAGTAAAGCAGGCCGGCAAAGCTCTGCCGGCCCAGCCCTTTATGGCCGGTGCTGGTTGTCAGTTTGTCAGAGAGTTTGTGGGAAGTGCGAAGGAGGACAGCGCCACGGTCGCACACCCTCATACTGGGGGGTAGTCTGAGATAACCGAAAAGGTTCAGTCAGTTTGGCAGTGGTCACCATTGATTACCCTCAAAATGGTACTATGTTTTAGTGTTCGGCAACTACTCGTCAAAAAGTAGTTAACTACCAACTACTAACTACTCTAAACAAAACTAGTTGCAACTAGTAGTTAACTACTTTTTTCTGAGACTAGTTGTAACTAGTAGTTAAATGTTCTCCAAAAGTAGTTAACTACTAGTTAAATAGTTTTAAGTATAATTCATTTGAATTTCCATTTTTAAGTTTACTCTTAAATATTTAATCCTAATAATTCAATTCAATGTTATTTTTAATCATTAAAACCATTTTAAAGAAATTTCTGTAAAACATTCACAGATTGAATATTTCCAAATAACACGAATCAATTAATATATAAAGAGAATGTGAATAAAGACAAAATCTTTTTCTCTAAATTTAAACTTTTATTTTAATATGTATTTGTTTAATAAAGTTAAAATTTCTGTTTTTAAGAAATAATAAAATTTACGCAGTTGTTGTAAAATGAAGGGGTTTATCCTTAATATCAATTTAAAATTCTTCCTCTGCCCAAGCCCCATTTATTAGCAAAATATCTTTGTAACGTGCATGCTTTAGAATTTAGATTATATTCTTTCAAATTGTGTTGAAAGCAGGGTTGGTAATTTTGTTTATTTAAAAAAAATTTAAAAATAGTATTTTTTTATTTAAATCAGAATGTTTTGGACTTTTTAAAGTAAATATGTATGCGCACACAAATAGAGTAACAAATTCAGTTAGTTATTTATATCTTCTTAATTCTTAATTAATTGTATTATATAGAAAATGTATGCTTAATAAACAGAGAACAACAAGGAACAGAAGAGAAAGGTTATATTTCTGGACTAAATGTATTATAATTTCTTGAATATATACAAATAAGTTGACTAGGCTATTATAATTTTTTGAGTATAGACAAATGTCTTGAATATATAAACAGAGACGGCAAATATCACATAAAATGTTTACTACAGCTTAAACATTTTTACTATTTAGATGTTTCATCAGGAATACCAGTTTTGATGCCTTATCAACTCCCAATCTGTTTCTTAATTTTGAGTGCACTATTCCAAATGTAGAAAAAATCCTTTCCAAAGGTGCTGTTGATGCTTTTGCTGTAGTCATCATGTCCAAAAACTTAATGTTCCGTGATAAAATGTCATTCTTTGACACCTTAACGAAGGTATTCCACCTTCCCTTAGAGGACCAGATTCATTAAGGCTACCATATAGTGGGTTAAAATTCTAATGAATTACTTGAACCCAGAATATATTAAAATTTATAATAAAAAGACATCTATATTTTAATAATTTGGAAGAAGTTGACATAAATAGTTTTTTTTTTAATCATAAAAATCAATATTTTGTCTAAAAAAGAATCATAAAAATCGGTATTTTTTTCTAAAAAGAAAATCATAAAAATCAGTATTTTCTTCTAAAAGAATCCTAAAAATCAGTATTTTTTCTTTCTTTTTGTGTTTTATGGTATCTCAAACGCATGCAAGGTACTTTTCTCCACCAGACCCCCTACCTTTTAAGGTAGCCTTAGGCATGTTGAAGCGTGGAGTTGGTGGCACATACATGGTACTGGAGTAGAGGTAAAGCGTCCCCATAAGGAGGATTTGGTCTTTAAATGAAACTTCATTGTGCATGTCCTGGTGCGGGCGCTATTTCTTGATTATATTAGAAAGCTTTTTCTAATTTGCGTAAATACTGCAATAAATATTATGATTTTTTATGAGTACTTTTTCATTATATAACATAATATAAAAAATACATTTGTGTGAGTAATATTAATAAGCTAAAAATTTAAATAATTTAATGTTTAAAAAAGTTTTTTTTTTTTAAAAAATCGACTTAAAATTTTTTTTTCCCGAAATTAGTTGGGATTTTGAAAATAGTTGTAACTAGTAGTTAGGGGAAACCTAGTTAACTAGTAGTTAACTAGTTCAAAACAAAAGTAGTTACAACTAGTAGTTAACCACTAGTTAACTAGTAGTTGCCGCTAGTAGTTAACTACTTCTAGTTAACTACTGCTGAACACTACTATGTTTAGATAGTAAGAGCTCAATAAAATAAACTTTAAATTTGCTCCTACAGTTTACAGAAAACCCAATCAATTTTTAGTTTCAGTAGTCTTAAAAATTTTGGCGCCCCTCAAAATTTGCCGCCCTAGGCCCGGGCCTCTAAGCCTAAATCCGCTACTGCTTTGAATCAGTAAAAATGAAACATTTGTGAATTGCATAGTTAATTAAATAGTTTTCTCAATAAAAAGTACAGTATTCAAGTGTACCTCATAGGTGGAAAAACTGTCTAAACCAGTGACTGCCGAACTTGTGGAGCCACTGAGCAACTGTACCTTTTCCTCATTTTACAATGAGATATTCCCGTTCCTTTGCCCCCCAATAGAAACGAAAGAAAGAAACTTTTCAGTTCTCAGTTATTTATATATGCGAGTGGGCAGCTACAGTTTTCATGTAGGGTCAGTTGGGGTAATTGTAAACGCTTTTTAAATGTTTTAACTTTTGATCCTTCCCTACCTTTTGAATGAATTCAGAGATTTGATTGTGAGCATTTTAGCCACTACTATACTTCCTGTGAGTAAATGTGTACAAAAATTTTTACTTTATGACTATTTGTTCGCGAATGAGCTCGTGTTTACAATTATCCCAGAGATCTGGGGTAATTGTAAACTGATTTATTTTCGAATAAAGTTGATGCAAATGAAAAATTGTTTCATACACAGTCTGCTTGAAGGCTTAAGAAGTTCCGGAGCAATGGTTCTCAATCTGCGGCCAATAGGCCGCATATGGTCCGCTGAGTTATGTTATGAGTCGGCTCAGGTCATTTAACGAGAAATATCTTCCAAAAAATCAAGTAATGCGACAAATTTATGTAAAATTTGTCCCGCAGGGGATCAGTCGGATAAGCTTGAATCCCACAAAACACCCAAAGTGAAGCACAACTGGTCGTGGTCAACGCTTGGGAGGGTGACCATCTGCGGTGACTGATTACTCTGAGACTCGAGTGCGCTAAAGGGAGCTGTGCACGTAAAATACATCGTCGCTTCAAATGTCCACCAAGTTGGAAATAATTTCCGTTGAGTTACCAAGCTAGGTGACGATCTCTCCTCTGGGATCTGGTTCAAAATCATTAAGCCCCTCTGAGCCAAGTGTATTTCATTCTAGCAGAGCTCATCAATAATCAGCAGGAGTTTTCTTAATTCATGGTCGCCCTGCAAAGGGGTTTGGATTTCCAAGTGGCATTAGCAACAACAACAATAGTTATGTAAAATAGACACAAAAGTGTAATTTACATCAAAATATAATATTGTTTCCCCAAAATATTGGAAATGGGATAAATTTAAGTGTTTACAATTACACTGGTCTACAAAAAAAAACTTTTTTTTCTTCCCCAAAGACTTTTCAGGGGGTATTTTTACACACAACAGGAGACTTCTATGAGAAAAATAGTAGCTCATGCTCATTAAACGTGTCGTACAATATCTATCTTTTGCCTATTTGCCTTTGTATCCCAATTCTTGCGAAATTCCTACTGAGGCCCGCACCCAGTGCAGTAATTTGATACGCACTTCCGTTCGGGGGTCTGCGGGTGCTGTTTGCGACACTCCACTTAGTTTTTTTCCAGCAAAATAAAGTGACAACTGATTTAACGGTTGACATTCAAGCTCTTTTGTGTACTTTCTCAATAAAAACAATGCTGCATGATCGGAAAACACTGAAGAAACGTAAAAATCGAATAATTCCTTCCTCATAACTAAAAAACTCTACGTGATGGAAAAATTTTGATGCCAGATATGGATTCCTCGTGCAAAACTACTTCAGGAAAAGTGAAATTCATTCTTGGGGCAAAACACTTGTTGACCAGTGTTACCCCATAGTATGAAATATATGGGGTAATTATAAACACCTAACTTACACATGAAAAATAACAGGGAAGATTAAATTCATAACTAAATGTGCTTAGCAGCATTCCATATAACAAATAAAAATGGTTGAAACCGCTTACATCGCTATTGTAGATGATCTGGAGAGGAAAATGTAGGATCACTAAATGTTGTTAAACAACTTTTTTCTCTGTGCCATTTCCAAACAATAGTGATGATTCCACAGTTGTTTCGAAACTTACGAAACTGTTTCAATGTCTTCCCTATGCTGCCAGTTTATCAATTCACTCATAAGCAGTTAAGTTTTTAGTTAAGTGTAGTTATGAAGCTTGTTTACAATTACCCCAACTGACCCTACTATATATTTATACCAGCAAAATGTTCTTTATTTTCTGCTTGAGCTATGAGCTATCAGTGGGAATATTAACAAAATATGGAAAATCAACAGTTAGTGTAATTATGTGCAAATTAACCACATGAGTACCACTGCAATCAACTAAAGATTTCCTTGCGAGTTACTTGTAGCTGGCATTTTACGGTTTGATGACTACTAGTCTAAACCAAGGGTGGAGAACCATTTGGCTTTGAAAGGAGACACATTAAATTTGCTGCTTGGAATTAGCTGATATCCTGTGTGTAAAACACATAGTGTAACATACACAGGCTAGCAGCAAACCCCTTGAATATATTAGGCAGTATGCCATTACCAGGGCTGTAGTAGCCTAGTGGTTAGCACGTCAGACTTCTACCTGGAAGATCGCGCGTTCGATACCCACTGAAGACCACCATGTATACTTGGGGATATGTGCATGTAAAATCCGTTGACCCCACTACCTCTCCCCGTGCGTAAGCAATCCTAAGGCCTCCTCGGCTAACAGGTAGGGGTCTGGTGGAGAAAAGAAAAGTATGCCATTACCAGGTAATATTAGCACTAAAAAATACAAATGAATTGAAGGTAATTTTTTTCCCTTAGCTTCATTAATTTTTATTGTTACGGTTGCCATAAAAGGAAGTGGCTCAGTGATTCAGATTTACCCAATTCATCGAACTCAAAAATATAAGGCCTTACTTATCCTTTACAAATTACATTGAAACTATACAGTATGCTCATTGCACTACCTCGAAATCAAGCAGCATCTATATTATAAGTACTGCATAATAGTCATATAAATATTTTGTTTGGTCTAATTCAATTAGATATAATGCAGTTGGGATTCAATAGTGTTACTGAAGCAACATTTAGTTTTTTTCTTTTTTTCTTCATGTCTAATGCTCTCAAATTTTATTTGTGGACCTTTTCACCACCTGCCAAGTTCATTATGTCCTTTCAGAACAAAATTGTTCCTTACTTGTTGTTTAAACCAGTCATTACCAACAACAAGGAAGGCACAATGCGGTGCAAAAGTGCCTTCACAACCATGCGAAAATCTTCTTCCAGAAAGGCATATGAAGCTTGGGCCTCACTAAAACAAATGCTTTGCTCAAGGGGGAAACTATATGGAAAAATAATGTTGTTTACCAATCTTTGTTTAATAAAGTTGTAGAATAAAAAGTGTAGGGGATTTTTGACTAACCCTCGTAGTTGGTTATAAAGTTAAGATAAATTGAGCTCTTTTGCATCCCTATCAATGAAAGTTGCCTTCACATAACTATAACTTTCTAATGTAAGCACTATTAGTTTCTTTTTTTTATCTTTCAGAGGCTAGCACACATTTTAAAACGGCAAGTGAGAATTGTCGGTTGGTACCATTCTCATCCGAAACTCACAGTCTGGCCGTCCTTGATTGGTAAGTGTTAAAATCAGGTTAGGCCAGAAGGAAGTTTATTATATTATATTAAGAGGAATAAAATACATACATGCTGCATATATGGCAGCCAGCAAACAAGATCAACGGATGAAGCTCATTGTTGTCAGTTAAGATAGGCTGTTGCCAGGTGAATAATATAATAATACAGTTCTTGAATATAAAAATAATATTAACTGTGAAATCACTTAACACTTCCCCTAATTTTATGATTCTAGAAAGAAAAAAAATAAAAAACATTTAAAGTTTAAAAGATTAAATTCATTTACTTATAAAAGACCCATATTGTTCTTGCACCATTTATGTCTTGCTTCTTGGCACACATTTTGTTAGTGAATCAGCAATCATTGTTTCTGTTGGTAATTTTTCTACCTTTACTAGTCTCCTTTTCATGCAGTCCCTGGTGACATATGATGAGCAACATCAATGTGCTCAGTACAAGAAGCATGAAAATGACTGTTTTTGGTTAGGTCGATGGCTCCTTTGTTTTCCCAAAATATTGAAATGGGCTGATAGGGTTCAGTTCGTTCAAACATTTTGTGAGCCACAGTGCTCTTTTAGTCACAGCCAACAAAGTAGTGTATTGTGCTTCAACCATAGAAGTGGCAACTGTTGTTTACTTTATGCTTTGCCATGTAACAGCTCCAGCCAATTTGAACGCAAAACCTTCCTTGTTGACTTCCTGTCATCCAGACAGCCTGCATAGTCAACATCACAATAGCCAATGTATTCACTATGTTCTGTAGGAGAATATGTCAGCTTCAACTCTCTAGTTCCCTGTAAGTAACGCATGACACGTTTTGCTGCTACCCAGTGTGTCCTGGATGCATTTGAACAGTACTGACACAATAAGCTTACTATATCAGGACGAGTTCTTCTAGCTGCATAAAGTAGGCTTCCCACAGGCAGCGCCAACCCTAGCCCTTGATCAGGGTAGAGCGAGATTGTCTTTCGTCGCCCTTTGCTCAACGCTTTCACTTCATGTGAATTCTATTTTGGTTTTATGTTAAATAAATAATAATTCACAAATTTTCAAAAATCGACTTTTATTGCAAATATCAACACTTATTGACACTTTAATATTAAGAGAACTTTTACTGCTATATAATTAAATTAGTATTTGGTGTTAATTTCAATCAGTCACTAAATAAATCTGTTACCTATGTAGGTATTGTAATAACTAGTTAAAAGAAAACATTCCGAATGTCGAACTAGATTTACATTAATAATCTTTTCTTTCTTGCTTTTGCACTGGCAAATTTTTCAATTAAATTATTTGTAGGGATGGATTGAGAAATATTATTTTCAATTGATAAAATTGCCAGGTTTGACAATTTTTCCTGAGCTAGGGTCGATCTTAGGTAGGTTTTTATCAGTTTAAGTTTACTAAAACTGCGCTGACCTTTTGCGACACTTACTGGAATAGTTTGTAGTATCTGAAGGGCAGTCCAAGTGTTTGGAAACAAATCACACCAATTATTTTTGTTCAAGACATCAAGAACATATTTCGGTTGTCCTCGGGCTGTGTCTAAGAATTGCTTCAGGCTTAGTATTTCTTGAGCCAGATCTGCTCTAGAAATATCGCTGTGTGAATCATGATGCAGGGTTCGTACGCTTCCTACTTTTCCAACTTTTTCATATTTCTTCCTACTTTACTAATAATTTTTATTATGTCCTACTTTTTCAAATAATGTTTCCTTATTTTTTAAAAAAAATTCCTACTTTTTCGCGCGTATTTTTTATTATTTTTGCATTTTTTTAAAAAGAACAAGTGTCTAGACTTTCTTTCCTCCCAATCTGAAGCTGATCCGGCGCCATGTGTTACGTGATTATGGTTTTTTTTTTTTTTCTTCGGAATACAGGTGCTACCTTTCCCGTCTTAGAGGAAAAAAAAGAAGAAGAAAACTTGAAATATCGTACAATTGCATATACAGCGATTCTACTTTTTGGCGCGTTTGTTGGGAAAAAATGTCATTTTTACGTTTTTTGTGAAGGTTTCGTTTCCGCGATGACATATTTTGTATCAATTAATAAAAAAAATTATCGCAAAATGACCCTTTTCTAAAAATTTTTCAATGTTTTTATTATTAATTAAAAAACTTGCAATTTTCTTTTTCTATATTTACTCCATGAACTACATGAAAACCTACAATTCCGACTCTTTTCACTTTCTGGGAAATGGATTTTTTTACAGTAATTAAACTCCGGTAATTAACGGCTATTTGATTTAAAATTGTACTAGAATATGCTAAGTATTGATTATTGCTATTTAGTTAAAAGATTTGAACTTAAATCCGGGAGAATGTTCAGATTTTCAAGTTTCTCCAAAACACTTTTCAGCGTATTCCCGCGCTTACCACGGACCACCCCCTCCCATTTTAAGCTTCCTTTTTTTTCCTTCACTAAATTTTTCTACTAAAATTCGAGTATGTACGTAATTTTATTTTTAATTTTCACTTATAAAGAAAACAAACATGGTGTGTAGGGTCAGAAAATGAATGAAACACCGAATTTTTATAAATATTAATAAGCCCAAAATTTAATTTATTAAATTATTAAGTATATACTGTAAGATACTGATCAAGTGACCTAGATCGAATAAGTTTCCCTTCAAAATCGGTTCTTAGTGAAATTATAAATTAAGAACAAAAGCTAACGAAATTTTCTAACACAGAAACAAACTCTTTTAGAAAAATCGCGATCGAAAGTACGAATAATAGTAGGAAAATGAGCACTTTCGATCTTAAATTCGTTTACTAAATTTTGTTTATTCTTTATAAAATGCTTACTTATAATTCTCCCGCTGTTTTAAAAACAACGCGTGTTAAAAATGCGGGGATGCTAATTTTCTGCCGTTCGGCGGATTTCCGCTTTTTTAAAGTTTTACTCAATAATCGCTTTTCCTGATTTTTCACCGAAAATTTCGCTTTTCTCGAAAGTTTGAATTTTTTTGAAATTCGTTTTTTTTTCAGTAAAAATATCTTATTTTAAAGATAAAATAATTTAAGATTTTTTAAAAGCAATTGTGAATTCGCCGCAAACTTATTACATTATTTGGCTTAATTAACGAATTTAGAAGTGTCGATAAGAACACGCGCAATGCAAGAAGTAATTAACCAGGGTTTCAAGTACTGTCTAGTTTGCTCCAAAACATAATATGCGCAGTATCGCTCATAAACGACATTTTTTTTCTCAATATTGCACCGAATCATATTTTTGTTAATAAATATTTCCGCACATCATGTTTCTGCTCCTTCCGAAAAAGGCACGAAATTGAAAAACGATCCCGAAAGCCCCAGAAATGCAACGATTTTTACGATGTGGTTTTTGAAAAAAAATATTGTATTTTTGTTAGTCTGATTTGCATTGTAGTAGTCAACTGTTCAAAGAATAAGTAATTTGCAAAACCAATAATAGATGCTGAAAGATTGCTACTTAATTTCTGCAATGATTTTTCATTACTTAAGCCTACTTTCTACGTGCACGCGAATGAACGCACACTTACCTTTCTTTGCGCAATCTTTCTGCATCCTTTGCAAAGATCGTTTTTTTTCCTCTTCAGATATTTGTTATGTTTTTTGATATGTAAATAAACAAAGATTATAGTTATTTTCACTAAAACTTTAGTTTAAAAATATAAACGCAATTCCGAGATTGTTTAAGATGGTCTGTCAAATCCTATAAAATTAAATATTGAATCTGTTTCTATCTGTGTCGATTTCATTAATTTATAGTCACAGTTGTTATAATAAGTTTTAAAAAAGCATTAAACATAAAAAAAAAGATTGGGTAAAAATTGAGGTTAATTTTAAAAAGGTCAAAAAACTAGTATTTAACCTTGCAAGGTTTATTTTGTTGTTTGATCAGAGATATCATCTTGAGAAAAAAACCCAAATATTGCCAGCTAATATTCTCGTTAAGGAACTGAAAATTAATGCAATTGATTTTATATTAAAATAAGTTGTGGCAGTTTGACTGGAAAATAACTGTAAAATGGACAACTAACTGTAACCGCAACTGACCAGAGGAGTCTATGTTTTTTTCTCTGGGGTGTGTGTGAAGCGATGTTCAAAAATAGTTCAATAAATCTTGTTCTTGTGTTACGCTGTCTTAACAAGATACAGTGTCTCACAAAAGTGATGGGACACCTGTGCTTTACAAAAGGAAACTGTAATAAAATAAATAAATAAACATGTACAAATTTTTTGTGGGTGTATTTCATACTTAAATTTTGTAACATTTATTACATAACATACATTTTGTCAAAATATTAAAATATTAATTTAATAAAAATATAGTTGTTTAGAATGGAGCAAAAATTAGCTCACATAAGTGATGGGACACCATTAGATATGTAACAAAAATCGTCTGAGATGAGCAATAAAAATATTTTTTGGGGGTTTTATTTTTACTCAAAAGCAATTGGCAATAATTTATAAAATCGTCTGCAGTATTTCTCTCCAGATTGTTTTGGAATGTTTGTGTTTTTTAGCTCTGTGCAGCCATGAATGCTAAACGAAAAGAAACTTTGCTTGAAATTAGAAAATTAATTATTAATTTGCATATTGAACGTGGAAAATCTATTAGAGAAACTGCTGAAACAGTTAACTTGAGTCATTCAACAGTTTTCAACATAATTAAACGATATAAAAAGAATCATATGATTCAGGATAAAAGAAGACCTGGCCGGCCATCAAAGCTATCTAATGGAATAAAGCGAATTATCGTTCGAATTATTAAAAAAAAATCCAAGAATGAGTGCTCCTAAAGTTGCTGCTGATTTACAAGCATTATATGGAGTAATTGTTAATCCTGAGACTATTAGAAGAGTAATTCGATCTGCTGGATATCACGGTAGAGTAGCCAGGAAAAAATTCTTCGTAAGTGAAAAGAATAGAAAACTCAGACTGGCATTCGCAAAATCCAACATAAATAAGAATTCTGATTTCTGGAATAAAGTTATATTTGCTGATGAGAGTAAATTTAATATATTTGGTTCTGACGGTAGAATGTTGGTGTGGAGAAAACCCAGGGAAGAATTTCGTAAAGAGAACTTGGTGCAAACAGTAAAACATGGTGGAGGAGGAGTTATGGTATGGGGGTGTATGTCGTCCGCTGGAGTCGGTAATCTTGTTTTTATTGACAGTATAATGGATCAGTACAAGTATATAGACATTTTAAAGCAAAATTTGAAATCTTCAGCACGAAAATTGAACCTTCATAACGATTTTAAATTCTACCAGGATAATGACCCCAAGCACACTGCTTTGAACGTTAGACTCTGGCTGCTGTATAACTGTCCTGAAATAATAAAAACACCACCACAACCTCCAGACTTAAATCCCATAGAGCATATTTGGCAAGAATTCGCAAACACACCATTTCTTCAAAACAACAATTAAAATCGGTGCTTCAAGAAGAATGGGGTAAAATCACTCCAGAATTCACAGAAAAATTAGTCAAATCCATCCCAAGAAGATTAAAACATGTTTTAAAAGTAAAAGGAAATCCAACAAAATATTAAAATCTTTTAAAAAGTAAAATTTTTTGGATAAATATTTGATGGAAAAGTAAGTGTCCCATCACTTATGTGAGCCATTTTTTGCTCCTTTCTAAACAACTGTATATTTATTAAATTAATATTTTAATATTTTGACAAAATGTATGTTATGTAATAAATGTTACAAAATTTAAGTATGAAATACACCCACAAAAAATTTGTACATGTTTATTTATTTATTTTATTACAGTTTCCTTTTGTAAAGCACAAGTGTCCCATCACTTTTGTGAGACACTGTATAATTTTAATTTATGCAGCATTCAAAACAGAAGGTCTTTGCTTATAGCAAGACAGTAGTGTTTGAGGTCGAGCTCTGCTATACTTGACCTGCATGTTGGATAGTGCACTTGGCTTTCATCGTTAACATCCGTTGGCATTTTAGGTACGAATTATTTGAGAATATTTTAATTGTTATGTAGGAATTATTCGCGAGTATTTCAGCTTCGTTTACGAATGTTATTTTTTAAGGTAAATATTTTAAATCATTCTTTTAAAACCTGCTATTTTTGCAAAAGCATGCCGAAATTCTCTGTCACTGGTGCTTTGTTTTCGCTCGTGCAAAACACTTTTTTGGGCAATTTTAGTTAGCGTTTTTATAATTGTTCCTCATATTAGCGTATTTTATGCAGAGTGTTTTTATAATTGTGTATTTTCTATTTTTATAAATACTACTCGTATTTCCGTTATATATATGTATATCTTTTCATATGTATTCCTTATAACCGCAGATTAATATCTTTCATAATGTCCGAACCCAGCGACAACAGTGGTAGTCAGGTGGGGAACTACTGTGATATAACCCCCCCTTGGCGACTTTTTCGTTGGCGCCAAGAAACCGTCGCCAACAACAAGATTTTTATGTCGCCAACTTCAAACACAATACAACACTCTTGGCGATGATTATATGGCCAACAATGTTACATCATACACATACCAAAAATTGCAAATTATATCTTAGACACAATATCAACACTACTATGTAAAGCACGTACAGTATTTTTCAACAGCAATTCAATACATTAACGGATCGATAATTACTCGAAAAATAGAATTATTTACTTTACAAACACTCAAAGTTGAATAAAAACCCTTTCTTAAAAGAACACGCAATTTATGCCCAATAATATCTACTGCAATGATTCATTATTGAATAAAATGATATGCATTCTTTAATGAAAAGCATAATTAAAACGCAAAACGAATGTTTATTAAAGCTGTGGGAATTTTAAAATAAGAGACTCCATTAGAATATATATAACATTGATCAATTAAAGCACATATTACATCAATCTATTGGAAGCCTACACTAAAACTAGCATAAAAACTAGACAACAAAATTAATAACGGTCATTACTTCAAGTACATTTTGTCTTAAACTATTGGAAACCAACATTAAAAATACCATAAAAACACTTCGTTGAAAGAACACGCATTTCATGCACAATAATGACTATTGCAATTAATTATCATTACATAAAATGACATGCATTATTCAACGAAAAACATAGTAAAAATATCGCGCAATTCCACGGAAAACTTCAAATACATTTTACATTAAACTAACGGAAACCCACTTTATCAAAACTAGCAACGCCCCTAATTACTACAGCTAATATTTTAGAACAATTGAAAATTCATTGTTTTATAACCTTACAAACACATAACATAAGCAGATAATAAACTAACAAAAATAAAGAACTGACTTTAAACCAGTTGGCTTTTCAATGTTAATCCCAAATAGCATCAAACTTACAATCCAATACGACGAAATGGTCTGAAAATTACCACTTTATTTTTCTTTGCTTTTAGTCACAATTAACCAAACTTATGCACTTATCAACCAAAACAATTTCGTACTTCAGATAGCACAAACTACAAACCACGTTTCCGTCAGATTCGAAAAATGGTGCCTTAACAAACTAATATGAATTCATTTATCTTGCCATAATACAAAACAATTGAACCAAATTAATTCACTTTAACACTTTACATTCTTCCTTTATCAACAGGAAATATCTCCACAAACTTTAACGATGAAATTAACTACTAAAAAGCTACCTATTAGTTAAAGAGAACTTTCTAAAGGTCCAACCATCACACTCTAAAAACACCCATTGCATAATCAGAGTTGCCACACATTACCTCAGCCAACATCGATGGCGCTGGGTAAACGAAAAGATATCGCCAACCGAAAATCATTACAAATTGGCGCGCTAGCTCGGATGTCGCCAAGGGGGGATTATATCACAGTAGTACCGTCAGGTGGCATATTTCGGGGTAAAACCACCCCCATTTTGGAAAACAAATCCGTCTCTATGGTTCCTACGATTAGAAGCGCAGTTTTCATTAGCGAGAATTACATGCGAGGTAAAAAATCATGTTGTTGCCGCAGTCGACGCCGACATTCTTACTTCGGTTAGTTATCTTATTGTCACACCCCCAACTGAGAGACCATATGAAGCTCTGAAGAAACGCCTCGTTGAGTTTCACTCGGAAAGCGAGGAGTTGCGAATTTGTACGTTACTGCAAGGTTTAGAACTTGGAGACTCGCGCCCATCTCACTTGCTTACACGCATGCGAAATTTAGCTTTAAATACTGTGGGGGAAGCACTTCTCAAGTCCTTATTGCTCGCGTGTCTCCCTCCAACTACGCGAAGTATTGTCGGTGCGTTGAGCGAAGATGTGTCAAAGTTGGCGACAGTGGCCGACAAAGTGCACGATTTATCTTCGTCTCCTCAGGTTAATGCTACTTGCAGTGCTCCGCCTGCACATAGTTCATCCCTGGAAGCAAAAATTGAGCAGCTTTCTCAACAGATGAGTGAATTGGCTGCCATCGTACACCGACGCGAGCGTTCAGGAATGGGCAAATTCAGCCGTCGTAGTCGTTCAAGGGGCCGGTATAAAGAGCCTGCAAATAATCAGTGTTTTTACCATACCAATTTCGGCGCTAAAGCTTAAAAGTGTAACCCTCCATGCTCCTTTAGGACTTCGGAAAACTAGATTGGCGTTCGCCTATGGGCCATGATCGCGACCGCCAGGTAAATAGAATTCTTTTGGCCGACAGCACCTACGACAGAGAGCTCTTAGCAATTTATTCTGCTGTAAAATATTTTTGGCACAGTCTGCTTGGAAGACACTTTATCATATATACCGATCATATGCCGTTGACTTTTGCTTTTTCAAAAAACTCAGACTCGGGGTCTCCTCGCCAGCTCAGACATCTGGACTTCATTTCCCAATTTAGCACCGATATTCGGCATGCTGCTGGTTCGGACAATATTGTAGCTGACACCTTGTCACGTATAAATGATATCCAGCATATCTCTGCAGATTTTTCAACAATGGCTGCAGAGCAAGCTACCGACAGACAGTTATCTGATCTCCTTGCCAAGCCGGATTCATCCCTTAAATTTCAAAAAATGGAGATAAAACCCAAGGTGCAACTTTATTGTGATGTTAGCACTCACAAAGTGCGACCATATGTCCCAGAGACGTTGCGATTTGCAGTTTTCAGAGACCTTCATTCCTTATCCCATCCTGGGGTTAGAGCCACCCGTAAACTGATTCAACAAAGATTTGTGTGGCCAGGAATGCAGAAGGATATCTCAAAATGGGCACAGTCATGCATCGACTGTCAAAAGTCCAAGATTCATCGACATACTCGTAGTCCTTTGCAGCAGTTTCCTGTCACCTCCCAGAGATTCGAGCATATACACCTTGATCTTGTGGGACCCTTACCTCCTTCTGAGGGATATACATATCTGGTCACTTTTATCAACAGATTTTCTTGTTGGCCAGAAGCAATACCAGTGCAGGATATTACAGCCGAAACTGTCGCCCGCACTTTGGTGACACATAGGATTGCGAGATTTGGAGTCCCTCGAATTATCACCACAGATCAGGGACGACAGTTTGAATCCCATTTACTTTCCTCCCTAATGAAGACCTTGGGTGTGCATTGCATTCGCACCACTCCGTATCACTCATCAAGCAACGGTCTGGTGGAACGTTTTCACCGCACTCTAAAACAAGCTTTGAAGTGCCATAACAGCCCTCATTGGACAGAGGTCCTAGCTGTTGTGCTCCTCGGACTCTGCGCCACATTCAAAGAGGATCTTGGTGGCACTTGCTCCGAAATGCTCTACGGAACAACATTGTCTCTACCGGGTGAACTTTTGCAACCGTCTGCGGAAGGATCTCAGGCGGATCCAGCACTCTTTCTACAGCGGTTGCGGAATGCCATGCGAGAGTTAGCTCCAACTTCCACAGCCTCACATGACAGACCTTCATGTTTTGTTCATCCGGCATTAGAGACTTGCACCCATGTTTTTGTGCGGAACGATTCCGTAAAGCCGCCATTGTCACAACCATATAATGGACCTTTTGTTATCAAGCGAGCTGTTAAACATTTCACACTCCATATAAATGGAAGAGAGTGTGTTGCTGGCATTGACCGCCTTAAGCCGGCCTTCATCACACAGGAGGATTTACCATCAACACCACCAGTTAGTACTGCACCAAACGCTACTCCGTCAGACGAAGTATCCAGTGAGGAACCAAGTCCCTTTCCATACAAAACTACTCGTTCTGGTAGAGTAGTCAGATTCAGATTCAACCCCCGCTATTTGTGATGTGTTCAGTACTTCCAGTACTTGGGGGGGGGGGAGTACTGTGGGGGTTTGACTGGAAAATAACTGTAAAATGGACAACTAACTGTAACCGCAACTGACCAGAGGAGTCTATGTTTTTTTCTCTGGGGTGTGTGTGAAGCGATGTTCAAAAATAGTTCAATAAATCTTGTTCTTGTGTTACGCTGTCTTAACAAGATATAATTTTAATTTATGCAGCATTCAAAACAGAAGGTCTTTGCTTATAGCAAGACAGTAGTGTTTGAGGTCGAGCTCTGCTATAGTGTACTACCTGAAAATGCTTAGATTGGGATAAACGTGTGTTTTCAGAAGCGTTTTGATATGCTATTTATTCCCATTGAATTTCACCTTTTTTCCTTTTTAGACACTAACATCCCTGAAAATGGCCTAAGACATTTAGGCGCTAAATATTTTTCAAGTTTTAAAGTTTAAATGAAACTATTCAATCTGAAATAAATGAGTTATCAAAAATATAAAAAGGGCTAGGTGTAAAGATCTCTCTGCTTCAGAATCAAGGGATCATTATTCATTATTCACATGACATTCAACAAATTCATGGAAGAAAGCAAAGTCCAAGATGGAAGAGGAGGAATCAAATATATATATATACAGAGGCGTAGCTAGGGTTTTCATCGCCCTAGGACAACTGAAGATTTTGCGCCCTCCTCTCTCCGCAGCCCTGGGGGCCTAGGGGCGCCCCTGGTAGGGAATTTAAAAAACTTTTATGCTTCCTAAATGACAAATAGCTCTAAAAAGCAGCCCTTTTAACTTGCATTTTTATTAGCGACCATTCACTTTGAAGGGCAAAAACACTTTGGCTTCGCAAAATTATTTGTTTTTCTTCTTTCTCAAAAGACCTTTCCTGGGTTCTCTGGGCGTCCGGTTCTTTTATCTCTGCTGCTTCAAAGAACTTTTTGTCGAACATATTCACACCTTTTCGGCTCAAATAATTTTCTTTTCGCATTTAAAAATAAAATAAATTTACATTAATTTGGTACACCTTGACGCTGCGCCCAGAGACAGCTGTCCCCCCTTAGCTACGCCTCTGTATATGTACGCATTTCTCGCAAAATCTCTAGCTGCGAAAAAGTTGTTTCATGCAATTATTTTATTTTTTTATGATTTATTTATTTTGAAGAAGAAATCGCGTAATGAATGGGCGAATCCAAGCTGTGTATTGAGGGCAATTGAATTTTCCTTTTTTTAAGTGAATGGTAACATGAATGCAATTTCGATGAGCGTTTTTTAATGTGTTAATACCTTCTACTTGTCAAGAAGGGTCTAGAAATTGTGTACACTTTAGAGCTCTAATGCTTTCCCATAACTTTAATATTTCAAGAAAATTGATATTTTTCGTGGGTTATACTCCAATTGCCTCTTTTTTTGTGTGTGTTTATTCTGTAAACAAACTTGGTAATTACATTTGTAGGTGTTTTCGTTTGTATTTTGAATTCCTACTTTTTCCTACTTTTTTAAGGAAAAATTCCTACTTTTGTTCCTACTTTGTTTCTTCAATATGCGTACGGACCCTGATCATGTGTCAAAATATTTTGAAAATTTAAACAGGATTGCTCCTATTCAGGCTTATCGACCGGTCGCTTTATATCATAGAAACTCCAACTTGCATTAAAATTAGACAGCTGTTCGAAACGTATTTCCAGCGAATTTACAATTGTATCTATCAAAGGATAGAACACAGTGGTCTTAATAAAATGTTTTTAAAATCAAAATCAAATCAGTGTAAAATGTATGAGGTGATCTACGATTCAATTAAACATTTATAATTAATAAAATATTTTTGCAATGGAAAGTTATTCACAACACATATACGATATTGAAATATCAGATTTCCATATGTAATTTTGAGTGTGTTACCAAACATCCCTTAATAATACATTACTTATAAATTGTCGCATCATTTCAAACTTAAACCAGGGTTCCCACGGCCTTAAAAAAGCCCTAAAAAGGCCTTAAATTCAATGACAGATTTAGGGGCCCCTAAAAAGGCTCTAAAATCCCCTAAAAAGGCCTTAAAGGCCCTAATTTTGGTTCTTGAAGCCCTAAAAGTATTTCCTAGAAGTTCTGCACTGCAAGCATTCCGCGCAAGTCGCTTTCTTCATTTGTTGCACGTCTTTCTACGAAAGCTACTCTCCCTGCTATCTTGATGACGTCACTGAGGGAGGAGTTCGTCATTTTGGAAGTGCTTTTGATTGGATTAAAGGCGTCCAAGGGATACAGTATACAATGGGTCGGCGCTGGCAATCAGCCAAGGTGTTGAAAACATGTGAATCCTTTCTTGTTGGACTCTATTCTTTTATGACTACGAAAATACTATTCGAGTTCGATTCATTGTCGATATTTTTCGAGTTAATTTTGTTTGATGATGCTTCCTCAAAGTTATTTTAGAAATTGTATTTGCTTTTTGTTTGTTAATTGTTATTTTTTTAGTTGCGATTTGGTTTGATACACTTTTGATTTGAGTTCAGTTTTGATCTCGTCTGCACTTGCCAATCTTTTAGAAAATATGGGGAAATGTGTCTTCAATATAGAGTGACTAAAAAAACACGAGTTTACGAACTGGCTTGCACCTTCTGTTAGTGGTCATAAATACGAAGCACATTGCAATCAAGCTATTGCACTTGGGAAAATGGGAGAGTCTTCTATAAGATCCCACATGAAAAGTAAGTACTAAAACTTTTTATTTTTCTTAATTTTAAGTAAATGTTGTTGTGTAAACATTTTTTTTATATGTGCATGGTTGAGAACTCGGCTGATTTGTCACACTTCTATCGTATGATAGATTTTAGCTTTGCAAACCATTTTACTGAATGAAAGTTGTTTTTTATTAATCGATTACGGGATGAGTATTATTGGTCATATGAAAGTTTGATCCATTTCCCCCTGCATATAATCCTCGGGGCTTGCACGCGTCATGGAAAATTGTGGAAAATAATATTTTCATTGAAACAGGGTGGAAACACAACTTGGAGATTAGGGGATTCCTAGGTAAGTTTTATGTTTTGAAAAATATCGGGAGATATGTAAAGTTTCATATCAGGGAAAATAATAGTTTCATTATCCAAACCGGCAATCGTCGGGATTTTCGTTTGCGGAAGGTGGGAAGGTCCTTTCGTTGCGCGTGATCAGCCAGCTAGATGGCCGATTTCCCGTTCGTTGAAAGCGCCCTTTCTCTGGTTAGGCAACAACAAAAAGATCCCTTTTTTTTGTGTATGAGTTATAAAGACATTGAAATTTTGCCTAAAAAGACGCGTGGTGATGCTTCCGAGAATCCGCCATTTTTGGCCGTGCTCCAAAATAGTGGCCTAACCGCTCTCCAGCGTGCCGAATTTCGGGTTCGGTACTGTGCATGAAAGTGCATTGGCGCAACAAGGGGGGCACAGAAATCCCATGCGCCCTAATTGATTTGGATTTTTTTTCAAAAATATTTTCATTATGAAAGAAAGATATGCATCTTAGAAAATAAAGTTACAAAAACATAAAATAATAATGGCGGAGTTGGGGTGGTCTTCATTCTTATAAAAACTTTAGATTTAAAATTCTCACCAGTTGCAGATTATATTACTTATAAAATTACATTATTTTCAATCACCCCCTCAAAAATAGGGAATTGCATAAAATTCAGATGGAAAAGTACAGGCCCCCCCCCCCCCGAAGTAATTTTTCTATTTTCCCCACTGTGATACTGTCATATATGACAATGCTGCTGTGCAACTCACAATTAAAATGATAAAATCAGGGAAATTTTTGGAGCTCAATCGGGTAATTATCAGGCTTTTTTTCCTTGGATTACGTTACCAGCATGTTAAAGTAATAGGAATGTATTTTATGTCATATAAATTATGTTTTCTTTTCTACCTAAACATGGCAGCCACATGAATATAGTTGGAAGTAATAAGACATAAGTACAAAAGTTTAATTTAAACAGGGTTGTTCATTGTAATAAAACTTTTGGAAACAAAGCAAAATGGGATGAATTTTTTAACTCTTTTATATTGTTAATCATAATTTTCTTATGTCTGTATTTACATTTTAGGTCAGAAGCACATGAGTATAGTAAGTGCTAAAGAGACAGCTGTTGGAAGCATGAACTTTTTTTTAGAAAAAAAGGCATCAAGTGCTGAATCTGAAAATTACCACTCTTCACATTAACTCAGAGCCATCAATGTGCATTCAAGCTTCAAAGACTGCTGTTTTAAATGCTGAGATAAGATGGGCTTTAAAATGTATAACATCTAATTATGCCTATAATTCGTGTCAAGGAATTGGAGATTTATTTAAAGAAATGTTTCCTGACAGTAAAATTGCTGAACAGTTCACTTGCGGACCCACAAAATGTGCTTATTTAGTTTGTTTCGGTTTAGCTCCTTACTACAGTTCCCTTCTGCATAGTTTATTGCGTAATGCTGAAGTATGCACTTTGTTTTTTGATGAATCTCTGAACAAATCTCTTCAAAAAAAGCAGATGGACATTCATGTTAGATTTTGGGATCCTGGTGCAAAGAAAGTTGAAACAAGATATTTGAATTCAGTTTTTATGGGACATTCCACTGCAGAAGATACTCTGAAGGCTTTTAATGATACTACAAAAAATGTGGACTTAAAAAAAGTGCTACAGGTATCTATGGATGGACCCGCAGTGAATTGGAAGTTTTTTGATTTAATACAGAATCAGTTCAAAGAAGAATTCAACTCAGAATTGCTGAATGTTGGCAGCTGTGGCTTGCACACATTAAACAATGCTTTTAAAATCGGAGGTAAAGCCACAAACTGGAGTTTGGAAGATTTATTGCTATCTCTTCATTGGCTCTTTAAAGATTCGCCAGCACGTCGAGAAGACTTCTTTAAAGTTTCCAAGACAAAAAAAATGCCGCTAAAATTTTGTGCACACAGATGGCTTGAAAACTTGCCAGTGGCGGAAAGGACTCTGGAAATCTGGGACGATGTAAAAAGTTATGTGCAATCTGTGGAAAAAAAAGAGTTTCCTAAGCCAGGCTCCAAGTCATATGCAACTGTTGCTCGCATGACTGGGGATATTTTAATAACTATTAAATTGAATTTTTTTTTATGCATATCTAAGATATTGACAAAATTTTTGACGGTATACCAATCAAATAAACCTTTGCTCCCCTTCCTTGCTGAGGATTTAAAGCAGCTGATTTAGGACTTACTTACCACTTTTCAAGTGCTCAAAAAGGACTGCATTAGCTCATTAAACAATGTTAGCAAATTGTCTAAACTTGACTGTGAAGACAAATCTCTGCAGAACTGCAGATCCAAAATAAGTTTTGGATTTGTTGGAGATAGAACATTGAAGCAGTTATTGTTTTCCAAGGCAATAACAGAAAAGGAAGTTTTAATTTTGCAAGGGCAAGGTAAGGATTTTGTTCTGACAATTGTTAAAAATATCCTTCAGAAGTCGCCTATCATCTATGCCATTGTCAGAAATTTGTCTTTCATTGATCCACGAATGTTGAGCCTTAACAGTTATGATTGTCACATCAGAATTAAATGTGTAATGTCAAGCTTGTGCAGAGTTGGTCAAATGAAAGAATCGGATTGTGATGATCTTTTACTCCAGTTTAGCACATTCATAAACAAAATTGTATCCTCGAATTCTTCAAAGTTTTCTGCATTTGAACCAGCTGGAGAGGTTGGTTTAGATACATTTTTGTATCAATATGTGGGAGAACATAAGGAATATAAGAAATTGTGGAATCTAATACAAACTGTGTTACTTTTGTCTCATGGACAAGCTGAGGTTGAGCGTGGCTTCTCCTGCAATCGATTGTTAGAAGTCGAAAACGTAAAAGAGGATTCTTTTGTTTCACAAAGATTAGTAAAAGATTTTACAAAGTATGTTAATGTTTCAGAGCCTTTTGTGATAACGAAAGAACTTCGTATTTCTTGTTCAGGGGCAAGACAGAAATATCTTGCACACCTTAGTGAAAAGAAATGTGAAAGAGAGCGAAAAATGAAGCAAACAAAGAGGCAATCTTTTTTCGATGAGCTGGAAGAACTGAAAACAAAAAAGAGATGTTTGGAAAATGCAATTGTTGAATTAGAAAGCAGTTCAGAAAAATTAGCAGAGAAAGCCGAAGATAAAGGAGACATTAAGTTCATCTATCAATCAAACAGTTTTCGACGCTCTGCAAAGGAGAAAAAAATAGAACTTGGTGCTGTTGATGAAAAAATTGCAAGCATGATAAAAAGATTAAAGGAATGCTAGTGTTTTTAAGCTTTAATTTTGTTGGAGATTCCTTGTAAAATAAAAAAATTAATATTTTCCTATTGAATGCTTGACTATATTCATTAAAAAATGTATGTTTACTTGATTAGTACATAATTTTATATTTACATATTTATGTAGTTTGTGTTAATATATTAAATATTACTATAATTATTGTAATTTAAGGAATACTTGGTAAGTTATTTTGGTATCAGTCGTATTTTTACAACATCATTCTGAGTGTTGCATGTAATTACAAGGCCCTAAAAAAATTGAAATTGGCCCTAAAAAGTCCTTAAATTTCATTAGGAGATGAGAGTGGGAACCCTGTAAACTACTTTCAATGCTCAAGAAAAAAAGTATGAAGGGAAAAAAAAGAAATGGATTCAATTTTTGCCCCAATGAACAATTAATCAAGACAATTTGAAACACATTTAAAATGTATTAAACGTGAAGTGAATGTCTGTAAAAAAATATAATAATAATCACGTCTTTCTACTTCGTTTTACTGCCGAAAACAAAATTGCTAAGATAAATAATTTGTTTAACTCATTAAATAAATAAAGCAGCAAAAAAAAAAAAAATTATACATAGTATTTCATTTTAATTTCACCTCAGGTTGTGATCGAAAGATATGAGGAGGGGGGCTGGGAATTATATCACATTTGTCACTTCAAAGGGGAGAGAGAATAAATAACCCATTCTATAAATATAACAAACAAATAACAAAACATAATTGCGTAAATTTTTACTCAAGAATCGAGCAGCTAAAGAAGTTAGCTTAAATATTTACATACAGTAGAGCCTCGATTATCCGAGGTAATGTGGACCGAGGGTACCTCGGATAATCGAAAACTCGGATAACACGGACTCGTTCCAAATCGAGCGGGAACCATGAATGAAAATGTCGTCAAAGATGTAAAAATAAGGCATTTACTGTACATATTATGAAATGAAAAAATGACGTTACATACATACAAGTATCTAATTTTACATGTACAACATCAGTAGAATACATGTTCTAGCTAAAGTTCTTTCTTGAAGAAGTCTATATATATATAAATATATTGTGTTCTGTTTAACGGAACTCACTCGCTTCTTTGCTGACATTTTACGCAATGGTTGCAGCCGTAAACGGTCTGTTGAAGTTGTCGAGGACTGTTCTAGGTCTTTATATCACCAGAAGATGAAATGAAAATGCAACTTACGGCAGCCAAGAAAAAAATTTTTTTTCAAGGGCAAATATACCTCGGTTAATATCTGCAGTAGTTGACACAGGTTTTGAATCATGCATGGAAATCTTTTTGAAAATTGACTGAATATATGCATAGATCGATTTATTGGTGTTGTTCCTTTTTGTTTATCCCTCTGCATTTCAATTCCGAGGCAATACTTTCATTCACCAAGGTCTTTCAGCTCAAATTTTTGAAATAACAGGCTCTTAATCCATTCTTTATATCTCAAACAGTTTGAGAAAATCAATAAATCATCAACATAGACTGCAATAATAAGAACATTTGTATCTTTCATTTTGTGGTACACACAATAGTCAAAATCAGCATATGTTAATCCCAAGTTTTTAAGATTATCATCCAATTTAGTATACCAGGTTCTACCTGATTGCTTCAATTCATACATTCCCTTATGAAGTCTATAAAATCTTCCCGCTTTCTTAAAATATTCCTGCTGCCTGAAGGGAACATTAAAAAGTTGACTTATTTTGCGATAGCTATGCCTCTTATACCCAGGCTGATCTTTTCCATGATCATATTCAGTTACAATCATTTATTTGTTTTCTTAACCTTTAGAATAAAGTTGTTCTTGTTTAGATGTGAACACTCAAGACAGCTATCAGTTGATGGATGATGGATTCATTGGAATCATTTTCTCGGTTTTTAATGAAGATCCAACGAGAAAGGTAAAACAACTTTAACATTAACCCTATCCATATATTTTCCCCACCATTCACAGTGAATCTTTAATCGCCACATGTTTATGGTTTCTAATATTCTGCCTTTTTCTCCTTCCCAGAAAATCTCATCTTTTCCACAATCCCGGAGATTGCATTAAAATTTGAAAAGATTTTTTTCCAATTAATATCAATAATAATTACGCAAAATTATGATATTCAGAATTTCCAAAATTTTAAAATCTTTATATGTTGAGCTGCAACATACAAAATGAAATGTATTAATAGTTCATTTTTAAGAGAACACATGCTATCAATACATACTTGCTAAGTCTACTGTTTTTAACAGGAGGCTCCCGTTTTTTGCGTCTGTCCCCCGGTTTTTTTTTTAATTTTCGCTTTAAAATATTCAATGAAGCTTCAATCTTTTTTTGCTCAATAGATCGCGCTCGTGATCGTAGTTACTCGCCGAGTAATTTTCATATGTTTCCCTTGTATTTTGACGAAATTCCGTATTTTTGAAAAGTAAAAATTTCGGTTCAGCGAAAATTCGTAATTTTGGAACTTATTTTTTTCTTTAAATGAGAAAATTTTGAAGCAGCATGCATGGATACTTGCTTTACGAAACTTTTACAAATTAGCAGTAAAACTTACGCATTTTGTCTTTTATATGCTTTCAAGGGTCAGTCCCGATTTTTTTTTTAAAATTCTACTGCATCCGCTTCCGTAAAAGTCCCTAGTACTTGTGTACTATCTAATTCGATTTCTTGCACATCAATAACTTTTGGTTTACCGTTATTTTTAATATTTTTTACGATTCAGCATCTGTAGTAGAGGATTTGCGCTTTCTTCATTTTGCCACACCCACTCGGAATTTCAGTGAAAAATTTTAGCCCCCCCCCCCTTTTTTTAAATTTTGGTGATCATATTAGTTAGTTATAACTATATTAATATTGCATCCTTATTAATAATCTAGTTAAAAATATTTTCTGCGTAGAATTTAAAATGCAATCTTTTTTTTTCCATTGTCTTAGGGTTAGGGTTTTTTCCTTTTTGGTAGTCATTATATATTATAAAAAATAGATGAATAAATTTTCTTCCTATTTTCATTCAATATATAACTAAAAAATGACTAATTTTCTTAAACAAAATTTTTGGAATAATTTATTTGTTAAGTGCACACCAGACGTGGTCGTGATATTTTGTTTAAGTTGTTGTGGTGTAGATGTAAGCTAGTAAGTATTCGGGAGAACTGGCGTTTTAAAATATAACTAAATGTAATTCTTGGGATTTTGTGCATTCCGCACAGTAATGGAATTTTCTGTAAAGTGAAACCGAGTCTCGTCCAATGCTTTGAAATAAAAATCTAGAGAACATATATTGCTCATAAAAAAAATAATTTTGCTAAAAAATGTTTCGATCAAACATTTGATAAGATTTTATCAAATACTGCTGTAATGAACATAAAAAATAATAATAATTTGATTTGTGTAAGTCAGTTTATTTATTCATTTTGTGTGTGTGTGGGAGGGGGGGGGGGGGGTCCTTGAAAAAAATCTTCCGTTTTTTTTTCTCTCCAAGGTTGGCAAGTATGTCGATATACTTTTATCTCGCTCAGCACAGCACAGTTCTTAGTTTTGTTAGAAACTCGGTTTCAGTTGATGTTGCGTTGTTTTATACGTATCTGATGATTGATTCATTATTTATTGACTCAAATAATTGCAGTTCTTGTTTCTATCTTTGCTTAAGCTACAACTCTTACTAGTTAGACAATGTAGGAGTTTTGTCTTCAAGTGCTTTTGCCAACATTAAATATTTCCTTCCAACAATTTCATTGCTCTCTTTTTAATGCAAAAAATTGGGCAGTGTTTCACTCTTCCTCACTAAAGGTTCATAACTATTTTAGCTGAAAGTTGTTATCTGGTGTAGCAACATCATATTTTCCATTTAAATTTTAATCCAAGTATACAAACATCGCATTTGCTTTGTTGGACCAGAACGTTCCATACTCTTAGCAAATTTTGACATTAGATTCAACTCTCCTAAAATGAAGGCAAATGCTCCTTGCCTTCAGTTGACAAAGCAAAGTTGCATACAGGCTGTAGGGTCAGATGGGGTAAAGTAGAGTCTCTGTATAGAACTTCGTTCAGAGTCCCGCAATGCGCGACCATCGTCCCATTGGTTGAATCCTCTTTTCTACCCCCTCAGGCGATAGAGATTTTTCTTCCCTAAGCAAAGCATGGAGCGTTCTTGAAATTACCAAAAATACGATGAATCTGAGAAATTACATTTACGTAATATTACATTACGAGAAATTACATTACGTAAATTGGTGTTTAAATTAAAAGAGAAGATGAAACTACTCTTTATACAGGATAGAAAAAATGAAAAAATCATTAAAATTCAAAGCTACTTAAGTGAAACCTTTAAATTGCTGTGGAGCAGAGGAGGGGGTGATAATTTCTTCTGTTTCTAAGAATAACATTTTAATTCTTTTAAATTAATTATGCCGTTTAACCTGTAGGTTTAGGATTTAACATATAATAGAGAGCAACTGTTAATGATGCACTAAGCTAATTATTTTAATTTATAATTTTCTTCCCACGTTTTTTTTTTTTTTTTGTTCTTTCGCTCGAAGAAACATGTGTTTAAATTTTTGTAAAGAGAGCATGCCCCCTTTCCCTTCCTCTACTGATTGCAATATGTACATAATTTAAAAACAATCAGAAGAATTCAAATTAGCATATTTTGGAACAGAAGTTAAAAATATGCTTCTAATATAATATGGAAATAATTAAAATATTTAAAATTCAATACTACATAAGCAAAGTTTAAAAGTAAAAGGGGGGAGAGTTGTCTCCATTTCCTGTGTTCAAATTAATTTTTTTTAAATTAACTTTTCATATTATTAAACAATATATTTAAATGAATGTATAAGCGTAGACTGAATACTGCAATTAAAATACTGCACACAAAACTACAGGGATGCTACTCCCACTCAAAAATGGGGAGGAGGGGGACCGCTGAAAAATAATAATCGAGCAAAATGCCCATAAAATTAGTTTTTCCTTTCCTTTGGAGCATTTACATCCGGACGACAAGAACCAATAAGCAGCACCTAAAGCTTAGCAGGCTATGAAAGGCGGGTCTTTGACCATAAATAAAAGTATTTTAACCCTTTAACTACGGGAACATATTCACAAAACTGTTTGTCTGAACGCCAAAAAAAAATTCAACAATTGCATAAATGGCGATACATCTATTTCTTGCATTTATGTCATGAGTTTCTTACATGAAAAGGGCAAAACTGGAGAGTTCTAATCAACATTAGTCGTAGACTCCCCATTTTCGACCTATTCTGATTTTTTGAGAAAAAAACGCCTTTGCCATAGAAAATTTTGTTATTGGCTTTGTTTTGTCATATTTGCAGGGTTCGTACGGTGCTTAAAGGTCCTTAGAAAGTCCTTAATGTTCATTTTCATTTTTAAGGCCTTAAAAAGTCATTAAATAGTCCTTATTTTTTATTCCAGGTGCTTAATTTTTTTTGTTAAAATAAGAAGGTACCCATGCGCTCTTTTTGTTTTGCTAACTTTTGTATTCTTCACAAGAATCAAACTTCTTTCATTTCAACTACTTCATCGAACCTCAAATTTGGTTTGCTCGAGCCCGGTAAAATCGCGGCTTTCGGACACCCAAAACGGCGGATTGACGGGGCCAAAAATGGCGGATTTACATAAACACCATCGCATTTTTACTACAAATCGCAGTGTTTTCTCAACTGGTAGATAAATAATTAACGCTTGTTTTTTAAATTTTTTTTTGGAAAAGATATAAGTAAATTGTGTTACATATTTTACAAAAAGAAAAAAAAATGTACATGGATTTTGATAAAATGATTCAAATTACAACATCCAATTCAGTTAAAATGAACTTGTACCCACCCACATGGCAGCTCCCAATTTGCTATTTCCTGCAATTGTATGAAAAAGAAAATCGAGCTACATCAAAAAAAAAAAAAAAAATTGTAGAGAAGTCGAATCAAAACACCATTTAAGACCACAGAAAAAGAGATTACACAAGAGTAGTATAAAATTGACAGTTCTGCCCCAAGAGGCGGATTGCGGATCAGCCACACCCCCCTGCTCCGCCTCCTCCGCCTGCCGAGTAGGGTTGAGTAGTAGGGTTCCTGATGCTATCCTCGTAGAAGATTACGAGGGTTTCTGAGTGGAGTTGAGGTGTTACACTGAAGTTTTGTTTTTAGGAATGGCAACGGTCATATAGCGGTTGTCATGACAACGGTTACCAACTAAAATTGCTCATGGCGCCACCTAGTGAGAGAAATTATTTTTTTGTACTCTGAGGTTATACCCATGGCGCCATCTAGTGAGATAAATATTAACTAATCCATTTAAATATATTTTTCGGACTTGGAATTATTTTATTTAATTTCTCCTTCCTAGATCGGGAATCGAACATGCGACCTCCAGCTCCAAAAATCATTTGGCGCTCTGATGAATTGCGCGCTTTATCCATGAGACCACCAAATGATTTCAGTAAAGTACAGTTTAAATTAATCTTATTATAATTATTTTATGTTTTGGAAAGAGTGATCATGCTGCCAAGAGAAAACTTTTTTTCTTGAGCATAGAATATTTAATGATTTCCATGACAACGTATTTTTACGAAGAGCCTCCTATGACTAAAATAGGAATAATTATTTTTCGGACTTAGTCGTTTTCCGAAGTTATTTTTGATTTCCAACTTAGGTTTTCACAAATGGCAACATTATTTTTGAATTGGTAACATGTTTTTAGTTTTAATTCCAAGGTTTGAGACACTCATGCCGTCACCTAGTGAGAGAAAAATTATTTTTTGAACTTAGTCGTTTTCCGGTGTTATTTTTAATTTCCAACTTGGGTTTTTCACGAGTGGTAACATTAATTTATTTTTTTTAATTTCAAGAGTTGAAACGCTCATGCTATCATCCAGCGAGAGAAATTATTTTTAGACATAGAATATTTTATTTAATTACATTTTCTTTCAGATATTCGAATTCATATACCACAAACCTTAATGTTGTAAAACTCATTCGATCAAATCATGATTACTATTTTTTTTTTCCCCCTTGCGTTTGTATCAGACTTAACCGAAGTGTTCTAGTGATAATTAATTAATTATTTCCATCATAATTAAATTTCACAATTTTTAATCAACTCATAGCACTATTTTAATCTTAATAATGTATAAGTAGTAACTATCTCCTAATTTTGAACATATTTTATTTTTACAATTGTAATTTTTTCCCCCAAAATATTAAACCCAGGATTAATTGCGATCCAATCAAACAGCTTCTTGAGAAAATTTATATTTAATGTGAACCAAACAAATCAATCCTCGAAATTTACAAAATTTAAGTCAAAGTTAATTATAGAAATGTTTAAGACTTAGAAAAATTTTTAAAATCTTTTTTCCTAAAGTATGAAAGACAGAATTAAGTGAGAACTTATCAAACAGTTTCTTGAAAAAGTGCGGACTTAATATGCACCAATCAAATCAATCCACACAATTTACTAAATTTTAGTCAATTAAAAGTTTTGTTGAAATATTTGGAACTTAGAAAATGACCATCAATAGGTTTATACATACTAATTTAACAATACTTTTACAAAAAGCGGCGATTTCTTCTATACTTAAACAGGTTTACATACATTTTACTGTTTTCTATCAATACAAATCAATGAATTTATATCAACTAAGACTATATTTACATTAGATAATCATCCTTTAATCAATATTATACCACTAGATTTTTTTTTCAAAGTTTAAGAGTTTGCATGAAATAGTGGAAGTTAGTACAGCAACTTTATTTTACATAGAATGATAAGCGAATTTTTCGTGCATTTCAATATTTATTTATTTTGTTTTTAATTAATATTTTTTTACACATTTTAACGTTTCAAACGAGTACAATCTGAGAAATTATTGTGGTCATATACATCATGATTAAAGAAACTTTAAAAATAGTCAAGAGCATATTGCTAAATTTGTAACTGCGAAGCAATTCAATAACCTGATTGTTGTACAATGCAATACATTTAACGAACATTTCAGCTATGCAAAAGAGTTTTAAAACTTTGTCTTTAACATTTAACGAATTTTTCATTTTTTTCAAAGAGTTATTTATTTTCAAAACTCTGTCATTAACATATTTTTACGATTTACACAGAATAATACAACCGAGAAAAATATTTAACATAACTATTTACAACACGATTTTCACACACTGAAAAACTTTATTACTTAAGCACGAAGAAACTTTAAAACTTCACACCGCAAATTTCATGCATTGAAAAAGTCTATTACTTATATACAAACTTGGAATCTTTGAAACTAAGATCACATGAATACAACTTAATTTAAATACGGTATTGCTTAAAATCATAGCTACAGAAAAATAAAAAAAAAAGTTTGAAATATTATACTCAAAGACATAAAAAAACACACACAAGACGTACCATCTGCAGAAACTACTATCATTAAAAATAATTAATAACATCAAGAGAATTTCTAGAACTTGGAAGAATTAATGCTAAAAAAGCCTCTTAGAAATAAAGGACAATTTCAACACATCCTCCACCGAGTTCCTACTAAGCAAAGCAATCGTTGCGAATTTTCAGTTATCCTATACACGAACATAAAAGCAACTATGCAAAATCTAGCAATACAGTTAGTGAATGAACACAGAGAGAATGCACTTAAAATAATATCATTCACACGTTGAAAATCGAAGAAGTTTTTCATGCAATATAGCTATATTTCATTTATTCAAGCTTACATGAAACTAATTTTAACAGAGTACAATCTTAGAAATAGTTTAAAGTTGAAATACAAATTATATAAAACATCATTTACTTACACAGAAGGAAAATATATATGTCTTCCTAGGGCAAACCGCAGCGTAGAAATGACTCTTCAGGCTCTTATCAGCTGACGAAGATAAGGCTCATCGGCCACCCCAATCGAAGAATGACACATGCAAACATGATGCTACCAGCTGAGTAACACTATCGATAAACCAATTTGACTTCAATTGAAGTTTAATATGAATGTAACAGTAAGTTTTAATTAAAAAATATTTCATACATGCAAACATATGCATACATATAAATTTAATAATTTTACGAAGACCTATGTATTTAACTCACCAAACTCAGACAGTTTTCCTTCAACACACATTTTTTCCTAGATATAACCCTTTAATTCATTACTTCCGAGTGAAGAATTTCTGACCTTTAGTATTATAATCAAGCCATACAATACATTTAACAAACGCTTCATTTATTCAAAACTTACTCTAAAACATTTAACGAACATTTCATCTATTCAAAGAGTTATTTATTTTCAAAACTCAATCTTTAACATATTTTTTTACGGCTCACACAGAACTTATAATTTACAAAGATTTTATGATATACAACCAAGAAAAATATTTAACAAAACTATTTCCAACACGAGTTTCATACAATGAAAAGGTTTATTAGCAAAGTTCGAAGAAAATTTTAAGACTATTTACACTGCAAATTTCATGTTTTGAGAAAATCTATTACTAACATACAAACTTGGAATCTTTACTTGATTCACATCTTTAATATTATAATCAAGCATATAACACATTAAACGAACTTTCATCTATTCAAAGGCTTTCAAAACTTACTCTTTAACATTTAACGAACGTTTCATCTATTTAATGAGTTATTTATTTTCAAAACTCAGTGTTTAACACAATTTTTAAGATTTTCGCAGAGTAATACAACCGATAAAAATATTTAACAAAACTATTTCCAATACGAGTTTCATACATTGAAAAGGTTTATTAGCAAAGTTCAAAGAAAACTTTCAAGCTATTTTCGCTGCAAATTTCATGTTTTGAAAAAGTCTATTACTAACATACAAACTTGAAATCTTTACTTTGTTCACACCTTTAATATTATAATCAAGCACATAACACATTAAACGAACATTTCATCTATTCAAAGACTTTCAAAACTTACTCTTTAACATTTAACGATCATTTCATTTATTCAAGAACTTATTTATTTTCAAAACTCAATCTTTAACACAATTTTTATAATTTACATAGGGTTTATGATATACAACCGAGAAAAATATTTATCAAAACTATTTGCAACGCGTCTTTCCCACATTGAAAAGGTTTATTACTAAAGTACAAAGAAAACTTTCAAGCTATTTACGTTACAAATTCCATGTTTTGAAAAAGTCTATTACTTACATATAAAATTGAAATCTTGACTTTGAAACTAAGATTGCAAACAATTTTATACAGAGTTCAAGTTAAATATAGAATTGGTTAAAATCGTAGCAACATAAAGTACAGAATATAAAAAAAGTTAGAAACGTTATACTCAAAGACTTGCATTACTAACTGAAATAAAGAAACATAGCTTTCAACTACTACTACCAATGCAAAACTTATATTAACCTGCTAAAAACTCCATAAGAAAAGTCAAAGTACTGCGCACAAAACATCAAAACTTAGAGTCATTTAATAAAACTTAGAACGAATAATGTAAAACTACGAAAATTTTCAAAAATAAAAGTGTTATGCACTTGCAAAATGTAAAAAGTACTGTGTACGAATGTTAAAACTTTAACTAAAACATGAAACGAAGATATAAAAATATTAAGTATAATATCTTAAAGCAATACTAAAATGTAAAAGTATAACGTACAAAACATCAAAACTTAGATTCATCTAGTAAAACTTTGTATAAAAATGTAAAAGTACTAAGGACAGAACCTCAAATATACATTAATTTGATAAAAGCAAAATGAAAATGTTGCAAAAGACAAAATGTCAAACATAGATTAAGATGTTAAAACAATGTATCATAAAAATTAAAAAAAAAAAAAAAGAAAAAGAAAAAATACTACATACAAACGGTCAAAACTTAGAACTAAAATTTTTGATAAACCATATAATTTCAAATTCGTCTAGAAAAACTTAGAGCGGAAATGTAAAATTATTGAAGTTTACAAAACAAAAGTGTTAAGCATTCACAAGTTATTAAAACTTCAAAACGTAAAAAATGATTTCTCTACAAAAACTTGGAATGAAGTCGTAAAATTACTAAGTACAAACTGTTAAAACATCATAAAAATGTCAAAATGACAAGTATAAAGCAACAAAACATAGATTTGGCTCCTGAAATATTAATCAAAAATGTAAAAATTCTAACAACAAAATCCTAAAACTCTGAAAAATTAAAAAACACGCAGTACAAAACAACAAAACATGTAAAAATGTTAAGTATAAAGCTGCAAAACTCAAATTCACCCAGAAAAACTCAAAACAAAGATGTAAAAGTAAGGAACTTTTCAAAAGAAAAGTGTTATACACTTGCAAAATGTTAAAACTTAATGCAAAAATGTAAAAATTACTACGTACAAAATGTAAAAATTCTAAGTATATAACGTATTCATCAAGTGAAACTTTGTACGAAAATGTAAAAGTTTAAGTACGAAACTTAAAAAATTTAGATGGATCTACAAAAATTCAAACTAAAATCGTAAAAAGTATGAGTACAAAATGTTCAAACATTCTATAAATGCAAAAAATTTAAGAGTACAAAATACAAAACGTAAAAAAAAAAGTTAAGAGTTATTTTCTAAAACTTAGACTGAAGTCGAGTGAAATTACTAAGTACGAAATGTTAAAACATCATAAAAATGTGTAAATAACAAGTATAAAGTATCAAAACATAGATTTGTACATTGAAATGCACTTGCGAAATGTAAAAAAGTACTGTGTACGAATGTTAAAACTTTAACTAAAACATGGAATGAAGATGTAAAAATATTAAGTATAATATATTAAAGCAACACTAAAATGTAAAAGTACTACATACAAAACATCAAAACTTAGATTCATCTAGTAAAACTTAGTATAGAAAATGTAAAAGTACTAAGCACAGAACGTCAAATATACATTTATTTAGTAAAAACATAACGAAAATGTTAAAGTACTATGGAGATATAAAAATACTAAGTATAATATACTGAAGCAACACAAATTGTAAAAGTACAAATTACTAAACATAAAAAATTTGGAGTTATGAAATAAAACTTCAAAACATAGATTCACAATCAAAACGTAGATGTGTTTAGAGCAATCTTAATCAGAAAAATGTAAAAGTTCGAAGAACAAAATGCTAATACTGTGAAATATTAAAAAATACACAATACAAAGCAATAATGCATGAAAGAGTGCTAACTTCAAACTTAAATGACAAATTGACTTAAATGACAAAACTTAAATGCATTCAGAGAAACTTAGAACGAAAAAATAATAGTACGGAAATTTGCAAAGTAAAAGTGTTATGCACTTTTCAAAATGTTAAAACTTAACTTTATCTACTAAAATCTGCAATGATGATGTAAAAATACTAAGTATAATATATTAAAGCAACACAAAAATAACAAAATATTAAATACAAAACGTAAAAAAAAAAAATTTAGATCTGTCGACTAAAACTTAGACTGAACACATAAAATTATTGAGCACGAAATGTTAAAACATCATAAAAATGAACAAATAACAAGTATAAAGTATCAAAACCATAGATTCATCAACTGAAATCTTGATAAAAAATGTTAAAGTTCTGCGAACAAAAATGCTAAAACTGTGATAAACTAAATATATGTAGTGCAACACAACAAAGCATGTAAAAGAAAAAAGTTCAAAATTAAAACTGCTTTAATCTTAAAGTTACAACTGGAGATATTCTTCTCGCGAACAAAGAAGTGGCAACTAACCGGCGATGAAGGGAGCCCTAACCAAGCACTGGCTCCCCATCTATACTATATATTTTTCTCTGTCGAGGAAAATCTATAGTTTGAGGAGTCGGTGCTTGGTTAATGTTGAAATTGGTGTGTTGAAATTGTCCTTTATTTCTAAGAGGCTTTTTTAGCATTCATTCTTCCAAGTTCTAGAAATTCTCTTGATGTTATTAATTATTTTTAATGATAGTAGTTTCTGCAGATGGTATGTCTTATGTGTGTTTTTTTATGTCTTTGAGTAAAATATTTCAAACTTTTTTTTATATTTTTCTGTAGCTATGATTTTAAGCAATACCGTATTTAAATTAAGTTGTATTCATGTGATCTTAGTTTCAAAGATTCTAAGTTTGTATATAAGTAATAGACTTTTTCAATGCATGAAATTTGCGGTGTGAAGTTTTAAAGTTTCTTCGTGCTTAAGTAATAAACTTTTTCAGTGTGTGAAAATCGTGTTGTAAATAGTTATGTTAAAAAATTTTCTCGGTTGTATTATTCTGTGTAAATCGTAAAAATATGTTAAAGACAGATTTTTGAAAATAAATAACTCTTTGAAAAAATGAAAAATTCGTTAAATGTTAAAGACTAAGTTTTAAAACTCTTTTGCATAGCTGAAATGTTCGTTAAATGTATTGCATTGTACAACAATCAGGCTGTTGAATTGCTTCGCAGTTACAAATTTAGCAATATGCTCTTGACTATTTTTAAAGTTTCTTTAATCATGATGTATATGACCACAATAATTTCTGAGATTGTATTCGTTTGAAACGTTAAAATGTGTAAAAAAATATTAATTAAAAACAAAATAAATATTGAAATGCACGAAAAATTCGCTTATCATTCTATGTAAAATAAAGTTGCTGAACATACTCTAACTTAAATAGTGGAATTCCACTATTTCATGCAAACTCTTAAACTTTGAAAAAAAAAAAATCTAGTGGTATAATATTGATTAAAGGATGATTATCTAATGTAAATATAGTCTTAGTTGGTATAAATTCATTGATTTGTATTGATAGAAAACAGTAAAATGGATGTAAACCTGTTTAAGTATAGAAGAAATCGCCGCTTTTTGTAAAAGTATTGTTAAATTAGTATGTATAAACCTATTGATGGTCATTTTCTAAGTTCCAGATATTTCAACAAAACTTTTAATTGACTGAAATTTAGTAAATTGTGTGGATTGATTTGATTGGTGCATATTAAGTCCGCACTTTTTCAAGAAACTGTTTGATAAGTTCTCATTTAATTCTGTGTTTCATACTTTAGGAAAAAAGATTTTAAAAATTTTTCTAAGTCTTAAACATTTCTATAATTAACTTTGTCTTAAATTTTTTAAATTTCTAGGATTGATTTGTTTGGTTCACATTAAATATAAATTTTCTCAAGAAGCTGTTTGATTGGATCGCAATTAATCCTGGGTTTAATATTTTGGGGGAAAAAATTACAATTGTAAAAATAAAATATGTTCAAAATTAGGAGATAGTTACTACTTATACATTATTAAGATTAAAATAGTGCTATGAGTTGATTAAAAATTGTGAAATTTAATTCTGATGGAAATAATTAATTAATTATCACTAGAACACTTCGGTTAAGTCTGATACAAACGCAAGGGGGAAAAAAAACATAGTAATCATGATTTGATCGAATGAGTTTTACAACATTAAGGTTTGTGGTATATGAATTCGAATATCTGAAAGAAAATGTAATTAAATAAAATATTCTATGTCTAAAAATAATTTCTCTCGCTGGATGATAGCATGAGCGTTTCAACTCTTGAAATTAAAAAAAATAAATTAATGTTACCACTCGTGAAAAACCGAAGTTGGAAATTAAAAATAACACCGGAAAACGACTAAGTTCAAAAAATAATTTTTCTCTCACTAGGTGACGCCATGAGTGTCTCAAACCTTGGAATTAAAACTAAAAACATGTTACCAATTCAAAAATAATGTTGCCATTTGTGAAAACCTAAGTTGGAAATCAAAAATAACTTCGGAAAACGACTAAGTCCGAAAAATAATTATTCCTATTTTAGTCATAGGAGGCTCTTCGTAAAAATACGTTGTCATGGAAATCATTAAATATTCTATGCTCAAGAAAAAAAGTTTTCTCTCGCTAGATGGCAGCATGATCACTCTTTCCAAAACATAAAATAATTATAATAAGATTAATTTAAACTGTACTTTACTGAAATCATTTGGTGGTCTCATGGATAAAGCGCGCAATTCATCAGAGCGCCAAATGATTTTTGGAGCTGGAGGTCGCATGTTCGATTCCCGATCTAGGAAGGAGAAATTAAATAAAATAATTCCAAGTCCGAAAAATATATTTAAATGGATTAGTTAATATTAATCTCACTAGATGGCGTCATGTGTATAACCTCAGAGTACAAAAAAATAATTTCTCTCACTAGGTGGCGCCATGAGCAATTTTAGTTGGTAACCGTTGTCATGACAACCGCTATATGACCGTTGCAATTCCTAAAAACAAAACTTCAGTGTAACACCTCAACTCCACTCAGAAACCCTCGTAATCTTCTACGAGGATAGCATCAGGAACCCTACTACTCAACCCTACTCGGCAGGCGGAGCAGGGGGTGTGGCTGATCCGCAATCCGCCTCTTGGGGCAGAACTGTCAATTTTATACTACTCACAAGTTCCCTCATTTTGCTTTTAAAAGAGAAAAGAAAAGGAATACAATTTGAAAAACGGACTTGTAGGACTCAAGGGGAAAAAATTTAATAAACAAAAATCGGGAATTTTCGAAAAAAGGCCGAATTTCGGGATTTCAAATTTGGGATTCGATACTATTTATTAAGTTCAGTTACAAAGTAAGTAAATATTTTTTTTGCATGAAAATTGTTACTAAATCATCTACATTCTAAACAATTATCAATAAAGCAAGTAGGAGCAGCTCTTAACAAGTAATCAGTGAATAAATATTGCTTTTGAACCTTTTTTAATTTAAAGGGGGGGGGGGAGTACTTCAAAGAAGCATGTTGTTGACATCTAGCTCAATAAAAGAGATACATTTAACTAATATGTAGGCCAAAAAAAAAAAAAAAAAAAACTTTCAGCTTTTTTTGCGTTTGACCAATCGCATTGTATGATCATCACGTATTTATACTGTTAAAGGTAAAAGAATGATGTATTATCATTTTTCTCACGTCTTACACTATAATAAGCGCCGAGTTGCCAACTCTCCCGATCGCTTTTCAGCTGATCTTTCGCTAAACAGTTTGTTCTCCAGGCTTGGAGTCGATTACGAACAAACGTAATCGATTACGATTACAAAGGGAAAAATTGAGAGATTACGATTACGATTGTAATCCTTTGCCAAAAAGTAATTACGATCCCAGGAGCAGAATTATATTCAGTGTTCTGCAACATGACCTCAAACAGTTCCAAATGTTCTGCAGGCATGTCGTCCAAATTTGATGGACCACAGTACAACACAAAATAGATATAAGAATATTAATTAACTAGTAGAATATTTATTACTCATTTTTGAAAAAACATATTAAATAATTTATTTAAAACCAAGGTATACATTCAGAATTTGCAATTCTGTCAATGACTTTTGAAGTCGGATACTGCGACATTAATGCAGATGTACTGTTTACAAAAGTTTATAAAAATTTGGCCCATACATTGACAATGGCTGCTTTTAACGACTTTCTAACGGATTTATGGCCAGGTGGTGCACCATTGGAATATATAAACTATACCTCAAAACTCCTATTCTTGATTGGTAGCCAATGACTACTAAAACCCCACAAAATGGTAGCCAAACTTTAAAAAAAAAAAAAAAAAAATGCACATCTGAAAAAAAAATTTAACTGCATTGTTTTTAAGAGCACAAAACAGGTATCAATTGCGATGAGTGTTTGAATTACGTTTATGTAAACCATGTACTAGTTCTTCTCAGGCACGCAATCGCAGGTGTTTTTAGGATTAGACATTTTAAACATTTAGACCCTCCGGGACTAATTTTTTTGCTAATGCTTAATCATTATACTTGAAATAAATACATGTAATAATAATATATTTGTCAATGCAATGTATTAGAATCCAAACAGCGCAAAATCTAGTACCAAAAATATGGATGAACTTTCTCAATGTAACCTATAACACCGTCTTTTCTCTTAACTTAATTTTCTCAGAATAGGAAAAATGCTTCCTTTCTTCTTACTTGTCGATACCTAAATTCCTACTAAAAGTCGATTGAACAATTATCTACCTTGGCAAAATTACTCTGGCTTTTTTTTTGTTACACACATTATTATTATCTTTACACACATTATTATTATCATTGTTATAATTATTTTGTAAAATGTTTAAACTAAAAAAAAGAATTCCTTATTTATTTTATGATTTGTGATAATATTTCTTTTCAATAATTGTTTATTGTTTTTTTTTTAAGAAGTTGGATCCAGGTAAATCAACAATTTTCTAAAAATTTCGTATTTATCCAAAATTTAGTATTTTCTAAAAAGTAAATAGCTGTCAACACTAAAATCAAGTTTGAAGTAAAGGTACTACTGTGATATAATCCCCCCCTTGGCGACATTCGAGCTAGCGCGCCAATTTGTAATGATTTTCGGTTGGCGATATCTTTTCGTTTACCCAGCACCATCGATGTTGGCTGAGGTAATGTGGCAACCCTGATTATGCAATGGGTGTTTTTAGAGTGTGATGGTTGGGCTTTTAGAAAGTTCTCTTTAACTAATAGGTAGCTTTTTAGTAGTTAATTTCATTGTTAAAGTTTTTGGAGATATTTCCTGTTGATAAAGGAAGAATGTAAAGTGTTAAAGTGAATTAATTTGGTTCAATTGTTTTGTATTATGCGAAATAAATGAATTCATATTAGTTTGTTAAGGCGCCATTTTTCGAATCTGACGGAAACGTGGTTTGCAGTTTGTGCTATCTGAAGTACGAAATTGTTTTGGTTGATAAGTGCATAAGTTTGGTTAATTGTGACTAAAAGCAAAGAAAAATAAAGTGGTAATTTTCGGACCATTTCGTCGTATTGGATTGTAAGTTTGATGCTATTTGGGATTAACATTGAAAAGCCAACTGGTTTAAAGTGAGTTCTTTATTTTTGTTAGTTTATTATCTGCTTATGTTATGTGTTTGTAAGGTTATGAAACAATGAATTTTCAATTGTTCTAAAATATTAGCTGTAGTAATTAGGGGCGTTGCTAGTTTTGATAAAGTGGGTTTCCGTTAGTTTAATGTAAAATGTATTTGAAGTTTTCCGTGGAATTGCGCGATATTTTTACTATGTTTTTCGTTGAATAATGCATGTCATTTTATGTAATGATAATTAATTGCAATAGTCATTATTGTGCATGAAATGCGTGTTCTTTCAACGAAGTGTTTTTATGGTATTTTTAATGTTGGTTTCCAATAGTTTAAGACAAAATGTACTTGAAGTAATGACCGTTATTAATTTTGTTGTCTAGTTTTTATGCTAGTTTTAGTGTAGGCTTCCAATAGATTGATGTAATATGTGCTTTAATTGATCAATGTTATATATTTTCTAATGGAGTCTCTTATTTTAAAATTCCCACAGCTTTAATAAACATTCGTTTTGCGTTGAATTGCGCGATATTTTAATTATGTTTTTCATTAAAGAGTGCATATCATTCAATAATGAATCATTGCAGTAGTTATTATTAGTTATTATTTGTTCAAAATCAATACAAGGAGATGTAGCTTTTTTTGCTTGCAAATCGGCAGCACACTGTATCAAAAGCGAGTGGTCACTATCCTCTTCTGCACCTCTAATTTTGTCATTTTCAATTGATTAAGTTATTGTAAAGAACGCATTTATTTCCATTTGTTCAGCTTTTTATTTTGAAACCTACATTTTTAGCAAAAATTCATCAAATCGCTTATTGACATTTCCCGTACCACAGGAAAGTTTCGCCAAATCGTCTATTGACGTTACCCGTAGTTAAAGGGTTAATATCTAAGTGCTTTATTGCCGATTGCTATTAATCTACATGATGTTTATTTATTGTGTGCCGAAAACCATATTTTTTCCCAAAGTTTTCAATTTTTCCTGGCAAAAAAAAAAAAAAAAAACCGTCAAGTTAAGGGGGTATTCTAGTGTGGAGGCATGAATTTCGCTCGGTTTTTGAAGCGCTGTACAAAGGATACAAAAAATATTTTTACTATCCATTTTATTATCATTTGTTTATTGATGTTTTATTATTACATACAAAAATTAACCAAAAAAAAATTAAATTGACAGAGTTATGAGCAGTCAAAGTGGGGAATCCAAAAAACAAGAGAGTGTCATGGCGTGCATTATTTCAACCCTCCTGGTGATCTGAAAAATAAAAAACAGACGGATTCTTAATTATTATGGATGTGGCTATCGTATAAACCTTGGACAAGTTACAAAAAAAAAAAAAAAAATGCAAAATACAAAATGGCGGTTGTTTGAAAAAAAAAGTTTTGTTTTGCATATTTTTTTTAACAATTCCGAATTTTTAAAAATACTAAATGAAAAGTTATAGTTTTGATCAAGGTTCACACGATAAAGGGATGTATAAAGAACCTCCTCTCCAAATTTGAAGTAAATCTCCGTTAGCATTCAAGGTTCGATCGCAGACATTTCTGTGTTGCGGGAAAAAAAACAGCAAGTTCGGGAAAGACCGGCGTAGCAGTCAATTTTGGGACCTGGCGAACCATAAGAGTCGAATTTTAGACCCAGTATGATCCCTACAATACTTCCAAGCACAGGAATAGGCCAGTTGTAGGTAAAATTAGAGAAAAATTGCGTTAATGCAGGCAGGGTTCGATTGCGGACCTTCTTGTGTTGCGGGAAAAAAAAAGCAAATTCGGGAAAGACTGTCGTAGCAGTCAATTTTAGAACCTGGGGAACCGTAAGAGTCGAGTTTTAGACTCATAACGATCACTACAATACGTCCAGGCACAGGAATAGGCCAGTTGTAGGTAAAATTAACAAAAAACTGCGTTATTGCATTCAAGGTTCGATCGCAGACATTTCTGTGTTGCGGGAAAAAAAACAGCAAGTTCGGGAAAGACCGACGTAGCAGTCAGTTTTGGGACCTCGCGAACCGTAAGAGTCGAATTTTAGACCCAGTACGATCCCTACAATACTTCCAAGCATAGGAATAGGCCAGTTGTAGATAAAATTAACAAAAAATTGTGTTCATGCATTCAAGGTTCGATCGCAGACATTTCTGTGTTGTGGGGGAAAAAAAGGCAAATTCGGGAAAGACCGACGTAGCAGTCAGTTTTGGGACCTCGCGAACCGTAAGAGTCGAGTTTTAGACTCAGTACGATCCCTACAATTTTTCCAGGCACAGGTATAGGCCAGTTGTAGGTAAAATTAACGATAAATTGCGTTATTGCAGGCAAGGTTCGATCGCAGACATTTCTGTGTTGCGGGAAAAAAAACCAGCAAGTTTGGGAAAGACTAGAGTCCCTGTATCTTAGCGAGAGTAGCGTCAAAGTGGTATCATTTTCCTATTGGTGGAAGGTTTGAACCCTCCGCCCGAGGCAGTGCCTTCTTTCGTCCCATAGCTTTAACGTGGAGACGATTAAATGCCATGATAAAACACGAGAATCCGTAAAATTAAAGGCAAATACATTTTTAAAATTCTTTTATTATTGTTCTAAAATGTTTAAAATATAGGAATGTAGCTTTATTTTGGGCCATATGCTCCTATTTATTTAATTATTTCTTTGTTAAAATAAGTGCATGCTTTCTTAATGCTAATATTCCATGTTGACCCGCTATTTTTGGGCCCTAATTGTCATTTTCCCTAATAAATGAATAGCTAGTATCCTAAAGTAATTAAAAAACATCGCTTCAAGATTAAGAAAGTGTTTAAATTTAGTAAAATTAAGTTATTTTAAAGAATACTTTGTATCTTCGACTTGGCGTGATTTGCTTATGCTTGGCGACTAGTGTAATGTAAACATATCGGCCGCTTCCACACACTCTTGTCAGTCAGTTACGAATGGATTTTCTTATATATAAGCGGCTTTTTCTGCCGAATTTTAAAATAGGCAGGGTAGTTAGCTGTGTAGGAGGCTAAGTTTTACTGCCCTTCAAAACCAATTATCAATTTCAAAAATGCTCTATAATGTCATCTTCATTTTCCTACTAAATTACTTGAAGTTAGGGAGTTACGAGGGGGGAGGGCGCATATGCGGAGCTGAATTCGGCCTCGGAGAAAGTTTTCCGTTATTGCAGGCAAGGTTCGATCGCAGACATTTCTGTGTTGCGGGAAAAAAAAAACAAGTTCGGGAAAGACCGACGTAGTGAGCTGCGTCTACACTTGAGCGATGCTCAACCTGAGCGGCGGGCAGCGGCTCACCCCAGTGGCTGCTCGCGTGCTCAGGTCATGCGCAGAAGCTGTTTTTCGTCTTCGTGACGTCATGCTCACCCTGAGCGTGCTCTAGTCTGGACGCGGCTGTGGACGTAGCAGTCAATTTTGGGACCTGGCGAACCTTAAGAGTCAAATTTTAGACCCAGTACGATCCCTACAATACTTCCAAGCACAGGAATAGGCCAGCTGTAGATAAAATTAACAAAAAATTGCGTTATTGCATCCAAGGTTCGATCGCAGACATTTCTGTGTTGCGGGGAAAAAAAACGGCAAGTTTGGGAAAGATCGTCGTAGCAGTCAATTTTGGGACTTGGCGAACCATAAGAGTCAAGTTTTAGACTCATAACGATCCCTACAATACGTCCAGGCGCAGGAATAGGCCAGTTGTAGGTAAAATTACCGAAAAAATTGCGTTAGTGCAGGCAAGCTTCGATCGCAGACATTTCTGTCTTGCGGGAAAAAAAACAGCAAGTTTGGGAACGACCGATGTAGCAGTCAATTTTGGGACCTGGCGAACCGTAAGAGTCGAGTTTTAGACTCATGATGATCCCTACAATTTGTCCAGGCACATGAATAATAGAGCTGTAGGTAAAATTACCAATAAATTGCGTTAGTGCAGGTGGGGTTCGATGGCGGACATGTCTGTGTTGTGGGAAAAAAAACCAGCAAGTTCGGGAAAGACCGACATAGCAGTCAATTTTGGGACCTCGCGAACCGTAAGAAACGAGTTTTAGACTCAGTACGATCCCTACAATTTTTCCAGGCACAGGTATAGGCCAGTTGTAGGTAAAATTAACGATAAATTGTGTTATTGCAGGCAAGGTTCGATCGCAGACATTTCTGTGTTGCAGAAAAAAAAAACCAGCAAGTTCGGGAAAGACCGACGTAGCAGTCAATTTTCGGACCTGGCTGTAATATATTAAAGTAAGTTTTGATAACAGCACTTTTTGTAATAAAAACTGGCAACAATGACTGTGTTCTAATAATTAGATTTTGGCCTTGTAACTAAATTATCTCTGTGCAAATGAAGTTTTTTTTATAATATGATGGTATTATTACTGGAGATAAAACAATTGGCGACGAGAAAATTAATGTGGGCAATGTATGTAAGCTTTAATTAGAAGATGAGTTTAATTGGAAATTTGAAAGAATTTGACCCATCAAAAGATGATTGGGTGGTTTATCATGAAATGTTGGAGCAGATGTTCATGGCGAATGACATTACGGATGATAAGAAAAAAGTCAGTATAATGCTTTGCTCAATAGGAGAATTGGCTTATAAGCTCCTACAAAATTTGTGTATGCCAAAGAAAGTCCAAGAACTGAAATTCGATGAAGTTGTTTTAAAATTGAGTTATCATGTAGCTCCGAAAAGATCGGTATTTGCAGAGCGGTATAAATTTCATCGAGCATGCCAAAGTGAAGATGAAAACACCGCCAACTGGAGTGCGAAACTGAAAGAATTAGCAAAATATTGCAAATTTGAAAGAACTTTGGATTCAATTTTGAGAGATCGCTTTATAGTGGGTCTTCGAAATGGTCCAATTTTAGATAGACTCTTTTGTGAACCAGAAGATATTACATTTCAAAAGTCGGTCGAGATTGCTATAGGTATGGAGGCCGCTTGTTTACATTCAGCTGAAGTGAAGGAGGTAAATCAAGAAAGTGGATTTCACAAAGTGCAAGGAGTTTCGCCAACTTCAACAAATGTCCGGAATTATGGTGTATCTGTAAGAAAACCCGAAATGTGCCAGTGTTGTGGGAGGAAGAACCACAATATAAATAGCTGCAGATTTTGCTCATATAAATGGAATAATTGCGGAATTAAGGGTCATCTGAGTAAAATGTGTACGAAGGTTTAAAAATAATGCCGCAAATTACTTTGGCGAAAATTATGTTGGCGACATTTTGGGTCACAATGATGTTAAACCATTCAATGACTTGAAGGATAACTTTAGTGATGAACAACTTATTGATAATTTTGGAAATAAGCCGTTTCTTAATGTGAGGTGTTCTGAACAGTTTAAGGATCGACTGTTTAATTTGAAGGGTATTGGCAGCAACACACCTTTCAGGGAAACGATTATAATTGAAAATGTTCCAATATCGATGGAAATTGACACAGGTGCTGGAATCTCAGCAGTTCCTGAACATGTTTATTATAAACTGTTATCTCATGTACCTTTGATCAAAACTGTTCATCAATTTAAAAGTTACATAGGGGATCCTATTACACCTTCGGGCACTGCCAAAGTTAATGTGAAGTACAATAATGAAAACTATGTCTTGACTTTACATGTTTTTCCAGACGGAGGTACACCTTTAATGGGGAGAGACTGCATTGCTACATTAAAAGTACAGCTCCCATCATTTAATTGCATAAACGTAAAATATTCCTTAAAGGATTTAATAGATAAGTATGCTATTGTATTCGATGGGGGTCTCGGTACTTTTACCAAAGGTTGTTTTAAACTGAATTTGAAAGAGCAAGCAAAACCTGTATTTTTCAAGGGAAGAGCAGTTCCTTTTGCTTTAAGGGGAATTGAAAGCTACCGATGTAGTGAATTCTGACATATAGATGGCGCTGCAATCAAAAGCTAATTTGGGGATTTTTTTGTTTTGGTTTAAATTCCCTGTTTTGGTTTTCCCCACGCACACTCCCTTGTTTCCCTACTCTCACCCTCAACGTTTCTTTCCCTCTGGGACATTCTTCATTATCTCCCTCCACTAGCATACAATTACAGCCGGTCGTTTAGAATCTTCAAAAATGTGACATCTGTTTTGGTTCTTTGTTAAAATGTTTCAAAGGAAATATGTGTCTACAAGAGGCAAAACATAGCGGTGCCTAGTTTTCTTGTTTGTTTACGATGTTAGTTGCTTTCAATGTTTTTCAATTATCTTTATTATAAACTTCTACTTAAATTAATGTCTAAAATTCTTAAAAATTCCACTCCCACCTCTTAATGTAGAGGTAGAATATTATTCTCAACTGGCTCATATTAATTTTAGCAAGGTAAAAAAACCATGCAGTGGTACATCATGGGATGAAATGAATATGCATTTTTATTAAATCAATTAAAGTATGCGTTAAGCAGATGTGCTTAAACAAATTTTATTGCAATGAATTTCTGCAAGTTTCTGTTTAAAGAAATTGCGATATTTAATTTATTAAATTAAACAAACGAAAATTGTATTCATTAAATGTTTGGAAATTTAGTTTAATAATTTTCAACTGAACGAAATTGCAACTTGCTGTGTCAACTAAACGACTGCGCCATTGGCATTTTTAGGAAGGAGGGGGATTCTTTTTGAGGCGAAGGTACACCATCGCACTTGGGGGGGGGGGGATGTCTTGTATGGACATAATCATTTAGAAGATTTTTTTTTTTAGTATTCAACTTTCCTTTTTACTTCGGCTGTTCTCATTCGCTTGTTGTTGTGGGACATTAAGTGCAAATTTGACCTTACACTGGCGCAGTTTCGTAGCTAAACCAGGATTTCAGGGGTGGGGGGGTTTCTTCGGGAAAAGTTGGCTAATTTCATTGTTTTCCAAGAAAAATTGGTTAAATTCTAGACGTTCTTTACCATTTCAGAGGGGGGGTTTTTCCCCAAAACCACCCCCTTATCTACGCCAGTGCACTGACGGACAGCGTTCATGCATAGAAAGTGATTTTTCATAGTAGTGTGATTACCACACTATAAAAATGTGTTTATAACAAACAACAAGAATAGAAAAACCATCCGAAAATCTTAATTTCAGATTTGACGCAAAGAGCTAGTATACTGAATAACAAAATTGCTATGATATATCTGCTTTAAACGTTGGCTGTCAAAAATCAAGGGGGACTATGAGTTTGGTGGCCCCTTTATTGTTTTTATAAACGTATACATATGTATATGATATATGAGCATGTATGGGATCCAGAGCTCGAAATTATCGGTCGTTAGTCGTATTTTTCAACTAAAAATTCCCGTTTGACGACCACGATTTCACATCTAGTCGTCACTTTTTACGACTAACCTTTCATAAAAATTTTAGTTTGGCAACCACAATTTTTCACCAAGTCAACATTTTATACTTGTTTATTTTTAAAAACTTTAGTATAACTTTGTACAATAAAATTTTTATATGCATATTTCATCTAATCTTCTTTATTTTGAGTTTTTACGATACCTATGAAGACTATCATAACTTCTTGACCTTCAAATTTTTGAATCGTGATTTTTTACTTACAAATGAACTTTTGTACTACACTACATCGTAAATAACACTTGAAAAAATAGTTAAGACAATTGACGCATAATTTATACTATTAGGCACTGAACAAAATAAAAGTTTATATTGATTCATAAATTTACGCAAAATTACCACCTTCTCAAAAGTTACTCATAGGAATTGATTTTTGAACATTTTCCCCTTATTTATCGATAATTTTCTCCGTAAGGTTGTGATGTTTTGAAATATTTTTAACAGCTGCACAACTGTCTTCATAGTAATAAGTTGTTATCTCTGTTCAAGAAATTTGAATTATTTTAAAATGTCGCCTAACAGAACATTTTTGGCAACTAAAACAAAACAGCTAAGTGCCAATGACGCCTAACTTTTACATCCTAATTTCGAAGCCTGATGGGATCATTCATAAATGATGTCACGCTTCGAGGGGGGAGGGAGGTTTGTGAACTTGGGACAAAGTGTGACAAGGGAAGGAGGTAACAAGAAGTGTGACATTCTGCATTATCCAACATAGCGTGACGTGTGACAAAGGGGGGAGGGGAGTCAGCTGAAGTGTGACATATTGTGACAAAGGGGGGGGGGAGGGAGGTCAAATATATGGGGAAATGCGTAACATCATTTATGAACGGCCCCTATATATCGCATATATAGTTATTATAAATAATTTATGGTTTTAATATTGATATATATATACGTATACATGTAATATGAGCGAGTCCAGCTTCTGGTATAGAAAGGGCTCATTGTTAGAATATGAGCAAACAATTCGGGACGATTGCGTTATATAAATGCGGAAAAAAGAGAATTCACAAATTATCAATATAAACTTTATCATAAGTATAATATTATAGCATAAATAGAGGGGAGTCCTAGGAATCTACCCCGAAAAATTTAGAAAATTAAATTCGAAAAACGCAATTTTATACTATCATTGATGCCGTTAGGGGGACGGCTAGGGGTGGTCTCTCTTTGGTGACATCGAATAAAAAATTTGCAGAGTTCAGGGCTCCTTCCCGGAAATTCGCAATGACATCCATTGATACTGTTAGACCAAGGAGGGATTCAAGGCTATTTTTCATAAATGTTTTGAAATTCAAGTCATAAAATTTAGAAAATTGCCTTACTCACGTAAGGCTATCTCTGGTGATGTTAAAAGACAATTAAGAATTTTCTAATATGAAGTTCTAAAACTACAATTTTAATGATTTTCAAGGATTTGAGGGGACGGAAAGGGCTTTGGGGGAAGGAGACCCCCCAGAAATTTTTTGAAATTTAAATTTTAAAAATGCATATTAGACTTTCCTTGGTGACACCAAAAACAGATGGATTCATGTAGTCTTCCGCAGAATTTTTTTCCAAATTCGGTTCGAAAATTCCCAATTTTGAACGTCCATTGATGATGTTAGCGAGAGAGAGGTGGGAGATTCAAGGTTTAATTTTGGACATTCAAGACATAAAACGTATATTAGGATATCTTTGGTGACGTTAAAAAACGGCTGAAATTATTGTCCACACAAACACACCGACTCTGACCGTGAAAAGAAAAAGGATCGCGTCCAGTGTGTGTGTGGAGGGCGGTGGGGGGAGTTCTGGCTCTTCCTCAAACCAACTTGACAACCATCCCTGTAATCAAAATGCTGTATGTAACAACAGTCCCTTCCTCATTTTTATTTTCGAAAAACATTTGATTGCTCTGACTTTCTACTATTTTTTTTTTTTTTTTAAATTTCAGCCCTATATTTTTATATGTTTGAAATACAAACTTCTGGTGCTCAACAAAAATTTTAACCTTTCGAACTGGGGTTTTATTTCGCAGTGATACTTTAAAATTATTATTGTGAATTATTTTTCAATTTCTTTTATTATTTATATGCTTTTGCTTTTTTACCTTAAAAAAACTACTGGTGAGACTTTTTATTTCAATATTCTGAATCTCTCATTTCTTTAAAAATCATTTTGAAAGGAATTTCCGCAGCCCATATATTTTTACACATTTGGCTGTGATTGTCGTAATGATAAAATAATTAAGTTTTTAAATTTTTATTAAAGTTAGGGAATGAGATGAATTTTGTGCCATTGAATTAGTTTTATGATAGAACGACACAAATACCCTTTTATCACAAATCTTAAAAATATGCGAAACAATTATTTAAAAAAGAGAGACATGCCAGCAATTGGAACCTCTTCATTCAGTATTATTGAACTGTTTTCTTGGTGGCATTACGTATCTCAAATTAATCTAAGCTGACTAAGTTAGGAATTGTGCGGAAGTTCTTCGAGAATCAAAAGCGGTAGGTCAGTGGTTCGACTCGTCATTTCATAAATTGCCGGGAGGGGGGGGAGGGGAATGGCATATAAAGGCCTTATTACACGGAGCAATTTTGTCGCTGCAACTCCACAGCGATTTCCCCGCCGTCTCGCAGGTTTGCCGTGTGCAGTAGTGGTTCGCCGAGTTTTGTCGTTCCAGATTAGGTAAATTATCGCTAAACTGGCGCTTGTGCTAGATTATCACTGAACGGACATATGCTACCACGTTTCAAAGCTATTTTCATAAACGTGTATGCGTGTGTGGTTTTTTTTTTTCAGAATTTCACAAAAATGTTTGCAAATTCTAGAAACCGAAGAACCAAAATGGCACACTTAGCAATGTTACTAGCTTTATCTGCAGCAGAAGATTTGCAGAAGGAAAAAAGAAAAATATGGGTTCGAAAATGGCTGCAAAGAAAGCATCTTGGATGCTACGAAAATATTGAAAACATCTTAATAGTTGTCCTTTAAGCAGGGGTGCTCCTTTCCTGAGTGCGATGGGAACCCCCCCTCACCAACAACAACAACAAAAAAAAGCTGTGGGTCCCCCCCCAAAGCCCATGCATTGGGAACGGTCTATGAATGACGTCAGTTTTTCCTATATTTTTGTCCCCCTCCCCACTTTTGGGATAAAGCCTCACACTTCCCTATTCCACGTATTATGTGACATGTCATGCTAAAATGGTCCAGGGGGGATTGAAATTAAAAATAAATAAATATAATGATGGAATGCGTGTGTTAAAATTTAAAAAGAAATGACAAAATGCTCCTGTTATAATGAAAAGAATAATAATAGTAATATTAAAAAAAGAAAAAAAAAAGAGTATACCTGTTGCATTAAAATGCATCCTTCAAAATTTTTATTTCAGATTCAGAAAAAACTGTCAACTCATTGAGATATTTTTACTAATCATTCCAAAAGTTCTGGAACATTGCATTTTATTTCATGTACACGCATTTCATTGTAACTAAATTTTTTTTTCTTAAAATCTGTTTTTTAAAAATTCTATTGAGACAAACTTCATTGCATATGGAAAATAGATAAAAACAAAATAACATATAAACACATCAAATTTATTTTTAAAACATCAAAAAAAAAAAAAATTACAAAAAAATATAATGTTACATTATATATATATAAAAACAATTAGTCAGTCATTCTCCTCATGATACATCCTTTCAAATATTAAATTTGTTATGTCCTTCATCAGAAGGTCTCTAGTTTTAGTGTTTTCTAATTTTTCCAGTAGTTTGGCAACATATGTGCCAAATGCACTAGTGATGGTAACTTCTTCCTCTTTTTCAGTTAGAGCCTTGTGGGCAAGGTCAATGGCCATGGAAATTTTTGATGTTGGGTCATTCTTTTTTGTTCTCTTTGATGGTGGCTGTGATTTTTCCATCCGCTGTGTTGCTGCTGGGGCCACATTTTCTAAATCCTCTACAATGGCAAAGGAATCGTCTAAGGACTAAAAAAAATATATAATAAATAATCTAACAATACATTTAATATTTGAATTACATGTTTGGTAATTTTTTATGTAGTCAGTTCAATTATGAGAACACTTTGTGCTTGAGCTATTTACCAAAATTTGGTTACAAAAACAGTAGGAAACCAAAAATTAATTAAAATACTGAACATTCTGCTTCAATCTATATTATTCCCCCGCCTCAAACTGAAATGAGAATGAATTAATGGAACAAACAAAAACAAGGTAGAAAGAAAGAAAACATGGTTAACCCTTTGACGGTTAGGAAATTGAGCAGTTTTCGTATACTTAACTCTCAATTATATAAATAATAATAGCGAACGAGCTCAGCTCATCAGTGAAAAAATGTCACTACACTAGTAGTGCTCGTTGCAACCATTTCGGTGGAAATCTTGCTCCAGAGTAATTGAAACATCACAAGTTAAAAATGAAAAATAATAAAATATTTTCTTCTCAATAAAAACTAACTTACAAAAAAAGAAACTTTTTTTAAAAAAATTCATTAATTATTCTAAATACTTTTAGTAAAATTTGTTTTATACAACGCAAATATGTATAAAATACAACAATACTACAAAATATTAACATAAAATAAATACACGAGCTACAAACTTAGTACAGTTCCTTTGTACAAACAGTATAAAATATTTTCCCATGGGGGAAAAAGGAGCAAAATACATCTACAATCATTTGCAAATGCTGTTCATTAACAAAATTGTTTTATCGTACTTATTGGTAAATAGCCCGCATCATTGTATAGTCCGCAGCAAGAAAAATTCATGATAAAAAAATCAAGTTTGGTGTATAGCCCGCACCCTGGATCATCTTTTCGAAACCTATCGCTTATTTCTTTGAATTTAATAATCAATTTAATCTTCTTTTTAATAATAATTATTTTTTAAATTCCGTGTATTGCCCGCAGTTAGTAAAGAGTTTTTTCGTAGATAGCCCGCGGGCTATACACAGATAATTACAGTAATCATTATACACGGAAAATTACATAGAGTTACCAAAAAGGAATACTTACATAATTTAAATTATCTTCCAAAGCCATTGTAGTTGGAATATTGGTGAGGCTTTTCTCAGCCTCGTTGACTTCCTCTAGAAAAGCCATCTGGCTGTAATAGGCCCACCTCGATGTGAAAGGGACCCCAGCAGACCCACTCAGCAGACTCCTTATTTTGTTAGATTCTTTCACATAATAAGTCCATTATATTTCTGAACTTTTTCTTCACTGATTCTGGAAAAAATAAAAATTCACCCAATCACTAAAAATTATAATATTAATCATAGCTGTAAATAACATTTAAGCCATAGAAGCAAAGGGATGTAAGTGACAAAATTGAAAATTTGGAGATAACAAGAGCAAATGATAGAGAAAGCAACCTTCTATATTGCCCGCAAAAGATGTTAGTTATCGCTTTAACAGGTGCTTCGGCCCATCGTGATTTAGAAAAATATTGATATTAAAGGTCCCATAAGATCCAAACTTTTAATGTGGTTTTCTCAGAATCGTTTTTTGATCGCTTACATCCCTTTGCTTCTCACTGCCTCATTTGTTTTTATTGAGTGGAAAATCATCGTGACTCACTTTATTGTATTTTACAAAGTCAACTGTTCTCTAATATTTTCCAATCATTAAACATAATTTTTAGAAAGCTCAGAATTTTGTCTCTATGCGAATCAAAGAAAATTGAATGTGCTGCAAAACCCAAGCAATACATTCATGTAAGACATTTTTTTTTTTACTAAAATGACACATGATTAGGAATGGTGCTACTCGCTAATATGTACATTAAAATTTTCAGACATGATTTATACAAGAAAAAAAATCGAATGAGAATGATTTGAATTTAAATATCCGTTGGCATTGTTCCTTCAACAAATGGAAATTTAACACTGTACCTATTTCATTTATTTTTAATCTAAGTTGAAAAAATGAAAGGCAGCTTGTTATGTGCTACATTGAAATACAGGCACCAAACATTTATTTTTTTTTTAATGTCAGCAACAGAAGATGTATCTACAAGGAACTCTTTCGAAAGAAAATTTTCTAAAAGACCGTAAATTTCAAGTGCATCAAGCAACTGCTTTTATAAACACAATTTAGAAAACATATGCTTCATTTTAAATAAAGATGTGTGAGAAATGTGCAGTATAACTATTTTAACGCTGAATTTATTTTCATTAAACAAAAAAGAATATCACTGGAATAGAAATCCAAAGTGCAAATATGTAAACAAAAATTTTGCTTGGCGAGAAGAATTATCGCCAAATTACTACAATTGTTATTGAACAGTCAACACACATAATTGTCAATTGGAAAGAGCCTTTTAAAAACTAGGTAAAGAAAGAACATATAGGGAAAGAACATTTAAGCAATTTTTTAAACTATATATGTCATTATATTTGCAATATAAAATAGAGTAAAAAGAAAAGTTATTACAGGGTTCCCACCAAGTCACTTTTTTCACCTAAAATCACTTTTTTTTTTCATTGGTCACTTAAAGTCACTTTTTGTAGCAAATTGTCACCTAAAATCACTTTTTTTTGCATTGGTCACTTCAAGTCACTTTTTGTAGCAAATTGTCGCCTAAAATCACCTTTTTTATGGGGTTTCTCATAAAGTGATAAATAACCACCAACCTTTTCTTATAAACACCAGGAAAAATACAAATGCTGGGAAAAATGCTAATAAAATAGTTTCCACAAAGCTACTTGCCGAAGCAAATGGAAAGTTAAAGGAGGGCATTAGAAATCAAGATTTTACAGAAACACAGCTTGCTCGGGCAATGATAGAGGGTGCTAAATCTATAAAAGCTAATGAAGATGAGCACAGAGCAAAGGGGCACAAAAATTGAAAAAAAAAATTACAGAAGAAAAAAATCTTCCGTAATCACAACATTTTTTCAAAAGAAATCTAAGACTGATTAAATTGGAATTTTTACAGAATGGGGGGGGGGGGGGCTGCCATTTATATACCAGGGGTGACAGTTCTCTAAACTTGTGAAGCATTCTTTTCTGAGATTTTTATATTAACATTTAAAATTTTTGAGCATTCCTACTGTATTGAATTTCTTTTCTGATTTTTTTTTTGCTTTTCAAGGTCTATTCTATCATATCATTTTCATTTTTAGCCTTTGAATGATTTGCAAGTTAAAAACTTTTTGATACAGGATAAGTAAGCACTTAAAGTATACTTTTCAAGTATTTTACTTTTGGTATCTGTACTTTCTAAATTAGCTTTGGACAAAGGATTATAAAATCAAAATCATTTCTTGCAGAATGATTTGAACAGAATGCATTTAATGTAGTGATTTCCTTGCTTGATTTAACTGGGCATTGATCCTTTTCCTGTTTTTCATGCATATAATTGATTTATTTGCTTCTTTAGTTGTCAACCAAAAGATTTTTATTTTTACTTGCTCTATAATATGTAATTTGACATAAATATAAAAAATATTCAAATTAACTTTATTTCTGTAGTAATCCCAATGAGAGCAAATTTTGAAATATTAAACTTTTTTTCTCTTTTGAGCCTTGCACTAGTATGCATTTGAAGTAGAGTAAAATCTGTAAAGTTGCCCACCTTTGTAAGTTGACCACCTGTTTAAGCTGACCACTCTTTTCAGGAACGGAACCAGCCCTTCACCCTCTACCTCACCCTCTGTAAGTTGACCACTAAAGTGCTGCACCGCAAGTGGTCAACTTACACAGGTTTCACTGTACTTAGCTTTGGTGTTTTAATTTTGGCATCAAAGAATATTCTGAATTAAATTTTTTAATAAAGGATTAAAATATTCCTTGTATATACATATCTTTAATTTATCTAATTGTTTCAAATATTTTGCACATGCTCCTCTGATATTCGAAATGTTTTTATTACCTGTAATTAATTTTATTTTTGTGATAAAACATTTAAAATAATTTTTCTTGTTTCACACATTAAAAAATAAAGTTGATTCTGTAGATTGCTAGCATTATCGGTCACCCCTGGCATATATATGTATGACTGCTTTCTTTCTGTGTCTGATGAAAAACCATTGGTATTTTAAAATGATTTTTTATTTAAGATGATAGTGATGTTATTATGGAAGATTAGTTATTTATGGAAGATTAGTTACGGATTGAACTTTCTGCTGGTTTTAGCCTACTTTCCCAAAAAAAAAAGTGTGAAAAAGGCTTAATGTATCGCAAAAATATCATTAAAAATAAAGAAAAGTCGAAGAAGTAATTAAATAAGGAATGAAAAATTTGAAAGTAGGGTTTTAAGATGGGCAAAATATGAGTCTGTTGGCCGCCCCCCCCCCCAATAACTTTTGAGGAAATTGGCCCATTCAAAAAATCTTGGCCAGGACATCTCATTTCCATATTTTACTTTTTCATTTGAACAATTTTTCGTTTAATTTTGAACAGTTAAAAAAATCTTAACGTTAGCGCTTATGGGCAAAAATAAAGCACATTATGTAAACACTAGGCGTATGATCGTATGGACCAGCTTATTGGAAGAAGCTCTCGGTGTGAAATATTTTTTTAGATTTGAACAATTTTTGTTCCTGTTTGAACAATTCAAAAAAATTAACAATAGCGCCTACGAGGAAATTTCAATCCTATATAAATCCTGATCTAGCTGATGGATTCGCTTGGAACAAACTTTATCGGAAAGATGTATACAGATATGAAGTTCAACCTGAACTAAATGAGCCTATTTTTTTATGAAATTTGTTGACCGGGATTTTTAAGGATATTTCTCAAGGAATGAATGAATAAGTGAAAGAATAAATCAATGAATAACTGAATGAGTGAAAGAATGAATGAGTAAATAAATGAATGAGTGAAAAAATAAATAAGTGTACAAATTCATGAACGAGTAAATTTATTAATGAGTGAATGAATATGTATTAACCATTGAAAACGGTGCATTTGAAGTAATCAAAAACTAGAGCTAAATGAGAATTTAGCGAGAGAGAGATATAGCAAGAGTATAAAACTGAAGTTGGAATGTACGAAAGTAAGCTCACATAGTTCTAGATGGAACTTTTGCATGTGAAGAAAATAAATAATAGTATATTTTTTTATGCTTAAAAACCTATAAACCTTTTTTCTACATGTGTTTTAGTGGTAACGCAAAGCTTATTCTCATTTGGTCACTTTTTTTTTTAAATTGATCACTTTTTGGTCACTTTTTTTTCTTAAATGGTCACTTTTTTCACTTTTTTTTGTATCATATTCTTGGTGGGAACCCTGTTATTACCTGCGGTAAGAAAAGTTGCCTGCGGCCACCTCTGTCTCATTTCTGCCGCAATATCTCCATGCATTTTCCCTTTCAGGGTACTTTTTGTATAATTCGGGTGCTTGTGGTCCCATAAGCTTCTTCTTTCGTGAACTAATTCAATTAATAAGCTCTCCATTTCCGAAGAAAATTTGAATGTAGTAGGGATAGCAGCAGCGTTCATGGCCGCCATGTTTGTTTACTAAAGAGGAAGGCGGAGGGGGAAAAGCTCAAAAGCTGACGTCATTGACGTCATGCTCTCAAAGAGTTCTCATTGGCTTAAACCTGCAACTTTTTCCTGTTGACTCGAAAACATCACCCGCTGTCGCCAGCATCGCTGCAATTTTCTCTCCCGTACAAAGAACCGGAGTTGCAGCGAATCGCCTCGTGTAATAAGGCCTTAATGCGAATAGGGCAGGGCGTCAAACTATTATTCTATTAAAAGTCTTTTGATTCTACCACAAGCCTCTCCATACTTTTCTTTTTTTTTTCATTACTGCAGTAGATCGTAGTGCTTGGAAAATGCTTGAGCAGGGTTTTACAACATGAGCGATATGGCCACCTTGGGGGCCACAGAACAAATCTGAGGGGCCGCAGGAGAAAATAGTAAAATCGGAGACCCACGAGTCTCGGAAAGGAGACCATGGTACAATCATTTCCTACTGATAAAATATTTCACACAATGGCAAAATATTTCATATTATTTTGACCAAATCTACTACAAGTCTACATATGACATTTTGTATTTTTCCCTGGAAATAAGAGTATGTTTACTGTACTCGATTATACCACATATCAGCTGAATACTTAGGTAGTTATTAAATCATTAGTAATTAAACCATAATAAAAAATTAAAGTTTATAAAGTTGAGTATTACATTGAGTGTAATACCAGAATTTCGCACGCGTATTTGTTTTCATTCAAGTATACTTGAATGAACTGTTGCGTACTTTTATAAAAGTACGCAACAGTACCTACTTTTTTTTTCCTTCCGAAATTTATATTCAAAAAGCTTTTCTGGTTTTGGGAAAACTTCTCTACTCCTTTCCTCTCATCTACTTCCGTCTGTGTATTTTTATAATTATTAATTTTATTATTATTATTCCTCAGATTCTTAGAATTCAAATGTTTTGCAATTTTTAATCTCTCCACCCCCCTCAATCATTATTAGTTTTATAGTTAGACCGTAAGACCGTTTTATCGTTCAAATATTTTTTATTCTTTTTTATGTGCACATACAAGTGGGAACTCGGGACCCGGGACCACACAAACTAACTTAAAGACAAATAAATTAATTAATTTATCTTCTTATATGTAAGCGGCTTATTTTGTCTGTCTGTCCGCTATAGAATTCCAGGCCGTTTTACCGATCGGGACCACATTCGGCACGGTTAATGTTTACGACCCGATAAACTCATCGCCGCAAAAATGAAAGTTGTGACTTAATTACTTTTTTTTAAATTAATTTTTAAAAATGTTTCAATGATTTTCTTGAGCCGTTTTGTTTTATTTTTGCATTGTTTTGCCGTCGTTTCCAACCATATAATTACAGTTGCCATGTGAACAAACAAATCAACGCAGTTGCCATTGTTGTAAAAATGTAACAAATATACTAATAATAATTAAAACGTTTCTCTAGCATATTGAGTGAGGCTTCGCAGTATTTGCAATTTCCGTTAAAAATTAATGCATGCGCGAATTTAATTTAATCCCTTCTTTCTTTTTAATTGAGTTATTTATTGTCTGCGCTTTTTATAATTTTTTTATTAGAGTGGCAGCGCTCTTTTTCCCAGTATCGTTAAAACTTTTGTTTTGAAGAGCATGATAAAATTTTCAATAAGTTTTTTTCGACGATAAATATATATTTTTCACAAACAATTTGATTGTATAGTAAATAAATATATAGTAGTGTGGGGCAGTAAGCAAAGGGGCTTCCTCGCGGCCTGACCTGGGTAATTCAGTTTGAATTAGCAGACACCTTTGCACAAATCATTTTAATTACATTTTATAATACCTAGAACAGCGGTCATTTCGTATGACCGCCGGGCTTATTAGTCTTATGTATAAGCAAGCGGCTTATTCTGTCTGTCTGTCCGCTATAGGATCCCAGGCCGTTTTACCGATCGAGACCACATTCGGCACGGTGAATGTTTACGACCCGAGAAACTCATCGCTGTAAAAATGAAAGTTGTGACTCAATTAGTTTTTTTTTTTTTTTAATTATTTTTTAAAAATTTTTCAATGATTTTTTTGATCCGTTTTATTTTTATTTTTGCATTGTTGCCGTCGTTTCCAACCATATAATTACAGTTGCCGTGTGATCAAACAAATCAATGCCATTGTTATTCTAACAAATGTAACATATATTAAGAATAATCAAAACGTTCATCTAGCATATTGAGTGAGGCTTTGCTGTATTTTCAATCTCTGCTAAAAATTAATGTATACGCAAATTTAATTTAATCCTTTTGTTCTTTTTAATTTATTTATTAATCGTCTGCGCTTTTTAAATTTTTCTTATTAGAGTGGCTGTGCTCTTTTTTCCAGTTTCGTTAAAACTTTTGCTTTGAAAAGCATAATAAAATTTTCAATAAGTTCTTTCGATGGTAAATGTATAATTTTCACAAACAATTTGATTATACGTATATAGTAGTGGGGGGCAATAAGTGAAGGGGCGTCTGACCTGGGTAATTGTTTGAATTAGCAGACACCTTTGCACAAATCATTTTATTTACAATTTATAATATCTAGAACAGCGGTCATTTCGTATGACCGCTGGGTTTACTTGTATATGCATAAACTCGAGGCCACGACAAGATTTGGTACATACAAGGGGGCCACAAGCCGTTGAGAGCGTCTTTGCAAGAGAAGATCTTGAGGTGTAGGGATCTCAGTGGACTGATAATGGTTCAAAATAATGAGAAACTTAATGTACAGTATAGAGTGGGTCATGATTTAGACTTGGAAAACAAAAATAGGGTGTTTTCGTTCCATCCCAATATATTGCTGCTGGGCGAAGGTTTTCTCTGTCAAAACCATAGAAGAAAAATAACGGAACCTATTTTACTGTATGTTATGATGCATCATATGCCTATCGGGGGGGGGGGGGGGGTCTCGAGGTGACTATGCCATTGAAATTTCAGGAGGTTGGCGGATTTTTAGGGGGCATCGTTTTGTATCCGTAGCTTTTTACGGTGATGCCGCCATCGCTTGGGGGCAGGGGGAGGGAAGCATGGGGCAGACTCTGCCATTGAAATTTTATGGGGGGGGGGGGGGAGTGTTTTCAGATTATTTGTGGATTTTTAGGGGTAACAACGTTTGCTCCGTAGCCTTGTAGAGGGTTTTAGCTTTTTAGCAGGGATTGGCAAAAAGTTAATGGGGTGACCGCCTTTAGTAAGACCTAGGACTTGCATGCTAAAAAAAAAATCTCACAATAGCTAAATTTACTGAAAAATAGCAGAAAAAAATTGTAGTCTCAATAACTTTAGATAAAAATGGTTTATTAAAGGACTTCAGAAAGGAAGGAGGTTATACATTCATATTGTATGTATGTCGTTTTTTTTTTTTGTTTGTTTGTCCACTCATAGCTTATCACCGGATGAACCGATTTTCATGATTTTTTTTGAATTGATCGAAGGTGGTTTCTCATAGGTCCCGTACCTTTGTTTGACCATATTCGATAATTTGAAAAAAAGTTATGGGCAGAAATAGGGTAATTTTTTTAGTTTTTCATCCATAACTTTTGATTAAATGAACCGATTTTGATGACTTTTTCTTTAATAGATAGAGGGACGTCTAACTCAAATGTGCCACATCAAGCTGACTACATTTGTTTTTTTTCATTGTATTTTCGAATTGTTTGGTAAAAATGCATCATTTGAAATTATTGTATTTGTGGCCATTATTATTATGTAAGTACCTTGCGTTTTGCTTTTAACGTGGTTTTGGAAGATATATATATATTTTTTCAGGTAGGGTTAGGTATATTGATTCGTATTTATTATCAAGTTATAATCAATATTATAGACCTTTTTTTAGCTACGCCACTACTGATACGATGGCGACAGTAGAAAGTCTGATCGGATAAAAACGCCAAGTGTGTTCCCGGCCTTATTTTGCTTCAAATAAATAAAAATAAATATGAATAAATAAAACTCACTTGTCAAGCGAAAAACAAATGAATATTCATTTTGAACGTTAAACAATTCCATAAATTAAAATGTCATAACAGTTTTTTTTAAACTTTGTGTATTATCAATGAGCTTGTACCATAGAATCAGTCAGGTGCAATTCCCCCCCCCCCTTTTTTTTTGTAAATATTTTTAGTAGTAATTAATATTCGGGTTTCGAATATTTCGTTTTTCCAACCAACTAGTCAAATTACAGTATTGTTGTATCTCTTAAAAATTGTCATATTCTTTTAAAACATACCATTTCTCTTTTTGAAAATTATTGTTGTTAAAAATGTTTTATACAAAGCATTTAAAAAGTATGATTAAGTTTAAAATTATAAGAACTTTAAATCGCGTTTTCTTCCACCTGTTATTTTTTTTTACTCATTTATTGTATTTATATTTCTTATATTATATCAAAAATGCGTTAAAATACTTTTTTATATTTTTGTAGGGCTCTTTCTAAATGGAATGCTTAAAAACCTATTTTATTTAAGCAAAGTAAAATTTTAAAGCTTCTACTTTTATATCTTGGTTCTGCCATTACATAGAACAAATTCCAATAACTAAGACATTAAAAAACTATGGGTTAAAATATGTTATGGAAAACGGAAATTTCAATTCTAGATCCTTTTGCTCAAAAGGCCAAGAAGGAAGCAAAATAAAACCGTCTTGTCCCTTGCCTGAAAACCCCAGGGAAACTTCCGCTCAAACAGTAAACTCTAGTAAATCAACCGTTAATCACTTTTTGCCTAAAGGATGACAGTTGATTGATGCCTCATTCTGAAACTCTTCCCTTTTTTTCGTCAGAAATTCCCTGTTTTTCCAGAGGGCGCTGCAAATCAGTGAATAAATTCTCAATTTTTTGCGATAAATCTACTGTTTTTGTTTTAAAGATTCCAGCTGAAATAATGGACGTAATGAGCCTCTGTTTGTGTATTCAGACGCTAAACAATGTAAATTTCGTCTATTACTTTCATTTTTTTAAATATTTTAATCAAGACGTATTAATTTGTTTAGATTATAAAGTAACTTTAAATCCAGTTTTAAAAGCAGATAGGTATCCTTTGCCTCGTATTGAAGAATTATTTAATAAATTACAAGGGGGTGAAGAATTTACTAAACTGGATTTGTCGCATGCCTACCAGCAAGTTCTTCTACATGATGAATCTCAAAAATTGGTAACCATAAGTACTCTCAAGGGGTTATTTCAATACCACAAATTACCCTATGGCGTTTCCTCTGCACTAGCAATGTTCCAAAGATTAATGGATCAATTATTACAAGGTTTAGATGGCGTAGGATGTTTTCTAGATGATATTATCATTACTGGGAAAAATAGAAATGAACATTTGGAAAGACTGGAAAAAGTTCTTACTAGATTGGCAGAAAGTGGACTTAAAGTTAATAAAAGAAAGTGTACGTTCTTTCAAAAGTCTGTGGAATATTTGGGGTATAAGATAAGCAGCGAAAGTTTAAATGTTTTATCAGAGAAAGTTGAAGCTATTCAAAATGTACCCAAGCCTCTGAATACAGGACAACTAAAAGCTTTTCTTGGTATGATAAATTACTATGGATCATTTGTTCCAAATCTTGCAAACATTCTACACCCATTGTATAAATTATTGAACAAAAATGTCCGTTGGTCTTGGAATGCCCATTGTGAGCAAGCGTTCCAGAAAATTAAAGCTTGTTTGTGTTCTGCAAGAGTTTTAGTGCATTATGATCCTACGCTCCAAGTTAAACTTGCTTGTGATGCCTCTGCTTATGGGCTGGGAGCAGTAATTTTTCATATTTTCCCGAATGGTGAAGAAAAACCTATTGCATATGCTTCTCGAACTATGTCTACAAGTGAGATAAACTATTCTCAAATTGATAAAGAAGCTTTAGCTATAATTTTTGGGGTTACTAAATTTTACCAATACCTGATAGCAAGACATTTTATTTTAGTTACAGATCATAAGCCGTTAGTTTCAATATTTGGTCCTATAAAAGGTATACCACAAATGGCAGCAAATAGGCTGCAATGATGGTCTTTGTATTTATCAGGGTTTGATTTTGAAATTAAGTATATCAATTCGGAAAAAAATGCCAATGCGGATGCTTTATCAAGACTACCGTTGAAATCCAAATCAGTGGACGATGATGAAGAAGAATGGTCCATTTGTAACTTTATGAGGATGAATAGTGAAATACCTGTAGATTTCAGGCAAGTGGCATTAGAAACACGTCGAGATAAAATTTTAAGTCGCGTATTGCACTATGTATCACATGGATGGCCAGAAGTAGATGAACTAATTTTTGATGATGGAATTAAACCATACTGGCATCGGAGAAATGAACTTACCAGTGAACAAGATTGTTTATTGTGGGGGTACCGTGTTGTTATACCAGCTCAATTAAGGAAAAGAGTGTTAGATGAACTTCATGGAAGCCATATGGGTATAGTTAAAATGAAGTCCAGAGCAAGATCAATTGTTTGGTGGCCTTTATTAGATCAAGAAATTGAGAAATTGGTTAAATCTTGCAATGAATGTTTGAAAACTCAAACCATGCCCCCCAAAAACACACTAACTCCTTGGGACTGGCCAACGAAGCCGTGGCAGAGAATTCATGTAGATTTCCTTGGGCCATTGTATGGTAAAAAGTACATGGTTTTGATTAATGCACATAGCAAATGGGCAGAGGTTGTCCCTATGTCCAATACAACTGCACAAAACACGATTGAAAAATTGCGAGGAATTTTTGCATGTTTTGGTTTACCAAATCAGCTGGTTTTGGACAATGGACCACCTTTTGATTCAGGGGAATTTCGACATTTTACCGTAAATAATGGCATAAAGCATATTCTTACCCCACCATATCATCCTCGGAGTAATGGTGCTGCAGAGAATTTAGTAAAAACTGTAAAAAACATGATTGCAAAAGCCGTCACTTCTAAATATGAGACACAAAACGGTGTAAATAATTTTTCCCCTCAAGATATTATTTATAAATTTCTGTTCGACTATAGGAATACAACTAATAATACTACTGGCGAAACTCCTGCTAAATTGATGTTTGGTAGAGCTTTACGTACCAGATTAGACCTTTTGAGGCCAAATTTGGAAGATAGAGTCAAAAGTCAACAGTCTCATCAAGAAAGAAATTATGGAGGGAAACATAGGAAAGATATAAATGTTGGAGAGAGAGTTATGGTAAGAGATTATCGCGGCAAAAGTGACAAATGGGTTGAAGCAATTGTGATTAATAAAATAGGTAAGAGAATTTATTTATGCAAGGTCAAAGAAACTGGTATAATTTGGAAAATGCATTTAGATCAAATTTGGAAATGTCAGTCTGAAGATAATCCCATCAAGTTAAAGGAGTTAGATGATAAAGAAATTGATCGTAGTAATCAAGCGAGTAGCAATACATGGCTGCCTTCTCATTTTTGGTCAAACATTCCAATAACAGACAACTCAACAGAAGAGGGGATCGAGGACCAATTGGTAAATAAAAGTAAGGCAGTTGTAGCCACAGAAAATCAAAATGAAACTCCTCAAGAAGTTAATAGTAATATTGCCCTCCACCATCGTCCCCAGAGAGTTCGAAAGGGGCCGGCCAAACTCGGTTACTGATAACTTTTCATTCATATAAATAATTACACTTTTCTGGGATTTAAAAGGGAGGAAATCTAATATATTAAAGTAAGTTTTGGCAACAGCACTTTTTGTAATAAAAACTGGCAACAACGACTGTGTTCTAATAATTAGATTTTGGACTTGTAACTAAATTATCTCTGTGCAAATAAAGTGGTTTTTATAATACGATGGTATTATTACTGGAGATAAAACACTGGCGAACCGTAAGAGTCGAACTTTATACCCAGTACTTGTACTATCCCTTCAATACTTCCAAGCACAGGAATAGACCAGTTGTAGGTAAAATTACCAAAAAATTACGTTAATGCAGGCAGGGTTCGATTGCGGACCTTCTTGTGTTGCAGGGAAAAAAACAGCAAATTCAGGAAAGACTGTCGTAGCAGTCAATTTTTGAGCCTGGGGATCCGTAAGAGTCGAGTTTTAGACTCATAATGATCCCTACAATACGTCCAGGCACAGGAATAGGCCAGTTGTAGGTAAAATTAACGAAAAATTGCATTATTGCAGGCAAGGTTTGCTGGGGGTAGCCTGGGCCTACCCACCCAGGCACCGAAATTTTAGGCCAAATGCCTATACCAGCCAATATAGCGAAAATAAAGTAAAAGGGTTCCAAAAAAATTCATTCAAAAACGAGCCGCAGGAAAATGGCAGTGGTGGCTTCTGCACTCTTTTTCGGAGTTAAATCGAATGCACCTAGTCCCCATTTTTTCGTATTTTCGATGTGTGACCCAAAATGTCGCCAAGGTACACTCCTCAACCGGTTTGGCACCTCGGCCCCCGCTAGGCCAACCCACCCAGGTGCAAAAAGGCCAACCCACCCCAGGCGCTGTTGGGTCACACATCGAAAATACGAAAAAATGCATGTAAAGTGCCCAACATCGGCAAAACGCTTATCCGGCCGTTCTGTTGGTCGTAGAGCTTCTGGACTAAGTGCATTCGATTTAACTCTGAAAAACAGTGCGGAAGCCACCAACGCCATTTTCCTGCGGCTCGTTTTTGATTGATTTTTTTTGGAACCCTTTTACAAAAGGGTTCCAACTTTATTTTCGCTATAACGGCTGTTATAGGAATTTGGCCGAAAATTTCGGGGTGCCTGGGTGGGTTGGCCCAGGCTACCCCCAGATGCCAAACCGGTCGGTGGGGTCTTGCGTCATTTTTGATCCTGCGGTAAAATTCGTGAAAGTGCTACCAAAGTGTTTATTTTCAAGTTATCCTTACCGCCAGGTCGAAAAAAGTAGTTTCGAGAAAAACACGTTCAAAGTTGTGAGACAAGTTTTCAACAATTTTACTTATAGAATGGTACAAAATGCTTACATATTTTTAATCGGTGATTCCTGCTCCATGTAAGAAACCTTCCTCTACCTCAAAATCCTCATTCTCCGATATTCTCTGGTGAAGACAAGCAGTTCAACCCTCCTTTGATGCCTCTGAAGTCCGGAGTTTCGAGCGCTCGATACGCGCTTTGTCCCGTCTCACTGCAAAAGCATTAGCTTCTGGGCCAATCGTGATTCCCATAACATCTAAGATTTTTAATATGGGTAAACCTTTTTTAAAAATACTAACTGCGAAGGTTGGCTCAAAACTAACTTAAGGAACTTACTAAAACTCATAACTTACTTAAATAAGAATATTCCAACAAAACCAGTTCCTATGTCCTTCAATTAAATATAGATTTAAAAGGGATACTATACAATAATGATTTTATAAGGAATATTCAACCGTAGGGACTCGAAAACGCCTACCGTCTTTTGTTGACTTGTAGCGGTCGTACAGGAACCGATGCCACGTCACTCAAACGGATACAACTCATGAAATAATAGGAATTTTGAAAAATCCTTTTAATGGCATATTCTTGAATGTCTAAACTTTGGAAATATGAAAAAAAATTTTTTTTGATTATTTCAAAATTCTACACTAGAATACAACCTTAACATTGAAATCACCTATCTTTCTGTAAAAGTAGTAAGGTAAAGTTAAAATAATGTTAAGGAGAAATGAAATTTTTGTGCCACTTTTCGGAAGAGGAAATTCAGCTCCTTAGACTTTAGACTTCATGATGTAAAAAACGTGGGTTTTGAGAAGATTTAATTGCGCCGATCGCGCCATTCCATGCTTACGTGTATTTTTTTTAATTTTTATAAACTAAAATTTTAATTTGACATTCTACTGATTAGAATATTTTATATTGACTTTCAGCTTGACTTTGCTTAATTTGATATCTCTGTATAAACTTTTTGATTTTTGCTGTGTTGTTTTCCTCCAAGGCTTTTTACCTTTTACCTTTTAACCCACTGGCGGTTTGGGCTGTGACGTCACGCCATGATAAATCTTTCTCAAAATGGTTGAAGCCGTGATATTATGATGGGCTTTTTCCACGTCAAGATGGTCTGGAGCGTATATTTGTGATATTCCCTCCCCTTTTCCCAAACAGGTTCCCTGGTGCATTGGAGGCGTTGCTTTTCCGCACATTCCTCAGGCCGTGATATCACGGCCAAAGCCGCCAGTGGGTTAAAGGTCTACATTTTTTCCTACCCTGCAAGAATTTAATGCTCCATTTGTTGAAATATTTGCTTCTTTTTTTTTTCCTTTTCAGCTTTATTTTGCATCAGCATTGCATGACTTAGAGATTTCAACAGTTGCTTTCACTTTGTGCTAGGGGTCTTCAACCCGTGGCCCTGCGAAGATATTTTAGTAGCCCGCCAAGCCTTTTGGATGCAATGAAAATGAAACTGTCCAAAACATAAAGAGAAGAGGGGGGGGGGGGGTTGAGAAAAGAAAATAACTGGAACCGATTCAGAAATTCATTTATAAAGAGAAAAGCGCACTGTATGAGAGCGTAAACTTGCTTTGTAGATTTTCCCAACTTGTAGATTTTCAGACATCCACGAGAATAAAATTTTCAAGGAAATGTTCCGGGCTTGCCATTCTCAGTATATCAATATTCTATCTGAACTTTAATTAGAAATTGTAGATTTTTGGTGTGATTCTTCAGAAAAGTTTCTGAAGTACCTTCATTAATCGACTTATTATTCTTAACTTAAGCTGTATTCGAAGTACTTGTCTGAAGGCGAGTACGTATATGAGTAATTATTTTGTCAAATAAAGAACACAGAAACAAGAACATGTCTGATGGATTAACATTAAGTATAAAGTGTTATTGACTCAACACTTCCTTTGAATCATTTTTTTTTTTTATTTTTTAAACAAAAAGAGTTTATATTGGAACATTTAAAAATTGCTAACCCCACCCATCCCCTTAAAATTAGTTGTAATGTTTACCTTAATTCTTAAATTTTCTGCCTACTGTGGCTCGCCGATCTTTATCAACTTATTGCTGTGGCCCTCGGACGTAAAAGGTTGAAAACCTGTACTCTATGCTTTTCCTTTTTTTCGAAAGCTGCTACAGTTTGATCATTGATTGGAATTTTCGATATTTTTTCTCTTTCATTATTTTGTTAATTTGCTCATTTTTACACAGAATAATAATGTAAGTTTCAGATTTCTACTGTGTTGTTTTGTTGCATGCTTTAGTGTTTCTTATTAGAATCTTTCTAGAATTTAACATTTTATCCTATGGAATATAATATAAAAAATTCTTTTTACCTTTCAGCTTTTTTTTTTAATATTAATGTTAATTTACTTATTTCTGATTTCTGCCCATAATAATTATTTAAATTTCAGATTCCTTTTGGGAAAGTGTATAGTCTTCTTAAAACTTATTTGAATGAAAGATTCTTTATTTTCAAGAATAATGAAAAGCTGTATCTGTAGCACAGCAATATTTTGTGTGTGTACAGGTGATGCAGCGTTAAAATTTGCAGTTTAATCCTGATTTGGAGAAATTATTTATCAGTTCTGCTTTAATACATAAAAGATGCATTATTACCACAATTTCCTATTAACTGCAGAGGTCAAGAATTTATTTTCCGTGTAAATTAATGGTTTGTAAATTAACTGCTCTAAAAATTTGTACACTTTTTTTGTATTACTTACGTATACGTATTGTTCATTTGCATAATTTTTTTAAAAATTTAACTTTTAATTTCAGTATTTGCTTCCTTGGTACGTATTAGAAACATATTTTTGGCGTAAGTATTTTATGAGTGAATTCTTGAAGCGAGGATATATTAGTTTCATGACAAGCTAATGCGCTAAAACAGTGACCCAGCATCGCAGTCCGTGGGCCTAATACGGCTCACCCACTCATTTTTTTGGCCCTTTCTACTCGAAAAGGTTTTGCTGAACCGTTCTAAATTAAACAAATTTTGCTCAAGTAAAAATTTTTCCATCGATAGCTTCTTCCAGTAAGCTTGTTCAAAGGAACTTGGAAATATTCAGTAATTTTAAAAATTTTTGAAACTCTGATCAAAATCAAGATAGTGAATTTCCTGGAGGCAATGGAGTGTTGACTGGTTTTCAATATGGTTTTAGGGAGGGTAGATCCTGTACAACTAATTTGTTGCATCTTCATTGGGGACTGCTAAATTGACTAGGACCAGCCTAGCTGGGCCCTGAGCCTGTCGCTGGTCGTCACTTTTCTATTTGTATTTGTATAGTTATTTAAGTGTAGGGGGAAAGTTGGGAAGTACGGGACAGCGTTTAGTATTGGACAAGTATTCATATTATTTATTGCAGATGGCAGGACAATGTCAAGACACCATAGTGTTTATTGAAGGAAGAAAGTTCATATGACGCTATATTTAGCAACGGCAGCATTGTTAGCTCGTAGCTTAGCTTTGTTTAATTTTACAAGTGTTTCAATTGACCGTAATTAAATTATAAGTGTCATAACTAACCTGAAAGTAAGCATAAATTTTTTTGTTAATTATTTCTTTAAAGAACATTCATTATACTGTAAATTGAAGGCAATAAATAATCTTTTAAGTTTAGTCATACGTATATGGTAACTAACATCTTGCTCTAGTTCGGGTTGTACCGGACAAAACTGTCGCTGGTTGTATTGGACAAAAGTGTTGCAGTTTCTAACAAAGAAAGATTTTCCGAATTTAATCAAATAGTATTTAAGAGACATCCTTAAATTTCCTAATGTTTAAAGGGGGAGGATGTATCACAGCTGAAGGTTTCCTTAAGTGGCTGAAAATGTTTGTAGAGCGGGTCAATTCAAAAGAAAATGATCCTGCTCTTTTGATTTTGATGGACATTCAAGTCACAAAGACATTAATGTAACATCATTTGTAAAAGAATATCACTTTCATATGCTGAGCCCCTCACACATCCCATAAGCTTCAGCCATTGGACAGTGTCATTATGAGGCCTTTCAAGAACCCATATCATGATGCATGCTCCTGCTCAGAGTCAAACAAAAATGCGAAAATCTTAGGAGCCAGCTATAATATTCTCATTTGCGCCAAACGTATCAAATTTTAAGTGCTGCTTATTTACATCACCAAACAACGCAATGAAAAGCATTGCAGATAGATGATAAGCAAATGAAGTTTAAGGGTTAATAACGATTGAAATCTACGCTATTTTCTACTTAGAAATATTATTGTGCCATAAGTAATTATTTAAGCATTTAATTCTCAAATTCTGCTGTGAAATACTTTATTTTCTACTTATTATTATTTTTTTCATTTATTTGTCAAGTTTCTGTAGTGAAATACTCTTTCTATTTAAAGTTATTATTTTGAAAGAAAAGGTGAGAAAAACGAAGTCCAGCTGCGATTTCAGAAAAAAAGAATCCTAGAAATGCGTTATTTTGTAAAAGGAATACATTTTGAAAAAAAGTTCACTTTTTGTGATGTTTAATGGAAAAATAACTGCCCGAAAGAACCCTCCCAAGTAGCACAAAACGTTGGGAAAGTGTTGGCTAACCGTGGAATCCCACAGTTGGCCAACGGTTAGAAATGTCCGTTTTTACTTCTGTTCCCCAAGTAACCATTTGCCAACAAAGGCCCAACAATCTGGTAAAACGAAGGCCCAACCAACCATTTTCCAACAAAGGCCCGACGATCTGTTGCAACGAAGCCCAACCATTTGCTAACGAAAGCCCAACTAGTTTTTCAAACGTAGGTTTAACCATTTGCCAACGAACGCCCAACCAGCTTTTCAAACGTTGGCCCAATGATCCAGTGTAATAATTGATAAAGATGGTTTACCGAGTGCTGGATCAAGACTGCGTTCGGCAGAGGACTCGGCCGATGCAGTTATGGTATAGATTAAGGCGATTCCCAATTACATCAGAATGTCCTCGGCTGAATGCAGTCTTGGCTCCAGCACTTGATAGATATAATTAATAAGCCTGAAGATCGATTGAACTTCTCAAAATATTGATTATATCATATATCAATATACTCAAAATATAGATATACTCACATTTTATTATATTCAATAATTCCAACATGTCTGAAATCTATTTTCATAGCACTTTATAATTTCATCATTAGAGGCAAAAAAAAAAAAAAAAAATTGGCAAGTACAGGATAAAACTTAATTCATTCAAATATTAGCCCATGTTTTTTTAAAAATTTTGTTGTAATTATCAAAACATGGAAAATCAAATCAATTTGTAAACTAAGTTTTGATTTTATTAGCTTAACTTGGTTCAGGTTCATCAACACATCTGGAACAAACATACCTTTGCTAAGCATGTGTATATTTTGTAAATATTAGACTTTATAAATACGTCCATGCAACAACAACAACAAAAAAAATCTTTCTAGTTGCGAGTTCTTTATTATAAAAAAGCAAATGAATTACAGTAATACATACCATACATACATATAAAATATTTACAAAATCACAAGGAAACCAATTTCTTGATTCAACCAAAGCCAATTGGTCAAATTTTTTCGCTGTTCATATTAGTATAAAAAATGCAAAATATATTTCTAAAAAATTTACTTGCATGAAAAGTAACAAGTGTATATAGAGTAACTATCTAAGACGTTGCAGAAAAGAAATGCATACATTCCAATAATCAAACAAAATCAGGCATTCTAAGTACTACAAAATAAATATATGCAACAGAAAGTATTTTCTGTAAGTAGTTATTTTATGATCACTTTTTCCTCGATAGATCATTTAGAACTATGCAAAACTAAGTTGTCAAATTTTCCTGCTGTTGTTATCAATAAGTTCAGATGACATATGATCTTTAATAAAAATAAAGCTGCAATATAAGATTTTTTCCCCAGCTTTCCCTTTGAACTATTGGAGATAGTACGCAATATACATGTATGTTACAAAACAAAATAATTAAACCAAAGATAAAAATAAACTAATCAAATGCAGAATTTTGTTTAAAATTGTTAATTAGGATTTTAATGAACATAAACATAATTTTCGGTACATTTTTCCAATTATGGAAGATTTTCTTTTAAAAAAAATACCTGAAATAATTCTGTTTTAAAATCAGACCACAATCACCCCTTATAAATTTACACAAAAATAAAAGTCGGTTTTGTGACATCAATTTTATGAATATTACTCAAAAAATTAACTTGATTTCAGGAGCTCATTTAGAATTAACAAAACTAAATTTGTAAAAAAATTGCTTCCTATACCAGAGAGAATTATGTTGTATATCAGAAAACAATCACTATTAGGTAAAGCATTTTGTGGTATGTAAGTCAAAAGGAAGAACCACAGTACAAGGAATCACAAAATATATTTATTTGCTTTTTCCTTATAATACAGCATATATAGATATTTTCTGACCAAGTAATAAAATTATAATACCATATTTAATTTACACATAAGATGCATACATATACACCAAGCAGCTTCATCCTGATAATTTGATGATGAAAAAAATATTTATACTGAAATTTTGATTATTAATAAAATGAACAAAATTAGTTATAATAATTAAGTTATAAATGTCCTTGTTGCAACTAAAACAAAAATACTTTCAGTAATATCTATGTCTTATTATAGTGCCTATAATAAGATATAGATATATATTATTTACTATGCCTATGTGACTTATTATAGTCTTCTTCCTTAAAACGTCTTTCACAGCCCTGAAAAGTAAATGAAATTTGTTAAATTTAAAACTTTTGCAAAATCCTCTTTAATAGAAAAAAAAATACAACCTGAGCAAGTTACAACGACTAAAAGTGACAGCTGTAACGTGATTTATCATTCAGCCAATTTTGAAAAAATAAATGATTCATTAAAGACCAACTAGAAACAAGTAATAATTTTTTTTTTTTGAAAGTCAGTTCCTACTTAGGTTAAATTGTGACAGCTAAATGGAAGGATTACAAAAGTCACTTTCACCTTACTTTCAGCTTGTTAATATCTGTACGCAACATTCCATAATTATTGGCAAAGAATTAGTATTCCATGTTAGCATTAGCAGAATGGGAATCAACAAGTTCTTCTAAAGAATCAAATTTCATGTACTAATGCAGGCCCGGACTGGCTCCTTCCGGGGCCCTCGGCTCGGTGCTGAAAAGGGGCCCCCTACAGAAGGGTCGGGTTATAGTGTAGGCCCCCCCCCCCCCCCCAGCGCACAGAGTCTTCTGTGGTCTTTCCCTTCATTTTGCTCAATTTTAGGATTTAAAAATAGTTAAACAAAAGCTACAATTTTTATTAACAAAACAATGTTTTAAAGTTTTGCTTGAGCAACCTTTTATTAAAATGAAATATACTACGTTACTATACCTAAATTAGATAGCAACTAAAGAAATATATAATATACCTACTATAAAATACAAATGCGAAAGGAAAAAGTCTAAGTAACCTAAGCCAAGAACAAAAGAATATTAAAGATTTATTCAGTGTAGAACAAAGAACATCTAAATGTTGCCTTGTTTCATTCTTATTTGCAAGTGTTTGAATAGTTTTTATTATATCATAAAATAAAAAAACCGCTCTATTGAATTATTTAATTTGCCAAATGAAAAGTTAAAACAAAACTTTGTTTAGCAGTATTTAAAAATATATTATACATTTTATCTTTGAATTATTTTTTGTAATCTATCTCATAGGTGTTGAATATATACTACAAAAGCATTTTTTTTTTTTCAAAATTACTTATACATACAACAAGAAATAATAAAAGCATAATTAGACAACAATGCCATGCAAGAGAGCACAACAAGTTCTGCAGCTATATTAAATATAAACAAAACAAAAAGGCAAACAGATATTCAAAATAAATCAATAATCACACCAGTCGGTAGCATAGCAGCCACTAGCCCCCTCGTGCAAATCCTATAAAGCTACAGCTAAAAGGTGGAGAAAAGTCAGTACTAGTAGCATAGCCAGGATTGTTTTTCTGGACAGGGCTGACTTTGGCGCCACCAGAATTTTATCCTGGGGAGGGGGGGGGGGGGGAGTAGATACATATGTATACATTACCACAGCGTAATACCTAACAAAATTAAAACTATAAAAAAGGGTGCCTGACAGGACTCATAGTCTGAAAGGAAATTGTACAAAAGAAAATTTTCCAGCAAAATCTATACCATTTATAATTACAAACTTTGATGCACAGGTATTCTGAAAGCTTGGGCCGTATTTAAATTTTGTGTAGAAAATAGTTTATCATTATAATATGCTATATATATATTTCAGACTTGTCGTGTTTTTATTCCTCACAACTTTTTTCTGAATTTGTGTTTTCCTGAATTCCTGAATGCGTGTGCGTGGGGTAGCCGGGGGGGGGGGGGGGATGATCACAAGAAGGCAAACAACTATACTCACGATGATTGTTTTAAACTTACAATGTAATTTTATCAAGTTATTTTTATAGAGCTTTCAGTTTGTTTGAACATTTCCAAAAATAAAAGCTATTTATGCTGTTTTTTTTCTTTGCTTCTGGAAAATTTTAAAGAATTTGTCCTGATTCAAAAAAGAAAGGTCAGATTTATTTTCATTCATTCTTCTTATTTAATTAATTAATAAATTCATATTGTTATTATTGTAATTGTTTTTTCTGGACTAATTCAAAGATTTTATTCAAATTTTCTGCCAGCGGTCCCATGCATTTTATAATGTCACGTAGAATGTGGCGTAGGATGGCAACAGAAGCCGAGATGAGGAAAATTCCCTGATTTAATTAAAAGATTTATTTCTCATTTTTTATTCATTTTAGATTTTTTTTCTTTTGAAGCAACCGTAATTATTGTTTATAAATTTCTACTATGTTAATTTGGTTACTTTCTAGAATTTTGATTTCACAAGTTTAATTTTTGTTTTTGATGATGCTGTTAAAAATTGAACATTTGTTTAGTTTCGACCGTTTTAGATGATGTAGTCATTTAAATAGTTCTATTTCTAGTCATTTTATTACATTAACTAGAGTCATGTTTCAAACAAGAATTCATAAGATTGTGTTAAAATAATTATACTTTAAATTATTTTTTGGATTTATTTAGTTGACACTTGACGTTAAGCAGAAAGAAACAAGTTGTTTTTTGAAGTCAGTAGAACACATTGAAGAACACGGAGAAAATAAAAACCAAACAAAGCCTAAAAATTAACAAAGGTAAATTGAGGAATAGCATGAAAATGGAAAAAAAAGAAAAAGAATTCAAAATGTTTCAGAATCTTTCCCAAAAGAAAACAGAAAACAAGTCTAAACATCTTTAAAATCACACAGCAATCTAAAACAAATTAAGCATTAAGTTCATTAAGGCAAATAACTTAAAAGCTTATTTTAACGTGCAAAAAGGAAGTAAAAAATAAAAAATGATAAAGGTAAGATTTAAAAATGCAGAAAGCATGCAAAGACGTATGCCAAAATAGTAAAAAAGGCGGAATGAAAGCTGAAACAGACACCAAACTAGGCCAACCTCTCAGAATATGGAAAACTATGTAAAAAAAATTGAAAAATTTTACCTGAATTGAAAAGATAAGCAATAGTTTAAAATAACAAATTTTTCAACTATGCGAGGTTTGTTTTTACATGCTGCAATTGCACATAACATCTATGTAAAATAATAAATAAAATTGATTTTAAAAAGCAAAATTTTAAAACATTCATTAACTTCTCCAGAGGCGCTTAGAAACTTAGACGGAAAGAAAGCAGTATAAAGCATTAAAACGAATGAAGGCCCACTCTCCCCGACTTTCAGAAACAATATTTATGCAGGATGTAAGTATTTTGTTGTTTTTTTACTGATAATATGCATTGAATATGTACCCTTTGCCCAGTCCAGGATCTATAAATTCCACCTACTACTCCCCACAGAAAAGCAGAAGCGTGAAGTTAATTAAAAACTGAAGCAGGTATAAACAAACGATCACTAACTTAATGACAAATTATTATTATTACTATCGAGTGTCAAGGGGGGAGGGAGCTTCAGATATTTCTGCGGGGATAGTAGGTGGAATTTATAGATCCGGGACTGGGCAAAGGGTACATATTCAATGCATATTATCAGTGCTGGATCTAGGGTGGGGCAAGCCGGGGTCCATGCCCCGGGGCGGCACTTCTGTGGGGTGGCAAATTCAACTGTGATGCACAAAAAAAAAAAAGAAGCAGAAGAAAAAATATATTTGATAAAGAAAATTTAACTTTTGGAAGAGAATTAAAATCCTAGTTCGGCGCTCCGATAAGCTATTTTGCTAACGATTAAAACCGATTATTGGAATTATTTATTTGTATAAACTGTCGGAAACTCTAAAATTGAGGTTATGGGGCGGCAAACTTCGCAATGTCAAAATTTAAAACTTTAACTTTAAAAAAGTCAAGGTTTCTTTCCCTTATAATAGTGAAATACGTATAAATTATGCTATGATCAGACAATACCCGATAGTTTTCTTTCTACAAACTCCCAAAGCATCCTTTTGGGATGAGGTGGGAACTTGTAAAGTGTTGTTTGAAAAGGCAAACACGTGGCTCTTCGATATGGGCGTTAGTAAGAAGGAGAGGGGGTGGAGGGTCCATCCCTGGATTAAAAAAAATAAAAAAGCCTTTTTTCTGCATTTTTATGAATATTTTTATGAGTAAAAGCGTTTAAATTAAAAAAGTTTCCGTTTTTCCCCCCTAAAGTTTTGACGTCCCAAAAGCGTCTTCTAAGGCCTCAAAATTCACCAGTTTGTATGTAGTTTTCAAAATTTTCCCGGTAATACCGGACCCCCTTTAACTGTCAAAATTTAATATCTCTTGTTAAGGGAAGCTCTTCATATGGTTCGACATAAATGTTGAGTTGAAAGGGCCATGCTGTGGGAACATTAACGAAAGTTCTATCTGTTTATCAGTGAAAAAGTCTTCAAAAATAAATAAAAAAGGTAAACGCCTAAAAGTTATATGAAATATTAACAATAATTGAACGGAGAGGGGCGGCATTTTAAAGTTTTGCCCCACCTCGGAAAACTCCAAGATCCGGTACTGCATATTATTACAGGTAAAAAACAGCAAAATACATTCACCCTGTATAAATAAGCCTTTATACTTAAAGTTATAATAATACCAACTTACCTGCATTTGAGTTCTCATTGTGACTCGAAGGATGACTTAGAAGCTGAGAATTAGAGAATAAGAACTATTTAACCAAGTGTTCAAACTTTTGGAACTTTTAGCAATATCTGAAGTTTTTTCTTCTTTTCTTTTACTAGCACCGCTTTGATATACACACGGATACATTTCCTACTGCTCTGAACTGAACTTACTGAACGGTTTCTTCATTTAGATATGTGACTAAAAGGCCGTGGACAAAGTCTTATTAGGAATCCCCCCCCCCCCCAGAAATGTTTGCCGGTATCTTTATTTTCTGTTCAAAATCCCTTTTTCCAACCATTCTTTTCTCCGAATTCTATGTTTGTGACTGTGGGAAAAGATATACAAAGGTAATGTTAATGCCCCGGGTAATTGACTAAAGCAAGCGACACAGCACAAGCACAGTAGGGACTGGCGACACCACATGTGATGGCGATAATAAAAACAAACAGCCTGCAAAAATAGTCTTCAGGGCAGCTTGCACACTTCCAGACTTTCGTGTGCAACCCGATCTGTCTCTCCCACCTTCTTTAAGTTCTTTTTACCAGAAACGTATTAGCACTGATTGCAATGAAAAAAAGGAAAGATTTATTGTCCCTGTCCCTAAACATTCATTTTTCTTCCTGCACAAGGAAGAGGGGGTTTCATCTAGCCTCTTTAGTTTTAGTTTTATCTACATTCTCTAGGTCCTGCTGGGGTTTTATGAACTAGGGAACCGAAAAAGGAAGCGAAAATGAATAAGAATTTTTGAAGAGATGCATCAGTTTAATGCACTTGTCAAAACTGGGTAAAAAGTACTTTTTCATCTATGCTTGTTAATGATGCTCACAATAGCGCTTTGGTTAAAAAGTTGATAATTAAGTGTATATATGATATATATTTATATATATTCGTTTTCCGTAACGAGCTGAATGTAAATAAATTGACTCATTTTCCTAATGTACGTATTTCAATTAAAATTTAACAAGACAGCAATCGACAAAAATGAAAATAGCAGCGAACGAAATTTTACAGAAATCATTAATAGAGTGTTAAGCATCGCATAGTTCGTGAATATGTCCTTTTTATAAGCAAAATGCATCAAGTGACTGGAACTCGAAGAAAATTAAATCAAGATTTTTTTTTTATTGGGTTCAGATCACACTTTACGTAAATACTTGTGATATAGATGTTGTTAATTTTTTCCGTTGCAATAACTGTTACGGGATTCCATTATCCTTTGAACGAAATTATAAGTGTGTCTCAGTAGCACAGGTGTGCTGTGCATCTCACTCCATAAAATATTAAGTGCAGTAAAACTCCTCTTTAGCGGACCACCAGCGGAACCTAAATATTTGTCCGTAATATTAAAGAGGTGTCGGCAAAAGAGGGTGTTTTTAGGCTTTTAGGCTCAATGCTTTGCTAGCGAGGAATTAAAAAAAGCGAGGGTCTGTTGAAGCGTGACATCATTTATGAACGTCTCTTATATACATAATACGTCCCTAATGTATATATACAGTGATCCCTCGTTTTTCGCTGTTAATGGGGACCACAACCCAACGGCGGATCTAAGGGGGGGGGCGATGGGGCGATCGCCCCCCCCCCCCTTGGGCTGATTCAAGTGGATACTACAACGACACTCCTAAGTGAGTTTTTACTCTTTGTGCCCCGGGACCAGCCATTTTTTTTATGTTCTTGGAATCCCAGCCTAATAGCCCTTAAAGTTCTATGCTTTCCCCCTGTCCCTTTGTCCTTTAGTATTGCTGAGTTGCTAATCCTCGGAGTAATTGGAAAGAGATTCCTTGCTCTTTTCTTCTACCCATCAAACTGGTGACAGCTAGCCAACCCTTAGCACGTGGTGTAAATTCCTGCAGCATTTACGATAAAACCTGGAGCCTGAGACATTTCATTGAACATTCATAATTACAGATGTTTATATAAATTGCACATACTCGTTGATGGTTTTTTAGTACATATTTAGTATTACATTTTGAAAATTTTAGAAAATATATTACTAATAATTGCTATTATTTTGTAATTTATAGACATATCAATTCAAATTTAGAAAATGTATTTACAAGCCTACATTTTTCTTGAGAAAGCTTGAAGGAAATCCTAACTCGGTTAAAACTTGGCTAAGAAGCAGAATGAGTGATGGTCGACTCACTGAATTAGCGTTATTGCATATCCATAAAGATTGGACGTTTAAAAAATTATAGACAGATTTGCGAAAGCAAAAAACGTCAGCTTGTGTTCCTTTTATAAGGGCTTTGAATAAACGTATATGCATTGAAAAAATGTGCTAGTAAAATTTTAAATATCACTACACTAGCATTTTTTTTTGTTGTTCCTGCTGTTTGAAAAAAAGGGGGGGGGGGCGGAGGGACTGTTGAAAAGGAATGAAGAATCTCCTCCATCCATCCTTACATTGAACCCCGAGATTTCCAAAATCGCCCCCCCCCCCCCCCTGAAGATTTTCTAGATCCACCCTTGCCACAACCTTCAGCGAAAGTCGAAAAACCACAAAGTGGAATTTGCCCCTAGGAATTTTCGTGTGTATGCGAGTACACGAATGTTTTAAATGTGTAAACAGTATTTATACTTTACACATTTAAGACAGTATATACGTATTTACTTAAACATGTCAGTGCTAATTAATAAGGTTAATTACAAAAACTTATAGTACAGTAATAAATATTAATCAATATTGCTTTCTGAGAGAGGCGAAGAGTCTTGTGTTGGTGGGAGCTTTTGAGAGCCCGTGGTATGTACTCTGAGTCAATTCATCGCTTTGGTTGACCATGCAGGGATCCTTCACTCTCTCGCAACAACATGAAACAACGCTCCTTTCTGCAATGTGGCTGCCGACATAGTTGTCTTTTCTCATTTTAATTTTTTGATGAATATTTTGGAAAAACCCACGAAGCCGCAGAACATGAAGCGCTAAGTGGCGAGGGAACACTGTGTGCACACACACAAAATTTAAATGTTAGTAAAATGTACACTAAATTTTCATTTCAAATAATAAATATAAATTTCTTTAATTGTGCTAAATTCCCCACAGAAAAAGAGAATGTCCAGTATTTAATAAGCCATGTAATTTACAAAGGAAAACATCATTTTGCCTCTGTGTAGTACTGCGAGGAAAACACCAAAATTTACCCCAATACTTGGAAACTACAGTGAAGCACGGCAAGTTGATGAAATTCATCATGATACTTCAGTGAGTACCGAAGAAATGTCTACCTTATACACCAAGGATGCAAACTTTTTTGGGTGAAGGACCAAAAAATTAGAAAGTATCAGTTTGGGGGCCAAAGTAACGTAATGTTTTATTCATACAAATACATGTTGTATTTCAGTTTTTATTTAGAGGCCCAGTAGCAGAATTTTCTGTATCAATCTGCAGCACAAGTTTCAGAAGTCAAAATTTATTTGTGGCACCAAATGATGTGGAACCAAATTTACAATCATAAAAAATAGCAAACTATGCCTTTTAAAATAGTTGAGATAGAACAATGATACATGCACACAATAAATAAATGTTACAATTATTCGATTTATAAATAAATTAATAAAATCTAAAATTGAACATGCAATTAATGCAAGCTAAGAGAAAATGAAGTGACAAAATTTTTGTAAGGTGGCTAATTAATCTGCAAGCTTCAATATAAATCTGCAGTGCTCGCTGTCGTGTTGCGCGATTTCTCCTACCGGGTTTAGAGCTAATATGTACAAATTACGTGTATTAATAATTACTGTACTCGGGAACAGATTATTAAATAAAAGTTTTAAAAAATTAATGTAAATGAATTCAAACAAAATGAGGTTTAAGATTTTTAAACAATTAATTGCACAACATTTATATATATCAATGAAGTGATTGGTCAAATGGCAAAAAAGAGGAATGTTAAAATTTTTTACAAAAATGTGTGCAAATTATGAAAATGAAACAAATGGAAAATTAAAAGGTAATTTAAACTTAGAAAAGCACAGCATTATTCTTTAAATTATAACTTTCTTTATAATTTAGATAAATTTCTTTGACATTTTATAATGTAAAATTTAAAATGTATATTAAGAGTTAAAATGAGAAATTAATTAAGACTCAGAATTACTACTAGTCAATTTGGCTAGTAGAATTGTTTTTTAACCAACCATTTACAAAATCTTATTAGTTAAATTGTCGTAGTAATATTAAATTTATACATTGTTACATGGACAATAAAAAAAAAGTTAAACTGATTCCTTTATCAAAAATCAACATATCATTATTTTGTTCCATGGCTGATAATTAAATTTTAATCCTTTAATCACTAGTTTTCCTACAGATTAGAAATTGATCTTTGTGAATTAATGTAAAAAATCGTTATTTGTTTGTTCATTTCCTAAATATATATCAACAATAAAATTTTAAAATTTTGATGATAAATTACACCTTATAAACTAAAATAATTATTCATATTGATATTATTAATTCTGAAAATTAATGTTTAATTAATAAATTTTTATTCATTCATTACTACCAGTCAATTTGGCTAGTAGAATATTGTTATTTTAACTAAGCATTTACAAAATCTTATTAGTTAAATTGGCATTGTAATACAGTACAGAACCTCTTATCCGGGAACCAGAAAACGAGGAATTTTTTCGTGAATTTACCGCCATTTTTGAAAAGTTCGCGTTTTTTTTGCCTATTTAGTAAAAATACGATTTTTTTTAAATTACTTAAAAAATACGCATTTTTCCGTTACAAGTAACATATTCAGTTTTTATAAGTCGAACAATTTTGTCTAAAAACGATGTTTTTTTAGGGGAGGGGGGGGGGGCGTCAACTTACTTGCAGATGAAAATTAGAAAAAAAAATCTCCAACGATACTTGAGAAAAATCAGACATTTTCTCTATTTTATTTCAATAATTAAACATGAAAGAAACAAGTAATTAGATTCTTACACATTTATTTTATTGTCTCGTCCATATTCGAAGAGGAATTGCAACAAAAGTCAGACTATACGAAAGTTTGGAAAATTTCTAATACGGCAGATTCGCGAATTATCCACGATAGATGATCGTGTGAAAATTAAACCTCGTTTATTTTTGTTTTATATATTTTTTTATTTATTTAAGAGCTGCAATAAGGTAATAAGAACTTAAAATTGATATTAAGGCAACAATAATTGCAACTGTGAAAGTGAACTCTTTATTAAAAGCGAAGTCGTTTTACACAAGTATGAAATTTGCGCGCTTCTGCGTGTAAACATGCTTCTTACATTTCGTTTCCCTCCTTTTTGAAATCATTTATTACTGTAACAATGATTGATGATCAGATTTTACGAAATTAATAATTTGATAAACAAGATGTCTGATTCGGAAAGAAACGGAAGTGATGATTCGTAAAGTGATGAAAACGAAAATAATGACATTTTGCCAGCTATGTCTAACGATCGTTGCTTTGAATTAACTAAAGAAATTATAGCAGGAATGGGACAAAATTCTTTTATAGACGAAATCACGCACATAAAGGCTGTTCGAAAAATCCAGCAATCGAATTTTCGACCATTTCCCGATAAGCTATTGTTCTGAAACTTTACATATAGCTCAGAACTAAATGACAATGCAATATTCTACCACTTTTATCATGATTTGATGAGTTTCTGAAGTATGTATTTCCAATAAAATAAAATTAAATATGGCGATTAGTTCCGAAAATTGCAACCAAAATTCAGTAGCGGCGCTGTGATCGTATTTCTTTTACTACGATTTTTCGTAAGCTTTTTTTTACAATTATTTTTTCTTTCGTATTTTTTAAAATTTTATTATAATTATTTTTTTTTATCAACATTATTAGCGGGCCAATTCAACAGGCTCGGCGGGCCATAGTTTGTGCATCCCTGTTATACACTTACGGACATGGAAAATAGCGCACCAAGAAGGAATCATCGGATTGAAATGAAATTAACTTCAGTGAATGATAAAGATGAAAGATACACTTGATCAAAAAAACTAAACAATTAGATAGTTACAAAGCCGTCCAGCGTGCTATGCTTAATAGCGCGTCGGACCGCTTTGGGTTGCGATACATGCCGCAATATGGTCCGGCATTGAATAGAAAAGACGTCTGATGTTGCCCTGAGGCAGCCGTGCCCACAAATCTTGAACAACTCTGTCTAAATCATGCAAGGAGTGACGCGACGGCAACTGCCGTTTCAGCTGGTCCCATACATGCTCAATAGGGGAGTTGTCCGGAGAGCGAGCAGGTCATGGAAAGGTCCGAACACATCGTAAGAAGTCCCGTCAATCCGAGCCGTGTGCGGACGAGCGTTATCCTGCTGGTAAATTGCACCCGGTATACCGGTTAAGTATGGAAGCACATGAGGCCGTAGGATTTCATCCACATATCGCTGAGCTGCTAATGTACCACGTACCACCACCAGAGTGGAGCGGCTATCGTAGGCTATGGCCCTCCAGACCATGATACATGCACTGCTGATCTGTATCGCTGAATAGTGAGGGTGGGATTGCATCGCTCACCAGGGTGTCTCCACACACATACACGGTGATCATCTGTCCCCAAAACGAAGTGGCATTTGTCACTAAACACCACACGTCTCCAATATGTGGCGTTCCACGTCGCTCTCGCTTGGCACCACTGTAGTCGGAACCGCCGATGTGACGATGTTAATGGCAGTACACGTAATGTGCGCTGGGTTTGCAGATTCGCTTTCCTGAGGCGTCTAGAAATTGTTCGTGGACAAACAGGAACCCCTACATCTACTTGTACAGTGGAACAGGTCACTGTGGGATCCGTGAGTGCGTGGCGCACGGTCCTTTGATCGTCTTGCGCCGTCGTCGCCCTATTCGCTCCAGACCCGGTATGTCGTGCGTGGCTGTCTTCACGTGTCCACTGCTCCCAACACCTTCTGATAGCACACTCAGAATGATCGACCTGGCCCCCTGGCGAGAAACACGGCGCATCGACCATGCTGCAGTCCTCAGGCCAATGATGAGGCTCACTTAATTGGAAGTATTGTCATCTTCGATGTCTACCTGGCATTCTATACACTTTGGTACACCTTATAGCCTCGATTCATGGTCGTCACGTTTATGAATCTTCCACAATACATCGGTTTATATAGGCCGCGTTTCTTGTTTGAAACGCCAGTGCAGCGTGCATGATAGCCATAAATGTCTATTTTTAAAGGATTTTTCCGATCATTTAATTATATATTATTTTGAAGAAAGTTATCTTTTTTTTTATAATAATTTGCATAATGTGCACGCTCGGATGTAAAATAGTTCTCGGAGCATTCTGCACATGCGTAGGAGTGCCGATTCTGCACATGCGTGGGAGCCCTTTTGGCAGCATAAAAGCTGCGTACAGGAACTCCTAAAGCAGATCCTTTTTCTTACGGCTCTTGCGAGTACTCGCCGTTCTTTTCGTTAGGTTCTTTTAATTTTTATACTCATGTTCATATTTTTTTACTGTTGTTATTTTTCGCCATGTCTCTGACCAAATAAATGTTTATTATAAGTTAAACGGATTCAGTTCCAATTTATTAGAAACGCCCAACACGAAAGGTTATGGGGCCCAGTTAACGCCCTTCCCTTGTGCCAACGAAGCTGGCTGAATATTTTCGTCGGGGAGGCCGACTTTTTATAGATCGGATTTTTGTGATTTTTGCCGAATTCTTTTGTTGGAACTGTGCATTATTTTTGCGTTAAAAGAAAGAAAATGGCCACTCAGACGTTGCAGATTGAGAAATTGAACAATACAAACTACGTTGAGTGGGCTATGAACGTAAAATTTCTGCTTTTGGACAGATATTTTTGGGATATTACTGAAGGAACTGAAAAGGAGCCTGTTAAAAGTGCTGAATCAGAAATTACAGACAAGGAAATAAAGGACTTTAAAGAACGTAAACGAGCGGCCCATTCCATAATTTTTTTTGAATGTAGAACAGAATCTCAGAAAAATAATAGAAAATTGTACGGAGCCCGCGGATTCTTGGAAAAGGCTGAAGACTCGCTTCTATCCAGAAAATCGTTGCGTAAGTATGCAGATGTTTGCAGAACTGAACAACTGTATACCAGAGAAGAATGAAAAGCTGAACTTGTACGCGGCCCGTTTGCAGAGAATATATGACAAGATTAAAGTTGCATATCCGGATTTTCCTGAAGATTGCGTTTCTTTTCAACTCTTGCAAAATTTACCAAAAAATTACGATCATGTGGTACAATCCATCCTTACGAGACCTAATAGCGAGTTTAAATTTGAGAAAATAATCGTCGATCTAATCATTGAAGAAAATCGGCAAAACTTGAGGGAAACTAGCAAAAATGGAGCTGAAGTTCTTTCAATACGGAGCAATATTCACTGTTGGAAGTGCCACCAGTTGGGACACCTGAAGTCAAATTGCCCCAAGTTTACTCAAGAGCCAAGCCAGTTGACTTCTTTCAGCGAAAAAGCCGGACCTAACTTTGAAAATCAGCGACAGCCGAGGAATTTCCGAAATCGCGGAGGTGCGAGCCAACATCGAAATCGCCGGTGGAGTCCTCGAAGGAGATGGAATTCCCGGGACAGGAGAAGGTACCCTTCACCAGCCGAACATTGTGAGTATCAGTCGTTTTTTTTCACTCAAGCAAATAATAGTGAAATGTGGAAAAAATCCTCCGTGTGGCTTTTTGATACCGCAGCGGACCATCATTTCTGTTCCAACCGGAACTGGTTTAGGACATTTGTTCCTGTAAAAGATGTTAAGATGTCTGTAGCTGTTAAAAATCAAACGTTTCCAATTATAGGAAAGGGGGAAATCAAGCTTAAATTTGGAAATAGATATATTGTACTGCGTGATGTAATGTGTTCACCCCGCCTGCGGCGGAATATTTTGTCTGGTCCGAAATTCGACCAAGGGGGTGCCAAATTTCGCGGGGGAGGTGGTTTCGTGGAGATTTCATATAGAAATAACAATGTTCTTTTAAAAGCTCGGTTAAAAAATGGTGTATATGTTGTAAATTCTGAAAAATCTAATCAATTACCTTTAAAATCTAGTCATGTAAATATGAGTACTTTTACTGAAAATAGTCATGTAAATATTGAAACTTGGCATAGGCGATTAGGGCACGTAAATACCGGGTGTATACGTAAAACCGGTGATTTATCTGCTGTAAAAGGATTACCTAAGTTTAAAAATGTTAAAATTACATGTGATAATTGTAAATTGGGTGAGTTTAAACGTGTTAGTTTCAAGCCTATTGAGAAAATAAGATCTAGTCAACCGTTGGAGTTGCTCCATGCAGACGTATGGGGAAAATGCAACGTGGAAGGTAAAAACGGGGAAAGATACTATTTATCAATAATAGATGACTATTCTAGGAGAAGTTCAATTTATCCCATTAAGAGTAAAAATCAAGTGCCGGAAATTTTCAAATATCACATAATTAGGGCAGAAAAGTTTCTCGGGAAATCAGTAAAAGCTATAAGAACAGATAATGGGACCGAATTTGTGAATCATGAACTAGATAGTTTTTGTAAAGAAAAGGGGATAAGACACGAATTGACGAATATTTATAGCCCAGAGCAAAACGGAATTGCTGAGAATTTCAATCGTACAGTTGCTGATAACACCAGGGTAATTTTGGAGGAGAGCGGTTTGCCACAAGAATTTTGGCCAGAAGCAATGCTCTATTTTACTTACACCTGGAACAGAGTCTGCCATTCGAAGCAGGAGAAAACACCGTTTGAACTATATGGGGGACGAAAACCATCTGTACGGCATTTAAGACCGTTTGGTACGGTAACTTTCGTAGGAATCCCAAAGCAACTAAGAAACAAACTTGATTTAAAAGCTCAAAAGGGTATTCTAATAGGACATGCATTTAAAAGGAAAGGCTACCGAATATATATTCCCGAAAGTAACAAAATTATCGAAGCCATAAATGTTTCATTCAAAGAAAACTCTTTCTTCAAAAACGAATTCCAAACCGAATCATGCGAAAAAGATAAAAGCACCCTTTTCTGGCCTCTCGCGGAAAACCCAGCAGAGTCAGAAAGCGATTCGGATCTTGAGAAAGAACAAATTTTATCTTCGTCAGATTCCGACGCAACAGACGCTGAGGAGGGGGTATCAGAAAGTGAATCGGATTCAGAAAGTGATAGGAAACCTTTGCGAGAAGTTTCATGTACTCGAAAAGTGGTTCCTAGGAAGGATGGTTCTAGGGTGGATGTTTATTATTTTGAAGAAGGTAAAAATAAAAGACTTAGATCGCGGTACGATGTGCAAAAGTATTGTGAAAGAGATAATATAACATATGATCCCGAAACATTTAATTTCAGAGCTAAAAAGGAATCAAGAGGGGGAACTTCTAATCAGCCTTCATGTTCTAGTGTAAAGGGAAATTTTTCATGACTAGACGGGGACATTAAGATTCCGGAAACTTTTAAGCAAGTTTTAAAATAAATTGAAAAGGACAATTGGTGAAAAGCCATGGAAACAGAATATAAGATTATGCGAGAAAGAAATGCCTGGGCATTAGCTAAACTACCGGAAAATAAAAATATATCTCCTATCGGTTCGAGATGGGTATATACAATAAAGAAAGGCGAACTTTTGAGTTTTAAAGCCACACTCGTAGCTCAAGGTTATACTCAAGTACGGGGTCTTAACTATGAAGAAACTTTCAGCCCCGTAGTTAATTTTGCGGTAATACGCTTTTACTTTGCTGGTAGTTTTCGGAAAATGGCTTAATGTTCAGTGTGATATCAAAAGCGCGTATCTTTATGCCCCGATAGATGAAGTTATTTTTATGAAACAACCCCAGGGATTCTCAGTAAAAGGAAAAGAAAATTATTTTTGTAAACTAAATAAAGCTCTTTATGGGTTGCACCAAAGTGGTCGTCTTTGGTTTTACGAATTGGATGAAGTTTTGCTTCAATGTGGTTTTAACAAATTTTTATCTTGTAATTGTGTTTATTTCAATTCTATGGTTGCAAGGGCGTAACCAGGGGGGAGTTTTGGGGGTTCAACCCCCCCCCCCCCCATTGGGTGCTTAGTTATTTATTCATTTTTTTCCCTCGACTTGGTGGAAATTATGTCAAGTTAATCGGGTTGTGGGCTTGGAAAATTATTTTTTTTTTTTACTTCGTGTGAACAACATAGGAGACAAGCTGTGGAATTCCCCTCATCTCTTTCCTCGGACAAAATCGTGGAGATGGACGTTGAAGGAGAAGAACGGGCAAGACTCTCGGGGCCTGGAGCACGGTCCACCACTAGTTCACGTTCGTGAGAAACTGAAACAGAGAGTCACGTGATAAGGGGGGATGCATCTGTCAATCGTTATTTAGGGGCGAGTCTGCCAAAGTTGAACTGGAGTTTCTCGGAATTGGTGGAGGGGTTGAAACTTCTTTCGGTTCTAAAGTTCCGAGAAAAGCGAGGGATGTAAACTTGCTGGGAAGGGGGGGTTAGGACGCAACGGAATAGCATTTTGTATCTATAGCTTGAAAGAAAATCGCAAAATAGTTACAGATGTGCAATTTCTTTCTTTTCTTTTTTTTCTTTTTTACCAATGTGCTGTGAGAGCCATGTGCTTCAGTTTCTGCAGTTGAAAAATTCAGATTCATGCATCACTCATTTAGTATCAAAATGCGTAGCATTTTCCTTCCCTAACTTACCTTTTCAGTTTAATAACAGTAATATTAAAGGATTATAAACATAATTTTAAGTGACTTCTGCCATAGGCGTAATCAGGGGAGGGTTTTGGGGATTCAACCCCCCCCCCCCTATTTTGTATTTAGTTATTTAGGCACATTTATTAGGCACATAAAAAAAATTCTGGCTACGCCTTGCAAAGCACATATCTATTTTTTCCCTAAGAAAAATAAACACATATGGATATGATTTTATTTCCTCTTTCTAAAGGGTTGTGATCATGACCAAAGTACGTAGCTCATATTACAGAGGACTTTTCCTCTGGTTATAATCAACCCCCTTATTGAAATTGTGATAAGGGGGGATAACAAGAAGTGTGACATTACACATTTTGATTTCTATAAAAACGTGTAAAAAAACCAGCAGATTAAACTTATTTTTGATGATTTTTTACTTTCATAATTTGAATTTAAAGTTTCATTGATTTCATTTTATATTGAAAATACGGATGCTTATTAAGGTTTGAAGTCACTTCTAGTTAAAATTTTAAAAGAAACTCTTCTTAGGTATTTACTTTTAAAATAAATAAGTGCGGGTCATTTTTCAGAAGTCAATTAATTATTTTTCACTATTATGCACTAATTATCTTTTTTCTATTTTAACCTTAATCTAATTTTATACTAATTAAGTCCACGTGTAATCATTTATTGTTATGCTCACAAATGTCGTTAAAAGTTAAAAAATAAAATTAAAAATTTGATTCTTTAACGTAAGTACTTTATTTCTGAACTGCAACACTGCAAGTACATGTGTTCATGTAATATAGCGTGGCACGTGGCAAAGGGGATAGGAGTGTGTTGGAGAGTGTCATTTTGTGACAAAAGGGGGGGGGGTAGGGGGCTCAAATATATGGAAAGAAAGTGTGACACTGTTTATGAATCGGCCCATAGAGCGTTTATAATAACATTGCGAAGGTGAAAAATACCGTGACAAAATTACACTTTTACTTAGCCTAATCATAAATGTACATTGAACAAAAAAGATCTGAATTGATTGGTTCTCATGGGCTGCAATAGTGGCACAACTCAAAAAAACACGCGTTTCGGACTAAGAACAGATTGTAAATATGAAAGTACACATTCTTTTCAGCAGCAATACTAGCACAACTCATAATTCAATATTAGGCCTTGAGATGTCTTAAAAGCGTAATTTCTCTGTTCTTTCTTTCTTTAAAAATTGTGATCTGATTTTTTTCGCCGATGGGGGGGGGGGGGGAGTTGACTTGCTCCGAGGGGGTAGTCCCCCCCGAGAGATGCCTGAAAAAAACACGGAGTATATCTGTAATGACAAGTATTTATGACTAGTAAATTTTGAACTCTTGTGCACTGCTTATTGGTGTTTAGTCTGTACATTTTTAGGGTGACCCCCCCCCCCCTTTCCCCAACCCTAGTTACGCCTATGGTATTACTTGTATATGTAGACGACATTGTCATTTTTGGAAGAGAAGAAAAGGATATAAATAGTGCGATAAATTTACTTTGTAAATACTTTGACCTCAAAATTCTCGGAAAGACTAAGAAATTACTAGGAGTCGAATTTGACGAGAGAGGGGAGGATTTGAGATTGCATCAACTCGATTATATTCAAGAAGTATGCGATATATTTTGCAATTTTAAAATTCCTATAACATCTCTACCAATAAGTAAAGGCATTATTTATTCTAAGGACAATTGTCCAAAAACCGAAAATGAAATTTCAGAAATGTCAAAATACCCATACAGAAATCTGTTGGTTGCCTAGCTTTTATTGCGAACAGAACGCGGCCTGATATTGCGTATGCCGTGAACATTTTTAGCCAATTCCAGAATAATCCAGGCATTGTTCACTGGAACGGCCTTTTAAAATTGTTAGGATATGTTTCGCATACTAGAGAACTGAAATTAAACTTAAAATGCAACAAAATTCAAATTATAACTTTCTCTGATGCTGACTACGCGTCAAACCGAGATGATAGGACTTCGCTAGGTGGTCAACTCGTATTGCTAGATAACGCGCCCATAGAGTGGCGTACTTTTAAGGAAAGATCTGTCAGCCTTTCTACTATGGAAGCAGAGTTTATCGCGATGGCTGAATCAGCAAAAGAACTAGTATGGTTTGACAGAATAGTTAACGAATGCATCGAAAATAGAATTTTTGAAAAAGGTAAAATTAAATCTATCCTTTATGTAGATAACCAGGCCACGTTAGATTTTGTTAAGTCTCCAATAGAAAATCATCGAAGTAAATACATTGACGTAAAATTATTTTTTGTTCGCGATCTAGTTTATAAGAATATTTTCAGTGTGAGCCATGTTAGCAGTAAGGAGAATATGGCTGATATCTTCACGAAACCACTTTCCAGTCAGGAATTGCAAATTTTTGTAGAAATTTTTTTTGTATAAGATTCAACTTAGGAACTTGTGTTCTCTTTTTTTTCTGTAAAACCAATGTATCATGAGAGGTTTATATTTTTGTAAATTTAAAGTATTATATTAATGCAACTATATTAATTTTAAACTAAATATTTTTTTCGTATAAAAATATTTTAAATAACTTTTTATTGTAACTTATACAGCATGAATAATCTTGTACAATGTATAACAGTGCTCTATTCTCTAGTCATATTTTTAAATTTGGCTGCTATAATAAGTGTTAATCATTTTTTTAAAAGGGAAATTGATAAATTGCAAAAGAGCTTATTTTTCTTTGTTAAAATGTTCACTATATTAATACTGTTTGCAACTTAAGATTATATAGATTATTTTTGATGCTGATTTGAACAGTGTACTTGCATTTTGTTTTTGGTGTTTCAGATTTATCTGATGTTATGAAGAGATATTAGAAGATTACAGAAAGTGTAAGACATTTTATGAAGATTGGTATTTGGAACTGCTGTTTTTGAAAAAAAAAAAAAGTGTTATCTTTTGAAGAATTGAAGTCTTGTAAGAAGAATCATGGACTTGAGTGTCATGGAGTGGAACTTTTGTGACTGTAAAATGTTTTTCAACTGTATATGTGTTTGTTTTTCAGATTGCTTCTAAAAAATAAAAAAAAATATGTATCATCTCGTGGAAATTAGGGCAATATCTGATAGAGGTTTTGTATGTTTGTTAAATTAAAAATTGTTTGTAGAAAGGAAATTGTGACTAACCTAAGGCTAAAATTTTTTTTATAAGTTATTTTTTTTTTTTAGGTTGAGTTAATTTAAAATTTTTTTTAATCTTTAAATGATAAGAGGGGAGGCCGTGATAGCCATAAATGTCTATTTTTAAAGGATTTTTCTTAACTTTCTTCAAAATAATATCCCAGCAAGCAAAATATGCTGCCACAATATTGCATAAAGGTTGATATATCAGCATGGATAATCTTGCATACATACTGCCTCAACATTGTTATGTTACTCCATTTATACTGCCTGCAGGCTGCCACAAGATTGACTGTCAAGGTGTATGCAGTGTAATGTCAGTGTAAAATCAAGGTGCCTTATTTTTGCAATATTGCATTCACCTTGTCCCCGACAGTAAATACTGATATGACAGTATAAAAGCAAGGTGCCTTACTTTCGGAATATTGCATTCATCTTGTCACCGACAGTATACGCTGATATGACAGTGCTTTGTCAGTATAAAAATCAAGGTGTCTTATTTTTGCAATATTGCATTCACCTGGCCACCGACAGTATATACTGACATGACAGTATAAAATCAAGGTGCCTTTTTTTTAAATATTGCATTGTTCTCATTTTATTCGACACGTGATTTACACTAGACCATCATGCCGCATTTGCGTTATGCTTCCATTCTTTTTTCATAGTCTTCTCAGTAGATAACCACACATCTACTGTCCTGGGTTACATTAATAAATGAGATAATGCATACATAATTACTGAAAATAATATTTCCCTACACTACTCTTTATTGTTGAACAACCAACAAACGAGAAACCACGTGTGAGTGTGAGGAGAGACACGCCGCCGATTGGAACGATGGGCAAAATTCTTTCTACCCCAACGCATGCGCAGCTCAACAGCTTTCCATTGGCTGTTACTTACCCTGACGACAACAGCATTGAATCAATGTTGATTTGAACTATTTTTTGTAATATTGATGCAGATAACACTTATACAGTGTTGATGATGTAATATAATATCAATATTGTTATTTAAAGGTAATTACCATGTTGCATACATGCTGTTATTGCAGTATTGTTATATCAACATTTATGCAACCTTTCAACAATATTTAAGAAGTTCATATTGAAGCTGTCAGTATATTACCAAGGTCTATCAAGGTTGTTGCAAGATGTTTTGCTAATAGGGATATAATTAAATGATATCTTTTTTTATAATAATTTGCATAATGTGCACGCTCGGATGTAAAATAGTTCTCGGAGCATTCTGCACATGCGTAGGAGTGCCGATTCTGCACATGCGTGGGAGCCCTTTAGGCAGCATAAAAGCTTGCGTACAGGAACTCCTAAAGCAGATCCTTTTTCTTACGACTCTTGTGAGCACTCGCCGTTCTTTTCGTTATGTTCCTTTAATTTTGATACTCATGTTCATATTTTTTTACTGTTGTTATTTTTCGCCATGTCTCTGACCAAATAAATGTTTATTATAAGTTAAACGGATTCAGTTCCAATTTATTAGAAACGCCCAACAGTGCATGCACGCGCGCATACGCACTAAACTTACATCATTTGTATACCGGACGTCACTCTACTAATTTGCATAGTTTCGAAGTAGTAGCTCGCTTCCTTCTAGGTGCGCTATTTTCAATGTCCGTGAGTGTATATAGATACTGTGTTAACAGGTAAGGAAAATTTAAATGAGACTGTTTGGTGTAGAGACGTTACGATTGACTTTAAGCTAGACACTGGAGCAATTACCTTTGTTGTTGTTGCTTATGCCACTTGGATATCCAAGCTCCTGTCGCAGAGCCACCTGGAATTGAGGCGCCTTCCGTTTCAATATGAGCACCAACGGTGGAAGTAAATAATGTACTTAGAGGACACCAGATGGCACCACCATAAATACGCCACTTTCCTTTTTAGACCTATGTGTGAAGGGAAGGGAAAATCTCTACCCACCGGTACTCTTGGGACCTCAGGGTTCATTGATTTTACCTGCACGTATCCCCAAGTGTACATAGTGGGTCTTCAGAGGCCCGGGTATCGAACCCGAGATCCTCCAATCCAAAGCTTGATATCGCTACCACGGCCCTTATGTCACCTTTACACATATATAATAATTTGAAATTTCTTGAAAAATTTAAATTAAGTAAAACTAAAGTTGTCCTCATATCTTACGGTAACTATAAGCTTAAGCCAGAAGGCAAGTTTATTTTGCTTAACACTAGATTCACCAGGCAGTTTTCAACCATTTCTAAACTTTCATTTTACAGCAAATTGCTACTAATTATAATAAGACTTTCAATCACATTAACTTGTCCTACTTACCGTGTATTAATAAAAGCCAATGCAATTGAAAGTTGCAGTATAATTAGTAACAAATTATGCAAAATGGAATCTTCGAAACAGTCAAAATGACTGGTCTGGAAAATCTAGTGTTAACTGAGAAATGTTAAATTGAATTTTATTATTGTTGATGTTGCTTCTAAACCAATATTAGGGTTAAATGCCTGCAAACTGTTAAATTTGATAAAAGGAGTTGATAATGTTGAAATTTTTTGTAAAGATGATATATTAACTAAATATCATGAGGTATTTACAGGTCTTCCTATTTTCTCGCATACATCCAACTTCAAATTTATAATCTAGCTATCTCTCTCTTTATCATTTGGCTTTAGTTCTTAATTACTTCAAATATTTCTTTTTCAACGGTTAATACATATTCATTCACTCATTAATTCACTTGTTCAGTCATTCATACACTCCCCAAGCTATAATTACTGAATTAAAAGAAACTATAGCTGACTTAGAATCTAGAGGCGTAATAGGTGAATTACTGACTGAGTAAATAGCTTAATTGTTGTTGAAAAACGTAATGGGAGGTTCCATATTTGTTTAGATCCGTGAAATTTGAACAAAGCTGTAAAGAAAACTGTTATATATCACTTATAGAAATGAACAGTGTCATCTACAAAATGGACATTTTTCAAGAGAGGCGTTTGAATGTTTTACAATTTGTTTTATTTAATTGCTTTATTTGTTTCAATGAATATTATAATCAATTTTGTTCAGAAAATAGTTATTGTTCTAGTTTTCTCTCACATTATGGATGTTAATGATGTCAAAAAATTAAAGGTAACTATAAAAAGTAGTTATTACAGTATTGCACCAAAAAAAAATAAATTTGGCCTCTAGCCTTAATTTTTGTACATTTTCTCACAACAGTGTTCCCAATATAAAGAGCGCAAAAATCTGAACATTTTGATATAAAAACCAAAGAAAAAGATTTTTTGCAGATATGACACTGTTCGATCATATCATAAGCGATATATTGAACTTGAACTGTTATTTTATAATCAATATTGTAATTATCTAATATTGTATTCTTGTTGTTGGCAGCAGCAGTTCTATATATATATAGCTATGTCTAAAATTATAGGAGTTACAATTCAAAAATCTTATAGATATACTTTGCTTTTGCTAGGGTGGCAGAATTCAAATGACCTGTTACCAGTCACAAACTCTTATAGAAGATGGTAATATGGAGTAGGTAGAATTTTTCTTAGTTCAATATCTTTTTGCATTACTGAAATGTTTTTGTTACAAAAAAATCTATGCAGCAGGATCTAATTTCTAAAATGACTTATTTCATGATGAAAAATTTGACTGTGGGTAGACTTTTGTTAACCTTTTGACTACGGGAGACCGATAAAGAATTTAATGCAACTTTATCACGATCTTTCTGCTATTATATATTAGTTAATAGACACATTAGTGGTGTATTTTTGCTGTAAAACAAAATTTATACTAGTATAGGTATTGTACTTGTCAGAATATCATATTTATACTAATAATATTAGAGGGAAAAGTGAATTTTCTCTGGGCTTACTCTTGTATCAGCCCCATAGTGAAAAGATTAATAACCATTTTACATAAAATTTCCAAGCCGCACATTTTTGTCTTTTTAACTAAAATTTGTTTACATACATTTGCATCATTTTCGTCGCAGGCTCATAATTGCACCAGCATGGCCCTCATTTCAGAATTTTCCGGGGGGGGGGAGGTATATTTTCCATGCATATTATAGATAAAAACAACAAAATGCATAAAAACATGTATAAATTAAATGCATTTCTAAAAGTCAGGGTGGGTCATTGGTCCCCCCTGATCCTCCAAATGATGGGCCTGTGCCAACACCTGAAGAAAAAAACCTCTATACAGCCTCACGAAGTAGTGAGTCCCTTCTCTTCAGAGGTTGTACTCCATTGTGTCTGTTGCACTGGCTTGCATTAATCAGCTTGCTTATGCAATCAAACCTCTAAGTATAACTCACTGAAGGATCCAACGAGTGCTGATATTTAGGAAGAAATATATTTTATTCTAGTAAAAATTAATATTTTAAAACTTTCAATAGTGTAAGAATTTAGTGTAACAAATGATTATATTTTTATAATCATTTGAAATGCGTAAAAGATGTGTACTTGACGTAAGTTTCCAAATTGGAGGGTTTTTTTTTTTTTAAATTTTGACCTAATTAAATATTTTTACCTATGTAACTATTTTATTCATTGCTACAATAAGTATTTTTTCTAAACATAAACAAATATTCTTTTTTTTTTTGTTACTATTATTAATATTATTTTGGAACAAAAAAAGCTTTTGTGATATAAGGAATCAACCACTATGTTCTACTATACTATTGATGAGCAATTTTTTAAAATTTACTTAATATTGCTCACATGGTCTTTGGTCATGAATTTTTGTTCCAAGTTACCCGGTCTACACTAGTTTTGCCATTTCATAAAGCACTTATTTTGAAAAGAGCAAATTCCATCAAATGATATCAATTACTCCATTTACACTCAAAACATTTTTTTAAACTTTCAACTTCTTTTTTAAGTGATTTAATTCCAATTCTAACATATGTAGCTGGTTATTGGGCTTGTGCAATTTTGAAAAAGTTTAATGTTGTATTGCAATCCATTTCATTCTATTACTAATATAAAATTACTCTCTCTAAATAAGATTTTTTTCAGTAAAAGCCACGCATTTTTACTTCAAGTATCCGTAAATACATTAAAAACAGGGAGACATTGGAGAATGGCCACACTGAAGGCAAATTAAAGAATTATTATTTCTGCTTTGATCAGCATTTCCTTAAAAATTGCGCATGCTACAGAGCTTATCCACAAAATAATTGAAAAATAAAAACTGAATAATTTTAATGTAACTTATAGAAAAAATTAACACAGGTAATGCATTGTAAAAACTACATTTATGGACAAAATAATGTTGAGAATACATTTAAAATAGAACATTTTGCTGGAAGCAAAAATATTTTTTTTGTCAGTCATCAGTTTTAAATGAAATTATTTTAACGCTGAGAGTTCAAACTCCACAGAAAATTTTCTTCCATTATTTACTCTTAAATATGTTGTCTTGACTAATAATGTCATTTAAGTTTCATTTTTAAAGCCTTTGTACAAATACAAATACAAAAGTGACGACCAGCAACAGGCTCAGGGCCCAACTAGGCTGGTCCTAGTTAATTTAGCAGTCCCCAATGAACATCAACAGCTTTCTTAAAAGTTTTTACCCCACTGCAATAAACAATCGCTTCCGGTAAACTATTCCAACTGCCTACAACCCTATTGAAGTAGTAATTTTTCCTAATTTCAAGATTAGCCTGAGACTTGAAAAGCTTAAAACAATGACCTCTGGTTCTACTTTCAGCACATAGCTGTAGTCCATTAACATTTCCCATTTTAATGAATTTAAACAACTGAATCATGTCCCCTCTGACTCTCCTTTGCTCAAGACTATACATATTGAGCCTTTTAAGCCTAACCTCATAATCTAAGTCTGAAAGACCACTTAACAATCTTGTAGCCCTCCTTTGAACCCTTTCCACTAAGGTAATATCCTTTTTTAGGTGAGAGACCAAAACTGAACAGCGTACTCTAAATGAGGTCTTACTAAAGTTCTGTATAATGGCAATGCAACTTCCTTAGACCTGTTCGGAATAGCCTTATTGATAAACCCAGGCATCCTGCTAGCTTTGTTACTTACTATGCTACACTGCTGACTGGACTTGAAGTCACGACTAATCAATACTCCTAGATCAAAAACTGCTTCTGCTTCCCTAATGACGGAATCTTGTAAATAATAGGTTGCATGTTTATTCCCATGACCAAAATGAAGCACTTGACATTTCCCAATATTAAAAGACATACACCCCACTTAATTGCCCACCTAGAAATTTGATTTAAATCCTCTTGAAACTGATTGACTTGTTCCTCCGTGTCCACAATTCCCATGATTTTGACATCATCAGCAAAAATATTGATGTTCCCAGAAATACTCTGACAAATATCATTAATAAAAATAATAAACAATATAGGCCCTAAAACTGAACCTTGTGGAACACCACTCAAAATATCAATCCACTGAGAATAATTGCCCTTCACTACTACTCTCTGTTTCCTCCCAGTCAGCCAATTTTTAATCCAAATTAAAGTTTTTCCACCAATACCAATATAAGCAAGTTTGCTAAGAGCTTCATGCGGTACTTTATCGAACGCTTTCTGAAAGTCAATGTAAACAACATCTACTCACTTTATATTATCTAATGTCATGGTAACCTTGTCATAGAAATGCAATAAATTAGTTGTACAGGACCTACCCTTCCTAAAACCATACTGAAAACTAGTTAACACTCCATTTGCCTCCAGGAAATTCACTATTTTGATTTTGATCAGCCTTTCAAAAATTTTACGAAGACCTGAAGTAAGACTCACAGGCCTATAATTTCCTGCCTTAGCTTCAGACCTTTTCTTGAAGAGCGGCATTATGTTTGCCAGCTTCCAATCCGCTAGCTCAGTCCCCGAGTTATATGAAGATCTGAAAATAGTCAAGACAACATCCACTAATTCCTCTGCACATTCTACTAAAATTTTTGGATAAAAATTATCAGGTCCTTTAGCCTTATTTGCTTTAATCTTTTTCAAATGAAACAATACATCATCCCTAGAAAATACAAAATCCTCAAGCTGTGTATTAGCTTGCGTCTCACTTATGTCAACTCTTGAGATACAGTCTCTGTTAAATACACTGGAAAAAAAATTATTTAGGATATCAACAATATCCTCCTCATTTTGAATCAAGTTCCCGTTCTCATTCACTAAAGGGCCTACCTGAGTATTATGAGCTTTCCCTGAATTAGCATAAGCAAAAAATTACTTAGGATTCCTTTTAATGTTATCTGCAAGCTTTTGCTCCAATTCCCTTTTCTTATTCCGTACCAAATACTTGAAAGTACGTCTAGCTTCACAAGATAGAATCTAGTCAGCATGGCACCCAGTCTCTTTAAGTCGCCGAAAAGTGGCCTGCTTATAACCAAGAGCTTCTTTCACCTCACCAAAGAACCACATAAGCCAAATTTCTGTGAAATCCCCTTTTTTCTAAAAGGAACATAATCCATCACTGTTTTCTCCAATTTCCCCATAAACTCATTCCACTGAAGATTAGCTTCACTATTCTCCAACCCAGAAGAAAAAAAACCTCTTTCAAACCCTGCCTAAGTGCAACATAATCAACATTCCTGAAGTTAGGTACAAATCTGGAATTTTCACCTTTGTGAGCATCGAAGCTGTTCCAAAACCTAATAGTATTGTGGTCACTATCTCCAATATATTCCCCTATACGCAACCCCTGAATAGAACTTCCGACATCACAAAAAAACTGGATTCAAACTAGCACCATTCCTAGTCCCCTGGGTAACAATTTGATCCAAAAAACAGTCACCAATCACTTTCAGGAAATCTTCTTCCCTACCATTGTTAGTGTAAAAACCATTCCAGTCCATGCCCGGGAAATTGAAATCCCCCATTATGATGACCGAGCCCTTACCAGACATGTCCCTAATAACACTATACATCTCCTCGTCTTGATCCTGACTAACATTAGGCGGCCTGTAAACATTCCCCAAACGCAACTTCTTACCCTTTTTGCTCAGCAACTCCACCCAGACCATTTCAATATCCTTAGGCTTATTATTAATGACCAATTCATTGCGAATAAAAGTGTCCTTAATATAGAATAAAACCCCTCCACCTTTCTTACCCAGCCTGTCTTACCTAAACAAATTATATCCAGCAATGCTCACTAAATCCTTGTCATCATCAGTAATCCATATTTCCGTAATTCCAATAATATCCAACTCCTCACCTGCGATAACAGTTTTTAACTCATCCATCTTATTCCTGATACTGTGAGCTTCCTGATTACTAATCAGGTGAGCTGTGAGTATTCCTGATTAGTATATAGAATCCTGAGCATGCCCATTTTGCTTGTCTTAAACATTTTATAATGCCTCAAATCACTACTATTAGTGTTACTATTGCTTAATATTTTACCCTCATTTTTAAAACCTCCAGAACAGAAGTCAACACCATGACATTCTCCAATCCCCCCATCCAAAATTAGTTTTTTGAATCCGTAGCCTCCAAAACCATATCACTAACCTTAACGACCCCCCTAGAACTAAGATGCAGACCAGCCCTAACAATCCAATCACGTTGACAACAACTCCAAACATCAATGAACCTGATGGAATGCTTTTCGCAAAGTTTCTTAAGGACCTAGTCCGCTGATTTAACCAGGCCCTATACACCCCATACCTGGGAAGCAAACCAACTACCTGGACATTTGTCGAAAAGTTGGTTACTCTATCCAACAGGCTTTCCCAATTCTCAACGAACTCTTTATTTGTGCTGTTACCAACGTCGTTAGTGCCCACCCACACAGTAACCGAATCTCCCTGTTTAAACATTCCCTCTTTTTCTATAACCTTATTAACATCCTTCACCCTAGCCCCCGGTGAACAGCACCTAGCCACCTTGCGCCTCGTTCTAAAGCAAATAGGCAAAATAATACACAACTTGACAAATTTAAGCTACTACACTGATTAATAATACAAATCACGTAGAAAAATGCAAATAACTTGAATTTAAACACAAATAACTACAGTAAACAACAAAATTGGCTGTTCCCCAAGACTTACAAAATACAAACAATCACCACATGATTAGGCTTAACTGAAAAAACTGAATAACACCCCAAAAAAGCAAATAAAAAGAGTTTCAGTCACACAAAATTAAAACATACTTAACTAAATAATAAATTGCAACAAATATACAAATAATTAAACAGAAAATAACCAAAAATATATAAAAGATACTCAATTGGAGCAGGAGCAGAAACACCACCATGCAACACTTGACCCTCTGGTGGACAATTTTGGATGTAAATCCCTTAATTTTCAGTGTAAATACCTAGACAGTTACTGCAGATCATAATCAGGGTGTCTACCAAGATAATACCTTAATAATCTTAGTCAAGATTTTTGTTTATACATGCAAGTATAATATTTCTTGCTTTGTTAATTTCAGACATAAGATTAAAACCAAAGGAAAAATGATGATTTTCTCATATGGAAACTGAACTAATCTTTGTTTTAAAAGACTAAGTAATACAGAGTAGAATATTTTAGTATCTTAGTTACCTATCAAAAATATTGCCGGTAAAATATTTAAAATTCTAGTTGTTTATTGTAGCCAACACATATTTTAAAAACTAAATGTTAGTTATTTGAATGCAATAAAATAATTTCCACATGGAAATAATAATACTATTGCATAGATATGCATAATAAATAACTATCTTTTTTTTTAAGCGAAAGATTTCCTGTCTAGATTCAAAACTACACCAATTGTGAATGCTACTGAGTGACGAGTGTCACTTAGTAGTTACGGACACTGCGCAACAGTTTCAGTCTGGAAGCTTTCTTCTCCAGGGGGTGTTGCCTGTGCACTTGTGACCAAAAAAAAACCTTCCTGTTGATATTGTACATACTTCTGCAAATCTGCACTCATGGCTTCGATCTTAAATGGGTTATCACAAATAGACTATGCTGCACCTGTACAGGAAATAATTGACATTTTAATTGATGTCCAGTTGCATCTTTGTTGATGTACTATTAAGGTTTTTCACGTGACCAGCAAAACTGGGAATAATCGAGGAAGTTTTGCTAACTGGGGGGGGGGGGGGGGGGAGATTTTGCAGAGAACCTCAAATTTTAAATTAGTTCTGTTTTTGATGAATTGCTTAAAGAGAGACCTTGTTCTTCATAGAATATATTGATAACTGAAGTTACTTTTCCTGAATATTGATCAATCTATCATGACAGATAACATTTTCAGTAACAAAAGGCTGTTTTGTAGTTTATACAGTGAGAGTTACACTCTAAGTGTTGTGACTTTTAAAATATTGTATTAGGTCTAGAATTCATAAAAAATATGAGATTAAATTCTGTGAGAACTGTTAATTAATTTTATTTCACTTAAGTCGTGACCAACACTAAGATGCCGAATGTTACAGATTCTCCGTAGTATCTACGGAAAAATACAAAAATTTAAAGTTGACTACAAATTACGGAAAGCGCTATTTTTCTATGGAAAGTACAATATTTTAGCCAAATTCAACTTTTCGTGCTTGGCGCGCATATAAAAAAAAAGTTTCACTAATAGTCGCCAAAACGAGCGCTTCCTGACGATTCGTGGTAGTTTGGAGCTGCGAACAATAGGAGATTGGCGACGGCAGAAAGCTCAAAATTCCGGTTCTAACTGGAATTTCTCCCCACGCGGAGCAATATTTACAGCAACCCTGTTCTATTCGGCGAGAGAGTTCGGGGTTTTTTGCTTACACTTGCGCATGGACACCTGCTTTTATTAGCAGTTGCTTATTGCATTCTTCGTTGCGTACGTCGTGTGCTCGATTAGTTATTAATAATTTGGTCCTAAATTAATTAACGAATTCAGTTAGAAATTAAATTTGTATTTTATATTAAAAAATTATCTTATTGGGTGGAAACACAACCGGGAAATCAGGGAATTCTCCGGAGTTTCATCTGCGAAATTTCCTTTCGTTGCGCGTTGTGAGATTGATTGCCGATTTCCCATTGGTTGAAAGCGTTCTTTCTCCGATTAAGCAACAAAAGGTCATTTTTTATTTTGTGTTTGAGTTAAGAAGACATTGCAATCTTACGTAAAAAAAAACGCGTGTCGGCGTTTGTTTTCGAGAATCCGCCATTTTTGGTCGTGTTCAGAGAGAATGAACAAATTTAATCTGAATTATTTTGTTATTGAAAGCTGAAAAAAAATGAATTGTAATTTGAATGATTGAATGAATTATGCTTTATTGTTAAGATGCTTGAAGAATATTGAAAAATCCAAATAATATTGTCGAATTAAAAGAATAGTAATTAATTCTAACCTTATGAAATATGTTATGCACACAGACAGATGGACCTAGGAAGTTTTGTTTGAAACAGTAGTTGTAATTGCGACTTATTTCATTTTTACAACACTTCCTAACATAGTAAAATCAATGACTTTTTTTGAAAAAAAAAAAATCACTTGATTTAAATCAACGAACCCTGCTCCTCCCCGCGAGTGATGATTTAGAATTTTTTCAAAACTGTCTCTTTACTCGATACAAAAACAATATGCATCTTAAGAAAATAAAGTAATATAAGCATAAAGTAACGATGGGGGGGGGGATGATCTTTATTCTTAAAAAAAAATTGATTTAAAACTCTCAGCAGTTGCAGATTATATAACTTAGAAAATTATGTTATTTTCTCTTTCACTGAAAAAGAAAAGGAATTGCACAAAGTTCAGTTGGAAAAGTAGTTGAAAAGTCACCCCACCCCCTAAATATTTTTTCTGGTTTCACCAATGTGATACTGTCATTACACATGACAATGACTCACAATTTAACATCAGGGAAATTTTTGGGGCCCAATCAGGGAGTTATCAGGGGTTTTTTTTTTGGATTATGTTTCCACCATGGTTCAGCTGAGGCAAATTTGGCTTTAGGTTAAATATTGAGTAGTTTTTGCATCCGCTTACTATAAACTACTGATACGTGCTGAAAACTACTGAAAATTGTTCAGGCTACTACTGGAAACTTTTAGATTAGAGTGGCATCTCTGAGTGAAAAAAAAATTACGTAAGGTCACTTGTGTAAGGCTATGATTAAAGTAATGATTTTAAAGTTTTTTTTCTATGATTTCTAGACGAAATACAATCTTACAAAAGTCAAAACAACTTTTAATGTGCCATTCTCACTGTAAAAGCTATAAAAATAACTGCTCTTCTTCACCGAAAATTTGTTAGTCATGATGGAAAGACCCAATCCAGGGCCCGACTAACAAGTTTTCCTGCCCAGGGCACCGTCAACTTTTCCTGCCCCCTCGGAATGGTTCATTTGCATGTGTGCGTGTATTACGGTCGACGTGAAATTGGTTATTATTAAGAATAACCTCTTATTATGAAGAATTGCCAGCGGTTATTATTAATTACACTGATTATTTTACGTTATAATTTTTTTAAAAAGGAATTTAAATGATATTCTGGAAAAATTTCTTGCCCCTTAGAAAGTTCCTGCCCAGGGCACGGGCCCTGGGTGCCCGTGCGATAATCAGGGCCTGCCCATATCCGATGCTGATAAATGAGTCTAGTGTCAATGCAGGGGGCAACCACACTGTGCTGTTATGAGTTTGGTCTGATATGCCAAGAAGGCCATTTTCTCTGAAATTTCAATGCTGCCCCGCATTGCACTTCTGGATAAAACTTTTTGCTCTGTGAGTGTATTTATAACACACTTGTAGCATTTGATTATCAATTTCCTCCCTCACCCACCATTTATTTATTTTATTATTATTAATATATTCTGGTCTCACTATCACCCCAAATTGAGACAAGATTTTGAAAGCAAAACTATTTACATGTTCATGGAAGGTACTGCTTGTACAGGGATGTGTCAATTGCACCGAACTACGTAGCTGCGCCAGTCTGCTACAAAAAATTCTAAATGTGCTTATTCTGCGCCAAATCGGGCGAACTTGCGCCAAAAAGTGCGGTTAAACACTTTGCATTGCAGCTCTTTTCGGCAACCCTTATGAGTTCTTTAGGAAATGGCCTATGAGTTCTTGAGGAAAAGGGAAAAGCTTCTTTTTCGCTTTTGAGAAGGGGGGGGGGGGGGCTACACGGTGGCGACAGAACCCGGAAATCTAATGTTCTGGAAAAAGCAGGGAAAATTGCAAAAATTTAATGAAAATCCAGGAGTTTTTTCTTTTTCTGATTTATTCCTAAGTTTCAGCGATCGTCATTAATATTAATCAGCGTTCTCTTATTAAAATTCAGTTGTAAAATTATTTTACTCAAAAAATTCGTTTATTTGCCGTTTTTCATACGTTTGTTTCCCACATCAGAAAATGCGATATTTTTGCATCCGCGATGAGAACTAGAATTTTCAAGTTTTCGGTGTTTCTTATGCTTTGTTACAAGGTCAACAAATAAAATTCCTTTTTATTTTCACTAAAACTTTAATTTGAAATTTTTAATAAAAATTTCGTGAATCGTGATCGGGGGTAAGGCCGAACTTTTCAACCGTGGAATATATCTCTAGTTCTATTTTTCGTTTGAATTTTTTAAAGCATGCGTAGTTCTTCATATCGTTTAAAAACTTGAAATAAAGAATGAAACTATTAAATAATATGTTTAAATTTGAAGAAAACAAAAAACAAAAATCATTAACTATCATCACTAGTTTTAGCTAAATCATGATGATAAAGTTTTTTTGATTATGCGCATTCATTCATCATAGGAAATGATTCTGCGCAGAAAGAACATATTAAATATCAGCAATTAATTGCAAATAAATAAATAAATAAATAATAAAATAAAGAAATAAATTTTTAAAAATATTTATTTCATTTTTTATTCAGTACGCATGTTGAATCTGGGAATAAATTCTCATGCTGTAGATTAAAATATTTATCTATTTCATGTGCACAGTTCAATTTTTTATTATACTAGCATTAATCCAAAAATGTTTAATCTTTGATCAAAATTCTTTTCTGGAGGAAGGAGTCTTTGAGAAAATTCTTTTCTGATCCAATCTAATTCTGGATCATTCCTAATAGAAATAAATGCTTTTTTAATCTTTAAGAAATGCACAATTTTCTTATTAAAATTCAAGTATTTCAAGAAAGAAGTTTTAAAGTTATGCATGTTCACATTCTTCTTTCAATCAATTACTTATTAATTACCCATCAAATATTTATTAATTATTTTGTTGAAAAGCATAAAATTAAATTTAAAAGAAGCAAAATTAAGAGCTTTGCTTGTTGAATATTAAATTGCTTACCAAGTAACAAGTGATGAAAAAATGTACTTTGTCTTTCCCTAGAACTACTATAATACTAATTTGGTGCTTTATTTTTGTGCTGTATTTTTTTTACTGCTGTAATTTTTTTTAAATTCTAATATTTTAATGTGGCATTTGTTTTTTGAATTGGTCTGCTTTTTATCTTTTGTGTGTGTATATATATACATATATTACAAAATATTCAATTTGTGAAATTTTCTGGAAATCAGGCAAAGTCAGGGAATTTTGCTTTAGATATTCTGTAGCCACCCTGGTATATCCCAAGTCATGAAATGTCTCCTAGGTTTGCCACGTGGTAATGCAGATTGTGAAAGGAAATTTAGGGTAAATAAAGCAATGTTAGAGAATAGATCAAATTTAAGTGTTTATAGCATCAATGGTTTAAGAACAATTAAGAGCCATATTAAAAGAATTCGAGGCTTGAAAAGTTTTGAAATTAATATTAAAATAGTTTAAAATGTCAAAGAAGCTCGTAAGAGGTATGTTGCAATGATGTTAACACAGGAGTCAAAAAGAGAAAATACTGAATTGAATGAAATTAAGGAGAAGTTAAAAAATCAGTAAAAAAAACCTAAAAAGTCAGTTAACTGCTGCACAAAAAATGCTAGATCTTGCCGAGAGTTGCATTGATGCAGGCTTGAAGAAAAAAAAGACTTGGTTACTGTACAAAGTGGTCAAGTACTATTGAAAGAAGCAAAAAGCTGAATGGACAAAGTTTTAAAAGACATTGAAGTTAATTAAATGGAGCTAGAAAAACATTTATGTCAGTTGATTTGTTTAAATTAAGTTGCAGATTTTTTTTAATTTCTTGACTTCTGAGGAAAACTTAAATTAATTGAAATATAATAAAGTAAAGAATTTGAGCACTAATTAAAATGTTCTTAAGATGTATAGTGAATTATTTTTCAAATGTTCAGTACACTCACAACACTTTCAATTTATTATTTTTAGTCCTACATATTTGAAGTTGTTCAAACGTTAATGTCAAACATGTTGTGAAACTATTAAAATGAAATGTTGTAAATATTTTCAAGGTAGCTTTAGCTTAGCTCAATATTTCAATTTTATTTTCTTTCAGGTATTTCCATTTATTTTCATGCTTTTATGAATTTATTTTGCATAAATGATAAAGGAAGAGAAAAGTTCGACCTTGCATTTTTATTCAGTTTATACTTTTGTAAAAGTTAGAAATGCAAAACCAAAATAATGTGCTCAACTGTTTTTGTAACTAGAAATGTCTAGTTAACTACTTAATGAATTATTAAAATAATGCGGTTTTCATTTTTAACTTTGCAGTAATTTTAGTTCGAATAAATGCTTTTTTTAAAAATAAAATTTCATCTTGTGACAAATGTTCAAAACTTCATATAAATATGTATGTGTATACAAATTCTTAACTATTCAATAATCTTTGTGCTGCTCCACAGTGCTCCAGATTAACAATTTTCCTGCTCCAAAGTGCTCCAAATTTGCAATTTTCCTGCTCCAAAGATTGCTCCAAAAGTGCATTTCCTTTGGCATATCCCTGCTTTTAGAATAATCACTGGCAGAAATGTTCATGCAACTGCATATTTTAACACCCTCCCCCCCCTTCCCCGTCTCTGATCAAAATTCATATGCCATGAGATTTCTCAAAATTTTGCACTAAACCTTGGTGACAAATCCAGTAGATTGAAGGAACTGACACTTATTTAAAACCATTGTAGTTTTTCTTTTGTGAGTTCTACTTTTTAAACCACCCAGTAATAATGTAAATACAGAAATATGCTATTGATAGGTTGGAAATTATTCTTTACTGAATCAAATACATGCCAGTAAGGTTGGCTATAGAAAATAAAAAAAAAAAAAAAAAAACTCTGATGTCTCACAATTTAATACACTTGTTCAATTCCCCCCCCCCTCCCCCTTAATTTTCATTTTTCGTCTTAGTACAAAATGGTTCTGCAGGAAATGTTGTAAATTTTGATTCTTCCAACTAATTGTTGTAATACAATTTCATCTTTATAATTAAATTTGATGTATTAGACAACTCAAAAAAAAAAAAACTCTCCTTCCTGAGATAAATTGTTTTTGTTTTTCATAATAAAACACTGCTTTAAAATTTGCATTAAAGAATAAAAAGGGGATAATTTTGACTTCTAGAAAGTTTTTGGAGACTTTCCTATCTGATATTATCAGAATTCACATTGAAGTATTCAAAAATCACTAATAGTAACCTCATTGTGGCTATTGCTTGTAGTTATTGTTTCATTTCGTTAATTTTTAGATAGAATTTTGTAAACAGTTTGATTTTGAATGGTATTGTTGCTGTTTGTTTCAAAACATATAGCTTGAGATTTATTATTTCATAGATTAATTTTAAAAGAAATTTGCTCTGTCCCTCAAACAACAGGTCAAAAAAAAAAAAAAAATCCAGCAAAAATGAGCTGAATGATTCACCTTACCACCTACTAGTAATGTAAAAATGAAATTCATTTCTGATGCACCCTCTTCTAGTTCTTTATCGTTGTTAGAATTGAGACCTGCACATTTGTTTCATAATTTTTTAATCCAGTTAAAACTTGGAAATGCAGAGTAGCAACGTGTTGTTACATTCGTTTAGTTTCAAAACTTATCATGTTGAATTATGTGATTTGCATCTGGCTAAAAAGAATATTCACAAGAAATCGGCTTTGTTTTATTAACTGTTCTTTCATGTGTGTTCACTTACTGTTTTACACTAAAAATTTAAATTTCAGGAAAAAAAGATTGGATATACCAGTTGACATTGTCCCAACAAAATTTCTTAGTAATGTGTCAATGAACACACTCATACAACTGCCTCGTTTTTTATGTCAAGAAGAGCAACTAGCATATCAAGTGACTAATCAGACGAAGCTTGATTATTTGACAAGATTATACAATAGTTCAAGTATGTACATTTTTTCCCGTGTTTTATTGTAAGTTATTAACTCCACACACGCATATTTACAGTCAATCCGTAATAACTCTTAAGTCCGATAACCCGAATATTATCACAACTCAATTTTGTTTTAAGTCCTGATACCCTTGACTTCAATATTCTATGTTAACTATTCTCCATGTCTCAAAGTTCACTTCTTTTAACCCTCGTGGCGGCAAGCCCGAGTATACTCTAAAATTTTTTAGTATTAAAAGCTGCAGACCATGAATATACTAGAAAACATTTTCATACTTAAAAACGGCAGAGCCAGAGTATACTGGAAAAAATTTTAATATTAAAAGCGGCAGACCACGAATATACTCAAAAACATTTTCCTACTAAAAACAGCAGAGCCCGAGCATACTTGTGTTAGGGATCATTCATAAATGATGTCACACTTCGGGGGGGAGGGGGTTCGTGAAATTGTGACAAGGGGAGGGGAGGGGGTAACAAGAAGTGTGACATCATGCATTATGCAACATTGCGTGACAAAGGGGGGGGGGAGTCCGCTGAAGTGTGACATATTGTGACAAAGGTGGGAGGGGGGTCAAATATATGGGAAAAAAGCGTGACGTTATTTATGAACGGCATATTTTCCATCCCTCAACAGTCGGCTCTAGCATGTAATCAGAGGTGGGGTTTCCAATTACATGCTTGAGTACACTGAAGGGATTTAGGTTACCAAGTTGAATAGGAAACGCTTTGCTTGATGAGGGCAAACATGATTTGTGGAGGAATATCGCTTTATTAGTGTTACAAGTTTTATTTTTAAGCACTTTTAACGTATCTTCACCTAAAACATCCTCATAATATGAACATATTTAAATGTGATGGTAAAATTTAATGCAGAAATTTACTTATCAAAAAAGTTAAACATATACCTTTTTTTATGAGTATCTTTAGATAACATTTTCTCTGCGCTCTGTCAATTATGATTATTGGGTATATTTTTTCCCATTGGCGAAAAGCTTAACAACTACAGGGTTCCCACCAAGTCACTTTTTTCACCTAAAATCACTTTTTTTTCATTGGTCACTTAAAGTCACTTTTTGTAGCAAATTGTCACCTAAAATCACCCTTTTTTTGGGTATCTCATAAAGTCATATATAACCACCAAACTTTTCCTATAAACACCAGGAAAAATGCAAATAAAATAGTTTCTACAAATCTACTTGATGAAGCAAATGAAAAGTTAAAGGGCATTAGAAATCAAGATTTTACAGAAATACAGCTTCCTCGGGCAATGATAGAGGGTGCTAAATCTATAAAAGCTGATGAAGATGAGCACAGAGCAAAGGGGCACATGAAATTGAAAAAAAAATTACAGAAGAGGAAATCTTCCATAATCACAACATTTTTGCAAAAGAAATCTAAGACTGGGTAAATTAGAACTTTTACAGAATGCTGCCATTTATATACCAGGGGCGTCGGTTCTCTAAATTTTTGAAGCATTCTTTTCTGAGATTTTTATATTAACATTTAAAAGTTTTGAACATTCCTACTGTATTGATTTTCTTTTCTGATTTTTTTTTCAAGGTCTATTCTATCATATCATTTTCATTTTTAGCCTTTGAACGATTTGAAAGTTAAAAACTTTTTGCTACAGGATAAGTAAGCACTTAAAGTGTACTTTTCAAGTATTTTACTTTTGGTATCTGCATTTTCTAAATTAGCTTTGGACAAATTATTATAATCAAAATCAGTTCTTGAACAGAATGCATTTAATTTAGCGATTTATTTGCTTGATTTAACTGGCATTGACCCTTTTCCTGTTTTTCATTCTTATAATTGATTTTATTTGCTTCTTTAGTTGTCAATCAAAATATTTTTATTTTTTACTTGCTCTAAAATATGTAATTTGACATAAATATGAATAATATTTAAACTAACTTGATTTCTGTAGTAATCCCAATGAAAGCAAATTTTGAAATATTACTCTTTTTTTCTCTTGTGAGCCTTGCACTAGCATGCATTTGAAGTACAGTAAAACCTGTAAAGTCGACCACCTGTTTAAGTTGACCACTTTTTTCAGGAACGGAATCAGCACTTCACTCTCTGTAAGTTGACCACCTGTCTAAGTTGACTACTAAAGTGCTGCACCACAAGTGGTCAACTTACACAGATTTCACTGTACTTATTTTTGGAGTTTTAATTTTGGCACCAAAGAATATTCTGAATTAAATTTTTTAATAAAGGATTATAATATTCCTTGTATATATATACCTTTGTTTTATCTAATTGTTACAAATATTTTGCACATGCTCCTCTGATAGTCTAAATGTTTTTATTACCTATAATTAATTTTATTTTTGTGATCAAATATTTTAAATAATTTTTCTTGTTTCACACATTAAAAAAGGAAGTTGATTCTGTAAATTGCTAGCATAATCGGTCACCCCTGGCATTATATGTATGGCTGCTTTCTTTCTGTGTTAAGAACTTTCTGTTGTTCCGGGCTCGCTAAAATGAAACGTTTTTTTTTTTTTTCTTTTTACTAAAATAGGCTAAAATATGCAATATGCCTTAAGTGATTTATTTATTTATTTTTTGTATTTAAGACTTTCTTAATGCATGAAAAATATATTTAATAAGTTCGAAAAAACTAGATGTATGTTTTTGAATTAATTTTAAAATAATTCATTCATTCTCTTTTACAATAAAAACGTTGTTCAGTTTCTGAAAAAACAAGTAATTTCCTTCTATATATATGAAAAATAGGAAACACTTGTATAGTACAGTTTACTAATAGTACAATTATGAATTTGTTCGGTAAATCTGTGTAACGGCACTTGCTCCAATTCGTCTGTATTTTTTTAATACTTTTTTTGTAATGCGTGATTCTTCTAAATTCATGAAATATACATAAGTAGATGTTTTAGCTATTATTATTAAAAAAAATTATTTTTACTTTTTTTTTCATTTTTATTTCAGATAGGATATTGTTGTTGTAACTTGTAAAAATTGAAGATTCTTGCACGGCTATACGCACCCCAACGACGATGTTTCGTGTCATTTTGCAACTGCGTTGCTTTAAACACAACATAAAAGTTGAAATTAATATTTTTAAAATACTGAAAATTAAATTTAGGGAATATATTTAAGATCGTAAATTAAGCTATTTTTTTACTCATTGTCAGTTTTTTTGCAATAGCGATTTCTGTAAAAGGTTCGTTTTTTCTAATTTGCTAATTATTCCTTTTTTATAATTACAATGTAAATCAAAGAGGGGGGCTGCGGTTAATCGGTACTTTCACCTAAGGGAAATTCGCGGGAAGAAAGGGGGTGGGCGCTCGTTCGCTCGTAATTCAATTTCCGAAATAATTATTTTCAGTTTTAAACTTGATAATATATTTAGGTTGTTTTCAATAAAAATGATGTCTATATACTTGTAGGTACGTCATTTTGAGAGAAGCATTTTTTTTTTTTTTTTCAGAATTCATATGAAATAAATTAAAATATTTCATAGTATTGCCACATTTTCAACCAACAGCGTGTGAAGCGGTGGCTCTGAGGCAGCGATGCTGCCTTCGGAGCTATAGGTCCCTGAGATTTCCGCTGGTTGCGGGCTGCGTTTTCTTTCTTCGATTTAATTTAATTCTAGCAGTTTCTAGATTGTCCTAACTTATGTAAATGTAATTAATTTGATTTGTATAGTTCTAGAATGTTCTGATAGGATTTTATGTTCTCTAGTCACTTAATTGCAGTAAAAGATGAGATTACCGGGAAAATGCAATTTCGCGAATGTTCTGTATCTTGCGAAAATTAGTTCATTTTAAAAAATAAAAATAATATAACTACAAGCAATTTAAAAAAGCAAAATTTGCTGATATTAACGCAGCATTAAAGCAACAATTAATAAAAACTCTAATCGCAAAAACGAACCCTTTTCAGAAAATCGCGAAAAAGCTTTTTTTGAAAACTGCACATTTCTGATCTTAAACATGTTCATTGCATTTTGTTTTCCTTCTTTTTAAAATGTCTATTTCCAAAAAAACGGTGCGAAATAATTCCCGATTTTTCTTTAAAAAGCAAAAGCTGGTTTTTTTTATAGCTACTGATTTTTTTGGAAAAAGTTCCGGATTTTTGGGTGTTCGGGATTCCGAATTTCGGGTCCCATACTGTACTGAAACATCGCGATGTATCAAAATATTGCGGTATTATTTTGACGATGAATCGCGGTATCAAAAATTAAACATCGCCCAGTACTAGTAACAACAATTTAACATGTATATGAAGAAGAAGGACTGTTTTATTATTATTTTTGTGTTAACAAGCCCTTTTAGTTTTTTTGTTTTATTCATTTATTTTTTATTTTTTTTTTTTTTCAGTCTTAAAAAAATGATGGGCCAATTCTAAAAGGACCCAATGTTTTGCTACGAAAAAAGAATTCAAAGCTGATATGATCTTACAAGAGAATTACTTAATATAAACAACGTATTATCAACAAATACTTTTACGTAAATAAGAAACAACAGAGATTTATTTAAGTAAAAGCAACAATAAAATTAACTGATCAAAAACAAGCTAAAGCCATAGTTTAAAAAATTGTTGACTAGAATCTGATAATATAGTAAGCTAAACCAGTGGCCATATTTACTAAGTCAGCACCGCTCTTAAACTATCTCTAAAAATGAGACATCCTATTAGAGCCGATCCATCATCGGCTCTAATAGGATGTTGAAGAGTCGACTTTGAGAAGAGTCGAACTTCAGTCAGCTCTGCTGAGAGTAAGAGTGAAAAGGAAGAATTAAAAACTAAGAGACAGTCTGAAGCAAACACCCTGCTTAGATACCCTGAAGATAATTTACAAGTAACCAGTCAGCACAGAGCATCTTTTACAGTGTATGCATGAGAGTCACGGCAACATCCTAACTTACCCTAATCCTATCTCACCCGAGTGCTATTCTTAATTACGTTGGTAATAAAAACCATTGTAAAACTGTCTTTAAATAAGGAAAGAAACTTCAAAAGCCGGTCTACATTAAACACAAAAGTCCGCCATTATTGGCCACTGCTATACTCGCCCGCCAAGGCATGGATAAGCAGTCAAATGAGGGAGGAAGCAAATCACCCAATTCCTAACTCACCCCAGTGATATTCGTAATTACCCTGTCAATCAAAACAATTGTAAAACTGTCCCTCCTCTGCGAATTCTCTGAAAACTAAGTCCCTGATTAAAGGGGTGCGAAACAAACAGCATGTGTTTTTCATTTGATAGCCATTCTAGCTTTACTTTCACTTTCTGTTACATCTGTTTTAATTTATTCGGGCGCTATTATTTTTCTTGCAATTGAGGAACGTTTTTACAAAACGATACATCATAAAATAGTATTTTTTCAATAAATGAATTTATTTATTTATTAGGAATGGGGGTATGTGAGTTACATAAGAATGCAAGTTTATTCGATAGTTATTTTAGTTTTAAATTTTAAACTTATAGAAAGAACAAAAATAATAACAAATTCACTGAAATAATGAGGTCAAAAAAGTACGAGTTTTTTTTTAACTTTGAAACATCATCAGTTGATGTCTCAGTTTGAAAAAACCCGATACAATTTTTGTTGGAGAGCTTATTATATAACTGGTTCTTTATCATCGTAATTACGTCGAATATTGTCGTCTTCAGGTGCAGAACCCTGGAGCACATCTGCATAAAATATCCGAGCATCAAGGTCATCAGAAATATCACAAAATTTAAGAAAATTTTCAATGTCTGCTTTCTTTCTTGATGATACCATGTTGGTTTTAGGAAACTATAAAATCAAATCGAAATAAAGATTTGTCTTTTTTCTTTATTTCTGCAATTACTGGCGCAGCAGAACATGCACACTGAACTCCAACTACAAAATTTTCAAAGTACGGGATCCATCTGTAGTAATGTGTGTTATCTGTGTTTGAGATATCTTAAATGACAGTTTAGCCTTTATAATTTCTTTGGCCTTTTCTTTCATGTAATAGGTAAACCAATATTTACCCCACTCATTGACTTTGCCATGTTTATTTAACATGGAATAATATTCTTTCGGCGACACAATGACTTCACGTCGCCTGCAGTCCTTCTCAACCCTTCCAAATACTCTGTCAGGAGGCATTAAACTATGACCTCTAATAGGACAAATGCGACTTAGCTCATTAAAAATGTTACTAGTCGCCATGAAATTCGCTAGCATTAGTAATTTCCTGGATTATGTACCAATATAAAAACAGTGGACAACTTAGGCTTTCCCCAAATGATCTGTGAATCTTTTAATAAAGTATAAAATTAAAAGGCAGGTGTTGCACATTCAAACATTTTACAACGCTATTCATTAGCATTACTCATACATTAACAATACACAGCGTAAAAATGAATAACTTCACTTCTAATAATACTTAGCGTTTGTCACTAAAATGATGAAGAAAATATAGCTTTATGCATTAGAGTAGGGGTCTTCAACCTTTTACGTCTGAGGGCCACATCAATAAGCTCAAGAAGATCGGCGGGCCACACCATGATTCTCAGTAAGAGAAAACTCTGAACATCACACAAAATTTTTCGAAAAATTATACACCACGAACTGAAAAAAACAACTCTTAGGCGTCTCCCTCCCCCTCTTTACAATACATATGCATATAAGCTCGAAAAATTCTTTAAGTAATTAAAAATTTGATGAAAGTTCCCTTATATTGGACCAGAAATCAATTTTTTACAGAAACACTATTGCAAGTTTTTCAAATTATGAACTATGTTGCTAGCTTCAAAGTTGAAAGAAAAAGCACAGATATTTTAATTTGTTCAAAAAATCTTAGTATTAATAAATTGCAGAATTTTAGGAAAACTGATTTTGTTTTATTTCGGAAAATTCGGCATCAGAATCACCCATGGGCTGGCTCACATCTGCCGAATAAGTAGCGTCAGCCAGAAAATTAAAAATTTGACAGGAAGAATTACAACAATAGAATTGATTTTATGTGCAAGGTTTGGGTAATCTTTTTATAAACTGGCTAGTAATTTGTGTTTTTTTATCAAAGAAAAACAATAAATGATAATACCGTAAAATCCCGAAAGTAACCCCCCTCTTTTTAAAAACCAAACTGGCAAATTTCAGATAGGGGGGGGGGGGGGTTATAATCGAGATTTTCGAAAAAAATTATTTTAAAAAAATGTTTTTAGTATTAATTAAGAGCATCTACTGAAGATAAATAATAAGTATAACCCATTTAAAATTATTTTAAATAATATAAAACAAGATTCAAAAATAAACAAAAATCTGTCTTATAATTTTCTAATAGAAAATTGATCGCATGGGAATGCCATCTTTGACTGAAGAAAGAATTTAGCACTTAAGTTAGCAAAAATCCCTATAATTTAAATTTAAAACTCATAAAACGCAAATTTGGCATGTTCGGGATCAGCGCTACATCGGTATTTCGTAATGTGCCGAGTTTCAAAGTACGACCAAAAATGGCGGACTTACACGGTCAAAGATGGCGGCTAATGAACGAATCAACGCGAAGAAAGAATTTAGCACTTAAGTTAGCAGAAATCCCTATAATTTTAATTTAAAACTCATAAAACGCAAATTTGGCATGTTCGAGGCCAGCGCTATATCGGTATTTCGTAATGCGTCGAATTTCAAAACACGACCAAAAATGGCGGACTCACAAGATCAAAGATGGCGGCTAATGAACGAATTAACGCCGAGTACATGAAATTTATTTTTAAGCATATAGACCTTGAATATTTATGAATAAATGAACAAATAAAATAAAACACAAAATACAAAAATAAATTGGGCATATTTAATCTTTATCATAAGAAAATAATACAAAATTTGTTTTAAAATCGTCAGCCTTTTGTGGAGGGGGGTTATATTAAGGAATATGGAATGATTCCACTTTCGGCGCGAAAGGGGGGGGGGGCTACATTCGAGGGGCTACTTTCGGGATTTTACGGTAATAAAAAAGCTCAATAGAAGTCAAATGAACAACTCTATACCTAATTTTGAAACAGATTTATAGTGATGTGGGTACATAATAACGCTACAAAATTCTTTGACAATATTTTAAAAACAAAAAAATCTCACTCCACTGTCTTAATGGGATACTTGAGCATTGTTTTATATATATGTATATATTACCCCTTAATGAGCACAAGCCATCACAGTTCAACAAGGGTCTTTCTTCAAGGCATTTTGTTAAAATTTGTCCCAGATGGTAAAGGTTAAAAATGAGATCACGCACGTCATTCCTCGCAAATCAATGAAAATGCTCTCGAGTATTTAAATGATTTAGTCAAGGGGGCATATTAAGACCAGTTGAAGCCCCGGGAGCAAAATAAAATGCTGTGAAAATATTAGTTCCCTCCAAAAAGAGAGAAAGAATCGAGATAATACAAATATGTAGGGCTGTGCGGAAAGTTTTTTTTTTTTTGTTATTACTTATTTATTTTATTTTTTGTTTTTTGTGAAAATGAAAGACAAATTTTTTTTATGATGTACTAGGGTAATCTTTAAGAAAAGGGCTGTACGGGCGATAAGAGCAACAAGTCAGTCCAAAGAAAGGTGTGAAAGAGAGGTTAAATAATAAAGAAAATAACGTAAATCAGCTGTACCCAATAACCTTTTTCTGCCTGTGACATACACATGACATCTTTTTCACACGAGGCAAAACATCAAAAATAAATACCGAGTTCCACTAATAAACAATCTTTTTTAAGCAGTTATTAAATTGCTGCCTTAAAAAGCTAACAGTGGTCTCATTATTTCTTTATATCACAGTGAATTCAGTACTTGGTTGTTTGCCACCAACTCCAAGCTTCGGCATGACTTAGGCTTCAGCTAAAAGGTAGGGGCCTGGTGGAGAAAGGTACTTGGTTGTCGAGATTTTACGGACGTGTATCCGGTGACTGAATTTACGGGGGGTATGACCAAATGACCTTCCGAATTGACCCGACCTTCTCAGGGTCATGTCATGAACAGTTTCTGAGGCAACCCCTTCATAAGATGCCAAGAAGTTGCCAACTTTAATTTCAGTAGGAAAAATTATTCCAAGACTTGGAAAGTCTGCGTAAACAGTAGTTTAGCTTTTTCAGATCCCTTCCCTCTAGTGGTGTACAGATAGGGTGTTTTGGTTAACAATAGGAGCTTTTGTTAGGTCTCTCTTAATTGGTGTGGGTGAGTTAGGATTTTGGTGAATTAGGAATACACCTCTGACACTGACACTCGTGCTAAGATCCTCAGAGAAAATTCCAGATCGGAAAAATCAATGCCTCCAAGTAGTGGAACTGGCTAACTACAGGGTGGGCCATTTAACTTTTGGAATTTGAATAGGCTATAAAATAACAACTAATTAATATTTTTTCAAAATTATGAATTTATTAGAAAGATTGAACATTTTCATTTATGAATGAAGCACAACATCATTCAAATGAATGCCACGACTGGCTTGACAGTACCCCATCCGATCAATCCAATTTTTTAGTGCATTTTCGATTGTTTGGGCATTAATCGCACGAATGGCAATATTGATTTTGTGTTTCAAGGCATCAATCGTCTCTGGGTGATTAGCGTAACATTTATCCTTAAGGGTTTCCTACAAAAAAAAAAAAAATCCCTCAAATCACAGCTCCGAGGCGACCAATTCACATCAGCATTTCGGCTTATTATTCGTTTCCCAAGAACAGTGCGAAAAGATCGATGGTTACGTTGGCTGTGTAACAAGTGCTTGTTGAAACCTTAATGTCATTCATGTCATCGTCTTCAAATTTTTGAAACAAAAATTCGTTTAGCATGGCACAGTAACGTTCGCTATTGACGGTAACGGCGGTTTCTTGCTCATTTTCAAAGAAAAATGGCCCAATGATGCCACCGGACCAAAAACTACACCAAATAGTTACTCATTGTGGATGCATAGGCTGCTCAATAGTCAAGTGTGAACTATCCTGAACCCTAAATGCGACAATCTTGCTTATTGACATAGCCTCCGAGATGAAAGTGAGCTTCATTGTAAATTTCCTACCCTTTTGGGTAGAAGACTCACCACTTTGGAAGTAAGTTTTCAATATTTTCCAACTTTGTTCAAGCGTAAACCATCCCATTTCATAAATGTCAAAAACTAAACTAAATTTCTGTCAAGTTATAACCTTCATTATAACCTTTCAAAGTCAAAATAACTTAAGTTCAAATTCCAAACACTAGATGGCCCACCCTGTAGTTTGGCTAAAATGTTGACTTGAGGAACATCGTATATAGCATGAGATTTACCAAATATTTAACAGGATATAAAACTTAAACTTACAGAAAGAGCAAAGTGTTAAAATATTTAACATTTGAATTAAATGCGGAGAAAATAAGTATTTTAAATTAACTTTTCCAATCAATAAAGCTATCTTTTTGCTGCCACAGGTTGTGTAGTTTTTCACTAATGAATGAATGATATTAGTAGTTAATATTAACACATTATGAGCAGGCGACATAGCATGCGCAACTATGTTGCGTAGCGGGCGAGTATACAATGTAAACAAAAATACGCGACTCGCTTCAAAAGTTCAGTAAATCAGTATGGTACTATTTTACAATATTATATTTTTCTTTTATTTATGTAGCTTGATTTTTTATTTAGGTATTTTATTTTATAAAAAGTTTACTAATTTATTGAGTTCATTATCTATTTTACATAAAAAATAGATAATGAAATTTACATGGATAAACTTATATAAAAGGAATATTATTTTACAATTTTATAAACTTATGTGTGGGGAAGGCTTGGTCCTAATATTTTTCGTGAGTGTGGTATTTAAAAAACGATCTCCCTGATGTAGTGAAACTTTGCAAAATTCGCACATATAACATGCTAAAACGGGTACAAATACCTGGCCCGCTTAAAGGTAGCAATTCGCGAAACAGGTACAAATACCCGCGCCCGCTCATAATGTGTTAATAGAAGCAGAAATGCAATACACATTTTCGCACTTTATGATTGCTAATTGATTTTCTTTAAAACTTAGAAAATAACTAATCATGTTCAAGTAATTATTATTATCATTACTTGAAATAATTAGTGTCATTAACAATAAAAGGTTAACGGGTAGTATGGAACCCTAAATGAAAAGGAGTTATAATATTTTTGTTAGTTTAAATGAGCTAAAATCTGCAAATAATTCTTTCTTATATACTATACTTTAACACATTGTTTCTCAACCTTTTGAGGACCCTCTAAAAAGCCAAACACATGCATAAAAATCTTTGAAACCCCCTCGGTGCAATATTTTCTTCATGCAACACTGAATTTTGTAACCTTGATCATGATTTAAGGTCTTTTGTTTCATAAAATATTTTTATTTTTTACTTTTTAGTCGAAATATGATCCTCCTTACCCATAAGCGCAACCTTTTTCGGATTATGATCACGAGATTGAAAAATATTGTTTTACCAGTGTAAACCAGTGGAATGTTTCTACAATGCGTGACAAACAGATTCGTACTAAATATTTTGCTCGAAAATGGTAAAATGTAATTTTATGTAATGGGTCTGTGTATTCGCTCACCCTTTGTAGAAATTAAGTTGCAAAGCCTAAATGCATGGATCTTCTATTGAATAGATCGCAATACCATGTCTTGCCAGTATTTTAGTCACCATTCTGGCAAATTAAGAAGAAAATCCTGATTTTGAATAGAAATCTGAGGTGCAATATTCGTCAAAAACCTCCATTTTACAGAAGCAGAAAGTTTTATTCAATACAAAATGCGCTAGCTAATGTATTGTTGTAAGAGCATCGTATTTGTCAAACGAAAGCACACTGTGATGTAAAAGCGCATTGACAGCGTAGTTATGGCAGAGAAGTAAAAGGTACTAATATTTTTCAGTCTCTGAAACGATAGTTGCAATAATAGACTTCAAATGTCAGCTATTTGCTTCTCTGTTTTATTCAAGCACTAGCTTAACTTCTTACATGGCCTCTGGTACTGGGTAGGGTCACACGTATTTTTTGCTTTTTAGTTATCAATTCAAAAAGTGGTCTGGATTTCATAGTAGATTAGCAGTATAAGAAAAATTTGGAAGCCAGACCCTAGGGCAGCATCCAGATCAGGAAAAAAAAAAAATATATATAAAATAAATCTCTTCAGAAAAAAATTAAAAATCCCACACAATAATCCCATATTCACACTTTTGGCGTCTTTCTGTCAATCATTTCTGAAGTCACTGTCAATAGAAACAATTCCGGGCAATCAGGATCATTGCCAAACCCCCTTTTTTTTTTTTTTTTTTTTTTTTTTTTTTTTTTTTTTTTTTTTTTTTTTTTTTTTTTTTTTTTTTTTTTTTTTTTTTTTTTTTTTTTTTTTTTTTTTTTTTTTTTTTTTTTTTTTTTTTTTTTTTTTTTTTTTTTTTTTTTTTTTTTTTTTTTTTTTTTTTTTTTTTTTTTTTTTTTTTTTTTTTTTTTTTTTTTTTTTTTTTTTTTTTTTTTTTTTTTTTTTTTTTTTTTTTTTTTTTTTTTTTTTTTTTTTTTTTTTTTTTTTTTTTTTTTTTTTTTTTTTTTTTTTTTTTTTTTTTTTTTTTTTTTTTTTTTTTTTTTTTTTTTTTTTTTTTTTTTTTTTTTTTTTTTTTTTTTTTTTTTTTTTTTTTTTTTTTTTTTTTTTTTTTTTTTTTTTTTTTTTTTTTTTTTTTTTTTTTTTTTTTTTTTTTTTTTTTTTTTTTTTTTTTTTTGTTTTTCAAAATTCCAGCTCCACCGGAAGATGTTGGTTTATTTAATCAAAATTTAATTTTTTTTTTTTTCGGTTTCTAAAACACAAATTATTGAAACATTGCATTCAGAAAGAGGCCAATATAAAATTTTGAAATTACATTCATTTTCTCAAAAATATCTTTTTAATTTACGAAAACATTTAAAGTTTATCATTCCTTTATTCCTTCAGTAAAAAACAAAAAAACTCTATCTCGCTCAATTTAGTTATATCTGTGTCATACACAGTTGTCTTTAAGAGGGCGGGGGGGGGGGGGAGAGTAAAGGCAACGCTTTTCTCTTCAGAAAGTTTTTGAAGAAAAGAAGAATGGATTGTGTAGAAGAAAATTAAATCAATAACCTACAAATGAATAATTACTTACATTAAATAATTTCTCATTTGATTTACTAATTAAAGAGCAGTAATTTTTTAAAGCTTACATTTTTAAAAAAATATTTTTTTTCCCCAATTGTACAAACATTTAATTCGTGGAAAATATTTTTATAGTACCGTGGGAACAGGAATTTGCCCATATAAAGGATTACATATAAGTCATAGCTTCTCCAAATTTCTTCCAAAAAGCTCTCAATTTTCTTCCCTTTCGAAAAAACATGTGGTCTGTCTTCTGTGTCTGGCCGGTTTGAGGATCTGAAGAGGGGACTACACTTTCCCCATTGTCCGAATCCGAAGCAGCAATGCTTCCCGGAGTGAGAGTCATTAAGCTAATCGACCTCGTAAATCATGCCCCCTTGCATGGGAAGCGGTGGGAGGCGTGGCTTCTAGGAATTTCGAGCTTTTTTTGGAAATATTTTCAAACTTTGGACGGATTTTTTTGTCTTTAAAAATGTTTGCATTATTTCAAACAAAAGTTCAAAAGAAAACTGAAAATGTTTTGCTGGTCTTGTTGTTTTTAAAATTTCGGTAACATGCTTTGAAAATATTTTATAGAGCGAAACGTCTAACAGTACCACGTTTTTTCCAAAATTCATTTTTTAACGATTTTTTAAAAATACGGTAAGTGATATTTTAAAAAAGTAAAAACTAAAAGACCGAGATATAGGCTTGAAAAATACTCAAAAGAATTCCGGACTCGAAAACTTCAAAGGATCTTTCTAAAACTTAGTCCAACTTTTCCCGTAGGTTAACATTGGTTTCGAAGATTTGAAACTCTGACTGGAGAGCAGCCTTAACCTTTAGATTACGGCGGTACAGCATACGTAAACCGTAGAAAAGTGTGTCCTTCCTTACGGCTGCGGTACAGCATATGTACCAGACCTTTCGTCCCCTTCCTGAGCGGAAGGAAATCACCAGGAGGTGTGAAAATTACTGAGAGTTATTAGCATTTCCTGTCCTCACGAATAGTCTTGGCGAAATACGCGGCGTTAATTTACTGTCTGGCGGGTATTTGGAATGTTTCTGGCTTAGACACGCATATATGCGTTGGATAACATTTATTATAGTCATATAAATACTCACTGAAACATAGTCAATCACTTGAGCAATCTCGGAAGGGGAGGGGGGGGCACGGCGACTGACTTTTAGATTTCTAATGTATTTATACGTGTGTTTACGTATTATTACGCGTAGTTGCTTTTTATCTATAAATTTAATATATTTCCTTTGCTCCCCCCTCTCCCCCGTAGAAAATATTGAAATGACGGGCCGGATTAAAACTTTCAATATTTGTCATTTTTTGGTATTAATTTTAAAAAGAGTTATTCTGTCACGCTCGGAGCCCTGCCGCCCTGTGTTATAATCCAATTAGCAGCTCGTTGCGCTGGAGGTAACATGCTGTTTATAATTCTTTCTTTCTTAGTTTTCTAATAAAAACCACATGTACACTACGCGTGCCGAAGTCGAGAATAAATAAGAGTCTACCCCATGTCATACATTCCGGTAAGTGCATTCAACTAAAAATACAGCTGTGAAGCAAAAGATAAGATAAACCGACGAAGTAAAAGAGTTGAAGTGACCGTGAGGGGAATGTAAGTACAATAGCTGGACATTCGGTCTTGCTTTTGTTAACAAAGGACCTCCCCCCGGAGCCATCAGCAGACATGGGTTTGTTATTACAGGGCCTTGAGGCCCTGGGTTTGTTATTAGATGTACAACAGACAGTTTGAGGCGAATTCTGATTATCTTCGGTGAATGACCACTTTCATACGAGTAAATAAACAAGTCATTCTAGTGAAAATAGCAAAGTAAAATTGTCTATTCAAACCTGCAATTTTTAAGTGAATTAGGATAAAGTAAATCCGTTATAAGGATATCAGTTTCAGCAATGAGGAGATACTTTACTTCCTTGTTCAGTTCGTGATCGTTTCATATTCGGATTATGAAATACCACGTAAAGTAGGAAGTTAACTTAGGAGAAAAATAATAATCTATTACGGAGAGGGCGGGGAGGAATAAAGCGAGTACTAATAATATACTTAAAATGTTTTACTTGTTTATTGAAGTTTTTAATGTATTTTGCAGATTTTAATATAAAATGCTGTGATCATGACTTTAATATAAAATGCTGTCATCACCTGAGATGTTTGTCGAAAACTAGGCAAATTACGTACAAGTCCCGAAAGAAAGCAAATCAAATGTCACAGAGCAGAAAAATCGCAAAATATATATATATATATATTGATGCTTTAAAACAATGAAAGGTCACTACTATTCAACTATATGGAACAGCACTTTTTATTGTTAATTTAAACTCTAATTTGGGCAGAAATTTTGATTGCCTTATTTGCTTAGCAAAATTTTTTAGACAAACATAGGGAAACTCACATTAGACTTCAATAATAAGCTCTAGTTCAAATGAAAAGGAAGAAAAACTGCATGTTTCCAAATTATTATTATTTTGATATCTTCCTTTTTTACTTTCTTTCGGAAATTAATTATAGAAATCACATATCTACTTCGAATTGGCGATTGGGAGCAAAAAAATAGCAACTGACTAACGAAAGTTTATATTTTGGCAACCCTTGTAATGAAGTCAATCACAATCAAAAGAGGTATAATGGGAGTTTAGGACCCCCATTGGTTACACTGAGGGGAAAAAAATTTCGCAGTTTTGCCGTTGTATGGATGAATTTCGGGAGCTCGAGCGCCGTAAACTAAAGGTTAAGATTAGCGGACTTTTATTACAGGGATCGTATACAATACTCTCATAATAGTGTAAGAGCATTCTGCAATTGTGAAGCGTCAACGTCAAGAATGACTTCGGTCGTTAGCGAAGTTGAGAGCTGACATTGATTGACACAACTTTGCGATAAGCAAAGGTCGCCCACGAAGTTTTCCCGCGCAAGTCTCCTTCATGAGATACACCCCTAAAAAAACAATCCCGACGCCCAAAACCGGCCGTATTCGTCCATAAAGCACTTCTATTCATACCACCGTGCCGTCCTTAAAGAGTTAAATTCGGTTTCGTTTTTGAAACAAAAAAAAAATTTATATGTCCCCCAGCCCGGGAAACTAACATTATGTAATGTGAACTAAAAATAGCTTTGCAGAAGAACGAATAGTAAAATCGGTGCTTCATCACGTGACATATAGCTCGAGAGATTATAAAAAGCGATATCGCAAGCTTTTCAAGGGAATTCACGATGTAAATATTGTAGATAGATGTCGATGTAAATATTGTAGATGTTTTGTGTAGTCTTATATTTTAGAATATGTGTATTTACTATGTGAAGCTACTAATAAATCAAGTATTTAAGATTTTCTGCCACGATTGATTTACCAACGGACATTACATTTAAAATAACGGCTGCTTGTAACGGTGACGTTACATACATATATACGTTTAAAAAACCTGTTACTCTTTCTCTTGCTAACATATTTCCGTTTAACAATGCAGTGTAAAATTTAGCTCACAATGCACATATTTTATTAAATTTCTTCTTCCTCTCTATAAAAAGGATGCATCATGTGTATTATTCAGAATGTGCATTATTTTACTCAATAACGGAATGGATACTTAAATTGATTGAAGACAACAAGGACGGAAGCAAACGCTGATGCATACCCACTATTTAAATTGCTACTCAATTAGAAATGTGCAATACAACACAGAAAGTAAGCGCTCCAAACGCACGTTGAATACCAACAAAACACATATGCTAATAATATATTTCTTATATTTTATTGCGCAGGATGTAAAAACTATATAAATTTGCAGAAAGTTTGGACGAAAAAAATATTTTACTTACTGCTACGACAAAAAACATTTTGAAAAAGGATAGTCTCTAAAAATTATACCTTTTTAAAAGATCCATACCAGTGCTTTATTTGAAAGAAAATAATTCTCGTTGATGATGTTTTATATTACAAATAGTCTGTGATTTTGAATCCAGTGCATATATTTTGTTTATTTTTAAATACATTCGTTACAAGAATTCATTACAAAAGCCGTTATTTTTTAAATTAAAATATACGTTAAATTATTAAAATAGAACTATAGCAACAATGAAAACTTGTTAACAAACAATACTGTAAGCGACTGAAGCGACATCCCGCGAGATTGGTTAGCTTCGCGGAGCAGAAAATAATTCGACGATTTCATTGGAGGAGAGTACGAATACATCGAAAAAGAGAGTGCAAAGAGAAATCTCTTGTTATTAAATTATGACCAAATAATTTTTGGAGAACTTAAAATTAAAAATACTAGAACATTTTAAATAATTTTCTTCAAAGGAAAAATTGTCCCCACAGCATGGGAGCGAACTTGAACGAAAATGCTTTCGGCCCACGGACTAATGCCACACTTCGGGAGCAGCGATGATTGCGTCTCCCCCCGGAAAATAACACAAGAAAAAGGTACCTACTTAATAGACTAATGTGCTCTATACTAATATACAAGGCAATGTTTTCTCTGTCAGCGTGCCGTGTCTAGACGACACTATCGCACTTAAAGTCATGAAATCTTGTACGCAGTCTGAGAGAATGCGTACAAGTCGATTGCAAGCAGATTCCCAATTTTTAAGATTTAATCTAGAAAATGTTATTTAATGTATCCCTTTTTGACATGTTTCGCTGGATTTTTGCACATTTTCAACCCTTTAATAAACATAGCAAAAAAAAAAAAGAAAGAAAATCATTGCATCATCAGATAGAACAAAGCATTTCCTGTAAAATACTGTTTTGTACCAAGTTCTAACTTATTTACCAATGGCAAGATAAAAGTTTTAAACATTATGTTAAAAAATGACATATGATCAGAAAAAAGAGTAAATATTAAAATAATTTTTAGAATTTTTTTGTAAAAATCACACATCAAAGAATTTTGGTTATTTAAGAGGATCTCTTTCATGTTTGAAATTTTATAAAGCACCCATTTTTGCGATCGCAAATTTTGTAAAGGAACCGTTTCATGTGAACATTGTTAATGTTTGTTCTTTCTTCGCTGAGCATAGATTCGATAATCATCTTTTATTTAGTTTATATTACATCTTTTTCGGACAATTTAGTAATACTTTTGAAAACAAAACAAAAAGAAAAAGTTCCCATTTACATTTTAAAAATCCCACTTAAAATTTTGGTCAAGGTGGGAAATCTCACCTTGTATTTTTCCCCAGTGTGAACCCTGCTTCATCAAGAGGTATTTGCCAAAAGCCTGAGTTGGCGTCCAGTTTTAAAAATATTTTTGCCCCCACCAACAAAGATAAGTTGTCCCCTGCAGTTGGTGAAGGGTGCCATTCAATACGAATACTTCGATTAATCAAAGTTAAATCTACAGATTCTCACATTTCCATCTTTTTTTCTCACCACTACTGTCGGTGAACACCTAGCCGTTGGTTTTTCTACTGGATTTATCACGTTTAATTCTTGCATTCTTTGGATTTCCTCTTGTTTTCTCTAACAGTGGTATGGGTGTTCTTCGTGGAGATGTAAGTGCATAAGGTTTTGCATCAGCACTCAGTTCTGCATGATAGTTGCCTTTCAGGAGCCCCAGTGCTTGAAACAACATAAGAAACTTCTGAAGTGGATTAAAGCTGCTTATATTTCGCACAGAATGTAAGTTTATATTGGGACCTAGCTCGAATTCTAATTCCTGGTTTTCCCAATAAGCATTTTAGAAGAAATTTATGTCATAAAATATCTTCAAAACAGTTTGTTCCATCGTATTCGATAATATCAATTAATTTTAGAGGTGTTCTGTCGGGACCGGAAATTATATCATCAGTTTTCATAAGATGCGCATTTCTTAGTAATCTATGCACAATATTACTAGGCATTACGGAGTAATCAGCACAGGTGTCGATTTTAAACTGGATAATTTCCCTTAGTACTTTAATAGGAACCACTCAATCATCGTCTTGTTTGTTTGACATTAGACCTATAAAACCGGTTTCACCATAAATTTTATATTCTTAGTTGGACACAATCATACTTTCTCCCAATATTCTTTTTACTTACACTTCCGGCACAAGGACTCCTTTGCTGGACAAAATTTTCTATCGTGAGGTGATCTCTCACACCATTTGAAAATTCTTAACATTAGAAGCTTTAGAATCGTGGTGAATTTTACTTCTCTTATGCAGATTCTGGGTTGTCTGCTCAACTTTCTGCCAAAAAACGGGATTTTCAATGGCCGTCTCTAAAGTAAGATGAGGATCCAGTTGTAACTTTTCACTTAAAGATTGGTCAATTATACCAACAACATTGCAATCTCCAAGTAAAGCGTATAAATCAATAATAAAATAGTTAACTGACTCACCTTTTTTTCCGTATGCGACGGTTAAACTGCGCTCTTTCGAATATTACACTGATGTGCAAAACTTAAGCAACAATGTAAATTTTAAGCAGATAGCTCTGAAATGGCAGAAAGTAAGCTCTTGCGATTAGTACAATGAACATGTAATTCAGTAGAAAGGTCATGCGGATGCAAATATCAGGAACAAAGAGTCATAGGCAATGTGAGCGTATGCAAAACACGTGCTGTTGGCGCGCACCTTAAGGCCGGCCGCACACTGAGGAGGCAAAAAGACCCCTGCGTTCACCACGTTCACCCACTTCCTTGCTTCCATCGGCCCGTCGAAGGCATCGCGAATTTTCGCCGCACACTGAACATTCCCCGAGCTGCGCATGCGCATTGAGTGTGGCGGAAAGCGCGTGAAACGAGCAGTACCGAACGAATGTCTATCAGAACCAGATTACAAAGCTGATTTATCACTCAAATAAAAAACGCATATTTGGAAACAAAGTATTACGTTATACCGTACATGTTAATATTATTTAATGATAGTTGTTATTTCATTATAAGCGTTTTATTTTCTATTGAAAAATATTGATGCTGATTAACCCTTATTCTCATAAAATAGCATATATGCTACTCTTTATGAGATTAACTGTTAATGTTTCAAAGAAGTCCTAGGTAAAAGCGGGAATTTAAAAAGGTTAAATTCAATCTGTTAAAGAGTTTTTATCAGAGTTGGCAAGTTTTTGCCGTAGACAGACAAAACCTGGTAAAAACCGTCCAGGCAAAATTGTGATTCACATCTCCGTTTAATTTTTTTTCCAGGTTCAAATTGAAGTGAAGCATCAGATTAAAAAAAATAGTTTCAAACAAATTTACAAAATTAAAAATGAAACTACAGTAAAACCTGTAAAGTTGACCACCTTTGTCAGGAACGGAATTAGCCCTATGTTTTATAATATAGGGAAACCTTTGTAACTTGACCACCTGTCTATATTGACCACTTATGTATCTGTATGCCAACTTTGGGTGGGAATATTATAAAAAACCCTTTGTAAGTTGACCGCCTAATTAGTACTAAATTTATTTGTTTATTTTTCAAAGATTAAAAAAAAACAAATAACTTTTCCAGGATATTTTTTATGCGATAATGTTAGACCAGTATTTGTTTGTATGGATGAAACATCAATATAAAGTTTGCCCAAACCTCTTTGCAAGATAAACCAATGGGAAAACTATTATGAGCACTCTTTTATTCTTTAAATTTCTCTAATGATATTTCAGATAATTGTGAAAAAAAGAGACAGCTCATTACTATTCTAAAGTAACGTTAATACATGAAACTATATTTCAATTAGTTATAAATGAATATAGTTTTAGAAAATACTTGCATAGTGCAAGAAAAAATAAAAGAAAGAAAAATCTACACCCTTTATAAGTTGACCACTAATGTGCTGCACCGCAAGTGGTCAACTTTACACAGGTTACACTGTATATACAAAATTTATAGTAAATAAATAGAAAATTAAAGGAACTGCTCATTTTGTTTTTGTAGAGTTACTTTTCCACTTTCTACTGAACAATTTCAAAATGGGGTGTCCAATTCTTTGGAGTTGGGTAGGTCATTTTACTTTCATAACTGCTATGATATAGGCATTTCATAATACCATCGGTGAATTTCAGGATTTGAATAGTAAACACACAGAAAAGGAAAGTAACTATGTTTTTTTTCCCAAAAACGAAAGTAGGAAAATATATCAATTTGTCTCATAAGACATTATAATAGTTTGTATAATTTTCAGTTAATTTCAACTACTTTCTGAATTTGTAACTTTGATTTTTTCTAAATAGTTCTTTTAATATCATTTATTAATTTATAAAGGCATTAATTAATTCCCAAAAGATAATTTATTTAGCTCCTTATCAATTTTTAGACCTTAATGCAGATTACTTGAGTACAATAACGATTTTTGCTGTTTTTTTAAACCATTCTTAACCTGGTTTTTACCAGTTTTTGCCACCGTCCCTGCAGAAATACCAACCTTGATATTCATCATGCTGGCATTCTGTCTGTTATGCTGCAAATGTCATTAAAAATTTAAAAATGAAATTTAAAATGTGATTTTTTTACTTCCATGCGTATTTTTTAAAAACGATTTGAAATTTCACCAAGCACACAACAAAGAGAAATTAAATGGATTCCTCTCATAATGCCTTGAAGTTAAACATTTAAAATCCATACTGAGCTCATAATCTTGATATGAAATTATCTTAAAACATCTCTGAATAAACATTGACAAATAAAATTGCATGCATATTTGAATGAAATGGATCCCTTTAGTAAAAAAGGAGCTTATAATTATCTGGTATTTTGGCATTTACCTGATAAGGTGGATTTAAATCAAAAACATTTTGAGCTTCCTAATTTAATTCACTCAAGCAAAATTTGATGCTGCAACTATAATGTCATTTAATTTTCTTTGTTCAGGTTTTATTTTGGTATAGCAAGTGTTGCATGTCTTTCTTTTTGCTCCGAATAAACTTTTTACTATGAATTGTAAGATATGTTTAAATTTAAAACATTTTTAAAGTAACTATGCAAACTTTTTTCTCTTAATGAAGTGAAGCATAATTTCGTAAAATGTGAAAAAAAAAAAAAAAAAGCTTTGCTGACTTATGAAATTTTTGGACTCATATGTTAAGATTATTACTGTTATTATTTTGCAAGAGCTTCATGGTCAAAGGTTATTATTTAAAATGTCTTGTTGAAAGCAGAAAGTACGTTTACAAATTCACTGATTTTCCTTTTAGAAATTCATTTTCAAAAGAATGTACATTAAAAGAAGAAATAAAAATGTAGACTTCGAGTGATGAAAAATTTAATCCACTTTTTATTAACAGTTATTGCGGTTATATTGAAAAGTTTTATTCTTGATAAACTATCTTGTCCAAAAGAAATAGCCACTGACGTTGAATCTGCATATTCTTCATTACATCAGAGGTCATTACCTTTTATAGTGTATTCTAGACAATTTTACTTTCTTATTAAATATTATTATAAAAATAAAATCATTGGGACACATAGATATTTTAGAAGGGAAAAAAATAGTAGTTTCAGAAAATTTAGCTAATGAAAACGGTGCACGTGAATGCACCATTTTATGATAATAAAGTTTAGTTACCGAAATCTAAAAGGAGGGCCTTTGATAAACTAATGTACATTAATTTTCAGCTGAAAGTTGTATTTCATTCTTGATAGAATACGATGATAATATGTAATTGTATAAAACAAGATAGTTTTCATTAATTTGTGCGAAACGTAGGTTAAAATCTGAGGATCGCGCCTCATTTTTCTCAGTGCCCGTTTTTTGCCTCCTGCGTGCACGCGACTCCAGCCGAAAAAGAAAGCTCTAGTCGAAGTTGGGGAGGCATGCCTCTCGAACGCAAGAAACCGGTTCCCAGGAGAGCGCTACTCCAGTATGCGAGCATAGCATGTGGGAAGCTAGGACATTTCACCCGAAAAATTCCCCCTTGCTTCAAATTCCTCTCTTCCTCCTCAGTGTGCGGCCTGCCTATGAGTACAATAAAAGGAAGGACGGAAATGCAATTAAAGACATTCGCTATAGGAGCAAGTGAGTTTTTTTTTTTGAACTATGGCTGGAAGAAATCATCTGGACGACTTCACACATGGAAGAATGATCGGAAAGTTGGAGGAGGGTGGCATTGTGACCAGTGTAGCTGAAGAGTTCAGAATCAACAAAAGCGTCGTTTCGCGCGCTTGGAAAGCCTTCCGAACCACAGGTACCGCCGTCAGAAAGGTTGGCGGTGACCGCCCAGGGAAACAACTGCAGTGGATGACTGATGTATCGTCCTGCAGGTGAAAAGAACCCGGAACCAGTCAGCAAGCGCCATTGCTCAGCAACCATGTACAGCAACGGGGCAACAAGTGTCAAGGTATACTGTGGCCAGACGCCTTCACAAAAGTGGCCTAATCGCTCGTCGTCCAGAAGGCTGCATCCCTTTGACAGCAGGTCATCAGCGCTGCCGTTTAGAGTGGTGCAAAGAGCACAAAAACTGGACCTCTCATCAATGGAGTCATGTCCACTTTATGGATGAGAGTCGTTTCAGTGCCACAAGCCATTCTGGACACCAGTTGAATTGGAGAGAGGTCGGGATAGAGTTTCATCTCAGTAACATCGTGGAAAGAGACCGTTACGGTGGTCCTGGAGTTCTCGGTCTGGGGAGACATTATGTTGAACGGGCGGACTGAGCTCCACATTTTCGACAGAGGATCTGTAACAGGAGATCGCTATTGTCAGGAGGCACTCTCCTTCCCCATGTGAGTCTGTTCAGAGGTGCCATTGGACCATACTTCATTTTTCTGGATGACAATGAACGGCCACATCGGACGCAATCTGTTCAGCAGCTACGGATGGAAATTGGAGATATCCCTCGAATGAATATCTTTACTTTCCACTTTCACTGCTCTCTCTTTTCTAAATTTCATGCCTCTCAGATGATTTTTCGAGGAGTTAAGCAACAGGTGTTTTTTTTTTTTTTTGCCATAAGTTTTGCACAACAGTGTATGTTTCGCTTCACTATAAAGTGGTTATCGAATTTCTCTAGTACCTTTTCAAAAATGTTTCGTTCTTCGTCTGTGATGTTCAGCGACAGAAAAATATCTCCAACTTTTATCTGCCTGCTCCTTTTTAGACTTCGTATTTAATCCTGAAGACGTTCGGAAGCGTAAAAATCGGTTTTCACTTTGACCACTCCGTTGGCGTTGAAAATGGGAAAGGATCTGTCGGTTGAATGTGGTAAGCTGATTAGTACTCATTCTGACTTTAGAGATGACCTTTAACTCCTGACACTTGTGTAGTTTTGATATACTACAGAGATCGATGCGTGTTTGTTGATGTTTGCAGATATCAATAAGTAAATGAGCACTGTTCAAGACTAAACGCAACATTTAATGACGACCATCTTAAACTCTTAATTAAATTATCCAATACGCGCATTCCAGTATATGATTACAGTTGGCACATTTGTAACAATATAAGCATAAGATTTTGCTGTGGCTTTCATTTTCAATCGCTTGCACAGATAATGCCACAGGCAGTTTATGGAGGAATCAGAGGAGAGGACAATAATAAACATATCAGGCAGAACATTTTGGGCGGCTCCTTTCTTCTAATAAATGACTAATTGCCTCTATCAGGGAGCAATTACCTCTTAACATGAAGTGGAAGAGATGTAATTTATTTATGTATTAAAGTGTTTTTTTCTAAAAACTTTGAAATGACACGGGTCTGGGAAAAATCCTCGGATCATAGCCATATAGATGCGCTTATCATTCCGGAAAAATATGTTACCCATGCAGCCCGATTAAGCTCTCAGTAGCGCTGCATTCAGTGTAGAATTTCTAAATAAGCAGAATAGGTTAAAGATTTGCAGTTATTTTATGAATTTTTATCACGACCCTTGGCAACAAAAATTCGACGAACTTTTAATTCCTATATAGTACAGCGACAATTTTTCCCTGTTATTACCGTATACCGAATATCACACGCCCCTTCCCAAAAGAGATCGGTATAGGACCACGTTTACAAACCTATGTTCCGATTATATACCAAGTAGGCCACAGCACTGCTAACTATTTTCACCACTTGTGTTCCCACAGCCCCTGCAAGTTCCAATTCGTTGAACCTTTCTACGTTCATGTAAGCATTTTATTTCCTTCGAATTATTTTAGATTTGTTTTATTCGACAAGCAAAAAACTGACAATAGCAAAAAATAGTGGCAGCAGACCATCCCTCCCCTCCCAAAATGCGTTAACCGTAAGTGATTCTCACAGTATATAAAAAAATTCTCAACTCCAAACAAAAGTTCTGGATGAAAGTATGCCCCACAAACTTAAAATAAAAGTTACATAACAATGAAAGTGCCGCCGTTGGTTGACTCAACTGGAAAGTAAATTCGAAAATGCTGGAATTACAGTGTGGAAAAAACCAAGTATCACACGGTGGTGGGGAACATTGAAACGGAAATTTTGTCACAGGTAAGCGACATTATTTCTCCTCCTGCCGAAAATGTTTATAAAGTGTTGAAAGATAGACTTATCAGTGTTTTTGCGGACTCGGAAGAACGGAAAATAAAAAAATTGCTGCAAGAATTGGATTTAGGGGATAAACGTCCCTCAGCATTGTTTCGTCAAATGCAAAATTAGGACGGAAGTAGAGTTAGTGCTGACTTTCTTAAATCGCTATGGCTCTAGCGTTTGCCTTCACAAATGCAACCTGCATTGTTGGCTATTTCCGATGTAGATATTTCTAAATTAGCTGTGATGGCAGATAAAATGATCGATTTCGCAAATCCGTATGCAGTGAATGCAACTGAAATAAATGTCGGCATTTCGAATAACGTAAATATAAGTGTGCATGAGTTGCAAGAACAAATTTTTGAAATTAACAGAAGAAAAAATAAATTGTTCAAAATGCTAAGTCGCAATAAATCATTTTCTCGGAATCGAAATGCACAATCTCACTCTCCATCTCGTGAAACAATATGTTGGTAATATTAAAAATTTGGTGACAAATCAACGAAATGTGTTAAACCATGTTATTATAAAAGTAAAAATTCACAGGAAAATGTGGTGCAGGAAAACTAAATGGCCAAGCGTGGGCGGCGACGACCGCGTTTGACCAGCCTAATTGTAGCCTTGTTGTTTCTCAAAGAACTTTAAGAATATCCCTACTTGTCGACACAGGGGCTGACGTGTCAGTCATTCCACAGACACCAAAAGAACGCTCCAAAACTGTTTCGCTGTTTAAACTAGTTGCCGCAAATGGTACAAATGTTTGGAAGCGCTGCATACATTTAGACTTAGGTTTACGAAGAATTTTACCGCGGACCTTCACAGTCGCGGATGTGTCACGAACGATATTGGGTGCGGACTTTTTCCATTATTATGGGATTATGGTAGATTTAAAATCTAAAAAACTCATAGATAATTTAACTAATGTCTCTTCACAGGGTAAGATACGTTCCGAACCTATTCCAAAAATAACATTTTTATATCATCCTGAAAAATTCGAAATTGTGTTAAAAAAGCATACTTCTTTGTTTGAGGACGGAATTAAATTGCCTATCTAATGCATCACATGTGATTGAAACAAAAGGTGCTCCCGTGGCTGTTAGGGCTAGATGCCTAGCTCAAGACAAGTTAGCTGCAGTCAAAGCTTAATTTGCATATTTAGTGCAGAAAGGAATTTGCTGCCCCTCAAAAAGCTGCTGGAGTAGCCCCTTGCATATGGTTAAAAAAACCTGACAGATCATGGCGCCCATGAGGCGGTTATGGTCCAGTCAATGCCATTACCATCCCCGATAATTACCCAATTAGACACATTCATGAGTTTAATTCTAATTTAAATGGAAAAATTTTGTTTTCAACTATAGATTTAAAAAAAGCCTATCATCAAATTCCCATGAATAAAGATGATATCCCTAAAACAGCAATCATTACCCTTTTGGTTTATATGAATTTAGTTATATGACTTTTGGCTTGCGTAACGCAGCCCAAACTATGCAAAGATAGATGGATCAAATTCTTTCTGATTTAGATTACTGTTTCGTGTACATTGATGATGTTCTAATTGCATCTTCCTCCATTGACGAGCATGTACACCATTTGGATGTTGTTCTCCAACGCTTAAAAGAAAACAATTTGACCGTTAATTTGCCAAAATGCACATTTGCTGCTGAAAAAGTTAAATTTTTAGGACACCTCATAGAGAAATTGGGCATATCACCTTTACCTGATAAAGTTGAGGCTATTCGAAATTTTCCGAAAAAAAAAAAAAACACTGGAAACGAATTACGCCAATTTTCGGGAGTTTTAAATTTCCATAGCAAATTCCTAAATCATGCCGCGGAAAACCAATTAAATTTGTATTCTATGTTGGGGACCAGTAAAAAAAATGACAAAACTCATTTGTCTTGGTCTGAGGCGGCAGACAGGGAATTTGAGAATTGTACAAAAATGTTAACTGAAATAACAAACTGAGCTCACTCAAATTTAACCAAAACCATTGCCCTTATGTGCGATGCTTCTGATAAAGCTATTGGAGCTTGCATACAGCAACGTACAGAGAAAAGCTGGGAACATTTGGGATTTTTTTTCACAGAAATTGAGCAGTTCAGAAATTAAATGTAGCACATATGGCGGCGAACTCCTTTCAATATTTGCCGCAATTAAATACTTCCGATATCTGGTGGAAGGGAGAAATTTCATAATTTTTACCGATTACAAATTCTTCACTAAAGCTTTGATTGTAAAGAAAATATGATACACTCTCTCCTAGGCAAATCAGTCAATTAAATTTTATCGCACAATTTACAACTGTGGTTGCTGACACGTTTTCGCGCCTGTGCAGTGTCAAGTACCCCGAAGCTATTGATTTTGCAGAAATCGCAAAAACTCAGGTAAATGATTTAGAATTAAAGCTCCGAAGCTCCCCGAAGAGAAAAATTTGAGCTTTAAACTCCAAAAATTACTTCTCAATGACAATTTGCATATGTATTGCGAGACTTCAACTAGCAATGTCCGACCATATATTCCCCTGAAGAGCCATTTTTAATGCTATTCATGATCTGGCGCATCCCGGGGTGAAGCCCACGGTTAAACTTCTCACCGATAGATTTGTGTGGGCGAACATAAAAAAAGATGTTGCAGTGCTGGCAAAAACATGTATACCGTGCCAAAAGCAAAGGTTGCAAGATATGTGTTTTCACCCTTTGCAGAATTTAAAGTCCCAAGTCCGAGATTCAGTCATAAATATCGATCTCGTCAGACCTTTACCATCATCACAAGGATTTACGTACTGCCTCGCGTGTATAGACCTATGTACTAGGTGGCCGGAAGCGATCCCCTCGCCGGATAACCACCAGCAAATAAACGGAATAATCGAACAGTGGCATCGGACATAAAACAAGCCATAATGTGTCATACATCCATCCAGTGGACATTGGCGTTACCTGCTGTTTTGCTAGGTTTACGCACCGTTTTCAAGAAAGATCTCAATTGCGCAGCAGCAGAATTGGCCAAAACCTTCGCCTGCCTGGACAGTTCTTTGCTGAAAAGGACATTCCTAATGTACATAGTGACTTTGTAAAAAAACTTAATGAACATTTTCAAGTCTCTTTCCAAATCAACGGCTCAACATAACAAGCAAAAAATTTTTGTTTTTAAAGACCTGAACACATGCTTACATGTGTTCTTGAGAGTCGACGCAGTAAAACCATCTTTGCATAGCCCGTACACCGGCCCATAAGAGGTTGTTAGGAGGAGTAAAAAGACATTTTCCATAGCTTCGAAATAGCTATTTGAGATACTTTTTATTCTGAATTTGCGTCTTTTTACATTGTTTTATCTTTGTACTCGCATTTTAGAACAAAGCATTTTGATCATCTGTCTCATAAAATATTCCCGTTTTTTTTTTTTTTTGACAGAAAATGAATATATAGGTATAAATTATTTTTTGCAATTTTAGTTGTAAGTGGTGACTAGAGAGTAAGGGGTGGGGTAAAAGTTATATAAATATAATTATACAAACAAAGTGTAAATGGATCTTAGATGGGCATTAGAAAAAAACAACGCGGGATACAAGATCGCCCATGTTAGACACGGCATGTGCAAATTTGCCGGTACCTTTCGCCTGTGTCAGTGGACTGCATCGAGGTGAACTATTTGCATAAGATATACAGTATGTTTTAATTGAATAACACTTATTAGCCCAAGTTCATCAAAAAGTTCAGGAATTTCTGATTTTGGATCACTTACAAGCAATTTATTAAGATTGCTTAAATTAACCTGAGCCAAAAAAAGTAATGCTGGCTTACCTGGAAGACAAGTATGAAGACCATCAATAAAATAGGTTTCTTCTTTGCAGCATTTGTTCAAAATGCTAAGATCAGCTTCAAATTTTCCCAACATATTCAAAGAGTTTTTATCAAGTCCACGTAAAATCTTATCCCCTAGTTTTAATTTTAAAACTATGGAAAGTTGTTTATACACGCTACACAAAAATATTCACATTTATTTAAACACAGACGTTACAACGCCAACCTCTTTTTAAACTAATATCTTCAAAACAACAATACTAACTGGTTACAGTTCGATATACCATGAGCGTATATAAAGCTTGTGGCTTTGATTATAACACAAAAAAAAGGTGTAAATTACAGAGGTATAAAAGCAACTGTTCTACTACCAATACAAATTTTCAGGGGAAAAATATTGTTTTATCAAAAAAAGCCAAAATAGATGTAAAATACAAATGCATAAATAAAGCTTCTTTTTAACTGCTATTATAAACTCAGTTTTGGAAACTAAAAAAACTTTTTCCCACCTTGTTTAAAGTATATCCCTATACCCTTCATTCAATTAGACTCGGGACACTGCAACCTTGAAAACGGAATGTCATGATTTTCCTAGGTATACAAAAAAAGCTGCATACCCAAACTTAAAATCATTTAAGGTATTTTGTGCTAGCATTCGCATTATGAATTTCAATTATTAAGAATTCTTTTTCCATATATTAAATGCAAGAGAAAACTCAAATTAGCACTATTACTCCTTTGATTACGGGAGACCACTAAGGAAGCTAAGGCAGCTTTAACACATCTTCCTGCTATTATATTAGTTAATAGACAGATTTATGCTATATTTTTTGCTGTAAAACAAAATTTATATCAAGATAGATACTATATTATAGGAAAAACTGTGAATGCCGTATTTATACTAATAATATTACAGCAAAAAGGTAACTTTCTCTGGGACTACTGTTTTCCAAGCCCGGTATTGAAAAGGTTAATTTGATATTTCAGCATTTAAACTTTAGATATTGAAATTTTTCGCATTTATTAGCGAGTGATTTATCAATGGCGTAACACAAATTTTAAGTGATAACTAGGAAATTTAAAACCATCACACTGTTTTATTCCCCATAATTAAGAGTTGTCCTGCTATTCAGCATCTCACAAATCTGTTCAATGTAGGCCTTTTTGCAATTTTGTTTTCTTATTCTAGTTATTAAACTTAAGAAATTTTCTTAATAAATATACTTATTAAAGAAGCATAAAAGGCAGTTTAACAATAGTTACCTACCAACATGCTTGATCATTAAAAGAAAAATCTTTTGTATTGTTTATTTTTTTAAAAATAAATCCGTAAAACCACATTGTAACATTTTAATTTTTTATAAAAAGGAACTGCAGACTATATTGCAACCTCATACTCTAGTAGTTTACACTTATAACAAGATGGTTAAAAAAAAACATTGAGAATAAATGCAAATTCTCTTATATTTTATTAACAAATGATCAAATTACACTGTTTAACACAAAATTCAAGTAGTTTTTTCCCTTGTGGCAATTAGCATTTTATATCTTATATAAAGCATTTAACCTCTTCAGACCCCAGAACTAAGCAAACAATTTTGATGCAATTTTTTGGTTCTCTGATTGAAAAAATGATTACAAAACAAAATAACTAAAAAAAAATATTTTTTTAATTTTAATTAATAATTAGTTTAAATAATAATTAATGCCCAATTTCCATGTTTTCTATGTTTAAAACGAAGTAAACTATCTGTTGATTAATTAAAAAAAAACAATTGGGTGTTTTAGCTTTCAAATTACAGTCAGTATTTTAAAATGTACCCAATTGGGTACACTTGGAATGAACAGGTTAAAGAATAAATGAGTAATAACAATTAAAACTAAATTTTAAGCTCAAGAATAAAAAAATTAGCTTAGTTTGTGCATTTTACTATGTTTTAGAACAAACCAAATTAACAAACAACCCGTTTTGAATTTCGTTCTGCGACTTGTCGGATGAACTGCCGCAGAAATGTACAAAAAAATCTTTTTCACTGAACTTGAAGAAATGGTCAAACTATTGCACATCTCTCACTGCATCATTCTGTTAAAACACAACATAGCCTTTGAAATAAATAAGTTCTGTAATGAGACATCTTGTACAAGAGCTACAACTCCCATATGGTAAACCAAGTATTTATAAACCTGCCGGAACCGATGGATTGAAAACATACTTGTTGACATTTTAACAAAATGCAGTTGAATTTAATTTGTGAAATATGTATAATACGTAGCTGTATGAAACAAGATGCCAGCAAAATTCAAAAGATAGCAGTTCTCACTGTGGCACCAAATGCAGCAGTATACAAGAGAAATTCAACTATGAATAAAAAATGGTTTCAGGTAAATGTCCATCACTATTTGTCGTATTGTCTGTTGAGAAATCACAGCTAAAGTTCATCATGAGTGTCTTCCACCTGGAAGCAAAAAAAAAAAAAAATTCTTATATGAAGTGTAAAATGTGCAAGGCGAAGCAAAACATTCAAGTGCATTTTTATTTCAATGTACAAAAGGAAAATATTACAATCAAGAATAACGTATGCAATCTAAAATTCCAGAACAAATATTCTGATTCATACATTATTTCTTCCAAGAAGATATATTTTTTGATATAGCGCTAAATACTACTAATTATAGAAGTGGGGAAAAAAAAAAAAATCACGATTTTTTTTATTTAAATCACACAAAAATTGTTTTTCAAATCAACAGAAACTGACAATATGAGAAAAATACAATTGGATATAATATTTTTAAATGCAAACAAGTTTCACATTAAAAAAAATGCAACGTTACCCTGAAAATTAAGGAAATAAATAGATATAATATACTTTAAATCTTAAATGTTAAAAATAATTGTTGGAACAGTTAATACTGTGAGATTTTAATTAGTTATGGCTATTTATTGTTAGGTTTAATCTTATTTTTAATAGACAACCAGCATTATGTCACAGAGTAGAGAATAGGAAGGAAAAGAGATTCCTCTGCTTGATTTGCATTATAGTTTAGGTTCAGCATTGCTTTTATTAAAACAGATGGATTGTTTGGAAAAAAATGTCCAAAACTGAATTTATTTTTCCTATAACTCAATTCTTGTTAAAAGCTTTATGATTGTATAATTTTTTGCAAAATACTATTTTAAACATGGTTTATACAACTGGTTATCAATGATTAACAAGAAATTTAAGTGGGGTAATTTGCCTTTTACGGAATTTTTAAAGTTCAATAGTTACGATTAATTGTATTTTGTAGAATTAACTTAACCTCTTCAGACCCCAGAACTAAGCACAAACAATTTTGACGCAATTTTTTGGTTCTCCAATTTAAAAAATTACTACAAAACAAACTACATTTTTTTTATAATTTTAATTAATAATTAGTTTAAATAATAATTGATGCCCAATTTCCATGTTTGCCATGTTTAAAACGAATTAAACGGTTGATTAATTTAAAACACAATTGGGTGTTTTAGCTTTCAAATTGCACAAACAGTAGTTAATAAACAGTATTTTAAAATTACCCATTTGGGTACACTTGGAATGAAGAGGTTAAGTCAGCGGTTTCCAATATTTTTTTCACGTACCAACATTTTTCTTGCAAACAATTGGCGTACCACTGCGAATATAACTTTATTATATAAAATAGATTATAGGAAAATATTCGGACAGTAATATAAATTACACCATTTTTTATGGTTATTAATGTAGAGAAAAGCGTTTTTTAATTAAAGCTGTATATATAAAACGAAATACATCAAATATATTTGTAATACACACTTCCAAAACAGGAACTAAAATGGCTCAAGTCTTAGCTGCCAACTGCTGTTTATGAGTCCTGCAATGAACAAACGTGCAGTTTTCCCTGTCATTGCCCGAGCACTATCAGAACAGAAAGCAACGCAATGCTTTTCGAGAGGCTTCACGTACCACTAGTGGTACATGTACCACAACTTGGAAACCACTGGCAAAAGTACATAACTCAGCTTGCTTAAAATCTTTTATTTAAAAACATAATATGCAGGAAATTAAGGGGAAAATTTATATGTACAATTGAATTAAAACGAAATTAAGTTTGATAGTTTTTACAAAACTATTAGATGCATGGAAAACTAAAGATTGTAAATAGAAGTTTAAAGTGGACAGAGGATTCCAAAATATTAAATTTGAAAAACAGCTTTGCTACTTTATCATTATTTTTCTTTGTACAAAACAAGGGATTTTTCACTAGTTTGCACAAAAATCATGACATGATCATTAAGTTTTAAATTTATAACTGTCAAAGCTCAAGGAGTAGCCAGTGACAGAAGATTTATGGGATGTAATTGTACATAAGTGAAGATAAACTGAAGAAGCTGGTGATGAACAGAAAGCTTGGTCTGAAGCTAAAATTGCACAGCGGAAGGCATGTGGAATTCTTAGTGCGAAATTTATGAACACAAGCATTTGAATACTATGTTATTCTTGCAAAGAAAGATGCAGTTTAAAATATGAAGAATCTGTTAGTATGAAAGATTATATTCATAACATTTTGGAAATTGTTGATCAACTTAGATGTATAGGAAAAATTATTCCTTAGATGATTTTGTAGCACTATTATGCAAAATGCCTCTACAGTATGTCCCAGTGCCATACTGAAAATTTTCTATCTTTATTTCTGTACCTCAAGACAAGACTAATGTAGCAAGTCACACAGTGGCAGATTCAGCCACTCAATTTGGGAGGGGAGATTCCAGGCCCGTGATTTAGGAGGGTCAGTATAAAAATATATTTATGCCTATGTGTATATATTTTGCTGGTTGATCCCCTGGAGAAATGTGAAATAATGGGCCAGGGCAACAACATGTATGAGCATAAAAGATATTTAGTAGCAAATTTCAACATTTTCTCTTTTGTTTAATATATCCATTATGCAATAAAAAATAAATATTATTCTGACATGACATTTATTTCCATGTTGTATCAGAGAAAAATTACTGATAAAGTAAGCAATTCAGGCTTAAATTATAAAATAAAAAATTAATGAAAGTAATCCTACTAACATAACAAACAGACTAAAATAAAGAAAATTAGAAATCAAAAACTCAATCATCACAAATGAGAGACCAAGAATTAGGGGGTCTACGTGCAAAAATTGTAAAAAAACTAAGAATGTTATTTTGAGGATAATCTGGCAATTTCTTTTTGACATCAAGATGTAAACCTGCAAACAATTCTTGATATAGCAAAACAAATAAAGAATGCATCATCTCTGCCTTTCAGCTTACCAGTACTTCAGTTTACTCTAGTTTTAAAATATCCATCCCTGTTTGCTGGAAGGATAAAGTTTGTGTTTGTGGATAGATTTCAAGTAAAGATTCAGTGTTCTTTATTTTTTGTACACTTTTTATTTATTAATTTCTAATTCTTATTTGTTTAGAGAAGATCATACTGCTCCTCTCTTGGATTTCATTTGTTGGATGGGACGATTGCTCCAATTCCACCCCCTCCCCATGTGGATTCGCCACTGAAGCTTCACTACTTAACACGTAAAAAACTACGTAAAAACTGCAAAGAATAATTTCCTTACCTAATAACAAAGCTGTTATATAAGTAAGGCTACAAAACAGGATTGTTAACATTTAAAAAACATGCTTGCTTTATCCCTTGTTGGTGGTGTTTCTTTTTTTCAAATTTCTTAAACCATACTTCTGATAAACTGAATTCCATTCCATTACTATAATGAAAATTAATAATTAAATAAATTTTGGTTTTGTTTTTTAATTGAGTAGGTACTTATCCCCATAGGGGAGACCGGGAGAGTCCGGACGGGAGAGACAAAGAACAGCCCGTGTTCACATAACCTACAGGTTTTTCCTGCAAAACTATCTCTTATGTTGGTAGTATTCTGGTATTATTGTCATGTGCAAATGGCTGCCCGTCAAGTCAAAGTACGGCAGAGAAGTGAAAAAAAGTGATTTGGCATAGTCTGATCTAAAATTTCGTGGTAAATAGCTAAGCTTTCATTAAGTAAATTGGCAAGTCATGTTTTTTTCGTATTTATCATGATAGTAGGGGTATTTAAGCTATTTTTCTTGTATGTGTTTAAACTGGTGTCACGTACACACTGCTTGTGTCGGATCACATTTTTTTCAAGAATGTTGCTAGTGGAAACTCAGGAAATTTTTTCCAAGTTTCCTCTTGTATTCTGTTTGTACATTTCACGTATGCTGTATTCAAGGAAGAAAGGGAACAGGAGTTAGCAACCAAGCAGAAACGCACACTGACTTTCAAAGAACAAAAAAAAAGCAACATTTAAAAAAATGAGACCCAACTGTGGCACGCCAAGCTCGGATAACGACATCGACATGCCCTCTGCATCATCTGTTCTTGACATTTCAAAATATTCAGGAGACTAAGAATATCAAAAGGAAGTTCCAATCCAAAAATTTGGTATATGTCACAGTTAAAAATGACGGCAACATCTTCCCAAGCGTGACTGTAAATGTTCTAGATGACGGACTGAAAGTTAAAGCTATGATAAAAAATGGAAGTGGCCCGTTCATGATGACATTTTTTATGAATGGTCCTCAGTTTTAGGGCACCTTGAACCTCCTCGACAATTCAGCAAAACTCGTCACCGTACCCGATTTATGTCAATATATTTCTTTAATTATTGCTCATTGCTACTTAAAACTTTTTTATTAAACATTTAATTCTTGTGTCATTGGTCACATTCTTTTCTTGTATATATATATACCCAGCTTTCATTGTTTATCTAGAAATAACTTGAGTTTCAACTTCTTGGAACACTGATCTTTTACTTTCCCATGTGTCCAGTCTCCCCGCATGGTGTCCGCTGTCTCCCCATGTTGGGGAGACCGTGGACACTTTCCCTCTTTGCACTAAAATGCATACTGTCCTTATACAGGGCGTCCTAGGTAATTTTAAGACATCTCACATAATGCTGAATCTTCAGGTCACAAGAAAACGCTTTCTGAAGATTTCTAGCTGTATTGGCAACTTAGAAAAAAAAAAGTGAAGAAAAATTGTGCAGACTCTCCCCGTTCTCCCTTATCTCACAACCATACCAATTCAACTTCATAAATTTTTAACATTCTTATTTTTCTTTTTTCAACATTTGACTCGAATCTGATTTAAATCAATAATTAAAATCCTATGCAATAATTAAGATCCTGAATAAAATTTAAAAAAAAAAATAGATAAGAAAATTCTGAGCTAATGAATGGAATAGGATGGTGGGAATGTTTCCTAATCCTCTCAGTTTTACCACAAGAAATTTCAAAGCTAGAAAAAAAAAATGTGGGTCGAAACAGTTTTTACTTAGTTTAACCGCTTCACTTACAAATTTTTTTGAAAAAAAATTGTAAAAAATCACATTTTAAAATTTTATTATTAAATACAAGGAAAGGAAACAAAAAAATATGTACGTTTTAAGTTGAGTTTTTGATTTTTTGCAGGTGTAAAAGCATTTAATTTGAATATTGGTTTACTATCCAGAGTTATCTCGGGCAAATGGAAAAAAGTTAAATATTAGTCTTCGTAGGATAGTTTTTGAAACAAGGGATAACACAAAGTGATTCCTGATATTCTGTACACTGGTATCTGGTCTCTTTTCTTACTGGTTTACATCTGAAATCTCTTTTACGGGAATCCAAACCACTTAAACCACCTTCAGTAAGGCTACATGCAGAAGAATCACTTCCACTATTTTCAAAGTCTACCTCTTCATAATCACTGTTCGAAAAATCAATCGCTTTTGCTATCTTGCATCATCGCCATTATTTTACTTTTTTCAACGCAACTATCCTTCTTCATATATTACTAATCCACCAGCCGACGTATAATATGCAAGAGGGAAAACACCAGTCCTGCCAAAGGAATGGCAATCTGCAAAACTTGGCAAACTGAAAATCAAAGTTGTATATTTCCTTTTATTTCCTCGAGGCCAAGTAAAACAAATTATACTGGCAAATTCTACTTCGCCCGAGTTTTCTCGTGATAATAATTAACTGCAATTTGTAAGAACTCAAGATCACTCCGGATAATCAGGCAAGTGGTTAAGTATAAATAAAACAAAAATTTAGGGAAAAAATTATTTTAATGGTAGCATATATGCTGACATGGACAGATTAGGGTACAAATTGAAGTTTTACACAATTTTTCAAAGCACTTTAATAAAGTTTTTAAACATATTTATTTATGTGCGAAAAGCTTTAAAACAATCTGTTTATTAAAACACGATATACGCTGTATTTGTCCCATCTGTGAATATTCTTCTTGGACATGTGTGACATTTCTGTTGCTTGGAATCAAGCACTGATCCATGATTTCCTCATCCATTTAAAACAAACGAGTGTTGAATTTGGTTGAAAAATTTTCACATGATTATTTTTTTGTTTTACTGTAGAAGAAAATAATGATAAAAAATTATTTTTAATTTTTGAGAAATCAAAAGCTACTAAAGTTAAATCCATTAAACTTTATTTAACTCTTATAATGACATTTTTTAAGAAATGAAACTAGAAGTTAAACAAGTCCTTGAGAGCAGTTAGGCTTAGATACACTTATGAACGTGGTCAGGGGTGGTAGTAGTAAGCACTTGCATTTCCTGAACTTTAAAAAAAATTCCCTGAACCTGGAATTTTTTCATAGGTACTGTATTTTCTGGTCTACAAGATGAAATGTAATTTATCTAGTTAAAATTTATGAAAACTACTTGATTTAGACAGAAATGGAAAAAAGTATTTTCACAGGGGTTGCAATGGAAAATGCATAAAATATAGAACAATAGAAAAATGGTACAAAAAGGGTGTATTATTTTAATGAAATGTGATGATTATTAAAAAAAATAACAATTTCTTCTAAAAACTCCTCAAAATTATAAAGAAAATATTAAAATATGCGTTTAATTCACCGCTTTTGCGTATATCAGTTAGTTATTGCATCCATTTTGGCTTTTGCTGCTTAAATGCCTTGCAGATTTTTCGTTTTAATCCTGTTGCAGTCCTTTGCTCCATCTATTGTCATCTAACCATGCAAAAAAAATAAATGCAGAAAGCGCCGACTTTCAAATTCGTGAATTTTGCGTAATTGATAGAGTTGAAATTAGAACTTGTTAAAAAAAAAATAAATCAAACAAAACTGCAAGAAATTAAAGCCCAAAAGCACTTTTTTATTGATTCAGAATAAAAGCAACAATTAACATTAGATTGCTAATTGTTGCTTTTATTCTGAATCAATAAAAGAGCTTTTGGGTTTTAATTTCTTGCAGTTTTATTTGATTTATTTTAACAAAAACAAACTAAAACCACGATGGCAAAAATTAAACTACACATCATAGCTACACATTTCCAATGGTAATTACAGTTCATTCCCCTTCTTTTTAAAACATTTACGTCTAAAAATCTGCGGCGAAAACGGTTCCGATTTTTCTCAAAGGTTGACTTACACGCGGATTTCCGTTTATTTGTCTGAAAGTTAGGGGTTCTGCTTACATGAGAATCTACTTACACGCAAGTATATAAGGTAAGATATTGATAAAAATAAAAAGAAATTTCATTTGCTTACTTCATAATCAACTTTAAAAAAGAGTTAAAATGAAAAAAATACGATTCTTGTATAGGATGCAGAAAGATTGCACAAAGAAAAGAACGCATCCGTTTTCTTGCTTGCACGTGGAAATAAGGCTTACGATATTTTAAAGAATTGCATAAATTAATTAAGAAATATGCATTGCTGCAATTTAAAGGGGAAAAAACAGGGCGGAAAATTTAGGGTCCAGGAGCAAAATAAAATTTCCGGAGCTGCGTCAAAAAAAAATTTCCGGAAATTTCCAGAACTCTACTACCCTTGCCTGTGGTAGCATACTATGGAGTGAAAGTGATTGCTGAAAAGCATAGTTGAAATAAATTAGAATCATGTTTTCTTGAATGAGAAGCAGGCACCTAAAAAGCAGTTGCTAATAAGAAGTGCAACTGAATGTAAAAATGTGAAACTATATACTTCTTCAAATGCGCCGGCAAAAGAAACACAGATGGAAGAGCTCTTTGCTGAAAACATTGTTAGATTTCAGATAGGCAAATTTTGAATCCAAGCTTAGGACCCAGATCAAATCATTGCAATCGGAAAACTAACATGGTTAAAATAACCAATCTAGCTGATTGCGTTTGGGATGCAGTTTTCGATTTCATGAAATTTGAGACATGTTTGAACCTTTGCCTCCCGAGACAAAATCTAAAACTTTTATGCTAAAAAACCACACATTGACAACAGATACAGCAAAAGCAAGAATGAAGGCCATCATGTAATTACAATAAAAGTGAAATATTAAAGATAGTTCCGATATACAGTAGCCCCTCGTTATATCGAGCTTGTCGGCGGATAGCAAAAAAGCACGAATAAATCAAAATAATCAAAAGTACATAAATAAATCAAAAAGTACAACTAAATTGAGTGTCAACGTAAAAAATGTAATCTTGCACAAGGATAACTTTCTTAATAAAAACAGCTTAATAATAAATCCATGAGCAATATACATGTCTCTTTCATTCTACAGGCGTTAGCATCAATACAAAAAGAAATGTCAAGTAAAACGTCACCTGGTTTGAGTAGACATGTAAGTTGGGGTGTGGGAGGAGAATTGTTGCCAATTTTAACTACAGCAAATTCAGAAGAAAGGAAAACATTCCTGTTCGATGGCTTTGTTTAATGGGGAGAAAAGGGCTTTATTTAGAAATGCAATATTTTAACTTTCGAAAAGCTCAAAGTTAAAATTTTGGGAGACATAGAAAAAGCGCGATATGTCCAAATTAGCGATATAACGAGGGGTTACTGTACTTTTATAACTATTAGTTCATATCAGTAGTTTATTAACCTAAAGTGAAAATTTGATTTATATCGGCACAACATCCATAATGTTATAGCCATGACAAAATCCTTCTAAATACTTAACTGCTGGTGTTTCATACTCGTTCTAGCGTAATTGGATTAAAAACTTAAGATATTTTCTCGAAGCAAAATCGATCAGTCATCACCCCCTACCAAAACATTGTTAACTATATTGCAAGAAAACTTGCTTCCAGAAACTTACTTCATCCAATTCATCTGCTGTGTTCAACTCTGAGCCATCGTCTTCGTCATCTGTTTTTGTCCCCGATGATTTTCTTTCTTCTTCATCTTGCTTTTCTTTCATTTTTTTCTCTTCATCCTTCATAGGATTCAATATTGAAAAGTTAATATTTAATATTTTAATTAATATTTGATTCATGCAATAAATATGTGCTGTACAAAACGTTACATTGAACCTAAAACTGGAGAATAAATTATCTGATAGAAAAATAGAAGTCTGAAAGTTCTGTGATGCACTACAGTTATTCAGGGTAACTTTAATCAAAAAGTTCTATTTTTAACTGCCCCATTTACATTTTAAGAATGTGATTGTATTTATGAGCATAAAATTAAAGAACTCCTAAAGTATTATAGTCACTAAAAATAAGGAATAATAAACTTCCTGTTTCAAAGTGAACCTTCCATTTAGAATCACTTTGAGCCGTATCAGAAAAGTGATTTTAAAAAGAATTTTAATAAAAGTATTATACTAGTTGCACAACTTTGTACCAGAAAAACTAAATTACTCAATATTTAAAAATTTTCACTTCACAACCTCATAGGGTTTCTATAATTCATGACACTACATACAACAATTTCAAGAATTTCAACAGCTTCAAGGGTTTCCACAACATCAAACAAGCATTCAAACATAGCTTCCAAGCAGAGACTTCAGAATAACTGGATGATACAATTATTTGCATACAGTATTTTAACTAAGAGTAGGAAACTGATTTTATAACCTAGCCAGCAGAGTACAGCAATGAACCTTCTAGTTTCTTTTTGAAGTCAAATATACTTAAAAATATGAGTGTTACAAAGTTACCCCCAATGATTCACAGTTACGAATGACTGTATGGCAGTGGTAACATCTTCGAACAATTTAATCTATTTGAAATTATCATAAATCTTATGCTTAGCTTTTCACGTGCAAGATGTTACGAAAGTTTCATTCAAGCAATTCAAAACTTTCAGACAAAATGAAACTGATGACTAACCGAATCTGTTAAGTTTGAAGCTCAGTTGGACTACATTCTAAGTCTGATTTACTGTTTCTAAAATTTAAGGAAAATAGATTTTTGAGAATAGAAAACTACATATTACATTATACATACAATACCAATTCAACAGGGTTGCCACTCATGTTAGACAATAAAATTAACTGACTTTTCCAGGTTTTCCAAGCAATTTTAGGAAAAATTCCAGGTTAATCGAAGTCAACTAACATTATCAAATATTAACATATATAGTATGTTTTAGTTGTGAATAAAAACCTACCTTATTATTTTAAAAATGATTATGAAAAATTACCAATAATGATTACCAAATTTTAAATGGTGAAGTTGAAATAATCTGAAGTTTACTTACATTTGTTATGAATAAAAATTGGAATGCAGTTGAAAATGTTGATACACCTTGCAGCTCAAAGTTTTATATTTTATAGATTTTTGTATTGTCTCAAAAGGATTAACTTAACTTGTAAACATGGTCAATGAAATTTTTAACTTTGCAAAATTTTGCACAGCAAAAAAATTTTAAAAAAAACTTCAAGATACAAATAATTTCAAATCACCAAATAATATTGATTCTCATTTGGAAATACTTTGCACAAATAAGATTCGCTTTAGCATAATTTCATGTGCTTTCACTTATTGAAAGGTTTTCTAATATGCATTTACAAAGAAATCTAGGAACTTTTGAATTGTACAAGGATATAAAAAGCAAGAAATAAAAAATTGAAAAAAATAGGTGAATTATCAGTTATCAGACATGTGACTCACTGAGGAAAAAATACTGAAATACCACGACAGAACGTTGTAAGCTTAATAAAGAACCTTTTATAACAAACAAATTACTGTGCAATAGAATTATCAAATACAAAGCGAAATTAAGTCGCTTAATGTCAAACAAAAAAAAGTGCAGAAGTCCTACTTTCTTTAGAACTTATATTCATACGCAGGCGCGTAGGAAAGGGGGAGGCTCAGGGGGCTTAAGCCCCTCCCATTAGAAATCATGCTGCTTAAAGATTTCGGTTATTTTGTGAAAACTATGAATTTATTTTAATTATCTGTAAAAATATTCATTTATTAGTGATTTTTTTGTGATTAATATTAATAATAATGAGTGAATACTAATTACGTTTTAATTGTTAATTGTTTTTTTTTTTGGAAATAATTTTGAGGATTTGGAAATAAAATTGTTTAAGCCCCTCCATTGATTTTTAAAGTGCTACGCTCCTGTTCATACGTAAAGAGTCTGAATTCAGCGCAATCTATAAAAACTAACTAAATTTTTTAAAGAAAGAAACAGGTTTCCAAGCATTAACTTTTTAAACTGAAGTAACTACTTCATATCTACCATCTATTAAAAATATTATGGTGTGAAGTGCAAGGAAAAAAAAAAGGGTTGCAAAGTACGAAAGCATAACAAGAGAAGAACAAGATTATTTTTGCACAATATAAACATATCTGTGATTTAAACACATAGTACTTTTATTTAGTATAATACTGAATTGGATTAATGAACTTCTAAGATCAAGAAGAGGCAGTATCAAAAACCTTAGGCTTATTTTTTCTCAAATTTAACAATTGTTTTATAATACTGAAAAAAAAAAAATCACCCAACAGAAGGTTGCTGAATTTTGTTCATGCATTTTAATTATATATTGAATAAAAACAGAAAGAATTGCTAATTTCTTTTGTAACAATATTATAATGAGTACTTGTAAGGAAAAAACCCTAACACTAAACACAGCTAAAAATTAAAAAAAAAAAAAAAAAAAACTCATTTTAAATTACATACGAGCCTTTCCATTTCAGATCAGGCAGAGGGTGTCACATGACCCTCACAGATTTTTTTTGAAAAAATTACAGTAGTTACAACTAAGGGCCATATGAAATATCCCAAAAGGATTTTGCAAAAAAAAAAAAATATTTCTCTAGTTACAGACTTTTAAAACTTGGGACAAAGTTGGCCGTTTTCAGAAAATCAGCAAAACACTCACTTTTTAAATTGCCACTGTTTCAAAAGTTTTTAACCGATTCGAATAATCTCCCGAACCTCTTAAGCCTTCAAGCACTGTATGAAACAATTTTCCATTTGCATCAACCTTATTCGAAAATAAATCAGTTTACAATTACCCCAGATTTCTGGGGTAATTGTGAACACACTGGGGTAATTGTAAACATGAGCTCCTTCACTAACAAATAGTCATAAAGTCAAAATTTTTGTACACATTTACTCACAAGAAGTACAGTAGTGGCTACAATGCTCACAATTTTATCTCTGAATTCATTCAAGAGGTAGGGAAGGATCAAAAATTAAATCATTGGAAAAGTGTTTACAATTACCTCAACTGACCCTAATTGGATTGAACAGAATAATAAGGGTCAAGATTCACGGTCGCCACTCGCCACGTGGCGACCTTGTTTCAAAAAGTGGCGATTCAAAAAATTAAGAGCGATCGCCACCTTTCCTTTTTTTAATTTTTAAAGTAAATTCTTCCTTTTCAAATACATCTATATAGAATTTACAACGCTTGCTTCTTTCGTGCACACAAGCACAATAAAAACGCATCAATTCGGCATTCGAGTAACCGAATTTCGGCCGATAATCCCCTTTCACAAGAAAAAATTAATTTCCCCTTTCACAAGAAAAAAAAAATGGCGAAAACGTCATTTCCCGATTGCGCTGTTTTTATTTATTTATTTTTTTTTTTTTTCTTTAATTCTTCTGTCTGCCATATGAATCTTTTAAATACAGTGGGAAACGATCTAAATCTTGATTTTTTTTCTCGTAGCGCATCACTTGCATTTCAGATCGGCCATTTTCAAAAACTTATAAAACATAAGTGTCGCGCCGTTTTGAAAATGGTGTGAAAGTTTGAAAAAAAAGTTTTGAAATGAATGAAAATAAAACATACTGAACAAATTTAGAACTGGAAATATACTTTTTTTTTATAATTGTGTTCGAAAATGTTCCGTATTTATGATCGCTGTTTTTTTGTGAAAGGTTCGTTTCTGTAAATGGAATTTTTCTCATATGTTGCTTCTATTATTAAAAAAATTTTACATTTAAATCTTTTGTACTGTATAACATTCAACACAAAAAACTATATCGCAAACATTTATATTTCCTTAATTTACCATCGCCAACGAATCTAGTTTTTTCTTCTTCCAATTTGAAAGTCATAAGATTTTTTTTTGTAAACTTAATAATTTTGACAAATTATTACTTCACTGAAAATAAGACACAGAAGGAATTGCGGGGAGGGGGCATGTCCCCCCCCCCCCCCCAACTTCACATAGGTGGCCACCAAGTTAATCAAGTTTAGTGGCCACTGGCCACTTCCAAAATTTCTGAGTCTTGACCTCTACAGAATAACATGCATTAAATCACAGTAGCTACGCTTTGTGCAAGGAGCTATTTAAGTTATAAGAAGGTTAAGTACAATTTATCTGTAGTAATTGTGTAACAATATAGTATATTTCTTAATAAATATTGATTAAATCTTATATTAAAGTGATTAAATAAGAACGAGTTTGAATTTCCGGCTTTTTTGAGAAACGAACAAAAGGCCATTTTTGAAAAATCATAAAATACCTGGATCATAAATACACAATATAATCGATAGCAGCTCATTAAGCACTTTAAGGGCAACAAATGAGCAGATTTTCAGATTTTTAAAAAATGGCTTTTTTGAGTAATCACACTTCAAAAATCGTAATTTTTGAACATTTTCAAATTTTAAACTTTAAATTCTGAGGGGATATGCATCTCAGGTTTACAATAAAATTTGATACGAAACTTCCATAACAGCACTTTAGATTGCCACCTCTGTTTTGTCAAAAATAAATTTATCTCATAAGAAAAAAATCATAAAGTTGGTAAAAATGCGCTTTTTTCACTTCAAAAACACTTTTTTTTTCTTTATCAACGAAGCCAACAAGATTTTTAAAATTAGTGTCTAAATAAAATACCATCCCTTCATTATTTATAGAAAAAAAATTATTCGAATCGGTTAAAAACTTTTGAAACTGTGGCAATTTAAAAAGTGAGTGTTTTGCTGATTTTCTGAAAACGGCCAACTTTGTCCCAAATTTTAAGTCTGTAACTAAAGAAATATTTTTTTTTTTTTTTTTTGCAAAATCCTTTTGTGATATTTCATATGTCCCTTACTTGTAACTACTGTCATTTTTTCAAAAAAATCTGTGAGGGTCATGTGACAAGTTTTAGACCTGCCTGCCTGATTTGAAATGGAATGACTCATAGAATTTAAATTACACAAAGGGAGGGGGGACATTTCTGGCAAAAAAAATTTCTACTAAATTAATAAGACTGCAATATGTATTAAAAATTATAAGAAACTGATATGATCACTAAAACTTAAAATAACTTTAAAAAATTTCTTATATTTTCAGCCGAATTTTCAAGTGGGCGTGTGCAAATTTACGTCCGTGCAAGTACTGTACTATTATAGAAGCTGAAACGTAATAAAACTAAAAATACTGGTAAGCTCAAAGTCATTGATGTCCACAAGACAGAATCGGACAGTAAATGAGAACAAGGAAGTTTTACGGAAGCCGATGCAATCGGATTTCGAAATGCATAAAAAATTGGGACCGACTCTTAAAAGTTAAAAAAACGGACAAAATACGTAAATTTTACTCGAATTTGGGAAGTGTTGGCAGACTACTTTCCTTTTTTTCTGCGAAAATCTTTGAGAGTTTTCCAAAATTAAGGATTTTCGCGGAAACGAAATTCTTAATTTCCAAAATTACCGAAAATATGAATTCCGTCAAAATACGGAAAAATTCAACATAAAGCTGCTACTCTTGATTCAAATAGGCTTCTGTGCAGAGCAATATATTTGTTCAAAAAAAAAAAAAAAAAAAAGGATAAAAATGGTTAATACTTAAAATGTTCAAATAAATAAAATCCAAGCAACATGCAACGCTTAAGGAGTAGCGCAAATGTAGCATGTAGTCCTTCCCTTCCAGGAGTGAAGGAATGATAAACTCATATTCTAAATTCCAAAGTTACTGAAATCAAAACCGTTTCAATCATTGCCTACCTCACCGCTTTATTACGCTGTTTAGACTTTGACCATTTAAAAAAAATCTTTTTATAGAACTTCAGTTCTGTAAACACAAACGTAGGTTCCGAAAATTAAGGCATTAACAATATTTCTGTAATTAAAAAAAAAGCTTTAAATTTAGATCATCTATTAAATGCAAAACTTTTCCCGAAGCAAATCAATTTCATTGATTTGCCAAAAAAAAAAAATTAATGAAATATCGAACTTGTGATGCATCACTTAAAGACAAAACAATTTTGCCCTCTGAATAAAAACTAATTCAGTTATTCACCAGGAAGGAAGCAGAGTTTGGATAAAGCCCGCTCAGCGATGATATCATGAAGACGAAAAACAGCTTCTCGCAGGTCTTCAGCATCCATTCGGGTAAACCATCTCAACTGCTGTGGCGTGCCCCTGCATCGTTACCTTCCCGTACGGCATAACTGCAAAAATGAGCGCTAAAGAGCCAAGCGTTTCAGCCTAGGCCTGGGCAAAACGAAACGACATATTAAGCGACGAATTGGGCCAGGAAATAAATGGCTGTTTTGATTCTTGGCAACAAATGAAGCTGCACTAACAGAAGATGAAAGAAATTCCCCGACTTTTCCAGGAATTTCTGTGAAATGTGATTTTCCCTGACCAATTTAGGTCATTTTCATTTTCCCTGACAATTCCAGGTTTTCCCGGTGCGTGGCAACCCTGTTCAAACCTATAACTTTATAAAACTGTTTTCAAACAAACAATCTTAGCCCCTTCCACCCCCTCCCCCACCAAAAAAACTATTCCAAAACTGTAAAGTTTCTGGGCTCCTGACTATTTTATTAGTAATAAGGATCTTTGAGAGATTGTTTCCTCAGGGAACCGATAGCAGATAATTAACCTTGAAACATTTATCCAGTTCAAAATTTACTTCGAAAGCTTTGCATTTCCTGCCAGTACTGGATAATAAACGTTAAAATTGACACCGCCAAATAATAAAACTTTGCCCCCAAATTTCAATGGCCCCTTGAAGCCACCTCGTGTATAAGTTTGAAAGTGTGATGGGTCCTCAAGTTCTGGGGAAGGGGAGAAAAAACATTTGTAAAAAGAGATACTGTTATTAAAAATCATTGATTTATATTTCATAAATCAATGTTTTCATAAATCAGTCGTTATTAATTGTTTGATAAATTCAAGTAATTAATAAAACATGTTTTTTTTTGAAGCGGTGAAATGACCACCATTTATGTAAAATTTCAGTTTTGTCACTTGGTGCAATATATCTGTTGGAACTGGGCAATTTAATTTACATGGTACTTCAACGACAGAATCCAATAATACATCTAGTTTTCTGAGATAAGGAAAATAAGATAGGGTCTCGGCAAGCCATTAGTTGCTTTGTGCAGGGGGGGGGGGGAGACGAAACTAAATGCTTTTAATTACTTCAGTCATCCTGCACTCTAGAAAAAAAGAAAAATGTAAATAGACATTGATTAGTCTTTTTTCAAATAATTGAAATAAAATTTTGATAAGGGGCTGTACACATATTAAAATGAAAACAAACTGTCAAAACTTAAACAGAATGAATGCCTTAGTTTTGACAACAGAATTGAATTCAGTGTGCTCAAATTAGCCTAGATACCAAAATTAATTAAGATAGAACTAATATTGGAAATGGGATCACCTCTATTTTCAGCGTTCTAATTTTAGTCCGTGGGCCGAAGTCTCAAAAAGAGCTTTAAATTAATTTTCGTTCCGACATTTGTGGGGCAATTTTATTTTGCCAAAATAAAGCGTAATCTTGGCTGGTAAATGTAAATTCATAAAGTTCTCCAAAATATGATTGTCCATTAAGTCACAGTAATCAAAATTATGAGGAACTATTTCGTTTTCACGTTAGCGCATGAATATCCGAAAGAGATCGCACTGTGACGTCACTAAGAAAGAAATTGACCAATCAGAGCGGCCCTCTGTTTACTTTTTAGAACCGTTCACGGGTCTGATTCTTTGGAATTATACAATTCTTTTTGCTGTCACGTTGTTTTTTTTTTTTTTATGTTAACGCTTTTAAAAAATTGTCAATTGCAGTTTTAATGTAAGGGGTTATAGTAGTTCATTGACAGTATGTTTTGAGTTTTTCATGCAACTTCAATGATATTTTTCATAAAAGCATTTAAACTTTGAATTCTGTAGTGGAAAAATAATAAAATCCACTTCATAAAAAATGTTAATCATTTTTTTTTTAACAATTGCTACCTCACTGAAAATATTCTTCCTTTAAAAAAATCTGGGGATATTCTATATCATTCCAGACGAATATGCATTAAAAGGGGACACAATCTCAGGGCACAAATCGGGTTTTTTTATTTTTCACTTTTGATCTCTTCAGAAAACGCTATGACCCGTTTTTAAAAATTTTGGGTTTTAAGAGTTAATATAAGCAGTAGTCATACGGGGGAAATTCCTGGTCAAGCCTTTTTTAGTTTTATAAACTGGTATATCAAAGTAACTGCTAACTGAAATATGACAAACGCTCCTTATAATCCTACACTGCGCAATTTTTTGTTTCTTTGTAAAAAAAAAGTGTTCCTATGTGCTAGTTATAAGTAGGAAAAATACTGAATTTTTTTTATTAAATTCGGAAGAATAGAATCCGAGAAAATTTGACACGTTGTTTAAAAACACTGCGCATTTAGGGGTAACGACATTAATAATTTTTTATATAATTATTTTAATAAATGAAACAAAATAAATAAATAGGTATGCATTATAATCATAAAATAGCAATAAAATAGTAAATATTATTAAAAAATAATTGATTTTATTATTATTTATAATTTAAAAAATATATTAAAGAAAAAATTTGCACATGTAACTATTAATTATTAGTTACATGCGCAATTTTTTTACTTTAATTACCAATAAAGTTTAATAATTTCACTAAAAGATTTAAACAAGAAACCTAACAACTGTAGGGGGTTTGATGCAATAATGTCTGTTTCTTCTTTGGTTGAGCGTCAATTAATTTTAAACAAAATTCTTAAAAAATAATTTAGTCGACCACTTTACACTAATTTGTTATATAATTAAAACAATAATCTTCCAAAAGATACCAAATAAAGTGAAATAGAACAACCAGAGACACCTGTTCTTGTTTACACTGAAAATAATGCAGGAGCATAAAAAGTACCCCCGAATGCGCGGTGTTGTTTCAAAATAACAATTAAAAATGGCGCCTTAATATATATTTTTCACGAAAATTTTAGGACACTTATATTTATTTTAACGCTATGTAAGCAATTAAAGACTATTTGAAAAAATTGTTGCTTAAAATTTGTAAAAAAAATTTAAAATTTGTTTTTTTTTACAAAATCAACATGTGTTACGATTTTGTTAAAAAAGATGAACCTTGAGCCTAGTTTACAAGATTTAGGGGGGATTAACTAATATGACCTTGCATACAAAATAAAACGAAAGAATGCACAACTTGTTAAAAATAATACAAAACCAGAGCTTAATGAACGAAAATTAGAGATGTTGTTTAAAAACAACAGTGCAGTGTAGGGTTAACTATTCTATTTCATATTGGAAGAAAAGATTTCTTCCTCGCCTCGATAAGTGAATTAGTGGCATCAGAAATAAAGTTCAAGGACATGAACAATAATAAACTTTGCTTTGATACCACATGTGTCAAACATAAAGCTGTAAGTAGTGCCTTAAATACGATGGGAAAACCCCTACCCATTTCAATGCCAAATGCGTGCATATTTATGTTTAAAAAAAAAAACAACCTCTCTTGCTAGCATATTTCCGTTTAACAATGTAGTGCAAAATTTAGTTTGCAATGTAAAAGATGCATTATTTTACTCAATAACGGAATGGATACTTAAATGGAAGACAACAAGAACGGAGGCAACTGTGAGGTAAGTCCTCTGATGCGTACCCACTATTTAAATTGCTGCTGAATTAGAAATGTACAATACAAATAAAACACAGAAAGCAAGCGCTCCATACACACGTTGAATACAAATACAACACATGTGCTAATAATATATTTTTCTATTTTATTGTGCACGATGTAAAAAAAGTATAGATTTTCAGAAATTTTGGAGGAAAAAATATGTTACTACTACAAAAGCCTTTTGAAAACAGATCGTCTTCAAAAATTATACTTTTTTTAAAGATCCATACCAGTGCTATATCTAAGACAAAATAATTCTCGTTGATGCTGTTTTATATCACAAATAGTCTATGCTTTTGAATCCAGTGCATATATTCTGTCTATATTTAAATACATTGGTCGCAAGATTTGATTACAAGAATACAACGGCGGATCTAAGGGGGGGGGGGGGCGATGGGGCGATCGCCCTCCCCTTGGGCTGATTCAAGTGGATACTACAACGACACTCCTAAGTGAGTTTTTTTCTTTGTGCCCCAGGACCAGCCATTTTTTTATGTTCTTGGAATCCCAGCCTAATAGCCCTTCAAGTTCTATGCTTTCCCCCTGTCCCTTTGTCCTTTAGTATTGCTGAGTTGCTAATCCTCGGAGTAATGGGAAAGAGATTCCTTGCTCTTTTCTTCTACCCATCAAACTGGTGACAGCTAGCCAACCCTTAGCACGTGGTGTAAATTCCTGAAACATTTCATTGTACATTCATAATTACAGATGTTTATATAAATTGCACATACTCGTTGTTGGTTTTTTTAGTACATATTTAGTATTACATTTTGAAAATTTTAGAAAATATATTACTAATAATTGCTATTATTTTGTAATTTAGACATATCAATTCAAATTTAGAAAATGTATTTACAAGCCTACATTTTTCTTGAGAAAGCTTGAGGGAAATCCTAACTCGGTTAAAACTTGGCTAAGAAGCAGAATGAGTGATGGTAGACTCACTGAATTAGCGTTATTGCATATCCATAAAGATTGGACGTTGAAAAAATTATAGACAGATTTGCGAAAGCAAAAAAACGTCAGCTTGTTTTCCTTTTATAAGGGCTTTGAATAAACGTATATGCATTGAAAAAATGTGCTAGTAAAATTTTAAATATCACTACACTAGCAATTTTTTTTTTTTTTGGTTGTTCCTGCTGTTTGAAAAAAGGGGGGAGGGGCGGAGGGACTGTTGAAAAGGAATGAAGAATCTCCTCCATCCATCCTTACATTGAACCCCGAGATTTCCAAAATCGCCCCCCCCCCCCCCTTGAAGATTTTCTAGATCCGCCCTTGCAAGAATAAAATTAAGTTTAAAATAGAATGATAGCAAGAGTCGAAAACTTGTTTACAAACAATGATGTAAGCGACTGAAGCTACATTCCGCATGATTGGTTAACTTCGCGGAGCAAAAAATAATTCGATGATTTCATTGGAGCAGAGTACGAATATATCAAAAAAAAGAGTGCAAAAGGAAATCTCTTGTTATTAAATTATGACCAAGTAATTTTTGGAGAACTTAATAAAATTAAAAATACTAGAACATTTTGAAAAGTTTTCTTCAAAGAAAAAATTGCCCCCAGAGCATCGGAAGGAACTTAAACGATAAATACATTGGGGCCACGGTCTATTTATAGGTTGAGGTTCCTGAAGACATGAAAAGAAACATTTATGTGTTTTAAAGAGGGAGAACTTAATTATCCATTATAATGTGCAAGTTTTGGATAACTGCTTGTGAAATACTGTGGTTTTGTAAAGATTTCTTACTTTTATCCAATAGGTAAAATTTTATACATTCAGCGATGGTATACAACCCCTAAAGTGGCAGCTAAAAATGTATTTTTAACCAAAGCAACAACAACAAAAAACAACTATGGAATATTTTTAGCTGAAATTTTGGATATCCATAATTTCATCACTGATTAATTTTCTATCAAAATACAATATTGTTTCAGATCAAAATTTATTTTAGTTTTAAATATTACTTTAATAATTAATAAAAAATATTAAATTGATACTATTATTCACACAAGTTTCTTTATTGTTGGGTTTGCTTATAGTTTCATATAAAAAACAAACCATGTTAGTTTAGATATTACAAGAAAATAAATATAAAAAAATTTTAGGCTAATTCCATGCCAAAATACACTAACATAGAATTTTTGGATTTATGTTTTCATTCACTTCTTATAAATAATTAAGTAAATAAAAGGTTTAACTTTCATACTGAAAAGTGAAAACAAAGTTTATGTCTTAGAATTTGGAAACAACAGAAGGCAAAAGTTGTGTTTGTGCCCAAATGGTGGAAAGTATTATCAAATACAAAGGTGATGACGAGCAACAGGCTCAGGGCCCAGCTAGGCTGGTCCTAGTCAATTTAGCAGTCCGCAATGAACATTAAGAGCTTTCTTAAAAGTTTTTACCCCACTGCAATTAACAGTCGCTTCCGGTAAACTGTTCCAACTGCCTAAAACCCTATTGAAGTAATAACTTTTCCTAATTTCAAGATTAACTTGTGTTTTGAATATTTCTAACTAAAAAATGATATAATTAATGTTTTTTAATTTCCAACTCTTTTAAAAAATCCTTCATTCCCATAAAATTGCTTTGTAAGTTTATTACAACATTTTATATTTAGGATTGATAGATGTAGTGTGAGTCACATAAAAATACTTTTTTTGTCCTCGTATTAGTTTTATTAAATCAGTGAATTTAACTTTTTTGTTTTAAGTAGGTCTTGAGTGTTAAGTTATAGTAAAGTCAACTGAAGTTGTTGAATATTTAAAAAATAACAGGGATCAATTCACATCTCAAAAAAATAGGATATTTGAAAACACATAGGCAAAAAAAATTAATGTGAACTCGCAATGCATGTTGCTCACACAATATCAAAACAATTAACTTTTTGTCTTACCAATAAACACTAAATTAATGTGTGAAAATCCTGTTTTCTTAAAGAAAATTTGGCAGACAAAGTATGGATGTTTTAGAAAAAAAATCAACAAGATCTTAACATTTCCCATCTCAAGACATTTACCTAAGGCATAAATTACATGCAAATTGCATGTTCCAACATGCACTAGCCCATGTTCTCTGAAAGTTTTACTTTCTCACTAACTAACTGAAATACTGATTTATCAGCATTCGGTTCATCGGACTCTAACATTACGAAATGTTTTAAATTAATTTCTCGCAAATTGAGAATGGTCCGTATAGCATCAAAAATATTCAAAGCTGTACCTTGCCCAATTTTGTCCCAACACATTCTTCTGATATTCCCTAGCACAGTAGAGCGCCGCTTAACCGGATATCCAATCAACTGGATTGGTCACGTACCATGTTTGGGGACCAAGGAAAGGGGTCAAGTTAAATTAACTCAGTTTAACTAAATTTCCAAAAACACTGTTGTTGAAAAACTCTCGACAACAGGAAAAACTCACAACAACTTATCATTTCCCACCTCGTGAAATGATCACGTGGTTGTCGCCGGAAGCAATTGCATATTGTCCGCGCATGTGTTACACAAAGCTAAAGGAACTCTCACTTTTTTATTACGATCTATAAGTGTAGAACATGTTTTTTAAACATGCCTGGGAAACACAAAAGAGTACCGTTATCTTTAGATCAAAAAATAGAAATTGCTAAAGGATCGAAAAAAGGAGAAAATAAAAACAACATAGCATTTGAATGTGGCAATGGTACATCAACTGTGTCAGATATTTAAAAAAAACACAGCGATGCAATTTTAAGCTTTGCATCAGTTTTTTACAAACACGAAGGCAGTGCTGGAAGGAAAACGATGAAGACAACATCCTCTTTGTAGCAGAAGACTATCAATAATTACTTTACTCCACAATTATTTTTTTACAGTCAGTACAGTGTACATTTTTTATGTATAGTGCTACATCTGTATCACGTTTTGTAAATATTTTTTAAAAAATGTTAAAAGGAGACCAAAAAATTCTATGCGTGCCATTTAGAATGTGATAAAATATGTACTACTAAAAATGCCAGTCCTAAGCCTGGAAAGCATGTGAAGGAAATCTACCTAAAAACCTAGCTCTATTTGTGCTTTAAAGTTGTCAATCCAATTATCCGGATTTTTCTTTAACCGGATCTACCTCGGTCCCAACCAGTCCGGATAATCGGCGCTCTACTGTACTCCAAAACTGTATGTAATCATCTAGTTGTTTCAGGTTCTGTCCATTCAAAGTTTTATCAACAGTAAAGTTAAACTTTACACTAGTTGGGAAGGAGAAGTCATGCATTGAGTTGAAGCAAAGCTGCATCGTAAATTCATCTGGTTGGCTCGTGTTCTTCATACCAATGAGCTACCTTTGCAGCACTTGATCAGAGAACTTACTTTGTCTAACAAGAAGTGGAGTGGAACAACTGGCAACATGCTCAATACTGCAACAGAACTTGAAATAAATCCCTCATTTGTCAGAATATCCTTTCTAAAGTCTTTGGTTCTATTAGATGACACTGTTGTCAAAGATCTCTCTATCCATCAGATTTATGATTACAGGATAACTCGGGCCAGAAGGACAGGTGTACTTCCAACTGATCTGGCATTATTAGGAATTTGTCTTATAAGCAACTCTTGGTGCTTAACAAATAGAAAATAGGATTTGCTGCTCATGGGTTTCAAAACATGGCCTTACAAGGCAGCAACTGGACAACATTACAATTGCTTATGGAATAAATTAATGGCATTTACTATTCCTGCTGGTTTACAATCAAATAGAAATTTTCTTGGGAAGGACCTCACCACCTTCTTTAGTAATTAAAGCACCAAAAATCTCAGAAGGCAGTAGCAGATATTGTTTTGGCAATAATCCACCATTAACAATGGTTCACTTTTAGTGAAATGGCGCTACAGACACTTGATGCTCGCTATAGACACTTTAGGCTCATAAGAACAAGAAGGGATGCAAGGGTCTAGAAGATAATTGAATTAAGGAGTGAAGATACAGCAGGAGACCCATCTGTTAGGCTTAGGATAACATTTGTAGTAAATCCAAATGAGTGATTCCATACCAACTCACCTAAAAATAAAAATTGGTTGCATGACCAACTCCGATTTTTTCAAATTTGGTACACAGGTTGATGATATTGAAGCATGAAAAAGTCCAAACTTTTAGAGTAGATGTGTTTGTTCACCATAAATTGCTACGCAATAAATTACTAGGGTTTCTTACTCCTTCTTGGAAATATTTCAGCTTAAAGACAAGCCATAGGGCAAAAACATGCAATTTCGGCCAATGTGTCGGCCATTTTTTTCATAAAGGGCAAGCACTAGAAAATTTCTATTTTTTTTTTTAAATAAGCTACTGATGGGTCAGCTATTCACAGGAAGAGTTTACTTTTGGTTATTTTTTTTATAAAGAGATATCTTGCTGAAAATATATGCATATTTTTCTCTAATACCATATGCCTGTGTTTCCCCTCTCAGACTTAACATTAATTTTTAAAAAAAGTTGCTGAATATTACATAAATATTATGTATTAAATTTCATTTACCCTCTGAACATTATTTAGTTATGTTTAGAAATAGTGTTATTTGGGGAATGAAGCATTGAATATTGGAGCAACATTTTGTTTTTACTACGTTCTGGCATTAAACAAAACTAAGGTTTACTCTATTTTTGTGATGTCTTAAAGTAAGATCAATCAATAAAGCCTTACATATAACGGTATTCCCCTTTCTTTTAAGCCAATAAATGAAAGGGAAATCCCTTAGCTCATGACAAAGGGATTTGCCACCCAGATTCTATTTCAACGCTCCCAACATATTCTAGCCAAAGAAAAGGGTAAAAGAGGACCAATTATTGTTAAGAGAGTACTTTGGAGGACCATTTATGCTTAAAAAAGAGGACTTAAGAAAGAGCATTTGTAATAAAAATTATTTTCATTCAACTACTAGAGCAGGGGTCTCCAAACTTTCCAGCCTTAGGGCCATATTGATTACTCCAGTAAATTCCAAGGGCCAAAACCATATTATCATTAATTGTTGCCGGTGGTAAAAAGTTGAATCAGTCCACTAGTGGTGTAAAATATGATTACTTTTTTGCCAGATGCCATTAGCTAGCTCTCCGCGGGCAGGACAAAATCTGTCCGCGGGCCGGATGTGGCCCGCGGGCCGTAGTTTGGAGACCCCTGTACTAGAGTAAGGATCTTAAATCAATATCTCCGCTACATCACTAAAAAAATTAGTTACGCAGGTTACGATTTCAATACATAGATTCAGTATCCTACTAACATCATAGAAAATTCACAATAACCTTAACTTACTTTAATAAGTTTATTTTTAACACCAGGGTTTTAGGAATTGCTACTTTGAAATTTTTAAAACAAGGCTTGCACTTTGCAGAAATGGACACATTAACATTTAATCCAGGAAAAAAAATTAAATCAATCCAATTTATGTGTATGTTCTCAAAACTTATTTATCTGCACATTACTGTCAGCTGTAAATTGACTTGCTACAAAAATGCCTGATAAACTGGGATCAAAAAAGATGAGAAAAAAAAAGTGGTAACCAGTAAAAAGTATTTCCTCTCCCCTCCCCCCATTTCAATATTTCTTTCAATTGGAAATTTGCTACAAAAATTAAAACTCCACCCAAAAAAGTTGCATAAAAATTGAAGTAACTTTTATATTTACCAACAGTTAAAAATGTATTTTAAATGTTGGTAAATATCTGCATTTTTCTGAAATTTGATGAAATGAATCAGTGAATGATAACTCTATTGAAGTGTGAAAAGGGGTTGCAAACAGAAACATATCAAGAGCACGAAAGATGAACGATGCAAATCAATATGTAACCCTTTATTAGATCATATATTTTTATTAAAATTGGTTTCAAAAATGAAACTGACTTATTTACTTCAAAAATAACAATTTCAACCACTCTTTTTTTTGGTGGGGGGGGGGGGGGGAGGACGGCCTCTCAGATTCAAAAATTAATTGATGGTATATTTTGCAGTCTATATAAGTTTTTGGCAATCAGACAACATAATTTTGAAGTACTTGACAAATGAAATTCCAAGATCAAGAAGAGGCACAGTTAAAATCATTAGATTTAATGATTGTTTTAACCCATTAAGGCTGCTCTTCAGTCAGAAAAAATTCGTGGTTAGGCTTAAGATGGCCTTCGAAGGGCATGAGGGGAGTGTGTCAACCTCAAGTGATTGACATTTCAACGACCAATGAAATGTACGATAGCTCATGGAAGAAGGGTCTACTGTCCCCCATAATTGACCTGTCACTTCAGGCCGAGACCCCCTGCAGTTAGTGTAGTCGCTAGCGGCATGCACGTGTTTTCTACTACTTACACAACGTTGCTCCTTTTCCGGTTCCAAAATTAATTCTCTGTGGCTGAGAGTTGAAACGAAAAGAAAACATATTGTTACCCTTCTTTCATTCTCCCGAATTGTTTGTAAATTGCATATTTAGTGCTGTAAAAATGAAAATGTAAACGATACTTTTAAAACAAAGGTTTGTCTTTCTGAGAACTTGCTTCTAGACCTAATTTAGTACAAATTGATCAATCAAAATTTGCGATAAATTGCTTGATATTCAAAAAAAAAATTAAAAAAAAATTATTTAGCAAAAACTTGCTGAATGCTGTTCTCAGTTATTGTTACATAAAGAGCGCTAATTCGTCTCTTGTATAAAGCTTAATTTAAGAGCAGAAATGTTTGCGTTAGTATGATTAAAATTAAATGAATAAATAAGAAAAGAGGTAACCTAAGCAACGAGTTTTGCTCGAAACAGGAGTAGCAAATGAAGATTTGTTAAGCTCCACTACTCTATTTTTTTTTCTGAAACTAAATGTGAATGTTTGCGTTTCTTTTTTTATTTTATATAATTTATTTAGTTATTTTGCATTTTATTTTATTTATAAACACTTCTTCAATTATGTTTTGCTAATTATTGCATATTGAATACTTGATTAATATGATAAGACCATCACATTCATTTTATTTCTTTCCTTTATATTTCTGTCATTTAAAATAAAATTCCCGAATCATTTTTCGAATAAAACATCCTGGTTTTCTTTTTCTCTGACAAAAGAACGTTTTCAATGGTTCTTTACTTTCTGTGTAGTTCCGCTTCATTGGCACTTTAATATGTAGTCAAGTAATATGTGTTTATATGAGCGTGCGCAGAGCTTTAGCAAGGGGAGGGGAAGCTACTGTGCTAAAGGGGGTACCAAAATACATCCATAAGCAGGGCCGGCCCGACGGTATTCGGCGCCCTTGGACTTTATAAAAATAGTCGCCCTAGCCCTCTTTCATCATACGAACTAAAATAATATAAATTCAAACTGTGTATAATTTTATTGCGTTTTCAATTACTTTAAAAACTTTAATAATTACATACATGAAACAAATAATGTTTTTTTTTTATTTCTAATGGGCTGCTGTTGGCTTCTCGTAATTGAAGACCTAGTGTGGTTCACAGGGATTGGTACCATCTAATCATCTCTATCAAGCACCACAGTAGGTATAGTACCATCGCTACAAGTGAATTTTAACGCTAAGTTCTTTCACTTGAAAGATGGAGTATCTGATAGGAGTCACTGTCATTGGGTCTGCTAACGTGAAGACAACTAGAATTTTGTTGAACTTATTTTATGAAACACGGATTGTTTTTTTTTTTTTTTTTTTTGCTCTTACGCTGAGGCGCCCCCAAGATGATGGCGCCTTTGTACTTTGCACAGTGATAAGGCCGGCCCTGCCCATAAGATTTGGGTCCCAGATGCATCTCCAGGGAAACTTGTGACAAATTAAACGCAAAGAAGCATATCTATTGAATACAAACGCGAAAGAGGTTGCCAGTTTTGTAATTAGCTTTCATTTTTATTTGCTAATGGGGGTACAATGGTATCTCTAAGCCCCTAATGAGTATCTACGTATGTATGTTGTAAAATATATATTGCTCAGCAAAATTAAATCACGAACTTGAAACTGAGAATGTGCATAACATACTTTCGCTGTTGCAAAAGTATTACAAATTCACCAAAAAAAGAAAAGAAAAAGAAGGCAGGGAAGAAAGGAAAAAAAGAACTTAAAAAAAAAGAAAGAAAATAAGCAAATGGTTGGCAATGACTGTTTTGAAACAGTGGCCTTTTTTCCGAGTGCATTTATTTATTACTTTTTTCCTTCATTATGTACGAAACATTAAATATTTATTGAAATATTAGGGTTTAAACGACTTTTAAATTTTTTCCGTAATACACTGAATAAACGAAAGCGATAAATATTGTATTTGCCATTAAAAGCTATTCAGAGCAGTGAATGGAGCTGGAGCGGACTTGAAACTATAACATAAGATTCGGAGGGGAGCTGTAGCATAGCAACTCAAAAAAAAAAATAAATTAACATAAATAATAATAATGATAATAATAACTCTGCTCCAGTTCCCTGCGCAAAAGGTATTCAAAACTTTCAAAATGGCAGCCTGACTACTGGGGCGGCATATTCCTCGGAACCAGAAGTCCCAATTTCTTATCCTGGCAACAAACGTTGCTTTGATAAGCGAGCTGAGGTGGTTGCTGTGACAATTTGTATTTAATACTTATCGATAAGTAAGTTGAGTTTTCCTGGTTTTCTCTTATGATTGAATGCACAAAAACACCATTAGAAGACCTCGCAGGGTGACAGCTTTTTACCAAGACTTGTTGAATCGAGATAAAGTTTGTATGGTTGCAGGTTGAGGTGACGGCTGCCAATTTTAAAACTGCAAATACGGAACAGACAGGGCACATCGACAAGGGGGGGGGGGGGGAGGGGCTTGAGACGCGCATTTGCATCATTTCTTCTGTGCCGATTCTTCATGTGCGAGCTTGCCTGTTTTTATTATCCAGTAAATAAAAACGGAGGAGCGCGGAAGATCGCACTTCAAACTGAAGCAGCATAGAACAGAAATGAATATAACCAATAAAGATTCAATATGCGATGCGACTCAAAATGACAACGGTTTTCCCGAAGGATATAATTTACGCAAAAGGAGATAAGTACATCTGGTTAAAATAATAAGGAGTAAATAAAGGAAGTCCATCTACAGGGCATTTAAAAACAGTTTCCGCAGTATATACTTCAAAAAATGTTTCAATATACCTTTTGAAACCTGAAGACGGAAGTACATGATTAACAGTGAATAATCTGAAAATAATGTACATGCACAAAAAAATGACAAGAAGATTTAGTGACAAATTCAGTTATTCAAATGCAAAACCTGTAATGTATGGAATTATCTTCTGAAATGAATTCTACATAGACAATAACTTTTAAATTCTGAAATTTTTCATGCATCACGCACGGATTTCTCTCCTTTTCGTAAAAAAATATTAACAACAACAAAAATAATAATAATGAAAAAATAAATGTCATATGGTGACTCAAAGTCTAAAATCAATGTTAAATTTAATGCATATTGAGATCCCGTCATATTAAACTTCAAAATTCAAAAAAAAATTTAGCATTTGAAAGAAAAAGCATCCATATTGTAGTGATTAGTAATCTGACAGAGAAAATGAACAATTCGGGTTCACATGCCCATCAGAAAATGTAATTATTATTATTTTGGAGAGTGTTTTTCTCCGGTGAAAAGAGCAAAAATGACAGATGAAATCAAAACAATTTTCAAATTAATTAATTCCCATGCTAACTAGGGAATTTTTAAGCTCAAACCCAGTCATTGGAAATGGTTGATATTTTTTTTTTCAGGGGAAAAATTTCAAATCGCGAATATAATATTGCAATAGCTGGATTTTTAATTGGTAACGCAAAACAAAAAACAAAATTAAAAATGTTCATACATATTAGAACGGAGATTAAAAATGATTTTTTTGTATAAAATTATTTTCTGTGTGGCATAGGAACTATAAGCATAAAATTTGAAATGCACTTATTTCTGCATTGCGTAAATTTGAAAATTTGGATCGTGAAGTGGTTTATTGATCAAAAGGTATTAATTGATCTACATTAATTTTAGAGGTATGTTTCTACTACCATTTCTCACTTTTTCCACGCTAGTGCGAAGGAAGATATTTTAATTTCAAATTTTGTACTCACATTTTAATAATACTTTATTCCAACTTTCCTGCTCTATCTCAATAAAAATTTGAAAACATGTAAATTTCCCAATATTTCTGTAAATTTCCATAACTGTTGCGAATTTTGTATATTTCAACGTGGGAATGGAACCCTAAGATATTTATTGATTGATTCTAATATTTTTTTACTTATATTTCTGGTGTCATTCCGCTATTCCACAACTTTTTCACAGTATCGAGGAAATAATTACTAAAAACAGAGCTTTTGCAAATTCGTATGTTTACTGCTACTATTAATTATACAAAAAGAACAAATAATAAAAATAAGTATTTAATTTTTTAAATGCTTGTATTACTAATATTATTATTATTGTAGCTATTATGTTAGTTTTTATTTCCATTTAGATATTTTAAGAATTGTGTTTCATTGCTTGTTATGAACTGTTGTGAAGCTTGAAAAATGAATGTGCAAGCAAATTTTATTGTTTTCCTACCCGTTTACGAAGGACTACCAAAGGGATTCGCCAATTTCTTTCCGAGTTTTCGAAGGGCTTCGCTAGGAAAAAAAAAGTTGGGAACCCCCGACTTAAATCGTATGCAGAAATTTTGCATAAGAGACATAGTTATTTTTCTTTAATGACGCGAGTTCGCATGCATAAATTTAATGTAGAGAAATAATTAGTCCTCATTTGAGCTGCGAAACTAAAGAATAAAACGTCAACATAATCAAAAATTGCGGACACGTGTTTCAGAGTTACAAGGAGCCCGTGTTGCAATGCAAAGAAGTAAGCTTATGGATGAGAAACAACCAAACATTGCATAACCAGGAATCGGCAGCCTTTGGAAAGCTGCGGGCTAAACTCAAAAGGTTAAAAAAGTCGCGGGCCGTAGAGATAAGCAGGTGTGAAGTTACCGAGATTCCGTAACTTCAATCGCTGATATTGGTCTGTATTGTTATTTACTTGCCATTCAAGTTATAAGAGTGAATTCCAGTGTACGAAATTATTCTCGTTTATTATTTATCTATTATTATTTTGAAAAGTTAATACATTACAAATAAATAAATATATAAACATTAAATCAAAATACCTCATGAGAAAAAAAATCCATAATTTTTGTTTGCTTTTCCCTCTGAAGAGAAAACAAATTCCCCAACACTATTAGGCTTGCTAATTTGCAATTAACTTTTTTCTCGTGTTCGTAGAAAGGTACAAGGGGAATAAGGAAATTTTCTAGGAACACTTTCAAGAAAAGAATTCATTTATTGATGAAAAAACACCGCTGTAAAATTCCCAGAATTGTGCACCGTGGAACAATACCGGAGGAAAAAGTTAATAAGAATACAAAATGGAGGTCGACTTACAGGGATTTCTGAAAATTGTGTGTCAAGTTAGAGAGTTTTTCGCCCATTGAAATTAGCATTGGGCCAACCATTAGGGGAGGAATATGTCGACTTACCAAGGGTTAGTCGACTTATCTGCGCGTCGAGCTACCGAGGTTCCACTGTATTTAGTTTAGTCATGGGAATTGTGAAGAAAATAATTTTTGCGATTCAGGAAAAGAAACATGTGGTTTGTTTTCTAAACAATGTCCCATGCTTTTCGCCATTCCCCGAGGAAGTGTACTGTACTGTGGAACCTCGCTATTCGCACACAATTCATTACAGGAGGCAGCTCGAATGGCAACTTGTACGAATAGCGAATTATTTTTTCACATAAAATACAGTGTAAATTGGATTAATCCGGTCCAGACACACAGATGGCTGCTTATTTAAACCTATGAAAAACGAATGTACAGTACTGTACATGAAATTATAGATAAATTAAAATTTAACTGCACTTTGCTTGTACTGAGGTGAGCTGATGGCATATGTGGAGTGTGGAGATGAGGAAATGAAAGGGCTGGAAGAGGAAGAGGAGGCCCCTTCTATAAAAACATCAGGTAATATCCCTTCAAGTGTTTTCTCCCTTTCTGTTGTCCTTTCTTTTTGCACTAGAAGAATCTTGGGCTTCTTTCCCTAAAAACCTGTCCAATGTTGTCTGGCTTTGACGATTGTTCAGAATTTTTCTAAAATGGCCAATAACATTGTCGTTGAACAAAGCATCCCAACATTGCTGTTGACCACAGCAGTGTTGGGATGCTGTTTTCCCATCACTCTCTGCGTTTTCTTGCAGGAATAACACAGCTCTTTAATTTCTGCAAAGTAAATGCTTTTCTTACTACTTTCCTCCTCTGAAGAAGAAAGTTCTTCAACCACTTCCTCTAGATGCCCCCTTAGAAAGCTAAAATTGTCAGTAAAATCTCAAAAAGTATTAAAAATTTTAAAAAATCCAAAACGCGAAACAAATTACTTCTAGACGAGTTCAAAACGAGCATAATTTCTCGATTTTTTTCTTAAAAAAAGCTAAACTGGCGACCCAGCTGACCCCTGGCGCCGTACGAATTGAGGGACAAGTACGAATGGCGGATTTCCACTGTATATGTTCTACGTCATAACATCTTTCCGATAAAGTTTATTTTAAGTTAATCGGTTGGTTAGCTCAGGATTTGTATAGGACTGAAATTTTCCCGTAGGAGCTGTCGATTTTTTTTTTTTTTCTTCTGAACTATGAAATTGGGAGTGGATAAAAGAATATTTCATGCCGAGAGCTCCTTCCAATACGCTTGTCCAAAGGAACTTGGATCTTCTGCCCAGAATTTGCATACTTTGCTTCGGGAAAAAGTCGCTAATGTTCAGAATTTTTGAGCTGTTCAAAATTAAACGAAAAATTGTTCAAATCAAAAAGTAAAATATGAAAATGAGATGTCCTCGCCAAGATCTTCGAATGCAGGGAAAAAATCTCTCGAATCGGACAATTCCTTCAAAAGTTATTGGGGGGGGGAGACATGCGCACCCAGAACCCCCCGCACCTGCCATTGTCTGGCGCATCGGATTTTTAGATGCCCCCGAGGGCAAGCCCTCGGGGACAAATGGGGCCCTACAGGGGGGGGGGGGAGACAGACCGACAGACACAATTACCCCATCTCAAACCCCTACTTTCAATTCTTTTTTAATTTTTCAATGTGTATTTTTTTACTTCACTTGTTTATGACTTTTTCCTATTTTTAACGATGTGATCTGATACATTAGCCTTCTTTCGTTTTTTTTTTTTTTACTTTTACGGAAAAGTAGGATAAGAAGAAGTAAAAGATATCGAAAGATGGAAAAATCTTATGAAAGGAAAGGCTAATAAATGTTACGAATGGCATAAAAAAAATCATTAAAAAAAAGGAAATAAAAGAAAGAAAGGAGGTTGTTAGTATCCCCACCCCCCACCCCCCAGCTGTCGAGCTTTATATGTAATTTTGTTTTTCAAAATTCTAGCTCCACCGGAAGATGTTGGTTTATTTAATAAAAAATTTAATTTTTTTTTTTTTTTTTCGGTTTCTAAAACACAAATTATTGAAACATTGCATTCAGAAAGAGGCCAATATAAAATTTTGAAATTACATTCATTTTCTCAAAAATATCTTTTTAATTTACGGAAACATTTAAAGTTTATCATTCCTTTATTCCTTCAGTAAAAAACAAAAAAACTCTATCTCGCTCGATTTAGTTATATCTGTGGCATACACAGTTGTCTTTAAGAGGGCAGGGGGGGGGGGGGAGTAAAGGCAACGCTTTTCTCTTCAGAAAGTTTTTGAAGAAAAGAAGAATGGATTGTGTAGAAGAAAATTAAATCAATAACCTACAAATGAATAATTACTTACATTAAATAATTTCTCATTTGATTTACTAATTAAAGAGAAGTAATTTTTTCAAGCTTACATTTTTAAAAAAAATATTTTTTTTCCCCAATTGTACAATCATTTAATTCGTGAAAAATATTTTTATAGTACCGTGGGAACATGAATTTGCCCATATAAAGGATTACATATAAGTCATAGCTTCTCCAAATTTCTTCCAAAAAGCTCTCAATTTTCTTCCCTTTCGAAAAAACATGTGGTCTGTCTTCTGTGTCTGGCCGGTTTGAGGGTCTGAAGAGGGGACTACACTTTCCCCATTGTCCGAATCCGAAGCAGCAATGCTTCCCGGAGTGAGAGTCAGTAGGCTAATCGACCTCGTAAATCATGCCCCCTTGCATGGGAAGCGGTGGGAGGCGTGGCTTATAGGAATTTCGAGCTTTTTTTGGAAATATTTTCAAACTTTGGACGGATTTTTTTGTCTTTAAAAATGTTTGCATTATTTCAAACAAAAGTTCAAAAGAAAGCTGGAAATGTGTTGCTGGTCTTGTTGTTTTTAAAATTTCGGTAACATGCTTTGAAAATATTTTATAGAGCGAAACGTCTAACAGTACCACGTTTTTTCCAAAATTCATTTTTTAACGATTTTTTAAAAATACGGTAAGTGATATTTTAAAAAAGTAAAAACTAAAAGACCGAGATATAGGCTTGAAAAATACTCAAAAAAATTCCGGACTCGAAAACTTCAAAGGAACTTTCTAAAACTTAGTCCAACTTTTCCCGTAGGTTAACATTGGTTTCGAAGATTTGAAATTCTGACTGAAGAGCAGCCTTAAACGCCGCTACTAGTTCCGACATTTTTTAAAAATAAGTAATTGTTTTTTTGTAATGTACAGAGAGTATCTATACTATTTCATTTGAATTTGTAAAAAAAAAATATTACTAAAATTTATAGCATGTTCTCAAAATGGTAACATTGGCACCTGATGGGGGTATAAGATTCCAAATGTATTTTGTATTAGACCTTTGAATTCCTGAAGTTTATTGCGTAATAGTATCTTTTACGATTTTAATTAATAAAATCTAACTTACCAGTTCGTAATGTATACGTTTTGTGCACCTTTTTAGTTTTTAATTGTTACATCCTTTTTTCATAAACTTTTATTTTGAATGAAAGAGAGCTGTAGAGTTCTTACGAAGCATTACGCTACATTTTATCCCAAGAAGGAGAGTGTTTTTTAGACAAACTTTGCACCTTGCGCATCTCCCTGCATTTTACAGGAAATGATTAACCCTGTCAAAGCATACATCTTGGGAGACAGATCTAGAAGGACTGGGACGAAAATTATCCTTATGTTATGGTTCATCATTTCTTTTCATCAATGTAGTCGTAACTTCTCGCGGAAATTCCAACTTAGAGACCTTTCCCTTTTATCTCTATGCAGTCTCCAGGCAGCTACAATTGCCATGTTTCATGTATTGGTAAAAAAAAAATGGCTACCACCATTTCTTGCCACTGATTTTCGAAAAACCGATCAAGCAGATCGACCCCTCCCATACATTTGTTGTAGGCAGCAACAATATAAAGCTGAGCTATATCAATTTTTTTCGTTTCTGTTGTACTCCACTTTTTTGTTGCACCTATCTGTTCGACTTGATCAATATTGGAAGCTAAAGAAACAACCTGGTTGTCTTTCCATTTCACAATGCTGATCGACTTTGTAGTAATCGAATCAAATGTCGGTCTTTTTTTTTTTTTTTATGTCTTTATAACTTCTTACAGGGCAATTTTGTAGACTATTTTCAAGCATTGCTTCTGTGATGATACACATAACTAACCTTGAGACAGTCCATGGAAGTTTCACATGTTCTATTTTGCAGGTGTAGTGCCGAATGTATGCTGAAATCCGACTTGCTTCGAAAACTAACGAAGGCGCCAATGTTCCCAAAATGGGACAAAGCTATTCTTTCGTCAATTGCGAACCTTTTTTCTTAAATTTTCACTTTAGATCAGTGATACTTTATAAAATAGACAGTTATAATCTAAATTAAGGTGCAAAATTAATTTTCATTATTATATTATTAGGAAAAATATGCATGTGTATTGAATGTGTTCAAAAAGCCAAATTTCGAGTTTTTAACATTTTTATAAAAAATATTAATTACCAAGCGAACTTTTTAAAAAAATTGCAGAAGCTGTCTCAAACATAGAGGTTTGAAGAAAAATTAACAGCATAATGATATTTGAATAAGTATTTTGAAAAAAATCAGAAGTTAAATGTTCCCAAAATGGGAACATTGGCGCCTAATGGGTTAATTTATTTGAAAAATAATTGCTAAATTTTTTACATGTTTTTTTAATTATATATTGAATAAAAATGGAAAGACATATTATTCATTTATTTTGTAACAATATATAATGAGTACTTGGAAGGTGGGGAATAAATAATGCTAAAGATGATATAAAAAAAACACATTAAATTACATGCAAAAAGGGGGCAGATGTTTTTGGCAATTTTTTTTTACTTAGGTTATCAATAGGGCTGTAATATTTAATAGTTATATGCCACTGCTATGATACTAAATTAACATTTAAAGGCTAATTTTTTTTTTTTTTAAATTAGTTTTAATACATTTTTTCGGGCGAAATTTCGAACGGGAGTTGCAAAATGACGCCCATGCAGGTCCTTTACTACAGAAGCTGCAACTTAAGAAAGATTAAAAATAATGAAATGTTCAAAGTTACTCATGTCCAAAGGGATGAATCTGATCGTAAACGAGAACTAGGAAGTTTTACTGAAGCCGATGCAACTGGATTTCGAAATGCGTAAAAAATCGTGATTGACCTTTGAAAGCCCAAAAAACGGACCAAATGCGTAAAATATCGGGACTTGACCCTTTCGGGACGGGTGTGACGTATACGAACCGCCAGCGAGAGCTACCTCACAGCCGGGTGTGACGAATACGTCTCGCTGTTCTAATAGAGTCTTGAGGACGGGTGAACCGTATACGGGATTTCAGATGGAATGAAATATTCGTATTTTTCTGTGATACTAGATGGGGCCCTATGACTGTTATGGTGTAATATGTCGAGACTGTAGAATGTTAACCTTCATTTCCATAGTATTTTTTTATTCTTTTTTTCTTGGTTGGAGAAGGAGGGAAGGATTTATGACAGAGCAACGGTGGCAATGAGTAATGAAAATAAACAAGCTGGCGCTTTAACTGGATCAGTTGATATAAACACATGCAAATGGCTAGGATCATTTCAAATACTTTTATTTCTTTTTTTTTTGTCGATATTCAATAGTTTGCTTCCTTGTCTTCATTTCTATTCGGATTTGGCTAGCGCTCAGAAGAAATTTTCTTGTATCATTTGGAAATGCTTTATTATTAAAACGGCCAAGAAGAAACTATCTTTAAAAAAAGAGGAATACACCCAATTAGTGAATGATTTGTTCTCAGATAGTGATGATAGTTTTGGTATTTCAAAGGAACTGGAAAGTGATAGTGCCTATGATTCTGACATACTATCAGACACAAAACTTGCAGCATGCATGCCTTCTACATCCCACGACAGCAGGAATAATTTTTATCAATAAAATAATTTGTATTATTTTATTCGTGTCTAAATGCTGCGTGAACTAAATTCTGTGGATTTTTTTAACTATCATTCGCACATAACGTTTTTAGGCAAGTTAAGAATTTTATAATTCTAAAACTTATTTTATCTCAGTTTTACTGAAAATATGATTGAGTTTTAAAATTAATTATGACAGCTGACAATAAGTTTTTCTCATAATGTACCAAATTTTGAAGCAGTTGAATAGAAAGTTAATTTTTTGTGAATTTTTTTCCAAAGTTAGGTTTAGCCGCGTAAATCGCCCGTCCCCAAGTGACAATGCATTCTGTTAGAACCCCGTCTGGTGGCGGCAGTTCGCCGACTGCGTCGCCCGTCCCGAAAGGGTTAATGCGCATCGTCGTTTAATGCAATCAAAAAAACTTTCTAAAACTGATTTTTAAATCATTCAAAAGAGGATTAAACGGACTTGAAACTAAAAACGGACTTCAGAGGGAAAAGAGGACCATTTGAGAGCCCTGCTATTTATTTTCGATTGTTTAAACTTTAAACCATTCAAAGGCGAGTTTCAAGAGTAATGGATTTACTTGATATATTTAATCATACAAAACGAAACTTCCTTTTGTATGATGATTAAATATATCAAAAAGTATTATTAAATTTAAAAAGAATAACAATACTGGCAACTGTTATAATCTCTTTTATCTAGTTTAGAGAAGTTCTATCAGTTAAATATTGCATTCCTTTACTAAATACTAACTTAAAATTTTTTAAATAAAAAGGTTTTAAGATCAAATTTATTTCCTAGATCTCACTTTAAGACATCACAAAAATAGAGTAAACCTTAGTGTTGTTTTAATGCCAGAATGTAGTAAAAACAAAATGTTGCTCCATTAGTCAATGCTTTATTCCCCAAATAAAACTATTTCTAAAAGAAACTAAATAATGTTCAGAGGGTAAATGAAATTTAAGACAAAAAAAAAATATTTAATATACAGTAACTTTTTTTAAAAATAATGTTCAGTCTGAAAGGGAAAACACAGGCATATGGTATTAGAGAAATATATGCATATACTATCAGCAAGATATCTCTTTATAAAAAAAAATAACCAAAAGGAGACTTTTCCTGTGAATATCTGACACATCAGTAACTTGTTTTAAAAAAAAATCAAATTTTCTAGTGCTTGCCCTTTATGAGAAAAATGGCTGACAAGTTGGCCAAAATTGAATGTTTTTGCCCTATAGCTTGTCTTTAAGCTGAAATATTTCCAAGAAGGAGGGAGAAACCCAAGTAATTTATTACGTAGCAGTTTATAGTGAACACATGTACTCTACCAGAAAGTCAGTAAACCTTTGGTTTTATTTTTCTTTTATTGGAATTAAATCCTCAGTTGTAGCAAAATCGGGAAAATCGAATTTTTGTGGTTGCAACTTCTAAGAGTACTGTACTTTAACAATTTTCATTATGAACATTGTAGTATTTTTTTTCCCGACTGCCTGAAACATCTAGTTTCCATCAATATCTAACACTTTCCTATTGCATGAATAGAGTTTAAAAGAAAAAAATTCAATAACACTAATTTCTTGGTGTTTTGAGGAGGCAGACCAACTTTGACATCCTGTATTTAAAAATAAATGGAGTAGGTAGCTAAAAATTTGGACTTTTCATGCCTCAATATCAACCTGTGTACCAAATTTGAAGAAAAAAAAAATAAGAGTTGGTCATGCAACCCTCATTAGGCGAGTTGGTATGGCATCACTCAAATACAACTTCCTTTTGGAACCAAGATTAGTCGGATGAAGTATATGAACCTCTACTTATTTGTAAACTCAAAATATCAGAAATAAGAAAGTTTAGAGACCATATAGAGAGGTGCGTGAAACAAGTGACAGAGGCTTTAGGCAAAGTGTATACTCATGAGAAACAAGAAGGATTTATTAGAGGCAAGGAATCAAGCAGAATGATTTCTAGGAATGAATTCTTGGGTAGAAACCCATAATTTTATTAATTCTCAAGCACGCTAGTATGCAATAATAATAAAATTACACGTTAATTTAAAGCACAAATGAGCAATAAAATGCAGACATATGTTTCGGGATTGCTTGGAATCCCTTTTTCAATGCGACAAGGAGCTTCTAGATGCAAAACATCCAAATGAAGCAGACAGAACAACAAAAACAAAGCTTATATAGCCTAAGAATTATCTGTAAACCAATGAGAATAAAGGCAGCGTGAAGTGGAAGTAGAAGTAGCAGGAAGACACCAATAAGAGAGCAACAAACGAATCCAGTTGAAAGTACAGGAAGTAAAAAGGAATATCAATAAAAATAAAGCAAAAAGACGACAGCTTGCATAAAAATTGCAAAAATAATAAAATAAAATACAAAGAATAAAATTGAAATAAAAATAAGTACAGAAACCAAAACAAAATGCAAAACAAAGTACACATGTAAAGGAGGGGGAGGGGAGGGAGGGGAGGAAGGAGAAAAATAGACACAAAAAAGGAAAACAACAAGAAAACCTAGAAAGAACAACAAATTAAAGAAATTTATGCCAGACCTGTGAAAAATAAGGAGTTGAGGAAGAATCATTAACCAAATTAGAACTATTCCTGTTAATATGATAAGCTTCCCAAAAGTCAAGCTCTAAAGGGGAAGAACATTTTTGAATAATTTTACCAGAATTGAAATCAATACACGCTAGTATGGTTTGAATGTATTTTAAGTACCTAATTTCCTTTCTGTGGATGGCTTGTAAGATTTCAGGTCTTAGGATACTCTTCAGGCATTCAAACCACAAGCGCCAAGTCAATGGTGGAAGTGTGGAATGTAAACATCGCCACGATGCTAGCCCGGTGTTGCCAAACCGAGACAACCTGATTGGAATACGTGACTTGTGTGGAGAGAAGGTCAACCTCAACGTGTATGTAAATGAGGTTGAAGTGAAAGTTATTAAAAATGACGTCACCCTTGCGTCATATGATTTGACTCGTATAAAGGGAAGAAGTGAGTGCACGGACTTCAGCGGAGTTAGCTCAGTTGAGTTGACTGGATTCATTTTGTTCGACCTCTTCGGTCGTCACTCATTCTCTTGGTGTTCGTCTCCCTGCCATGATGCTGATGACTTGGCAGTAAAGTTTTCGAGCATGGTCACTATGTTTGACCTTTGTTAAATCTTAAGAAGTGTCTTCTCTCCCTGTTTGTCACGTTCCGGTTTTTATGAAATTGTTTCACCATATGGAGATGTTTGTTTTTTAGAAGAGAGTCGAGTTTATATATTTACATCAGTTTTTTTTAAAAGGTTTCTAGTCAAGGATGTTGACCATCGAAGTGTTATAATAGTATTTTATTTTCATAATTGCATTTTACCATCTTAAAATTACCGGTGATAACATCCGAGATTCTTCCGGCCATGGTTTAAGTTTACTGGACTGTCTGACTTGTGGCTTCAACAGAACCAGTGCTTGTTGGAACAAGTGAAGTGGACTTTGAATGGTCGTGAATTCAGATGTACCCATACTCGTGGTGGAGTAAAAGGACTGATATTTTTAATTGCTGCAATTTAAGAAGTTTCCTGAGATGGTCTACTTGTTTTGACTTGATATTGTATTGTTGTTCTCGTCGGATGTCCTGTGGTAAAGTATGTTTATTGTATTGTTAAAAGTTTAAATTTCGTTAAACATGTTTCTTGTTTACCTCCAACTGACACCACCTCTGCAAGCTCATGTCGGGATTTTGAATTCGGAATTTTTATTCTAAATTTTTTTTTTTTTTTTTAAACTCCACATGAATCAAAGCCAAAAATTTGTTGAATTTTGTTGGTTGAATGAAGCATTAATTTTTCTTCAATGTGTTATCAGTGTTTGTTAATAAAGACTATACATAAAACTGCTAGAGTTCATTAAAATACTTTTCAGTAAATTTTGTAGGAGTTTATATCAAATTTTTCACTTTTTTCAAAAATTTCAGTTTTAATTAAGCTCAAATTACTCATCTCACAATGAAACTTTGTTTTTACTGACTAAACAGTCCAATAAATCTGAATCTTTTAACTAAATATAAGCTAAAATGTAGTCAAGTACATTTGGATTAACAGCAATTCTGTACAAATTACCCCCACCCCCATCCACTAAATTTTAAAATCAACGGATTCTTGGACAGAAAAATTATTCTGATATTTTGTTACCTTAATAGCTTCCCACGTTTCCTTGCCGTGCTTTTCTGCCTCGGCTTCATCATCAGTTATCAAGATATTGTCAAAAATTGTGCCAGCTTTTACCTGAAAGGAAAGATTAAATCTAGCATGTATTTTATATCTTCAGAAACAATAAAAAGTCATGTTGCATAGTAGAAAAATATAGCAAAAATTAGGTACACAAATTTAGCTACACATTCGGTGCAGACCAGTGGTGTAGTCCTGCAAAATAAAAGTGGGGGCATGCTTATGTATACGAACTAAGTTATTGAAATCAAAAAGGGAGGGGATTTATAGTGTTAAAATTGTAAAAAGTGTGGGGATTGTGTCACCCCTGCGTCCCCCTTCAAGTACACCACTTTTTTTATTTTTCTCCTTCAACCTTCTTCCCTGTTAGCAATAGGCCTTAGGGATGCCCGGCATCCAGGGACAAGGTAGTGGGATCCATGGACTCTACGTATATATCCAAGTGTACATAGTGGGTCTTCAGCAGGTATTGAACACGCAACCTTCCAGGTGGAAGTCCGACGTCCTAACCACTAGGTTACCTTCGACTACACTACTGGAAACAGACAACTTACCCAAAAGAAAAAAGCATAAATTCAAAAAATGACTATAAAAACCAAAATTAGTATTTGCTGAAAAATAAAAACTGCACACTACTTTACTTTTAGACAAAAAGAAATTTTAGTAAAAAAGCAGAAATCTACATTTTCAAAGAAAAGTAACGTGTCTACTTGGTAAGTGTAAGTAATTTTCTACTCTGGTTTTTTCCTTTTTAGTTTGTACAGTTTAAAATAAACAATCTACTAAAAATTAAAAATTTTTGTAACAAAAATATTTTTAAAGAATCTCATACATGAAATTAAACTGATTAATGTAATTCACATAACTCAAATCACACATACAAAGCACTCAATTTTTTTTTTTTTTACTATTTTATATGAAAAAAACATAATTTTCTTAAGAAAGCTAACCTTTTCGTCAAATTATGAGAAGAGAAAATAACATTTTCTACTAAATATGTATAAAATGTCACCACAAATCAAGGCTGCTCACAAAAGCGGGGGACTTCCCTTCTGAGGAGAATGCTAAAGTGAATTTTTAGGGCTCAAGTTCCTGGTCATGTATATTTGACCAGTCGTAACCAGATCACATGACAAGGACCTTTAATCTTCAATAAATTGGCTATGGAAGAAATGAGCTACCAGGAGCTTTACCTCTCAATCTTTGTCTTTCTTCAAATTAGTAGGTCCCAGTATGTCTTTCTGAGCACAAATCTTTATGCACAGATTCATTCTAGAGTCCTTGCTCATTAGAAAGGAGTCTCGAGCATTTTTTTAAAATCTTCAAACATATTGGGCACACAGATGAAAGTCTAGCAGGCAAATTATTGAAGATGTCAAAAAGTACCAAATTGGATAAATCTTGATTCTAGGCATCTGTAGGGCTTATTGGATTATTTTACACACCAATATTAAGGAAAACAACGCAATCAAAGGCTTCCAAATGAGGAAACATTCCTCTCTTAAAACCGTCAACGAGTGGATACAGCGGTGTGAACCAAAATATAAAAGTCCTCTACTTTTCCTTTCCGGAAATATCTCTGAAATTGGTGTATTGTAAGCTAATTGAAGGGAGTAGCTTCCACTTTGCTTAGTACTAAAATTACAAACGCCTCAGATTAGGGATTATATACAAGAAAATATCTTAAAATCAATCCTGATGTTTCTCAAGTAAAATTGAATTGTTTAAGAACTTATCTAGGTTGGACAAATCACTTCATTTTTCAAACTAAGCAAGTTTATTGTGCATAAATATAAATTGAGATTAAACCAATATATTTGGGGATCCTGTATCCTTTTTTGAAGATACAACCCAAAAATGTACGGACCGAAACAAAGCTAAAAGCTTACTTAAACAGTTAAATGAAATTGGCATGGTATTTAATTTGGCCTTTGAGGTATCATATTCCTGAAGGCTGCGATGATAATGAAAAAGTTGCAAACAAAAGCTATCCTCGGCTGCCAAAGAATTTTATGAATCATCGATTGGTCATCTTGAACTTAAGTGTATCAACACAAACCTAAATTGATAAAAAGAGTAAATCTAAGAAAAAGAAGAAAAACCCCACACTCATGCCATGGGGAGAGGGAGGGTGAGAGAGAAATAAAGTATGCCAAAAAATGCATAATAAACGTAACCAGGGCTGTGGAGTCGGAGTCACACTGCTTTTGGGATAGAGCAGTTGAAGTTACATAAAAATGTGCCTAATATTTGTTATATAGCTAATACATACATATATATATATATTTGTAAAGGAGTCTGCGTCAGGGATCTTAAATTCTAGGAGTGGGAGTCTGCCCTTTTCCCAATTGTAACGCAATCTTCAATCCCATGTTGTAATTATTCAACTTCAGCAGACTTGTCCTAAAAAACAGGGCTTGTTTCCTTGCTTTTACTTTTTTCCATTAGACCCCTACTGTTTAGCCAGAGCGTTGGGATTGCTTACAAGCAGAGCTGGTGGCCACTCCCTATATTTACTGATAGGGGCAAGGTGTCTGCGTTGGGGGGCGGGGAGGCAATTCCCTAAAGCACAGGGGAATACACACCCTACACACACCTTAAATACGGGCCTGAGCATATCTTTTTGCTATAAAATTAATACAATTTGCCAACTCTATATTTAGAACGTTCAAAAGTATCTGATAATTTATAATAGTAACTTTGAGGAAGGATTCAAAATTTTTATGCTATGTGAGTTATGTGCTTAATAGATAATTAAAAAATATAATTTAATAAATTATCCTACGGTCAGGTAGTATATTCTCCCCTCACTTTTTTTGTCAGTTTCTTTTTTCCTATGCAGTCTTCTGTAATTTTGGTAGATAATTTCTATTATTTTCCAAGTAAAGAGCTCCAAGGGCAATGGCTAATATTCATGGATGAAATTAAAAAACTTTGCAATCATTTATTTGTATCATGAAACGAAATAGGGAGGGGCTGTCGCAAAAAATAAGGACCACTAATAAATGCATATATACATTAGTGGCGTTACTAGCCACCTAGCAGTCTCCTTAATAACTTTTCGTTTACATTTTATTAACTGCATTTCGTTTTTTTAAAAATTATCAAAACAGAAACTGAAATTATTTTTTTTTTCATTCCTTACAGAATATAATGGTTTTTAAATCATTTTGAAACATTCAAAAATAAAGTAATAACAATTTATTTAAAGCAGTATTTTCATGAAAACCACTAAAGATGAGACTCGAAAACAAGCATAATGAAAAATTTTAAAAATTAAAAAAAATTTAAACTCTTGTCAATGTAACCCAAAATTAACTGGCAAAAAATAAAACATCAAAAACATTGAGCAACCTGGCTTGGATGATTTCACATGGATTGACCCCCGAGTGAAAAAAAAAAAACACAGAAGTATTCTGATTTTGATGTTTAAAATACTTTATTAGCAACAATCATTTTGCACAATTTGAATTTTTAGAGGAGGTTGATTTCAGAGGACTCCTTAGCTTTTCTTTTTGGAAGAGCTGTCAACGCACTTAGAGGGGTTTGCACCCTTGTTTATAAGACTTATTATGTCAAAACAAGAAACAATGAAGAATTGCATTTTTTTTTTAAAGGCGGATCAGAAACTCGATAGATAGGCAGAAAATTTGAAATTCTTCCGCATAAACTGAAAGACTACTAACATGCATGTAATGTGAAGATGAGAGCAAAAAAAAAATATTTACCTGCCACAGATCGAACCCAATTCCACAAACTTCATCATATTTATATAAAGTTGTGTCAGGAACATATTCTGGATTGTCAATTTCAGGATGAATCCACGGCCCTTTATAATTTGGATTATCGAGGAGTCGAGGTTTCCATTCCCCTTTAAATGCAGGATTATTGATCTGAGGTGGCTCCCATTCACCATCCATTTCATCGTCCCAGTCCTCCGGTTTCACGGCGTCCGGATCCGGAATGTATTCGGGTTGATCCCAATCCTACTTAACAAGTTTCTTTTAATATTTAATTTAACACAACTGAAAAGTTTAACACTACTTTAACAATCAAACTGGTCTAATAACCCTCTCACGAATGAGCCTCATGAGGACATTACATTTTAGCTTCCAAATTACATTAAGGTTCCCATTAGAGTTTTCATTTGCATGTATAGTCCTTCATTTGGAGGCTCCAAATAATTCTTGAAAACAACACAAGCTTTCACAGGCCATTCAAGAGAATTAAAATAATTGGATGTCTTTGGAAGTCTCAGGAGGATTTTAGAAAGTGTTTTATTTATTTTGGGTGGCATATTACACCTACTGGAAACATTGGTATTACTTTCTATCTTCTTATACCTTATAAATTAAATTTGAATATCCAGTTTTTCCATGTGTACTATTACAGTACAATCTCGAAACTCTAGTAGTAGGTAGTATATTTTTAATGTTGGAAACAAATTGGTAGATAATATGCAGCAGCTATGTCAAATTATTACGTATTATACCAAATCAATGTAATAAAAAAATCATGTGTTGAAAAAATGGCATTACATACTTGCTGTATATTCTGAACTATTAATAAAATCAGAATTATTAACTGAAAGCTGATGCTGAAAGTGGCATCAAAGAAACAAAAAGTGCAGCATGTAAAAACCAAATTTGAATGATTTGAAATATGAAAGTTTTAAAATATTGTGATTTAAGAACAAACTTACTTAAAAAAATAAGTAAAATGGAAAAAAGCTCATCTCAAAAACCCATATTCCGGAGAGTCGGAATTTTCCGGGTTATCATCATATATTATTTCTCTAGCTTGTTTTTTTAAAAGAGCGAGATCTCCCTTATTCCTTTATCAAATTCCATGATTTACCCTTCATTTTAAAGCTTAGGGTGCTGCCTAACAAAAAAGCTACTGACCCACGGTCTAAAAATTTACCACTTCTCTTAAATTTGAGATTTAAGATCATCTAAGAAGAGGTCTTTTAATGGATGCCAAATTGGTGCTGTGTATGATGGTGCTATCTATTATCAAGTAAACAAGGAACTACTGTTTTTATTGTCTAGAAAATTGGACAGTTTTAGCTGCCTCTATGTTAAAAACCATTTCAATCGTTAGGCAAACATTCCTTTCTATTATGTATGTGCCGAGTCTAACCAACCAATCGTAACTATATTTTAAGTAATTTAACTGTTTCGGTATTTTATTATCTATGTATACTACTAATAAAAATAATAATTATTATTGTGATTATTTTATTATTTTGAATATCTAAATAATAGTGGGGAAGAAATTTGTAACAGCTCTTTGTACTGATGCATTCAGTTACATGTCTTCTTTTGTACCAACACCCTTTCAGTTTTTTCTATTCTTCATGTTATTTCTCCCAAATTAATGCAGAATTCCGCACGGGTCAACTAGTATTGTATATTGACTCAATATACCACAAAAGCATATAATGTCCTCATAAGAGGACACCCATTTTTGACTATACAGGAAAAACACTTTCAAAACTAAATTATTACACCACATTTCCAAGATACCGTATTTTCGGGAGAATGCGCCGCACCCGCCGTATGCGCCGCAGTCACGATATGCATTAAATAAAAAAAATTTTAGCGTATGAGCCGCATGCCAAAATTTTAGTTATTATAGCACAATTAGGTGAAGAAAAGGGGAATAAATTGAATATTTTAAAGGTTCTCTTTTTTAATAATCATTCATACTTTCTTTGTATTTTTACTTGGAGGAGACATCGGTTGATTATCTAATGCAACTATCCAGAGCGCGGGACGCGGATCCTTTTCCCCGTGGCGCTCCACGTTTATTTCAGTGGTAATCGCCGTTGGGCTCTCTTTTTACAAGTGGGTCGCATCCACTAATGGAAAACAGCAGATTTAAAAATAGAAATCGCTCTCCTCGCTGTCCGACTGAAAAAGGCTGCATAGTTCAGGGTGGCTGTGCTGGTGTTCGTCGACTGTCGAAGTCGCTCCCCTTTTCTCCCCCTCAGCAAGCCGTCGACGAACCGGTTTGTTGTCTACTATAGGTGTGCTGGTGTCCTCGTAGAGTAGCCGCGCAAGTTTTAGCCGAGTTCATTTTCTGACATCGGAGGGGGTGTGGGAATGACTGATTCCGACCAATGACATTCCCCTCTACGAGTTGCCATCAGCGATCGACGCGCAAAAGTGCGCGCAAAAGATCGGCGTGCGTGGTTTTACTTTCTTTGGATTCTAATTTGCGCCTTTATCTTCACAATATAAATAGCTACGTTTTTTTTCTAAGTAAATTAGTAGTATATAATTTTTCTATACTTAGCGTAGCGGAATAATTCGGTTTTAAAGAACTCTAAAAAACAAAAACTCTCTTCTGACAACTTTATCATAAATAATTTTATGAGGGAGAACTCCTTTTTACACCACTGTGTTGTTTAAATTTTTTATTAGATATAAATATAACTATAAAAAATTGAATATGTTAGCTATAATTATTAGAAAAACACTAATATACACATTATTCAATAACTAGGCTCAGTTAAGGGATCAACAGTAAAAAAGAAAAATCATTATTTTAAAATTAATTTGCATACATAGTCTTATTAGTGATTTTTTTTTTCTAAGGCCTTTAGTTCTGTAAGAATTTTGATAATAAAAGCAAAGTACAGTGCGTGATCTTTTTACTTTATTTCTGGTATCACTTCTTTTTTTATTTTAATATTTATTTATTTGAATATTTCTTACTTGGTGTAAATTTGGTTACTATTTGTTTATTTAGATCTGTTAATATTAATTTGTGAGTTCGCTATTTTCTTTTAAATGATATACATATATATAATATAATTTTTAAGCGTTTAATATACATTTCATTTTAGTCTTCCATTTTATAAAACTAAGTATGCGCTTACTTGAGATGAATGACAGTGCGTTTTTAAAAACTGTCACTTACTTTTTAAACTTTTATATGTTTGATGCTTGTACGATTACTTTTAAGAATGACGCTGAAAGGCTATTGATTCATATTATGATATTGTATGTTGTTTTTCCGTATCTCTACTTGCAACTCGTGTCAGATGTTAACATCGGTCTAATAATAAGAGTCGAAGGGAAAAAATTCCACAATTTCCAACGGAAAGAAGTTGTAAATGTGGTTATATACTTTTTACAAACTTAAAAAAATATGGAGGTTATAAATTCGGAGTGCCGAATGGATTTTTTTTTTTTTTTCTTTCTTTATCCATACATCCACTTCTTTTGTAATGCATGAACCGATTTTTTTAAATCAATGAAGTTTTTTCGTTCAGCTTGCGTCCAAAAGAACTATTTTGTTCATTTCTTAAAAAAAAAAAAAAATTGCTTGCATAAAAGTAATGGCAAAAAAAGAGGGGGGGGGGGGAGTCGACTCTTCAGAATGCACTTAATGTTACTACTATTGCCCAAACTGATTTCGCTGAATGATCGAAAATGGGTTCTGAGATGAGTATTTAGGATCTCTCTCCCGGAATTTTCTTGAAATAAAAGACATGATAACTTTGCGTGCCAAATTCGGGGGGGGGGGGGGTGAAAGTAGGGCTCATGCCCCGGGTGGAAAACATTTTAAATTTAGAAAAGTTAACTTTTGGAAAGATAATTAAAATCCTAGTTCGGCGCTCCGATTTAATCATTGATCCACTATTTTGCTAACCAATTAAAACCGATTAATATAATTAATTATTTGTATAAACTGTCGGGGAAACACTAAAATTGAGGTATACTGAATATGTTGCGTCGTTGATCAGTAGCCGGCTCCTGTGGAAGTCAAGGACTCCTAGGAAGGCAGTTTAGGGGGCAGCAAATTTTGCAAAATTTAAAAGTTGAAATTTAAAAAAACGTTAAGTTTTTCCACCTTGTAAAAGTGAAATATAAATTATGCTATGCTCAAACAATAAAATAGTTTTTCTTCCACAAATTTTCAACGCATCCTTTTGGGAAGGGGGGGGGGGGGAGCTTGCGATAGTGAAACATAATTCCTGCCATGTTCAAACAATACAATAGTTTTTCTTTTACAAATTTTCAAAGGAACCTTTTCGGAGGAGGCAGGGGGCGGGGAGGAGCTTGTAAGCATCATTTGAGAAAGCCGACAAGTGTCTCTTCGATATGGGCGCTAGTTGGAAGGGGAGGGGAGTCCTGCTCCCTGATTAAAAAAAATTATTAATTCTGCATTTTTATGAGTAAAAACGTTTTAAAAAATTTTTGTTTGCTATTTTTTTTTGTTTTCTTAATATTTTTGCAGTCCAAATGCGTCTCAGTTAAGGCCCAGTTAAGGCTGATCCTTCATATGGCTCTACCCCCCCCCCCCCCGCCCAATGTTGAGCTAAAATGGACATGCCGAGGGTACATTAATAAAAGTTTTATGAATTTAATAGTGACCCCCGCGTGAAAAATCCTCAAAAAAAAAAAAAAAATTCTCAGCGCATAAAAGTTTATGATCAACAATAAATGGATGGGGGGGGGGGGAGATAAGACACAGTAATCACAACAGCGTGAGCTCAACTGAACTGACCTTCAACGTTGTGTACCAGAAATAGTAATTCAGCGTACTCACGAATGGTAACCGAGGCACATTATCAATTTCAGAATGTTCTTTGTTTTTTACTCCGTAATTATTTTTTTTAAAGACTTCGCAGTTCCGTTTTAGTTCTCCATAATTTTACGTCAGACTCAGGATAAATGGTTTTCAGAAGATTCTTATGTATTTTCGGGCGAACACTTTTTAGTGAATGACATTTTTAAACTGTTAAACTTTGAAGATGTTTTAAACACTTTTGAGGCAAGTCAATGTTTAAATTGTTTCAAAAATTAGCTATAAATGCTCTTATGGCATTTTATTAAGTATAACTTTATATTCTTTTGAACAGAATTTTTTTATGTTAAAATTTTGAAACATTTCACTAAAAATTAAGTTTAATTAAATATTTTATCATATTTTAGTATTATGGGTTTAATTTTTAAACATCTGTGTTAATGATAGAGAATTTCAATGAATTAAAATTATACTTAATTTATCGGTGAAACATTTAAAAAGGCTCCCCGAGCAGATTAAGTATAACATTATTTTACATCATATTTTAATTATTCGAATTATTATAAAATCCAAATGGTAGGGGGGTTCCATCACTTCTGTCGCCTATGGGCTACCAAATCCTTAATCCGGTCAATTCCGGATTCTTTAATACGGTAATTTATAGCCAAAGGGGTCTACTTGCGCATTGAAGAACACCCTTTGCCTTTCAAGCGATCGCATTTGCAAAATGAATCGCAAATATTCCCCTAGAATGGCGTAAGCCATCTTGCTTTCGACTGGTAATAGCAGTTGACGAAATGGTCTACGAAAACGGGATCGCGCGCACGTGCGGGTCTACTGCGACTAGACCAGCACACCGGAAATAGGGCCGTGGTAGCCCAGTGGTTAGCACGTCGGACTTCCACCTGGAAGGTCGCGCGTTCGATGCCCACTGAAGACCACCATGTATACTTGGGGATATGTGCATGTAAAATCCGTAGACCCCACTACCTCTCCCCGTGCGTAAGCAATCCTAAGGCCTCGGCTAACAGGTAGGGGTGTGGTGGAGAAAAGCACACCGGAAATCGAGTCGATAGGGGAAAAGGCGAAAAATTGTTCCCTTTCGATGATAGCGCCGCCTATCGGTCTACTAGTCGCGTCGACTCGACGATACGAGCACATGGGCCCAGGGCTTTCCGTGCTCCGATCGTCCGATCTGGAGGCCCAATCTCGCAACATAAACAAAGCCGCCATGTTGCATTCAAAACTTCGCGATCGGATCGTTTTTTACCACTAAAAATACGGTGGACGGAAATGCGACAGAGTAGGAAAATTGTCCGCGAACTAGTACGAAAGTAGCGAAGCCAAAATTACGGGTTTTTCGGATCGTGAAGTCAACATCGCCATTGAAGCACGTGGACACTGTCGCCGCCTGCACTTCACATGGAACAAAAATGATGTGGTGCCATCTAGTGACAGCGTTTTTAATACATTTGAAAAATAATTTTTTTTAACTTAAAAAAAAAAAGATCGTATGCGCCGCATCCGTTGTAAGCGCCGCATCGGCAAATTTTTTACTTTTTCTTCATATGCGCCGCGGCGCATACTCCCGAAAATACGGTACTAATAGGTTTGCAACACATAAAATATTTTTTATTACTCAAATTAAAAATTCATGCATGAGAGTGTCAAAGAAATAAAATGTATACAATCAAAAGAAAATGTTTTACAATACTAATGTAAAGAAATAATGCTTTTCAACTGGATCACCACACAAATTCATGGGAGTTACATCACTATATGCATATAACAGTGCTAGGTGCACTTTGGAATCTTCAAAATAGTGAAAAAAGTGACCATTAAAATGTAAACTTTCGTGTTTGTGTGTTTTTACTTAAACTGAATACAACTTGAAAAAGAGCAGTTTTGACATCTTTTGAAAACTAAACCTGAATAAATAGAGCTTTTAACCAACTTAAAAAAAATTCATAGCCTATTATTCAAAAATAAGAATTTTTATACCACAAAACTATGATCATAAAACCTGAACCTGACCCACACTGAACCCATTACCTGAAACTAGGCTTTTTCAAAACCCATAAATGGCTAAGAGTGAGAGAGACTGTTTTTTTTTTAATTTTTTTGTTTTCTTTTACAAATTGCTACATTTTTAAAAATATAAATGAATAAATATTTATTCAAGTTGGCAGAAATTTCAACCTTTAACTTATTTTAAAATTCAACACTGCATGAAATTTTTTTTGCAAATGCTACTTTTTAAATATCTTTTATACTAGTTCAAGGATTAATCTTCACTATTGAAAAAACAGAAAATTTCACTTGAAATAAATCTAAATTCAATATTTTATCGAAATTATTCGGATTCAAAATACTGTGGTAATCTTCTGTCTTATAGTGTAGGTAACAAACAGTTTGAATTCTTCGATACTGCTTTTTTTAATTTCATGTTGGTAACAGAATCCAAGAAGAAAAACCGACAATTCCACGATTGAGCTCCAAAAAATTCCCAAATTTTATAAATTTAGTTGTGATAGTTACACAGTATCATTGTCATATACAGTCAAACCTCGATATCTTGAATTTCAAGGGAGCAGTAAAAAAATTCGAGTTAGCAAAATTAATTTATTTTTAATAGGTGGAGAATAAAATAGAAGCTAGTGCAAAAAAATTACATGCCTCTTTGAAAATAAAAGTAAGTTACATAAGTCAAGCATTTACTTACACATACATCCTTATTTACATCATACTTACATCATTTGAAAAATGAATCTATGCTGGTTTGCTTTAAATTTGACTCTTTTTCGGATTCCACAACACTTTCTACATGAGAAAGAGCTTTGAAGGTCTCTGGTGTCATATTCGGACGAGATTCAATGAACCTTCTCAAAACATCCGCAGCTAATACAGCTTCTTTGTTCGTTGGTTTCTCCTGAGTCTTGCATATCTCTTCCTCCTCATCGTCTTCAGAAATTACATCACTAGCTTAAACTTGAGAAAGAATATCCTGGTCTTCCCACTGCCCACAAACTGCAACTTCTTCATCAATATTCAAAAAGTCTCCGAATTCAATTTCTTTCAGATTTATTATTTCTCCAAGTCGTTCCCAATCTTTTGTTGGCACGTTATTTTCAATATCAGCATTGTTTGTTTCACATACGGTGTCATTCTGTTCATTTTTTGCAAATCCTGCTTTCCTGAAGCAATTTGAAATGGTCGATGAAGTGACGCCATTCCATGCTTTATCTGCCATTCTCATGGCTTCCAAAATTCTCACTCCAGATGGCTTAGTTCCTTCTTCAATCTCAGCCAAAAGTTTTTTTACCACTTGATGGCGATATTTGACTTTGAAACTTTGAATGATTCCTTGATCAAGAGGTTGAAGTCTAGATGTCGTGTTTGGGGGAAGAAATTCCACTTGAACATGATTTAATTTTGGTATGATACTGTGACCTTTGCAGTTATCAATAAAAAGCACGATTTTACGCTTTTCTCTTTTCATTTTCCTCTCTAACTCCTTCAGCCAATTTTCAAAAATTTTCGAAGTCATCCAAGTTTTTTGATTGGAATCATAAGTAAAGGGGAAAGATTTCACTCCAGAAAAGCACCTTGGTTTTGCTGATTTTCCAATCATTAAGGGCTTTAATTTTTCAGTCCCAGCCATGTTTGCGCAAAGCAACAAAGTTACACGTTCTTTACTCCTTGCCTCCATTGCAGGCTTCTGCTTTAATGGCCATGGTTTTATCTAGAGTGCATTTAAAAAAAAGTCCGGTTTCGTCCGCATTAAACACATTTCTTTCATCGTAATTTTTGAGTATCGAACTTAGTGTCTCTTTGAATTCCATGCAGACTTCTTCATTAACGCTGGCGCTTTCGCCGCACATTTTAAGAAATGTAATGTTTCGGTTTTTAAAATTTTCGAACCATCCATTGCTTTTTTTGAAATTAACATGACCCAATTCCTTGGCAAATGCTTCGGCTTTCTCTTTTATTAAATTTCCGTTGATTGGGATGTTTTGCGCTCTACATTGTGTAATCCACACCATTAGACATTTTTCCATATCATGAAATTCACCAACTCTAATTTTCTTTCTCTTACCGAAGCCATCGTCACAGTTTTCCAGAATAGCGTCTTTATTTTTTAAAATTGTCGATAATGTGCTGCTTGGTAGTCCGAACTCTTTTGCAATTTCATTTTTCTTTTTGGAACCTTTTTCCACTTCTTCAATAACTCGTTTCTTCTCCTGAATGGAAAGAGTTTAATTTTCGTTTAGCTGCCATTGCTAGCAAGTTCGTCGTATAACTCATATGCTCTGAAAATTTCCTGACCGGAGTTCTTTCCACCGTACAAGACAAGGAGATGACAGGAATGAGATAGCCCTGGTCCCCTGGGTTCCACGTAGCAGCAGCAATTCTTTCTCCCTCCCACTTCTCTCACACCCTGCAGGTGTGACCTTGAATGGTTCAATGACTAAAAAGGGTTTAGAAAGAGGGCGAAAATTACAAAAGGACAAGAATGTCGAAAATTCTTGAGCCCCACTGAATAGAATGGAAGTAAAGAATGCAAGTTTGCTCATGTTTTGGAACAAGGAAATAGTAGTTGAACAAAGAATATGGAATCCGAGAGAACCACCAAAGAAAAAAAATTCGAGTTATCGAGGGTCTAAAATTGAAAAATTCGACTAAACAAGGTTATTTTCCCATTGATAGCATAGGATAAACGAAGGGAAATAAATTTTTTTCGAGAAATCGAAAAATTCGAGATATCAAGGTTCGAGTTATCGAGGGTTGACTGTATAATGACAGTATGAGTGGCAGTCGGAAAAAATCTTCACGGAGGGAGTGCACTATTTTTTTCCCCACCTGAGCTTTGTGCAATTCCTCTTTTTTTGGGTGGGGGGAGGGGGGTGAAAAAAAAGAGGACATCATGTAATTTTCCCAATAATGTAAACTGACACTGCTGAGAATTTTTTAAATTTCAAGTTTCTTTAAGAATTCAAGTTCCCCCTCTCCCGGCCATCATTATTTAATGATTTCTTGATAAAATTATAACTTTTTTTCTCAAGATGTATTGTCATTTGCCGATTTAAAAAATATATTTTTGAAAAAAAATTTCAAATTATCACTCGGGGAGGGGAGGGGAGGGGAGGGGAGGAGCCACTGTGCCCCTTGTTACGCCACTGCAGTATCAGGAACCTCAAATTTGGCACGCTCAGCCAGGAATCAAAATTAGCGGTCGTTAGTCTTATTTTGCAACTAACAATTCCCTTTCGACGTCCGTGATTTCACATCCAGTCGTCACTTTTGACGCCTATGACAACATCAATTTGCACCAATCCCATCATTTTCTTTTATTTACTTAATTTTTAAATCCAGCATAATTTTATACTGTTATACTTCTATATACATATTACATCTAATCTTCTGCACTTAGAATTTTTTCAATACCTATAAAGACTATCGTAACTTCATGACCTTGAAATTTGGAATTGTGAATTTTTACTTACAAATAGTAGTAAGGGGACTGTAAATAACAGTTGAAAAATAGTGAAGGCAATTAGCTCTTATTTTATTTGGCACTGATTAAAAAAGACATTGATTCATAAACTTAGGTTAAATTACCAACTTTCTTAAAAGTTACTAATAGAAATTGATTTTTAAACATTTTTCTCTTACTTATGAATAATTTTCGCAGTAAGATTGTGATTTTTTGCGATAATTAACACTTACACAACCATCTTCAGTTACCAGTTGTTTTCTCTGCCCAAGCAAATTATATTTTTTAATTCTGCCCAGCAGAACACTTTTGGCAACTAAAACAAAAGCTAGGTGCCAATGACGACTTTTACTTCTTAATTTTGAACCCTATGCTCCGCAATAACGCTATACAGAATTTCGAACACAACCAAAAGTGGCTCAGAAGCATCAACGCTGACACGCATATTTTTATGCGAATTTGCAATGTTTTCTTAACTCATCAGTGCCAGATCTAATCCGCCCGGGGCAAGCAGGGGCCCATGCCCCGGGCGGCAAATTCAACTGTGATGCACAATAAATAAAGAGAAAGAAAGACAGAAAAGAAAAATATATTTAATTAAGAAAATTTAACTTTCGGAAGAGAATTAAATTCCTATTTCGGTGCCCCAATGTAATCATTGATCAGCTATTTTGCTAACGATTAAAATGGATTAATAGAACTATTTATTTCTATAAACTGTTGGAGACTAAAACTGAGGTAAGGGGGCAGCAAATTTTCCAATGTCAAATTTTTAAAATTTTAATTTTAAAAAGTCAAGGTTTTCCCCCTTGTAATGGTGAAATACGTATAAATCATGCTATACTCAAACAGTACAATAATTTGTTTTCTTTTTGACAAATTTTCAAATCATCCTTTTGGGAAGAGGTGTGGGGAGAGCTTGTAAGTGAAGTGTCGTTTGAGAAGGCAGGCACATGGCTCTTTGATATGGGCGTTAGTAAAAAATGGATGGGGGGTCCTGCCCCCTGGATTTAAAAAATGCTAATATTGTCCTGCATTTTTTTGAATATTTTTATGTGTAAAAGCATTGAAATTTTAAAAAAAGTTTTTGTTTGCTTTTTTGTTCCTAATATTTTTGCAGTCCCAAATGCATCTCCTAAAAGGCTCAAAATGCCCCAGTTTGCATATAGCTTTCCAAAATTTTCTCTGGAGAGAATCCCAACTGTCAGAATTGTATATCTCCAGTTAAGGAAGGAGCCTTCACATGGTTCTACCCCTCTTAATGCTGAGCCGACAAGGATATACCATGGAAACATTAGCGAAAGTTTTATAGGTTTTATCAGCAAGGCCGTATCGAGATTTTTTTTTTTCAGGAATGTGAGGAGGGCCCGACTTATATTAAGGAAATTTTCAGGGAGGAATATTTACTAGATCGAGAAAACTTTTCGGGCTCCCCTCTAGACACGGCCTTGTTTATCAGTGACCCCAAAGTGAACATCCTCAAAACAAAAAGGGGGGGGGGGCTAGCACATAAAAGTTGCATGAAATATCAACAATTGGATGGAGGGGGTGGGGCGGCATTTTTAAGTTTTACCCCGCCTCGGAAAACTAAGATCCAGTACTGTAACTCATACACAAAAAAAGTAACTGTTTTTGGTTGCTGAGACAGAGAAAGCACACTCTCAACCAATCAGCAATCCAGCTGACCACGCCCAACAAAAGGAAACACCGGACGCTTGCCACATTGGTGATTCAAACCAATAACTTCCCCTAATATTTGAAGAAACTTTAAATATCCCCCGATATATTCCAGAACATAAAGTTTCTCAGAGAAATCTCAGATATTCCCTGATTGAGCTCCAAATATTTTCTTTTATGATTGTGACAATTAGTTGGGGGAGGGGATGAGAAAATTATGTCCTTTTCCGAGCAATGTAATCTGCAACTGCTGAAAATTTTTAGTCTGAAGTTTTTTTTTAAATTTAAATATGGCTTTATTTTCTCAAGATTTGTTCTGTTCTTGAGGGAAAAAAATATTTAAAAAATAATTCAAATCATTCTAGATAGGGGGAGGGTTCACGGGCCCTCTAGGCCTTCCTCTTCTTGTTGAACTACTCCACTACAGTATCATGTACAGTACATTGGTGTACTGTACATCACCTTAACTTCAGAACAACTTGACCGGCACCATGCCAAATTTAAAAATACGACAAAAAATGGCCGACTTACAGAACCAACAGGTATACTCGGAAGCTTCACCGCCGAAACACTTCTTTTTATGCAAAATTGTAATTTTTTCTTAACTCAGACAGGGTTCACACTAGGGAAAAATACAAGGTGGGATTCCCCACCTTGACTGAAATTTTAAGTGGGATTTTTTAAATTTAAGCGCAAACAAATTTTTTTTTGAGTGGGAATTCAAAAAATACCTGTCATAGACAAAAAAAAAAGTTAACTTTTTTGGTTGTTCTCTCGGAGAAAGGGCGCTCAAGAAAAGAGGATTGATAATTTTCCCCAAATTTTGGGGAACTTTAAATATCCATCAATTATTTTGATATTTTCCATAACAAAAACTCCCCTAATATCCCCGGTTGTGGTACCACCCTGATATTAAGGCATAAGCAGGAAATTATCTACTTAACAAATTTTGATTTAAAAACAATATTTATTTCATTACCGAGATCTTTCAGTGTTAAAAACAAAATATTTTTTTAAAAGTGAAAACAGTGACCAATTTTTTAGAAAATCAGATGCTTGTCCTCAAACGTCTATACCGGTGCTTTATTTGATGGACTCTAAGCAGTATAATTTTGTTTACTTATCTGTACAGACAGGGATTTTAATATTTACTAAATTGTTCTATAACTGTTCATTGTTAAAAATTGCTAAATAAATTTGTTAATTTAAAATGGTTCCTCATGTTTTCATAACTTCCAAGACACTTAAGGTTCGAGGTCCACACTCCTCTTTTGGGATTTTTCCATAACAGCTCTTAAGAAGCTTTAGAGTAAAACGAGAAAATCACCCAACACTTGTTGAAACCCAGCTTGTGATGAGTATTCAATCTCAATATGCCGATGATGTGCTGAAACTTAGTTTTCCCTAATTATCTTTTCCACAATAATATTGAATAACATGTATAGAAAAAAAATATTTTGCAACTATGTTTGTCATGATAATAATAAAAATAAAATAGATACTAGAAAGTATGCTTTCTAAAATATTTTTTTTTTTGATAATAACTACTAATGAATAATAATGATAAACAATTTTAATATTAATACATAATATGCTAATTATGTATGATTATGTTTTTCACGAAATTAACTATGTGCATTTTGCCGCAGAGGGGAAAAGTAGTGGTTACCCAGGTACCTGGGTATTGAATTATGGTAGAAGAAGGTTTATAAGGAAAAAAACAATATCATTTTCCAAAAAAAGCTGCAATAATAAGTTCAATTCAGTTCATGTAAATAAAGAGGATTAAAAGCGGTTTTGCCAAAGCCTTATTAGAAATGATAAAAATTACAGTGAAAGTACCCGCATTGGCACTAGGGTTAAACTCATTCGTAAGTTAGTTTTGAATTTTGTACAAATATTGAAAAAAAAACAATGTTTAATAACACACGCTATCATTTCTGAGATTCCCCACCATTCTATAGATAATGAATCAGAAAAATATGTAGCTAGAAATACAGAACCATTTTTAATTAGCATGCAACAATTAGGTTCAATAGCTAGTTTTATTAAATTACAATTAACATTTAGTCTATTTTCAGGGTTCGTATTCTTTTGGGAAAACAAAAAATAAGGACTTTATAAGGATTTTTTAAGTACCTACAAAAAATTTTAAGGACCTCAAATTTCTTTCAAAATATAAAAACTTGTTTTTATCTTTTCAGAGCTAATTAATTAGCTAATCTTAGCATAATGGCATAGACTAATTATTATTATAAATGAAAAATTGTCAAAGAAAATGCTACACATTTTCTTGCGAATTTGCAATTATCTCAATTTAGGCTTACTTAATAGTGCATAAAAGTACAGATACTAAAGCAAAAGCGATTCATATTTGAATAAAGGTAAACTTATAAATTGAATTTCTTTTAAGTCATAAACATATCAGCTTTTTACACTTGTTTGTCCAACCAATAACACTAACTACTCTGACCTCTATGAAACCTTTATTCCCTGGTGGAATTTGTGGTTATAATGCAAAAATGTAAAATTTTATCTCTGTCATGAAATTTTTTTCTTTGAAGCATTCTTTAAAATTATTTAGATAGGCTTAAAAAAACTTAGTTTTTATAATCATAAAAAAAAATCTGTATTTTGGTTCCAGTAAAACTATTGAAGTTAAAAAACGTTTATATAAAAACCTTAACTCCATTTAAAGATAACAAAAGTATAAAAAAAAAAACAGAGAGAGAAAGAAATAAAAAAGGGAAAGAGGGGAATAAAAAAATAAAAGGAAAATAGACAGACTTAAATCTATGATTTAAATTTAAATGTTAGTTTAACCTAATTTCAGTCAGGGCTGGCAAGTTTCTGCCGGGGTGGTTAAAACCAGTGGTTATAACCAGTTTAAACCGGCATGGCAGGAACTAGTTTCTGCCAGTAAGTGGCAAAAACTGGCAGAAACTAAAAAATAATACTAATAAGAACTTTAATATGCGATTCATAATTCACACATGTATTTGATATGTAAACAATTAGGTTAAAAATTAAAACTCAAGATAATGAATGTTATTCAAAGTAGCAAAAAGTTTCAAAATGATCATATAAATATACTTCGTTTATATAATACTTTTTTTTTTTTCACTTGAAAAAAAAATCATAATGGTAATCTGATGCTGTACAAGTTTAACTATTAATATTATTGTTTACAGTTGAATTTCTATTTAAAGGTTAAAAAATTACAACAAATTCTATGATATTTTAGCAAATCATTTTTCAGAGTATTTTTAAAAAAATAATACAATGCAAAAGCAATAACTTTAAGATTATCTATTATATACAAATAGAAATGGTTCTTGAGAAAATATACCAGTAAATAATAGAAGCACAAAAAATATCAGAGAAATCTTTTTAAATGAGATCTCTTACAATTATTTTTCAAAATTACCACTCGAACTCAAATATACTATCACTTTTTACACAGAGCATTTCATAGCATACGACTAATTTTGCTAACCTTTCTGAACCCAGACTGTTTCTTAATTTGTTCTGAATGCAAGAAATGCTTTAAAATATTCTTTCAAGACCAGCATTTCTTTGCTGGCAAGGTCATTATTGTGGATGCAAAAGTTACTAAATTAAAAAAATCTTAATTTTTACCAGTATTCGTTTTTAAAGACGACACTATTCATTTTTCTAATACAAATTTACTTTTTAATTAAAACTATCCACAATATATTTATTTGTAATTTATTCTGAATAAAATGTACTTTGGGAATTTAATACTACTAAAAAAATCTCAGATAATGTCACAAAATGTGTTTGTGCCAGTTATTGCCAGTTTCTGCCGGTTAAAACCGGTTATAACCACTTTCTGCCACTGGCACGGCAGAAACCATTTTCTGCCGGCAAAAACCCAGCCCTGATTTCAGTCTTTAAAAAGTTATAAATTTATCAGCAAAACTTCTTTTTCCTTTGAAAAAAAAAAAATTAAAACTTGCAAGCAAAATCATATCTCTTATAAAATCTACAATCCACACATCATATGACTAAAATATACGAACTGGTAGACATGAACTACTGTTTTAAAATAATATTTTTATAAGTTACTTTCTCTTCTAGTACTTCTTTTCCAGTTTTCTCCAAGCAATACATATATAAGGCACTTAGAAGCAAAGGGCTGTAAGCAACAAAATTGAGAATTGAGATAAATAGTGCAAATGATACGGAAAGCACTATACTATATTGTGGCAAGAGGTGTAAGAGGTAGCCCTAACAGATGCAGCCCCCAACATGATTTAGAAAAAAAAAATAGCAGTAAAGTCCCATAAATAAGACCCAAACTTTGAAAGTGTTTTGCTTGAAATCTATTTTTGTTCACTTACATCCTTTTGCTTCTCACTGCCTTATATGTACCCCAATAGGACTTTTAGCAGACTTCAAAGTCAAGTTAAAACAAAAAAAAAACTTTTAACTTGAAAAAATATTTCACTTTGAAAACAACAGCCAAAGCAAATATTGTAGTTATGAGCTCATTCGCTTAAAACTTCGTACATTACCCACAAAAGTACCTATAATTTAATTAAAATAAAGCTCAAAACATAGAATAAATTTTTCAAATAAAAAATAAAACATGCAGATTACAGACTGCAGATGCTAAAATAACTCAACTTTTAAAATGATGGATATATTTACTGGATGCAAAAAGATAGAAATCTCAAATGCTGCACGCAATCTTCGGCGAAGCACGTGCTTAATGTTGGCAAGTTTCCAAAAAATAGATTTTTACCTACATATGAAAGGTCCACTGGCTAAATGACCTAAGTCACATACTACTTGCTGAACTTTGCTTTATCTTTTATTATAAATGAATATAAATAATGTATTATAAATTTGAATTTGGGTGTTACAGAAAAGTAGGCTCGTATACAAAGTTAAAAATAACATTTATATTATTAAAAAATTGAATAAAACATAAAGCAACTTTCAAAAGTAGTATGTTACTTAGGTCGTTTTCCAGTGGACCCTTCATATGTAAAACGTTAAGAAAATTGATGCAATTTTACACATATTTTTAAGAAGTTCCTTAAAAGTTGTTCTTGTCTTTAAACTTAATCTACGTTTTGTAGTACAATCCCTTCAGATGAAAAATACTCATACAGGGTTCGTACTTTTTTGGCAAAACCAAATAAAAGGACTTTCTAAGAACTTTTTAAGGATCTACAAAAAAATTTAAGGACCTCACAATGTTATGTTTATTTCAGAAGGAAGCATTATTGAAAGAGGAAATTGATTTAACATTGTATTTTTATTAGGAACACAACACAAACACTTTTATGGAGCTCTCTGACTTGTTGCTTTTCTAATGTCCAATACAGTCTGGGAGTTAAATAACTATTGGAGCTAGTAATAAGAAGCACACAAGCAAACTATCATGATATGAAAAATTATCTAAAAGGTTAGTTCTATAAAACACAAGTTAAATAAAAAAACAATTTAAATAAAAATTGTTAAAGAAAACGCTGCACTTTGTCTTGAGAATTTGTGTTTAATTTGGATTTTTTTTTTTTTTTTTTTCATTTTACTTAACTTATGTTGCCAGCATATCAATTTAGGCTTACTTAAATTTTTATCTCTGCCATAAATATATTTTTTAATTATTTAGAAGAGCTTGCAAAAATTCAGAAAAAAATTTTTCAACTTGAGAAAAATATTTCATTTTGGAAACAACATGCAAATAAAAAATAGAGCTCATTCGCTTAAAACTTTGTACATTACCCTCAAATAGTAACTACCAAAATTTAGCTAAAATAAACTTTAAAAACATTGAAGAAATTTTTAAAATAAAAAATAAATCAAGAGGACTACAGGCTGCAAATACTAAAACTGTCAATTTTTTAAATAATTGATATATTTACAGGATGCAAAAAGATAGAAATCTCAAAAGCCGAGTGCAATTTTCGGCGAAGCACGTGCTAGATGTTAGCAAGTTACTGAAAAAATAGGTTTTTACCAGGGTTGGCAAATTTTTGACACGCGACGGCTTTAACCGGTTTTAACCATGGTTAAAACCGGCTTGTCAAAAACTTTCCTGTCAAAAACGTCAAAAAGTGTCAAAAACCCAATTTGTAAAAAGAATTATCAAAGACATGATTTAGCATAATTGGATAGACTATAATCAATAAATTTTAAATGAAACAGCATAAGTGCATTAAAACTGCTGATTATAAACTACAAAAATATATTCTTGCTGTAGCACAGCCAGAATCTATGCCTGAGACTTATTTTATTCAGAGGAATTGTTTTTAAAAATCAGTTAATTGTTTTTTAAGTGTACAAACACAGGTTTCTGTTTTCTGATGTTATAGGAGGGGTTTTAACTCCCAAAACATATCTTTTGCTGTGCCCTACCAATGCATTCTTGAGATACATTCTCTTTGTAGAATATTTCGTGAATGTGAACTGATAACAGACTATAATGCGACAATTTTTTTAATAGAAATTGTCAAACACTTATTTAATGAATCATTTTATTATGAATGCATACTTTTAATTACTTTCAGCAGAGATGTACAGTTAATAAATCCTTAATTATATTTGTAGTAATTAAATTTGTGTAGGTTTAATCTAATATTTTGCAGAAATAAATTTAGATTTTTAAACTTTTTTATGGATAGAAGCAGAAAGTAATCCGTCACAATTAAAATCTAATGGAGGTAGGTAACTTTCCCCAGAATAGGGCAGATTCAAACAGGCTTTCCTACCATTACAAAGAAATATTGACACTAAAACAGCTTTTCTTAATTTTCCTCTTTTATTCTCGTCAAATATGCAAAAAATGCACACCAGAAAGAAATACGTGTAAAAAATTAAAAATGAAGTCATAAACAAATAAAAGTACATAAATTAATATTTAATTATAATTCAATGTATACTAAAACTAAGGAACATTATAATTAAACAAAAGCAATGCTGTATCTTCGAAAAAAATCGAATTTTCGAAGTTCACAAATAAACATAGAAAAACTAGGGGAAAACTGAGCATTTGGCAACTACGACTACGGTGTATAGGTTTAAGAAACGGTCGGTTCCTTCAATTAACTGCAAATTAAGAAATTTCATGAGATACAAATTTTGATTAACGCAGCAAATATCATCATCTCCTAATCAACAAAACCCCACAGCAAACGATCGCAAAGCCAAATTGGTCGCTAAAACTTAACTAAATATTAAATATTGCTTTAAAAAAATTAATAAATTAATTTTTTCGGTTCGGGAATTTATTTGCTCTAAAAAAAACAATGAGAGAACAAACTGTTTAACAAAAGATCAGCTGAAAAGCGATCGGAAGAGTTGGCAACTCGGCGCTTATTAGTGTAAGACTTACAAAAAATGATAATAAAAATAAATCATTCTTTTAAATTAATAGTATAAGTACGCAATAATCATACATGCGGTTGTAGGAACCATATTCCACACAAGAAAAATGTATAAAAACTATCACTCAGGTACATTACAAAGCAGTAAATAAAATAAAAAATGTATTTACTTCTCATAAATACACTACAATAATGTATTATGATACATACACATATTAGAATAATTTTAGTGCAACATATTCATGAAGATATTTACTTTCTTATTTAAAGTTTTTGATGTTCAAGTCCTATAAACTGTTAAGCTTTATGTATAACTGTTCCGATTTAAAAGAATAAATTAAAATTTAGAAATAACTCTTTACATTTTTTAAAATTACTTACTGCCCAGTAAATCTCATTACAACAGTGTCTTCATATACAAACATTATTTTGATTATCAATTATAAATACACAGTTGCCAAGTCTAAGGCTTTTTTGCAAAAACCTAATTCTATATTCACACTAGAAAAATATTAGGTTTTAAGTTTTACTTCTGTGTAAACAAACACAGAATTAAATCCTGAAAGAGACTTTTTCCCCAGTATTACTATGGAATTGCACTTTTGCAAAAACATTTCAGAGTTATTTTATACTCTGTAAATAAAATTAAGTAATTTATATTAACTGAATTGAAAATGTTATTTTTATGAACATATCAATAATGGTGAGATTTTTTTAAAGAACAGTTACAGTTTTTTCAATTTTGGCTGGATTTTCACCATTATCAATCTCTTTATCAGAAGAAAGTTTCTAATAGACTGTTCTGCCATTTTTAGTAAAATTTGGGTTGATTCAAGCCTTTAAGTTGTTGCTCTTCACTCTTTAATTGAAGAAGGTTATTGTCAGCAATTTTCTCTTTTTCTGCATTCTGTTCAGCATTTGCTCTATTTTCATATCCGTGCCATGATGTCTTCACTGAACTTATTTCATATCATTCCTATCTATAGATGTCGGTGATTTTTATTCACTGTTTACCTTCTGTTAAAAATTTTTGAACAAGTATTTTTATAAATTTTCAATTTTTAAATAATTTCTTTAATTTATACTAATTTTTCCTTCGGCTTCCTTTTTCTTTTCTTTTTTCATCTTCTCTTTTCTCATTTTCTGGGGGCTTTTATTTCAAGAGCTCAAACCCCCCAGTTTTCCCATCAGCTTCTTTTGCAGATACATATGAAGACTGCATAAATTCAAGAAAAAAATCCTGAACCTTTTAAGAATAAATAAAAAGGAGGGAAGGCTTTTTACTTTCATTATTTTTAATGAACAGTGATACATAGTTCTTTATGTAATTCTAAAAACTTGATCTTTTATAATAGTGAGTGCTAAATTCCAATATCTTTTTCCAGTAATTTTGAAGAAAAAAAAAAACTTCCCTCTTAAAAACAGAGTGTTTTGAAATCATTAAAGACTGCATTTGCTGCTTAGTATGGAAAAGAATTTAATGGGAGGTACTTAACAAATCTCCTTAATACAATGAGTACTGATTCTAAGATTTAACATTTTTATTAATAAAGATGTGTACTAGATGAATCATTTTGCTTGACATAAATTTAAAATATTTTTTTTAACTTGAAATGACTTATTCCTGCATTGTGAAGAATGTGCTTCAAATTAAAATGATTATTGTTTGATGAAATAGCAACTTGTCTGTAGTCACAAATTCGGATTTTTCAAATGGCATTTTTTTTTAAAATATCAGTTTTATGTCTCATTTATTTGGTTAAATTTGTATTTAATTTTTTTAACGGATAGAGATATGTATAAATTACAAAAATTTAAATAATCAACACAAATAAAAATGAACCTCAATTCAGCATTGAACTTTTAGACAACTGAGAGCTCACACTCCTTAACAAGCACAGAATGTCGTTTAAAAAATTTCAAATCAAGATTTTACTGAAAATAAAAGTGAACTTTTAAATTTGCCTTTTAACATTTCTTAATAAACATCAATTGTGAAAAAATTTCAATTCTAACAAGGGATGTAAAAAGATCGCTTTTTTTTAAAAAAATGAAGGTATCAAAACATAGATGGAAAAAACGAATTTCTAAGAAGAAAAAATAAATAATAACCTTTCAACTTGCTAAAATATGTTTTTAAAACAAATTTTAAAATAAAGAATTGAGAGCTTATTCAGTAAAAATTAAATTAATAATGGCATTAGCAAAAATACTTCAATAAATAAAAAGTTATTAAATTAATTTATTAGTTATTAAAATGAAAAATAAAATAAGCTACTCTAAGGTAGAACATATTAAAATAACCTCCAAACATTAAAAAAATTGAAATATTGAAGAGATGGAAAAGGATTGAAATCTCAAACACGGGAAGACATTTTTGGCGAAATGACAGCAGTTCATCTAAAAACGTTTATGATTGGTTATCCAGTTGATCTTGAAGCAAGAAGTCAGACGTTGCTAATTGAAATTACCGAGAAAACAACATTCAGGACAATGAAAAAAGTTGTGCCATCAGGAGACAAAAAAAGGAATTCAATCGTGGAAAAAAAGCGCACTTAAAAAAAAAAAAAAATAAAAGGAATAATATGAAAAAAAAAAGGATATCTGTGACCCCTGCAGGTTCATTTCTTCTGGGACCCATCTTTGAGGCTGCCGTAATTTCGCTTAGTGCGTGCCAAGATTTGGGCGTGAATTCAAAATTGGCGCAGAATCAAACATAAATCAACTTTTGTAGCAGGTTGGCGCAGGATACCAAATTTGGCGCACTATGGCGCAATTGGGGCAGAATTCCCAACCATGAACTAAAAAACTTTCATAAAGGATCCTTTTCAAAGAGACTTTTCATTTTGGCGAAATTTTTGGCGCGATATATGTCCCGTTTGACGCATTTTTTTCGTAGTCAAAAAAAAAAAAAAAAAAAAAGGTATAAGTCCGATTTTCTTTTATTGATAAAAATCGGAAATTTCAAATTTCAAAACAGTCGGAAATTCCGACAAAAGTCGGAAGAATCTCATGCCTGTTATTGTCTTTTGTTTATTTCAATTATCCTTAGGCTTGATCTTTCTAATAATTACTAATGTTTTTATTTTTATCAACACTACATAAATCCCAAACATACTGATACACATATGATCTGAGAAAACTTAGAAGTGGGATTAAAATAAATCTTAGCATAAAAATAGTGATCATTTTTAATTCAAACAATATTTATGAAAATTAAACCTTCCAATAAAAAAAGTTCCTTTTTACATTTTATATACAAAATGTTATTTCTAGCTCAAATCTGAACTCCACATTAAATTCTCAATTTCATTGCTTATCTCTCAAATACTGAGCAAATTTTAGAAGATTTTTTATGAGAGTTGACCAATTCAAAGAATCCAGAAAACATTCTTTGAAAAAACAAGGGTTATAAGTTTTAAATGTTGCTTTTTCTAACAATTCAAATGATTTTCAGCTTTTATGCACAATGCAATTTTAATCTTGATAAGCTTTAATGCTTACAATAAATAAAATTTAAATTTTTTACTTTGAACAGAATTAATGCCTGTGAGAAAAAAAAAATTAGATGTAATATGAGCATGGATTAAACTAATTTCTAAATATATTCTGATGAAGTAAGCAATGAGTTATCTATTTAATCATTGATAACACTGCTGTCAGTAAATGCAATTTGCATATTCTTTAGTTTATGAAATAATTTTAAAAATTTCATAACTGAAAATAGACACTATTAGTATTGTAATAAAATAGATATTCTTTACGAGTACATTATTTTTGCATAGTAGTGGCCAAAGTAGTATAAAATGGAAAAAAATATTTAATTTAAGCAAAATCACATTGCTAACAGAAAACTAAATGAGTTTAATAAAGAATAGTGTAATTATAATAAAATATGCTGCAAAAAGTCACCTAATGTTACTTTTTTTCTTTGAATGTTTCCAAAAATAAACATCTACTAAACAAAAAATCAAATGCATTTAGAGCTTTATTTTAGCAGCAATGCACAGCTGCTGTAAACACACGAAATCATCAAAAAACATTTGAAAGCTATTTAGTAATTGTTTTAAAATGATAGACACAGTTAGAGACAACAGTTTAAAGCCGACTAAAAGAAGAAAAGAACAATCCTATTATATTAAACAAAAGCTGATTAAGAGAAAGGCTACTGTACAATGAAAATCATTTTACATGCAAAAGTAATTAGCTTATAAATGGAAAACTTGCCTCTGGCTTTTTGTCATCAGGATCTTCAATTTTTGGGTTGTCATCCCAATCTTCAGGCTTTTTAGCTTCTGGATCTTTTATCTTTTTGGGGGGCAAGAACTCCCAATCTTTTTCCAGTTCACCATCTTCAACCTTTACATTATCAATTTTAACAATGTACTTATTATCTGGCTTCACAATTAGCGTATAGAGATGTGTATACACATCATCCTAAAAAGTGCAGAAAACTATCAGATACATTCTACTACTTAAATAATAGACTACATAAGAAATAAAAAGCTTCATTACTTTGCAACGTATGTCTTTGGTTATTAATAAATTTTTTCCTTTGTAATTGAAAATGACATGGACCTTCTTGGTAGGAGGGCCACAAATGTCTGGACCTAAAGTTAATAAAATACAAAAAATTTCTAAAACCTGTAAATGTCGTAAATTTTAGGTTTAACAAAGATCAAGATTTTTTCAAGAAAAAGTTGTAAGTGAAATGATATGCAAATTTAAAAAAAAAAAAAAAAAAAAAAAAAAAAAAAATCAAAATTTTACATATTGCAATGTAATATTTTAAGAGAAATTAGTATAGTTCCTTCTAGAGCTATACAAGCCTACTTCCCATGCCTAAGTTCTTACTTAGGTGGCTAATAGAATGGAATGCTAATGGAACAGAAGACTTATTGCAAATTTAGTCATATTAATGGAAAGATTTGTAGTACAGAATGGAATTAGTGATAATACTTATTTGTAGAACAACAAATCAACTAAAGCATTTATATTTCAGGAAAAGACCAAATTTGTTTTTGGCATAAAGTAAATATTACCGTCTATGTTTATTTGTACTTTCAGAAGCTTTTAAAATGCTTTTAATCAATGAAAATATACTCAAAGTAGCAAATATAACATAGCTTAAGATAAGTCAAGCCTTGTATGACCTAGTTTTGTCCATTGTTTTGAATTCCCGAAATTTAAATTCTAACACCTATGTGTACTAATGAAATTCTTAAGCAAGATGATACTAGGATTTTTTTTATTAAAATCATGCTTCAGCTTTTTATTACATCATTAAAAGTTTTCAGCAATTTTTTTTTTACACAAAATTTAGATATTTTTGATTAATTCAAATTTTAACCAAATCAGGTACAAAATAAATTTTCATTCAAATTTAAAACTTATTTCAAAAGTAGAATATTAAGTGCTATTTAGTAACATTTCTGAAAATTTCTTTTGTAGTGCTTCAAAACGAATGATTGAAAATTAATAGGATCTAATGAAACAGGATATGAAAACCCCTACATATACATAACACCACTATATAAATATTTAATAGAGCATGAGAAGAGTTACTGCTAATATGCATAAATTCCAATTATCATATGCATAAGGCATATCACATTAAGGCCATGCAATAACTACCTGATAGACTCGACAGGTTGTAAAAACAGTAAACCATACATTACTTAACCATTTTCAAAATGCATTGCTTAAAAACAGCTGGAAATTCCCAGTCCGAAAAGAATAAAAATAAAATGTTAAGGACGAACTAAAATAGGAAATGTATGATTTTTGCACTCTTATATGGTCTGCTTTGCCATCGGAATTCTTCTAAAAAGTTTGTTTATATGATAGTGAACTTGGCAAATCTTTGCTTCTATTCTAGAATAACAACATTTTATTTTTCAATTCCTCATAGTCTTATTACATTATTTTTAAATGATCTTCAATTTTCAAGTGATTTATCTGGAAAATTCAATCCAGAATTTTATCTTTCCCAGGCTTCCAGAGAGCCAAAGCTTTTTACTATATTAATCAATCAACAGCTATAATTCCAAGCATGCCATCCGACTTCCTTTAGTACTACTGTTTGAGAAAAAAAAAAAAAACTTAAAAGATCAAGAGTTGACACCTTATTTTGAAGAATTTTAAAAAGCAATGAGTAGGGATGGATTTACACATGGGCAGACTAGGCACTTGGCTGGAGTGGTAACTTTAAGGAGCAAATGCAGAGTAATGAAATATAGTTCATGTTTAGACCAAATTACAAGTATAAAAGCCAATTATGATCACCTAAAAACTGTATGAGACGGGAAGGAGTATGTGAAAAAGAAACATAGAAGAGTAGCATTGCAGCAAATATGGTCCTAACAATGAGGAAATTTTTTTAATTAAAGAAGAGAAGATACTTTTCAAAATACACACCAATAAAATCTTTACATATCATCGTGAATACAAAACCCAACTTTTATTCAATCTAATTGGCTTCAAGCAGGTTAAAGTAAAGAAATAGGGGAAAAATAGAGAACAAATAAAACTATATGTTGCTCTTGTCGTAAAGTTTCACAATAAGAGCACCTTATTATTATAGTATAAGATGATTTTATAGTAAAACTAGACTATAAGAGCATCTGCTCTTATATTTTTACATTTTTTTTATTGAGTTATGTTAAATATTTCCCCTGTTCTGATAACAGTAACTTAAGAAGCATTATGATGAGACAGCTTTTCCCTGCAATATCTGTGCTGACAGTATCTCGCTATGACAATCACATCTGACCATAGGGGGACACTTTTCAGAGCTGCTGTTGCAAGTTCTCAGGTCAAGTGGAAGTTCCTGCAGCTTTTTACCATCTGTCTCACATTGATGCTCATGAAAAATACACAACTACTTTGATTAATGTCATAAAAAGCTTTAAGTATTATTACTTTAAACATTATGGTTCTGAAATTTCTGTTTAGTGGTTGATAAATTTGGATATTTAAATTTTTCCGTGAAAAATCACAATTGTATTGATTAATGTCTTACAAAAAGTTCAATTAATTATATTGTTCTGAAATTTTTATTTAACATTTTCATCAGATATGAATGGACCGAACCACTATTCTTTGTTGAAAAATCCATGAAATCATGAGCAAAGAAAATCATGCGTTTAATGAATGCATAGTTTAGTAGAAATAAATTTAACTTACGTTGAGGGTCAGATGCAAAAAAACTTAACAGAACATTTCAGACTTTTAAAGTTAATTTAATGCATGGCTTTCAACAGGTTATTTATTATTTACTTTAATTTGTAATGCTTATTACTTTAACTCTCTTCTAATGTTAAAATTTCAATTTAATCAACGTTTCAACATTAGGTATTAAAAAATTAATTAACTTTTAATTCCTGTACACTAGCAGAGTTGCTACTCAAACAGCAGAATGAAATTCCGACTTTTCCAGGTTTTCCAGACATATTTTTTAAAAATTCCAGTCTTAAATCCATGGCATCAAACCAATAAAAACATATTTGCCCCAAAATATTCTGTTTAAAACAAATGGCAGAAACGACTAATTTTCAAATCCCTTCTGAAAAATTTTTGAAACAGTATTCAGACAAGTGATGCAAGGGAACAAATATTTCCATGAAGTAAAACTAGGTACTTTGCAAAATGTTTCTTTTTTTAAGGTCTAATAACTCAGTTTCTTGATGAGAAAATTCATTGCTAACAAAATTTTTGAGAGAGAGAAAAAAAAAAAAAGAAAAACCTACATTAGTTACCCAGTGTAAAAATTTGAATAATAATAAAATGTGAGTTACTTACAACTACTTAAAAGTTAAACTTAAGAGTTGAAAAAAAAATTCTGATCAAGTCCATGGTTGAATCAGGTTGCATCAATCTCTGCAGGTCTCTCTGAATGTTGTATTTTGAGTGAAGCAAAAGAGTTAACGTCATTATTTACATTGGACTTTCAGTGTCAATGCTTCAAACATTGGCTAAAATTCCGACTTTTCCAGATGTTTGATAAAATATTAAAGTTCCCTGACTTTTTCACTCAATTTTAAAATTCCGACTTTTCTAGGTTTTCCAGGTAGCGTAGCAACAGACTTTATGCAGCACTTAAAAAAATATATATTTAATCTAAAAAATAAGTTATTTTTCATTAAATTTCATTCTTGGCCTGCGTATTCCCCGGATATGTCAGCAATTGAACATGTGTGGGATTTCGTTGGTCGGCATCTCGCTGGTGATCCTCGTCCTGTTGCTTCTGTAGACGAACTTTGGGTACGCATACAAACAATATGGAATGCTCTTCCTCAGGCAGACATTCAAAATTGTTCGACTCCATGCCACGTCGTGTAGCAGCACTTATTGCGACGCTAGGTGGCTACACAAAATACTGATTCCAATCTCGTTATTGTTTAATTGCTTTGAAAATTTAATCATTTATTTGTACCACTACCACTCAACTGTGTATTAAATTTCATTCAATTATGACTTCCTTCATCGTGTTGCAATTTTCATAAACATGAGTTTAATATACGGTATAACCTTGATCAGTCATTTCTTACGGAATCATTAATCTCGAGCAATGGGGAAATATTGAACATGGGTCAGTATAGCGTCCGACGATATCGTTAAACCATCATAACAAGACAATACATGCGTTAAAATAATAGATGCACAGGTACGATGTATAAAGATTTTACTGTACTCTAATTACTTTAAATTAACTTGCTTATTAAGTTATGTTCTATCAAAAGGTAGCCAACAATTATACAGTTTCAAATAATCTTGCATTTATTACTAATAAAATTTCAACATGAAAATTTGATTTTGTGTAAAACCTTTCTGAGTAATAACAATTGAAACTTCTTTTAAAACAATTAAAAATTAGCTTGCTTGATACATAGTTTAACTTATTAAACATTCTTGTGTATCAGTGGTTCGCCAACTTTTGTCTCGTAGACCCCTTGCCATCTTTTTCATTTTTGGGTAGACCCCTGCTTACCAGACATTGATTTTTTGTAAATTCATCAACTTCAAATGTATTTTTGACACAGCTGGTATAGTGCTACTCGCTGTGAAAGTTTTATATTTCTAATTGTAGAGAAGTGCAATGGGAAAATTCAAGAAAAAAAAAACATGATAATTTTATACATTTATTAATTAAATTCAAAATAAAATTAAAATTTAGTATCTTATATAAAATAACTAAGAAATAAATAAATGCTTTTAGTGGGAGGGATGAACCTGATGCTTCAAAATAAATTATCAACATTTGGTATCAATTTAGATAGGTTTAATCTCAAATCTCCTCAGTTAATGATGTCCAATCTGTTTCTTTTCTTTTTTGTTAGGGAGATTGGCAACTGCGCTGAAACCCCTTTCCACTTCGTATGTAGATGGAAAAAGAATTAAAAACTTTCGAGATATTCCTTAATACGGGATAACAGGTATGTTTTTTCGAAGCCAGAATTGCAGATATCCATTTCTAAACTGTACCTTAAGTTCTTCGTTAGTGCATAAAAAATGTGCAAAGTCATTAGCTTATATGAGAACCACTACGGTTGACCCCCTTTTTCATTTCATGGCCCCCTTGCAGGTATAGACCACTTTGGGAATCACCGTTATAAATGAAAGAGATAAAAAGTGGTGATGTTTGTTTTATTTTTGTTGTATTTACTTTAGGTGAAAAATATAATTTACTGAAAGCTACATTAGCTTTGTGCAAGTAACTTCACAGTCAAATAAAAAATTGAATCTACCCCGTCATAGTTTTAAGCTTTTTATTGTCAAAATTGATGTGGCCATTTAGAGATTTCAGTTTAGGAGCTAAATAGTAAGTATTTTGCAATAATAACACATTTTTTAATTTTGTGAGCAATATTAATTTTTTTAAATTATTCATGCACATTTCCTCTCATTCAATATACTTTCAACAATTAATGTGTCAAAAATTCTTCAATCAGTATGTATACAAATCTAATGTTGATTACTATAAAAAAACAAAGCAAATTTTTTAAAAAATCAGTAGCAAGTACAACATATTACGCTTCCACAATTTTTTCAGAAGTGTCTCAAATATTGTGCACAATCAAAATACTGATTTTTTTTTCTATATGACAACAATATGGCAGTTGAATGAGAATTGCACGACTTTTCCCTGGGCTGCTCATCAGAACGTGCTTTTAGTCTAAAAAAAAACCTGATCAACTACTCGCTGTGAAGGAATTATTAGCTAGTTATTACCAATTACTAAAATACCTCCGAAACATCTTAAATTAGCCACTTTAACAACCTCTATCGCATTTTCCGTCAACCGATAAATTTAATGTTAAAATTTTTTCTAGTACATTTGCAAAAATTCTACATTACATCATTATACAGTTGATGAGCAATCCCATTTCAAGAAAAACTATCTATTTTGTTTCTAACTATGAGCTTTTTGTAGAGAGAAAAATTAAAAATAAGATTTTGGAAATCTTACCAAACATGATGAGGTAGGGTGATTCACCATGGAGATCTTTAGGATTTAAACTGCAGTCGAATATTTTTAAATATCCGCCACCGCAGTCAATATTCTGTTCATGTTTCACAGTGAATTGTATGACTAAATCTTTGTCTCTATTGCTAAATGGTTCAAATTTTGTAGATACGGCATAAAACCGTGCATCTTGTGATGTTTGTATACCTAAAAAAATTTTTGCATAAATTAAATACCTCCAGTACATCAAGACTTATTTTCAGAGCAAAATATGTACATATGTATTGCTTTATTATTCCTCAGTCCTCATCACAATTCTCGAAGGACAATTTAAGCTGAAGGAAACTTGAAAACCAAAAATATGCTAATACTTATAAAGCAAATGAACAATCTATAGGATAAAATATGAAACAAAAATGATCTAAGGGGCCATCCACAAAAGATTTGAGTTGGGAGAGGGTAATTTTAGGGATAAAATCTAGTTTTCTTATGATAATTTTGTTTTCCCATTCTTATTTTTTCCCTCAAGAATGTTTGAGAAAAATTTAACGCTGAACTTAAGGTTAAGAAAATTTTAATTTAGCATCTCTTCCTCAGACATGTTGAGATACCATTATTTTTATACATATGCCATAGCACATTCTGGTCACACTTCTGCTTGTTAATAAAATTTAGCAGTTTATAACAAAATGCTTTAAAAGTTCTACCTTTGCTTATTTTTTCATCACCATAAAATTTTCCAGCCGTCAAAACAAATTTTCCCCATTCCTTTCCGGGATGTTTGGAAGGAATCCACCTTTCTTGCCAAGAATCTAAAATAGAGGTGCAAAGTCAAGAAACTTTATTTTTAAAAAAAACAAAAATTATCTTCATACAGAAATAATTATCATGAAAATTAATGCAATGAATACACAAATAACAATAAAACTGCAGACTCATGGACACTTTGAATTTCTTATGAGCTCGTACCTTACTTCTAATACAGTGCAGAACCTCTTATCCAGGAACCAAAAAACCGGGAATTTTTTCGTTAATTCCCCGCCATTTTTGAAAAGTTCGCGTTCCCCCCCCCCCCCCCCATTTAATAAATATACGATTTTTTTAAAAATACGCATTTTTTCTTTACAAGTAACATATTCAGTGTTTATTTTTAAGTCAAATAATTTAGTCTAAAAACTATGATTTTTTAGGGGAGGGAGCGTAAACTTACTTTTGCAGAAGAAAATTAGAAAAAAAAAATTCCTCCAACGAAACTTAAGGAAACCCTGACACTTTCTCTATTTTATTTCAATAATTAAACACGGAAGAAATATGTATTTAGATTCTTATACATTATTTAATTGTCTGGTAAGTATTTGAAGAAGAATTACAACAAAAGTCGGACTATATGAAAGTTCAAAAAATTTCTAATACCGCAGATTCGCGAATTTTCCATAATAGCTGATCGTGAAAATTAGTTTGTTTATTTTGTTTTATAAATTTTCGCCAAATGAAACTTCATGAAATGTTTAAAAAATAAATATTATTTATATATTTGAATCATTTATGTCATTTTCAACCCCCCCCCCCCCTAAAGTTCTTAATTTAAAAGAACAATTATGGGATCTAAAACCCGGAACGCTCGGGGCCGCGATGTTTCCAGATTTCAGAATTTTTCAAATTTTGAGTCCTCATTCAAAAAATTTTGCAAGTAGCATCAGATCCCATATAATTTGCTCCGGAAGTTTTTATTAGCATTTTCTTCATTTATAGCTTTTTTTATTATCGTATATACTCTCCTGTAAGTCGTGAAATTTAGCACAAAAAACGAAGTTGGAGTCTGTTTATATTCGAGGCAAAACATTGAAAAATCTAGACACTTTTTCCGCTTCAATTAAACAATAAGAGAAAAGAATTCCGTAAAATTCTGATATGATTTAATGTTCTCTAGCCACTTATTTAAGACTTTTAATTGCAGTAAAAGATCAAACTAATGGGAAAATGTGACCATTGCCAAATTAAAATTTCGCGCGAATGTTCTACATAGCGCGAAAATTTGAGCTCATTTAAAAAAAAAATAAATATGAAAACTACAAGAAATAACAAGAGATTTAATGATATTAACTCATAATTAAAGCAACAATTAATAAAAACTCTAATCGCAAAAACGAACCCTTTTCAGAAAATCACGAAATAACTTTTTTGAAAACTGCACATTTTCAATCTTAAACAATAAACATGTTCACTACATTTTATTTCCCTTCTTTTTAAAATGTATTTCCAAAAGAAAAAAAAAATATTTCCTGATTTTTCTTCAAAAAAAACAAAAGCGCTTTTTTTTCAAAATTCCGAATTTGGGGTCCCATACTGTATTTTTTTACTATTTTCTTTTTATTTTGAAGTATTATTACCATTTATTATTGTAATTTGGGTTCGATAAACCTCCGAACATCGTCAATGTTTAGCGATCCGAAAAAGCGATAAATTCAGCTATCCGGGATGCCGGATAAGACGTTCTGTACTGTACATGCAAGTAGGATGCAACAAAAAATACTTTTTTGGAAATTTAAAATTTCAAGTTGATAAAAAGTTTCCCCTTTAGCCTCACATATACCTAAAAAAAAAAAAAAAAAAAAAAAAAACCACATTAAAAAATATTTAGGTCTCTCCCACAAGACCTAAAATTTGTGATTTTCTTCAAAAAATTGTTTTTTTTTTCCCCTGCACCTTTTTTTAAATTGAGGATAAATTTTTAAAATTTTTCAAGCTGAAAAATGTGATCAATGAAGTAGGGAATTAATGTTTAAAAAAAAGTTGTGGTCCCTGTACGAAACTCAAAAATAAGGATTTTTAACCACTTAAACCGTGGGGGTTTGACGCATTGCATGTACTCTAAAACGGGGAGAGAAAATGTTGACAAAACTTGTTTTTCCTGCAGTGTACTTCGTTCCCTCTCAGCGGAGAGTGAAAGACTTTACAGTTGTCATTCAAAATTCACCGTTGAATACACGGAGGCGTGACGATGTCCATTGATGACCGTCGAAAGCCTGGAAAGCTATCTCCCCCAAATTATGTTTGTTGAAAACTAAACCAGTTTCAGAGCATTTGTTCTGCTACACAGCTTTCTTTTCCCAAAGTGACTAAAGATAGCAGTTTAAAACTGAAATTTTAGGAAAAAAGGATTTCTAAAAAGCTGTTTTTGGTGTGCGTATTTCATTTTTTTTAAGTCTGATGATTAAATTTTTACATAACAAATAGGTCAATACATATACATATTACTTTAGTAAATGTTAAGATCAGCGTGTTAATTTTGTATAAAATTCGTCAACATCTTCTTTTCTTTTAAAAACGACGATTGAAGTTCAACAACAAACTCAACAAGATAAATAAATAAAATAAATGAATAATTTCCACTTATTTCCGAACAAAAGAGCCTCCCTCCCGCCCTTCGCCTATGCATCAATGTTTTACTGTGACCGGTAAATAATGTTTTTTTAGTCAGAGTCCTAAAATTTTAAAATTATCTGAAGACAATTTGACGGGTCTTCTTAACAGTGAACAAGTTTCTGTGTAAATTAAAAAAAAAAAAATTACAATCTTATGTTATTAATTTTCATAAAGCTTAGCCAATCCACTAATGAATTCAATGGGATTGTTTTTAATATTCAAATCCTTAAACTGATCTTGCGCACAGGAAAAATTTGCCTACAACTAGACACATAAAATTACTCTAAATATGCAAAAAAAAAAAAAAAAAAAGAAGATCAAGTCACGACAATTGCTAGTTTTGTTTCTGATGGTCGGGCTACTTTTACTTGTTCCGCGGTCTACTAATCAGTACCGGATCTTGGAGTTTTCCTTAGACCATATAGTAACTAGACGAGCCCTTCTATTCACTCGCCATTGTTAGTTCCTAAGCAGGAATAGTAGGGACCAGTTTGACTGACAGGGGTCGGAGATCAAAGCTTTTCGCCGTCCTATACCACGTGGGTGAGTCTTCTCAATTTCTGAACTTGCTTCTGATCTATAAAAGAGCTGAGATTGCTTTCAGGCAAACGATCAAGACTCATTCTGTGCACAAAAGCACTAACCTGATTTATTAAACATAATAGCAATATTAACAATGAAAAGCGTAAATTTTAATTTTATTTTTAAATCGTTGGAGTATCGTATTCTTGATTATGAAGAACAAGAAAGTCATATATATAAATTAACTAAAGCAATTGTTGAGAAATACTTAAAAATATGACTACACCATTTCTAAAATAATATCAAAGAATACCAAAAATGCGTAACAAATACACAAAATTAATTTTATTTAAAAATCAAGAGCAATTTTCAATAGAAATTAAACTATTTTTTCCAGTAGTTAAATTCCATTCTGCTTTATTAATAATACCCGCCCCCTAAATAATAAATGCAACGTTGAAATTAACATTTCAATAATATTAAATCTTAAAAGACTTTAATGCTTGAAAATTACGATGCTTGAAATATACTCGCAGAAAGGCCGAACGTTCGTCGCATCACCAAGTATACATATGTCTGTGTTCGCTCCAGTTTATTTTTTATTCTCTACTTTTAATAATGTAAGTAAAATTGTTAAATTTTCAGAATTATGTTTAAAATGCATTTCATGCTTCCCCCTTACCAATATATTACATACATATTGTATTTCTGACTGTATTGCACAACACTTAGATAATAAATTAATTTATTCCGTTTGTTTGCAATCTTAGAACAAACTTCATCTTCTGTAATTCATTAAAAAAACAATCGCATTTTAATTAACGGTACAATGGGACCGTCCATAAATGTCACGCTTTTTTCCCATTTATTTGACTCCCTCCCCCTTTGTCACAAAGTGTCACACTTCAACATACCCCCTCCCCAACCCCTTGTCACAATTTCACGAACCACCCTCCCCCTCGAAGCGTGACATCATTTATGAATGATCCCAATCCGATGTTTTCAGTCCTACAGGCTAATGTCACATGACTATTAATTTTAGATTTACGAACTGTATCGGAGAAACATTAAAGTTTTAACTGACAATTTTCTAAAGAAAATAATTTTTTGAACTTAAAAATTTTAAAAAACTATTTTCAAAACTAAAATTTTTTCTTCATGCAGTTGCTTTCTTTAAATTTATTTCAGATTTTGAAAAGAAAAACAGCTTAAACGCTTTTGTTTTTCCTTCCTTATTTTTCAATGAACTGGGGAAAAAGAAAAGAATAGGTATATTTGATGTTTGGCTTATTAACGTAATATTACAAATGTGTTTACTTTTCGCATTGATATCTCAAGGGCAAGACATAATGAGGTTGAAGTCAGTTAAAAACCTTGTAAAAGCAATACGAATTGTATTCATTGCAAAGAGCTTTACTGTATGACATTAAGTTTCACAAAAGAGGGCAAGAAACTAACTCCTACTCTCAATGAGCTCAAGATATAAGATCATTTTCAAATCACTATTACTAATTAATTATTGATAATACCAATAAAAAAAAACACTTGTCCATTAATCTATGAACTGTTTCCTTGCGTGTGATAGAAAATAATTGTGCTAAAATGTGTCTGTCATACAATAAGAAATTAAAATAAATCACTCTTCGAATCTCTACGAGAATTAACATGGCACGACGAAGCCCTCTCTCAGCGAAGGACTCCATCACCTGTTTTCCGGGGAAAGACTCCTGCTTACCGACCACGCCCCCAGACCTTGTCTATCTAGTTTATGGTCTAAGGAGTTTTCTGTGGAGGGGCTAAACTTAAAAATGTCGCCCACTCCATTCAATTATTGTTCCTATTTCATAAATTTTTATGCTCTTGGGGAGTTTTCAATTGGATGACACATCCAAGTGAGTCCCATAAAACCCCCTAAAACTTTCGCTAATTTGCCGACGGCAGGGCCCTTTCAGTTCAAAATTAGGGGAATAGAGCCATATGAAGGGTCCCCCCCCCCCCTTTGAATGAAGGGTTAGCTGGAGATATGAAACGGACAGTTGAAGGCGGTCCACGAAAAAATCAAGGGTTTCTCCCCCGGGAAGATTTTGAAAACTATATGCAAACTGCTATATTTTGAGGCCTTAGGAGACGTATTTGGGACTAAAAGTATTAGGGGAAAAAAGCAAACAAAATCTTTTACTCATGAAAATGCAGAGCAAAATGAGCATTTTTTCTCACATCCAGAGGCGCAGGATCCCCCCCCCCCCCCCCTTCTTACTAACGCCCATATCGAAGAGCCACGTGCCTGTCTTCTCAAGCGATACTTACAAGACCCCCCCCCCCCCCCCACCCCCCTCTTCCCAAAAGGAATGCTTTGAAAATTAAAAAAAAAAACTATTGTATCGTTTGAGCATAGAGTGACGAATATTTCACTATTACAAGGGGGGGGGGGGACCTTGACTTTTTTTAATTGATATTTTGACTTTGCAAAACTGCCTTCCCAGGAGTCCTTGCATGCCACAGTAACCGGCTGACTGATCAACGACGCAACATATTCTGTATACCTAGGCTTGCCATACGTCCCGTCCCGGTTTGACCGGGACAGTCCCGGGATTTTGCTCTTGTCCCGGTGTCCCGCCCAATTTTATCAATGCCCCGGAAACGGCTGTAAGATGTAAAAAGTAATGAATTTATGTTTTTAAGAATCTTTTATGAAGACATTAAGAATATTTAAGATGACAGCACATTAATGAGGGAGTCCACTGCAAGAGCATTGATTGTGTGTAAAATAAACTTTGGCGTTGTCTTTGCTCTGACTTTTATGAAAAAGTCAAACTTAACAAAGACCTCTTGAAAGAAGTACATTCAAATCGGAAATATGAGTGGGTTGAAAACAAAGAATAACATTGTTAACTTATCAATTGCTTTTTTAAGTTTAACAAAAATGTTTTTTTTTTTGAAATGGTTTTTGTAGTTAGACAAAAAGTTGCAATTTAAAAAAAATAAGTCTTGGTAATTAATTGTTCAATTATACAATTTTACGAAGTATTTTAAACTTTATTTTATTAACACTTTCTAGATGGTAGACCAGAAAAAATTCTCATTAAAAAGGAAAAAAAATCTTTTTAATTAAATTAAGCAGCAAAAATTCCTTTTTTATTTTTAAAAGGTGGGTAGACTAACAATCTAGTGTTCCAGATTCCTCATTTCTGTTATTTGCGAGGCAAAAAAAAAAAAGGCTTAAAACTCACCATTTTGCTTTATTTTTTTTTTATTTAAATAACCATAGACCCGCTACTGGGGGGTTTTCCATACCCCCGGTATGCCCATCCAAAATTAATGTGTCCTGGTTTCACTAACCAAAAATATAACAAGCCTATGTATACCTCAATTTTAGAGTTTCTGACAATTTATGCAAATAAATAATTTTCTTAATCGGTTTTAATCGTTAGCAAAATAGCCGATCAATGATCAAATCAGAACGCCTCCACCCCCCAACCCCCCCCGAACTAGGAGTTTCTCTTTCCAAAAGTTGAATTTTCTTAAACTAAAAAAGAAAAATATATTTAATTTCTTTTTTTTTTTTCGTGCATCACATTTGGATTTTCGGCCCAGTGCTTGGGCCCCGACTCCCACCCCCCTAGATCCGGCACTGATAATTATTTAAATGCTCATTATAGAAATTTTACAAAAGTGAAATTTTTTACTCGTTAATTTTCTCATGCTTATGCAAAATCAATTAGCTAAAAAAGGTTGGAAAACCGTACCATCCATTTAACCGCTTGTATGACATATTTTGTGCTATTTTACATCCGGATAAATGCTGCATATCATGCGTAAAACAGCCAACATCCCCCCCCCCCCTCCCGTGTATATTATTATTTATATTATTTAATTTCTCCCTCACCCTGGTGGTGTTTGGCGCATTATAACCATTGCCCCATCCTCCGGGTGGGAAGAAGCATAAATTGAACTGCTAGCATCAAAACTGAGGTGCTATACATGCCGAAATTATGAAACAGAAAAATATTGTTCTACTCTGATCAAAAAAGAATTCTACAAAAGCACTACAGCGTTCTATGAAAATGCACAACAGCAATTCGCTCATGGGCTGCAATAGTGGCACAACTCAAAAAAAAACGCGTTTTGGACTAAGAACAGATGTGAATATGAAAATACACATTCTTTTCAGCAGCAATACAGCATTCAGTAGCACAACTCATAATTCAATATTAAGTCGTAAGATGGCATCAAACTAATGCATTTCTTATGCATCTTCCTTAGCAATGAACACTTTAAACCCACTTACTTTAGAACGGGATTTTTTGAGTTTTGCCGCTATTATTGCAGCCCATGAGCGAATTATAAGCATCAAGGATGTTGTCGAATTTCATCAAAGACGGTCTTTTGTTTTTCTGGTAGAGGGAAATAAAACCTTTTCTGCAGGTAACTTTGTATTTACCACTTCTAAAGCTCTGTACAGATATTATGTGTTTTTTGTTAGATAAACAGTTATATACATGCAACCAGTAGTCATTGCTACATTATTTGTAATTAAAAGCCAAACACCTACGCAACAATAATATCTTTGTAAGTTGTAATTGTAACACATATACAAAGCCATAAATTTAGAAGTTCAAAGCACTAGATGATCACCCGCGAATGATGTTTTCATCTAATGCAGCTGGTAAAAATTAAAATAAAATTATAATTTAAAATAAAAACACCCCACTCATATACATATGAGTATGTTGCCTGAATCTGTTCATTTTTCAATTTATATTTTAAAGCATTTTTATTCCAGATACCGTCATACAATTCTGAACCTAAACATTTGCAAAAGCATGCTTGAGACTGGTTTTTCTCCAGTTTCTGGGAAATAAACAGCCCCCCTTTGATACGCACAGTACTGCACAGAACTTCCAGCCAGCGTCAGTTAAACAAGTTTCCGACCATGTGACCTTTGAATGAAGGTTAAATTCTTGTAAAATCTAGATTTCTTTATGTTTTATCAATACAAATTAAACTGAACTTCGAAATATTAAAACATAAGTTAATTTTTTGGAAATATACTCAAATTACCTAATTAAAGAAAATAGAGAAAAACACGACAGCAAAAAGAAATATAGACAGATTTTTAAGATCATGCAATGTATTTGTTATCTTATTGTAAATCAAGTGTGCCATATACGAGGGTAAGGTGAAAAGTTCTCGGCCTGACAATGAAAGATTGCGATTTTCAGTAAAAAAAATTATCTTATTTTTCAACATAATCACCATTGACTTCAATACACTTGGTCCAGCGTTTTCCCAGCATAATTATTCCTTCCCGGAGGTGAGAGTCTGGAAGGCTGTGAAAATAATCATTTACGGCATTTTCAACTTCTTCATATGATACAAAACGCTTCCCAGAAACAAATTTCTTCAAGTGTGGAAACAGATGAAAGTCTGAGGGGGCCAAATCAGGAGAATAGGGGGGGTGGCCGAGCAAATCATACCCCAAATCACGCAGTTTTCCCATCGCCAATGTGCCCTTGTGAGCAGGTGCGTTGTCCTGGTGAAAGATGATTTTTTTTCTTCTTCAAACCAGGCCTTTTCTGGCGAATTTCAGCATCCAGCTGATCGAGGAGGTTGGCGTAATATTCACCAGTGATTGTTCGCCCCCCCCCCCCCTTTGCAAGGTAATCAATTAGCAAGATCCCTTTAGCATCCCAAAACACACTGGCCATCACCTTTCCGGCAGATGCAATTGACTTCCCTTTCTTTGGCGCTGAACCACTGGCTTCCACCCACTGCTTGGACTGCTGTTTAATTTCCGGTGTGTAATGGTGGACCCATGTCTTATCCATAGTAACAAATCGCCACAGAAAATCCGTCGGATTCCTTTTGAATCGGTCCAAAGACTGCTTTGAAAATCTTTTGCTCATTTGTTTTTGGTCGGCATTCAGCAAATGCGGCACCCATCTTGCACAGAGCTTTCGCATCCCTAATCCTTGTTGCAAAATATTTCGCACCCTTTCTTCGGATATCCCTACAGTCTGAGCTAGCTCACTCACCTTCACTCGTCTGTCGTCCAACACGATATCCTGCACTTTTTCGATAGTTTCCGCTGTGGTGGCGGTTTTTGGCCTTCCTTCACCTGGGTCATCTTCGAGGAATGTGCTACCCCGTTTAAATTCAGCTGCCCACTTTTTAACAGTTGACATGGAAGGAGCAGAGTCCCCGTAAACTTTCGTCAACTCAAGGGCGGATCTAGAAAATCATCAAGGGGGGGGGGGGGGCGATTTTGGAAATCTCGGGGTTCAATGTAAGGATGGATGGAGGAGATTCTTCATTCCTTTTCAACAGTCCCTCCGCCCCCCCCCCTTTTTTCAAACCCCAGCAGGAACAACAAAAATAAAATTCTAGTGTAGTGATATTTAAAATTTTACTAGCACATTTTTTCAATGCATATACGTTTATTCAAAGCCCTTATAAAAGGAACACAAGCTGACGTTTTTTTGCTTTCGCAAATCTGTCTATTCCAATCTTTATGGATATGCAATAACGCTAATTCAGTGAGTCTACCATCACTCATTCTGCTTCTTAGCCAAGTTTTAACCGAGTTAGGATTTCCTTCAAGCTTTCTCAAGAAAAATGTAGGCTTGTAAATACATTTTCTAAATTTGAATTGATATGTCTAAATTACAAAATAATAGCAATTATTAGTAATATATTTTCTAAAATTTTCAAAATGTAATACTAAATATGTACTAAAAAACCATCAACGAGTATGTGCAATTTATATAAACATCTGTAATTATGAATGTTCAATGAAAAGTTTCAGGCTCCAGGTTTTAGCGTAAATGCTGCAGGAATTTACACCACGTGCTAAGGGTTGGCTAGCTGTCACCAGTTTGATGGGTAGAAGAAAAGAGCAAGGAATCTCTTTCCATTACTCCGAGGATTAGCAACTTAGCAATACTAAAGGACAAAGGGACAGGGGGAAAGCATAGAACTTGAAGGGCTATTAGGCTGGGATTCCAAGAACATAAAAAAATGGCTGGTCCCGGGGCGCAAAGAGTAAAAACTCACTTAGGAGTGTCGTTGTAGTATCCACTCGAGTCAGCCCAGGGGGGGGGGGGCGATCGCCCCATCGCCCCCCCCCCCTTAGATCCGCCGTTGCCAACTTTGGATGAATTTCTTTAGGGGTTAATCCATCTAAAACGAAGAACTTTAGCACCGCACGATATTCAAGTTTTTCCATTTTGATGAACAACACGCAAGGCGTTTACTGCAAAAAAACGAATAAACAAACTATCGGATAGAACAAGCTTAAATTTGCCATATGCACTAACGGTAGATGTATCAAGGCGGGAAAGCTAAATTTTTGCCGATGAGAGCTCCATTTCTATGTCAGGCCGAGAACTTTTCACCCTACCCTCGTATTAGAGGGCAAAATAAGCGGTCGCCACTCGCCACAGGGGTAGAAGGCAGCCCTGGGAAATTTCTCTTGTGGCCAGTAGAGGTAGATTTTGTGGTGGACGCTAGTTCACATCCACTGCAAATGGGCAAATTGGTGACGTCACGCCAGGGGGCGTGGAGCTCTGACGTCACTTTGTTTAAGCCGCATGCGCGTGGACGTTTTCGTTTTCTGCGTTGAGTGCGTGAGTATAGTTTTTGATTATAACAGATCTAAGGAAATTAACGTTCCAGATAAGAGGAGTTTGCTCTCATTCATTGTTATTAAAGCAATATAATTTTTTTTTCAATAAAAACTTTGTATTCTTTTTTTTTTTTTTTTACTTTTTTTTTACTACTGTTAATTTTTTTTGAAAAACTTTGTATTTTTTTTTCAAGAAAAATAAGGAATATTGGGAAATGTACGATTTTTATTTTTCAGTTCATTTCTCTGAGAAAATTTAAATCACCTCCAACTAGTTTAAAAAAATTATTGTGTGTAGCATATTTTAAAGGACTTGATGACAGAAGTAATTTGAAAATACTTTTGATTTAGAATATCAGATTGTTCATTAAAACTTTGTCAAAATGCAACCAAACATTAAGTTGAAGTATGAATTTGATATACATTTGTTCATAATTCTTTATTTCTTTTTTATTGCATAAATCCCAAACAAATTAAAATTTGAAATCACATTTGACAAATTTGAAAAAAAAAACTAGGTGCGAAATTCTCATAAATAAGAAACAAATTAAAATTTGCAATCACATTCGACAAATTTTAAGACAAAACAAAGCAAAAACAAATTGAATTAGCATCAAAACAAGTTTGAATCTACAGCAAAATCTTTGTAGGAAAATAATTTGTGCTACATAAAAGTACCACATCATGTAATCATGCAACAGATACTTGCATACCAAGCTGACATTCAATCCTTGGAGACTTTAAAAAAAAATTCAAGATTACTGAAAAAAATATGAAGGACACAATTTTTGAAGGATTGGAAATTTTAAGGATCAAATGAACTGAAGAATTAAAAAATAGTCAGTTTTAAAAAATCGACAGAATAATGGAAAATTAATATAATAAACATTGTATATTGATCCAAGTGGACAAAGCTAAATTATAGTTAAAATATTAAACAGATTTTAAAATTAAAAGGTTTTTAAGTATTTTCTGATTTTTTCCCTCCTTTCTTCCGTTTTATTAACATATTTAGGATTATAGTGATTGTGGTTAAAATGTTTAAATTTTTTTTGTCTTGATTCCCTTTATTACAGTTCCAGTAAAAAATTGGGATGTTATCGTAAAAATAAAAAATTAGGGAGACAACTAGTTATACAACTGTGATGAATTGCCAGTTGCCCCTTAAAAAATCTGCTGATTTCTATCGTGAAAATTACTATAATTTAAATTATTCAGTTTTAAAAGGAATCAACTTATGTAATGCATAGTTAAAAATGAGTAAAAATATAATTATTATTCTTAAGCTTAGAAAGGTATGAAGAGGTGAGGGTGAAATACCATAAGTACAAATTTACATGCGAATGCGGTAGAAACCCCAGACATAGACGGGTAGAAATCGCCAAGTTTCTCCTTGCGGAGGGAAAGCGTGTCGATTGACGTCGATCACGTGTCATTGTTTACGTTTTTCTCTGCTTTAAAATTGAATTTTAAGACTGTTTTAAAAATTTTAACATTTTTTAAAGTTTGTATTCGCAGTGTAATAATATCTTTCAGAAAAATATAAATTCAAGCCATTTTAGAAACCCATGCAACTTCTCCATTATCTGAATTATCCAATTATCTGGAAGAAGAAATATAAAATATATTAAGAGCAAATAAAATAGAAAGCACTTTAAGATAAAAAGAATTTTTAAAAAATTCACTGCTTAAGCAGTAACAATGTCAAAAATATAGCAGTAATTTTGGGAAGGTAACTTATAAAATATAAAATAGGAAATTATATATGAAGGCATTATAATTTTATACTTTGCACTTAGTGCATCAAACTTTTCAATTAAGGTCTCGCACAGGTAAAGTTTATGAACATGTTTATTATAATAATGCCCCGATGCATTATTATATTATAAGAAAACACAACATAAACCTGAAATTGTCCTACAATGGTAACAAACTAACATCTAATATCTAGGGAAAATATGCAATTGGATCACAGTAAAACCTCACAAACTCACTCCTTTCAAAATAAATGAATAGACAATTACATAGTACATTAAAAAAATTTCATCTTTTAACATCATTCTGAAAAATCACACAAAGCTTTAGCTACTCTTCCAAAGATGTTAATGAATATAAAAGGCTCTTACTGCTTAGGGAGCTCTGAAGGAAAGCTCTTGTTAGATAGCAAAAAGCAATGTTTAATTTTAACAATTTATTAACCCAATATTCTTTATTTTCATTCAAAACAAAAATGTGTGTTTTATTGAAAAACACACATTTTTATTGAAAAAAAATACACAAAGTTTTTTAAAAAAAAGTAACAGTAGTAAAAAAAAGTAAAAAAAAAAAAAAGAATACAAAGTTTTTATTGAAAAAAAAATTATATTGCTTTAATAACAATAATGAATGAGAGCAAACTCCTCTTATCTGGAACGGTAATTTCCTTAGATCTGTTAAAATCAAAAACTATACTCACGCACTCAACGCAGAAAACGAAAACGGAAAGTCCACGCGCATGCGGCTTAAACAGAGTGACGTCACCAATTTGCCCATTTGCAGTGGATGTGAACTAGCGTCCACCAGATTTTGTACTGGCCACTTTTTTTTGAAGCAGTGGCCACTTTTCTCGATGAAAAATGCACAGTGTTTTTAACTTTTTCGCAGGGATGCACAAACTATGGCCCGCGGGCCAAAATTGGCCCGCCGAGCCTTTTGAATTGGCCCGCTAATCTAGATGATAAAAAAAAAATAATTCTAATAAAATTAAAAAAAATACGAAAGAAAAAATTATAAAAAAAAATCGTAGTAAAAAAATACGATCGTAGCGCCGCTACTGAATTTTGGTCTCAATTTTCGGACTAATCGCCATATTTAATTTTATTTGTTGGAAATACTTCAGAAACTAATCAAATCACGATAAAAGTGGTAGAATATTGCATTGTCATCTGGGTTCTGAGCTATATGTAAAGTTTCAGAACAATAGCTTATGGGGAAATGGTCGAAAATTCGATTGCTGGATTTTTTGAACAGCAAATTTATGCGTTATTTCGTCTATAAAAGAATTTTGTCCTATTCCTGCTATAATTTCTTTAGTTAATTCAAAGCAACGATCGTTAGACATAGCAGGCAAAATGCCATTATTTTCGTCTTCATTCATAGGCGTAACTAGGGTTGGGGAAAGGGGGGGGGGGTCACACTAAAAATGTACAGACTAAACACCAATAAGCAGTGCAAAAGAGTTCAAAAGTTACTAGTCATAAAGACTTGTCATTACAGATATACTCCGTGTTTATTTCAGGCATCTCTAGGGGGGGCACCCCCTCGGAGCAAGTCAACTCCGCCCCCCCCCCCCCGGGCGAAAAAAATCGGATCACAGTTTTTAAAAAAAGAAAGAAAAGAGAAATTACGCTTTTAAGACACTTTACTTTCAGAAACACTTTCGGGGAAAGGACATCGAATAATATCACGAGCGACACCAAAAGTAACCTAAAAGGTATTAAGAAAAAAATACCCCGGCAATTTTGAAAAAAATTGCCGGGGACAGAGTAACCAAACTCCTTTCTGTTTCTTCTAATATCACCAAAGAATCCCGAAATTGCATTGAGAAGAAAGATTTCAAAAAGTTTCCAGGGGAGAGCCCTTGAATCCTCGCCTATGGACCTACCTCCTGTCCGGATACCTTGCTGAATACGCTGCCCTTCCTTAACATGTCCCCCTTCCCCTGGAGCCAAGGCCGTATCCAGAAATCTTTTTCGGGGGAGCCCAGACTATTAATTTATTTTTTATTTAAAATTCAATAGAAAATTCAATATTTAGCGCTAAGCAATCTTCTAAGTTCAGGTATTCATAATATTAAAACTGGGAAATTGTGGAATTTTAGAGGAAAAAAAATCCAAATTTCCCTACGAAAATGCACATCCCCACAATAAATTTCTAAAATTTTTGTTAACTCTATAGCAAAACATACCTCAGAAGTGGAAGCGTCTGAATCAAATTTTCTTTTCTTTTTGGATGACGAACGTATCCATCGCTGGAGTGCAAACATTATTATATATCGAAAATAATTAAAAATTTAGCTAAAATATAAATAATACTTTGATTGTAAATTAAAATGCAGCATTAAATCGTAGCAGTGAGCTTGGAAACGTTGAACGGATGATTTCCAGAGTCGTAATGCAATTAGTGATGGACCGTAAGAAAAAAAAAACATTTAAAATATAAGAGATGAGAGAACATCTGTAAATGAGAATGCAATGCAAATACAGTTCATCAGTTTTCCAATCGGCCCATCTACAAAAACGATTTTACCAAAATGGGTGTTTGGACAGGAATAAATAAAAACTGCTGTTTTCTTAAGTTTCCTTGATAAGCATCCCTTCCTGGCTTGAGGGTTTAACCCATTAGGACAATTGTTGGCTAGGGGTCCTTCATTTTCAGACCCCAGCGCCTACAGCACCATTTTATCAGAAAACAAACCTCCATCACAGGAGAATATTTTCCAGGAAACTTGTGCGATTGTATTCCCAAATTGCTGCCTTTGGGTAAAAAAGACATCAAGAAAGAAAGAAAACCCTCTGGAGTGATCGAAAGGATATCTGTTGTCTGTCTGTGTGTGATATGGTGATTGAAGCCACCTTTCGCTGTAAAATTCCTAAAGGTGATAAGGGGGTTGATTATAACCAGATGAAAAGTCCGCTGTAATATGAGCTGCGTACTTTGGTCATGATCACAACACTTCAGAAAGAGGAAATAAAATCATATGCATATTTTTCTTAGGGAAAAAATAGATATGTGCTTTGCAAGGAGTAGCCAGAATTTTTTTTGTATGCCTAATAAATGTGCCTAAATAACTAAATACCGAATGGGGGATGAACCCCCAAACCCCTGGTTACGCCTATGCGAGCAAAATACCATTTTACAGAAATTTTAACAGGACTTTCGTAAAAAAAAGTTTTTATGCATTTTCATTATTAGTATGTACACATTAAAATCTTAATACAGTAAAACCTTTTCAAGAAGTTTTTAATTTCAATACCAGTTTCATTCCCATCTCCCTAATGTTAAAATAACCCTTTTAAAAAGTTTTGATTTTATTTTTTTCCCGCTGAATCACTTTTCATATCAAAAACAATACCAATTTAGAAAGTTTACGTTTGCTAACTCAAGATCGGAAGGAAAATATTAAAACTTACCTAATTACAGTGCAATAGCGCAAAGAGGAATAAAAAACAATATATACACATAAATATAAAAATATCATTAGAAATATATAATATATATATATTAAGTACTTTCATATTGTACGTTAATTTTGATTTTGTAGGAATATTGATAATATAAGTCAGCAGAAGTCACTTAAAATTACGTTTATAATCCTTTAATATTACTGTTATTAAACTGAAAAGGTAAGTTAGGGAAGGAAAATGCTACGCATTTTGATACTAAATGAGTGATGCATGAATCTGAATTTTTGAGCTGCAGAAACTGAAGCACATGACTCTCACAGTACATTGGTAAAAAAGAAAAGAAAGACATTGTACATCTGTAACTATTTAGTGACTTTCTTTCAAGGCTATAGAAACAAAAGACTATCCCGTTGCGTCTTAACCCCCCCCCCCCCTCCCCAACAAGCTCACATCTTAGACCATCTAAGGCTCACATCCTTCGGTTTTCTCGGAAGCTTAGTTGCCGAAAGCAATAGCAACCCCTCCACCCCGTTGGCTACAAGTGCAGACGATTGACACCCCTAAATGACGATTGACAGATGCATCCCCCCCTTATCACGTGACTCTCCGTTTTAGTTTCAGTCAGTTTCAGTTTCTCAACGAATATGAACTAGCGGTGTACCGTGCTCCGGGCCCCGAGGGTCTTGTCCTTCAACGTCCATCTCCACGATTTTGCCCGAGGAAAGGGATGAGGGGAATTCCACATCTTGTCGCCTATGTTGCTCACACGAAGTAAAAAAAAAAGGTTTTTCCAAGCCCACAACCCGATTGACTTGACATGATTTCCACCAAGTTGAGGGGAAAAAATGAATAAATAACTAAATACCCAATGGGGGGGGTTTGAACCCCCAAAACCCCCCCCCCTGGTTACGCCCTTGTCTTCATTGCTATCTTGCCCTTTGTCATCGTTCAGGATTAGCACCATTTGGATGCTTTCCAAATCGGACATCTTGTTTATCAAATTATTAATTTCTTAAAATCTGATCAATCATTTTTACAGCAATAACTGATTTCAAAAAGGAGGAAAACGAAATGTAAGAACCATGTTTACATGCAGAAATGCGCAAATTTCATTCTTGTGTAAAACGACTTCGCTTTTGCGAACTCGATTTTAATAAAGAATTCCTTTTCACAGTTGCAATTTTTGTTGCCTTTATATCAATTTTAAATTCTTATAAGCTTATTGTAGCTCTTAAGTAAATAAACATATATATAAAACAAAATATAACACACGATCAGCTATTGCGGAAAATTCGCGAATCTGCCGTATTATAAATTTTCCGAACTTTCGTATAGTCCGACTTTTGTTGGAATTCGTCTTCGAATACTGACAAGACAATTAAATAAATGTATAAGAATCCCCTAAAAAAACATCGTTTTTAGACTAAATTGTTCGACTTATAAACACTGAATATGTTACTTGTAACGGAAAAATGGGTATTTTTAAAGGCATTTTTAAAAATTCGTATTTTTACTAAATGGGCAAAGAAACGCGAACTTTTCAAAAATGGCGGGAAATTCACGAAAAAATTCCCGGTTTTCTGGTTTCCCGATAAGAGGTTCTGTACTGTATTACTCTGCCAATTTAACTAATACGATTTTGTAAATGGTTAGTTAAAAGAACAATTCTACTAGCCAAATTGACTAGTAGTAATGAATGAAAATTTATTAATTAAACATTAATTTTCAGAATTAATAATATCAATATGAATAATTATTTTACTTTATCATCAAAATTTAAAAATTTTATTGTTGATATATATTTAGGAAAATTTTATTGTTGATATGTATTTAGGGAATGAATAAATAAATAACGATTTTTTACATTAATTCAAAGATCAATTACTAATCTGTAGGAAATCTAGTGATTAAAGGATTTAAAATTAATTATATACCCCATGGAACAAAATAATGAATGTTTATTTTTGATAAAGGAATCAGTTTAAGTTTTTTTTTTATTGTCCATGTAGCAATGTATAAAGTTAATATTACTATGCCAATTTAACTAATAATATTTTGTAAATGGTTAGTTAAAAAAAACAATTCTACTAGCCAAATTGACTAGTAGTAATTTTGAATCGCAACTTTTGACGTGATGTACAGACTCATAGCATTTGGATTTTGCTATTTAATATATGTGTGTTTATTTCTTCTGTATTTATATTCGCACTTTTAATTAATTTCTCATTTTAACTCTTAATATATATTTTAAATTTTACATTATAAAATGTCAAAGAAAAGTTATCTAAATTCTAAAGAAAGTTATAATTTAGAGAATAATGCTGTGCTTTTCTAACTTTAAATTACCTTTTTATTTTCCATTTGTTTCATTTTCATAATTTGTACACATTTCTGTAAAAAATTTTAGTATTCCTTTTTTTTTTGCCATTTGACAATTCACGTCATTGATATATATAAATGTTGTGCAATTTATTATTTAAAAATCTTATACCTCATTTTGTTTGACATTGATTCATTTACATTAATTTTTTAAAACTTTTATTTAATAATCTGTTTCCAAGTACAGTAATTATTAATACAAGTAATTTATACATATTACCTCTAAATAAAAACTGAAATACACCCTGTATTTTTATGAATAAAACATTACGCTACTTTGGCCCCCAACCCGATACTTTCTAATTTTTTTGGCCCTTCACCCAAAAAAGTTTGTGCATCCCTGACTTTTTGCATCGATTAGTAATGATATAAAATTAAATACTTTTTTTAAGTTATTAAAATAAAATTTTAAAATTTCTTTAAAGATGAATTCACAAGAGTTCAATCTTACTTTGATTTTCAGGGAAAATATTTTTCCTTTTCTCCCAATTATTAAAAACCATTGTACATTCATTAACTTATGCAAAAATGAAAGATCATTGACCAAAATATTGCTTACCACACTGAAACAGTTGATTAAAATTTAGCACATTGTTTTTAATATTAAAGGATTTTTGTCAATACTTACAGCAAATGAAATTATATATTAATATATAACTTATGAACGAAGATTAATTACAGAAAACTATGATTAACAATAAATATGGCTTATAGGTTTTGAAACTGGTTGCAAACTTTTTTTGAAATACAGTACCGAACCCCAAATTCGGAAAATCCTAAAATTCGGCACTTTTTTCCGATAATTTTCGATTTTTTTCTGTAAATTCAGAAAAATATTAATCTAAGAAGCTGTTAAATTAACAAATGCCAGTAAATTTTGATTCAAAAAGAAGCAGCAATCCTTGTAGATGTATTTCTGATTTATATGAAAACTCAGGAAACCAAGATATAACCTGAATACCCTATTATGTTAAAAAGTGAAAATCGTTTTTTTGGGCTTTTTTCCCTTTAAAAAGTTAAATTTTTTTTTTCTTAAGTTCTTAAAAACTTCGTTTTCCAAGTTTTATTCCCTTTAAAAAAAAAAAAATTGCTGCACTTGTTTCTCTGTAGTCATGACCAAAAATGGCGGATTTACGTAACCATCGACGTCGATAAGCGCATTTTACTTCTAATTGCACTGCTTTGTCAAGGGGTTGATAAATAGGTAACTTTTTCTCCATGTGTTAATATATTTTACCAAACAAAAAATTCATGGATTTTAATAAAACGCTCCAAATTACAATACACAATTCAGAAAAAATAAACCGTTCCCACATGGTAGGTCACCATTTCACTAATCACCGGCAATTGCATGAAAAAGAAAATAGGAGCTGCATCAACACTAAAAAAATAATAACAAGTCAAACCAAAACGCTAGCCATTTGTACAAATTGCAAAGCTACCGGGCGCCATTTATGACCACAGAGAAACAAATGGAGCAAATTCCTTTGTCTTGCTTTCTCTCTCTTTTTTTTTTTTAGGGAATAAAACTTGAAAAACGAACTTTTAAGAAAATTAAGGAAAAAATAATCATTTTTATAGGGAAAAAAGATGTATAGGGAAAAATAAATCAATTTTTATCATTCAACATAGAGATAAAATCATGGTTTTTTGATTTTATCTTTGTTTCTCGAGTTTAGTTCATGTAAATCAGAAACATATCTACGATATTGCTTCTATTTGAATCTAAATTTACTGGTATTTATTAATTTAACAGCTTCTTAGATTAAATATTTTTTCTTAATTGGCCAAGAAAAAGAAAAAAAATCGGAAATTTTCGGGAAAAGTGCCGAATTTTACGATTTTCCGAATTTTGGGATTCTGAATTTGGGGTTCGGTACTGTAATAAATTGAGAGTATCTTTTTACTCCATAGTTGAGGATTTAACATGCCTAAATTTGTCATCGGCAGATTGTGGCCCAAAAATATATTAAAAATGACTTTTCTGCAAAACCAGTTTGGGACAAAATCAACGCGGATTTCAGGTTGGCGGATTTGTGGCACTCGACTGTATTACCTTTTAGAAAAAAAGTGTATCTTATTTATTTTCCAGTTAAGAAAACAGTGCAATTTGAAGTAAAAATGCGCATATCAGCTTACGCAAATCCGCCATTTTTGGTCCCTTAAGTCCGCCATTTTGGGTCGCGTTCCGAAATTCGGCAAATTTCGAAATCCTGTCTAGCGCCGGTCCCGAGCATGGCGAATTTGGGGTTCGGTCAACACCCCTGAACTAGAAAGCCTCCGGACTGAAACTATTACGCAACGTCCGTAGGCCGATTTTCACCCCGCTCGTCAGCCGATAGCATTCATAATTGGGATATTACTGGATTTCGGCAGGAAATCTTTCGCATAAAAACAAAAGGATGCCATCAGAAATTGCAGAATGAGTTCAACATATTTATATACTTACTGAGTATGGAAAAAAAGTTAATATTTTCACTAGAAAAATAATTTACTGCATTCAGATAATTAACCTCTACTTTTCACGAAACATCATTGACAATAGAACTGCAATTTCAAACATTTTAGAGGCGTTATTTTAATACACACCTGGATACTTATCAAGATGTATTGAAGGATTATATTTTATTTAAGCTCAATATTTTAACACTAATGTTTGTTCATTTCCATATCAGAAAAAATTCCATTTTCATATAGTTTTTAATAATATTCCTGAAATTTACGAAGTTATTTATGTCACACTTGCATGATAAATGCAAATCTTGACTAAGGTTGTTTAGATACTAAGACTTTAAAAATCAAATTGAAATGAAATAATAAAGTAAGGCAAAATATTTAAAAGCAAGCAATAACGGAAATCTTTCTGTTGATTTTAAATTATTAATGTCAAAATAGTTTTCTAGGAGCCTGGTCACTTCTAAACAACACTATATAGGAGCACTTGAAAATAGTTTTGTACGCCACATTCGTAAAAGAAAGAAACAAAAGTTAAGAAAAAGTATTTGCATAGTGTTCTTATCAAGGTCCCACAATTACGTTTTCTAATCTAGTGGTCTTTTATGACTGTGTGATTGGAAAGGTGCTATTGAAAAGAGAAGCTTTTGTCTGGCGGATATTTTATGAATCTCTCATCTCAGAATTCTAGAGATTAGGAAGATTCCCTTTTACTAGAAAATAAAATGTTTTAAGGGCATCTTTGTGACAAAAGAAATATTTCAAATTATTGAAAATCGGAATTACGTTTTTCACTCTGATGCAAAGTTCAAGTTAAAAATTATTGATTTACTAAGAAGCAAAAAGCGAAGTACAGCGGTAAATCATTACCAACACTAAATTATTAAGTTATTTTTTGGAAAAGAACTAAAAAAGGTCAAAAATAAATTGAACAGAATTAAATCCATTTCCAAAAGGTCTGCACAGACTCTTTGTCTTATTTTCTTGTAAGATATAAATCTCAAACTTTTTAAACTGGGAAGTTTTTGAAAGAAAAGTTGATGCAATGTTTCTTTGATTTTTGTACGTGATACGTTTGCGTAATTAATAAACGTCCGCCAAAAGATACGAAGTCTCAAACATTGAAAAAGCTATGATACTGGAATCACTCATAAATTAATGATGCCGCGATTTTTTAATGTATTTGACCCCCCCCCCCCCTTGTCACAAAATGCCACACTTCAATGTACCTACTTTCCCAGTCACATGTCACACTATATTACATAAGCATATTTATTTGTATGTAGCTCTGAAACAAAGCACTACGTTTTAGATCTCATCTCCAATCTTATCTTGAACTTTTAATGACATTTCTGAGCATAACAATAATAATGATTATGTATGTGCTTAATTTGTATAACATGAGATTAAGGTTTACAAGGAAAAAAACGTAATTAATATATAATGTTAAAAACATTAATCTTTCGAATTTTGCAGAAATTAATGCGCTATTTTGTCTTAAAGTGCAAATGCCCAAGATTTTCTTTCACATTTAAACTTTAACTAGAAGCTAATTTAACAGTTAATCAGCATCGATGCTTTCGCCACAAATAAAGTCAATAAAAACACAAAACAGAAAAAGAAAGGTTTCATAAATAACGCAAAAATATTTTCCTATACTAATAAAGTATTTTTTAAAGTATAGGAAAGCAATAATTTTTTATTATCAATTTTTAATATAGAACTTAATTTTATTTGTTCTGAAATGTTCTACAAGTGGACTCTTCAGTGGACGTTATTTGATGGCTTGATTGCAAAAACAAGCGGATTAAGGCTCTTCGCTACCGTCCATCTTGTTTTTCGGCGCTAATGCTATCTCTACGGGAAAATCTGCAAAAAGTCCTACTCATAACTCGAGAAGTTATTTGAATATTTTCATGCGGTTTCTTTTAAACGATAGAGTGGACCTAGTTAACGGTTTGCTACTTTTTTTTTTTCTGTGGTGAACTTCAAAATTTTTTTATAAAATTTTTAAATTTCAATTCATTATTTTTAAAACTTTGAAAAAAGATACGGGAAAACGGAAAAGTAGCAAACCAAGCTTGAATATTTCTCTTTAAAACCATATTTTAAGTTTATATCTGAGACAGTTTGTGTACCTGTTATTAGTAGGAGTAAAAGTTTTTGAAAAACTACGGAAATTCACGCCCCGTAACAAACCACACCTTGGCCCGCCCATTCGAGGGACCTAGCGTGCCTAGAAGAGGGACATTATTCCCCTCTAGCTAAAGTGACAAGCAATCAGTCTCCTTTGTTCACAAGCTGCCCAGGAGGTCCATCCATTCTTTTCCGATCTCTTTGTATGTTTTGTGATTGATACCCGTTCGGTTTTCAGTTCTGAATTCAAACGGAAAAGAAGTTTTTGCATTATATTCTATTTTCCTTGATGCTTGATGAAGAAAATCGTTCTATGATAAAATCGAATACTGCGTCTTTAACATAGCAGAAACCGTCGTAAAGAGTACTATAAAAATGCAGTTCGATCAATAAACATTACACCATTTTTACATTACACTACTATGAATCAAAATTTTATGTTCATTAATATTGTTATTTTCAATTTGAAAATTAAATGCTGAAGAGTATGTTAAAGAAATATCGATATATTGTAAGTGCTGATGAAAAAAATATTTTCATTTATGTATGTTCCAAAAGTAATTTGGGGTGTTAAAAGTAATATAATTATCTCACAAAAATACAAAAAGGTTAAGAAACTCATTATTAGTGCTTATAAAATTGTAATTTAATAGCATAATGATATTAAATATTAAATAATAGTCCAAATATTTTCTGCTATGAATGAACATATTTCCAGAAAAGAACCAGCGAAATATCTGTACAACAATATATAATACTAGCGCTACCCGCATTGCCCTGCCCGTGTTCAGAAGTGGAAGGACCAGTTGGTTCGTCATTATATATATACACTGGTATTTCTTTAATGTGTATACATTATGTTATTCTATTAAGATGTATAGCATTCCACAGAATTAAAAATTAGCCTCCCACGACAATCAATCAGCGATCCTACAAAGTTAAGCAACTTTATTTTCTTGTGAGAAAGACGCATATAAAAAATGCAAAAAGAAACTATGAAAAAACGCATTATGTTTGTTTAATTCAGGTACCCACACAAAGAGCACGATTATAAGGCATTGGAATCGACACACACACAGACATACTTGCTGGTTTATTATTAGTAGAGATGTATGGCATTACATGCAAGTGCCCCTTTTAATTCATACTCTATGCATCCTAAACCGAGACCGAGAGAATAATTTAAAGATTTTGGTCTTCGTATATTACCAAAGGGACGGATGCCAGATGCCCATCCCCCTCTGAGCAATGTCGAGTGCTGTAGTAACCCGTAAGCAAAATTAGTACTTTCTTAGGGCACCAAGAAAATGAGGGCCACCTCAGAAAAATTTTATTGTCTATTTTAATAGATAAATTAATTTAATTTGTAAAAATTTTCAAATTTTACGGTATAATGAATGAGTTCTTTATATGAGTCATCTTGTTTCAAAACCAGCTATATCCAAAAAAGGAAATTTTTCACGGCGGGCAAAAATCTAATATCTAAGAAATTCGAATTCCTAGCTGAGCGCATTGGGATTAACTTTGAACTTGCTGAAATTTTGACACAAAAACAATTTATCCTCGGAAGATATTTGGAGGGAAAAAAGAAGAGCTGACAAGCATGGTCAATGGGGGGAGGAGGGGGGTTGTAACTAACCGGCACATTTCAAACCCACTTTTTAGCATGATGTAGCTGCTTTAGAAACTTAAAAAATTAGCACCATATAAAGATTACTTTAAACTATTAGAAAGTGTAAAAAAGTTGAAATCGAAAAAAAGTGGATGTATCTGGTTTTGAATCTTAATGACTCATATAAAACATCGAGTCTTTCTGTCTTAGGGATCATTCATAAATGATGTCATGCTTCGAGGGGGGGAGGGGGTAACATGATTTCTGACATCATGCATTGTGCAACATAGCGTGACATGTGACAAAGGGGGGGAAGGGGGTCCGCTGAAGAGTGACATATTGTGACAAAGGGGGGGGGGAGGGTCAAATATATAGGAAAAAAGTGTGACATCATTTATGAACGGCCCCTTATCTCAATCCTGCAAAATAAAGTACATGTCTATTTCGTTTTTATTTGCATGTTTGAAACAGCGAAAATGAAAGAAATATTTCCTAAATGACATTACAAGCGGACATAAATTCTTGAATATCTCCAGCCAGAATTGATTAGGGAGATTTAATCAGACTTTACAGGGAAAATTAATACAAGGGTCGAATTAGTACCTTCGTAAATGTGGTCTTGCTTTTTTCCCATTCTTCTCTTCTGTACTATATTATTTTCTTTTCTTCTTTGCTGCTATTTTATGTACTGTAATTGCTGTTCACGAAGCACACATCTCAACTGCGCAATCAGTCTATGGAGAGATAGGTTATAAACTAGCTGTGTTCCAAGAAAAAGGGGGTTTAAAAATATCTTTATGTTATTAATATGGGATTGTGATGAGGTCCTAAGGAAAAAAGAGATTTGGAAGGGGAGGAAAGCACTTCTCAAAGAAACAATGTTTTAAGCCGGCATACGCACACACACACTCAGACTGGAAAATATATTTACTTTTCAGGAACGCTAAAGGATCTGGGATACAAAGGTAAACTTCTGAAAATAGAAGATAGTTAAGCAATGAACTGAACAGTTCCCGACAGATTGAGCTCCAATACCAATTTAGCAGTTGGCGTACATGATTCAAATTTAGCAGTAGAACACTGTAGTTCCGTTACAAGAAATACAAGATAATGTAATTTTTCGCAAGTTTCGGATTTTTTCTTTTATATAAGCTGAATTGTCAACCTTGATGCCAAGTTTCAAGTTTCTAAGTCACTTATTATTAGTAGTTTTTGTTTTTTATGAGTGAGCCAGTCAGACAATGATAAAAATTACACTTTTTAGACCTTAATAATTCTATAACTATAAGAGTTACATTGATGAAATTTAATATTCTAGGGGTTCAAGGGGCCCCTATTTGAAGCACAAAATTTCAAGTATTTAGGCCTTATAGTTTTTTAGTAATGATGTCGAAAGTAGCTCGAAAAGGTTCGGGTAAAAATACTCATTGGCCGGTGTCGCCGTCTTTGAACTTGGCGAACACTGCCGTGTGTCTAGATATTCTTTAAGAAATGAAACGTAACTAAAACATCTATATGGAACACTCTTTACCACTTTTGTAGAAATACCCATATATCCTTGTATTTTCTATTAATTTTACCCAAATTTTAAAAAACAACATTGTTTTTATTTCTGAATGCCTTTTTTTTTGGTTTGCTTAAATATATAAAAAAATCAAGGATATATACGCGTCATTAAGATTTCGATGTCTTACAAGATACAATCATATTCTAAAATCGCTAACAGTAACTGTTACTAATTCTAGCAGTAGCTTGAAGGAAGAAAAGTACTTCGAAAAATAATAAACATTGTATTTTACGATAACTCATGTGATCATGTGAACTGAATTTAAAAAAAAGAAAAAAGAAAGGAAGAAAGAAGTCTGCTTCAACAGCGTGCTAGTTTCAAGAAACAATTTGTGCGTTCCAAGGAGAGTCCAAGATTTTTCCGAGGTTGAGAAAAGAAACAAGAGCCCCGAGGGTCAGGAGCAGGGTCTTTTTCTAGGAAAAGGGTAGATGTTTTGGACCCCGTTCCTGTGCCCACGTCGACCGCAACTACCCAACTACCAGCAGGAGTGTCGCGGGAGTCTCCTTCAAAAGATTTATAGCTATCCATTGAGAGACATAGTGATTGACGCTGTCCATCACAAGAATAGGCCAATTACCAGCGCAAAGAGATTGAATAAGACACTCCCACATTGTTGCCACTATTTCGGAGATTTTGGCAGCGCTGAGTTTCCGATTTGGTAGTGAAGAGCCTTAATAATGTGAGTTGATCGCCAGCGCAGCAGAAGCAGTAGATTTCGGCCTACGGAGAGAAGGGAATCGCTCGTCCGAGAGGCAGTCCAGAGGCTTTCTAGTTCAGGTGGTGTTGGTTCGGTACTGTAATAAGATGGGAAAGGGAAAGCATGTGTATTTGAACTTAGCAGTGTATTTCTTGGAAATTTTAAAGAGGAGAAAAAAGTGGCGATTGTTAGGTAATATTTTAGTCGCCACTTCTTTTCATCTAGTCGCGAGTGGCGACCGCTAATTTTGTTCTCTACAGGATAAATGGAAAGGATTCCTACGAAACAAAGCTGTAATTTCTTGGAAGAGAGATAAGGTTCAGGAAAACATCGCTTTAAATGCAAATAGAAACATGGAATGATGATTGCTGAGGAATTTGAAATATTTAAATCAATTGTGGGAGATGCAATAAAAATGTTAGAATACTCATGCAAATGTAATAGATCTGAAAATTTTCCTAACACATATGTTGCATGAAGAATTTTGCTTATTATACCTGTCAAAGTTGCATCCGGGAAAGAAGTTTCTCTAAGCCGAAGTTAATAAAAACATTTTTGCGCACAGCAATGACTGAAAATAGACAGCAATTTGGTTGTTATAGTAAGCATTGAAAACGAAAGTGCCAGACAATTGGATTACAGCGAACTAATATCGGAATTTGCATCACTTAAAGCACGTAAAACTCTTTAATATGCGGACATTCATAAATTTAAAAAATCTTTTACAAAAGGAATGTTAAAATAAAAATAGTTTTGCTGAAACATAAAACGTCTAATATTTTAAAACACTTCTTTGTTCATTATTTTTCTAAATTTTATATATTTGTTTTTATTGTTATTTACTCTCTTGTAGGGGGTCCGTTGAGGTGTGATATTTTGTGACAGAAGGGGGAAAGGGGTCAAATATATGGTGAAAAAGAGCGACATCATTTATGAACGGTCCCCAACTTTCTAAGAATTAAGTATATGATTAATATTTGGTGGCTGGAAAATCTTAGTATTTCATACAATACTTATAACAACTTTAATTTTTGTCATTGTAAGACCGATACATAATTGGAAAATTTTATGCGATACATATTTTACTAGAGATTTGTATACAACAAAATTCCTTTTATCGTCAAATTAGCTGCTTATAACAATGGCATAATATTTTGTACACATTCTGTTGCTCAGATATTCAACAGTTTTCATCATCGTGGTGAAAGCGTAAAATCTATAATGATTTGTCTATAAAAACCATGATTCTTATTTTAGTCACTCAAATGTTCCTACGTTCAATGGTAATTTTTATCGAGTAAAATGAAACGTAAGCGTTGTACTTTACACAAATGGCATTTTTATATACGTATTTTTTGTAAATGTGTATCAAAATTTTATTTTTGTATTTATGCTCAAATTTAACTAATAAATTAAAAGAATAAACTTTATATAGCCTTGAAAAGGACTGTTTCTTCATATTTATTTTTTAATTGATAAATAAGCTCTTATAAAATAATGGGAAACTAAAAATTGAGTATAATATAATAAACTCGATGGCTGGCAGAAGTGATGGACTCTCTGAATTCTCGTCACATTGCTTGGTATGTATTAAAATCATAGTATAAAATCGTAAATCTTTTTAGGATATAAAGCGGCTTTGCTTATAACAATATCAGAAGTCTGATGTTTATAACATTACAAACCACGCAAAGCTATAAGCAAGTTCGATTTTCAGCACTTGCAAATTGAATTAAATACTATACTATAAAAAAAATATTTTACAAGTATGAAGTACAAGTTTTTTATGCTATAAAAATGTTTCCTGTCAATTTTATACAACATGCTTTATAGTAATAATAGTAACACCCCCTTCCATTTTTTGGTATCTCTTTATTTTTCTTTTTTTCAGTTTTTGAAAAAGGCACCGTTCATAATACGCTTTTTTCCGATATATTTGATCCTCCTCCCCCCTTCGTCACAAAATGTCCTACTTCAACGTACTCCCCTCCCCCTTTGTCACAAAATGTTCCACTTCAACGCTCTCCCCTCCTCCCTTTGTCACATGTCACGCTATGTTCTATAAGCCTGATGTACGAGGGTCATTTTTAAAGTAAGAACAGTTTTGTCATGGAGTAAAAGAAACTTTTTTTAATAACACAAATTGTATCAAAAACTCAAATATGAACATTTTCTCACTTTTCAACATAGTCTTCATCAACATTCAAGCATTTTTCAAGCCGTGGTACCAGCTTTTGGATCCCTTCATCAAAGAACTCGCCGCCTGATTATTAAAAAATTCATAGCTGTTTCTTTAAGCATGTCATCCTTTTCCAAACGCTTCCCACTGGGAAAGGCCTTAAGTTTTGGAAAGAGATGAAAGTCTGATGGTGCCAGGTCTAGACTGCAAGGCGGATGATTCAGTACTTTCCTGTGACCAGTCCAGTTGTGTTTTTGTTTTTGAATTTCAGCAGAACGAACGTTTTTTTGCATTCAAAAACCGAATAACAACACGCACTTCACAATCGGCGGCATTTTTGATAGACATGACGACAAAGTATGCAGTATAACCACACAACCAGTAGTGGCAGATACGTGAAACTTAATGGCGGTGTAGTGGGGAACCGGCCAAGGGTTGCTGACCTTGAACTGACGTCACCCGACTGGATGCGCAATTGGTTCTTACTTAAAAAATGACCCTTGTAACACTTTGTTACCCCATCCTCTCCCTTAGTCAATTTCACGAGCCCCCACCCCCTTCGAAGCGTGACATAATTTATGAATGATCCCAAAGCCGAGTAATTATTTTAAAAGTGTTTGAACCTTTAGTAATATGGTATTAGTATGCTGTCAGGGTTTCCGTCCGTTTCTCAGAGTTCGTGACCATGTTTTTCTTCGTAATTCATACACCTTGATCAACCAATACATTTCAAGTTTTAAGTAGCTAATATCTAAGAAACGGACAGTAGGTAGTCTAGATTGAGGGCAAAATCCACCTATTCTAGTTGCAGTTATTGGGGGTGGAATGAGCGTTATAATTTTAGCGTTGTTTTTTAAAGTTTCCTTTTGTCAAAAGGAACATGTGATAAATGATGTGAACTTAATAGTGGTATCATAAGCGAGTTCACTGTATACACAATGCGAAAAATTAAGGTATAAAATCACAAAGCTTTTAAAAACAGATATAGAAAAATAAAATTGAGTAGAAAGGGAAACCAAAAGCTTGCAATCTTTTCCTTCTAGACAAGAAAAAACATTTGCTCGCTGCTCAGGTAAAGAAATACGGCGGAAGCGGGAAAAATCTCTGTGATCAACCCTTTCGACACTAACCCCATTCAGTCCCTAACACCCTTTTCCTTTCATAAGTTCCGAAAAGGGGAAAACAGACAGTGCGAGCATTGCAGTGAAGCCCTTTGCACCTGTCCAGGGGCTCGGGCCGCACGGTTTGGTCCACTTTTTCCAATCCCGAGTTATCTCAGGCCCCATGGTTAAGTGGGTAAACTTAAAGTAGAATTTTCATTAAATATATTTTTATAAGAACTGATGCGACTTTTCCCTTGGCACCAAGAAAGTAGTCAAAAACTCTATTTTTCTGTCGTAAACTTCAACATCAATCTTGGCAATGATTTTTATCGACAACAATATCACACCTACCCATAACAACTATATCAAAAAATTCAGATCATTACAATAAAAAAGTACTCTTTCCACAAAAACTTACTCTTATTTCTTGCATTCTAGATTCTTTCCTAATTACAAAATTGCCTTTAAAACACGAAAAACATGGAACATTGTCGATTCCTTCCGGCTCACTAAATTAATATTTCACAGCACAACAAACTTTAAAACATCCAAAAATTCGTTTTACAAAAAATATATATAAAAAAATGGCACTAGACAGTAGGTGATAATATAATGGTTTCATACAAAAAACCCCATATTTTTTTAACAATTTCGTATTCCTCCAAATTAATATCTCTTACAATTTCCAAAAAAACGTTAAATTTATCAAATTAGCAATTTTTTTTTGAAAAGATAATATGCAAGATAAAATTAAAAATCTATTATAAGTCGGTAATGCACTTTTAACTTGTCTCCACGTGCTTTCAATTGAATTAGCGTGGCATCCAATATCTGGATCGGAACTACTGTGATATAACCCCCCCCCCCCCCCCACCACCCTTGGCGACTTTTTCGTTGGCGCCAAAAAACCGTCGCCAACAACAAGATTTTTATGTCGCCAACTTCAAACACAATACAACACTCTTGGTGATGATTATATCGCCAACAATGTTACATCATACACATAGCAAACATGTCAAGAAAAATCACTAAAAAACAGTAAAATACCAAAAATTGCAAATTAGACACAATATCAACGCTACTATGTAAAGCACATACAGCATTTTTCAACAGCAATTCAATACATTAACGGATCGATAATTACTCGAAAAATAGAATTATTTACTTTACAAACACTCAAAGTTGAATAAAAACCCTTTCTTAAAAGAACACACAATTTATGCCCAATAATAATTACTGCAATGATTCATTATTGAATAAAATGATATGCACTCTTTAATGAAAAACATAATTAAAATATATAACATTGATCAATTAAAGCACATATTACATCAATCTATTGGAAGCCTACACTAAAACTAGCATAAAAACTAGACAACAAAATTAATAACTGTCATACTTCAAGTACATTTTGTCTTAAACTATTGGAAACCAACATTAAAAATACCATAAAAACACTTCGTTGAAAGAACACACATTTCATGCACAATAACGACTATTGCAATTAATTATCATTACATAAAATGACATGCACTATTCAACGAAAAGCATAGTAAAAATATCGCGCAATTCCACGGAAAACTTCAAATACATTTTACATTAAACTAACAGAAACCCACTTTATCAAAACTAGCAACGCCCCTAATTACTACAGCTAATATTTTAGAACAATTGAAAATTCATTGTTTTATAACCTTACAAACACATAAGCAGATAATAAACTAACAAAAATAAAGAACTCGCTTTAAACCAGTTGGCTTTTCAATGTTAATCCCAAATAGCATCAAACTTACAATCCAATACGACGAAATGGTCCGAAAATTACCACTTTATTTTTCTTTGCTTTTAGTCACAATTAACCAAACTTATGCACAATTTCGTACTTCAGATAGCACAAACTACAAACCACGTTTCCGTCAGATTCGAAAAATGGCGCCTTAACAAACTAATATGAATTCATTTATATCGCCATAATACAAAACAATTGAACCAAATTAATTCACTTTAACACTTTACATTCTTCCTTTATCAGCAGGAAATATCTCCACAAACTTTAACGATGAACTTAACTACTAAAAAGCTAACTATTAGTTAAAGAGAACTTTCTATAAGTCCAACCATCACACTCTAAAAACACCCATTGCATAATCAGGGTTGCCACACATTACCTCAGCCAACATCGATGGCGCTGGGTAAACGAAAAGATATCGCCAACCGAAAATCATTACAAATTGACGCGCTAACTCGAATGTCGCCAAGGGGGGATTATATCACAGTAGTACCTCTGGATCTACAAAAAATAACTCTTGATTTACTACTAAATGTTTAAAACCCTCTTTCCCCAACGTACCGTACGCTGCGGAATATATAGTGCTTCCTTTATGAATCCGTTCTTTAATAACCGAAAGTAAAGTGTCCCTTGTCCTGTCGGCAACTGCCACCAAAAGCATTTTATCCGTCCCTCTTTCAATCCCACCAAAAACCCTTTGTCCCTCAACTGCATGACCCCTATTATATTTTCTTTTCCCAAATTTTAATTCGTCTCTTTCCACTATTTTATCCACCTACCCCAATTTTTTCCGATTTTAACTCTATATGATTTAATATTTCTTCGTTGATGTGTTGCAAACATTGTGTGTGAAGCAAAAAATATTCCCGTTCTATTTCCATTGTTTTCATCCCATTACTTATTTCATATCTCAAAAAAAAAAAGCTTCTAATTTTAATTTGCTCATGCTAAATCAAGACCCTTTCCTAATTTTTTGTTTCCTTCCCACAAACCCTCCCCTCTATGGACTTTTTACAAACAAAAATAACCCTATCTGATAATTTTTCTAATTTCATTTCAGACCCGCATTTAGCACAATTCATTTCCCTTTTCAATAGACCAGCTTCTTTCAAAAAATCCAAAAAACTCTTTATTTTCAGTTAATTTAAACATAAATAACCAATTACATATGTCCCTTTTCCCGTACGTTGGTCTATTACCAGAAAAAGAAAATGACGATTCTTCCAAAAACTTCAATTGATATTTTTCAATTACACTCATTATTGAAAAACACAAAAGAAAGCACATGAAAAATTTAAACCAATCAATTTGAATATCGTAAAAGAAAGTTTCCAATAGACAGATACTTTCTTTTAGGATATTCCACTTAAAACTTTGAAAAAATTAACTTCCCCGAAAAGCCCTACATATTGAACAAAATTTTCAAAAATAAAAAAGAAAGCACATGGAAACTTTAAAACAATAAACTGGAATATCCTAAAAGAAAGTTTCCTATAGATACTTCCTTTCGGGATATTCCAGTTTAAGGAGTCCTTCAAAAAGTTCGGGAAATTCTGATTTTGTATCACACACAAGCATGTGATTAAGATTGCCTAAATTAGGACTTAATCCAAAAGGAAACAATGCTAGCTTACCAAGAAGACAAATATAAAGACCATCAATAACATAGATTTCTTTTTTGCAGCATTTGTTCAAATTTTTCCAAACACATTCAGCGAGTTTCCATCAGGACCACATAAAATCGTATCCACTAGTTTAAATTTGGAAAATTTAGGAAGTTGTTTATACACGCTTGCTGCAGGCATTGCGGTGTGGTGTGATTGGCCAAATGTCAATCTTAAATTTTAGTTTCTTATTTTTAATTTTCACAAAAACTGTCCACTCTTCTGTAGATCTTAAATCATTTACAACAATACCAAAGAAAGAAATAGTTGAATTCTTCTGTGGCTTTTTAATTAAACATACAACTGCATAATGTCCAACCTTGAAACATTTCATGCACTTGACAAAAGAGTCCTGCTAGAAATGCCATGTTTCTGTTTTCCACACCATTTACTTCGTTTAGAGTTTTTGACAATTTTCGGAACTTTGTTGTATACATTTTTCGGAACAACGTTCTTATTTCTGTAGTTGTTCTGGTAAATCAATTTATGAGATGATACTGCATACAAGGAAAAACCAACTTCTCTGTTTGAAAGCATTTCCTGTTGATGCTTAATCGAGTCACTTAAACCGACTTTTTCAATTGCCTTTGATAAGGTTAATTCATAGTCCAACTGTAACTCTTCACTTAAGTTTTTATCTGCAATGCCCACAACAATTCTATCGCGCATTAATTCGTCATGTAGCGGACCATAGTCACGAAACATTACAAACACTAATGTACTTTTTTTATACTAACGAGGGTGCAACCAGCCTCCCGAGAACCCCAGATTGTTAATCTTAGTACAGTAAAAAAAATCATGCAAAGACTAATGACCCTCATTTCTCCTGAAAGAGAAAGTTATACCACATTGTAACTATTGAAAATACAAGGCCAGCACCTCACTTGCCTCACAACTAAACAGCCTTAGGGGTTGAAACTATTAACAGTTCCTTTATTACGCTTCTAATGACTAAGAAAAATTAAAATCTCACCAATGAATGTTTAACATTTACAACGAGGGAATTCACAAAAGGTTGACATAGAAAAATAATATTGCCATTTCTTCTCCTTTTGAAAAGAATAAAAAACTGCAATCCCCTCCTTGTATAAAGCTTGGAGGGGAGTATCCCCTCCAGTCAAAAATTGGAACTTTAGCCCCTGTTAATTAACTGCAAGAAAAAATTTTTTCATTCCACCAGAAAACTACCAGACTCCTGCAATTTATTTTGATAAAACATTTGAAAAATTATTCATAAGCAAAATAATGAATGCACTTTTTTTTCCAAAAAAGCAGCAGCGTGGGATAAAAGTTATAATTTGCCTTAGCTTGCGCTTTCGCAAAGCGAAGTTATTGCTAAAAATGTTTTTTTATTTTTAAATTAAATGCTTACCATCATTGAATTCTTCTTTGAAATATTGAGTAGCAAAAGCTTGATAAGAGAACAACAAAATGAAAGCAACGGGACACAACATAATTGCTGGACAATCGAAGCTCCACGAACACAGAAACGGCAGTGATATTATTTGGATCGTGTCATTTAAAGAGAAACATCTCACATGTGCCGAGTTTGACAGATGGACTCTTTTCATTGGCTACATAAATAACCTATCGCCTTCGACCACCTGGATGGGTACTAAGTTTTGATGCCATTCTTTCTCGCAATAGGGCATTCGCAATGACGTCATTTTTGCATAGCAACGGAACCTAGCAACAGCTGCTGGAGGACAAGCAACTTCGGCTCCCCGCATGTGTAGCATGCAGTTGCTGATGTAGAGTTTTTTTTTTTTTTTTTTTTACAACCATTTCAGGTCACATAAATATTCGAGTTTATTTGCTATTCTCAAGGATATGCCTCAAACTCTTGTCTAATATGACAGATAGAACAAGACAGCACAACAGATTTTAATATACAAAGAAGGAAATACACCCAGGGCAAAGGTGGGAATCGAACCCACGCCTCTTTCTCTCCGCGCAGGGAGGCACCGGAGCCAGTCGATTTGACCGCTCAGCCACTGAGGCCCCCTGATGTAGAGTTATATTTTCATCCTTTTTTTTAATTTTAAAATGTCGTCTGCGTATTGCGAAAGCCTCAACAATGAAGCTGAGGGAATATAGATTGAAAAAATCAAGATCATCAACAATAAAAACTCGTGTTTATTATGTAAAAATGAACTTTCAACTAACGTATCGGATTTTCCGCACTTGACTTACATATAGATATGTCAGTAACTTATTTTACGTTGTTAGTGCATATTCTTCTGATGAATTTAAAGCATATAAAAGCCTGCAAGCGTTCTACCAATTTTCTCATTTATGAATTTCAAATGTTTTCGCCAAGAAAATAGCAAATATGTGTGTGGTGACTATGGAAAGGTGAGCAATAGTCATTTAGCATGCAGAGTCTGTCCAAAATATTTTACTGCTGTTCTTTTTTTGGTGATATTTAATACCTGAAGTGGCAAAATATTATTTTTTTTTTTTATGAAAGTACGATTTATTTTTGGAGAACTGTTAATTTTATGAAATTTACTTTAGTGAGAAAAAAGTTAAAATTTTAAATTAGCATAAAATCTGAAAGCTGAAAAAGAAATATTAACCCCGTACATTAGAACGAGATATAAAAGGGAACTTAGTCATTTATTCGTGGTTTTTAGTGCAATTAACAAATACTTGTATATCTAGTGAGCTTTTCAAATGGATCCCATAAAGGTGTGCATCAATATTAAAGGTAACTTTTAAAATTGTCTAAATCACCGAAATTTGATGCAGTATATTTCATGTCAGAAAGACTGTTTTGGACATTTTAAATTTCCCAGTACATGTTTTAGAATTTGTTGTTAACTGTTTAGTGAATGGTATTTTATGCAACATGTTTTTTTTTTCTGACATATGCATTTGTATTGTATAGCATGCCTTTAGTGATACACTGTTTAAACATGCATATGTTGCATTTTAATTGTATATGCTTTGATTTCTATTTCGTAACAAATTGTACTTTTTGATTGAAAAGAATGGAGGAAAAAAATCCCAATGGTCTTTTGATTACGTTTGCCCTTTACTTATTACGGCATTCGTTTTTGATCGACTTTTAGGATATTATCCCATCAAGTGTAAACATGGGCTTGCACATATTTTTGTATTGCTGTAAAGCAGCTGCTTTTATTTTACAAGGCAGGACAAACACAATGTTAGAACAACATTTAATAATTTGGAATGCTGAAAGACGGCAGGTTTTGTTTGAGTTGGTCTTGCAGGGGGAGGTACGCGTCTAGTAATTTCAGCAACTTGAATACTTGTTTTAATAATTTCGGAAAGACAAATCTAAGTGGAGTTTGCTTTAAAATCAATCCACAGGTGAATACCAGTTAATCCTGCAAATTTCAGCACTATTTTCTAGAATATGAAGTAAACCAGATACTAAAGCCACACACCTTTGCAAATTCATCATTTCTTTCAGTGTTTTATTGGTAAAAATATACTTAAGGCTACTACCCTTTGCGAAATTGGCGATTTTTGTTTGGCGCCATTTCTGTTTACACAGTGGTGTAGTCCTGAAAAAAAAGTTGTGGAGATGCTTAATACAAACGAAGATAAACAATTGAAATCAAAAAGTGGGGTACGCTTATGTTAAAATGTAAAACGATTGAGGGGACGCTTGTATTAAAATAAAAAGGTAGGGGGACGTCGTCTCCCTTTGACTACAATACTGTGTTTGGAGCTTTGCAACACCCAGCTTGGCGAAAATCAAAGGGCATCCTTGAATATAGACTTGAAAAAAAAAATGGTTAAACTAATTGCTCAAATATGAATTTTCTAATCATCTAAAACCCTCTAACCATATTAAAAAATTCTTTCCTTTTATCCTTTTTAGTATCCTCAGAAATATCAGGCCCTCCACTGTCTGGTTGGTCCTTAATACATTTGTTAGTCTTAAAATTCTGGTAAATTATGAAGATGACTTCTACCAAGACATTTTGCAGAATGAAACTTTTCTTTAAAATAATCAAATGCTTTAAAATTTTCCACTTCTGAAAAAAAAAAAGAGGTGATCTAAAGGAACATAGAAAACCAGCAATTTAGTTTTTTTTAAAACCCAACAGGTGGAACGACTGAGGCAGGGTGGTAGTGTATTACTTATTGATGTAATGTATATCCCTGTAATCGTGGTCTTCAAAATCAATGCCTCAAATCACTGTTATGTTCTATGTTCAAGTCTTAGACACTTAGCATTTTCAGTACCTAAAATAGAATTATCCCAAAAAGCCTTCATACTTCCTTTTAACCATTATTGATACACCTGCATCCCTGTGATGTGTTTCCTTCCTTGGCCTCTTATCCATTTGCTCATCTAGTATTTTTTGTAAATGTCCAATTAATTAGCCATGCATTTTTCCTAAAGTAAAAATTAGACGGAACCAAAAAAATATACACTAATGAACAAATTTCCCACTGCACATAAAATACCGTTACCCACTTTATTGGTTATTTTAAATGAAGTATGACAAGTGATAATGTTACGCTCACTTTTGTATGATGTACTTGCACACTAGCTAGTGAGCAATTCCATGCATAACAGAACAATGTTTTTGATAAAAAAATATAGTGTTTTTTTAGTATCTGTGATTATTTATTCAGTAATATTTGGTAAAATGTCAACCAATTAAGGCATTAGATTTATTTGTTTGTCAAATTTAAAGATTTTTTATGGTATTTGAAAAAAGAATCCTATGTTTTTCACATGTTTTTAATTTTTTATTGAATGAAAATAGAAAGAAATGTTATTAAATAAATTTGTAACAATATATAATGCGTACTTTAAGGGGGAGGGGAAGCCCCTTATGCTTGACGCGATCCAAATGTGTGTTGCCTGTTGATGCTAATGCAAAATTACTGCATTATCCTTTTCCAACGTCTAAAATGTATTCTGAACATTGCAAAAGCCTTGATAATGAAGCTAAACAAAGATTTATTGAAAAAAAATGAAGATCATCGACAATAAGAACCCATATTAATTAGGTATAAATGAACTTTCAACTAATGTGTCTGATTTGCCGGACTTAACTTACATAGACATTGTCAATTACTTAAGTTTATGCAGAGGCGTAGCTAGGGTTTTCAGTGCCCGGGGACAACTGAAGATTCTGCGCCCCCCATGCCCCTAGGGGCGCCCCTAAAGGGAATTTTTAAAAAAATATGCTTCCTTAAATGATAAATAGCTCTAAAATTCGCCGTTTTAACTTTCATTTTTAATAGCGACTATTCACTTATAAGGGAAAAAAGGGACACTTTGGCTTCGCAAAATTATTTGTTTGATTTTCCACACACTCCTGTGCTACATTGGTCATTCTCGATATGATTTGCGGTGCTCCCACTTTTTTGTCGACCATATTCACACCTCTTCAGTTCAAATAATTTTCTTTTCGCATTCAAAAATAAAATAAATTAACGTTAAATTGGCGCCCCTTGACTTTGAGCCCGGGGACAGCTGTCTCTCCTTGGCCCCACCTAGCTACGCCTCTGAGTTTATGGTGTCGGTGCATATATATCTGAGGAGTTTAAAGCTTATAAAAGCCTGCTAGCATATACAGTGTTCCCTCGCCACTTCGCGCTTCATGTTTCGCGGCTTCAGTGCTCAGCGGGTTTTTCTAAAATATTCATCAAAAAATAAAAATGAAAAAATACAGCCATGTCGGCAGCCACATTGCGGAAAGAAACGTTGTTTCATGTTGATGCGAGAGAAAAGGATCTCTGCATGTCAAAAAATAAGAGGTGAGTTGACTATGCCACGGGCTCTCAAAAGCTCCCACCAACACAAGACTCTTCGCCTCTCTCAGAAATCAATGTTGATTAATGCTTATTACTGTACTATAAAGTTTTGTAATTAACCTTATTTATTAGAACCGTAAGTAATTGCGTATGCTGTTGTAATTTTTGTCTTAAATGTGTGAATTATAAATACTGTTTACATATTTAAAACATTCGTGTACCCGCATACACAAAAATTCTTAGGGGCAAATCCTTAGGGAAGGTTCTGGTCCCCATTAACCACGGAAAACGAGGGATCACTGTAGTCAATTTTCTTGTGGATGGGTGTCAGATGTTTTTGTCAAGAAAATATCAAACATGCATGTGGTGACTGGAAAGGTGAGTAAAATTAATTTGGCATACAAGGTCTATCATAATTTTTTGCGGCAGCCTTTTTTTTTTTCAAGTGAGTTTTAATTTTTTTAAATGTAAAAAATGATTACTTTTTGCTGAAGTATGATTTATTTTGGGAAAATTCTGTTAATTTTATAAAATTAACTTTAGTGAGGGAAAAAAGTTAATCTAATTTAACAAGCAATCTGAAAACTGAAACAAATATTAGCCCAGTACATAAGAATGAGATAATAAAAAAAAAGTTTTTTATTCTTCTGCAGACTTCTAGCAAGGCAATGCATAACATAGTTTGAAATTTGGTGAACGTTTCTATTATGTTGTTTCAGTGCATGTAGAGAATATTCAGGAAATCGCTAATATCCTGTATATTAGCTTTAAATTTTGCTAACATACATTTCTGAATTTTGTAATAGTAACATTAATAAATTAGAGAAACTAACTTCAAAAAGGGGAACAGATAAACTAAGTATGGATAAATTTGTTGATGCTGCTTTGAAGAAACAAAATATTAAAATCTATTTAATCAGTAGGAACATTTAGGCAGTAGAAAGATGGAAAATGTGCATAATGAAAAGCTGATTTAACTTTTCCAATGGACTGAATAAAAAAACGTAACGTACGGGGAAACGTAAAGTACGGGAAATAATGTGCATTCAGGATGTTTACAGATTTTCGAAGGGAAATTTCGCGATCTTTCACCGATACATCGGATTTGTTTCTTATAAGACGTATACATATTGGATATCGGGCATTACTTTTAACCGAAAAAGAAAATTAAAGAAACAAAATCAATGGAAAAAACAAAGAATAAGCTAACAAAAACAATTAACAATAATGAATAAGCAATGTCAACTAAAAAACAATGAAACAATAATTTAAAAACAAATCAAACAAAAAAATTAATGAAAGAGAAAAGTAAAGCAAACAAAACAGACTACATAAAAACAACAAAAAATGCAAAACAAGTTAATTAAACATAAATAATGTAACGAAAAGAGCAAAATAATTGTAACGCAACGTGGTGAAAGATCGCATCGAGGCCGAACGAAGGTAGAAGTTTAGCTGTTATCATCATCATCAGCGATTGCTAGTCCTTCCAGCGTGACGTCATTTGCGAATGCCCTATAGGGCATTGAAGATGACTTAGTACAAGTCATCTTCATAATTTACCAGCATTTTAAGACTAACAAATGTATTAAGGACCAACCAGACAGTCGAGCGCCTGATATTTCTGAGGATACTAAAAAGGATGAAAGGAAAGAATTTTTTAATATGGTTAGAGGGTTTTAGATGATTAGAAAATTCATATTTGAGCAATTAGACTTGAAAAAAAATGGTTAGACTATATTTAAGGGTGCCCCTTGATTTTCGCCAAGCTGGGTGTTGCAAAGCTGCAAACACAGTGATGTAGTCGAGGGGAGATGACGTCCCCCTACCTTTTTATTTTAATACAAGCGTCCCCTCAATCGTTTTGCATTTTAACATAAGCGTTCCCAACTTTTTGATTTCAATTGCTTATTTTCAATTGTATTAAGCATCTCCCCAACTATTTTTCAGGACTACACCACTGTGTAAATAGAAATGGCGCCAAACAAAAATCGCCAATTTCGCAAAGGGTAGTTGCCTTAAATATATCTTTACAGTAGCGGATTTAGGCTTAGGCCCGGGCCAAAGGCGGCAAATTTTGAGGGGCGCCAAAATTTTTAAAACGACTGAAATTAAAAATCGATTGGGTTTTCTATAAACTGTAAGACCAAATTTTAAAGTTTATTTTATTGCGCTCTTACTATCTAAACATAGTATCATTTTGAGGGAAGAATTTCTTTTTTAAAAAATTAATCTAAAATCTGAATATCTAACAAAAAGATTTTTAAAGCTTTTTTTTAATGATAGCATATGTTTAATTTATACCTGAATTAGATTTCTTATCATTATTGTTTATTTTTACACACACATACACGCATATATATATAAACACACACATATATATATGTATGTATATATATATGAACTTTTCTTTCGTGACAAAGAAAAAGGGCGCCATATCATCTCGGGCCTAAGGCGCCCTCAAAAATAAATCCGTTACTGTATCTTTACCAATAAAACACTGAAAGAAATGATGAATTTTCAAAGGTGTGTGGCTGCAGTATCTGCTTTAATTTATATTCTAGAAAATAGTGCCGAAATTACAGGATTAACTGGTATTCACCTGTGGATTGATTTTAAAGCAAACTCCACTTACATTCGTGTTTCCGAAATTATTAAAACAAGTATTCAAGTCGCTGAAATTACTAGACCCGTACCTCCCCTTGTAAGACCAACTCAAACAAAACCTGCCGTCTTTCAGCATTCCAAATTATTAAATGTTGTTCTAACATTGTGTTAGTCCTGCCTTGTAAAATAAAAGCAGCTGCTTTACAGCAATACAAAAATATGTGCAAGCCCATGTTTACACTTGATGGGATAATATCCTAAAAGTCGATCAAAAACGAATGCCGTAATAAGTAAAGGGCAAACGTAATCAAAAGACCATTGGGATTTTTTTCCTCCATTCTTTTCAATCAAAAAGTACAATTTGTTACGAAATAGAAATCAAAGCATATACAATTAAAATGCAACATATGCATGCTTAAACAGTGTATCACTAAAGGCATGCTATACAATACAAATGCATATGTCAGAAAAAAAACAAAAACATGTTGCATAAAATACCATTCACTAAACAGTTAACAACAAATTCTAAAACATGTACTGGGAAATTTAAAATGTCCAAAACAGTCTTTCTGACATGAAATATACTGCATTAGATTTCGGTGATTTAGACATTTGGAAAAGTTTCCTTTAATATTGATGCATGCCTTTATGGGATCCATTTGAAAAGTGCACTAGTATACAATTATTTGTTAATTACACTAAAAACCACGAATATATGACTAAGTTCCCTTTTTATATCTCTTTCTAATGTACGGGGTTAATTTTTTTTTTTCAGTTTTCAGATTTTATGCTAATTTAAGATTTTTAACTATTTTCTCGCTAAAGTTAATTTCATAAAATTAACAGTTCTCCAAAAATAAATCGTACTTTCACAAAAAAAAAAAAAAAACATTTTGCACTTCAGGAATTAAAATTCACCAAAAAAAGAACAGCAGTAAAATATTTTGGACAGATTCTGCTTGCTTTCGCATGCAGACTATTTCTCACCTTTACATAGTCACCACACACATATTTGCTATTTTCTTGGCGAAAACATTTGAAATTCATAAATGAGAAAACTGGTAGAACGTTTGCAGGCTTTTATATGCTTTACATTCATCAGAAGAATATGCACTAACAACGTAAAATAAGTTATTGACATATCTATGCAAGTCAAGTGCGGAAAATCCGATACGTTAGTTGAAAACTCATTTTTACATAATAAACACAGGTTTTTATTGTTGATGATCTTGATTTTTTCAATATATATTCCCTCAGCTTCGTTGTTGAGGCTTTCGCAATACACAGAAGACATTTTAAAACAAAAAAAAGGATGAAAATATAACTCTGCATCAACAACTGCATGCTACATATGCGGCGAGCCGAAGTTGCTTGTCCTCCAGCAGCTGTTGCCAGGTTCCGTTGCTATGCAAAAATGACGTCATTGCGAATGCCGTATAGTTTTTTCAAGTAGGTTTTTTCACAGAGGTTGAGAAAAATGTGGAGTGATGCATTGCTAAGAGCGAGCATGGCAAAAAAGCAGAAAATACTTTTCCCCCGTGTTACTCGTAAGCACATGAAAAAATACAAATTACGGCATTAAATGCGTGGATTTTGGAAGAAAACGTGTAAACCATCTTAATTTGCAATTTTAAATCTACAAATTTTGAATAAATAAAAGTCAACGCTTTAAAAATAATTGTTCAACTAAAAAAGCGTTTCAGGGTTACAAGAACCCCTTTTTTTTATTCTGAAGAAGTAAAAGCTTTGATCGGATGCATTGTTTCATACACACTAACGATTTTTCAAAATTGAACAATCGGATCCTCTGGGTTTCTTCCTTAACAAACTTGGATTTTTTTAAAAAAAGGAAGTTCTCTTATTGTCTCACTAAAGGGTTTTTAATGGGATACTTTCACGCCGAGAAGAAGAACACCGCGGCAAGGGGGGCTATATATGGCAAACAAACGCACGTGGTAATGTTGGGAAAGTCGCGCTTGCTCTTATAATCGTCTTTTTTCATAAGAAAAATATGTACCCACTGTTGTGCCTATGGATGCACTAATAATAGTGTAAAGGAAGAATGCAAAGAGAAAAAAATATCGTCCCATTTGCTTCCCTGTTCGAATCCAGAAAGTTTGAAAGAATGGCTTGTCGAAAGTAAGCGCGATACTTCACGCTATCTGTCAACTAAGATCTGCTGTTCCGAGCACTTTGAGGAATCCTGTTTCTTAGTATATTAACTGCTGAAGAGTGATTTTGTTCCTACTATTTTTGTTATTTTCTAAACCTCCTAAGAAACGAAGGAAGATGAATAAAATGTCTGAATTTTCAAATGCACAGTAAGATTTTTCCTCCATTTTAGTCGATATGTTTATTCATTTTGCATGTGCCCACGTCAAAGTAAATGCTATTTCTGGTAGCCAACATATATGGTTTCATACATTTCTGTAAAAAAAAAATTAATTTCTCACAGTTTAATTAGTAGAATTTTAGAAACATTTAGTAGATTTTCGTTTTGTTAGTTTAAGAAAATCGTAAAATTTCCAATTTTACAATTTTTTATTAATTATGAGTGTATACTTCCGTATTTATAAGCTTTTTTTGAATATGAAATTTTATCCAATCAATGATGCACTATAATTTTTTTTCCCATGTAATGTATATATGCTAAAAGCGTTATTAGTAAAACACTCCCAGTGTGACTACAGGTCAGGGAAGCCACAGAGTTGGAAATCGGTCACGAAAATAACAAAAATTATGAATAGGTCTTGAAATTTTTCCATCCAACTGGGCTCGTTCCCCCTGGAGCCAATAACCCCCCTGAAGACATTGAACATCCCATACTCGTCAGATTTTTAAATGTCTGAAATCCGGCAGGTCACTGCACTAAACATACAAATGTTCGATTTGTCAAATTTGATTTCAAAAATTTAATTAACATGTTTTGAAGAGACATGTGAATTACAAACTAGTTACGTGTTTGGAAGCTGTTTGACGTCTAAAAATTTCTGTAGTAAGTTAGTATAAAAGTTTTTAAAAAAATTCTATTACTGGATTTTATCTATTCTACTACTGCACACTTGAAGATGTACCTTTAAAGGAGTCACTGTCATTCACCTAAAATTTTCCCCGGTACAATTGTATTTTTTTATGTACATATGTTAATGACAAAATGTATGGAAATCTAAGTATCAAAATTAATTTGTATATATACTAAATTTTTTAATCTTGGTTAATCATGATTCATTTATCTAAATTTAAAGTACTTGCATTGCATGATTCTGTAAAATTTACCCCCCCCCCCCTTCCTCTAATGAACCAGTTTTTCATGAGTCACTCTAATGAACCAGATGTTTCTGACCGTCCTCTTGATGGCAAACCTGAATTAATTCAGGCTGTTTTATGTAGTTTAGTATTTAATGGCCATGATCTTGCATTCAATTTTTTGGAATCGTTTCTTGTCCCCCGGTTTTGCATTACAATTACTAAACATCTTTTTATATTGTGTAATTATAATTATATTGATTAAATTTAATAGTTTGTTCATAAGTAAACAAACATTAAATTTGCTTGGATGGTATGAATATATTTGTATGTTAAGTATTTCATTTGCTTGCCTTTCTGTTATGAGTTTAAAATGAAAAGTTACCTTTCACTTATGTGGTGAGTCAAGGTTCGTCAGAAATAGAAATGTAAGTAGTATAAGTGAATAAACATAATTGCTTACTGCAGAACTCAACATAAGTGCTTATTTCTACATATTACTGAAGACAATAAATAAGACTGGTTCTACAAAAAAGTTATAAATTATGTTCATTGATTTTATTAGAGCACAAAATGATTGCCTAAATATGGTCAGAATATGAGAATTATATAAATATCTCAGAATAAAAGGACTCTTTTATTTTGAGAAAATGATGGGTTCAGATAAGTTGCTTCTCAGATCTCAATATGTATTTTCTGCAAATAACTTCTTATTCTAGCTGGTAATTGAATATGTTACATGTATATGGCACTCAAATAAATAACATTTTAATTGAATTGTTTTCAACTGCAAAATATGAATGCCAGATAAACTGACCAAAATATTACAATGGTTTAAAATTACGAGTTTTACATCACTAGCTGGATCCTTGCTCAGAGACGGAGTTTGTTGTTAAAATTCTGCCCTGTGAATGATCTTGCTGGTGGAAAAATCTGTAAGATTGTTTGGAATTTATAAAAATACAATATAAGTTTAACAATTAAATAAATGTGGATTCTGTAACATAATAATTTTATTCTACTCCATGGAATAGGATTGTGGTATTTTCCTGCGATGAAATTTGTTGCTTCGGTGGAACCTGTATTATCCAAAGAATTTGAAATTTATCACATTCAGAAAATAGAGAGTGCTTTGATTATTACATTACTCACAATTATGGATGCTATTTCTTGATACAACAATGCATTAATAAATGAGTAAAGTTTGCAATCTTTTTTTCTAGTTACTAATACTTTTATATGTTGTGCTAGTAGATGTATTATTGTTTTTTTTTTTTTATTTGGAAACCTTTTTGTTTAGTTTTAATTTGATTGTAAAATGCATAGTAAATTTCACAAGAGTACACAAACAAGATTCTATTTTTGCAAATTCACAAAAACAGGAACCTGGTTGAAAGGACTGGCTTTGTTGCCAATTTCCTTTTCACAAAATTATTCGCCCCAGTGTTCAGATTCAAAGAACACATTTTTCTACATGGAAGTGTCTATGTTGCCTTATATAAAAGCACCAAATACCAGTAGAAGGCAGCAGGAGGTTAGTAAATTGGCGCGATTTTGACAGAAGGTTCGAAATTTGTAGGTTTGCTGTGAAAACATGAATGGCGTTGGTTGACAATGACTTTCAGGGGTCAGGCCTAGCCTACGAGCTCTTCTTGTAACTAAGTATTTTTGTAGTCCATGAAAAAAATAATTAATTTATTCTTTTTTATCATGTAAAATATCAGTCTCAATCTAGTATTGTTTCTTATTTTCCCTCCTTGCAGCAGCAAATTGAAAAGAAGTATGAGAAGACTCCAATTTGCTGATGCTACAAAAATATTACCCACCGACTAAAAATGAATTCATCCAAGTAAGTCCGAATAGTTTTAACATATTTTCTATGAAATAATCTGGTGTAATTCGTATGTCTTTTTATGTATTTAAATGTGAATAATAAGTGAAATAATCCATTTTAGCATTCTTACGTTACCATGGTAGGCTCGGCTTATTTTTGAATGTGCATTTGTCTCTAAATGGAGGTTTGTCATACAAGGTCTTGCGTTTTTTTATTCAAATATGTCCAATGATGTTTTTTTAGCATTATTAAGCATTAAATGTTGATGCATTTGAAGAAAAGATGTTAGTAAATCAGTTATGATGTAGCTCATTGAATTAAATCCGTGTTCATGTTCCATGGAAAAGTTGGTATCCTCTTGAGATTTTATCCGGCATTGATTCTAAATTTTCGGTAAAACCTCATAAACAAAGGGTACACACTTTTTCAATTAAAATAGGGATCTGCAATGATTTTCTAGAAGCCTTCATCAATATTGTATTTAAATTTGGAAAGGAACAATCCTGACAATTAGTTGAAAGACAACCCTCTGTTTTGAATAAAATCCTTCTGATACTTGCGCACTAAACCAAGTATTCTTCCTCCTAGTGTCTTATAAGGTAGTGTCGGACATGGCTGATTCATGTAGCTCAGTCTTTGGAAAGGCCTGTTTTTGCATTGTAGTAGTGATGATTGTAAAATGTTTCTGGCTATAATGCAAGCATGAGGGGGGCGAATCAGCACTGGGCCTACCTTGGCTTTTGACGGCCCTGACCTCATTTGGAGTTTCCTTAGAGCTAAGTCATTAAAAGTATGAAATCAGTACTTTTAAATTGATATGATTATGTCAGGCTTCATACATAACTTTTTAATATGAAATTTTTGAAAACGGTATTTGCAGGAACCATCTTTGGCTCAATGCAATGGTGAAGTAGAGGCCATGGCATGCCTCGCCTCCACTTTATATTTCATTAACTTAATTTATATATGTAAGTATGCCTCTATCTTTTATTCTCCATGACTGCGACTGACTGAGTGATAACCCGTGGTATGTATAGAATATTGTTTTTAGGAAAGGTCGTGGCCCAGAGGGAGTTTTAAGGGTTAAATCCCTCCCATTGGTAGAAATGTAGAAAATATACATTTTAAAATTTCTTTTAATGTTAATTTGCAACTGCCCTCTCTTTGAGAACTGTGGTCATATTTCAAAGTCTGCAGAGCCACTGAAAGCATCCATTTCAAAAAGTGTGCCTTATAGGCAGTTTATGATGAAATTGTCATTTCGCAAAATAGAAGAATGTTGTTACAATGAAGTAACAATATTTGTTTGGCTGTATAATTTGCATGTTCAATAAGCTTCTGCAAAGTTTATCGAGCATTTCTAAGCTGTATAAAACCTGATAGATGGAAGATGTTATAATACGTAGTATGTCAAAGAATTTTTAAGACTGTTTATAAAATAATAACTAGTAATTATATTTTTTTAAAAGTTTTTATTCAAAATAAGCTCCTTCGGGTTCATTACAATTGTTACAGTGGTTTAACAACGATTCAAATGCATGTTCCAGCTCACATTGCGGGACTGCCTCCAAAGCTGGACTCACAGCTGTTTGTACACTGTGTGTCAAAGAATTTTTAGCCTATAGCTGGAACTAAGCTTACAGTGGCGCTATCCGTTATCGAGCATTCATGAAACTCCTTGCCAACACCTCTGCTCATTTGTTTACTATTTCTTGTGCTTTGATGACACTACGAACTGGTTTGACGCGAGCTTTGGAGGCTGTCCCACAATGGGCGAGTCGGAATAAGGATTCGAATTGTTGTTAAACCACTATCGAATGAATTGAAGCTGAAGGAGCTTATTTTTAATAAAAACACATAAAAATATATAATTACTAGTTTTTATTTTATTTTATAAACTAAGCCTTAAAAATTCTTTGACATACTGTGTAGAACTGTAAACTATTTTTACTCTGTTTACAATCTTCTGCATCTTGAATAGATGAAAAAATATTGTTCAAAAGAAATTCTCAAGTAAATGAACACCATAAACGAAATGATTTTTATTAAGACAGTAGTAGGTTTCTTTAGCAGTTTGGGAAAAGTTGAAAGCCCTCCTTTTATGAAATCCTGGCTAAGGCCAAGAAAAAAGAACTTTCCAGTTTGCAATTTAAATGTATTAAAATCTTAATGTTTAAATTTATTTCGGAAGTGGTCTGAATTTGTTCGGCTGAGGCATATGCTATTCCGGATATTTGACTCTGATGTTTGAAACCTGAAAATTGTAGGCGAATTTTTAAACACCCCATAGCTTGCAAATATGCAGTAAGTTTGTAGTTTACACATATTTTCAAAACATGCTAGTTGGTGGCAACTCATCATTTTGGCAAGAAAATATTAAATTCTGGTACTTAATGTGATGGTTGAAGCATCAATTGTTCCTTCTAACCATTATCAGCAGGGACGTAACTAGGTCATTTTCCGACTGGGGCAGGAAAAATTATATAAATTACTATACACACACACACTTAGTCAATCTGGGGCTCTGGGCACAGGCTCTGTCTGCCCCCCCCCCCTTGTTACATCCTTGATTAACCTCAAGTAAAAGCAAGCACGGGTGCAAATATTTCAGTAAAGAAATTTTTAGTTTCACAATGATGAAATTCAATCTCAATTAAAACACTATGTAAACGTGTGGTTGCCATTAAGTGTTTTTGAATTCTATATGCTTACTCCTATTAGTTTTTTTTTTTTTTCAATCTTCCAGCAATGAAAGTCTTTTTTTTCTGTACTACTAGTGAAATTTGATTTGTGTGCATGAGTTTTGAGGTGTGTAACTAAATAATTATGCTTTATTTTTAGTAAGGTAGGGTTTTAATCCTTCCAACATAAGTAAAGCAATGATTTTTTCACCTTTTGTCTTGTATCAATTTATTGTACATGCATTAAATTAAACCATATTAAAAAAACCATTTTATTATGAGATTCAAACTTAAAATTCATTATAAATTTATAATTGGCTTATTCTCCCTTTTAAGCTCCAAAAGGAAAATAGTTAAAGCTAGAGTAAAATTGTGTTTCACCATCATAAGGGTCCATAATATTTATGATGGGGTAGCCAAATAACATTGTAACTGCTCAACATTAACTGTAATGTTGCCCATATACAAGGTTATTTGGCTATCCCGTGTGTGGCTATTATGTGTAAATAGAAGAGGAGGAATGATTTTTTTAACCTTATGACTAGTTACTAAAAAGAGGTTTAAATAACTAATTACTAACAATAACCATATTCAACTGTATATAAAGTTCTAAAATTGTAAATGAAAAATGACTTGCATATTAATTTGATTTTATTTATTTATTTTCAGAATAGTTACCATTTTAATTTGCCAAGATTTGAACTATTTAAGCTTGAAAAATGAATAAAGACATATCAGAAATTTATTAAAAATTACAGCTTACTAGTTAAATTTTGGCATTGCATGTCAGGTTAATGAAGTACCTGCTGCAAGGTTGAAGTTTTGCTGGTAATAATGCTTTGAAAATGTAAACTTCAAGTACATTTATCATTATTAATGTAATAAAACTTTTTTGGTTTCCATGTCATAAAATAATATGGAACATTTACAAGAAATATTTGTATAAACTAAGAATTCTTATTGCCATAATATGTGCACCAAATTTTACCAATCACGGCTTGATTTTAATGCCTTTTCATTAAGTCTGCTCTGATAGCATGCATTTCTGCTATTATATTTTGTAATATATAAGACATTGTATCGAAATACATATACAGTAAAATCTGTAAAGTTGACCACCTGCCTGAGGTGACCACTTTTGTCAGGAACTGAATTAGCCCTTCACTCTCACCCTCTATAACTTGACCACTAAAGTGCTGCACCGCAAGGGGTCAAGTTACACAGGTTTGAACTGTATATATATATATACATGTGCTGGCTACTTCTATAATTAGCTTAGTAGCTCGAGAATCTTTCCCAGTACATCATTTGGTCTTCAAAATAGGTGTAGCACAATATGGAAAAATCTCCTTTGAATGTATAAAAAATATGAATTTATTTTAACATATTATACTTCAATAAACATAATTGTTTTGCTTAGTTTTCTTGTGTTGTCTAATTGAACTTAATGGCAGCATTCTAAAGGAGTTACAATCTTTTGTTCTCACACTTGATAGACAATTTATCATTTTGTATGACATGAATCAAACTTTGTTTAAATTTCCAATTAGTAGAAAACACTAAATGGAAAGGAAAAATAGATGCTTTAATGTAAATGTGTGTTTTCTTTATGTTTTCCAGCAAGGAAGCTCAATTTTTACCTTTCTTAAGTGATTTATATATTTTTTCTAAATTGTCTGTTCAATAGACATATTAACACAGATGTTCTTTTGTTCTGATTTCTATATTTTATTTATACTTTCTATTTTCAAAATAATTTTCATTTTTCGCGCTGTTTTTGAAACGATGTTTTCTAACAAAGCATTTAGGTCAGTAGGCAGCATATTGATGTCAATTTTACAGGTCTCCAGAGAATACTAGCAATTTTGTGAAATGTACTACCCGATCATTCATAAATGATGTCACGCTTCGACGGGGGGAGGGGTTTACTGAAATTGTGACAAAGAGAGAGGAGGGGGTCCGCTGAAGTGTAACATATTGTGAAAAAGGGGGGAGGGGAGTCAAATACAGTAGAACTTGAATAATTCGAACGTCTTTAATTCGAAGATTTCGCTTGGTCCCTTGAACTTTGTGTTCAAATCAATGTTAAAATGTTTTGATAATTCAAAGTTCAACTTCTTTAATTCGAAGATTTTCTCATCCGATATCGACAAAAGTAGGTTGAAATAATTTTTTGTGTCGGTAAAAATTTTATCCTACTTGTTTGTTTGCAACAAATGGTAGATTAGTGAGATTTCTGTCTTGCTTTCTATTGTGAAAGATTCCTTTCATTCACCTGTTGGGAACGTGACAACTGACTTCCCGCATTTATCCCTGAGACCGAAAGTCTTTCTGGTACTCTTTTAACACTGTATTGGTTACTGGTACTGGTAAACAGTAAATTACGCCTAATCCCTCTCTCTTCACAATGTTTAGACACGTGACTGATTACTATTGATTGCTCGAATGGTCAGATCATGCATAGAAAATATATTTTGTCTGTGTTAAAATCAAAAGACTCAATTCGGAGAAGCAATCCCAAATTTCTCAATGTTTTTTAAACTGTAGCAGGTAATTTTTTATATAATTTTCAGTACTTAGCCAAAGAATATTTTGTAAAAGTAATACTCTACTTATATATTCCTGTTTTCATATGTATATGCTATAGTTTTATCTTTTATGTTATGTACAAAACTAATTTTATTTTGTCGACAAATACAATGTTTAATTATTTTATATACATGCCTTGACATTTTCCAGAAAAGATTATTGATGTTATTTTTGACGGTATAAATATTACCGGAATTTGTGGGTCATAAATTATGCTACAAAAATTAAGACTTGTGTAATTCGAAGTTTGGCTGCGGTCCCTTCAGCTTCGAATTATCCAAGTTCTACTGTATATGGGAAAAAAGCGTGACATCATTTATGAACGGCTCCTATATGCCTTTGAAAAACTTAATAGATGAATAGATATGTGATGAGATGATGAGAAATATTAGAGGAAATAATAAGCCAAGTATTTATGATTTTTTAAAAATTATGTAGCAAAGAATTTTGGTCATTTAAGAGGATTGTTTTCATATTAATAATTTGATAAAGGGGTAAAGGGCCTGTACTTGCGGTTGCCAATAGAAGGTCTCATGAACAGAGCTGGATTAATGCCTTGGTACCCCAGAGAAGTCACAGGACCCCTAAAAGTTATTCATTAATGTATTAAAGAAATTATTTAGATGTATCCAAATTTATTATTTTTAAATTACTATCTAGTATTTATTGTGTACAGGGCCTGATTAACGAACGGTCCCGTGCAGAACCGACCTTAAGCCAATTGGACAATAGCTCCCAATTGGGCCCCTTGCTTTTAAGGAGCCATTAACATATGTTTAACATGGTTACAAGCCTTCTGCATTGTACCTCAATAAATGTGCTTTCATTTTAGGAAAAAAAATTAAGCATAATGCAGAAAATGCATGTCTTTTTTTTTAAAGTACACATTTTGATTTCTTCATATTCTACTGCAAAATCATGAGCTCAACAAAGGAAATTTTAGGCTTTGATGACATTTCGCTAACATCAGGAGTAGGAGGGGTGTACCGAAATAGGGCCACTGAAAATTACTCCCAAAAAGGGGCCCTGCAAGTCTTAAGGCCGGCTCATCTGATCCCATAGGTCTATTGGGCACTACAATTTTAAAGGTGCCAAAAGTTTTCTTTTTTCCTTCCTGTTTTTACAGGATACCTTACATTACAACAAATTTGCAATGCAAAAATATTCACGTGAGCCTACATGTTGTGAGCGGAGCAAATGGGGGGGGGGGGACCAATTTGTATCAGGGATAAGTGTGGATTTTCTTGTGAAGGGTTGCACCAATTTTTTACTTTTACCAACTGGTCTTTTAGGCATCACTTTTGGCATAGGTGCCCCCTAAAAGCAATGGCGCACCTCCCCTAAAAATTAACAGAGCCCCCCAAACAGTCGACCATGCCCCCAAAACCCCTGAAAGCCTCCCCTGATGGGCACCCCTGACTTTGGCTTAATCGCTGTAGCAAGGCAGGCCTCATGTCAGTTTTGTCCCCCCTCCCAATGAGCTTGCATATTTTAGCCATAGAAACATTTTACCCTCTGCACAACTCCGTTGCTGAACCGGGCCCCATGAATCAGCCATGCCTGATATCCCCTCTCAATGGCCCCGCTTGATCGGGCACTTTTGGTTTATGCTGTTTATTCTCGCTGTGCACGTCCTAAGGCTATAACCTATGCAATAAATGTAATGAAAAAAGAAAAGCATTGAACTACCAAATGCAGCCCTTTCCTCAGTTGTACTTGTATTATTCAACGGACCCCTTTAAAGTGAGTGGGCCGGTCTTGAACTTCCTAAATCGGGCCCTACACATGAAAAGGAAAATATTATATTTACAGCATCATCAAAACAATCGCAAACATTTATCATTTATATTTACTTATAAAAGTTGCATGATGAAATAGTAAAAAGGACAAGTTTTACGACGTGGAAATAACAGGAAAAGTAAGAGGGCCTACGAAGAGAGGCCCTCCCCTAGAAAAAGGCTCCGTAGGCTTTTTTTTTTTGGGGGGGGGGGGGGTTAAGGCGTCATCATGCTTAGAGGAGCACACCACTAAAAAAGAAAATAGATCTTATAACAAACTTGCTTATCATTCTTTTCAAGTGGTTGCAACGATGTTTTTCCTTGCGAGTCTCTCTTTTTAGAATGTTTGCAAATACATCGATGTTTATAAGGAGGCATTATCGGGGGGGGGGGGGGGCACAGAATGTATCGCAATGAAATTATTAGGGGACGGGGCTGCGTTCAGGGGAGCTGACAATTTTGGGGGGCGGAGGACTGCGCAATCGTGATTAGGGGAGATATGTAGCCCTGTTTGATATGTGTTTTAGAGATGATTTATCAATATTCATTTCAGACTGCAGATTAAACCCTAATGTCGTAGAATAGCAAGAAAAAGGCCATCGTTCAAAATTTGCAGTCGTTCTACAGAACAACTATTTTTAACACAGCTAAGTCCATTGAAATATTTAATTTACAACCTACTGTACAAACTGAAGGTTTTTGTATTTTTGAATCCCGCTTTGCCTTTGTGTACGAGTTTCCTTTTATATTTTCCTTATTTGAAAATAAGTTGGCAACAACAGTCCGAAAAAAAATGCAGTTTTTAAAGAAGAAATATAGTTGCCAAAAGCGCGATAAAGTGCGCCAATCTGGGAGACGGTTTCTTTTGTTGTTTAAGGCAACATAGACACGTCTTTTCTACATTACATAGAGGGTTGAAAGCAGGGATTCCATTGTACAGCAACCTATGAATCATTATTTGCATTTTCAGTGGTACTAAGTTTTTATGTTTCACTTTTAATGTTTCTTTTGGATTTTAATTATTGGCATTTTTGTCATGGTCTCTTGCATCCATGCATTAGCGGCAGAGCACTGTATTTCAATAATATCAGAACTCTCGAAGCAAAATCGAATTCTTCTGCCTAACTTCGGTTTGATCACAGATTGGCAAACCTGTGTCATGAAATGCATACTGGACAGTAAACAATTTGAGACAATTTAACAGTGCAAAATGTGTTTTAAAAAGAGGCAGTGGCTTAACTGCAATGTAAAACTTTTCGAAAAAATTTCACCGTATTTCAGCAATATCCTGAAAGCTAAAATTAACGAAAGCCAGAGCCTGAAATCAACTCTAGGCAATCGAAAATGAGAGCAATCGGGAAAGCGTTCCTTTATTTTTTTTCCTGGGACTCTTTTATAAACACGTCGTGTCACTTATCAGTTTAAAAAGGGAAATTAAGCTTGCTCTGTCAAGGATCTATGACTTTAAAAGAAAGAAAAAGTGTTGCGTCAATATACACACTAAATACAACAAGAGAATTATATAGAAAAATATTTAAACTGCAGAATCATAACTTGCAATGTCTCAAATAATTCAATTGGAATTTTCTAATGACATAAGAATAACTAGCTCTATAGGAAATTAGAAGAAAAATTCACTTGCCTTTTAGCAACATCTATTTCCCACTATTACAATTCAATCTCGTTTATATATTCATCAAAACAGTTTACACGTTATTAGTTTTAGCATTTTATCAAAGCAAAAAAAAAAAAAAAAAAAAATAACTTTGAATATAAAGATATTAGAAATAATGTAAACGATATGCTCAACTTAATATAGGTTGCATTGAAAATTTAAAAAATATATATTTAAAACAATAAAAATATATAGGTTTTAATGAAAAATACACACGTTTGACTTTCATTAGTGCATTTGCTTAGTTAAACACTAAATAATGGTCCCTATTTTACTTTCTGAAAGTTAAAATACAGACACGTTCGTTGTGGTACTACAAATGTGAATTTGAGCTAATAAAAATATAATGCGCACTATAGCTTGTATTCTGCAATGTATGTAGCAAACCGAACCTTTGAAACTCTGCTCAAAACATTATGAAACATTTGTGTTTAAGTTTATGATGCAAAAGCAGAGGAAGAATAACTTCTTGTTGTCTGTATTAAAAGATCACTTACCTGCTGAAGCGAATGTTCGAAACGAACTTTTCCTTAAACATCTCTAAAAACTTTATTTTGCTCTTTAATTATATTCAACTGGATCGGAAATAACCGACTCAATCTCTCAGAATAATCGTATATTTCTAACATAGACGATAAAACGCTCTCCATCACGAAAAAAAAAAAAAAAAAAAATTCAAAACATGCACATTCGCACCTTGAAGCCTATTTATTTTGAATTGAAGTACATTTATTTTCCAGTTCGTGTGCTTAGTCTCGGGACTCGCTTATGAACTGTCGTCCAATATGACAGATAGCACAAGAGAATACATGAAAGATTTTATTACATCACAAAGGAATGAAATAACAGAAATACACCCAGGGCAAGGTGGGAATCGAACCCACGACCTCGTTACTGCGCGCAAGCAGCGGGCGGAAACTGGTACTAAGACCGCTCGGCCACCGAGGCCCCAAGCCTATTTATTTTGGTTATACGATGCGATGGCTAAGGTGGAACCTGATTGGATAGCAGCCCATAAACCACGTGTCCTATGGCAGTTAGATCACGTGTCGGCGGGGCAACAAACTGCTGTGTCGTCACGTGAAAGTATCCCATTACATTTTTTCGATATAGTACGCATAATTTCAAATAATTACTTAACAAAAAAAAAAAAAAACACATTAATTATAATAACTCCCGTGCTCTACAGTCTTTCATAGTAACTTCATAGACAGGTTATGCAAGACGTAGATTGGATATTTAGTATTATACCCTGTTCACACGACGAAATTCAAAGCGGGCGAAGATAATATAATTCATTTCTCTTTTCAACGCCTTTTGCATTGGCCAGATTCTGGTGTACGATGTTTACGCAAATGCGCATGCAATCCTCCGATTTGTCGAGATTCAGATTCTGGCGTAACAATGCGCATGCAATTTCGCCAATTCCCCCCCCCCCCCTCGATTAGCGGCACATCTTTACCTCACGCAGGATCTGCAAGTGTCATGGCTGCCCGCAGCAGTGCTTTTTTTGTTTGTTCTGTTTACGTATAAAAATCTGGAGATTTGAGGAATACCCTGCCAAGTGAATGAACCAAATTGTATTTTATTTAAAACAGAACAGATAGCATGTCCTTTCGTGAGTTAAAATTTATAATTTGTATGTGTTTTTGTGTGTATTTTCTGTATTCTGTTTATCGAGCTAGAGAGCGAAAGTTTTTTTAAAGATTTCCAAAGTCTATTTCTTATGAATGAAATTCTTTTGAAATTTGTATTCAAAAATTTGTTACTTAGTATTCTTCGCTTGTGATAGAGAGTGTTCGTGTACTTTTGTTAGCATGTAGAGTTGTTATTGCTTGTAAATTAAATATTCCGGAACGAATGCTTGTGACCCAACAAGAATGGAAATAAAATATTTAATTATCAGTCTATAGCGTAAATGGAATAGCAAGATGTTATATTATTACAAGCATGTAAGCTTTCAACTTTTCACTCATACCCACCACTAAAAATTAATAGCTTGAATTGCCTCAATTAGGTAATGTCCTTGTGCCAATGCTATATTTTCTTTATCAAAAAAGGCGTACTACTGTGGTGTAATCCCCCCCCCCCTTGGCGACATTCGAGCTAGCGCGCCAATTTGCAATGATTTTCGGTTGGCGATATCGTTTCGTTTCAGTGGTAACCCAGCACCATCGATGGTGGCTGACGTAATGTGTGGGACCACTGAGCGTATGATGCGGATGGGTGTTGTGTCGGTGTGATTGTTGAACTTTTAGAATTTTTTTTTTTTTTTTGCGAATAAGTAGCTTTTTAGTAGTTTATTTTATGTTTAAAGTTTGTGGAGATCTTTCCTGTTGCTCAAGGATGAATGTAAAGTGTTAAGGTGCATTAATTTGGTTCAATTGTTTTCTATTATGGCCAGATGAATGATTCTATATTACAATAGTTTAAGGCGCCATGTTTTTGAAATGTGTTAAAATCATGGTTAAAATGGACGGAAACGTTTGGTGTTTGTGCTATCTGAAGTATGAAATTGTTTTGGTTGATAAGTGCATAAGTTTGGTTAGTTGTGACTAAAAGCAATGAAAAATAAAGTGATAATTTTCGGACCATTTCGTCATATTGGATTGTAAGATTGTAGTGATGTGGGATTCATATTGAAAAGCCAACTTGTTTAAAGTGAGTTCTTTATTTTTCTAAATTTATTATTAGCTTATTTTATGTGTTTGTAAGGTTATAAAACAATGAATTTTCAATTTTTCTAAAATATTAGCTGTAGTAATTAGTGGCGTTGCTGGTTTTGATAAAGTGGGTTTCCATTAGTTTATTGTAAAATGTACTTGAAGTTTTGCTTGGAATTGCGTGATATTTTTATTTTGTTTTTCGTTGAATAATGCATATCATTTTATGTTATGATAATTAATTCCAATAGTCATTATTGTGCATAAAATGCGTGCTTTTTCAACGAATGGTTTTTATGGTATTTTTAATGGTAGGCTTCCAATAGTTTAATGCAAAATGTACTTGAAGTGATGACCGTTATTAATTTTGTTTGTAGGGTGGTATTTTAAAATTCGGATAGCTTTATTAAACATTGCTTTTTCTTTGAATTGCGCGATATTTTTATTATGTTTTTCGTTGAATAATGCATATCATTTTATGCAACGAAATTAATTGCAATAATCATTGTAATAGAAATATAATTTCACGTTAATTTAAAGCACAAATGAGCATTAAAACGCAGACATATGTTTCGGGATTGCTTGGAATCCCTTTTTCAATACGACAGGGAGCTTCTAGATGCAAAACATCTTCATTTGGATGTTTTGCATCTAGAAACTCCCTGTCGCATTGAAAAAGGGATTCCAAGCAATCCCGAAACGTATGTTTGCGTTTTAATGTTCATTTGTGCTTTAAATTAACGTGAAATTATATTTCTATTACTGTTTACTTGCACAAAGTTAAATTATTATTAATAATAATTGTGAATAAAATGCGTGTTCTTTCAAGAAACGGTCTTTATGCTAGTTTTAATGTAGGCTTCCAATAGACTGATCTAATATGTGCTTTAATTGATCAATGTTATATATTTTCTAATGGAGTATCTTATTTTAAAATTCCGACAAATTTCTTTAATAAATATTGGTTTTGCTTTGAATCGCGCGATATTTTAATTATGTTTTTCATTAAATAATGCATATCATTTTAGGCAATGATGAGTCATTGCGGTAGTTATTATTGGGCATAAATTGCGTGTTCTTTTAACGAAGGGTTTTTATTCAAGTTTAATTGCTTTGGTAAAGTAAATAATTCTATTTTTCGAGGAATTATCAATACGTTAATGTATTGAATTGCTGTTGAAAAATGCTGTACATGCTTTACATAGTAGCGTCGATATTGTGTGTAAGATATAATTTGCAATTTTTGGTATTTCAGTTTTTTAGTGATTTTTCTTGACATGTTTGCTATGTGTATCATGTGACATTGCTGGCGATAAAATCATCGCCAAGAGTGTTGTATTGTATTTGAAGTTGGCGACATAAAAATCTTGTTGTTGGCGACGGTTTCTTGGCGCCAACGAAAAAAAGTCGCCAAGGGGGGTTATATCACATTAGTTCCAAAAATTATTAATAAGTATTTTTGTTTATTCATGCACAACTAAAAGTGATATGTACAGCTATTTTGATTTTTTTCTTACACTGCGTTTATACATATTGTGATTGTATGCTCATCAGTTTTTCCCCGTGAAATGTGTTTTTCACGACTGCATAGATAAACGAAGAAACCTATTTTTAATCCTTTAAATCTTAGACATATGTTTCTTCTGTTATTGTTGAGTTTTCTGTTATTACTAACTTACTGAAATAGAATTCTTACTGCATAATATTGCATAACAGTAATGTAATCATATTTCAACACAGCATTTTAAATTACTATTTTATCAAGATACATTTTGTAATGTGTTAGCTCTCTAAATATTAGGTCCCTTAAAGAAACAGCCTTTAAAAAACAGCATCAGTAACTAATTAGGAGCATATTTTCTTTTTTTAACTTACTGATGAGAAGTTAATAAGTGACTGAAATTTCTCTGATTTCATAATTATTGTAGCATAGTTTTGTATCAGCCATAACGTAATACTCACGTAGAGTTGACCCTCTATAACTTTTCTGAGCATCACTTATTGTTTGAAGATTCGCAGTACCTTTCATATATACAAAACCCGCTGAAGACGAAAATTTTTCAATTTTACCGCCCTAAAATAAGCAATGGGCAGTGGCGTAGCTAGACCCTTATTTAGCGGGAAGGGGGGCGGGGTCTTCGGGGGAATATTGCTTCTCATGTCTTTACATCTCTCCCTCTAAGCCCTCCCATACATACGTCACGGGGGGGGGGGCTACCCCCCACATTCTAGTCTTTCAGTACACATACGTATATTTTTCATATTTGTCCAAAAGTGTTCAGCGTAACTTAAAATGTATAAATCCGCCTTTGCCGAAAATTTTAGCAAATTAAATAAATGTAACTTCCTTAAATAATAAATAAAATATTAATTGAATAACAATAATATAACAATAACCGTATATGTTTTCATAAACTTTAGGCATTGAATCCTTAGATTGGAGAGAAAAACTTGCGGTATAAGGTAGGTGGGACGCAAAAAGCACTACATATCACTAAAAATATTTTTTAAGTTAAAAAATTTTGTTAAAAAACGGTTTTTTTAGGCGTAACTCAAGACCACATAGTATATTCCAATATTTTGTGCATTTTCCCTTCGCACAGTAGATAAACTGTTACGGCAAACCAAAGAACCACAAAATTACCGTGAAATAAAATTTATTTTCAAAGTTCAATGCGATTTGTTACTACTACATTAGACAAAAGATATTTCCAAATAGCGAATGTGTTCATTTAGTTTACCGTTATGAGGGACCAAAAAAAAAAAAAAAAAAAAAGAAAAAAAAAAGCAATACTTTAAGAAAGCAAACTATTCTGTTCGGATGCAGATTTTTAAAAAGCAAGACATTTATTATAGCATTGCAATAGATGTCTTTGCCTTTTAGAAATCCTTATGCTTCCTTGAGATGGTCAGAATATCACTCATAAATTTGCAAAAACCAAAAATGGACATTTGTTAAATACCTTTTCATTTATTTAAAAAAAATAAAAAAATTTAAGTCCACCGTATTTCAAATTTGGAATGACTGAGATATTTATTTCACTTCCTGCTTTTTGCTGAAATATCTAATCATCAAGTAGTTAACAGCTATCAATTCATGTTCGTGGATCAGTGTCACTTTAAATGACTATCGGCTAGAAGAAAGACCTCTGCTGGTGCACAGGGGTCCCCGTTTCCTCGCATCCAGGAGTTTTCTTATCTACCTTACACACCTATCTTCGCGTCCGGCCGATTCCGGCCCATCTCGGTCTTAACTCACAAAGCCGTCCTCGGCCGGCTTCGGACTTAGAGAGTTAAAAAGCAGCATCAGTAACTAATTAGGAGCATATTTTTTTAAAACTTACTGACGAGAAGTTAATAAGTGACTGAAATCTTTCTGATTTCATAATACTTATTGTAGCATAGTTTTGCTGTAGCCATCACGTAATACTCACGTAGAGTTGACCCTTTTGAACAATTGGCACTAAAATGTAAATAAATAATAGTTCCCATTTTCCTGAACATCTGTAGCTTTTCTGAGCATCACTTATTGATTGAAGATTTGCAGTATCCTTTCATATATACAAATGCCGTTGAAAACGAAAATCTTTCAATTATACCACCCCAAAATAAGCAATGGGCAGTGGCGTAGCTAGACCCTTATTTAGCGGGGGGGGGGGGGGTGTCCTTCGGGGGGAGTATTACTTCTCATGGCTTTACATTTCTCCCTCTAAGCCCTCCCACACATACGTCACCATTGCGGGGGGGGGGGGGGGGCTTCCCCTCTCTATGCTACTGGCTATCACTAGTCTTTCAACACCAGCTCTTATCCGTACGCAAGTTTATGAAAAATGTAGAAAAAGCTTAAATAAAATTCTCTATCCTCCTTGAGAAAAACTCAGGATTTAACTGTTGTAAAAATTTCCACCCTTCCCGTACATATATCTTTAAAATGATACCAATAACTTTCTTATTGGCAAAATACTTTTTTATTTACTTACAGTTTCGTAAAGGTAACTAATAATTAAATCTTAATTAAATAAATATTTAATTTTTTAAAATATTTTTTATGCAAATATGTCATATTTTATGCATCTACAGTCCTCACAAAATTTTTTGAAACTGGCATAAAAATATTATTTTTTATACCTACTTGTATATATAAATTCGCAAACTTTAAATCCATTTTAAGCAGAATTGTTTTTTTTAAAGGTTTGTTTTCCAACGGTGACATCTTATTAACCGATTTTTTAAATTTTGACTTAATAATTTATGTAACAATTCAGAGAATGGGCTTTACTAAAATATAACAGTTTTGATAATAAATGGATTTTTTGGTTATTTTACAATATTTTAATTCTTGTAAAAAATGCTGTTTTTATGATACTTTTTAGGTTAAATGATATAACACAAAAAATAATTAAGTTAGACATTATATTTTGGTAGGGCCCATGTATGAATACCTTCTCTTTGATTTCCAATAAGAAATTTGGTTCAAAATTCATTATATTTGTGTTAATTACCGTTGCGATGAAACCTCAATTAGTGAACTAAATTTGTATTAATTAAATAATTATGAATGTTTTGAAGAAAAAAAATTATGCAAATATGTTGCATTTTATGCTTTTATAATCCTCCCAAAATTTAAAAAGATTGGCATTAAAATTAAAAAAAAAAAACTTGTCAAAGGTATATGTGTATACTTTAAAACCTCCAGAACAGAAAACGGCGTGACATTCCCCAATCCTAGTAAAATACTTCCCAGCCAAAATTAGCCTTTTTGATTCTGAAGCCTCCAAAATCATATCACTAACCTTAAGGGGGTATTCTAGCGTAGAATTCTAAAAAGAATTATATATATATATATATTTTTTTTTTCATATTTCCAAAGTTTAGACATTCAAGAATATGCCATTAAAAAGATTTTTCAAAATTCCTATTATTTCATGAATTATAGCCGTTTAGTGACGTGGCATCGGCTCCTGTACGACCGCTACAAGTCAACAAAAGACGGTAGGCGTTCCCGAGTCCCTGTTGTTGAATATCCTTTATAAAATCTTTATTGTATAGTATCCATTTTAAATCTATATTTAATTGAAGGACATAGGAACTGGTTATGATGGAATATTCTCCTTTTAGTTAGTTTTGAGTTTTTGTAAGTTCCTTAAGTTAGTTTTGAGCCAACCTTCGCAGTTAGTATTTTTAATAAAGGTTTACCCATATTAAAAATCTTAGATGTTATGGGAATCACGATTGGCCCAGAAGCTAATGCTTTCGCAGCGTGACGGGACGAAGCGCGTATTGAGCGCTTGGAACTCCGGACTTCAGAGGCGTCAAAGGAGGGTAGAACTGCTCGTTTTCCCAAGAGAACATCGGAGAATGAGGATTTTGAAGTAGAAGAAGGTTTCTTATATGGAGCAGGAATCGCTGATTAAAAATATGTAAGTATTCTGTACCATTCTATAAGTAAAATTGCCGAAAACTTGTCTCACTTCCGTTGTCATTCTCCGATGTTCTCTTGGGAAAACGAGCAGTTCTACCCTCCTTTGACGCCTCTGAAGTCCGGAGTTCCAAGCGCTCAATACGCGCTTCGTCCCGTCACGCTGCGAAAGCATTAGCTTCTGGGCCAATCGTGATTCCCATAACATCTAAGATTTTTAATATGGGTAAACCTTTATTAAAAATACTAACTGCGAAGGTTGGCTCAAAACTAACTTAAGGAACTTACAAAAACTCAAAACTAACTAAAAGGAGAATATTCCATCATAACCAGTTCCTATGTCCTTCAATTAAATATAGATTTAAAATGGATACTATACAATAAAGATTTTATAAAGGATATTCAACAACAGGGACTCGGGAACGCCTACCGTCTTTTGTTGACTTGTAGCGGTCGTACAGGAGCCGATGCCACGTCACTAAACGGCTATAATTCATGAAATAATAGGAATTTTGAAAAATCCTTTTAATGGCATATTCTTGAATGTCTAAACTTTGGAAATATGAAAAAAAAAAAAAAAAAAAAATATACAGGGTGCTTCAAAAAAATGTATACACACTTTAAACTATTGTAGTTTTCCCGCTCTACAAGGCTAATGTTATATTTCTTCGCCAGGTGCCAGCATAATCGTCCCTCTATGTTTTATTATCAGTTGGAATTTGTAATATCAACATGGGGGACGTACGTTTGAGTTTTGAAGAACGTAAGCAGGTTATTAAGTGGTACTGGAAGTTTGAGAATGTAAATGAAGTTCAAAGACAGTGGAGAAGGGAGTATGATACAGAACCACCTTCAAGATTAACAATTACACGCATACGAGACAAATTCGAAGTTCATGGAACAGTGTGTGATGTGCATAAAGGTCATTCAGGTCGGCCTCGAACAGCTACAAGTGATGAGTCATCAACGGCAGTCTTGGAACTGTTTCAACGCTCTCCTAACAAATCTTCAAGGCAAGGGGCACGTGAAAGTGATGTAAGTGCTAGCAGCGTGCTACGCATTCTGAAGAGAGGCAAGTATCGTGTTTACATTCCAAGGCTGGTGCAACAGCTAAATGACGACGATCCAGATCGAAGGTTGCAATTTTGTGAATGGATTCAGGAGATGGTGATACGTGAACCGGGATTTATGGGTAGCATCATTTGGTCGGATGAAGCCCAATTCAAACTTAATGGAACTGTCAATAGGCACAATTGTGTTTACTGGGGTGAAGAAAATCCTCACATTACAATTGAAAAAGCTGTAAATTTGCCTGGTGTAAATGTGTGGTGCGGTTTGTCTTCAAGAGGACTCATTGGACCTTTTCGATTTGAAGGCACTGTAACTGGTATTAATTACCTAACAATGCTTGCTGATTCCATATTTCCTGCCATTCGTGCATTATACTGTAATGATGATTTTTATTTTCAACAAGATGGTGCCCCGCCGCACTATCACAGGGACGTACGAGCTTACCTGGATCAAAATTTGTCGGGCCAGTGGATAGGACGCAGGGGGCCAATCGAGTTTCCAGCACGCTCTCCAGACCTTACACCACTGGATTTCTTCTTGTGGGGCACAGTAAAAGATGAGGTGTACAAACGTAAACCACGTAACCTAGACATTCTTTGGAATGAGATTCAAGCAGTGTGTAGAGAAATCTCATTGGACGTTTTGATACGATGTACAGAATCAGTGGTGACTCGTACTCAGAATTGTATTGATGCTGCAGGTCACCAATTTGAACAGTATTAACATTTGTTATTTATGTTTCATTTACATTGGACTTTCAGCTTTCTATTTTCCTGAAATTTAACTTTGTAGAACGGTAAATAAATTTTCTATGGAAGTTCAAAGTGTGTATACATTTTTTTGAAGCACCCTGTATATATATATAATTTTTTTTAGAATTCTACGCTAGAATACCCCCTTAAGGTTAGTGATATGATTTTGGAGGCTTCAGAATCAAAAAGGCTAATTTTGGCTGGGAAGTATTTTACTAGGATTGGGGAATGTCACGCCGTTTTCAGTTCTGGAGGTTTTAAAGTATACACATATACCTTGGACAAGTTTTTTTTTTTTAATTTTAATGCCAATCTTTTTAAATTTTGAGAGGATTATAAAAGCATAAAATGCAACATATTTGCATAATTTTTTTTCTTCCACGCGTTTTTCTCGAAACTACTTTTTTCGAGCTGGCGGTAAGGATATTTCGAGTTCTAATGGGCCGATTTACTTCAAATTCGGAGAGGAGGTTCTTTATACATCCCTTTGTCGTGTGAACCTTGCCCAAAACTATAACTTTTCATTTAGTATTTTTAAAAATTCGAAATTGTTAAAAAAATATGCAAAAAAGAAAATTCTTTTCCATTTGGAAAAAGCCGCCCAAGCCGCCATTTTGTAAAATTTTTTTAAAAACTTGTCCAAGGTTCATACGATAGCCGCATCCATAATAATTAAGAACCCGTCTGTTTTTTATTTGTCAGATCACCAGGAGAGAATAGTGCACGCCATAACACCCTCTTTTTTTTGGATCCCCCACTTTGACTGCTCATATCTGTCAATTTAAATTTTTTTTTGGTTAATTTTTGTATGTAATAATAAAACATCAATAGACAAATGATAATAAAAATATTTTTTGTTTCCTTTGTACAGCGCTTCAAAAACCGGGCGAAATTCATGTCTCTACACTAGAAAACCCCCTTAATGATCCCCCCTCCCCGCTAGAACTAAGATGCAGACCATCCCTAACAACCCAATCACATTGACAAGAACTTGTCAATGTGATTGGGTTGTTAGGTTCAACGAATCGGACTGAATGCTTTTTGCAAAGTTTCTTGAGAACCATGTTCAAACTCCTAGCCCACTGATTTAACCAGCCCCTATGGACCTAATGCCTGGGAAGTAAACCAACTATACCTGGACATCAGTCGAAAAGTTGGTTGCTTTTTCCAACAGGCTCTCCCAATCCTTAACGAACTCCTTGTTTGTGCTGTTACCGACGTCGTTAGCCCCTACCCACAGAGTAACTGAAATCTCCCTGTTTAAACGTTGCCATTTTTTTCTACAACCTTCTTAACGTCCTTCACCCGAGGCCCTGGTAAACAGCACCTAACCCTCTTGCACCTCGTTTCCCCCGCCTTCATTACCTATCCCATGTACCATAGACTCCCCCAAAATGTCACCCTCCATTTTTAGGTCTACAGTTCTACCTTTCTCCATACCAGATCCTTCTCCTGCAACCTCACTCTCTCCAACAAGCTCACCGCAACTTCGCACCTCTTTTTTAGCAGTTTCACCCAAGTTATTTCTAACTAATTGGGCTTAAAATACTATTACCTTCATGGGTGCAAGTCCTGGAAGTTGCCAGGACTGAACAATTTTTACGCTGGCTAATGAGAAATTTTTCATGAGGGGTTGCGGGGTATTTATTATATATAGTTGTCACGCCAGAGCAAATTCGGGTCCGATTTAAGACCCTTAGCAAGCAACCCTTCACAAAATTTCAAGCATCCAAATTTTACTTTTTACACCATTATTTATTATAAAAGTGGCAAATAATAATAAAAAATTTCATCACTATATGTTTAAATTTTCAATTTTCCTAAAAATCTCTCTAAAATACACAAAAAAAGATCCTGTTAAAAAATGCTGAATGAACCTAATATAAGCAATAAGATTATAAGCATACCTACACATGGTAAGTTTTACTGCGTTTTTTTTTGGGGGGGAGGGGGGGAGGAGCTGATATAACCTCATTGCTATGCCACTATTCTTCTCCTTTCAAGTATACTTTTTGATTTAGTTAAAATTTGAAATACACAGTATAAGTAGGGGAATAAGGCCGTTTGTATCCCAAGAGGCGGATCGCGGATCAGGGGGCGTGGCTAATCCGCCTCCCAATGCCCCCCAGGCATGCCCTCAGGCGTTAGTCGAGTGGAGTTGAGTTGTATGCCCTCATGCGTTTTTCGAGCGGAGTTGAGTTGTTTTTGCCCTCAGGCATTTTTCGAGTAGAGTTGAGTTGTATGCCCTCAATCATTTTTCGAGTAGAGTTGAGTTGTATGCCCTCAGACATTTTACGAGTAGAGTTGAGTTGTATGCCCTCAGACGTTTTTCGAGTAGAGTTGAAATGTTTTTCAAAAATTTATAGTTTTGGAATGGCAACACCTTTTTGTTTTAGTTTAGGACTTGATGCAATGCGATGTCGATTGTAACGCCATCTATGAGAAGAAAATGGAACTATTTTGGAACTTAGAATTTTTTTTCTAATGTTTTCTCTCAGAGTTCAAGCAGGAACTATTTTATATTACAAAAAATAATTATAATGTATAATGAATTAAATTTATTGTCGCTATTTACATCCTATTATATATTTATTTCTTTTTCCGGCTTAGAAAGATTTTCTTTTTCAACCTTTTTAATGTTTCCACTTAGCATCCGCACAGGAACTATTTTATAAGTTAATTATTTTTACACTGTAGAAAAGACTTATATATTTTTTAGTTTTTATTTATTTATTTATTTATTTATTTTCGGACTTAGAAAATTTTTCAGTTGCAAGTGTTTTTTTTTCTAAGTATGTAAAACATAGTACAGTAACATTTTTCTGATCCGTTTTGCAAATTTTTTCTTAAATCATAATTTTAACTGTATGACACATTTCATTCTAAAGTTTTTTCTACTTTATATTATTATCACACTTGCAGTCTCCTTCAAAGAATATTTTACAAAACTCTATTATTTCACATATGAACGCAAAAAACTGAGATTGAATGCGTAAAACTTGGAACAATAATGTAAAAATACTAAGTACAAAGCCTATTCATCCAGTAAAACTCAGTACAGAAATGTAAAATTGCTAAATACAAAAGGTTTAAACAGCATGAAAATATAAAAATACCAAGTATTAAATGTTAAAACAGAACGAAACGAGTGTTAGTACTACTAGTGCTTGTTCCAAACTTAGTTTCATCCAGCCAAATTTAGTACGAAAAGCAAAAGTACTATGTCCAAAATGTTAAAACTTTGATTCATTCCGTAAAACAGTAGAGAATGTAAGAAATTACTAAATAAAAACGTTTGTACTTGCAAAACAACATGATTTTCTATTTGCAAAATTTTAGAACTTCGCATGAAAATATAACGTTTGAAACTTTGAACTAAAATTTCAACACTAAATCATAAAAAATTCGAAACAATTTAAACTGTGGAATAAAGATTTGAGACTTAAAAAGTAAATGTAAAAACACTAAAATATATTTGAGAATCTTAAAAGTGAAATAGAATAATAACTTCACTTAGAAACGTAAAACTTGAAAAATTTAAATCACAAAACTCAAACCTATTGCAAAGTGCTTTATGTGAAACGTAAAAGTGCTAAGAGCAAAATGCTAAAACTGAGGAACTTAGAAATACGCGGAACAAATCATTTAGAACTATGAACTTTAAAAACTTAAACTCATTCAGAAAAGAACGGAAATGCAAAACTACAAAAAAAAAGTGTTACGATCATGCAAAATATTAAAACTTAACGAAAAAAAAAAAAAAAAAAATGTAAGAAACTACAAAACACCAAAAGTTAAGAGTAGTATAAAAAACTGTTACTTAGATTCATCTAAAACATAACTCGGGAAAAGTAAAAGTAATATATACAAATTGAAAAAAACTTATATTCACCTAATTAACATATCAAAATAGCAAGTACAAGACGTTAAAACAGAACGAAAATGTAAAAGTATGAAACGTAAAATTACAAAACCTAAATTCATCTGGTAAAAGTTAAGTAAAAAATGTAAAAGCACTAAGAGTGAAAACTACAAAACAGCATGAAAGCTAGAAATAAAAAATATACAACATCAGAACTTAAATTCATCCAGAAAAACTTAGAACGAAAAATGTAAAAGTACGAAACTTTTCAAAACAAAAGTGATGCACTTAAAAAACGTTAAAACTTAATGCGAAAATGTAAAAAGTACTACGCACAAAACGCTAAAATTTAGATTTATCTACTAAAACAGTGGATGAAGATGTAAAATTACTAAGTATAATATATTAAAGCAGCAAGAAAATGTTAAAGTACTAAGTACAAAAACGTAAACAAATTGATTTATCTACTAAAATATAGACTGAAGTCGTAAAATTACTAAGTACAAAGTGTTAAAACATCACAAAAATGTAAAAATATCAAGTATAAAGCAGCAAAACATATATTTGTCTACTGAAATCTTCATCAAAAATGTAAAAGTTATAACAACAAAATCTTAAAACTCTGAAAAATTAAAAACTTGCAGTACAAAACAACAAAACATGTAAAAATGTTAAGCATAAAGCTGTAAAACTTAAACTCATCCAGAAAAACTTAGAACGAAAAATGTAAAAGTACAAAACTTTTCAAAACAAAAGTGTGATGCACTTGAAAAACGTTAAAACTTAATGCGAAAATGTAAAAAGTACTACGCACAAAATGCTAAAATTTAGATTTATCTACTAAAACAGTGGATGAAGATGTAAAATTACTAAGTATAATATATTAAAGCAGCAAGAAAATGTTAAAGTATTAAGTACAAAAACGTAAACAAATTGATTTATCTACTAAAACATAGACTGAAGTTGTAAAATTACTAAGTACAAACTGTTAAAACATCATAAAAACTTGAAAATAGCAAGTATAAACCAACAAAACATAGATTTGTCCACTGAAATCTTGATCAAAAATGTAAAAGTGCTAACAACAAAATCCTAAGACTGATAAATTAAAAACACTCAGTACAAAACAACAAAACATGTAAAAATGGTAAGTATAAAGCTGCAAAACTTAAATTCATTTAGAAAAACTTAGAACGATGACGTAAAGCCCGAAACTTTTCAAAATAAAAGTGTTATACACTTGCAAAATGTTATTACTGCAAAAATCTTAAGAATTACTGCGTACAAAATGTTAAAACTCTGATTTATCTACTACAGCAACGCGAAAATGTAAAAGTACTAAGTATATAACGTATTCATCAAGTGAAATTTTGTACGAAAATGTAATCGTTTATGTGCGAAACTTAAAAAACTTAGATTTATCTACAAAAAATCCCAACCAAAGTTGTAAAAAGTATGAAATGTTAAACATCATGAAAATGTAAACTTTCCGAAAATGCAAACATCAAAACTTAGATGTATCTAATAAAATTTAGAACGAGCAAAAGTGTCAAACTTAATAAAAGTACTAAGTAAAAAACAAAAAAAACTTATATTCCTCTACTAAAACACAGAAAAACTTAGCACGAAAAGGTAACAAAAATTTTTCAAAATACACGTGTTATGCACTTGCAAAATGTTAAAACTTAAATATATCTACTAAAACCCAGAACAAAGATGTAAAAATACCAAGTTTAATACATTGTAGCAATACAAAAATTTAAGAGTCCTAAATACACAACGTAAAAAAAGTTAGAGTTATCTAACTAAAACTTAGACTGAAGTCGTAAAATTACCAAGTACGAAATGTTCAAACATCATAAAAATGACTAAATAGCAAGTATAATGTATCAAAAACGTAGATTTCTCCATTGAAATCTTAATCAAAAATGTAAAAGTTCTAAGGACAAAATGCTAAAGTAGTGAAAAAATGAAAAATACGCAGTGCAACACAACAAAGCATGTACTAACTATAAAACTTGCAATCTTGAATTCATCCAAGGAAAAAAAAAAAAAAAAATTGGAAACAAAAAAAAAAAAAAAAAAAAAAATGTAAATCCAAACGAAAATTTTCTGAAATAAAACTGTTATCCACTTGCAAAGTGTTAAAACTTAATGCAAAAATAAAAAAAGTACTGTATGAATGTTGAAACTTAGATTTATCAACTAAAACACGGAATGAAGATGTAAAAATATTAAGTATAATATATTAAAGCAACACTAAAATGTAAAAGCACTACGTACAAAACATCAAAACTTGGATTCATCTAGTAAAACTTAGTACAAAAATGTAAAAGTACTAAGCGTAGAACCTCTAATATACATTTATTTAGTAAAAAACAGAACGAAACTGTTAAAGTACTAAAGCCAACGTATCAAACAAGGATTAATCTATTAAAACAGTATAAAAGAAAGAAAAGTACTACATACAAACTGCAAAAACTCTTAGAACTAAAATTTAAAAATGTAACAAATCATACAATTTTAAAACTTAACTTCATCCAGAAAAACTGAGAACGGAAATGTAAAATTACTGAAGTTTGCAAAACAAAAGTGATAGGCATTTGCAAATATTTAAAAGCAAAAATGTAAAAAGTATTAGATACAAAATGTACGAAACATCAAAACTTAGAGTAGTATAATAACAAAACTGCAACTTCGATTCATCAAGTAGCACTTAACTCTAAAATTGTGAAAGAAATGTAAAAACTGATATTACCTTTTAAAATGTAAAAATATTAAGTACACAATGTTCAAACAGAAAAAAATATGTAAAGGTACGAAATGTAAAACTCTAAAAAGTTAAATTCTTCTACTAAAAAAATGGTTTGAAAAGCAAAAGTACTATGTACCTCAACTAAAAACAGCACGAAAAATTAAATATAGCAAGTACAACAAGTTAAAACAGCACGAAAATCTAGAAGTACTAAGTGCAAAGCATCAAAACTTACATTGATCCAGAAAAGCTTGGAACAAAAGATGTAAAAGTACGGAAATTTTCAAAAGAAAAGTGCTATGCATTTGCAAAATGTTAACACTTAGATTTATCTACTAAAACCTAGAATGAAGATATAAAAATACTAAGTATAATATTCTAAAGAAACACAAAGTTATAAAAGTGCAAAATACTAGAACTATTAATTTTACTAAAATACTAGAACTATTAACTATAAATTTTCCCCGACAGAAAAATGTTCACAGTCGGTAAAATATATAGGGTTTTGGGGGGGGGGGGGGTTGGGGAACCAGTGTTCGGTTAGGTTTCCCTTCATTGTCGGTTAACAGTCACTTCTCCGTTCTCGAGAAGAATGAATCCAATTGTGACTTTAAAATTAAGGTAGTTTTCCTTTAAGCTTAAAGTAGTTTTTTTTTTACATGTTTTGTTGTGTTGTACTACGTATTTTTAATGTTTCCCAGTTTTAATAATTTTGTTCTCAGAACTTTAATATTTTTGATCAAGATTTCAGTAGATAAATTTATGTTTTGAAACTTTATACATGTTATTTATAAATTTTCATGGTGTTTTAACATTTCGTACTCAGTAGTTTTGTGGCATCAGTCTAAGTTTTAGTAGATAAATCTTCATTTTTTTCGTTTTGTATTTAGTACTTTTACATCTTCATTGTAGGTTTTAGTAGCTAAGGCTAAGTTTTATCATTCTGCAAGTGCATAACACTTTTATTTTGTAAATTTCCGTACTATTACTTTTTCGTTCTAAGTTTCTCTTAATGGTTTTAGGTTCTGTCATTTAAGAGATTTTGGTATATGAAGTTAGCATTATTTCATGCATTACTGTTTTGTACTGCGTATTTTTAATCTTTCGTAGTAATAGTATTTTGTTCTTCCTTCGAAATTTTAAATTTTTTGATTAAGATTTTACTCGACAAATCTACGTTTTGAAGTTTTATTTAAATAACTCCATATTTTTTTATGTTTTGTATTTTGTACTTTTACGCTTTAGGTGTTGCTTTAGTATATCGTACTTAGTATTTTTACTTCTTCATTCTACACATTTTTGCCTTACGTTTCATCGTTTTGCTAAAACATAATACTCTTATTTTTAAAATAACCGTACAATTACGTTTTTATTCTAAGTTTTTCTGGATCAATTTAAGTTTTGATGTTTTGTACTTAGTACTTTTAGATTTTCATGCTGTTTTTAGTTTTTTGTTCTTAGTACTTTTACTTTTCTAACCGAATTTTTAGTAGAAGAATTTCAGTTTTGCAAGTGCATAAAACTTTTATTTTGAAACTTTCCGTAGCTTTACATTTTCGTTCTAAATTTTTCTGGATGAATTTAGGTTTTGAAGCTTTATAGTTGGTACTCTTTCATTCATTATTGTTTTGTACTGCGTTTCTTTACTTTTTAAATTTTAGCACTTTGTAACGTAAAACTTGAAAAATTTAAATCACAAAACTCAAACCTATTGCAAAGTGCTTTATGTGAAACGTAAAAGTGCTAAGAGCAAAATGCTAAAACTGAGGAACTTAGAAATACGCGGAACAAATCATTTAGAACTATGAACTTTAAAAACTTAAACTCATTCAGAAAAGAACGGAAATGCAAAACTACAAAAAAAAAGTGTTACGATCATGCAAAATATTAAAACTTAACGCAAAAAAAAAAAAAAAAAATGTAAGAAACTACAAAACACCAAAAGTTAAGAGTAGTATAAAAAACTGTTACTTAGATTCATCTAAAACATAACTCGGGAAAAGTAAAAGTAATATATACAAATTGAAAAAAACTTATATTCACCTAATTAACATATCAAAATAGCAAGTACAAGACGTTAAAACAGAACGAAAATGTAAAAGTATGAAACGTAAAATTACAAAACCTAAATTCATCTGGTAAAAGTTAAGTAAAAAATGTAAAAGCACTAAGAGTGAAAACTACAAAACAGCATGAAAGCTAGAAATAAAAAATATACAACATCAGAACTTAAATTCATCCAGAAAAACTTAGAACGAAAAATGTAAAAGTACGAAACTTTTCAAAACAAAAGTGATGCACTTAAAAAACGTTAAAACTTAATGCGAAAATGTAAAAAGTACTACGCACAAAACGCTAAAATTTAGATTTATCTACTAAAACAGTGGATGAAGATGTAAAATTACTAAGTATAATATATTAAAGCAGCAAGAAAATGTTAAAGTACTAAGTACAAAAACGTAAACAAATTGATTTATCTACTAAAATATAGACTGAAGTCGTAAAATTACTAAGTACAAAGTGTTAAAACATCACAAAAATGTAAAAATATCAAGTATAAAGCAGCAAAACATATATTTGTCTACTGAAATCTTCATCAAAAATGTAAAAGTTATAACAACAAAATCTTAAAACTCTGAAAAATTAAAAACTTGCAGTACAAAACAACAAAACATGTAAAAATGTTAAGCATAAAGCTGTAAAACTTAAACTCATCCAGAAAAACTTAGAACGAAAAATGTAAAAGTACAAAACTTTTCAAAACAAAAGTGTGATGCACTTGAAAAACGTTAAAACTTAATGCGAAAATGTAAAAAGTACTACGCACAAAATGCTAAAATTTAGATTTATCTACTAAAACAGTGGATGAAGATGTAAAATTACTAAGTATAATATATTAAAGCAGCAAGAAAATGTTAAAGTATTAAGTACAAAAACGTAAACAAATTGATTTATCTACTAAAACATAGACTGAAGTTGTAAAATTACTAAGTACAAACTGTTAAAACATCATAAAAACTTGAAAATAGCAAGTATAAACCAACAAAACATAGATTTGTCCACTGAAATCTTGATCAAAAATGTAAAAGTGCTAACAACAAAATCCTAAGACTGATAAATTAAAAACACTCAGTACAAAACAACAAAACATGTAAAAATGGTAAGTATAAAGCTGCAAAACTTAAATTCATTTAGAAAAACTTAGAACGATGACGTAAAGCCCGAAACTTTTCAAAATAAAAGTGTTATACACTTGCAAAATGTTATTACTGCAAAAATCTTAAGAATTACTGCGTACAAAATGTTAAAACTCTGATTTATCTACTACAGCAACGCGAAAATGTAAAAGTACTAAGTATATAACGTATTCATCAAGTGAAATTTTGTACGAAAATGTAATCGTTTATGTGCGAAACTTAAAAAACTTAGATTTATCTACAAAAAATCCCAACCAAAGTTGTAAAAAGTATGAAATGTTAAACATCATGAAAATGTAAACTTTCCGAAAATGCAAACATCAAAACTTAGATGTATCTAATAAAATTTAGAACGAGCAAAAGTGTCAAACTTAATAAAAGTACTAAGTAAAAAACAAAAAAAACTTATATTCCTCTACTAAAACACAGAAAAACTTAGCACGAAAAGGTAACAAAAATTTTTCAAAATACACGTGTTATGCACTTGCAAAATGTTAAAACTTAAATATATCTACTAAAACCCAGAACAAAGATGTAAAAATACCAAGTTTAATACATTGTAGCAATACAAAAATTTAAGAGTCCTAAATACACAACGTAAAAAAAGTTAGAGTTATCTAACTAAAACTTAGACTGAAGTCGTAAAATTACCAAGTACGAAATGTTCAAACATCATAAAAATGACTAAATAGCAAGTATAATGTATCAAAAACGTAGATTTCTCCATTGAAATCTTAATCAAAAATGTAAAAGTTCTAAGGACAAAATGCTAAAGTAGTGAAAAAATGAAAAATACGCAGTGCAACACAACAAAGCATGTACTAACTATAAAACTTGCAATCTTGAATTCATCCAAGGAAAAAAAAAAAAAAAAAATTGGAAACAAAAAAAAAAAAAAAAAAAAAAAATGTAAATCCAAACGAAAATTTTCTGAAATAAAACTGTTATCCACTTGCAAAGTGTTAAAACTTAATGCAAAAATAAAAAAAGTACTGTATGAATGTTGAAACTTAGATTTATCAACTAAAACACGGAATGAAGATGTAAAAATATTAAGTATAATATATTAAAGCAACACTAAAATGTAAAAGCACTACGTACAAAACATCAAAACTTGGATTCATCTAGTAAAACTTAGTACAAAAATGTAAAAGTACTAAGCGTAGAACCTCTAATATACATTTATTTAGTAAAAAACAGAACGAAACTGTTAAAGTACTAAAGCCAACGTATCAAACAAGGATTAATCTATTAAAACAGTATAAAAGAAAGAAAAGTACTACATACAAACTGCAAAAACTCTTAGAACTAAAATTTAAAAATGTAACAAATCATACAATTTTAAAACTTAACTTCATCCAGAAAAACTGAGAACGGAAATGTAAAATTACTGAAGTTTGCAAAACAAAAGTGATAGGCATTTGCAAATATTTAAAAGCAAAAATGTAAAAAGTATTAGATACAAAATGTACGAAACATCAAAACTTAGAGTAGTATAATAACAAAACTGCAACTTCGATTCATCAAGTAGCACTTAACTCTAAAATTGTGAAAGAAATGTAAAAACTGATATTACCTTTTAAAATGTAAAAATATTAAGTACACAATGTTCAAACAGAAAAAAATATGTAAAGGTACGAAATGTAAAACTCTAAAAAGTTAAATTCTTCTACTAAAAAAATGGTTTGAAAAGCAAAAGTACTATGTACCTCAACTAAAAACAGCACGAAAAATTAAATATAGCAAGTACAACAAGTTAAAACAGCACGAAAATCTAGAAGTACTAAGTGCAAAGCATCAAAACTTACATTGATCCAGAAAAGCTTGGAACAAAAGATGTAAAAGTACGGAAATTTTCAAAAGAAAAGTGCTATGCATTTGCAAAATGTTAACACTTAGATTTATCTACTAAAACCTAGAATGAAGATATAAAAATACTAAGTATAATATTCTAAAGAAACACAAAGTTATAAAAGTGCAAAATACTAGAACTATTAATTTTACTAAAATACTAGAACTATTAACTATAAATTTTCCCCGACAGAAAAATGTTCACAGTCGGTAAAATATATAGGGTTTTGGGGGGGGGGGGGTTGGGGAACCAGTGTTCGGTTAGGTTTCCCTTCATTGTCGGTTAACAGTCACTTCTCCGTTCTCGAGAAGAATGAATCCAATTGTGACTTTAAAATTAAGGTAGTTTTCCTTTAAGCTTAAAGTAGTTTTTTTTTTACATGTTTTGTTGTGTTGTACTACGTATTTTTAATGTTTCCCAGTTTTAATAATTTTGTTCTCAGAACTTTAATATTTTTGATCAAGATTTCAGTAGATAAATTTATGTTTTGAAACTTTATACATGTTATTTATAAATTTTCATGGTGTTTTAACATTTCGTACTCAGTAGTTTTGTGGCATCAGTCTAAGTTTTAGTAGATAAATCTTCATTTTTTTCGTTTTGTATTTAGTACTTTTACATCTTCATTGTAGGTTTTAGTAGCTAAGGCTAAGTTTTATCATTCTGCAAGTGCATAACACTTTTATTTTGTAAATTTCCGTACTATTACTTTTTCGTTCTAAGTTTCTCTTAATGGTTTTAGGTTCTGTCATTTAAGAGATTTTGGTATATGAAGTTAGCATTATTTCATGCATTACTGTTTTGTACTGCGTATTTTTAATCTTTCGTAGTAATAGTATTTTGTTCTTCCTTCGAAATTTTAAATTTTTTGATTAAGATTTTACTCGACAAATCTACGTTTTGAAGTTTTATTTAAATAACTCCATATTTTTTTATGTTTTGTATTTTGTACTTTTACGCTTTAGGTGTTGCTTTAGTATATCGTACTTAGTATTTTTACTTCTTCATTCTACACATTTTTGCCTTACGTTTCATCGTTTTGCTAAAACATAATACTCTTATTTTTAAAATAACCGTACAATTACGTTTTTATTCTAAGTTTTTCTGGATCAATTTAAGTTTTGATGTTTTGTACTTAGTACTTTTAGATTTTCATGCTGTTTTTAGTTTTTTGTTCTTAGTACTTTTACTTTTCTAACCGAATTTTTAGTAGAAGAATTTCAGTTTTGCAAGTGCATAAAACTTTTATTTTGAAACTTTCCGTAGCTTTACATTTTCGTTCTAAATTTTTCTGGATGAATTTAGGTTTTGAAGCTTTATAGTTGGTACTCTTTCATTCATTATTGTTTTGTACTGCGTTTCTTTACTTTTTAAGTTTTAGCACTTTGTTCTTCGAACTCTTACATTTCGGATTAAGATTATTGTAAACAGATTATATGTTTTGATGCTGAATCTATGTTTTGAAGTTTTAATAGACAGTTCTAGTATTTTGCACTTTTATAATTTTGTGTTTCTTTAGTATATTATACTTAGTATTTTTATATCTTCATTCTAGGTTTTAGTAGATAAATCTAAGTGTTAACATTTTGTATATGGTACTTTTTACGTTTTTACATTAAGTTTTAACATTTTGCAAATGCATAGCACTCTTCTTTTGAAAATTTCCGTACTTTTACATCTTTTGTTCCAAGCTTTTCTGGATCAACGTAAGTTTTGATGCTTTGTACTTAGTACTTTTAGATTTTCGTGCTGTTTTTAGTTGAGGTACATAGTACTTTTGATTTTCACACCATTTTTTTAGTAGAGGAATTTAACTTTTTGGAGTTTTACATTTCGTACCTTTACATTTTTGTTCTGTTTGAACATCGTGTACTTAATATTTTTACATTTTAAAAGGTGAATATCAGTTTTCACATTTCTTTCACAATTTTAGAGTTAAGTGTACTTGATGAATCGAAGTTGCAGTTTTGTTATTATACTACTCCAAGTTTTGATGTTTCGTACATTTTGTATCTAATACTTTTTACATTTTTGCTTTTAATTATTTGCAAATGCCTATCACTTTTGTTTTGCAAACTTCAGTAATTTTACATTTCCTTTCTAAGTTTTCCTGGATGAAGTTAAGTTTTAAAATTGTATGATTTGTTACATTTTTAAATTTTAGTTCTAAGAGTTTTTGCAGTTTGTATGTAGTACTTTTCTTTCTTTTATACTGTTTTAATAGATTAATCCTTGTTTGATGCGTTGGCTTTAGTACTTTAACAGTTTCGTTCTGTTTTTTACTAAACAAATGTATATTAGAAGTTCTACGCTTAGTACTTTTACATTTTTGTACTAAGTTTTACTAGATGAATCCAAGTTTTGATGTTTTGTACGTAGTGCTTTTACATTTTAGTCTTGCTTTAATATATTATACTTAATATTTTTACATCTTCATTCCGTGTTTTAGTTGATAAATCTAAGTTTCAACATTCATACAGTACTTTTTTTATTTTTGCATTAAGTTTTAACACTTTGCAAGTGGATAACAGTTTTATTTCAGAAAATTTTCGTTTGGATTTACATATTTTTTTTTTTTTTTGTTTCTAATTTTTTTTTTTTTTCCTTGGATGAATTCAAGATTAGAAGTTTTATAGTTAGTACATGCTTTGTTGTGTTGCACTGCTTATTTTTCATTTTTTCACTACTTTAGCATTTTGTCCTTAGAACTTTTACATTTTTGATTAAGATTTCAATGGAGAAATCTATGTTTTGATACATTATACTTGCTATTTAGTCATTTTTATGATGTTTGAACATTTCGTACTTGGTAATTTTACGACTTCAGTCTAAGTTTTAGTTAGATAACTCTAGCTTTTTTTACGTTGTGTATTTAGTACTCTTAAATTTTTGTATTGCTACAATGTATTAAACTTGGTATTTTTACATCTTTGTTCTGGGTTTTAGTAGATAAATTTAAGTTTTAACATTTTGCAAGTGCATAACACGTTTATTTTGAAAATTTTTTGTTACCTTTTCGTGCTAAGTTTTTCTGTGTTTTAGTAGATGAATATAAGTTTTTTTTTTGTTTTTTACTTAGTACTTTTATTAAGTTTGACACTTTTGCTCGTTCTAAATTTTATTAGATACATCTAAGTTTTGATGGTTGCATTTTCGGAAAGTTTACATTTTCATGATGTTTAACATTTCATACTTTTTACGACTTAGGTTGGGATTTTTTGTAGATAAATCTAAGTTTTTTAAGTTTCGCACATAAACGATTACAATTTCGTACAAAATTTCACTTGATGAATACGTTATGTACTTAGTACTTTTACATTTTCGCGTTGCTGTAGTAGATAAATCAGAGTTTTAACATTTTGTACGCAGTAATTCTTAAGATTTTTGCAGTAATAATATTTTGCAAGTGTATAACACTTTTATTTTGAAAAGTTTCGGGCTTTACGTCATCGTTCTAAGTTTTTCTAAATGAATTTAAGTTTTGCAGCTTTATACTTACCATATTTACATGTTTTGTTGTTTTGTACTAAGTGTTTTTAATTTATCAGTTTTCGGATTTTGTTGTTAGAACTTTTACATTTTTGATCAAGATTTCAGTGACAAATCTATGTTTTGTTGGTTTATACTTGCTATTTTCAAGTTTTTATGATGTTTTAACAGTTTGTACTTAGTAATTTTACAACTTCAGTCTATATTTTAGTAGATAAATCAATTTGTTTACGTTTTTGTACTTAGTACTTTAACATTTTCTTGCTGCTTTAATATATTATACTTAGTAATTTTACATCTTCATCCACTGTTTTAGTAGATAAATCTAAATTTTAGCGTTTTGTGCGTAGTACTTTTTACATTTTCGCATTAAGTTTTAACGTTTTTTAAGTGCATCACTTTTGTTTTGAAAAGTTTCGTACTTTTACATTTTTCGTTCTAAGTTTTTCTGGATGAATTTAAGTTTTGCAGCTTTATACTTAACATTTTTACATGTTTTGTTGTTTTGTACTGCATGTTTTTAATTTTTCAGAGTTTTAAGATTTTGTTGTTAGAACTTTTACATTTTTGATCAAGATTTCTGTAGACAAATATATGTTTTGCTGTTTTTTTACTGCGTGTTTTTACTTTTTTCAGAGTTTTAGGATTTTGTTGTTTGAATTTTTAAGTTTTTCGATCAAGATTTCTGCAGACAGATCTAAGTCTTTTAAGTTTCGTACTTAAGTTTAACATTTTTGTACAAAGTTTCACTTGATGACTACGCTATATACTTGGTACTTTTACATTTTTATGTTACTTTACTATTTTATACTTAGTACATTTGATTCAATTGCATTTTCATTCTAAGTTTTAGTAGATAAATCAGAGTTTTAACATTTTAGACGAAGTATTTTTTACATTTTTACATTAAGTTTTAACATTTGTAAGTGCATAACACTTTTACTTCGAAAAGTTCCGTACTTTTACAACTTCGTTCTAAGTTTTTCTGGAAAGATTTAAGTTTTGCAGCCTTATATTTAGCATTTTTACAGGTTTTGCTGTTTTTGTACAGCGTGTTTTCAATTTTTCAGAGTTTTAGGATTTTGTTGTTTGAAATTTTACATTTTTTGATCAAGATTTCTATAGACAAATCTATGTTTTGCTGCTTTATACTTGATATTTTTACATTTTTATGATGTTTTAACACTTTGTACTTGGTAATTTTACGACTTCAGTCTAAGTTATAGTAGATAAATAATTATTTTTACGTTTTGTACTTTGTACTTTTACGTTTTCGTGTTGTTTTAATATATTACACTTAGTAATTTTACATCTTCATTCACTCTTCACAAAACTTTAACATTTTGCAAGTGCATCATACTTTTGTCTTGAAAATTTCCGATAACATATTTTTGTTCCAAGTTTTTCTGGATGAATTTAAGTTCTGATGTTTTGTATTTTTTATTTCTAAATTTCATGCTGTTTTTTTAGTTTTCACTCTTAGTACTTTTACATTTTTTTACCAAACATTTAGTAGATGAATTTAGGTTTTGTAATTGTACGTTTCATTTTTTTTACATTTTCGTTCTGTTCTAACGTCTTGTGCTTGCTATTTTTATATTTTAGTAGGTGAACATAAGTTTTTTTCAATTTGCGTATATTACTTTTACTCTTTCCGAGTCATGTTTTAGATGAATCTAAGTAAGTTTTTTTATACTACTCTTAACTTTTGGTGTTTTGTAGTTTCTTACATTTTTTTTGCGTTAAGTTTTAATATTTTGCATGATCGTAACACTTTTGTTTTGTAGTTTTGCATTTCCGTTCTTTTCTGAATGAGTTTAAGTTTTTAAAGTTCATAGTTCTAAATGATTTGTTCACCGTATTTCTAAGTTTCCTCAGTTTTAGCATTTTGCTCTTAGCACTTTTACGTTTCACATAAAGCACTTTGCAATAGTTTTGAGTTTTGTGATTTAAATTTTTCAAGTTTTACGTTTCTAGTGAAGTTATTATTCTATTTTACTTTTAAGATTCTCAAATATATTTTAGTGTTTTTACATTTACTTTTTAAGTCTCAAATCTTTATTCCAGTTTAAATTGTTTCGAATTTTTTATGATTCAGTGTTGAAATTTTAGTTCAAAGTTTCAAACGTTACATTTTCATGCGAAGTTCTAAAATTTTGCAAGTAGAGAATCATGTTGTTTTGCAAGTACAAACGTTTTTATTTAGTAATTTCTTACATTCTCTACTGTTTTACGGAATGAATCAAAGTTTTAACATTTTGGACATAGTACTTTTGCTTTTCGTACTAAATTTGGCTGGATGAAACTAAGTTTGGAACAAGCACTAGTAGTACTAACACTCATTTCGTTCTGTTTTAACATTTAATACTTGGTATTTTTATATTTTCATGCTGTTGTGACATTTTGTATCTAGTACTTTTATATTTTCATGCTGTTTAAACCTTTTGTATTTAGCAATTTTACATTTCTGTACTGAGTTTTACTGGATGAATATGCTTTGTACTTATTATTTTTACATTATTGTTCCAAGTTTTACGCGTTCAATCTCAGTTTTTTGCGTTCATATGTGAAATAATAGAGTTTTGTAAAATATTCTTTGAAGGAGACTGCAAGTGTGATAATAATATAAAGTAGAAAAAATTTTAGAATGAAATGTGTCATACAGTTAAAATTATGATTTAAGAAAAAATTTGCAAAACGGTTCAGAAAAATGTTACTGTACTATGTTTTACATACTTAGAAAAAAAAACACTTGCAACTGAAAAATTTTCTAAGTCCGAAAATAAATAAATAAATAAATAAATAAAAACTAAAAAATATATAAGTCTTTTCTAAGTAAAAATGACGAGAATTTTCTACAGTGTAAAAATAATTAACTTATAAAATAGTTCCTGTGCGGATGCCAAGTGGAAACATTAAAAAGGTTGAAAAAGAAAATCTTTCTAAGCCGGAAAAAGAAATAAATATATAATAGGATGTAAATAGCGACAATAAATTTAATTCATTATACATTATAATTATTTTTTGTAATATAAAATAGTTCCTGCTTGAATTCTGAGAGAAAACATTAGAAAAAAAATTCTAAGTTCCAAAATAGTTCCATTTTCTTCTCATAGATGGCGCTACAATCGACATCGCATTGCATCGTCCTAAACTGAAACAAAAAGGTGTTGCCATTCCAAAGCTATAAACTTTTGAAAAACATTTCAACTGTACTCGAAAAACGCCTGAGGCATAAAACTCAACTCTACTCGAAAAATGCCTGAAAGCATACGACTCAACTCTACTCGAAAATGATTATGGTTATACAGCTCATTTCTACTCGAAAAATGCCTGAGGGCAAAAATAACTCAACTCCACTCGAAAAACGCCTGAGGGCATGCCTGGGGGGCATTGGGAGGCGGATTAGCCACGCCCCCTGATCCGCGATCCGCCTCTTGGGGTAGAAACGGCCTTATTCCCCTACTAGTATGGGACCTCAATTCCGGAACGCTCGGGGCCGCGATCTTTCCGGATTTTGGATCCTCATTCAAAAAATTTTGTAAGTAGCATCAGAGCCCATATAGTTTGCTCTGGAAGATTTTATTAGCATTTTTCTAATTTATAGCATTTTTTATTATCGTATACACTCGTCTATAAGTCGCGAAGTTTAGCACAAAAAACGAAGTTGGAGTCGGCTTACATTCGGAGACAAAGCATCCAAACATTTGGACTTTACCCGATATTATTTTAATCTCTTTAACTAACCAGTAAAAGAATTCCGTCAAATTCTGATATGATTTTATATTCTAATTCTCTAGCCACTAAATTGCAGTAAAAGATCAGACTATCGTGAAAATGAGAGAAACGCCGATTTTCAATTTTGCGAATATTCTGTATCGAGCGAAAATTAGAGCTCATTTACAAAAAATAAATATAATAAAACTACAAGAAATGAAAAAAAAAGGCAATATTTAATGATATTAACTTGTATCAAAGCAACAATTAATAAAAACCCTAATTGCAAAAACTAACCATTTTCAAAAAATCGCGAAATAACTTTTTTGAAAACTGCCTATTTCCGATCTTAAACATGTTCATTACATTTTATTCTCCTTCCGACCTGTTTAAAATTTTCAAAAACACGCTGCTAAATCTTTCCTTCAAAAAACAAAAGCTGTTTTTTTTTTTTTTCAGCTGCCAATGTTTTTGAAAATGTTCCGGATTTCGTGATTCCGAATTTGGGGTCTCATACTGTACATATATTATTTTTATGTACTAAAAATATAATTATTATAATTAATAAATGAACACATGGATATGAATCAATCAAGAGATTGTAAAATAAAAAAAAAATAATAATGAAAAGTACTTTTTAAACGAAAGTAAAGGAAAAACTGAGTTTTAATTATAAAAAAAAAGGACTTGATATTTAACAAATAAAAAGGGGGAGGGGAGATCAGTTGTGACTAGCTTATTATGGTTGATTAAGAAATTAAATGAAATGTCTGATGCGTATTTTCCCACCAAAATTTAATGGCCGATACAGAAAACCGGGAAAATTTTCGCTCGCCTATTTTCCCGGCATTTTTCGCCGCTTTCGGGGAAAACATTAAATTTAAACATATTAAAAACCCCCGAAACCCCGTTATGTTTCGGGGAAAACATAACGGGAAAAACATTAAAGCTTCCTTCATTTAAAAAAAGAGTATTTGTCCGAAATATCTACTGAAAAAAAAAAAAAAGCATTTTTCCGTTGTAAGTAGCGAATAATATCTGAAAAATACCGATTTTTACCCCCTTAATTCTTGCAGAAATCGGAAAATTTTGGAAGGCTTAAAAAAGTAAAAATGAGAAAGAGTACATATTGAACGTCCTCTTTCTGACTAGTTGAAGGCTTTAATGCGGCAAAAAAATATTAATTTTTCTAAGCTTTTTTATCCAGCTAAATGCAGTTCTTTTTTTTTTTTTTCACTCGCCTCACTTCAAAATGAAGTAAAAATAATAAGTGCAAATTAAAACAAAAATAACATCAACAGTCACCACGAAGAGAAACTTCCGTTACGTGATCTAAATGCATGTAAAACATTCTTCTGATGATTCATCACCCAATTGGCCTTTAATCTTCTAGTTATACTTATTGAGTCATCCCTAATTTGACCTATAACTTAAAACAAATATTTTGCGTAAAAATACATATGCAGTCAAACTTGGTTATTGCCATCCCAATTTCAACAAGAACTCGGTTTATTGAGGGAAATTTTACTCAGGGTAGCCACTGATTAAGAAAATGATTTGTCCACGTTTTGCAATAAAATTTAATGACTTTTCCAGGTGTTCCAGCCAATTATATCTGAATTTTCTGACAAAGTTGGCAAAATTATTTTGCATCTTAACATGTCAGATGTTAAACGTAAGGAATACAAATCAATTTGCACTTTTTAAATTCTTTGGACAACGTTTTAACAAGAAACTGATTCTGGAATAAAAACATTTGCTGATATTTTCAGCTATTACATTTAACTACACATAAAGTTTGATACTTTTCCAATTTTAATAATATTTTGGGATCTTACAATCATCACGCACATGACAACTCCAATTACACCCTGAACATTTTTATAAATCCATCATAGAAAAATCAATATGACTTAGTGTGCAAAAGTTATTACAGAAAAATGATGATACAAACGTTGCAAAAAAACAAAACAAAACAAAAAAAAAACAATCAATGTTTATATAAAAAAGAAATGCATGCAAACGAAGTTACATTTTACGAAGATTTTTTAAGAAATTAGCTGCAATAAGATTTTTTTTAAGTCTCTTGTTTTATTGGGAAAAAAAGCATTGTGACACTTAATACATTGTTAAAAACTAATTATGTACACATAAAGAAATATATACATAAAGTCAGAAGAAAAGCGCTTTACATAGAAATTTCAGTATGATTTTTCAAAAAAAAAAAAAAAAGCAAAATTGGTCCCTTTACAGATTTAGTAGCATCAAAAATTCACAAAATGAACAAAAACTGAAATTTGGTAACAGGAAAATTTTAGCAGCAAAACTTTTACACTAAATTTGACCATTTTCCCTTTATTTTTATATCCCCCCCCCCCCAAAAAAAAAAAAAAAAAAAAAAAAAAACTGCTGGGTAACGTTGGAAGAGATTGTTACAACTATTCAACAAAAATCTCCTTTTCTGTGTTGAGCAACCTAAGGCTATGCTAAATTGAATGAAAAAGGAAGGCAAGGAGAGTAGGCACAGGTGCCATTCCCTACAACCTTTCTCTGTGTGCTAAAGGAATCCATTCAGTGTTCATATTGTAATCCTGATGCCTAGCACTAAAGATGAAATATAATATTGAAATTCCAGTTTTTTCCGCAAAATTCCCCTTACTATTCACAATTAAAAAATTCCCCAACCATTCTCGGTTTTCCAGTCAGATAGACGCCCCATAAACAACTCTGATTTAATGTGCATTTTTTCCTTTTTTTATGAGGACATCTTTTAAAAATTTCTCTTTGAAGAAACATTTTGCAAAATTACATGGGAATTTTGATGAAAATTGGATAATGGCACAAAAAAAGTCAAAATTTGGAGAAAGTATGGTTAATCTTCAGCTACAATTTCAACAGACAATTTCCATAGAGCTTAAAACAAAAAAAGCACTTTGTTTTCTTTCTCATACAATAAATAATGAAAACTAAAAAGTAAGTAATTTTCAAACTAATAAAAATAATTTAACTTTGTGCAAGTAAACAATAATAATAAAATTACACGTTAATTTAAAGCACAAATGAGCAATAAAATGCAGACATATGTTTCGGTATTGCTTGGAATCCCTTTTTCAATGCGACAGGGAGCTTCTAGATGCAAAACATCCAAATGAAGCAGACAGAACAACAAACACAAAGCTTATATAGCCTAAGATATATCTGTAAACCAATGAGAATAAAGGCAGCGTGAAGTGGAAGTAGAAGTAGCAGGAAGACACCAATAAGAGAGCAACAAACGAATCCAGTTCAAAGTACAGGAAGTAAAAAGGAATATCAATAAAAATAAAGCAAAAAAGACGACAGCATGCATAAAAATTGCAAAAATAATAAAATAAAATACAAAGAATAAAATTGAAATAAAAATAAGTACAGAAACTACCAAAACAAAATGCAAAACAAAGTACACATGTAAAGGAGGGGGAGGGGAGGGAGGGGGGAAGGAGAAAAATAGACACAAAAACGAAAAACAACAAGAAAACCTAGAAAGAACAACAAATTCATAGAACGTGAACTTTATGATTTACATCTTTCTGTATCTAATTCTAATTTCGATTTTGAGTCTATTGATAGAATGTCATGGGCAAGAGCTCTTCGTTCATCCGACTGTCACAAAATTACTTTAAATAAGAAATTTACTAAGTTGTGTAACGATTCAAATGTTCCTGTTCCGGCTGATTTGCCTCTTGTTAATAGGAACACGGTTGTAAATCTTTCGAAATTTCCTTTGAATAGTAATGAAATCAATGCTCTGAAATGTAATAACAATTTTGCTTTGGCTAAAAAGCCTTCTTTTTCTGAACTTATTGCTCCGGTTGAAAAAGCTTTCAAATTTAGTGCCTTAACTTCCACTCAAAAAGAGTCGGTTCGGCATCTTATTGCTTCCAATGTTGATTTCAATTCAAAAGTTCCTAATACTGGTTTTACCCATTCTGTGAAACGATGTATCAATAATTTAGTTTCCGATTCTGATTTGGTCATTACCAAAGCAGACAAGGGTGGTCAGATTGTTGTTCTTAATAAATCATCTTATGTTGAAAAAACTGATGACTTAATTGCTTCTGGTCCTTATTCTGAAATTTATAAAGATCCTAGTGACAAAGAGTTAAAAGCTATTTCTTCTGCTGTTAAGTCTGTTCATACTATTCCTTTGATTGCTAAACGGTCTGTGATTCCTTCTGTTGCTAATTGTGCACGTTTTTATGCTTTACCAAAGGTACACAAGGCAGGTATTCCTTTCAGACCAATTGTTTCCAATATTGGCACTGCTTCATATAAACTTTCTAAGTATTTAGTTTCTGTGTTTTCTCCACTTAGGAGTCAGAATGTTTTCACTGTTAAAAATTCCACCGATTTTGTTAAGAAACTTCATAACTTCGTTCCGAATAATTCAGTTATGGCCTCTTTTGATGTTAATTCTTTGTTTACTAATGTTCCTGTTGATGGCGCTTTGACTTGCCTCAGGAAAAGGCTTTCTGAATTCCATTTTACTTCTGTGGAAATTGAGGAATTAGTTTTCCTTACTCGTGTGTGCTTGCAACAGAGCACTTTTGTATTTAATGGTAAATTCTATGCTATGGTAGATGGCCTGGCTATGGGAAGTCCTCTTAGTCCTATTTTAAGTGATTTCTATATGCATTATTTTGAGGAAAAACTGTTCCAGAAATTGCAATTTCAATTTTATGTTCGTTATGTCGATGATTGTTTTGTCCTAACGGACAGTAACTTGTTAGGTATTGATGATGCTCTTTCTATTATGAACTCCATTGATCCTAATATCCAGTTTTCTTGTGAGAAAGAACTTAATAGTAGCCTCGCGTTTCTTGATGTCTTTATTTCTAAGAGTGAGTCTGGTTTCACTACTTCTGTCTATCGTAAACCTTTCGCTGTTTTTTTACCTCCTCACAGACTGTCGTCTCATCCTCCCAACCAAAAATATTCGGCTTTTAATGCTCTGGTCCATCGTGCTATTAATATTTGCTCTTCTCCTGAGCTTCTCAAGATTGAACTCAACTATCTGAAAGCTGTAGCTGTTGATAGAGGATTTTCTCACTCTTTAATTGATTCTATTCATAACAAACTTTCTAAGAAAACTTCTGGTCCCAATAATGTGGTTTCTAGAAAGAATTTGGTTGTGTTACCATTCTTTCATTCTGTCAGTTTCCGTATTGCTAAAATCCTAAAAAGGTTTCAATTTCAAGTCGTTTTTGCTCCTAGTAACAAACTTTCCTTCTCTTCTCTTAAGGATCCTGTCGATCAACTTAACACTTGGGGTATTTACCAAATTAGTTGCCGTTGCGGCCTTTTTTACATTGGGCAGACAAAACGTGCTCTGAAAATTCGCTTAAATGAGCATAAAGGTTATGTACGAAAGCAAGAGTTAAATAAGTCTAGCATTGCTCAACATTGTTGGAATTCCAACCACTCTTTTGTTTTCAGTTCTGGTAAAATTATTCAAAAATGTTCTTCCCCTTTAGAGCTTGACTTTTGGGAAGCTTATCATATTAACAGGAATAGTTCTAATTTGGTTAATGATTCTTCCTCAACTCCTTATTTTTCACAGGTCTGGCATAAATTTCTTTAATTTGTTGTTCTTTCTAGGTTTTCTTGTTGTTTTTCTTTTTTGTGTCTATTTTTCTCCTCCCTCCCCTCCCCCTCTTTTACATGTGTACTTTGTTTTGCATTTTGTTTTGGTAGTTTATGTACTTATTTTTATTTCAATTTTATTCTTTGTATTTTATTTTATTATTTTTGCAATTTTTATGCATGCTGTCGTCTTTTTTGCTTTATTTTTATTGATATTCCTTTTTACTTCCTGTACTTTCAACTGGATTCGTTTGTTGCTCTCTTATTGGTGTCTTCCTGCTACTTCTACTTCCACTTCACGCTGCCTTTATTCTCATTGGTTTACAGATAATTCTTAGGCTATATAAGCTTTGTTTTTGTTGTTCTGTCTGCTTCATTTGGATGTTTTCAGGGCTCCCACCGCCTTAACACAATTTGTAGCAGCTTTCGGAGCAGGTAAAATGTCCTTTTTGTATCAGTTTGGAGCAGAAGAATTTAACTTTTGTATCAGTTTGGAACAAAAGAAATAGACTTTTGTATCAGCTTAGGAGCCGAAAATATCAAATTTGTATCATTTTTGGAGGGTTTTTTTATTTTTTAAATATTAAATGGCTGTTTTAAAGCAATGTCATTTTCATACATCAAGGGTAAGAGCAGTTTCAAGTCTTCAAAATGATAGGAAATGTAAATGTCAGTCATCCTTCAAAAACTGAATTAGATTATTTCAAAAACTGGATTATTTTTATATTTCTTATAAGAAATTATTCATAACCTATTCAAAAAGTAAGACGAATTAAACCTATTACCCTTATAAAGGTGTTTTTCAATACTTTTCTCAAGAAACAGATTATTTAAATAAATGTTCTGTAGTTTTTTTTTCTTTTCTTCTTCTTCTAATGATTAAAGAATAGGTAGAAGAAAGCTTAAAATTTTCTTCTTTTCAAAAATCATTACATTCTCTCTTTTTTGTTTAATAGCTAAAACACTATTCTTACAAGAAAATAAGCAAAAACTAACTAATATGAAAGGTTAAACTATTTAAAACTATTTATCATTGATTAAAATTTGTTTTTTAAATGGTATTTATTTAGGTATAACCATTGTGATTATAGTAACAGTAAAATTTTGAATCAATTAAATATAATTTCATATTTTATCAAAAAATATATTTGAACTCTATCCTATTTTCTACCTGCAGTAATATTTATTATTTTTCTGATTAAGAAATATTCCTTTAAATTTCAATCCTAAATGCTCACTTAGATGCCTTGGAAGTAATTAATGGCACCAAAAGTAAATTGCTGGGTTTCATAATTTTACAGCAAGAAAATTGAAGAGCCAAATTATATTTTTCAGTTCTATAATAGAAAGGCAAAATGTATTTCTTATTATAGGTTGGTTTAGTTTATAGGTCATTTTTACTAAATTGGTTTTCATGCAATAAGATTTGAATTCATAGTAAACTCTGCTATTATGAGCACTGATTCAACGAGCAGAGTCTCTGCCCTTTTGCCATCAATATAAGAGTTAGACTGCATATGCTTAAGTAATGGGCTTAAGTTAACCCATCAGGGTTAAACTGTAAGACATCAGTGAAAGTAAATTAACACTCAAGAATTTGAATGCAGATGGATTATAACTTTGAATACTAGACACATAAATAGTATAAGGGTGCCTATCACCTCTCGGAGAAATGGCACACACCTTAAGAAGCTGCGGAGGTCCCCAAAAACTGACTAGAACCATCTGAAAACATGCCCCTTCCCCCAAAAACTTCAATGACGCAGTTTGCGCCATAAGATTCTCATACAAGGATGAGAATTGAATAATTTAAGTTTAAAATACTTTAATTAAATTTTTTTTTGTGCAATTTTTTTTCAAAAACCTCTATATTTAACCTTTTCAAAAATAACCTTATGAATCAAATTATGTGCAATTATCAATGGTAGAGCAGAAATATTGCAATACCTTAACAAAATAAAATCAACTGTCTGAATCCAAGGATGATACATTTTTTGACTTTTTTTTCTTAGATTTCTTTTTATGTTTTTCCTTGTGTTTTCTCTTATGCTTCTTTTTTGTTTCATATTTTGATTTGTGCTTTGGACATTTTGGATCATCACTTTCTGAACTAACTGAAGCAGGGGATCTTGATCTGTGGCATCTGTATAAGAAAAATGAAGAAATTACAAGCTAATTCATTAGCATATCCAATTTCTTTTTCTTTAATAATAGTATCAAGCAATATGAAAGTTTTTGCAAATTATCCATGACTAAATTTAATACATAAAATTTATCAATGTAAAATTGGTTATATGTATTCGATCATTTTTTGTTGGATTTTTGCCCTTTCTGAGCTCACTGAAACAAACTACCTAAACCTGTGGTAACTACATAGAATACGTCATTACATCATCCTGCAAATTGTTAATCGTGTCAAATAATGCAATAGTTATTAAAATTTTATTTAATGTTTTACAAAAAGTATTCATATCATGGATCACTGTTCACATATTTTCTCTTATTTGCCTTGAATTATTGCTGCTATTTGTGAAGTTTTAAATTGCTACTCATGTCAGTTGGTCATATACTTAGCCTGCATTAAAGCTTAAACACTAACCAATAACAATAGCTTATACAGTTCAGGGAGGCAATGAGAAGGAGCCCCAGCCCTGTAACTTGCACCATGTCCCCAGTTTTCTTATGTTAATATATATACACACAAAAATAAGAATTCTTATGAACCAATCCTACTCCCCCCCCCCCCCTAAGTGGCTACTAGAACCCAAAACAAAACAAAAAAAAATATATCTATCCTGGTAGCACCTCAGACTGTTGAATGCTGCAGTACTGCTTTGCAGCAGAGATACAATAAACTCCGTGCATAATTTTGAAAAAAGCAGAGCCAAGATAGATTATTATTATTTTTTTTAAATTTGAGTTCTAGTAACTCCAAGAGTTCATGTAGCCCCATTTTATGGTACATTATGATTACTAGCATTGCAGTTTTTCCCTTCAATTATTTTAGAAAAACACTTACAGTAAAATCTTGATTATCCAAGCTTATTGAAACTTTTTACCTCAGATATCAGAAATCTTTGTTATAAGAAACTGTTTAAAATAAAAGCTCCCGAGCTTGAATATTTAACACATTTTAAAATAAAAACAACAGAATGTTTATTAAATTTTAAAAATAAACACAAAGTTATGTTACACAGCTCAACAAATTTAAAAAGAAAATCAACTGAAAATAGTAAATTTTAAAAAGCAAATTGCATTTCATGAAGCTATACTAAATTAAATATTGAAAGATAACATTTTCACAAAAATAACACAAATCTCAAGAAAATATTTTATTTTTTAAATTTATGTACATTAACAGCACCGGCCCTAGCCCTTGAGCAGGGTAGAGCGAGATTGCCTTTCGGCTCGATTTGGTCGACGCTTTCACTTCACGTAAATTCTACTTTGGTTTTATGTTAAATAAATAATAATTCATATTTTCAAAAATCAACTTTTATTGCAAATATCAACACTTATTGACACTTTAACATTAAGAAAACTTTTACTGCTATATAATTAAATTAGTATTTGGTGTGAATTTCAATTAGTCACTAAATAAATCTGTTACCTATGTAGGTATTGTAATAACTAATTAAAAGAAAACATTCCTTTGTCGATCTAGATTTACATTAATAATCTATACAAAGTTTACCTTTCTTGCTATTGCACTGGCAAATTTTTCAAATTATCTGTAGGTATGGATTGAGAACTATCATTTTTAATTGATAAAATTGCCAGGTTTGACAACTTTCCTGAGCTAGGGTCGATCTGAGGTAGGTTTTTATCAGTTTAAGTTTACCAAAACTTTGCTCACCTTTTGCGACACTTACTGGAATAGTTTGTAGTATCCGAAGGGCAGTTCAAGTGTTTAGAAACAAATGCACCAATTATTTTTGGTCAAGACATTAAGAACATATTTCGATTGTCCTTGATCTGTGTCTAAGAATTGCTTCAGGCTTAGTATTTCTTGAGCCAGATCTGCTCCAGAAATATTGCTGTGTGAATCACGTGTCAAAATATTTTGAAAATTTAAACAGGATTGCTCCAATTCAGGCTTATCGACCGGTCGCTTTATATCATATAAGAAACTCCAACTTGCATTAAAATTAGACAGCTGTTCGAAATGTATTTCCAGCGAATTTACAATTGTATCTATCAAAGGATAGAACACAGTGGTCTTAATAAAATGTTTTTAAAATCAAAATCAAATCAGTGTAAAATGTATGAGGTGATCTATGATTCAGTTAAACATTTATAATTAATAAAATATTTTTGCCATGGAAAGTTATTTACAACACATATACCATAATGAAATATCAGATTTCCATATGTAATTTTGAGTGTGTTACCAAACATCACTTAATAATACATCACTTATAAATTGTCGCATCATTTCAAATATAAATTACTTTCAATTCTCAAGAAAAAAAGTATGAAGGAAAAAAATAGAAATGGATTCAATTTTTGCCCCAATGAACAATTAATCAAGACAATTTGAAACACATTTTAAATGTATTAAAACGTGAAGCGGATGTCTGTAAAAAAATATTATAATAATCACGTCTTTCTAATTCGTTTTACTGTTGAAAACAAAATTGCTAAGATAAACAATTTGTTTAACTCATTAAATAAACAAAGCAGCGAGAAAAAAAATTTAGCTATTATTTCATTTCAATTTCACCTCAGGTTGTGATCGAAAGATATGAGGGGGGGGGGGGGGGGAGGGATCATATCACACTTGTCAAAGGGAAGAGAGGATAAAGAACACATGCTAATATATAACAAACAAATAACAAAACATAATTGTGTAAATTTTTACTCGAGAATCGAGCAGCTAAAGAAGTTAGCTTAAATATTTACATATTATATAATAATTATATTAAATATTTAAATAGTTTACATATTTAAATAATTTTTATTAACGACGTCATTAGTTTACAGCCAATGGGAAAACTGGAATACAACAAAGGGGAGGATAGGATTCTCACTTGCGAAGCTGAAGTCATTTACTCTCAGCGAATGGAAGAGCTCGAATACAGAGTGTAAAATTGGAAGTAATTTAATTACGGACTAGGTTAGGACTAGCAGCTCCAAATAGTCAGACTTAGTTTTTAAAAAGGCAGGGATTTATCTGATCTGGCAACACTGTTCCAGCGCCTCTCAAAAGGCGCCATCAATTTTTTTTTTTGCGCTGGAAATTGTTTTTTGGATTTGGCGTCTCTTGCCATCTGGCGCCAAGTCCCCAGTTAATCGTGGTTTTACTGCCGTCACAGAAACTAGAGTAATTATCAATATCATCAGATTTTACAAACGATTTTTTTCTATCATATTATCTGAAGAATGTTAGGTCCGACACTTATTTATTTCAATCATTATATACATTCTGTTCAAAGTTGTCTTAGCTTATTCATTTGATGAAAGAGATGGTACTAATCTCTTGGGAATGCACTAGGTCTGGAATTGGCTAACAGCAGCCCATTGGAAATTACTTATATATATGTATGTATATCTTATCTTACTACTATTATAAATGCAAAAGTTTGGATGTATGTTTGCTACTCAATCACGCCATAACGGTTGAATGGATCTGGATGAAATTTGGTACAGCTATAGATTCTAGTCCAAAATAGCGCATGGGCTACTTTTTAGCCCGGAAAAATGTACGGTTACCGTGGAATATCATTATATAAAAATGGTGCATTACCCTAAGATGGACGGTGTGGCTCAACAGTTATACATGAAATTGAAAGAAAACTAGTATTGGCCTGACAGTTTAACTAGTAGAGCACTCTGCTCATAACTGAGGGATCTAGGTTCCAGTCTCAGACTACACTCATTAATTTTTATTCAATTAATAGCATATAGGCTACTTTTTCTCCAGGAAAGATTTAGTTTCTGTGGGATAGAATAGTTTTTGTTTTTCACAGCAAGGGATTGACATATTTGTGTTGCATAAAGGTAGTTAAGGGGTCAGAGAACGACACAGGCTACTTTTTATTTTGGAAAAATGTGCAGTTCCCGTGGGATAGGTTTGTTTTTGTTTTTCACAGTGAAGGGATCGACATGATGTTTCACAGTGTGTTAGTTTAGGTGTCAGAGAACTGCATAGGCTGCTTTTTATCCCAGGAAAATGCAGTTCTTATGGGATGGCATAAGAATTGTATCCCACAGGATACAATTACAGTACAGTACAACCACAAATTCAGCATTTAAAAGGAGTTTCAATAACGTTCGATAGAGTTTTAGCATTAATTGAGTAAAAATCTATTAGTCTGGACTGGGACATGAACTTAGGTCCCTCAGTTACGCACAGAGTGCTTCATCACTTAAGCTATCAGGACTCATACTAATTACCTTTTAATTTCATCTATAACTATAGAGCCACACAGTCCATTTGTATATACACTGTATATAAATATATAAATGCTGACCTAATTTGTATGAGTAAAAGACTAATTTTAGGATTTTTTAGTATTTATTTAGAGAAATACAACATTTTAAAAAATTGTGTTTTAATACACATGTTTATTACATAATATCTTAAATACAATTAGTATTGTCAATGATTATTTTTTTTTCTTTAGTACTTGAACAAAATACAAAACCGAAATGAGCCATTTTTTACCGAAATGAGAATGTACTGCAAACTAGAAAAGACTACTTTCAGAAGGATTTTATAAAACGAACTTGAATCACTGAAACCGGTTTTCAGCAAACAAAAAAATTTTGGGCAGATCGCAGTTAATGGTCATCAATGGACTATGTCACCATCCAGCACATGCCTTTCCGTTACACAAGTCCATTCAACAGTACTTTTTAACTGATGATTTTCTGTACACCCTTATTGAGGGTGTACAAAAGAAGCAGAAAATCATGATCTCTGTAAAATTTTCTGCAGAAAAAGGGGAGGCACATTTTTTCTGCTCTAAAAAGGGCACGGTGCATCAGCATTTTTTTTAAAAAGGGGAAAACTACTCCAAATTATTAAATTTTCATAGGTAATATTATTTAAATCTGAAAAATAAAATCAAAATTTCTTTTCTGCATTTATACCATTGCTAGATGATTTAAATAATAAAGAGGAACATTGAAGAGGTTTTAAATAAATGTCAATTCTTTTATTCTATTGAATATGTCATTGATTCAACAGGATATTTCTTATGTGATACAAATTTCAATTATTACAGAGATCAGTGTGGAAAGGACAAAAATGGAAAAATTTCTGCCTGTGAATATAACATTTTGACAGTTGCTTGAACTATTAAAAAATGCTGCTCACTTTTACAGAAAACTTTAGGTCTTCCATTGGCAGGAACAATAGGGGAAAAGTGAATGATTGGGGGAATGATAGGGGGAATGTCAGAGGCGTAGCTAGGGTTTTCAGCGCCCGGGGACAACTGAAGATTTTGCTCCCCCTCACTCCGCACCCCTGGGGGCCTAGGGGCGCTACAGGTAGGGAATTAAAAAAACTTTTATGCTTACGAAATGACAAATAGCGCTAAAAAGCTTACATTTTTATTGGCGGCCATGCACTTTGAAGGGCAAGGGACAATTTGGCTTCGCAAAATTATTTGTTTTTCTTCTGTCTCAAGTGACCTGTCCTGGGTTCTCTGGGCGTCTGGTTCTTTTAGCTCTACTGCTCAAAGGAAATGCCCCTAGCCATTCCTAGAGAGTCATCACTGGTCCGATCCATAGAAAACCTCCCAACTCCAACAGTTGTTTCACTGCCTTTTAAGGCTATTTCACAAGCTACAAGAACGAGCGCTGTGCTACATTGCTCATTCCCGATATGATTTGCGATGCTCCCACTTTTTTGTCGAACAACATATTCACACCTTTTCAGTTCAAATAATTTTCTTTTTGCATTGAAAAATAAAATAAATTTACATTAATTTGGCACCCCTTGACGCTGCGCCCGGGGACAGCTGTTCCCCTTGCCCCCCCCCCCCCTAGCTACGTCTCTGGGGAATGTGGAGAGAAAATAAAGGAGAGAGGCCAATATTACGAGAGTTGGATTTCTTCCAGGACAGTGGAAGAAACTGGAGAAAATAAAAAGAAACTAGATAAATCTTCAATAAGTGGAAGAAAGTAACACAAAACAAAACATTGCTAGAAATTTAAATGTATTAAATTATTATAAGTAAATTCCTTATAATAATTACACCAAATATAAATTAGGAGACTTCATTAATATTAAAAGCATGTTATTCTTAAGAAAATAAACTACTTTTAATAACAAACTTCAAGGTTGATTTTAAGGTAATGTTTGTTACAATTTTAGGAAGGAGCACTGTTACAAATTTGTGGGGAAAATGTTTTGCAGTTTCTGATATTTTTGAACAGAAAAATTCCAATAATTCTTATAAAAATACATTTTTTAAAATTTTTTACTTCTAATGGGCTGCTGTTGGCTTCTGCCAATTGCAGACCTAGTGCGTTCCAGAGAGATTGGTACCATCTCTTTTAGCAGCACCACAGTGGTACCATCGCCGCATGATAATTCTGATGTCCGGTTTCTCCACCGTAAAGGCCGAGCACCCGGACTCTGTTGATGGCGAAATTGCACTAATAATTTAATTTAGCCGAGAGCATCTAAGCCAAATTTCTACTCAAGGGATCTTTTACATGCTGCATATTCATACGACATGGGCGCAGACAGTGGCGTAACTAGCCGTAGTGGCGCCCGGAGCGAATAATAAAAGTGCCGCCCCTTTCCCGTGCCACAAACAAAGTCGTCCGAAGGCAGAAAACGGCGGGCGGGGGGGTTATGGAGATAGGCGATACCATTTTTTTCCACGTGTACATGCACACACATATGTACATATATATGTCTCATCTGATTTGAAAATATGATACCTCTGTTAATTACTTAAATATTGCTGAATGTGAAATAAAGGGATATGGTCCCAAAAAGAAAAGATTAAGCATCGCAACTCATACATGTTTTGATTAGAAAAGCTCCTAATTAATAACTGATTCTTTTCACGCGATAAATAGATTAAAGTATCTGAAATCTTTATTTTTAAAAGCGGTGTCTTAACAAAGGTTTCACATGGCACCGACGCACAACAGGAGGGCTCGGGGGTTCTCCCCCGAAAAGTTTTCGAAGTTTAAGCCTTACAAATGCTGTATTAGGCTATATTTCATGACTGGGAAAAACAAGAATTTCGGGTACGGCCCTAGAAATATTTCGAAATTAAAATCTAAAACGCGAAATTTTAGGCTGGGCAAGAGAGGTTCAGGTACTTTTCTCTGGAAATTCATCGAAATTGATGCCCAAAACCATAATTTCAGTCTATATTTGGAGACATTAGGGGAATCGCACTCTGCTCAGAAAATTTTAGAGGTCCTAAAAACAGTTTTAGGCTCGTATGGTTTGGTCATGTCAAGAGCAAGGTGTGACACCTGTAAACTCCCTTGGATCCACACTTGCCCCAGTTAAATCGGAAATGTGACGAATAGTTTTCTATCATTCTTGTTAATAATTATTAAGCATATCTATCGTGACAATATAGAACATTCTTCACATTATACTGAGCGAATGTGAAATTTATTAAAAGCTTTCGAATGAAATTTTTTTTTAACAAATATTATTGTAGTAAAGTTTATTTGTATTTTAATTTAAGTACTTATATTTAGCTTAAAGCTTAATTCAAATTAGTGATAAATTGAATGTAAACAAGAGATAAAATGTACTTAACTTAATTAAACAAATAACGGTTCATTCTAAGAAATTTTTTCATAGAGGACACATTTTTCAGTGTTTTTTTCCCTTATGAAAAAAAGAGAAGCATTTCAGGACCGTTCATAAATGATGTCACGCTTTTTTTCAAAATATTGGACCCTCCTCCCCCCCTTTGTCACAAAGTGTCACACTTCAACATACCCTCCTCCACCCCCCCCCCCCTTTGTCACATGCCACGCTATACTACATTAGCATAAAATAGGTTTAATTTGCTGATTTTAAATGTTTTATAGAAATCAAAATGTACGATGTCACATTTCTTGTTACCCCTCCCCTCCCCTTGTCCCAAACTGTCACACTTTTATGAACCCCCCTCCCCCCTCGAAGCGTGACATCATTTATGTATGACCCCTTCATTTCTTTTTAAATTAAATTGCAGTATCTAGCTGAAGGGTAATTGTAAAATGAACTATGCTAAAAATATTTTATGCTCTAACAAATTTTATCAAAAATTTGAAACGAAGCGTTGCCAAGGGCTTGTTGCTTTTTTAAAAATTTTATATCATAAAAATGAGTCGTTGCATCATTATCAACATTTCTTACTTACTTATTTCATATATATGCAGTAAAAAACCCTTCCAACGAACTCTCCTCTTATTACGCGGACGCTTTTTAATTACTCTACAGCAAAACTATAAAGCCTCATGTATTTTAAAAAAACCTTATTAGCTACATATTACCATCAATTATCTTATTAAGATGTTTGTTTTGTAACAAAATGCAGATGCAACAATATATATATATATATTTTAATTTGAGAAGGATAAAGCTTTGATATCCTATATTTTCTGCTCTTTGATCAAGATGTTCCCTCAAGAAAACGGTAAGATCAAAGGGTACCTCAAAAAGGTTGGACTCCCCTGCTCTTACGGACCTCCTCAATTACTGAGACGAACATAATTTTGGGATAGTAGATAGAGCTAGATAAATTGCAAACACTATTTTGGGAGAAATAAAATAAAATTCGAGATGGTAAATTATTAAATATCGGGAAATCTAACTTTAAAGCTAATTGTACGAGTTGTTAAGAAGGTAAATTAATAATAGCATTACTTAAAAATTTTATTTTTGTCATTTATATAAAATGTTTCAGGTTTTACAACGTAATCAATTGTTATTTACAGTAACAGATCCAGCGGGGCGGGGGGGGGGGGGGGGGGGGGGGGCACGGGGGCTCGTGCCCCCTCCAGACGCTTTAGGTAAGGACTAGAGAGAATTGACTTTTTTTTCCTTTTTTATTCTAAAAACGAGGAAAAAGAAACTATTTTGCAGATGTCAAACAGGAGCGATAAAACTTCTATTCTATGTGACTTCTATTCTTTCAATTCTATGTGATAAACTGAGGTAAACGGGTAATTGCTGAGACAGAAAGAAGCAGACACCTGCAAATCACTTAGACAGTTGATTTATGTCCTCGTTAAATCTAATAAATGAATTATGAATGAATGAATGAATTGTTTAGGGGGTGGCTCTAAGGAGCACTAGCACTGCGACCTCAGGTCTATTGTACTAACAACCCCAAGTTAATGAGTCTGAAACAGACCAGTGGCTGAGACAAATTTCAGCAATAAATTAGCAGGGAAATTGGGTAGTTCCCAGGGTTCGATATAGTGATAACCAAGATATTCAAACCGATGAGCAGAGAAATAATCACATTCACACAAAATATGTGTGGAGCTTTCCTCTACATCATGACATCCTCTACACATTGGGTCAGCAGTCGTGCCCATGATGTTAAGATGTCTCTTGAGATTGCAATGACCAGTTAGGAGACCAATGATCACCCTAATCTCATTTCTACTGAGTTTCAGCAGTTCCTTAGATCTTAACCAAGGGTAATTTTGGTTAAGTTCTTTTGCCTGTCTTTGATTGTTGCTTTTAAGCCAGGCATTGTGAGCCTCTTTTAGGAGGACTTCCTTGATTGTTTTCCTTAATGCACTGTAATGCAGACCAAGGACAGGTTCTGGGCCAATGAAAGGAGTTTCTGTGCCCAATTTAGCCAATTGGTCAGCCATTTCATTGCCAGAAATGCCACGGTGACCAGGCACCCAATAAAGAGTCACCTTATTCACTGCGGCCAATTCAGCAATAGTGTTATAGCAATCCCAAACAATATTTGAAGAGAAGCAGTGTTTTTGTAGTGCCAAGAGAGCAGCCTGGCTATCAGAGAAGATTTTGATGGTTTTGCCAGAGATGCATCTATTTAGGCAGTTATTTGCGCATGCCAGGATGGCCATCACTTCAGCCTGGTATATCGTTGCTAGTCTTCCCAAGGAAGAGTAGATTCTAATATTATTATTTGGGCAAAAGGCACCATAACCTGTGCCATGGGAAGTCTTAGATCCATCAGTGAACCATACTTCATTGGCGTGGCCAATAAGCTTAATAGGATTTTCCCAATCAGTTCTGGAAGGGAATACAACATTGTGTTTTGACTCAAAGTCAAAGCGTTTAAGCATCCAGTCCGAGTTCATGGAAAGCAATGGGTGATCCTTGATCAGTGTATTAAATTTATATAAGGATCTCTCAGAAGATAATTTCCATAGTTTTAGAAATTTTATTCTTTGGGAGCAAAGGATTGCTTCCATCTCTACCTGCTTATAAAGTGGTAGAATGCCTAGTAGTAACTCTAGGGTTTGAGAGGGGGTTGTCCTCATGGCACTAGTCATTGATATAGTTGCCATTCTTTGGAGACTAGTAAGCTCTTTCATTGTTGTCACACGGCAGGCTTTGTTCCACCATGCGATAGATCCATAAGTGATAATGGGGACAATTACTTTAGTATAGATCCAATGGACAATACTAGGTGAAAAGCCCCAATTGGGACCAATTGCACGTCTGCAGGCCCAGAATATTCTCTTTGCCTTGGTGGTGCTGTGTTCGACATGACTGTTCCAATTTAGAGTCTTGTCAAAAATAATACCAAGGTATTTAACCTCGTTAGAGTATGCAAGTTTAGTATTAAAAAATTCTATACTTTGCACATTTTTGATTCTTTTTCTAGTAAAGAGTACAAGGTTTGTCTTGCCAGGATTAACAGTCAGGCTAACTTCCTTGCACCAATTTTCAACCTTTTTGAGGGCAGATTTCATGAGGCTAATCACAGTATCCTGGAATTTTCCTCTTACTACTAAGGTTATGTCATCTGCATAACCAATACAGGTCACACCTGAGAGATTAATTTTATTTAAAATTTCATCAACAAAATAAATGAATTAAGTTTAATTAAATAATTGATTAAATTATATTTGGAAATAAAAACGGATCACAGTTTCTAGAGTTGTGCCCCCCCCCCCCCTTTATTTTGTTGTTAAGTTGAAACCACGCACGTCAGCCACATTGTGCCCCCTCCAGAATTTTTTTCTGGATCCGCCACTGGTTATTTAGTTTCCTTTTTTCCCGCTATCCCCCCCCCACTCCCCTGCTGTTGGCTTATTCGGTTCTGGACTACTGGATAAATTATGCATGTTTGAAGCATCCACTGGCATAGATAAGTTGGTAGTTTTGAAGTCCCCCCCCCCTGGTAATGGTAAAGATTGTCTGGAATTTGACCATTATTTTCTTGTAAAATAATGAAATTAGCTCACTTCGCCCGAAGACCCCCCCCCCCCCCAATCCGGGTCTAGCTACGCCACTGGAAGCATCGTTTAAAAAAAAAAATTATGTGGTAGCAGCTAATATAGAACACGATATTAACTGAAAAATCTGTAAGTACTTCAAGCGTGCTGAAAATGCCTTTGAATTCTCAGCGCCTGCGTTATATTCTTCAGTTGAAAAAGAAACTCGTTGAGGGGGTTCCCGAAGATTATTAATAAATGTGGTGTTCGATAAACACAGATTAATTAAATCTTTAAAGAAAGATAGTTTTGATGGCTGCATCGGAAAAGCAGACAGTGCTCAATTTTTTAAAGTTCAAAATTTAAAAAAAAATTATCAATTGACTGCTATAAATCCGAATAAAAAGGTTTAGTTGAATACTGTCATCATGTTCGATTGGCTACCCACTTTGAGTAACAAGCTGTTGTGCTATATTGACATAATTTTTTTTTCTCTCGCTGCTTTTTTTCTACAGCTGCAGTAGTTTCACGGTTACAAGAAACTTTTATCAACGCCAATAGGCCCTATATAAGTATATCTATCTATCTATCTATCTATCTATCTAACTATCTATCTCTCTCTCTCTCTCTCTCTCTCTCTCTCATTATATATATATATATATATATATATATATATATAATTGCATATTTGTACGGTTCCAACGAAAAAGAACTACATAAGTAAATCGGTAATCATAAAAATAAGGATTATACCTTGCATCTGAAGTTAGCGAAAGTACTTTAATTGTAACTATTGTAGTCGTTTGTTCCCTTAAGAATAAAGATTTGATATAACAAGTGTATTTAATATAATATGGTCCCCCCCTCCCGTTTGAACGATGGTGTGCCCCGCTAAAAGGCTATGAAGCCCTCCCTAAGAAACGATGATCCCCCCCCCCAATTTCAATGGCGCAAGTCTGCGACATGACCCCCTACTGGTGGGCACCCCTCTCTTTTGGCACGCCACCTCTAATCTCCCGCTTTGGCACCTCAGGGTGACGGGGCGCCCAGTTTGAAAACCTCTGTATTAATTGTAGCCTTAAAATGTGTTCAGGGCCGGCGCGAGGTAATTTTGCGCCCTAGGCAAAGTTGATTGGCGCGCCCCTTCCTTAAAAATTTATTTTTAATTTAAAACAACAGTAATAAACAAATCATGGTCGTAATAAAGCTAGTTTGGGCGCTTTATCCAGCACTTCATTCAATTGTGCTTCTTTCTTCCCACACAGAGTGTAGAAGGCTCCCGTTGCTGGTTTTGTTTCCGGAGATCCATTGGAAATTAGAGAATTTTGAACAATGACATCTTCACCAAAGGGGTGAGAGCGGGCATAATTCTAGGTAACTTTAGAAAAAGAAGTCACATGCCTTTGGAGTTTGAATGTTTGAAGTTTTGTCACGGGCAGGGAGTGATCAACTGCACATACCGAATCACATTTTTATATTTTTAAAAATTATATAATTAACAACCGAGTAGCTTTAAAAAGATGGTTAGATTTTTGCGCCCCCTTCAAAGTTTGCGCCCTAGGTAGCTGCCCAGTTTGTCTTAATTGGTAGCTCCGGCCCTGAATCTGTTGTTAATTTTTAAATGGGAAAACAAAGAATAAATAAAAACAAAATAAGGTATGGAAATGAATGAATCAAATACATTTTTGTTCGAAATACGAATTGCTCCTTGAAGAAAGAAAGAAAGAAAAAAGAACTAAATAAATGTTATAGTATTACTTGCCTGTTGCCTCCTTAGAGGAGAAATTGGTTGCCTCTGTTATATCTCTTATTAGGAGTTTATTCAAAATTTTCTTTCCTTGTGCTCGATCACGAGTTTCTTAGAAGAAAAACAGACTGGGACTGGACTGGACCTTGGCTAATAAACGAACTGGCTGATAAACGAAAATGAAGGATCAGTGAAGTTTAAACAAGCCAGTCATTCATCTTTTGGCTAATGGTGACAATTGGTTCACTTTGCACTGGAGCCGGCAGTGACGGATAAAGCCAGAAAATGCCAGGGTCTTGAAAATAGGCCGCAACGAACTTCTACTGTCCCTCTCTGACTTAGACCATAAACCATTACCATATGGATTGTCTAAGCTCTGGGAGTCATCCCAAGAAACCTGTCCTTAATTACCACTGTTTATTACGGGAACAAAATGTATACCTAGGGGGTACAACAAAAGCGGAAGCCGGGCGGCCTTTGTCGCTTGCAGGAATTCTTTGGAAAGAAAAAAAAAACTAGGAGGTTATGTTCTGAAGTGACTTTGAGCGCAAATTAACTGTTGTTTAATAATGAACTTTTTCGGAGAAAAAGTAGACTTAAAAATGCATTGTTATCAGGAAAACTGCTTGCGACGAAAAGAACTGAAAAAAAAGTGCGTACTGGGGGCGAACTTGGGAAGGGCAATCCGAATCTTTTGCCGCCCTCCAAAAAAGCTCCGCCCGGGGCGGACCGCCCCCCCTTAGTTACGCCACTGGGCGCAGACGATTTTCTGCATCTTGAAAATCCACCGACTCGGGCCAGGTTTGAACCAGCGAACTTGGGCGAACGAAGCCTGCACTTTACCACTATGCCACCCTGTCAACAAGGGTTATAAAAATACATAATTATAGCATTATATATGTCAGGGTTCGAAAATTATGTTGCTGACATGCCTAGGACATTTGAAAATTCAAATTAGGTATTCATTTTCCCTCCTACATGCTCCAAATGGATATAGGAATATTTAACAAGAATGCCTAATATTAATCAAAATGTGTCTTCTCTTTTATTTATACATAAATTAAATGAACAATGTTAATGTAGATACAGGGTATGAAAAAAAATCATGATTTTCTTTAAATCAAAGAAATCGGATTTATTTGATTTAAATGGAATTTTCTAAATTTAGTCCTAGCATCAATGACCAAATGCTTATATATAATGTACAATACTTAAAAGTGTGGAATATTTATCCAAATTAATAATTAAAAGAAAAAGAAAAAAATGTTAATGACAAAAAAATAATATAGAAATAAAGCATACTTTTTAAAAGTAGAGGAACTTGGATGTTCATGAGGTTTATCATCAAGCTTTTTCATCTGAAGATTTCTTTCTTTCTCTAGGGGAAAATATAATTTTGAGAAAATTTGTCATTTCTAATTGCATTACATTATAGCACTATATTTGTCCTCCAAACATTTAACTGCACAGTACAATGTATTTTTCATTTGTACAGAGGGATCTGTCATCCAGTCTATTGTTATTGAATTTTTCTATATCATGATGCAATTCAAGATATTAATTATCAATAAACTGCTTGAGACTACTGTATTGTAACTGAAGAGTTAATTTTAGGAACATTGCAAAGAGTATTTTTCACATTTTGGGCCACAGTCAGAAATATTTTTTCTTTGATGTTTTCTCTCTTTTTTTTTTTGTTTTTTTGTTTTAGAGATATTTTATTTTATATTTAGTATATATAGTACCTGCTTAAAAAAGGCAAATTAATGTGAACATGTACTAAACGAGATTGAATTTCAAAAGCTAACAGATTTCTTGTCAACTACAGAAACATGTACAGTCCCTCTCTTCTTCTCTTCATACAGTATGGAGCTTATTACTATCATGTCCTTGTTTTACGACAGGGGGGGGGGGGACTAATCAATAAACTACAGTGGGGGCTTCAACCAATGGCGAGCCGATAGTATCTTGGTGGCCCGCCAAGCCTTTGGAATAAGTTAAAAATAAATAAATAAAATGTAAAGGAAAAGAAAACGGCCGATTGCTACAACACAGTTAAAAAAAAAAAAAAAAGACACTTCACACATGCGCTAGTGGTAAAACAGGAGAAAGAGATGGAGATAAAACTTACATATATTTCTTGTTTAAAAACTGTCTTGTCATTTAGAAGGGTCTGCGGGGAGGGGGCCTTTGAGAATATCATATTAATTCATAGCTGCGCATGTATGTTGTTGGTTTTCGGGGTTGGGATATCACCATATATCCCCTCCTCCCCACTAGAAACCTTTGAGACATTGTAGGAAATTCATCAGCCGTTCGGAAAAGGTTAATGCAATGTATAAGGAGAATATACCCTTTACCCCCGCCACCTCCTCTCCACTGACTCCGAAAAATCAAAATCAACTGTCCTGTTCAAAAATGTGGAGGAGGAGGGAGGGAGAGTGATAGGAACAGGGTTCGTACTCTTTTGGAAAAACCAAAAATAAGGACTTTTTAAGAACCTACAAAAATGTTTAAGGACCTCAAATTTTTCGAAATATACACACTGTTATGTTTATTTCAGAAGGAAGCATAATTGAAAGAGGAAAGTGCTTTAACATCTTATTTTTATTAGGAACACAACACAAACACTTTTATGGAGGTCTCTGACTTGTTGCTTTCCTAATGACCAATACAGTCAGGAAGTTAAATAATTAATGGAGCTAGTAATAAGAAGCACACAACACAAGCATTAATCATATACAAGCAAATTATCATGATATGAAAAATTATCAAAAATAGTTAGTGCTATAAAATACAAGTTAAATGAAAAAACAATTTAAATAAAAAAAATGTTAAAGAGAACGCTGTACTTTGTCTTGAGAATTTGTGTTTAATTTAGATTTTTTTTTTTTTTTTTTTCATTTTACTTATGTTTCCAGCATTTCAATTTAGGCCTACTTAAATTTTTATCTCCGCCATAAATAATTTTTTTAAATTATTTAGAAGCGCTTGCAAAAATTCAGAAAAAACTTTTTCAACTTCAGAAAAATATTTCATTTTGGAAACAACATACAAATAAAAAATGGAGCTCATTAGCTTAAAACATTGTACATTATCCTCAAATAGTAACTACCAAAATTTAGCTAAAATAAACTTTAAAAACATTGAACAAATTTTTAAAATAAAAAATAAAACAAGAGGACTACAGGCTGCAAATACTAAAACAACTGTCAACGTTTTAAATAATTGATATATTTACAGGATGCAAAAAGATAGAAATCTCAAAAGCTGCGTGCAATTTTCGGCGAGGCACGTGCTAGATTTTAGCAAGTTTTCCGAAAAATAGGTTTTTATATTTTCGCGTTATAAGTTATGAAAGCTCATGTAAATTAATTATCAGCTGAAAAGCGATCGGGAGAGTTGGCAACTCGGCGCTTATTATAGTCTGTAAGACGTAAGAAAAATAATAAAAATAAATCATTCTTTTGCCTTTAACAGTATAAATAAGCGATAATCATATATGTGATTTATCAAACGCAAAAAAGCTTTTTTTGCCTACATATTAGTTAAATATACCCCTTTTATTGAGCTAGATGTCAACAATATGCTTCTTTTGAAGTATCCCCCCTTAAATGAAAAAAAAAAACCAAACAAATAGTTTTAAAAGCAATATTTATTTACTGATTACTTGTTAAGAGCTGCTCCTACTTGCTTTATTGATAATTGTTTAGAATGTAGATGATTTAGTAACAATTTTCATGAAAAATGTTTCATTTATTTACTTTATAACTGAACTTAATAAATAGTATCGAATCCCAAATTTGAAATCTCGTAATTCGGCCCTTTTTCGAAAATTATAGATTTTTATTTATTTATTATTTTATTGTTGTAAAATCCGAAAAAATATTATTTTAAGAAACTGTTAAATCAATAAATACCAGTACGTTTTGTTCAAATAGAAGCAATCATGTAGATATATTTCTTACATGAGCTAAACTCAGGAAACCAAGATAGAATAAGAATAAAAGTCCGTTTTTCAAATTTTATTCTTTTCTTCTCCCCCGCAAAATGAGGGAACTTGTGTGATTTGTTTTTCTGTGGTCTTAAATGCATTTTGTACAAATGCTTGGTGCTTTGATTCAACTTCTCTACTAATATTTAATTTTCTTTTTAACAATTTTTTTTTAATATTTAAATTTTTTAGATGTAGCTCGATTTTCTTTTTCATACAATTGCAGGAGATAGCAAATTGGGGATTAAAAAAAACAAGAGTTACTTATTTATCTTACAGTTGAAAAAGCATTGCAATTTGTAGTAAAAATGCGTTGATGTAAATCCGCCATTTTCGGGGTCTGTCCGAAAGCCGCGATAGTACCGGACCCGAGCAAACCAATTTTGAGGTTCGATTAAGTAGTTGAAATGAAAGAAGTTTGATTCTTGTGAAGAATGCAAAACAAATAGAGTGCATGGGCACCTTCTTATTTTAACAAAAAAAAAAAAATTAAGCACCTGTAATGAAAAATAAGGACTATTTAAGACCTTAAAAATGAAAATGAACATTAAGGACTTTCTAAAGACCTTTAAGGACCGTACGAATCCTGAGGAAATGTTTATTTTTAAATTCTCACCACTTAATTTAAAAGTAAGGTATTTTTTTTAGCACTTACTTCTTTACTTAGTTTTTAGTTTTAAACTTGTCAAATACCCGTAAACAGTAAACGTCTTCTCTCTTACGACGTACCTTCCGACGTTCAACATTTTGCCAATAGATTAGCTAGCCGAATCCGCCACTTGTGGGCGTTACCTTTTTCCCGATTGGGAAATTTCTCGAATGACCTTCACTCACGTGTCATCAACGCATGTGCGTACACGTGCTTCGCGGCAAGTCGCTATACGCAAATCACCTTCGTGTATTTAAGCGTAGTGCTCTCTCAATTCTTTTAGTAATTCCTTTCTTACGTTCGCTCAGGAGAGCGGACTGGAAGTCGACGTCTTCACCCGGTGATATGGATCGTCTATCTTAGGATATTTTTATTAGAGATATTTTCTTGAGCTGCACCGACCTCGTAAAATGCCTGATAATTTAGTTCTTTGTTAAAACATAAAATCTACTCAACTTTACTATATTATGGCTTTAGGTTATTTTTTCTACTGTTGCATTTTTGAATCAGTTGTGTTTTTTACTTAAATAAATCTCTGCTATTCTTTTAAAAATTGTATCAGCTTTGAATTACTCTCTTAGCAAATAATGGGTCCGTTTAAAGGAATAATGGCCCATCAAGGGTTATGGGCCCAGATGCCCTTCCCTGTGCATTGTTGATTAGTGCATGTATGAAAGTAAAAACCGGTGCTTCGAGTCGAGGAGGCCAGCAAAGAATTTTTTTTTTGAATAAGTAAAAGGAAGATGTTTTTTTGGGTAAAGAGTCGATACGTTGTGTGTAATTGTGTTGTCAAATTTTTAAAAATTCCTCTCGAGCAACATCATCATGGCAAGTCTGTCGTTCCCAATCGGAATGGAGCGTAAATATGAAATTTCTTTTAATGGAGAAGGATTGCTGGGAAATCGTCGCAGGCACGGAAGAACTTTCGGTAGTGAACAAAGAAGCCGAAATTACCAAAAAGGACGTTAAAGAATTTATTTCCAGAAAGCGAACAGGCCTATCCTTAATTTTTCTAAATATCGAGCAGGACTTAAGAAAAATAGTTGAAATCAGAATCCTGGAAAAGGTTAAAAGAGCATTTTCTCCCCGACAATCGGTGCATTCGTATGCAACTTACGCAGAGTTGAACAATTGCAAATTGGAATCGGGTGAAAAATTGAATTTATATGCAGCCCGTCGAAAAATAAAAGTCGCTCATAAAGATTTTCCCGAGGATTATATTATTTATCAGCTTTTGCGTAGTTTTCCTGAAGAGTTCGACCATGTCGTACAAGGAATATTACTGCGACCAGACGAAACTTTTAGGTTCAATAAAATCGCTGTAGATTTAATCGTCGAAGAGGGTCGCCTGGCGTTACGTGAACATAATTCATGTAAGATCGAAGTCTCGCATACTGGAAGGAAGCGAAGTATCAAGTGCTACAAATGCCATAAAAATGGTCACATCAAAAGGAACTGTCCACTCTGGAATGATACTTCCCATCAACGGACAACGAGGAGCCCGGAGACTACTGATGATAGACAGTGCCAGATCTAGGGTGGGGCAAGCCGGGGCATTTGCCTCGGGCGGCACTTCTGGGGGGTGGCAAATTCAACTGTGATGCACAAAAAAAAAAAAAAAATCAGGAGAAAGTAAGAAAAAATATTTAATTAAGAAAATTTAACTTTTGGAAGAAAATTAAAATCCTAGTTCGGCGCTACGATTTTATCATTCATCAACTACTTTTCTAACGATTAAAACCGATTAAAAGAATTTTTTTTTTGTATAAACTGTTGGGGAAATTCTAAAATTGAAGTTAGGGAGCGGCAAATTTCAAAATGTCAAAATTAAAAAATTTGATTTTAAAAAGTCAAGGTTTTCCCCCCTTGTGGTAGTGAAATATGTATAAATCGTGATCTGCGAAGACAATAACGAATGGTTTTTTTTTTAGAAACTTTCAAAGCCTCCTTTTGGGAAGAGGTGGGAGCTTGTAAATGTCGTTTGAGACGGCAAACACTTGGCTCTTCGATATGAGCGTTAGTAAGGGGGGGGGGGGGGAGGGGAGAGTTTTGCCCTCTGAATTAAAAAAAAAATATGCCAATTTTTTTCTGAATTTTCATTATCAGTTTTATTAATAAAAGCGTTTAAATTGCAAAAAGTTTTTGCTTGCTTTTTTTTTTTTTCTAAAATTTTTGAAGTCCCAAAGCGTTTTCTAAGGCCTCAAATTGCACCAGTTTGTATATAGTTTTCAAAATTTTTCCCGATCTCCAGTTAAGAGGGACCCTTCATATGGCTCTGACCCCCTAATGTTGAGCTAATGTGTGGGAACATTGCCGAAAGTTGGGATTCATCAGTGGCCCTCCCCCCCCCCACCCCCAAAGGGAAAAATCCTCAAAGAAAAAAGGAAAAAATGGCCATTGCATAAAAAGTTATATGAAATTTCAACGATAATTGGTTGGAAGGGGCAGCATCTTTAAGATCGTTCCCCATCTAATACACGATGTGAGTACCATGACTTATCTCAGAATCCAACATTAGTGAAGTAAATGAAAAACTTTCAAAATGGATTTTTGAAACGGCAGCTTCACACCATTTTTGTGCTAATAGAGACTGGTTTCTAACTTTTACCCCTGTCAAAAACATAAGAATTGCGGTCGCAATTAAAGACCAATGAAAGGGGGAAATAAAAGTAAGATTTGGCAATCGATCTGTTGTTTTACAGGATGTCTTGTACTCTCCACGCTTGAGAAGAAATATTTTATCAGGTGCAAAATTTGACCAGGGTGGTGAAAAATTTCGGGGTGAAGGAGGTTTCGTGAGAGTTTCCGACAAAAATGATGAGTTAATTTTAGAAGCTATTTTAAAAAACGGTGTTTATATTACAGATTCTACTTATTCTAGTCAGCTCCCTTTAAATTGTAATCAAGTTCTTATAAATTCTAGTCAATGTAAATAATGAAACTCCAATGAAAAAGTCATACGGATGATTTGAAACTTTGGCACAAATGCCTTTCTCATGTTAACGTTAAAAGTATTAAGAAAACTAGTGACCTAGAAAGCGTTAACGGCTTGCCTAAATTTAAAAATTCAAACATGTTTTGTGACGACTGTAAAACATCAAAATTTAAAACAGTCAGCTTCAATTCATTACATGGTATAAGATCAAAGTACCCACTCCAACTTCTTCATGCAGACGTATGGGGTCCTTGCAACGTTGAAGGAAGGAACGGGGAAAAATATTATTTATCCATAATACACTGCTTGACAATTGCTAAGGAACACCTGCTTTATGCAAAGTAGCGTTCCCGACAGCCGACCAATAACAGTAACATGAAGTTCAGAGGGCGTGGGCATACTGGGTTCTAACCCAGTATCTGTATAAAAGGCAGTGCACACAAGCTCTTCATTCAATGTTGTTACATGTTCGACCAGAAAAGCACCGAATGTTGTGGAAGTTATTCCTATGAAAATCAGTGTAGTGTTGCAATAATCAAGTGCAAAATGACTGCAAGACATCATTTGAGTGCTTACACTGTTAAACATTTCCGTAAGAAAATAATAAAATAACCATTTATTTAATTGTTATTTTACCATATTTAATTACAACAGTTGAATAACCATTAAAAAGATGGTACTTATACCGCTGATTGCGAAAAAAATCGTTTATTCTCTGTGTATCCTAAAGAACGTTTAACTCACCGTAATTTTCAAGCGCTGAATAAGAATCGGGCGTCCATCTTGGTTGCGAAACCTTACCGGTCGTACATTGTTTTAAAACAGGAATACGTATTTACCAGTTAAGCAGTGGTTACTAAATAGAAACACATACACACGTAAATCAAAAAGTGGAGACATCGGATTCCCGAACTGTTTGTGAATGAGCGAGCCCATAATTTGAGCTGCTGAAGCTTGTTTGTATTTTAATTTTTGCAGCAAATAAAATGATTTTCATCAATATACATTAAATTTGGACTAAAAATGACTTTGGATCCAATCAAAAACTGAAATCTCAATTTTAAGACAGTTTGCCTGCTGGAAAATAAGATTTATTGATAAATAAACGGCCGCTTCACGTGGTGTAGATGGCCGAATGGCTAGAGAGCAAGGTTGATATACCATACACCCGGGTTCGATTCCTGCAAGCTTCGTTTACGGTTTCTACGCCTCGCAGATTCTACGCCTTGAAATGGTTCAAAAACGGTAAAAATTTTGTTTTTAAACCATTTTTAAATAGTTATAAAACCATAAACGTTTGTATTTACGGCTTTTGAACCAAGTTGATTGGAAAAGGTTTGGTCCAGTAAAGATTGAAAAATGTTCCAAACCGTAAATTTAACGGTGAATTAGATGGACAGACTGCTGCCGGTCATTTAACCGCAATTTCATGATAAATTTCTAACAGTGTACGATCGTGGACGAGCAGTTGGGCGGCTGGAAGCAGGTCAAAGTGTCACCACTGTAGCCACAGCAATGGGAGTGTCAAAAAGTGTCATCTTGAGAATAAAAAAGTCCGCTGCGGGTGGAAATGCTATGCAAAAGCATGCCGGTCGTCATGGTAGGAATACCACACCTCAAGAGGATTGATTTGTATCCCTAGTGACGAAAAGGAACAGAAATGCCACTCCAAGCCTGATAGCTATCGGTACACATGTTTCTGCCAGAACCATCTCACGACGATTAAATGCAGTTGGTCTGTATGCACGGAAGCCTGTTCGATGCATCACGCTTCAACCACGTCATCCTCGAGGAAGATTACGTTGGTGTGAGGAACATACTGGTTGGAGTCACCAACAGTGGAACAGTGGTCCCGAGTGATGTTTTCCGACGAATCCCGTTTCACTGTGATGAGTGATTCTGGCCACCAGTTAGTGTGGAGAGAGAGAGAGGGGAATTTGTTATGCACAACAGTATGCTCAGCGGCGGACTGGCTATGCGGGCATTCGGGCAAATGCCCGGTGGGCCGGTCGCAAAATATCTATCTTTTTCAATAAAGTATACAGCTTTTACAATGTTCATAAAAAAACGGGGACCGAAACTTTGCCGTAACCCGGGCTTCAGAGATGCAGCAATGGGGCAAAATCTCTAGGGTCTGGCCGTTGGGTAACAAGGGGGAGGGGGCAGAATTTCTCAGATCCAGCGGGTCCCTTATAGACAACCTAAACGGCTGCCCGAGGAGAAAAAATGATTATGTTTTATTTTTAAATTTTGAAAATAAATAAATAAAATACATCAGATTTGCGCTTTAGGCTACCGCCTAAGTCGATTGCCTCACGGCGCAACACCCTAAAGGACGGCAGCTAATTAATATATTACGTATTATTGGCCCAATGGTGAATAAGAAAAATTGATTTTTTAAACACTTAATATTATTCAAATACATATCTACATACTTACTGACAATATTTTTAATCCCTACAAGCTACAAAATATGGTACTGAGAATTTCTTAATCCAGGTGATGCAAATTCTTAGGGGCGGCCCCAGAGAATTTCTCTCTGTCCAGTTGTCTCAGCCGATTGTCTCACTGCGCAATGCCCTAAAGTGCGGCGACTGTTAACAACTAATTTATATACAGTATGGCTAATTTATATACCTCAAAACCGGAACTCTCGGGGCCGCCATCTTTCCAGACTTCAGAATTTTCCAGATTTTGGGTTCTCATTCAAAAAAAGTAGTAAGTAGCATCACAGCTCATATAATTTGTTCTGGAAGTTTTTATTAGCATTTTGCTCCTTTATAGTATTTTTGGTCACTGGCGTAGATAAGGCCCCCGAAATTTTGACTTAGATACTTAGAGACTTAGAGGAACCCCACCGAAATGTTGGTGTCCGAAAACTTTTTTTGAGACCTTAACTCTCTTTACGCTTTATACTATTCTAAAAATATGCTTTTTTAATAATAATTGAATAGAGTGAACACTGAAAAAAAAAAAAAAAAAAAAGCGCGATAAAATGCAAAAAAAAAAATCAATTTTGGGGCCTTTGGGTTATAGGGTCGTACTAGGTTGCACCTAGTGTTGAAAGTTTGTCACAGAAAAAAGAGCCGGAAATTCGCGGCAAATTGCGCGAAATGTTCGCGAGAACACAAATATGATGTAATAAAACTAGAATGTCTCCAATTAAATTTTATGCAATATTTAGGCATTTAATTAAATGTAGAGCATTTTGGTACAAAATATTATACATGATTAAATTATTTTCTTTAATGCTTCACCGTTATAACTTAACACGTTTTTATATGTAGAAACGGACCGTTCAGCATCTGCGATATTAGACGGAACTGACAAACATCGGATTGCCACTTTGGACAGGTTGGGAATACTTTCTCTTTTGAATTTCCAGAGTTGAATTGCCCTCCTTCAACGTGTAACTGATTTTGGGAGGGGGGTATCATAGGGTTATTGTTAACAATGGAACAACTATCAACTTCGTCAAAAACATTTAAATATTTGTATTGATTTGGATCAAAAACTTCCTCTAAACATGAGGGGAATTATCTATAACTAGTTTTATAGTTATTTTTCTATTGATGAACTCTTCTAAAAGTTTAGTACATCTGTTATATATTTTAAAACTTCAGAACAGTATAAATTGCTGTTAAAGTGTAAGTAAAAAACAAAATAAGTCTCAAATTTTAAACAATTTGCGCACAAATTGTGGTATTTTTTTTTAAAAATCGCAGATTTTAGGAAACAGCTTTAAAAATCGAGGGAATTCACGGAGTGACAAATTTGCACCTCTAATCGTACCACTTTCCTAGTGGTTTGTCCCCTAAATACCTCGCAAGCCCAAACCTGAAATAATTTTATATAGTATATCGATTAAATGTAGGCTTTTTGTTGCTATCGCAATTGGTTCTAATGATTTTCTTTTAATTTTAAGCAAAGAATATATATATTTTTAAACTGTCATGAAATGCTCCAGTTGAGATTAAATTCTGGTGAGCTAAAATGCATGAAAAATTTTGGAAAATCTTTGGTTTGGCAGCATTTTCGGGAAGGTTTTGATTCGCAGTCGAATTTAAAACTAGAATATATTCTGTGCAACTCTTGCAGTTATGAGACCTACTAATATTAGATATGGGTCTCTAGTCTGGATAAGATTGAAAATGAAAGTGGACACACACAAACTAGCAAAGAAACATTATTAGAATTAAAAAAAGGAAGCTGGAAATAGCTTCAAATGCAAGCAATCCGAACTTTTTACAATAAATTTATCTAAACTAGAATCTTTCCCATGAGTGTTCACAATGCTCCTTCGTTTAACCATTTTATCAACGTTTCATGCCCAGAGCGGAAGAAAGACCCTTTTATGACTTCTTCCTTTTACAAGCACCACAGGGGATTGCGCTAATTGCTCTCCACATTCTAAACCCTACTGACCATTCAATAATGCCTCAGCTGCATATACAGAAGCAGATGCGTAGAACAGGAAGATGGGGAGATAGTGGGAGATAAAATGATAGTTTCTTTCTCAATCTCTCCTCTCCCCTAATAACAAATGGTACTGTAGCCATAAAAAGGCTATTTTCTCACGTTCTTTAAGCATAAACTATTCTAATTTAAATGTTTTTTTCCCCCCAATGGTCGTTTACTTTGCCTGTAGTTTGTTGTATGAATATTTTACTATGAGCTCGAGCCCACCCACTTTCTTCTCGTGAAAGCTGTATCCACCACCTCCACCCCTTATGCGTCGGTGGGTCGGTCTGTCCTGCGCTTTTTTTTTTTTTTCAGAATTCCAACCCAATATATTTAGAGAAGTGCACTGAATGAGAAGCAATATTGACGCGAGCATAAACCTATTACAAGCTTTTTTAATTCGAAAGAGAAAATTGATGATGATTGTTATAAAAAGAGAAAGTTGATGTCCTCTGAAGAAGTACAATCTGCTGAATCAGATTTCGTTTCACTAGACACTTCCTGAAGGTAATTTTATTTTTGCCGCTTTTAGTACTAATGCATTATCTAACTAGAAGTTCCGTCCAGAACTATACGAGCCTACTTTCCGCTAAAAACCAACTTCAAATTTAATATCCAGCTATCTCTCTTTCTAATTTAGCTTTAGTTCTTATTACTTCAAATACCTTTTTCAACGGTTAATACATATTCATTCATTCATCATTCATTCTTTCATTTATTCATTTACTCATTAATGTATTTATTCACTCATTTATTTATTTTTCCATTCGTTCACTCATTTATTTATTTTAGAATTTATTCACTCATTTATTCATTCAAAAATATCCTTAGAAATCCCGATGAAAATAGGCTCCCTTAGTTCCGGTTGAACTTCGTATTTGTACATGTTCTACGTCATAAAATCTTTCCGATGAAGTTTGTTCCAAGAAATACGCCTGTTAGATCATGATTTATATAAGATTGAAAATTCATCGTAGGGGTTAAGTTAATTCTTTTTTTCTTTTTTAAGCTCTTCGAAAATGAATAAAGGTTGTTCAAATCAAAAAATCTTTTACTCTGAAAGCTTCTTCTAGTATGCTTGTTCATAGGAGCTTGGATCCTACGCCCAGAGTTCACATAATTTGCCCATAGGCGCTAATGTTGAGATTTTTTGAACTATTCAAAATTAAGCGAAAAAATGGGCAAATCAAAAAGTCAAATCTAGAAATGAGATGCCCACGCCCAAGATCCCTTTCGATTCAAAAATAAAATATTTCGAATCTATGTTCTATGTGACAAATTTTTATTCCTGTAAATTCGTTAAGTTTGGAAAGTTTTATTTTTATTTATTTTTTGTTTTTTTGTTAAAGGTATTCTTGTTTCATTGCATATTTAACTTTCTGTATTAGCAATTTTTAAAAACATTTGGATTGACTTAATAGTTTTATTCTTTCCATTGTATTCCCTCGGACTGGCGATTCAGAAATTGTTCGTTAATCACCATCCTTTCCAAGGCACGTAAACTTGATCAGTGTTTAATTTTTAACATAATATTGTATTTTTCTCTTGTATTTTCCCCTAAAACAGCTTCAGTTCTAGTTAAATTCTGTCTGAAGCGAAAATTATATAAAAACGTAAATCAGATTGTTTTTAAGTTGATAAATATGTTTTTTCCCTTCAATTTTCACATTAAACAACATGCCAATTTTTCTCGCATTCTACTTTTCCGAATTAAATAAGAATTTTTTAGTATTTTCTCCACTTATAACTAGCACAAACACACACAAAAAAAAAAAAAAAAAAATTTTACAAAGAAAAAAAAATTGCGCAGTGTAGGGTTAAGGCTAGGCTTTGTGCTCAAGGGTTCTCCCCTCCCAGGTAAAGGGATTGAATTTTGAGGAAACCTTCAGCCCTGTTGTCATTTTCAGTGTTATTCGCTTTTTCTTTTCCCTATTAGTAGTGTGTCAAAAATGGTTAAATGTTCAATGTGATGTTAAAAATGCTTACCTGTATGCTCCTATAGATAAAACTTTTATGTATCAACCCCCAGGTTTTGTAGAAAAAGAAAAGGAGAAATTATATTGTAAATTAAATAAGGCAATTTATGGCTTACATCAAAGAGGCCGCTTGTGGTTTTATGAAATTAACAATGTATTAATTAAGTTAGGTCTTAAAAAGTTATCAAGTTGTAGTTGTATTTATTTTAATTCTAACGTAATTTTATTGTTATATGTTGATGACATTGTAATTTTTGGAAGAAAGGATTCGGATATTAATAACGCTTTAAAATTATTGAATGAACAATTTGATTTAAAAGTACTGGGAAAAACGCAAAAAATACTTGGGGTAGAATTCCGAGAGGACGAAAAGGGCCTACACTTACATCAGACTTCTTACATAGAAGAAATATGTGAGAGGTATAAAAATTTTCGTATTCCTATGGATCTTTACCCCATTAATAAGGGAATTGTTTTTTTTCTAAATTAAATTGTAAGAAAACCAATGAAGAAATTAAAGAAATGTAAAACATACCATATAGAAATTTATTAGCATGCTTAACTTTTATTGCAAATCGAACCAGACCTGACATACCATATGCAGTAAACATCTTTAGTCAATTCCGGAGTAATCCAGGACTTGTTCATTGGAATGGATTGTTAAAATTATTAGGTTATGTTTATCAAAGTAAAGATTTAAAAATTTTTCTAAATTGCAACAAAGTCCAAATTATCGCGTTCACTGATTCAGATTACGCGGCAAACCGTGATGACCGAACTTCAATCGGGGATCAATTAATTTTGCTTGATAATTCACCCATTGAGTGGCGAACTTTTAAAGAATAGAGTGTAAGTTCGTCCACCATGGAAGCCGAACTTATCGTCGAGAAGGAATTGATATGGTTCGGCAGAATTTTGGACGAATGTTTTGAAAATAAAATGAAAAATAGATCTAAAGCTAAATCTTTACTTTGTGCTGATAATCAAGCTTCAATTGAATTTATAAAGTCACCATTAGAAAACCACCGAAGCAAGCACATTGATGTTAAACTGTTTTTCATAAGGGATCTAGTGTATAAAAATATCTTTAATATTAGACATGTTTCTAGTAAAGATAATTTGTCGGATATTTTCACGAAATCACCGACCCAAGCCGAATTAGAGAAATTTATTGAAATTTTTTTTAAATAAGTGCAATATAATCTAAATTTTTGTACTTGTTTTTACATCAGTCGGTTTATTTTACTTTTATACAAGGTTTAATATAAATTGTTATTAGTAATAGTAAAGTAAAGTTGTCATTATAAACGTAAAAATATATCAAGTGTAAATAACTGATGTATAAAATTTTTTTTAAATAGAACTGTGTATAATATGCTGATTTGAACTGTTACTTGTAATATTCCTTATTGTATTGCAGATTAAGTGTGACTACCTACATTCACACCCTGGGACTTCTTAAGAACTTGGAAGTGCTGCTGATGCGATCCTGTTGCTATTATGATCATGTTGCTTCAGATGCTCGTGTTTTTCAATATATTATAAATGTTAATGGGTGTTTCTGTATTTTATCCATGAAAGAAAAATACTGTAGTTAATATTAACACGATTCTCTTTTTGTAAAAGGAATAGGAAATGTTATGTTTAAATTCTCACCACTTAATTTAAAAGTAAAGTATATATTTTTTTAGCACTTACTTCTTTACTTAGGTTTAAGTTTTAAACTTGTCAAATACCCGTAAACAGTAAACGTCTTCTCTCTTACAACGTACCTTCCGATGTTCAACATTTTGCCAAAATGATTAGCTAGCCGAATCTCCACTGACTCCGGAAATTCAAAATGATTGTCTTTTGCAAAAATGTGGAGGAGGAGGGAGGGAGGGAAAGAAAGGAAATGGAAGTTAATTTCTCCAACCAGTGTTGCCAGGTTTCAAAAGTGAAAACCACACAGCACGCAACAAAAACCACCGCCCAATCAATTTTATGACTCTCCCCCCCCCCCAGCCCGAAAAATGTAATTCATTTGGATACTTAAAATTTGGTTGTTAAAAAATAAATTAAAAACCACGCCCTATAAAACAATGCCAAAGTATCCCATTAAGATTGAAGAGAGAATGCCTCCAGTAAAGTGAGACTTTTTTGTTTTTAAAATATTGCCAAGGAATTTTGTAGCATCATTATGTACCCATATCACTTCAATTTCTTTCAAAGTTAAGTACAGAGTTGTTGATTTGACTTCTATTGAACTTTATTTATTTTTTAATTAAAAAACAAAATACTAGCCAACTTATAAAAAGGTTGCCCAAACCTTCCACATAAAATCAAATTGCTGTAATCTTCCTTCCTAATTTTAAATTCTCTGCCTGATGCTTATTTAGCAGATGTGAGCCCATGGGTGATTCTGATGCCGAATTTTAACAGGGGGGGGGGGGGGGGGAAGCTTGTGATAGCGAAATCTAATTCATGCCATTCTCAAACAATACAATAGTTTTTTTCTTTTACAAATTTTCAAAGCATCTTTTGGGGAAGAGGCACGGGGAGTAAGCTTGTAAGTGTCGTTTGAGAAGGCAGACACGTGGCTCTTCGATATGGACGTCAGTAAGAAGGGGAGGGGCACCTGCCCCCTGGATTAAAAAAAAACGCTTATTTTGTTTTGCATTTTACGAGTATTTCTTTATGAGTAAAACCGTTTAAATTTTTAAAAGTTTGTGTTTGCTTTTTTTCCTCATATTTTTGCAATCCTAAATGCGTTTCCAAAGGCCTCAAAATGCCCCAGTTTGCATATAGTTTTCAAAATTTTCCCGGGGGAGAATCTCCCCTCTTCAACTCAGAATTTCATATCGAGTTTAGGCGGGGCTCTTCATATGACTGTA